>JAUIMM010000076.1:0-1292500 GCA_031769625.1 Taudactylus pleione | reverse complement strand
AACTGAAAGTAGTCTGCTATAGGTAGGACCAAATCAACTATAGATGTGGCCAACACTAAAGTGGATGGGGATACATTTTCCCTAGCAATGTAAAAGCTAAAAAAATCACATTGTTACTGCATAGCTATACCATACTTTGAGCAAATACAGAGAGTAGTCTACTTTGCAATAAAAACTGCATTCTAGTGACAGTGATACACTATATAGAGAGTATTCTAGAGGCTTATATACAATCTAGATATCATCCTAGTGACAGTCATACAATACAGAGAGCATCTTGGCGACCACCATTCAATACAGAGAACACCCCAGTGGCTGTCATACAATACAAAGAGTATTCTAGTGATTGATTTATAATACTGAGAAAACCCCAGTGACTAATATACAATACTGACAGCAATCTAGTGACTGATATATAATATAGAAAACATCCCAGTGATCACTGTACAATACACAGATCATCCCAGTAACCACCATACAATACATAGAACATCCCAGTAACCACCATACAATACAGAGAACATCCAGTTGACCACCATACAATACAGAGAGCATTTAATTAACCACCGCACAATACAGAAAGCATCCTAGAAACCTAGATACAATACAGATTCATGGTCAGGCTTTCTACAGCTTCCCAACCTTCCTCTTTTGAACTGTACTATATCATGAGTCCACATAGCGTTCCCACTAGGCTGTTTTAGCGGGGTTCTGCACCCTGCCCTCCTTTTGGAGGGCAAAAAATGCCCTGTCCTCACCACGCAGTGCTCCGCTAAGACAGCCTGCGGGTGCTGTCTTCACCTGTGGGTCGCAGTGTCCCGTGGGTGGGGAAATGTGCGGTGACCCGGTCACTGCCGGTGAATAGATGCTGGGCGCATGCGCCCGGCATCTATTCTACCTGTCAGCAGCACTTGGGGGCTGCTCGGCGTGTCCGTAAATGCCGGGCACGCCCCCAAGAGTGACGAAAATGGGACGCGTCTTATAGACACGCCCCCTTTTCAATGGTCACGCCCCCTTTTCTGCGCTGGAGTGAACACTATCGATATTTTGTGGTCCCTGTAGTCATTCTCCTCAATGGCTCCCCATGCTTTTAGCAATCCCATGACACTATTCACTGTATGTCACTATATTGACTCTCCTCCATATAATGCCTTTTCCCCATATAGATGATGCGCCCCCATATCATATGTGTTCCTTCACTCAGTCTCTGGTTAAGATTATGATTTTCGCGATTCCTCTAAACTAAGGCCCATTAATGATTCTCTCTTTGATCTCCAATGTGGTATTTCAGTATCAGCATTTGCACTGCTGCAAAAATAATGTATATCAACTGATAAACATGCTGTATTTAAAACAGTAAACATGGGTATCCTCATGGAAAACATAGGTCACCACACAGGAGATGGCTATACAGACTTTAAATCTTCTGGAGCAGATGATAATTGCACAAACTTTAAAAAAGTGAACAGGATATCTCCGTGCGCAACCCTGATGAATTCACGCTTGTATATGCAGTATCTCTGATGTCAGCTTTCCTCCTGCAGAGTGAGTGCAACAGAGCGAAGGTCTGACATGTAATCTCGCAACTACGATAAGGAAATTCTCATCTCGTGAGACTAACTGCTTTGGGGCACTGTCAGCAATGACTGTCTGTCATTGTATCTTCACTGAGAGGCAACACCAATTGGTCTGGGCAGCCCAGCCTGGAATGAATACTCTTTTAAAGAAATTAGAGGATTTTTTTTTTTTAATTAATGATTCAAATGTTTGAGTTATTGGGCCTGATTTAGAGGTGCACGCTATTGCAGCCGCGACTGCGTTTTTTGCTGCAGCACAACTGCATCTTTATGCTAATGCCACAGCCGATGGTATTCATACAGACAGAGGGTCCCACTGGCTGCAGCACCAATCTGCCTTTGTGCGTATTAAGACACGCCATTGGTCGCACCATCAGAGATTGCGCCATCCTTATGGAGGCGCAGAATCTCTGTCTGAACATGGCTGCCTGTATCAGTGCAAACTGCTGGACTGTAAAAGCTAACAGCGAGCCCCCCCCCCCCCCACAGAACTAGCATTGCCTGGTTAGCCACCCCACTGATATCTCTTAGCACCCACTGGAATTCCCAGATCTTGCATCCAAATTCGTTCTGTGGTTTAGAGCTGTAACCATCAAGACTCTGGCGCATGCGCAGACTGAAAACATCCGCTGTTTGCGTGCAGTATCGACATTACGCGCAGCTCTAAATCAGACCCATTATGTCATGGGGGGGCAACGGTTTAACAGGAAATCTGGTAAGGTCTATGGCAAATTCGCTCATCTACACAGCACATGCCTTGTTTAAGAACACATTCCAACTATGTTTAAGCCTATAACAACTGACAGTTTCATTTATAAAACGTGCAGGACAATGTAGAAACCTGTGAACTCATTTAGCAAACAGTGATGTCTGTCCTAAATCTTTCCTAATAATTTACGTTCATTTTGCAGCTTTACATTTACATTCCTATGCAGGGATCCCTATCATTTAAAAAGAAATAAATAAATTCAAAGGATGCCAATCTAGAAAACCATGACGTTTAAACATTTTAGTAAATCTGTCTCTATAGAAGGACATAAGCTCTAGTATAGCTGTCTGCTTCATCATTATCCTTAGCAAAACTCTGTCTTCCAGAAAAAAATTGATGCGTGTATATCAGGGGCTGAAATAAATCCTTCTGTGTGGACTGCTTTTGTATTGAAAAGGTCTTCATTGTCCCCCTCCTCAAATCTCCTATTCCTCAGCTCAGTTCCCTAGTGATAATCTGTCGAAAGTGACTGGAATAAAAAAAAAAGGAAGAAAGAGGCGAAAAAAAAGAGAGAAATTATTTCTGTGCGGCTGGAGATTAATTTCAGCATGTACAACCCAAAGGCAGTTATCTCTTTAACAGGGAAAACAGTTTGGCTCTATTGTCTGCTTGCCAGAGCCGCCTTTAGAGTAACGGAGCCTGGCCAGTCTTGTGATCCAACTCAAAGGTTAGTTAAAAGACAAAAAGAGCTGGAAATCTTCATGAATAATACTGTCCCCTTTAGCTCGGTGCAGTGCGGGCGCCCATTTCAATAGTGCAGTACTTTGTTTTTCTGTTCGCTTGACTTGGGAATAAAAAAAAAACAGCAAAGAAAAGATTCAACAATTAGAGGTCGCCTGTCAGAAAACATTAATGCATTCCTCACCCAGCCTGTCAAACAGCCTGAAAATAAAAAAAAAATGACCATGGAAATTACACCTACGCCTACTTTTCTGCACTGGGTGGGATAAGGAGGTTCCCTGCAGTTAAAGATCACCTTTATTTTTGTGCACCAGCATCCTGCCAGTAGGAGAGACCAACTGTAATGACTGTGAATTACCATGTCTGTTAGAATCATGGTCTGAGGGATTCAAAATTAATGTTTCTAATTCAACCATAGTTTAGATCAACCAAATATTGTGCCTACTCGTATGTAGCAGTATCATTCAAAGCAGAACAAATGTGATGTTAGTTCATGGAATAGGCTTGTCAAACAACTACAGCTTGTAATATCATTCAAAGGTTTATATTATACCAGTAACAATACACAGAAATACAAAACAATGACTTTAATAAAGTATTACAACAATTATGAATACCTAATGGTAATCATATAGGACACTTATTCCAGACTCAGTGTAATTTTCCGATCTATGATGCACAAATCCAAAATAATTAAATTGTGTATAATATAAGGTAAAACACTGCAGTCCTCATTTGGAGAAAATATGTAATATCCAAGTAAGTAAATACGGACAAGGAAATATTCCTCCAGGAATAAATGGTGAATTTGTGACCATGGGGGTCTATGTACTAAGCCTTGGAGAGAGATAAAGTGGACTGAGATAAATTACCAACCAATCAGCTCCTAACTGTTATGTTACAGGTTGTGTTTGAAAAATTACAGAAGCTGATTGTTTGGTACATTATTTCCAACCACTTTATCTCTCTACAAGGCTTAGTACATAGACCCAAAGCTTTCCATCAGCTGTGTTTTTACCAGATAAATTTGTCCACCTTGTGTGTGTGGTCTTATTTTATATTGAGGCTCTTTTAAAAAAATGCTGCTGGGCTCTTTCAATTTGAACATATAGGAGAAGTAAAATGGGTGCAGGACATACTGATATAATGTAAAAGTACAGTATAACACTATAAAGTCATAAAATACTTAACATGACAACATATAGCAATGCAAAACAGTACACAGTAGTATAAGCATAGGGTGTTGCACACTTACGGGTTGTAGTCACTTTCCCGCTATCAATGGTAGATATGATCTGTCAGGTTAGTCTCAGAATATTTACTCTGATGATAATTTAAAGCTGCTTTTATCTCTTTTTTATGCAAATGGTAGTAAGAGATTGAGGTATATTCAAGCAGTGTCAGATAAGTCCAGGGCTGAAGTATTAAAGGTCACAATGCAATCTTGCTTAAGTGGTTTAAATGAGCCTCAATTCAAAAATGGTCTGAAATGGAAGTTCGTAATATATGGCACATAGGAGCTGTTGTATCAAGCAGTGAAAAGAGTGGAGGTGTTGGCCATAGTAACCAATCAGCTTTGAGGTAGCATTTATCAATTATGTTCTATGAAATGATAGGTAGAAACAGATTGGTTGCTATAGGCAACTTCTGCCCTGGTCCACTTCTCCACTTTACTGCTTGATACATCTTCCCCAGAGCATCAGAAAAAGTATAGGGTCTCATATGGTTTGAGCATAGGATACGGTCAGAGTAAGGTTTAATCTTACACAAATTTCAAAAATAAATTTCTCTTTTTAATATACACGTCACTACATAAATAACTATCTGGTTTTTAAAATGGCCATTATGGGTGAAATTTACTAAGGGATGGGTTTTGTTGAGCTTTGGAGTTTGAAAACTCTTTTACTTTTTACATTTTCAATGTACCTGGGCTACACAGCATCAAGTCCCGTTCTGTAGGGGGGCCAGAAAAAAATATTGGGCCTTGAGTGTAGCGGCCCCATTCCTGAGTATACTCATAGTATCCCTGGCCTGTAGATTCCAGAAAAAAAATTAAGTATAGTGCCTGCATTCACCGACAGCCCATGGCTGTACCTGTATGCCGGGTGCTTTTAAAATTAACGTGCCGTGTGCCAACGTGCACATTAGTGCATGCTATTACCTCAAGTGTAGTACTTGTAGTGCCTCATATACTAACTACTGTACATGTGATTATACAGGTCCAGGTTAAGCTGGGTTTGCATGGTTCTGCACAATATGTATTTTGTTGTTACAAGAACAGAGAGATTAAAAAAAACAACTTCTTCCATAAAAATTCAACGTAATCCATATGGCAACATGATAATATATGTGGAAGAGGAAGATAAAAAAAATAAGCAATGAACTGCTCCTGAGGGGTTCGTACTGCAAACTAATGAATTCTCCGCTGAGCACATTTAGGCCCTCATTCAGAGCCGCTCGCTATTTGCGGTCGTTCGTTTTATAAAAAGGGGTGGCTATTCAAATGAACCGTTCGCACTTTGCGGTCTGTTCACGCCTCTAAGTCTGAACGAGCGAGCAAAACGTGCGGTTGTAATTTTGAAAAATACACCCCCTGGCCGCTCGCACCATACGTCGTGTCCGCTATTTATTAGATTAATCGAGTACATCGACCAGGGTATGAACTGCTCGCTATTCTTGTGGTTGGTTTTTTCAACCGCTATTTTGCGATCAGTTCTGAGTTAAAAAAAACCAAGTGACGTGGTCAATGACGCTGCTGGATTAATTATGCACTCCCTTAAAACGCCCGTTTTGACCTTTAAGCACGCCGGCGTTCTGAATTCCACTCCCCGTTTTCAAGCACCTTCCCCTGTTACCACCCACATACGCCTCCTCCTGTCACTCAAAGTAGCAGGCATTCACTATTTAGCGAACAAACAATTTTCAGCCGCGCTAACTGGTTCGTGCATGCGTATTAAAATCCGTACGCATGCGCAGATGTGCAAACATCGCTCATAACGAACGAGCGGCCGCTTACGAGCGGCTCTGAATGAGGGCCTTAGTTAATAGCCGGGCAGCCAATCAGACAAGGTCTCATACACTGCTCAGTCATTCAAAGAGAGACTATCAGTTTTTCCTAGCTAAGGTTTGGAGCCTTTCTATAGAACATTTGAGCACAATTCCTTTTAAAGCATCACTTTTACCCATTGAAAAAATGTGTTACAGCCACCTGCGCCCCAGGACTGCTGCTTAGTCCACACTCTGGGTCACCAAACCTTTACAAGCACATAAACAATTTATGAGTGGTCCAAAAGCGCAAAGTCCCTGTTAAAGATCCGTATTCTTAATCTTGATATTTCTCCTGTATGGGATCCCTCAACGTCTCAGAAAGAAGAAGAGAAATAAAGTAGTCTATTATGTTCATATATCACCATAAGATTTCAGTTTATGAAGGATTTTCCTTGGACTCACCTCACAATAATGAGATGTGTACCTATAAAGGTTTCTTTTATATTCTCTCTGGTCTGATCAACATATATACACCCTGAGGAAGGACTATTGTCAGAAACACGTTGGTGGAATAGGAGACCCTAATGCAGTTATGGAAATCCGATATTTACATCTACCTTGGACATCTTTGCCCCACTCAGACCGGGTGAGAGGTGGCGCTGTTTGTCCCAGTTCCCTTCTGCGGATAGGCTTTCCATGGGGGAAGATTTTTCACTTTAGTGGATAATTCTTTTTTTATTGATATTGTGGCCCCACCCAATGTGATCTCACACGGAAGGGGGCGTGGTCTGCACCAAGCCCGCTAATAATTTTATATATATATAAATATTGCCCTCGGCAGAAAAAAGGTTCCCCACCCCTGTTATAAGACTATATTGTGTGTTGAGGTGTTGCTTTAAACAAATTTCACCTTTAATTCCTGTTCTTAAGGTGCGTACACACGGGACGATTAAAATGCACGATATGATAATGATATCGATCATATCGTTATTGTTCATATTGTACAGTTTTCGGTCCCTTCCAACCCACCAACGACCTGCGATGTGTGGGCATGTATGGACGATAACGATATCGTCCATCGCCATGCATTCAGGCCAACCTGGTCGATATCGACCAGGTTACTGTAGGGACCCACGATTGTTGATCGCGGTGCGTTGGCCATCGTTGTTGGTTGGTGGTGTGGTGGATGATCGATATCGATCATCCAGCACTCCCGGAAGGTGCAGGATGATCAGTCAGCGATATCGTTATTGCTGACTGATCGTACCGTGTGTATGCACCATTAATGGATTCCCTTCTCAATAATAGCAGTTAGGGGTAGCTCCAGGAGTATTTCCAATTTCTGAAATTGTTTGGCATGGTCGCAGCGCTCACAGATAACCAGAATCTTTACTGATCACCAATGTAGAAGTAGGGATGTGTGCCGGAACATTTTTGCCGGATTTGGATTTGGGGGGTCATTCAGACCCACTCGCAAGCGGCAGTACGCTTGCAAGTGGGTCGATGTTCCCCACTGCGCATGCGCACGACGGAGGGAGCTCCGTCGTGCGCATGCGCGAGACCCGGACTGCGACAGCCAAGCTGTCGCTCTGGGTCTCGCACAAAAGGGGGCGTGCTGTCGATGGTGACTGACAGCACGCCCCCTTTAGTGGGCGTGCCGGGGGCGTGCCTGCCAGACGGAGGCGTTCCCATGGGAACGCCTACCGTCTGAAGCCGGCCTCTCTGACATCACTAGTGATGTCAGTGGGAGTGATTTTGGCTCTGATAGAGCCAAAATCACTCCAGGGCTTGTGGCTGGGAAACCCTACCGCAGGGTTTCCGTCGCAAGTCCGATGGTCGCGATGGTCAAGACCATTGCGACCATCTTTTTGGATGCTCGTATATGCTGTGGGTGGTGACCCACAGCTATACGAGCGTCCAGGAGGACTCTCCATTTTAATGGAGGAGAGCCCTGATTCAGAGCGAGCGCTCTGGTCAGAGCGTCCGGCTCTGAATCAGGCCCTTGGTTCTAATTCGTCATTCGGCTTTGGATTCGGATTTGCCAAACTGCGGTGACTGGCTTTGGATTTGGATTTGGATTTTTTTACAAAAATTGACAAAAGAAGCTAAAATCACATAAATTGGTCTTTATTTTCTTCCTAGAGTATTATTAACCTCAATAACATTTCCAGTCAATTTAGAACACCTCACAGCTTATAATATTGTTTTCGACATTATTGGCCAAAGGTTGCAGTGAGCTGACTGGTTACCAAGTGACAAAGCAGCGGCACAGACACCACAGTATAAAGCACATCAATGACACATTGCCACACAGCAGTGGCAGAAATGAAAAGTAGTGCACCCACCGAGTGGGGTACGGCCAGCAGAATCACAGAACTTGTTTACAACTTGGGCTACGGCCCTAGGAGTCAGAGTGCAAAATCTTATTCACATTATACCATAAAGGTAGTGTCTCTTATTTATGTTACGACACACAGTAGTGCCCCTTTTACACAATGCCCCCAGTAGTGGTGCCCCCTATGCAGTGCCCCCAGTAGTAGTATGCCCCCCATTAACAGACCCCCAGTAGTATGCTCCCCCAGTAGTATGCCCCCCATTAGCAGCCCCCCAGTAGTATGCCCCCAGTAGTATGCCCCCCCAGTAGTATGCCCCCCATTAGCTGGCCCCTAGTATGCCCCCCATAAGCAGGCCCCCAGTAGTATGCCCCCCATTAGCTGGCCCCCAGTAGTATGCCCACCCAGTAGTATGCCCCCATAAGCAGGCCCCCAGTAGTATGCCCCCCATTAACAGGCCCCCCCAGTAGTATGCCCCCACATTAGCGGGCCCCCTGTAGTATGCCCCCCCAGTAGTAGGCCCCCCAGTAGCAGGCCCCCTGTAGTATGCCCCCCAGTAGCAGGCCCCCTGTAGTATGCCCCCCCAGTAGTATGCCCCCATAAGCAGGCCCCCAGTAGTATACCCCCCAGTAGTATGCCCCCCCAGTAGTATGCCCCCATAAGCAGGCCCCCAGTAGTATGCCCCTCCAGTGGTATGCCCCCCATTAGCTGGTCACCTCCAGTAGCAGGCCCTCCCAGTAGTATGCCCCCCCAGTAGCAGGTCCCCTGTAGTATGCCCCCCCAGTTGCAGGTCCCCTGTAGTATGCTCTGCTGTCACGCGCTGAGGAGGGAGCCAGAAGACGGAGCTCATGAGTGAGCTCCAGCCGGTTCCCTCCGTGCAGCAGCCAATGAGAGTCTGTGTGACTCTCATTGGCTACTGTAACAAACACACAGCTGCCGCTGGTTGCTGTTCTGTGTAGGGAAGACCGCTATCACAGCGGTCTGCCCTACACTCGAGGAGCCCTGATGTCGGATTCTCTAGCGAGAATCCGACATCAAACAGGGATCCGAGTCAGGCGGGGAACACCAGAACAGGGTTCAGGTGGACTCGGATCCCCTATGTTCGGAGCGGTTCGGATTCCACAGAATCCGAACCGCTCATCTCTATGTAAAAGTGACACATTAGTAAAGTATTCACAAAGAGCTGCTACATTAGAACTCGCCTACTACAGAAAGAACAAAACAGCACTGAAGGTGATGTTAAGGTGCGTACACACTAGGTTATATTTTACACGATTTACCCAATTCCGGCGCATTGGAATGACAGATCGTGTAAAATATGTTCAAATCGTGTCCACTCACAATCACGATGCCGATGCGCATCCCCACGAGTCGTACATCGCATCTTCAGATCTTGCCTACAGCAGGCAAGATCTGCCAATCTCGTACACAATCCGGCTTCATATCGTGCAGTGTTTATGCCTGAACGATATGTCATTCGGATCTGCCTACGATGCTTGCAGTCATGGATCAGGGAAATCCGTGCTGCAGGCATTAAGACACAGATGCATGGAGGGATATCCGTCCGTGCATCTGTGTCTAAAAAATGAATAACCTGTGAAAAAATTAAAAACGGCGTGCCCCCACCCTCCCCCAAAAGAGCAACCAGCCCCGGGCTTAGTGACCCAGTGCTGGATGTGTTAAATACAGGGGACAAATGACGTAGGGTTCCCCTTTATTTAAGCACAACCAGCACCAGGCTCTGATCCAGTCCTGGTTCTGGAAATACAGGGGAAAAAATGCATTGGGTTCCCCTGTATTATCCAGAACCAGCACCAAACTTTTTCTAGGGAGGGGCTGATGCCACAGCCAGGGGAACCCTATCAACAAGTTCCCTGGCCTAAGCATTACCTCTGACCGCTAGTCAGCCCAGGCCGGTGATCCCTGGGGAGCTGGGGCCCCCCCAATAAAGGGGTCTCCCTCTACAGGGCACCCCAGGCCTAGACTGATAGCCTGGGGCTATCCCGGCACCCCTGGAGTGGTGGGTGCTGGGTTGATAGTGTAGTGTAGTGCATTAGTGTAGTGCATTGAAAGTGTTGAAAATATTGTCTTTTGCTGTGGAGCTACAGGTCCCAGCAAGCTTCCTCTGCATGATGGTACTTAGACAACCACAAGTACCAGTATGAGGGGCATTACGGGCCCGATGATACCTGAAGTTCCACAGCAACATCAATATTAAAATAAACACAGGACACACACCGTACAAAGTAAAAGTTTATTAAACATACATGCACACACACATGTACACAAACTATCTCACATACTCACGTATCCCTGAAACCCATCAGTCCTCTTCTCCAAGTAGAATCCATAGTGTACCTGTAAAAAAAATGTCCATACTCATCGCCTCCTATGCGAAGTTCGGGTCTTCTTCGTTCCATGTAGGCAATCCATGGAGTCTTGGCAAAACAAAAAATGCAAATACGTGAGCCACCGGACAATAGTACTGTCTACTAAGGATGGTACTTCCCGATTGAGAGCTCAGTGGCGGGATTTCAGTATGGGAACCCCGATGCTGAGCGTTCATTGGCTGAAAGAGGCAAGCCTTTTGCCTCTCAACCAATGAACCGTTCCCACCATTGACTTCAATGTGCTCACGATATCGCATCGTGAGCACATAGTCTGGTGTGTACGCACTGGATAGAGCCCTGTAAAATGGTGTAAATGTTTAGGATCCCAGGTGAGAGAGCCTCAGCAAGGTGCTATTACTTGGAGTTAAAGGAATTTGATACATGTGTTATTTTAAGTGAAATATCCCTTTAATGCGTCTACATCTACAGTAACAATTAAACAATGTTTCCTTGTTGTGGAATCATGAAGTAATTGGGTCAAGCAATCAACCTTTTGCTTTATACCATCAACCTTTTGGGTCCATTTTTATGCCAATGTCTCCTTCATGAGCCACTCAGTCATGAAGCTTCTCGGTGGTCACATGAAGATATAGGAATGAGAGGAAGTGGATTTTATGCTATGATATTATGCTGTGAACGTTCCAAATCCTATATGCTCAGTAGATCCATGTAATTTAACTGTGGTATCTATGGTAACCACTTTATGAAATTAAATCATAACAACACCTTGAAGCAAATCCCTAAGGAAATATTAACTCCAAGTCTGTCCTTATATGTTACAAGAGTGAATAAAAAAAATATGCATCTTTTTGTGGGTGATTTCTTTAACAGAATTCATTTCACTGTAAAATCACTGTTCATTTATTCTTTATTAAGAACGCAGTGTTTCTTTAGACATTTTATAATTAACGCTTTAACTGTTAGTTTTTGTAAATACATTCTCTTTAATTTAGTATTTCAGTTTTTAAATATATACACCTTTATATAAAATATGTTAACCAGCTTATATAACGAAGGTGCATATTTATTAAACAAATTTTGCAGGAAATCGCCTGAAAATTTACGTTTTCGGTGGATACCCACAAAATGTAAGTATTCCCTGGGTGTATTACAATGGTTCCGCAGCAGATATTTCCGAAATTCACTAGTTTCCGATGCAATAGCAGCCCCCACAGGTTTCTATGGGGGCTGCTATTTTGTGAGATTTACCAAGCTCTGGAATTACTTTACACATTACAGGGACGGGCTCCAAAAGGAGTCCCTGTCCCTGGATATGATTTTTAATACATCCGGGCGGTACAGAATTTATTGCCGTGAATAGCGTCAATAAGAAATTATAATTATCAGGTCTAAAACCTGATAATAAATGGGCTTTTATATATTGCTACATTGCTAGGGAAGTTACACAAATGGCAGTGTGTACTTTATTTGATATTGAATGAAAAACAAATTGCAGCATACTGTTATTTATTTGAAATGAAAGTGATAAAAATGGAATGCTGTTTGTCAGATCCAATAAAGTAGCAGAGATGAGATAATATTTTGAAAAGTGCAAAAACTACTCTTTGGGGTAAATTTACTAAGATTCGAGATGACCATCTCGGGTGATTTATTGATTTTTTTCCCTGCTTGCAAATTTACTAAAGGTAAAGTCGGGTGAGTTAGAGAGAGATTTCTCTCATCTCCCTCGTAAAACTCGGGTGAGATATCAATCTCTAATCAAATCACCATTGGGCCAAATCAGAAGTACTTTTCACCTAAAACATACATCTCTCAAATTTACCAAAAATCAGGATGACAAGCTCGGGTGAGATAGGAGCAAACTCTCTGTCAAAATCACTTTTCAAACTCTCAACCCCCTGAGCTGCGAGATGGTCAGAAACATACACAAATCATTGTGATTACGTGATTGTCTTTACATTGGAATTACAGGTCCCAGCAAGCCTCCCCCGCATGCTGGTACTTGGAGAACCACAAGTGCCAGTATGAGGGGCATTATGGGCCCGATGATACCTGAAGTTCCACAGCAACATCAATATTAAAATAAACACAGGACACACACACCGTACAAAGTAAAAGTTTATTAAACATACATGCACACAGCATGTGGGGCATTAAGGGCCCACTGGTACCTGTAGTTCACCTGTAAAGAAATGGCTAATAAAACACACAACACACCGTGAAAATAAAGCTTTACTGCATCCATAAACACACTTACACAAACTGGGCTAACGGTCAGGGCTGATGCTGCGGCTGGGGGGCCCGGTGAAAGGGCACCCCTGGCGGTGGCATCAGTCCCACGTTAGAAAGGGTCCAGGGCTCGTTTTAAATATATGGGGTACCTCACATCAATTTTTTTCTCCATATATTTAAAACCAGCTCTGTCCCTGCTGCCTGTTGCTGGTTCGTAATTTACAGTGGAACCCTACACATTTTTTTCCCTGTAAATTAAGAACCAGGACAGGTTGGCAAGCCCGGGGCTGGTTAGTGTTTTGGGGGGGACCTCATTTTTTTTAAAAAACATTTCTCTATTTTTTACAAGTTTTAACACACAAGCAGCAAGCACATATCTCACTGATATGTGCTGGCTGCTAGCTCGGGAGAGATTTGCAGAGAGAAAACACTGCAATCTTGGGTGAGTAATCTCCTGCAAAACGAGTTACTTGGGAGAGATATCTCGTTCTGCTTCACCATCGGCAAACTCGTTTAGCCTCAAATCGCCTGTTGGTAAATTTGAAAAAAAAAAGGGATTAAATTACCTGAATTTTGGCGAGTACCAGCGAGATAAATCACTTTGAAAATCGGGACCATCTCGAATCTTAGTAAATTTACCCCCTTGTGTTTCTAGACAAAGTAAATGGTGGTTTAACGTAGAAACTTTAAATTTGATTATAGGCCATTCCCAGTGTCTCCAGGGGATGGATTAAAGAGCCATTTTAATTTCCACTTGGACATCTGTATTATTCTAGAGAAAGAACTAAAGAGGCACATATTGGAAAAGTGTGAAATGCAGTTTTGATTGAAAGAGGAAGCTATTTCAACTGGATTATACCGTGACAGTATAGATTAAACACTGCCATATGGTCTAGATAAACCACTATTTCTTGCAGGTAACAATGCATTGTTAATTAAGTGGTGATGAAAATTCTAAATGAAAAATAGGGCCACCTGTATGGGTCATAAAAAAAAGTCAAGAAAGACAAGATGGCTCACGCCTTGGTAACTGAAGCTATAATCCTGTTTGATCCCTGGCATTTGCTTTATACTTTTGTCTGAAATCTGCCAGTTTTGTTCTTGTAGTAACAGTGGGATCATCTAATTACTAAACATTGCACTGAAATGTAAGGGTTATAGTTTCTGTCACATTACAATTTGGGTTTTAGGGGTATTTAGACAATGCATTGTGAAAGTGGCAAAGGAATATTAGGTCATTAGATTATGGTGAATACTAAATATGGTTGAGATTGTGTTTATGAACAACCACAATGTATTAATGAAAAAATGTAGTCAATAGTGTGAACATATAAGGGTCGTAAATAAGATTACAAAATATATTTACTTCTACTCTAATCTTTCAGTTCTTTGATTCTGCAGGGAGAATTGCATACAGGGATGTAATACTGTGATGCCCATATAATAAGAACTAGGGGCGTATCTACAATGGGTGCAGGGTGTGTGGTGCACACAGGCCCCCGGGTCCAGGGTAAGCCCGCACCGCAGCACCCATATTGCCTTAAACTTAGCTCTCCGAGGACTCGCGACGGGTGTCTCAGCACTGCACAAAATGTCGGAAAATAGCCGCGGCAGCCATTGTTCAGGTGTTTTGCGCATGCACAGTGATGAAATTACTGGGAAAATGGCAGCCGTGCCATTTCCCCCGCGATCTGTGCATATGCAGTAGAATCTGGGCACAGTCTAGTTAATGCCTAGCGCATGCACTGATGCTGCGGTGGTCGGTCAGCCACACCAGTCAGCTGCCGGCCGCCGGGGAGAGAGGAGGGGACCCCGGACGGGGAAAGCACACGTGCCCCCTACTCTCTTAAGACACCCCGGATAAGATCCCAAAAAGTTTCCTGGCAGTCAGGATTGGAAAGTTATCTATCTAGGGCAGCGCTTCTCAAACTGTGTTACAACATTTTTGTGTGTCCCTGGTACGTCACTCACAGTGACAGTGGGATGACAAAAATAAAATCCAGGTCCTACAGGATGTGCTCTGGCCAATCAGCAGAGCAAGGGGTGGAGACTGTGCTTTTCTGCTCTCCCCCCTGCTCCACTGAGCATCTATGTGGAGTTGGGAGCAGGTAGGCGGTTACAGCACTGCAGACATCTCAGCATTATGGCGTCTGACATGGAGAGGAGCCAGGAGCAGACAGCCGCTGACTTGTGTTGGATGGGAGACTAGGAATAAATGAAAAGGAAAGGAGTCCTAATCTTCAGTAAAAAAGAGAAGCATTCACATAAAAGTGTATTAACTACTGAAGTGTAATTGTTGGCGATGCATTTGTGAATTATGATGCACTCAATAGAAGCAAATATTAGATTAATTGTTTTAGAGCAGTGTTTCTAAACTTCATTCCCCAAGTACCACCAACAGGTCATATTTTGTGGATTTCTTTAATTATACAAAGGTGAGTTAATCTATTTTGTTAGGTCAGCAATTATGCCACCTGCTTCCACAGACAGACATCCTCAAAACATGGGAGGGGCTGGGCTGCACATCCTAATATTAAACATGATAATAGGTGCTACCATGCTGAGACCAGTAGTTCTACAGCAAAAAGGAGAGGGGGGGGGAGGAGCAGGTGCACACTATAAGCACTAAGAATACAAATGATCAAAATATCTATAATAGACTGCAATAATTAACATGGTTTTAAATGTAAGGTTTCTTAGTACATGTTTGGCCAAAGATGTTTGCCCACCTACCACGTCACGGTGAACCTTATACAGGTGGGTCCCTAACATCTCTAATACTGACACACCAATTAATTTATCTAGGACTTACCTATCATAGAGCCCATTAGATGTGTGTACTGCAATGCAAGGACCCATACCAGTTAAAATCACCTGGGGCAGGCAGGAAGAGTGCTAGCCCAAAGAAGGGGTCTCACCTTCAGAATGTACCTTAAATACACACACAGGAAATGGGAGGGGCTGCACATCCTAATATTAAACATGATAATAGGTGCTACCATGCTGAGACCAGTAGTGCTTATAGTGTGCACCTGCTCCTCCCCCCCCTATCCTCAAAACATGACCAGTTGGGAAAAGTTGAGGGTTGAGGTTGAATACCACTGTTTTTGAGCATGACCTGTTGCTGCTGTTCTCTTCAAAGTCTGCCAGAAGTAGGAGATGCACTGCATTTACAGCCAACAGGACATTATTGGAGGACTGACCAGTTCCAGAGGATATGTAATAAAAAATCTTTGGTGTCCACGTCATGTCTTTTTTTATATTTTCTTCACAGTGGGGGTACAGGTGCCGGTGGCCTGCTAGCGCTTGTGGTTCTACATTGCTGCAGGACAGGCAGTCCCACAGTGAAGAATAATAGTACTATAATTAACCCATTACCTCTGCACCCACCCTGGGTACAGGGAATAGCCCAAGGTTGAGTCTTGGGAGGGGGACCCCATTTATTTTTGGGGTCCACACTTTCCGGGGATTGCCAGCCCTGAGAAAACCAGTTTGGGGCTGAAGAATGCTTTTACAGGGAGACCCAAAACTGTGAGTCTCCCTTTTGTGGCATTACCCCCCTTCCCGGCTGGTTCAGAGAGAATTGTGGTGGAGACAGGAGTGGATACACAGAATAACAGTTGTACAAGTAGGGAAAAAAACATGAAAATGCAAAATCACAAAGAAAAATGGACTGGGTGATTTGAAGGAGGAGGAGGTAATTGATGAAATTGAATGCAGCCATGAGGTTGAGAAGGATCAGTATAGAGAAGTGAGTCTTGGATTTTGCAAAGAGGAGGTCATTTGGTGACTTTGGTGAGGGCAGTTTCAGATGAGTGGTTAGGACATTAACCAGATTGAGGAGTGTTAAGGAGGGAGTGGGTGGAAAGGGAGTGAGTTGGTTGTAGACAACCAGCTTAAGGAGTTTGGAAACATAGGAGAGAAGAGAGATGGAGCAGTAGTTAAAGGGTTAGGGGTCAAGAGAGTGTTTCTTAAAAGTGGTAGCGACCAGGATGTGCTTAAAGGAGAAGGGTAAGGTAACTGGGGATAAGTTGGGCAATTTATGAACAAAAGGAAGGAATCATAGAAAGTGGAGGGAGAAGAGTAGTTCCTCAACTTTTGTCTCTGAGAAGACGATGTTGGCAGTCCTGAGGTGGTGGAGATGTCTTAGGAGTACATGGAAGAGATGTCATTGTGGATGTAATTGATTTTGTTGGTAAAGTGGGTGGCAAATTTCACTGCAGAAATGGAAGGGTGAGGAGAGAGAAGGGAATTGTATCAAAGATGTAGTGTGGGGTATAGAATGGAGATATTGAAAGTAGGGGTGTTTAGCAAGAAAAAGTACAGAGCTGTAGGAGGAGTGAATTAGTTTAAATTAGAGGAACTCAGCAAGAGAGTACAATTTTCTCCAAAGGCGCTCAGCAGACCGTGACCATTTGTGAATAAATAGGTCAAGAAGTAGTATCGTGGTTGAGAAGGGAATCATTGTAGGCTATTGGTGACAGCTTGCCTGCACAGTCTAGAAGGAGGGTGAAAACAGAGAGACTAAGGAGAAGTAGAAGGTGGCATTAACAAGATGGTCAAGATTATGCCTGGTAAGAGTAGCCTTAAGTGATGGGGTTGGGGCACGGAGATAGGAAAGAGGAGATGAGGTGATGGTTAGAGACAGAGATGAGCGAATTGTTGAAGTCAGAAATAGCAAAGAGGTGAGAGATGACAATGTTGAGGGGGGAAAAGTCCTTTATGAGAGACCAAATGAGGAGGAGAGAGAGGGAAGTTTGGAGGCTTCAGGGTTGGTGGGGTCATCAGTTGAGATGTTAAAGTAATCTAAGATGAGCGAGGGGAGGTCAGAAGGAAGTTATCAAGAAATTGGGAGAACGGATCAGGTAGACAATGGATAGTGTCTACACAGAGTTGTACAGGATAGAAGAGGTGGATGGACCATAAAAGGAGGAGCAAAGAGAGGGTTTGGGATGAATCATGCATAAATTGCAATAGGGGATAGAAGGAGAGGTCTTCATGGAAGAGAGTTCCTGGTGAGGTGGAGTCAGAGTTATACAGGTCTCAGTGATGGCAATTAGGTTGAGTAAGTTGGAGATAAAGAGGTTATGGGTGCAAGTTAGCTCAATTTACACTTTTTGTTACTGCCCTCCAGAAGATCATGAAGGTGTGTAAATATAGGGGATGCGGTGACACGATTTGGTTCATTATGGCCTCATAGCTCACATGGCATCATGCTGTGGTAGACTGGACTATAATGATGCACTTTTAGGCCAATTGCATTATCATGGCCCTGTACACTAAGAAAATGAAAGGAATCTGTATGGTTGAGCTACTAACCAGGGAGTCCAGGTAAAGTCATAAAAAAATCTGAAATTTCTAAGACATTTCGAGAGAGCAGGCAAATGTGATTTTCTACACTTTAAAGTACACCTGTTTTGTCACTCTTGGGGGCATGCCCTGCACTTACGGAGGTGCTAGGTTCCCCCAAGCTCTCCCCTCACTGTGAATAGATGCCGTGCCCTTCGGAAACTGCAACTTTTCCCACCCGCGGGACACTTTGGCTTGCAGGTGGGGACGGCACAGTGCAGGCTGCTTTAATGGGGTGCCCCTATAAGGGCAGGGCACATTTTGCCACTTTAAAATCAGGCAGGGCTCGGCGTCCTGCTAAAACAGCCTAGCTGGAACACTATATTATATACAACCTAGGTGCGTACTTGTAACTCTTCCAAATTCACAGAGATGTATTCAAGATTTGTCTGCAAACATTTGGGCCAAAGGAAATGCACCTATTTTGCTTATTATTGTACATTAAATTATAAAATGATTTTTTTTTTTTTTTCTTTTTGCTGTATGCAATTCTTACAGCATAGTTCGGCATCAAAGTGTCCCTGGAAACCATTTTACAATGTTGGCAGCTATATATGTGATGTAGTCAGGGCCGAAACTAGGATATCTGTCACCCGGTGCAAAGCAGTAATTTTGCGCCCCCTCCCTTCCCGTACCTGGATTTTGTCCTTGCTCCTCCATAAGGCAGTGCACTAGTCAGACGTCCCTGGTATAGTGATTTACATTATTCCACACACCATAATGCCCATTACTCATTATGCCACACACTGTAATGCCTATTACAAAAGTGCCACTTACATATTTGCCCGACACCATTTTATGCCCCACAGTATGGGTTCTAATTACTTTAAAATTACCTGCTCATTGTCAGGGGTTTTATGCTCATTACCAGGGGTCCATGCTCGTTGTCGGGGGTTTCATGCTCGTTGCCAGGAGGTTTCATGCTCATTGCCAGGGGGGTTTCATACTCGTTGCCAGAGGGTTTCATGCTCATTGCTAGGGGTTTCATGCTCGTTGCCAGGAGTTTCATGCTCGTTGCCAGGGGGTTTCAGGCTCGTTGCCAGGTGGTTTCATGCTCATTGTCAGGGGGCATTTAGCGGGGTTAGCGTTAGGTTTTGGGGGTGAGGCTTGTATTAGGCACCCCTAGGGAGGGAGGGTTAGGGTCAGGCACCACTGGGGGAGTTAGGTTTAGACCTAAGTGGGGAGAGTTAGGTTTAGGACTTAAGTTCTCAAACTAACGGGGAGGGTTAGGGTGCGGGGTAGGGAGGATTAGGGTTAGGCTACCAGAAGGGAGGGTTAGGGGGGGAGGGTAAGTATACTTACCCGACTCCTGTCGGGATATCAAACATAGGGATGCCGCTGTCGGTATTCTGACAGGAGGCATCCTGACAGCCGGCATGTCATACCGATTCCCTATACATATGCAGCTGACTTTTTCTGACTTTGCCATTGTTTATTTACCAGCAGACAGGGCCCCCCTTAGGTACAGAATTGAAATAAGCATGGCTTAAAGTGGTCCTAGGGGTAGATTTACTAAAGCTTCTAAAAAAAGTGGAGGTGTTTCCCATAGCAACCAATCAGATTCTAACTATAATTTCTCTATTGCATCCCAGAAAATGATAGACATAAGCTACTGTAATTGGTTGCTAGAGTTAAGACAACCACTTTTCAATTTTAGAAGCTTTAGTAGATATATACCCCCTCGAGAGATGGTGGAATTCACAAATGAACAATGAGGGAAGCATGATAAGGATGAATAGTACATGCACACACACTGTTGTGGAATGGAAGAAGCTTTAGTGACTGATATTGTAAAATACATTTTAGATGTTTGCTTTTAAAACTGCTGCCACCAGCTCAGACTCATATGTTAGGCCCCTAAAATGTTTACATTGTATGAGACACACTGCCCCTGATTCACATTATATGCCCCCGCTGTGCACCCAATTCACTTTACATGTCGCAACGTGCCCCCAAACTTCCATTTGTAAAAACAGTCTGTAAAATGGAAGTTAGAAGCTATTTGTTTAGTACTTATCTGTCATAATTTTATCTCCAGGTTTTTATAATACCACCTATATGCTGCACTGTGCCCACAAACCACATTATACGATGCACAGCAGTGGCGGCTCCAAAATTCAAATAGGGGAGCCACATAACCTGCCACCGCAAACGCTGCCAAACATTGCCTGCCGGGACTCACTGGCAGTTGGTGTGGCTCCCCTATTTGAATTTTGGACTGCGCTGCAACCCCACCTCTGGAGTCGCCACTGCTGCACAGTGTCCCCAATTCACATTACATGCCGTAACATGACCCTAAATCACATTATATGCTGAAATGTGCCCCCAAATCATATGTAGCACTGTGCACCCAAAATCGCATTGTATTCCCAACTGTGCAGCACGGATCCCCACTGTGCAGTACGGACGGATCACGACTGTCAGCAACCGCAGCGCCAGCAGCACCACAATTCATACTTTTGGACCTGGGCAACGCTGGGCTCTTTCAGGCAGCTCACACTTGGTCCAGGGCAATGAGCTATGGCAACGCAGCGGTGTGACATCATAGGTCACACAGCAATACGCCGTCCTGTCTGCAAAGTGCCCTGCATGCAGTGACAGTCACTGAGGCTGCAATGCTGCAGTAGCTAGTCATGCTGGTGCCGCCCATGACTGGAAGCTCTTCACTGCAGTGCTACTGACAGGTTAGTCTTCTGTTGGGGACTGGGGCATCTTATGTGAATTTAAATTTTTTCCTTTGTGGACCAATGTGTTTTATTTTTTCCTGTGAGGACCAATGTGTTTGGGCTTTTTTCTGTCAAGGTCCATTCTGTTTGCTTTTTTTCCCCATGTGGCCAATGTGTTTGTTTCTTTTCCCCATTGTGTTTTAGTTTTTTTTACTGTAGGGTCCATTGTGTTTTCGTTTTTTTCCTGTGGAGGCCGATGTGTTTATTTGTTTTCCTATCGTGGCCAATGTGTTTGTTTATTTCCTTTGGGAGCCAATGTTTTTTTTTTTCTGTGGGAACCAATGTGTTTTATTTTTTCCTATAAGGGCCAGAGGGCCTGATTCAGAGCCAGACGCTATTTGCGCTCGCTCGTTCAGAAAAAGGGGCTGGCTATTTAATTTGAGCGCTCGCTCTTTGCGGTCTGTTGACGCCTCTATGTGTGAGCGAGCGAACGAAACATGCGCTCGCTATTTTGTAAAGATGCCCCCTGGCCGCTCGCATCCTACGTCATCTCCGCTATTTATTAGATTAATCAAGTACATCGAAAGGCGTCTGAACTGCTCGCAGTGCTTGTGGTAGGATTTTCCTACCGCAATCATGCGAACAGTTCAGTCTAAGAGACAACCAAGTGACGTGGCCGATGATGCTGCTTTGTTAATTATGCACACCCTTAAAACGCCCATTTTGACCGTTTGGCACGCCTGCGTTCGGATCTCCACTCCCTGTTTTCAAGCACCTTCCCCTGTTACCACCCACAAACGCCTCATCCTGTCACTCAAATTAGCAGGCACTCACTATTTTGCGAGCGCTCGATTTGCGACCGCAATGACTGGATGGCGCATGCGCATTACGACCCATACGCATGCGCAGATGTGCGAATATCGCTCGGAGCGAACGAGCGGCCGCTTACGAGCGTCTCTGAATCAGGCCCAGTGTTTGTTTGTTTTCCTGTTGACAGCCATTTTGTTTAACTGAGGGCCAATGTCTTTTTTTCCCTATCGGGACCAATGTGTTTGCTTTTTTTCCCCATGGGGCCAATGTGTTTTATTTTTTTACTGTGGGGGCCAGTGTGTTTGTTTGTTTTACTGTGGAGGCTAATGTGTTTGTTTATTTTTCCTATCTGGGCCAATGTGTTTTTTTTTCTGTGCAACCAAGGTGTTTTATTTTTTTATCAGGGCCAGTGTTTGTTTTTCCTGTCGGGGGCCATAGTGTTTATTTTATTTGTTTTCCTCATGGGGGCCAATGTGTTTATTTTTTCCTATCGAGGCCAGTGTGTGTGTTTATTTCCTTTAGGGGTCAGTGTGTGATTTATTTTTCTTGTCAGGGGCAATTGTGCTCCATTTTCGTACCGTGAGGGCCAGTGTGTTTGTTTGTTTTTCCTATCAAGGCCAATGTTTTGTTTTTGTATTCTGTAGGGGCCAATGTGTTTTTTTTTTTCCTATTGGGGCCAATGTATTTGCTTTTTCCCTCTATGAGGCCAATGTGTTTCTTTCCCCCTGTGGGGGCCAATGTGTTTTAGTTATTTTCCTGTCGGGGGCCATTGTGTTTTTTCCTGTAGGGGCCATTGTGTTTTTTTTTTTTTTTTACTGTGGGGGCCAATGTGTTTATTTTTCCCTATCATGGCCAATATGTTTGTTTATTTCCTTTGGTGTCCAGTGTGTTTGTTTTTTTCTGTGGAAACCAATGTTTTTTTTCCTATCGGGGCCAATGTGTTTTTATTTTTTTACTGTTGTGACCAGTGTGTTTGTTTTTTTCCTAATGGGTCTAATGTGTTGGGGATTTTTTTTTACTTGTGGGGGCCATTGTTTTATTTTTTTTCCTGTTGAGGGGCCAGTCATTTTTTATTGTGGGGGCTAGTGTGTTTGTTTTTTTCCTTATAGGGGGCCAATGTGTTTGTTTTTCTGTGGGGGCCAAAGTGATTATTTTTTTCTCCTATCGAGGCCAATGTATATAATTTTTTCCTGTCGGGGGCCATTGGGTTTTATTTTTTTACTTTGGGGGGCCAATGTGTTTTATTGTTTTTTGTCAGGGGCCAATATTTAATTTTTTTTTTCTGTTTGAGCTAATGTGTTTGTTTTTTCCTTATAGGGGCCAATATGTTTTTTTTTCCTATTAGGGCCAATGTGTTTGTTTTTTTTGTCCTGTGGTGCCTAAACTGTTTGTTTTTTATTCCTATCAAGGCTGTCTTTAATTTTTTCCTGTAGGGGGCCATTGTGTTTTAGTTTTTTCCTGTGGGGCACAATGTTTTTTTCTATCAGGGCCAATGTTTTTTATTTATGCTTTTGTGGCCAATGTGTTTGATTTTTTTTCCTGTTGGGGCCTATGTGTTTGCTTTTTCTTATCGGGCCAGTGTTTGTTTTTTGTTCCTATTGGAGTTAGTGTGTTTTAGTTTTCCTGTGGGGGCCAAAGTGTGGTTTTTTCTTTTGGGGGGCAATATGTGTGTTTTTAATAATAAAAATAATAATAAAAGTACTAATTATGGATATAGGGGCTGATTCAGAGTTACACTATTCCGTTGTTTGTGGAGTTGAGTAATCAGTAAACCATGCAAGTCACAGTGCGCATGCGTCAAGGTACATTACTGAGGTCACTCACAGCAACTATTTTACAGTCAGAGACCATTTGGGAAGGTAATGGAGAGTTGCGGCAAAGAACAAAGACACCGCAACAAATTTGATTGCGTACAGGATTGACTGCAATCCCGTATGCAAGGAATATGACTCCGGTGTCTCAACACGGCCAGTATGCTGGACCATAGACTCACTCAGAACTGCAACAATCGAGTGATCTGCGACCAGTGCTGCATCTTTGTACACAGATGCTGAGGCATTTTATGCAGATGCTTGGATTTGCAAAGTCCGGTGGGCGACTCAATAACATATCCCAGGGGCTGTGACTTTTGCATATTATCGCAGTTGCGTATAAAGAGGCAACAGCGTTGGCAATAATGTACAACTCTGAATAAGGCCCATAGTGGGGAGGGGGTGCTCTAAAATTTTGATAGTAGACCTGGGGCTGGTTTGGCGACACTGTGCCTCTAAATCACATTATATGCCACACTGTGCCCACAATATACATTATATGCAACAGTGTGCCCCTATTCTACTATGCTGATAGTATGTCACACAATAGGAAAATAATACTTAAATTACTTACCTGTGCTGGCTCACTCATCCAAGGAGTCTGCTCACCGTGTCCCATCCAGCTCCATCTTCCTCCCGCTTCATCTGAATGGAGCTTTGTGCCAAGCAAAGGTCCATGGGAGGATGGCTGTTTCTGTCACTGCAAGTAATAAATAAACTAGCAGCTTGTAGAATTTATTTGCCCCCAGATGCTGGTCGCCAGTGTTAACGTTCCTAAAAGCTTTCTCTGTGTGCTGTACAGTATCATTCCTGTAAGAGGCTCCCAGTTAAGATTTTAACTAAAATATTAATATATTGTTCTTTTATTTTTTTCTAATCAAAATGTACATTTTAATGCTGGTATTTTTTCTTTGCCTTTATAAAATTTAGTTAATATTGTGTTTTTTGATGGTTTTGTAACTTATAGAATAATATATATTATTACTGGGTTTGTACCTGTGGATCACAAGAGATGATGGTCTCGGTCTCAGCAGCAAAAAGTTGATGTAATGGAGGTGAACATTGTAGACACATTTTCATTATTTCATGGGTAACAAAACAACGCAGAGAGAAAGCAGTATAAAATATGAGCCTGTAGGGTCACTGTGAATCCCATATCCATATATCATCCTATTCCATTGTCTTCCATTCTCTTTTCTGATCATATTTTTTTTCCTTGGGGTTGCACAGTCATTTATTTAATCTTGGTTTTTATTCCAATTCAATGTGTGTGTGGGTTTTGGGTGGGCTGTGGAAATTGATTTACGAGTCAACCACTTTCCTCTCTTCTTGCCATCTCTCGCTTGAGTGGTTAGCAGGCCCAAGCCTTTTCTTTCACTCAAGGAGAATAAGGTTGTCTATGGAAAAGGTCAGCATTTCAAATTGCTGGAGTTCAACTGCACAAATGACACAAAACTGACAAGAAAAGACAGGGGATTGGAGGTCAGAGACTGCCGAGGTCCTGGTTATTTTTTTTCCCCCGCTTTGTGATAGGACTCCCTACAAAAATGAATTAAATAACAGGCTTAAGGACCATTGAGGGAGGGCTGAATGCAAATCAAAGATAAGTAGAAGTTTTCTTTCTTAAAAGAGGAATTATTTTTCGTACCTCCTCCTGCCCCCCTTTTCATATCTGCACAGGCAAGGACTGCATGTTAAACATGATTTAGCAGGCATTATTCTTAGGCCTTTTCATCAGGCTTCTGCAGTGATTGCCTATCTCGGTCTATGATTAATGAGCTGCTGTGCAATTTGGAGGCCATAATGACTCAACAATCCACACACAAACTATATAGTCACATTCCTTTTTCAGATTTGCCAAGCGGTTACCAAGGAGCCCACGGCTGTGAGTTTGTTAGGGAGATAGTTAAGTATTACTGAAAATGCCATTCAATCTTTATCTTCCAGCAAAGTGCAGTGGGCTGCAATCTCCTTTACAGATTGAAGGGCAGATTTTAGGGCATTTCTTTATGTGTTTATCCAAACTGACCATAAAAATAGGAGGGGTAAGCGTGTAAAGACCTTTCTGTGTTTAGGATCGTCTGCTGATTATACTGAGAAAATCTTTTCTTTTGTTGTTTAGCTTCTTTTTTTTTTTCTTCAAATTTGAATCTGATTAATTGAGGCCCTGATGCTTTTTATATAATGTGACAGAGGAAAGTGTATTCTTAGCAAATCCCTGGTTCATACAAAAACAGGTGAACAATAGCAAATTACAAAAGAAAAACTTGTTTTCCCTTTTCAAATCTAAATTTGTCACTATAATGCTAAATAAACTGTAGGTGTATATTTTAATTTCTGGACAGTGTAATAAAAAAAAATTAGTAAATAATTTGCATAAAAACCACAAGCAGGTTTGGCAGAATGAATTGAATATGATGGAGGTCATTTATAATGAGCAGCACAATTCACCTATACATTTGCACCCAAGTAAACTGGTTTTACACACACTTAGAATTTTCATAAATTGACCAATTATGTTGGATTTGTATTAAGGGGCGTGGTCAAATGTGTGCAGTGTGTGAAATAAGGTGGGTACACACTTAGCAAATATATCTGCAGATCGAGTGATCTGCATATATATCTGTAGATGATGGTCATTCATACACACTGAACGACCATAATTTCCCAGGAAGCTGTGGCTCCCGCTGGCCAGGGGATGGGTCCGCCCCGTCCCCGCAGTTGCCGCTGCATGTGTACGGGCGTCGACAGACCGCCCGTACACACTTCCTGATGGACAGATATGGCTGTAGATATATCTGTCCATCGACTGTGCAGCACAGCCGGCGCGATATGTCTGTGAATGACGTCGTTCACAGACATATTGCTGGTACACACTGGCCGACGGGCACCAGATATATTGATTGATCAGCCAATATATCTGTCAGTGTGTACCCAGCACTCGCCACATTGTCAGTTCAGCAGGCCCTCTTTACATGCTGCTTCTGAAGGGTGTGTGGTCACGTCATCATGGGGGCGGTGTGGTTGCATGTTCTCTGCAGCCCTTGCCTACAGAGAGGCCTGACTACTTTGTACATGCTTCCCACCCTTCTTGTGATATTATGTACCTCCTATGGCTTATGGAAATCATATCATGTCTAATGTGAAGAGTTGTGTGAGTTGTGGTGATGGTGCAGTCAGGCACTTACCTTACTCCAGGTAAGTTTCTATAACACTCGTCAGCTCCATAACCTCTGTGGGCATCTTCAGTTCTTGTGATGGGTGCCACTCCTCTACCCCAGCACTGATCTCTTTAGTGTCTCACGCCATGCACCCTTATACATTACACCCCTTCCCTCCTTTTTTTTTCTTTCCTTTTTAGTCCCTACAAAGTAATCTGTGTTCACTGCAGGATTTTAGGTATTAAAAAGATTTATTTTGAATTGACCTAATGCACCTTGAAAATGCTATATACTAATAGCCAAAACACATTGGTGAGAAAAGGACAAGCCGGCTACCAGAGGGCAACACGCCATCAGTACACTGGTCCTAAAGCAGCTTTCTGAGAGTTTGTTTCTAAAGGGACTGTGATGTGCACACTATATATTTAAATCTGGTAATGTAATCAGTAAAGATTGTTACCTTTTAAGGAAAATGATTATACACTATATGTGTGTATTTCTCAGTTTATATTTACAACAGCGATATATGGGAGATTACTACATCTGAGAAGTGAAATTTGAACCCTAGAGACATAATTGATATGCAGGAAAACAGGAATTCTGATTTTAAGACCAAATCCAAAAGGACTGTTTGCTGTTCTCCCTTTAAGGCGTATTCCTTTTTTCAATACACCTTAGGGTTTCTTGCATGCTGTATGGGCTGATGATTCTACTATTCATTTTGGCACAGAGTGGTTTAATTGAGGTTTATAAGTTATTACTCTATGAGCACTTGTTTCTTACCATTTTTTCTATATTGGTTACATGGGAGGAAAAGAAATGAATGTAAAGAAGCTTCTCTGTCTAAGGACAGTTTTATTTTTATGGCAGACAGCGGTGTGTGATTGATCTACCTGTATCTGTTATTATTTTTTTCTTTTTTAAATACTGGTGAATAATTGTAGCAACCTGTATTACAGCACCTTAGTAGCCCCATACTTTTTTTGATATCTGTGCTCACTCCCCATCTGTGGGTTTGGGCATTCTCCTCCCATCCCAGCAGTGATGGACATTGATCCCTTCTCCCTCTTCCAGTGCTCTAATTTGTCTGTACTTCTGCTTGCAGATCCTCTTTGGGAGTGATAGCTCCTCAGGGTAACACCCCTTGGACCACAAGGAGAACTCCTTCAGAGAGTGCAGTAACCACCCACATGTTTTACTGTATTAGCCCCTGGAAGTCTGGGCTCCAGGTGCAGTGCATATGTGTGACTTGGCAATACAAGGTCACCAATTCTCATAAGGGCCCTTTACTGGCTAGCATTGTGTCATTTACTGCTTACTGCTGTCTGCCAGTATCGCTGAAAGAATGATCAAAGCTTAGCTGCCTGGTCCTTTTTTATTTCATAAATATTGCCGGGAGTGGTGGGAATAGAAAATAGAACTTTTGTTGGGTTAATTGATAAATAGCCCCCCTAATACAGTCGCTGTGAACATTGAGCTATCAGGCAGCACAGCACTGCTCTCTATTTACTGTACATTAGCTAAGTGGCCACTCCAGATTGACTAATACAGAGGTAATATGCATTAAGAATGTGTTCGCAGTAGAATATGTTTATAAATTACCTACAACTTTTACTCCCAAAGGGGCTCATAAGTAGTAGGTCTAACACCTGTTTGCTTGTGTTAATTATGCAAATTTGTAGTGTACGTGCTCACCAAACAAGTGTATGTCTATCTATCTCCATATATAGATTTGGTATTTGTATCTTCTAAAGGCCCCCATACATCCGCATCTGAAAACCACAATTGAACAATTTGAAGACTTATTACCATATGTTAGTATTTCCCACTCTAGCAATCTGCGCCCATACACTACAGATCTGTTTCAGTGATTTGCAGATCAATTGCAGCAAACACAGATCTGCCAATCTTGAAAGACCCATCAATTTGCTAGTAACGGTCTGCAAATTTGCTGATCATGTCCATACACTAGCAATTTACAGCCCCAATCGATCTGTGAAATCCAACATGTTGGACAATCTGATTAAACAATTCCAATCACTTTTTGGTTGCAATCTGCGATCTGTGAATCCCATACATTGCAGATTTTTAGACACAATCAATTGCAAATTGCAGGATTGCCACAATCGATTTCTGATGTATGGGGGCCTTTACTCTTGGAGAGGGTGGGGGAGAAGTATGCAAAAGATGAACAAGTACAGTAAAGGCATGTTTGTGTAATAGCAAATCGAGGCAGACTTGCACATAGACACATATAAGCGTATCATTTGTGGATGACTTTGAGCTTGTGAAAATATTCCTGATGGTGGGGTGCACACTATACATACTAAGAACAATGATAGTCAAAATAATCCTAATAAACTCTTCAATTATGCAAACAGAGAGGGGGAGTTTACCCACAAAGATATTATTGTATAAATATACATGTGTATTTTACAAGTCCGTCCTTATCCTAACAGATATCATAAATCATATTGTATAACAGACATAATGTCTTTCAAGTTTTACCACTGTTTTGAAAGGAGGTGCACCCTGGAATATGTATCACAATATTGATAAACCAAAGAGAAAAAGATAATTCCTTTATGGGGCACTCACGGACTAAAAATCTAAATCATTTGACAGTAATGATGTCAATTAAATTGAGGAATTGTCATGCATATTTAAAATGTAACTTTTATTGATACTAATAATAAAAAATAAAAAATGGTAAGTAGTCCGCAAAATATAATATTACAATACAAAAACAAAAATCATATTAATAAAATTGTGATGCCACCAAAATGTACTGTGTATTTATTATATACTATTATATTACCTCTAAATGGTCATATATCTAGGTGTCTGTAACACTGGGGACATAATCCTTATTCACTTATCTCATGATAAATTGGAAAATATCCCAAGGGTCCATTATATATTATCATCTGCCTTCATAATCATGAAAATTCACTGGGTGGAGACGTGAGTAATAATCGTTATCACAGTCCCCTATACATTTGCATTATCAGGTGTATAGTATTGATAAAGATGGTGATAGACTGCCACTATTGAATACCCATGGGTGAACTCCCAATTATCCCGGGATTATGAAACCTCTTACAAAAGTGTCTGGAATGAATAACACCCACTGATGGACTAATGTAATACAATCATCTATCAGAATTATATAATATGATTAGGCCAGATATGCCCGCATGGTCTCAACAATAGATGACTTTATATTGAATATGTTGGTTTTCCTTCAATTGCCGACTAAAATCATCGGCTTATGATAGGTGTTATAATATATCAAGGATCAATGTTATTGTCTTTAAATAATCTCTTTAATGTCCTAAATAAATAGAGATTTGCCATAGAGATTTGCCATCAGGCTTATCTTTTTAATCAGTGACCACTCCCTGCAAATCTATTTGAATATCTTTGTGTGATTCACAGGTTTGCATAATGTTGACAGAGTTCAATGTATCTCATTGTATCCCATTTTTCAATGTGTTAAATACAATGTTGTGCTTTATTAAATATGCTCCGTCCTATAGGCCAAACACGCCCACATAATCCCAGCAGTAGATAACCATATATTGGATATATTGTATTTCCTACAAATGCCGTCTGAAATCAGCGGCTTATGATGAATATTACAATGTATATCAGAGATCAATATTTTTGACTCTCATAGATTTCTTTATTATCTTTAAGTATATACAGATTTGCCATCAGACTTATATTCTTAGTGACAGCTCCGGACAAGTCTATCTGGATATCCCTGGGTGATTTATGGGTTTGCACAGTATTGGCAGAGTTCAAAGTATCTCACTGCATCTCATATCACAACATGTCAAATACAGTGTTGCGCTTTACTATATAGTGCATGTGCTCTGTCCTGTGCTCCCAATCATCTAGTCCCACTGTCTAACAGACAGCCTTCATTCACAGTATCATATCTTTCATGGTGGTATGGTGGTTAAACAAACACAAACATATAACACTTATAAAACATAATACACGCGGGACGGCGTGTCTCCTGACGCACGTTTCACTGCAACTGCTTAATCATAAGATCAACCCGTTAACGATACTGGATCAGAACCTCTATATACCCCTGCCCGTACCTTCTAAAATCCTACCTATAAACCTCTAAGGATGACGCTAATTTGCGTACGTAGTCATACAGTAAATTAAAGACTCCAGACTTGGAACGTGTGGTTCCGAAGCACAAAGTATTATTCAAGTAAAAAGTACAGTCAGTTACACGCTATTGATCCTGACACAATTAGACGCAAAGGAATTATACAGACCCCAAGTACAGTATACATACGCAGCGCTTCCGGACCAGATGATAGGCATCAGCAAGAAACCCCGTCGTCATTCAGCATTCAGCAAGAAGACTGAAATCCCAGTGTTTGAGCACACATATTTATACTCCCCCCAGAATAGACCGGACAATAGAGACGTTTGTTGCTGATGTCATTGGTTCCCAGGGAGGAAGCATCTGTTACAGAGAGTTTAACAGGCTGGTTCAAATAGACTCACCCATCCTCTAACAACTGGGGGTCTCTGCCCTCCCGCCCCCATGCAAAATCCTTACAGTTATACATTTTGTTGCTTGAAGTCTCTGCGGTCCATAAGTTGAGAATGCATGATGCGATCTCCACACCGATAGTACCGGAATTCTGTTGAAAGAGTACTCATCAGTACGAAACCAAACGTGGCTTTCTTAGCATGTATAAAACCCTAGTTATCAAATCTTTATTTCACAGCATTTATACTAACTGTACCAACTTAATCTTATACTTTAAAGCTTATTAAACCTTATGTGTGAATATATAATGTGTGAGTATGCGGGGTTTGATATAAGGACGCTAGTTAACTTGGGGAGATGCGTGCGCATAAAGCTAATAAAACAGCGATTTCATACAGTCTTATGCATTCTCTAATATGCGACTAGTTAACAGCGCAATTGTGCGTATTAATGTGTGTATGAGAAATGGTGAAAGATGCAATCGCATGTTGCTAATAGTAATATCGCCACTTGTACTAAAGTGTAAGTTTATCTAAAATGGCGCTTAGGCGGCCATTCGCAAAATGGCGTCTTGCGATCTCATTTTCTAAAATGGCATCTTGCGGCCAGTCGCAAGATTGCATCGCTGCGATACAATTTTAAACTGGTCTTGTCTCAGCCAATTATCTAGCTTCGACAGTCCACCCTTTGATAGCAAACAACATGCTATCACAATCTGTTATTGGAATTTTTATCTTAGGCTTACATTTACATATTATTTCGTGTTATTATGGGATGGCACAAGGTGGTTCTTAATCCATCAATAATGTGTCTCTGGGTGAGGACATAAAACTACTATTATACGCACACCGCGGATCTTGGAATATCATGTGAAAGGTGTGGGAATGCACCAGTCTAATAAAAGCAGTCTTGGAGGGGAATTGAGACTTTACATTATCTGAGGTGTTTTATAAATAATATTTCAATAATACATTCTATGCATGTCTAAATATAGTACATTAAATGATGGTTTTTCCTAGCTCAGGGTTGTAATGCAGTTCTGTATTTATCTTGGTATTCATACTGGCCACCATCATAATTTCATTCTTTCATTTTACTCTATTCTTACATTTTCCACACTTCAACACAATAGAAACACACCGGACGCATATGCCAATTATTATGATGACAATTAGTATAAGGATCAAGATTTGCCTATGCTGGCGATCACTTCCTGGATCCATTCCCCTAGACCTGAGAACCATTTCACTGGGTTCAGCCATGACACCCATCCTTCTATTCCCCTACTTCAGCCACTGAAGCATTATGGTTCTTATGAAATTCCCACTTTAGCTGCAGGATTTCATCCATCTTCCGGTCTATCACCTCCTTAGGGTCGCTAGTATCATTGGTGATATAGGTGCAACATTTTACTCCAAATTGGGTGGCTAACATTACGCAATACCCTCCAGTAACAGCAGTTAAATAATTCAACACAAGGCTGTGTTGCACCAGTTCTTTCTTGTACGCTTGTAATTCTCTCGCTGTATACCTGAATGTGTCATCGTACATCTCGGTGATATTATCTAGCAAGTTCCTGGATATATCTAAAATTTAATGTTCCCCGAGCGATCCTGGTGGGATCCAGTGCCACTAAAACTTGAAAGCCAGTTGTCTCACTAATTAACTGAGCGGCTTTATGCACATCACCAGGTATCATATTTCTCTTGCCTCTGTGTTCATATTGTGTGTGAAGATATGGTGATGGTGTGTTTTATGTATACCAAGCATTTCAACATGTGTGAGGGTCATAACTTCTGGGACTACTCTTCCCAGGTAACACAAACCTTCGGAACTCGGGGAGAGCCATTTATACGCTTTTCTTCCACATATGAAATATACATTATCAGGGAGAACATAAGGAATGGTATGCATCATTATCATTAAGCACATTTCCCTTGCAAACAATCCTATTTCTGGGTCTTCCATCTGGTACATGCAAGTTTCTGGCTGTATTTAGCACAATAACCATTTGGCACCTTACCAATAATTTCTTCGGTGAAACTCAATGTATACCGATACCTAAAATGTTTCCCACCAGATTTAATTGAGCGTAACAGATCATGGTTTATGGACTCATTATCAGCTCTTTGTGAGAAGGTCATCGTCTGATTATTCCCCGTCACTTCCCAACTCCCGGGTTTATTGGGGTTGGTTCTGTTTAAACACAAAAGTGATCTATCTACTTGGAATTGATAGAGTTTGAAATGAGGTGGTTTGGATGAGAGAAATTTTCCATCCAATGTTTTCCCTTTCTGTAATTCTCAAATTTCCGTGATATTCAGCGGAAATGGCACCAACCCTACATTATGCTGTTCCTGTGGCACATGGGAACACACCCAGCAATCAGTTTGATTTTACACTTTGCCTACCGTGCTATTATAATCCTCTAAAGGATACCCACCCCAGTACAGATTATATTTAGGTTGGCATCATTGGATACAGTTCTCATCAACTAGGGACCCACAAAGCTCACAAATACAGGAATCTTCAGACGATAAACCTCCACACCTTCCCCGAGTATCCGGAATGACAGCTCTCCTAACAATAACAGTACTAAGATTGGTCAGACACTCCCCTGATTGGCATTGCATTCCTCCTGACTCCACTCCATCAGCACTGCCATCAGCTCCCATTTCCTCAATTGGTCTTCCATCACAGAAACTGGATATCCCCGAACCGACCAAGATGGTGAACACTCTAAAAGAGAATATGAAAATGAACACAGCAGGCCCGTCCATTGTCGCAACAAAACCTGCAAGTTTCTTTTAGTTCAGGTATCTCACTACAACCTTTTCAATCCTCCCGGAACAAGCTCGCGAGCGACAGGTGCACACTATCAGCCTTGTCTCCGACTTGTTTCTCCACCGGTTGATTGAGCTTTTTGCAGCGAGTGTAATGGACCCAGGTATCTCTCTCGGCCACCTTCAAAGATGTAGTACTCGTCAGCAGCACCTGGTACGGACCTTCCCACTGATCAGTCCAACAACCTGAACGCAAGAAATTTCTGATCATTACATTTTCTCCTGGTTCAACATCATGACAGTTAGTTTCAGGCATATCATTGGACAACAATTTCAGTTTCTGCTGCTGTTGCTTTAACTGCTTACTCATTGATATAAGATACTTTACAGTTACCTTGTTGTTACCCTTCAGGTCTTCCTCTGGACTTATGATCAAATGAGGTTGTCTACCGAACAATATTTCAAATGGGGACAGATTCAGAGGAGGTCTAAGAGTGGTCCTTATGCTATGTAGGACCAGCGGTAACGCTTCTGGCCATCCTAGTCCAGTCTCTGCCATGATTTTACTTAACTTATTTTTAATAGTCCCGTTCATCCTCTCTACCTTGGCACTGGCTTGCGGTCGGTAGGGGGTATGAAGTCGGCTATTAATACCCATCAGCTTACACATATTTTTAAAAACATCACCTGTGAAATGAGTACCCCTGTCACTCTCAATGATTTTAGGGATACCGTACCTGCATACAATTTCCTGAACTATTTTCTTGGCAGTAAACGCAGCAGTATTAGTGGCCGCTGGGTAGGCCTCAACCCTGTTAGAAAATACGTCTGTGCACACTAATACATACTTAAGATTCCTGCAGGGTGGTAATTGGATGAAATCAATTTGTATCACCTGGAAAGGTCCATCAGTCGGTGGAATGTGGGACGGTTCGGTAGGGATCGCTTTCCCTATGTTCTTTCTCAAGCAGGTCAGACAGGACATTGCTATCTTTTCTGCTTGTGAAGAAAAACCTGGTGCACACCAGTATGCCCTCACCAACTTGCACATACCTTGTTTACCCAGATGAGTCAGAACGTGTGCTGCCTCAGCCAGGCTGGGGTAATATGCCTTGGGGGCTACTGGCTTGCCTTGTCCGTCCCTCCAGAGCCCGGAGGACTCTTGCCCACATCCCTTGGACATCCAAATGGATTTTTCCTGAATTGAACACAAATTTTGCATCTCAATTAATTTCAGCATATCAATTGTTTGGAAAGACATAATTTTTTCAGTTGAAGAAAACATTTTTAACCCTGCTGCCCATTTTGCAGCTTCATCGGCTCTGTTGTTGCCCAGTGACACCGGATCATCCTCACATGTATGGGCTTTACATTTAATTACTGCCACCGCTTTGGGCAGTTGGATTGCTTCTAAAAGCTGTTTTATATGTTGGGAATGTGCAACTGGTGTGCCTGCTGCTGTCATAAAATTTCTCAGACGCCATAGAGCCCCAAAATCGTGCACCACCCCGAACGCATACCTCAAGTCAGTGTAAATGTTAGCAGTTTTGCCTGCTGCCAGTTCACACGCTCTAGTTAGTGCTACTAACTCTGCCACCTGGGCTGAGTGAGGAGGACCAAGAGGCTTAGCTTCTATGATGTCTGTGTCATTTACAACAGCATAACCTGTACATAATTCACCTGTCTGTTTGTCTATGACAACTCCCATCCATATAAAAACTCTTATCCACATTCTCTAAAGGTGTGTCATTTATGTCAGGTCTAGCAGTAAAGGTCTGATTCAGATATGTCATACAATCGTGCGTATCATTATGTCCGCTGAACTCACCTCCCGCCAGCAACTCGTCTCCCTCCACCCTTTGTACATCATGTTGTACATATGGTAAATACGTTGCTGGATTCAGCGTGCTGCAACGTTTAACAGTGATGTTTGCGGGTGCGATTAGGGCTAGTTCCCATTTGGTAAACCTAGCTGAAGAAACGTGTCTGGTTTGAGCTGAGTTCAACAGAGCAGATACAGCATGAGGAGTGTAGACAATCATATCATGACCCAGTACTATGTCCTCACTTTTACTCACCAATAGAGCGGTAGCTGCTACACTTCTCAAACAAGTGGGGAGTGATCTTGCTACCATGTCCAATTGGGCACTGTAGTATGCTACGGGCCTACTGGCATCACTATGTCTTTGTGTAAGGACACCTGCAGCACAACCATCGGCTTCCGTACAATGCAAATCAAAAGGTTTTTCATAATCTGGTATTCCCAATGCAGGAGCTTTTGTCTGGCTATCCTTAAGATTAAGGAAAGCCTGCTCTGATTCCTCTGTGTGTATGACACGATCGGGCTTTGAGGAAGAGACTAATTCCTGTAAAGGCAAGGCCAAAATAGAAAAACCTGGGATCCACATCCTACAATATCCACACATTCCCAAGAAGGTACGAATTTGCTGTTGATTCTGCGGCAGTGTCATGTTTTGTATGGCCTGGATTCTATCGTTTGTAAGATGTCGTAACCCTTGGGTGTCCAAAATATTTTACTCTGGATTGGCACGGCTGTAGTTTTTCCTTAGCCACCTTGTGTCCTGTATGCGAGAGATGAAGTAACAAAAGTTTAGTATCATTCAAACATGACATAAACGAGTCAGAACATAGCAATAAATCGTCCACATATTGAATTAGAACAGATCCATTGGCAGGTTGAAAAGATTGTAAACAGTCGTGCAATGCCTGGGAGAAGATACTGGGGCTGTCTATGAAACCTTGGGGTAATCGTGTCCATGTATATTGCACACCTCTTTATGTAAATGCGAATAGGTACTGACAGTCAGGGTGGAGAGGCACAGAGAAGAAAGCAGAACAGAGGTCAATGACAGTGAAATGGGTTGCATTTGGTGGGATCTGCATCAGGATGACAGCTGGATTTGGCACTACAGGGATTTGGCTCTCTACTACCTTATTAACACCTCTAAGGTCTTGCACCAGCCTATAACCCCTCCCACCACTCTTCTTTACTGGAAAAATGGGACTGTTGGCTACACTAGCTGTACGAACTAAAATTCCCTGTTGCAATAATCGCTCAATTACTGGAAACACCCCTAATTCTACCTCCTGTTTTAGTGGGTACTGGGGAATTTTTGGAGCTTGCCTACTGCTTTTTAAGTTCACCATTACAGGGCTTACGTTTGCTATTAATCCAGTGTCCTGTCCATCCTTGGTCCAAAGAGAATTTGGAATTTGGGACAACATTTCATCTACCTGTGATGGATTTTCATTTAAACTTGTAGAGTGATACATTATCCTTTGAGAAGTGTCCAACATATCCCGTACCTCATGTACCATTCTCTCTGGGATGTCTAAAAATACGCCATCAGGGGTGCAATATATAACACATCCCATTTTTCATAACAAGTCTCTTCCCAGCAGGTTAGTAGGGGTCGCAGCAGCCAGAAGAAAAGAATGTCTGGTATGCAGCTGTCATGACCCTGTCTAGTTGTCACCTTTTTGCCTTGAGACTTACCCCTGTCAGCTGCCCCATGGATCTGTGTGTGTAGTTCTCCTGGGGGTTCTGCTTTGACTTCTCTATGCATTCCTGTCACAGTGATTATTGCACCTGGCCTCTCGTCTGTCTGTGAGCACTCCTAGCCCTGATTGGAATTGCAGGTGTGGTTCTGATTCTCAGAGCTGCAGAGATGAATACTCCCTCTGTATGTTGTGCCTTCCACCACTCAGAATGCTACTACCAGACCACCTGTCCCTATCCACCAATTGCTGCCAGACCCATGGTATATATATCCTCCCCTGATAGCATTCTGGGCCTGAAAATCTCATCTTCCCGTGGTGTATGGTTCATGCTGTTTCTGTGTTCTAGTATATCCCTGAAACCTGCTACAGCAATCCCTGGTGCTATCCAGAAAACCGTGTGGTTCCGAAGCACAAAGTATTATTCAAGTAAAAGTACAGTCAGTTACACGCTATTGATCCAGACACAATTAGACGCAAAGGAATTATACAGACCCCAAGTACAGTATACATACGCAGCGCTTCCGGACCAGATGATAGGCATCAGCAAGAAACCCCGTCGTCATTCAGCATTCAGCAAGAAGACACAATTAGTGCAGTAATAAAAAATCTAAAAAATATTTATTATTATTTTAATAATAAATATTGTTTATTTCTGCACTAATTGTGTCACGTATTGTATTTTATTTTTCATATATATTTTATTTATATATTTATTTTCCTCACATATAATAAGGTTTTTTTCACAGTGTGTTTTTTTTTCACCATTTTCACTATTATCAATTCTGGTACAATGTGAATTTATGTTTCAATAATTTTATAAGGTGGCTTTGGGATATTTAATGTGACAATAAGAATTAATTTAAATTATAGCTAAATAGTATTTTATTGATAGTAACACATGTACACATGTATTTATGGGGGTATGTTAGATCTAACCTCTATAAGAAATAATTTTAATTTTATTATTTAGATTTATGTGCACTATTGATATGTAATGTGACAGAAACAGTTTCATACTAATTCTTTAATGTATATGTAGTCATGGTATTATATGAGGTTTAATTGGTTAAGAGAGGCACAATGGGTAATATATAATTAATTAAAGTTTTAGAAGTCAATACATTTCTTTATATACTTTTTACTTTCCAGTTTAAGATTTAATGGATTAGGTACTTTGATGCAGTTTGTATTTATTTGTTTTGATGTGAATCTGCCTATATGATTTTCGATTTATGATACATAAACAATGGAGTATAATCCATCTGTATATAAAGTACATCCCTGGGATTCTAAGTGTGACCAGTGGGAGAGTTGACCGGCACTTTTGATTGGGTACCAGTAGAGAAATATTAGATCTGACCAATAGGGGAGCTGACAGTCTGCTCTTATTGGTCTAAGCAATAGTCCCGCAATACAAATGATGGTGACAGGCTATTGCGAATATCCATCAAACTGAATGAGACTTTGTTTGGCCAGTGAATGAAATAAAGGAGCTGTCAGCCCGTGATACGGGTTGATCCTATGATTAAGCAGTTGTAGCGAAACGCGTGTCAGGAGACACGCCGTGCACGCCGTCCCACGTGTATTATGTTTTATAAGTGTTATATGTTTGTGTTTGTTTAACCACCATACCACCATGAAAGATATGATACTGTGAATGAAGGCTGTCTGTTAGACAGTGGGACTAGATGATTGGGAGCACAGGACGGAGCACATGAACTATATAGTAAAGTTTAACATTGTATTTGACATGTTGTGATGCAGTGAGATACTTTGAACTCTGCCAATACTGTGCAAACCCATAAATCACCCAGGGATTTCCAGATAGTTTTGCCCGGAGCTGTCACTGACTAAGAATATAAGTCTGATGGCAAATCTGTATATACTTAAAGATAATAAAAAGATCTATGAGAGACAAAAATATTGATCTCTGATATACATTGTAATATTCATCATAAGCCGCTGATTTCAGACGGCATTTGTAGGAAATACAATATATCCAATATATGGTTATCTACTGCTGGGATTATGAGGGCGTGTTTGACCAATAGGACGGAGCATATTTAATAAAGCACAACATTGTATTTAACACATTGAAAAATGGGATACAATGAGATACATTGAACTCTGACAACATTATGCAAACCTGTGAATCACCCAAAGATATTCAAATAGATTTACCTGGAGTTGTCACTGATTAAAAACATAAGCCTGATGGCAAATCTCTATTTATTTAGGACATTAAAGAGATTATTTAAACACAATAATATTGATCCTTGATATATTATAACACCTATCATAAGTCGCTGATTTTAGACGGCAATTGAAGGAAAACCAACATATTCAATATAAAGTCATCTATTGTTGAGACCATGCGGGCATATCTGGCCTAAACATATTATATGATAATTCTGATAGATGATTGTATTACATTAGTCCTTCAGTGGGTGTTATTCATTCCAGACACTTTTGTAAGAGGTTTCATAATCCCGGGATAATTGGGAGTTTATCCATGGGTATTCAATAGTGGCAGTCTATCACCATCTTTATCAATACTATACACCTGATAACTCAGATGTATAGGGGACTGTGATAACGATTATTACTCACGTCCCACCCTGTGAATTTTCATGATTATGAAGGCAGATGATAATATATGATGGACCCTTGGGATATTTTCCAATTTATCATGAGATAAGTGAATTAGGATTATGTACCCAGTGTTACAGACACCTAGATATATGGCCATCTAGAGGTAATATAATAGTATGTAATAAATACACAGTAAATTTTGGTGGCAACACAATTTTATTAATATGATTTTTGTTTTTGAATTGTAATATTATATTTTGCAGACTACTTATAATTTTTTATTATTAGTATCAATAAAAGTTACATTTTAAATATGCATGACAATTCATCAGTTTAATTGACATCATTACTGTCAAATGATTTAGATTCTTAGTCCGTGAGTGCCCCATAAAGGAATTATCTTTTTCTCTTTGGTTTATCTAAACTCTTCAATTAACATGGAGTATAAGTGAGGTGCTTAGTACATGTTTGACAAAAATATTTGCCCATCCACCACGTCAAGGTGAACCCCATCAGATGGGTCCCTAAAATCCCTAATTCTAACACATTGTGTCAATTTGTCCAGGACTTACCTATAATAGTGCCTATTCGAATATGTAGACAGCAATGTAGGAACCTGTGCTTATTAAAAACACTTAAATTACATAAATAATAAACAAACAAATAGAATTGATGAAAAAGTATCTATGTGAATGAAGTGGTGATGCCCTGAAAAAGGCTTACCTAGGAGGTACCCCAGAAACCTCCAAATGGCACCTTATGGACCAGCACATCTTCCCAATGCTGACTCACTTCATGCCTCTCAGAACTGCAAATAAAAAGTATGGTGGTCGCTCACATCAGCATAATGATATTGCACAGGTGCTTGTAAAGGGCGGGGTTTACACTGAACCACAGAAAAAAAGGGATATTCCCTCCAGCACACTGCAGCAATATCAACAAAAATACTTTAATCCTACATGATAATAGAAATTCAGAGGTATTAGTTGCATACATTTGCAAAAATATGATTAAGCGCCGGGCCAGCGTCAAGGCTCCTCTATACCAGCGTCCCTAACATTAAGGGGCTCACGTCTGAGGCGCAGGGCACCCCAAAAGAATCCAGCCAAGGACCATCCACAGGGCATCACACGAAAAAGGGAAAAAAGGTGATAGTGAAGTGTAAAGTATAGATGTGTAAAGATAATCAAAAAGTGTTAATATAATGAGAATTAAAATTACATAAAATAAACAAATAGGTGATGAAAAGGTATCTATGAGAATTAAGTGGTGATGCCCTGAAAAAGGCCCAGTCAGAGCAACTCCGGGGGCCCCAAAGTGCTGTGAATCATGGGTCCTTGTTGAGCGGGTGGAGCTAAAATGATGCAGATTTGCGTCATTTAGCCCTGCCACCCACTTCAGACCGGCGGTTCCTGGTATTATCTCTCCATCCTGCCCACTTCACTAGGCTGAATGTGGGAGATCCATCTTCCAGGGGGGTGGCGGACTAGTGGAAAAATCGAGAGTCTCCCGCACCTTCCAAGATAGTAGGCAAGTGTGTCTGGTACATGCTACTGGTGCAGAGCTGATTGCATCTCAGAATGCCTCCCACTCAGCATACCATATGCTATTTATATGTGCAGCTTATCTTTTTTATATAAGTCTCTAACTGCATCAGCCCCAAACTTTCCCAAAACCATTAAATGACTTTTACCATAACATCTCTATGGTCTATTTAAAGGTGGATACGAATAAAGTGACCGTTCTATAACAGACTTTAAATAATTTGTAAATATATAAATTTCTCTTCATATTTTCGTAACACTACATTTATTTTTATATTTACTAGCTCAATATTCAATATTTTTGTGAAATGTGTTAGAATGAAAAAAAATTACAAACGTTATTACCAATCATTCCTTATGCTGGCCATACACGCTGCAATTATCGGGACGATCCGCCCGATATCGGCAGATCGCCGCGATAATTGTAGCATGGGGGGGGCGACCGCGGGTTAAATATTGCTCGGTCGGGCATGCTGGATTGTCCAGCATGCCCGTCCAATGCGATATTTACCTGGTAACTGTCGGCCGCATCGGGCAGTGTATGCCCAGCGCGGCCGACAGACAGACATTTCCTGTGTTCCTTCCTACAGGGAAATGTCTCCTCCCCCGGGGGCGGAGCGCAGATGTCGGGCTATACACTGTGAGATTTCTCTCACAGTGTATGCCACGGACATCTGCGGCTGGCAGCCGGCCAGATAAAATGTCTTTCGCTCTGACAGACATTTTATCTTGCCGTGTATGCCCAGCATTAGTAATACTAATAATAAAAATACTACTTTGTGGGCCTTATTCAGCAAGGAATGCAGTTGTTAATATGCACGCAATTGGCTGATTGTTGCATTTTGCGCATGCATATGCAGCGCAATGTGCATGTGCCAACTAGCCATTGCGATCGGGACTGCGATCGCAGTGACTACGCAGACGCATCGCAGAGTGATTGACAGGAAGTGCCATTTGTGGGTGGTGATGGGGGATTGTTGGCGAAACACAGCATGCCAGTGCATTTAAACGCTCATAGCGTGCCAGTGCATTTAGGCCTCATAGCGTGCGCTGAAGTTAGCAAAAGGTCAGAGCTTGTGCAAGTGTGCATGAGGCTGCAACGGTACTTGATTATACCGATGTTTTCACAGCAGGGCCATATTGAGGCTTGTGGGGGCCTTGGGCCAACTAAGTTGTGAGGAGCCCCCTGCCACCACAGGGAGTCTAACCCCTGCCCCCCCCCCCCCGATTACTTACTGTCTGGCTCTGTGTGTGTGAAAGAAGCAGCACAGTCAGCGCTGCTGCATAAAGCGCAGAACGGCTCCTGAAGCCCGACATCAGTGATCAGCGTCATGGACATGTCATGTGATGATGATGAGGCGACTCGGGAGCCACTCTGTGCTCTATGCGGCAGCGTTGACTGCTGCTGCATCCAGAACACACAAACGTGGCAGCTCAGCCCCCATCTGGGAACAGGTGCCACTGGACACCTGCTGTCGGCAGGGTCACGCCGACCCTGTGTGAGAAGGGGCAAATATAGGATTATCTGGGTTGGGGTGTTTTATATATATATATATATATATATATATATATAATGAAGGGATTAGGAAGTTAGTGCAGATAGGTAGTGGTGAGTGTGGAGGGGTCAGGGAGGTAGTGGTGAGCCACCCAGTAACCTTTGCAATGCTGGTCAGTTATGGGTAAATCCACTACACATCTACTAACATTATGCCACACTGTAGTGCCCCCATATTATGCCACAGTGTAGTGCATCTACATTATACCGCACTATAATGCCTCCCACATTATGCCACACTGTAGTGCAGCACACATTATACTGCCTATAGTACCCACACATTATGCCACAGTAGTGCCCCCCACATTGTCACACTGTAATGCCCCCCACATTATACCACACTTAAGTGCCCCCCCACATTATAACATCTGTAGTAGTGCCCACACATCATGCCACCTGTAGAGCCCCCACATCATGCCACCTGTAGAACCCCCACATTATGCCACCTGTAGAGCCCACACAGTGTACTCAACAGCAGCAGCAGTCCTCACAAGTCACACTGTCACACCCATGAGGCTGCGCTGCTGCTGGGTCAGAGGAGCATGTGATGGGCTCCTCCAATCAGAGCTCAACACATGCTCCTCTGACCCCACTGCAGATACTACTGGGAGTTATTACCCAGTAGTGCACTGCAGTGCTGAGTTTGACTGCACTGTGCTCTGTCCACTTCCCTGCGTGTAGCTGTCGGCTGGGTCAGTCACAGCCTTGATGACTGCCCGGCAAGTAGCTGCACTGCACCTGCTTAGGAACTGTGCTGTAGGCCACGCCCCCACTTTGGCCGCCGCAGGGCTGCGTGCACTAGTGGTGGGGCCCCTGTTGCCCCTCCCTTAATCCGGCCCTGTTTCACAGTCTTGCTAAACATTACGGATGTGTGTAAGGTAAAGTGTGCGTCCTTATGGCATAGCGATCGCAACGGATTAGCATACTATCACGGCTGAACTGCATTCGTAATCGATATTGCATTCGCAGTTGCGTACCGTAGTGAATCAGGCCCTGTGTCACTGAGAAAACATAGCAGGGCCTACTGAGTTAAGATTAAACATGTCTGTATGTGAGCAGGGAAATAGATTACATGATTTGCACTATTCTGCCTGTCACATACTGCTGTTTTGTAGCTTTTAGGGTAAATTACTAACTTGCAAAGCACAGTGCAAATGCTGCTTGTGACATTTCATACATATTTTTGCACAGATGCAGCCAGATTTACTGGGAGGCACATGGAATCCATGGGCATGTAATGGATTTGATGAGGTCAGTCCTGGTTTGATGCTTCTCAACTTGGGGAACGGAGTGTTACATGATGCAGGTATTCAAGAGGGTTCACTGCAAGGAGGTATAGGTTTTGCTGCTGATGCCATGCACGTAGCAGCCTCCCGAGTAAGTACCAGATGTGTTAATAGGCACGGTTACTGAAGTGATGGATGCAGGTGTGACCAGCGGTGATGAGGCACAGATTTTTAAGAGACTTTCTTGCTGTGTGCAGGCGTCTTTAGTGCATGGGTGGAGCAAGCAGAGCACATGCTTCGGGCGCCAGATGTTCTGTGGGGCACCAGCAGGTAAGAAGTTGGCGAGAGAATGCCCTTCCTAGAATGTAACTGTAGCGGGTAAGTTCAGACGACCAATGGGAGACTGAGGTGTTGCAAACAAGTAAGCTTTTTATTCCAGAGCTGAAAAGGCATAGCCAATGTAATTTATACCACAACACTAAGTGTACAGCAGCATATGCCACGTATCCAGTATCCAGTACCCTCATAAGCATTTGCAAGAGCACCGGGACAAGGAGAACCAGCAGGAGTGATACAACATATTTGGTAAGTACAAGCCATTTCTTACCTACCTGCATCATCGTGTTCACCATGACTCCTGATACTGTGCTCATGTATTATATTTGAGGTGGAATGCGGATAAAGAGGTTTATGGTACCATCAAGCACATTATAAGAACACCCTTCCTACAGACATCACGAAATTAACTCTTTAGGAGCCACATATTTCCTAAGACTATTCTAAGATCCTTCCCCATAAAAGACGACAGGATTCTTTTGTTGTACACATTCCCGGTCAGGGATAAGGAACGCACGTCATCTTTGCAGTTGTCCAATTATTTTAAAGAACAACCTACCTACAGATTCAAGTTGGGACTTTATGTTTAGACATTAGCAGGGCAATTTCTCCCACTTTTTTTCTTTTTCTTTTTTACCTTTTTGTTTTTGGTTCTTCATCAATATATCACAATTGCCCCAGAGCGCACCACTATTATTTATTTATTTATATAGACAATGTAATGACTTCTTACATAAGGCAAACACAGTTCACGAACAATAAATCAGCTTACATGAGGCAGCAGTTCAAACAAGCAAAGTATTCACAGCAGTCATGGTTCAGATTGTCCAGCATAGGCCCGTATTCAATTTGAGGCGAAAAGTCCAGACTTTTCGCCTGTTGGACTTTTCGCTTCCTTCACCTGTTTTCCAGGCGGAAAGTATTGCGCACGTGCCCGATATGATATTGAATCAATTTCAAAGGACGCGAAAACGGGAACAGGCGAAACTTGGATCGGTGAATAAAAACGGGAATTTTCGGGAAATCATCCTGGGACCCCCCCAAAGATGTCCAGACATGGAGGATTACTATGAGAATGCAGAAGGGAAGTCGGGTTTTTAAATAGCCGCGGCAGATGCATAAATGCGGCTGGGAAGAAGGTGATGCAGAAGAGTATAGCAATATTTTTTTGTAAAAATTTATGCCCCCATATTTTTGTAAAAATAACTAAGGTGCAGGCATATTTTTAAGTCCCAAAAAGGTTTTTAAAAAATTCTTCAAAAATGCACCTGCTGCTACTCCCCGCAATGAAGAAAACACCATACTTCCGAAAACCTCTGGAATCTATTTCGGTACTTTAGGATGTGTTCCCAGTTTTTTTTTTACCCCAAAATGAAAAAACATTTTTTGGGGTGTCTGATTTTTTTTTTTAACACAGATTGTTTTTAGGGGTCATTCCCAAGGGTGCAGGCTATTTTTTTTAAGCCTGCACCCCTAAACCCCAACTCTGTACTTTTTTTTGCCAGCTAAAGGCGAAAAAATGCTCAGAATCCTGGAGCCGGCCCTGCTAGTAAGGGGTGGGGGGAGAGATGCTTTGGGCCTGAGTTCCCCTGAATAGGATAGGCTACATAGCAGTCTGTGCACAGTGACATTGGTGTGAGTGATGGGTGAAAGTGCTGCTGCTGCTGCCACCAATCTGTATAGTGCTGCTGGTTCTGTGGGCCACTCCCGCGACAGGGCACCCATGCAAAGCAATACATCTAGAACATCGGGAAAAAAATGTTGACAGAGGCGAGTCATCGTGGAAGAAGCCGCGGGCAACAGCTAGTACTGTATATAAATATAATTTGTTACAGTTTTTCCTGTAAATGTTTCCAACATTACAGAATCTTTAGTATAGTTATGTGGCCTTCTCAACATAAAAATTAGGTGATTGTCTAATGTTATAAGCAGCTGACATGAGGGCTCCAAATCAGGGTCCGCAGTCTGCTTTTCATTACTGTGTATTTTATAGTCAGTTATCAGTCCTGGTTTACAGTTTGTGTATAACTTGTGTGTATCATTTTATTTCACAACAACCTGACCTGTCATCACAAATATGTATAATCTATATTTATGTGCGAGCTCAGGGAGGACAGAAACCTCCCGTGGAGCAGAAGGGCAAAAGCTTGTTTACTACCTCTATGTATTATTAAATGTCCCCATATAGTAGACCTGCAGCTTTTCTTCCTCAGTTGGTTATTGCTTGTCACTGTGCTGCATACATTAAGTAGTTGTATTGCTAATAAGGTTGTTTGAGCTGGGCTAATTGAGTGAAAGGAACATGGGATATCTCCAAGTGAGACTTAACTGCTGCACAATGTTCTTGTACAGACATAATGGACACACATGCAATGTTTCCAAACCAATAAACCAAAACATTAATTTAACATTCTTGAAACATTGCTTACTAGCTAATATCATGTTTTCACGATGGGATGCATATAGTTCTTATGAGTAATTGATCATTCATATTGGAATTTGAGACCATGATCATGCATTTGTCAATCCTTCCCCCTGTGTGGTTCTACACTCACCCGATCCTAATATTATGAATGGCTGCTAAAAAAAACTTGGCAGTCCTATTAATGCAGTCACCTCAGAGAGACCAGAACTGTAATGAGCGGTTTGCCTGGAGCTCCCTCCTCAATATTTCATAAAACAAAAGTCACCGTTGTGCAGTGTACTATTATAATTTGTTACTATAATTAAGTGAAGAAAATCTTCTCTCCATGACAACCCCTAACATTGTGCTGAGATAATGTACAGGTCAGCTCTCATACAATAAACACCCCTGCCTACTACCAACAACTACATTGCTAGTTTTAATAGGCTTATTTCCAGTGTAAAATGCAAATGTGCTTTTATTTTCCTCATTGTTTTCATTTTTTAATAGTCTTAATTTTCATTATTTTTTACATCTTTGAATGAATTAATGTATCTATATTCCAGCTTTTCAAAACCAAGATTATTGCAATTCCTACTTGCGTATTGTTCAAGTCTGCACGACATTACAATGGCCTTAGTCTGATTCTGTCTGATGCACACTTCTGCTGTTCTTTAAGCTACAAAGAAGCATTAGCTCTGTAATAGTGGTGGCTCTATTGGTATGCAGACAGTGTTCGTGGACATTACGGGTCAGTTATTGTCATTTTGGAATTGCCCCACTAATGTGTTTAAGCTCCCTGTGTTTAGGTAGATAAATCTTTGTGTGTAGACAATTTATTATTGCCTTTTTTCCCTTATAGATGCTCTATAGACATGATTTAAGATGACTTTTACTTATTTAAATGGCTTGTCCTTAGAAAACTCAAACAGGATACACATTTGTGATTGTTACTTACAAAACGTGAGGCTAAAGTTGTAATGATTTGTATATTTGTTTACTTTGTGGCAGTTATAGCTATAAAAAAATTTGTTGAAATAAACAAGGGTTTATGGGATTTTATTCTTCTGTTTGAGGAGTATACTCTTGTAGAATTGACAAGCACGTGTTGCGAAGACTATTGAAGGGTTGCCTGCATAAATAAAGCAGTCCGCTTTACATAAGCGTTGCTAGGTAATACCTGGCAACCAGCAACAATACTCCTTTAAAAGAAGCCTGCAGGGCAAACATTAGCCATGATAATGGAGCCGGTTTGAGAGAGGTGCTCTTGCACAGTAGAAAAAAAAAGTTCTATCCACTCACATATAGCTGTGTGTTCCGGAAATTCTGACCACAATGCCAGATTTCAATGGAAGGAAGTGCAAATCGTGTGCATTTTTTATATCTGAATGAGGGAGGTATAGCTAGCTTTCCTGCCAAAAAGACTGTTTTTCCCTCTAAAGTCTAAGAGCCAAAGGCACAGAAAGTGCTAAGTTTGTAAAAGAAGCTGAAAGGACTCAAAAACGAGGACAAAGAGTAGGAAAAACGCCCCTTGAATTTTTAACAGAGAGCCAAAAAGAACCCTAAAAAGCAATTAGTGATGCTGCTTGTATATGAGGAGGGTTTTTTAAGAAGGGCGGTTAATCCTGTAAAGAAAAATGATGCATGTGTGAGACTGAGCAGCACAGGAAAGACCTTCTAAGTGACTATTCAGAAAACTGCTTCAGTCACTGGAATAGGACATTTTTCAAAGAGAAGTTTTGACTAAGTGTTAAAAACATATAAAGTTTATTATTACATTTATGTGTACCTTTGACATAGCCTTGCACTTAGGAACTTAAAACTGTTAAGCTTTCTAGTGATTTGTGTATTAACTACCCAGAAATAAACATTAGGGGGTACATTTACTAAGATGGGAGTTCTTTACCCATAGCAACCAATCAGATTCCAGGTATTATCTTCTAGAAGGTTCTAGATAAATGAGAAGTAGAATCTGATTGGTTGCTATGGGCAACATCACTTTTTTTAAAACATATTTCATTGTAAGACTGCAATAAACATTACATAATAGCTGTCAAGAATTAACAAGACATCAAAAGTTAGGTAGGAAAATACAAATTAAAGTCCATGGAGATTGTAGAGTCAATGAACTATAACCCATTTACAATAAGTTTGGCAGAATCCAGCACAATAAACTAGTCACCTAGTCAATGCACTATGAGGGTTACAGGAGTTTCTTCCCATATTATGTATATATATATATTTGTAGCTTCTATTGTTAAAAGGGGGCAACACCTGTAGACACAGTTTCTTCATTGTACAAAGCTGTAAGTTGGACTGCAGTATGGAGCGTGTCTTTAATCTGGAAGGGTAATGTACGAACATAGGGGAGCCAAATGCCAAAAACTTTTCTGCTCCTTTATCTTTATTAAGAGATAATTCCAACCAGTCCATATGGAACAAATAGGAGATTCTAGGAGCAACATCATTTCTTAAATAGTACTCACATCTTAATAAATTTACCCCTAGGGGCCTGATTCAGAGGTGCATGCTAATGCAGCTACAGCTGCCACTTTTTGTGGAGTTGCAGCTGCAATAAAATGCAAATTCTAGTTTCATCCTTGCCCTCATGTACTAGCATGCACCTGCATATGCTTTCACTGAAATGCCCACTTTCAGCAGTGCTGCACAGTGCAACACCGCCAATGATTCCAGACTCTCCACCATCGGCGCACCATAGACACTTGCACCTGCCTATGGCAGGTGCAATGCCTCCATCTGAACTCTGGCCAAACATGGCCTCTGTGGCAGCGGCTCTGCATCTGAGAACACAGCAATTTTCACAGACACCTCTGCAACGTTCGCAGCAAAGCTACTGTAATATATAATAACTGGCAGGTAAATCTCTGACCAGTTTTACTCCAATACGGGGGCTTTATCAAAAAGCTTTTTGATAAAGCCCCCATTTTGGAGCAAAACCAGTCAGAGATTTACCTCCCAGTGATTATACTGTATATTACAGTAGCTTTGCTGTCACGCTACTGAAACTGGGATCTTGTGCTGTGGAAGCCTAATAGACTGAGGGCCTCATTCAGAGGCGGTCGGAGGATGCAAGCGGTCGCTCAGAAACTGGGCGGCCGCTTGCATCCTGACCGCCCGCTTCTGTTTCGGTCGTTAGGCTGTGGGTTTACACCCACAGCTCTAACGACCGCTAGGGTGATGGTCGCGATGGTCAGAGACCATCGTAACCATCGGGGCTTACGACGAGACCCTAGGGTAGGGTCTCACTTGTCGTAAGCCCCGGAGAGCTTCTGGCTCTGTCAGAGCCAGAAGCTCTCCACTGACATCACTAGTGATGTCAGTGGGGCCTCCCCCAAATGGTAGGCGTTCCCATGGGAACGCCTCTGTTTGGGCTGCCACCCCCCCCGGCCCGCCTTCCAAACGGGGCGAGCTGTCAATCAACATCGACAGCTCGCCCCCTTTGGAAAGAGACCCGCTACGACCGGTGCTGTCGGTCATAGCGGGTCTCACGCATGCGCACGAAGGAGCCGGCTCCCTCGTGCGCATGCGCACTTGACAAACATCGAGGCGGTCGTAGACCGTACGGCCTCCTCTGAATGAAGGCCTGAGTCTCAAGCAGGGAGCTGGAAGCCTAATAGACTGAGGACCTCATTCAGAGTCGGTCGTAAGCAGCCGCTTGGTCATACGCATCTGATGTTTCCAAACCACACATGCATAGGGTTAGTTGTGCGCATGTGCGTACGAGACCTTGCGATCCAAAATGCAGTCGATCGTACGGCTTACGAGCAGGAAGTGGCTTCCTAGAGTTGATTGACATGAAAGGCCGTTTGTGGGTGTTTACGGGGGTGGTGGTCTGAAAACGCAGGCGTTCCTCACCGTTTTCAGGGCGTTTTAGGGGCGTACATTAAATGACCTGCTACGACCGACATAGAAGGCCGGAAGTAGTAAAACGTCACTCTGCGAGCTGGTTCGAGGCCTGGCTGATCATACAGCTTGAGGTTGGGTACGTGCTCTCTCAAGCCCCAGAGTACAATCGATACTATCGAATGTTACTGATGTTAGGAGTAATGTTTCTATTTTGAGCCACACAATGCAAGCAGCTAATAATCGTTTGTTGTAGCTAATAACACTGCTAATTGGCATGGAATTGATTCAGCTACGTTTGCATTAGCGAATAATAAGAATAAATATATTTCATGGGGATGGCTTATTCTATGCGTTTTTTTGTTAATTTTTGGTGTAATTTGCACACAACACAAGCGACCGCAGCCATCAGAAGAAAGTTAATATACAGCGACGGACAATGACTGACTCGATCGCTAGCTTCTATCACTCGCTAGCTAGAGGAGGTGCATTGTTCATGTATGGGCGTCACTTTGGTTGCGACCGACCGGCCGTGTGATCGCTTCCTTTTTCAGTTTTGCAGTCGTTAGGCGTACGACCGAGCGGCCACTTCCGACCGACTCTGAATGAGGGCCTGAGTCTCAAGCAGGGAGCTGGAAGCTCCATCAGCACATATATACAAGCGGCTGTGACTCACAACAGCTCACTTTGCTTGGGATTTGTGCATTGGAAACCCCCTGGATTATCAGCTGCACATGTGAAATGCCAACCAGACCCCCACTACTTACCAGGAGTGCCCACCGTGAGCGTGCTTCATAGGAGGTGTGTTCTTCCAAACTCAGAGGATTGTTCATGGGACTCTGCAACTAAGTATCGATGTGATGAAAGAATGATATAACAGTGTGTGCACTTATATCATACAGAAAGAGCTTTATATATTTATTATTGGATTTTCCACATGTCATTAATTTGACAAGAGACTGCTCCAGGCATCAAAGATCCAGTGATTCATTTCTATTAGAGGCAGTATATTTTATATATGTCAATTCTCAGGAGTGCATTTGAGTCTTTCTACATTGGATAAATGTGATTATTTATAAGTGTAAATGTGATTATATGTCCTGAAATAATCCATTTATATAAAGATTATTAATATAAAATCAGTGGTGTCTTGGGATTTTTTTCTGCCATTTCGGGAACTACATAGTATATTATTTATTTGTGTATTACCGCATCACCATTGTCTTGTTGTGGTATCTCTATATTAGTAGTGTGCAGACATAAGCCCATTGGGTGAATTTGCTGCTATATTTTATAATCTATTAATTGATTAGCACCAAGTCACTTTGTTTCAACTGTTTAAATAGCCTATTCGGAATGTTAAACTATCTTTTCACTTACACTGTTACCCAGTTAAATGCGTATTCATTAAAAATTATTTAAAAGAAAACACAGCCTATTCTGAATTATTTTTATCTCCTATTCTGTATCTGTTTCACCCTACATCGTCTCCACATAGAACTATTCTGTATCTGTTTCACCCTACATTGTCTCCACATAGAACTATACTAACAGGTGCCATTTTATAATATAGTTATTTCAGGCCTCATGCGTCACAATGCACACCAAAGCGTGCTTATATCAGAGTGCGCTCGCACACCCAATAGTGTTATATCTATTACATATATAAAAATACAGGGATAGCAGCACTCCAGAATATATAAATAGGTCTTTATATATAATCACGTTTGGTTCAATGTTTCAGCTTCCTTTAATAAGCACAAAGGAACAACAAGTAAACAGTGTGCATATCTTAGCTTATAAAACCCCAGCCACCATTAGAGATGCATGCCAAAATCGCCGCTCAACACTAACGCGGGATGGGATGTGATCACTGTGCTCCCAGGAACCATGGTGACCTCCCGCAGATGGAAAATAATACATTGGCACTATTGTAGCAAAGTTAAATGTTGCAAACTCTGACATGACATATTGTAAAAGAAACATCAATAGAAAAATCACATACATAGAAAAAAATATAATAAATAATATAGGAGATCACATTAATGTCCCCATAGCGTGCATGAGCTGACAAAGGGAATAAATACAAAACATTTACTATATTATATACTCTCTAGTCAAGAGCAGAATATCACTACATAATATTTTGATGGATAGTACATGTGAGGGAAGCAGAATAAACAGTGGGAAAGTAAAAACAGAAGTTATGGAGTTGATTTATATAAACCCTTAAGAAAGATAAGGTATAACTAAGGTACATGTAATTAATGATCAACACTATGTTAAAGTGATAATTAGAGAAAGCAATGAAGACCAACGGTCTCATTCAGACCATTAGAGGTCAGCGTCCCCAACCTTTCTATACACTTAGGACCTCATTCAGAGCCGCTCGCAAGCAGGTCGATGGTGGGGCACTGCTCGCCTAAGGCCCTCATTCAGACCCGCTCGCAAGCGCTATGCGCTCGCAAGCGGGTCGATGGTAGGGCACTGCGCACCAGGGCTTGCTACAAACGGGGCGGCTGTCGATGTTGATCGACAGCTCGCCCCGTTTTGTAGGCGGGGAGGCAGGGTGGCTGGACAAACGGAGGCGTTCTGTAAGGAATGCCTGCCGTTTGTGGACGGCCCTACTGACATCTCTCGTGATGTCAGTAGTGAGCTTCCTGCTCTATTAGAGCAGGAAGCTCACTGGGGCTTGCGGCAGACGAGACCCTACCATAAGGGTCTCATCGCAAGCCCGATGGTCGCGACCATCACCTGGCCGCTTGCAAAAGTTGTGGGTGGTAACCCACAGCTTAGCCAGTGGCCAAGAGGCTGACTAAAAAAAAAGTGGCCACCCTCATTCAGAGTGAGTGCTCGCTTTTTGCGAGCTGCTCTGAATGAGGTCCTTAGTCTCTAATTGTAACAACTTGTTACCTCTGTCACCTCCCCTTTCCAAATGAAGTATAAAAGTGGCAGCACTTATAAAGGTGAATGAGGAATAAAAAGGCAAAAGGTTTGTTAACCCTGGTTGTCAGTTGCTGGTACTGCAATGGGGACATGACTTACGATTGGTTGGCATCTTGGTATCAGAAAAACAAATGACTTGGTCCTCCGGGGATTTTGGTGGCAGAATATAAGGAAGGACGTTGCCTCAATCTCCTGAACCGGTACTACATGTCCATGCACAAAGGTGCCATAAGACCCTGGACTCCGGGCTTCTGATTCCCCTGCACATTCACAGCAGCCATGAAATTATCTTTCCATGGATTTCATCACTGATTTCCCCAGCTCCCAAAGTAACCTAATTGTAGTGAATTGATTTCCGAAACAAGTTCATTTCAAGGTCTTTTATAAACTCCACTACAGCAGTCTCAAATCTTCTGGAAACAAGTTTACATGCTGCACAGACTTCACTTGAGGATGTTCTATGACTGATTTCCCCAGCTCCCAAAGTAACCTATTTGTAGTGAATTGATTTCCCAAACAAGTCCATTTCAAGGACTTTTATAAACTGCACTCCACCACTCTCAGATCTTCTGGAAACAAGTTTACATGCTGCACAGACTTCACTTGAGGATGTTCTATGACTGAGGGGTTCAGCTTGTGGCTGTTTGGAGGTCCTTCTGCAAGAGACTGGGAATTTCTCTCCACCTCTTGTCTGGATACCACTTCAGTTGAACTAACAGATGGAGCAGGCTAACCAATCCCTCATTCAGTTTCTACATTGCTTTGTCTTGGATGCCCAGGGCAACTGGTCCAAATTGTTCTCACAGAACAAGCTGATTCAGGACTCCATGTGGTATTTCCCTTCTACTTTAACCACAGTTTCCAGAAAGTGCTCATCCCATCTTTCCATGTTCCGTACTGGGGTTCTTTCTGCATATAAGCACATGCAGCATCTCCAGGGACTACGAAAGAGGCTGCATGAGTAGCTGAAAATTATGGCAGCTAACCAAAAAAGGTTTGCTGACCATATCAGATGGGACGGAATGGGGTCCTCAGTTGGGAGATAAAATGTGAGGCTCTCCTTTTTACAGTTCAAAGTGATCATAACCCTTTATTGAAATGAAGTGTATATTGGGAAACACCAACTCTATTCATCAGCACTATGAATGTTCAAAGTGTGATTTCTTCTGAGTACAAGTGGGAACAATGATCACTAGCTTGTTATTACTCCTTCTATGGTACATTATAGTGTTTTTGATATTTTTTTGGTACATCAGGGATTCAAAACAGCCTTAATTACTCAGTGGGTCTTACATTAATTTGCCACATGTCACCCCACCCCTTTTGTTCTAAAACAGCCAGCAGTGGACATTGGTCTTAAACATCCTTTCAATCAATAGAATATGAGTACATTTAATCCAATTGAATAATATATTACTTATCACTCAGTATAAACTAATTTTTTTTCAATGTTTTGTCCCTCCTTGACAACATCTCCTAAGAATTCTTAATTCAAGGTTGAAAAAATCGCCAGAATACACTGTGTCCTAGAAGATGAAGCACAAGAACAATGCTAATAGCTCTCTGGTTGCTACGATATATATATATATAAGGATATCACATCTACTATCAGTAGAGATAAAGGCACTCGCCAGACTTTTGAAGTCAAAACATACTTTAAGCTTTATTAGCATGCACATAATCCATAGTTGCCAACGTTTTGGTTCCACTCTGGAACCTTTGTCAAGGCTTCATAAGAATACAACAGACTGTGGAACTGAAAGAGTGTATGTGTGCATACAGATCATCAGATTTAGTAGCAGATATACACAGTATTGCACCAATCATTAAATTTTATTTGAATATGAAGATCCCTTATAGTTTTACATAAGATTTTAAATGAGGAAACTACAATACAATTTTAAAACCTACATTGTCAGTAGAATTCACTATTTAAAACAATATATGTATTTTACCTTTACATGTTATGAAACTCATAACATTGAAGTAAACCAATTTATAAGATTACACTTTAATTGCCTATCCATTTAGACATTATTATGTCTAACATTTCTACTTATATAGTACATTTTCTACTAAACCATGTAATAAGCTACAGAAAAATCTTTAAATGCTATAAACACTGTACTGTACTGCCTGAATTTTTTCAGAGTATGTTAAGAACAGATTTCAGAACCATAGACAGCACTCTCTTCTATGCTCTTTGCAGATACAAGATACAAGTCTACATTGCATAATCAAATCTTACAAGGCATATTTATCATTTTAATTTTTATATATATATATATATATATATATATATATATATACACACAAACACATTGTATGGAGGACATACTTCCTAAAGTAGTGGTATTAGGGGCTGATTCAGCAGAGGAATTGCAAAGCCGTACACAAGCAGCTTTGCAATTTTGTCCTTGCAAATATCTGTCTGACATCCCCTGCTGTATTTGCAATCCCAGCACTGAGACCAACAGGCTGGGATAACCATCGTGAGCATCGAACTCGATGGGGGATGGCGAAGGGACCTGCGATAATCGGGAATCTGCATTCATCATTGCACATATGTGCAATGCTGACTCAGCCCCTTAGTTTTCAAATTGATTAATATTCTAAGAGAGGATGGGATTTGAACTACAATGACTTCTATTATTTTAAACAAGTTTCATTTAAAAAAGGAAGTGTATATACCCATATAGCTATTATAGGCAGTTATTCAAGAGTCTGTCGCATGTAAATATAAGTTAAAATATGGGGCACTTTCTTTACTGCAGATATTACTTAAAATGTATTCAATATTATTTTTATCTATCTGTGAATTTATGGGGAAATACAAGAAAAGATCCTAGTCTACATTGTGTAAAATTATCTATGATATAAATTAGTGCAAATATTGCACTCCCCTTTGTTATATAGTAAAAATGCATTGGACAATATTACACCATTGTCTGTCGGTAGTAGACTCAGCCACAAAGTAAACTTTTCTGAGTGTTCCGTCCTATCTCCTGAAGTTCTCTCAATGGTTCTCAAGAAAACAGACACTACAGTGAATACCAGTGTGGAAATATAATCACAGAAGGTAATGGGCACCACAGGAGGACATGTTAGGCAGAATGCTACAATTAATGTAGTTATTGACCTTTCTCACCTTAAAATCTGTCGATGAATTCCTCCAACTGATGTTAACATTTTTCTAGTGCTCCTGCCAAGCCCCAATCTGTCATGAGGACATCCCAATGTTTTTTGTAGGATTGTTCTAACTTTCTTCCATTGAGTGCAAAAGGTCCCAATAAATCTTGTTTTTTTTACCACTTTACTTACTATTCTTCTGGAAGATCAGAGATTCTCTGTTTTTGTTGCTGCCATTGTATCCCTGTTTGTTATATGTCTTTGATTTAAGTGATTTGTAAGTTCACCAACATGCCTACTTCATGGTGTATGCTAATGTACAATGGTTCAATGTCAAGTGCATAGACACATTCCAGGGACAAGATCACCTACTGAATTTTCCTACGATGTCTAACATGTCCCTGATATAGGAGAGTAACTCTGTCACAAAGCTGCACAGGTGGAGATCCATAGATTAGCTCGATTTTTATGTTAACCCTCCTATGCCCAACACTATAGGGGGTACATGTCAAAATAATCCTGATAATAATTACAATTATAATGGAATATAAGTGGGGTTCTTAGAACATGTTTGGCCAAAAATGTTTGCCCATCCACCGTGTCAAGGTGGGTCCCTAATATCCCTAATACTAACACATGTCAATTTATCCAGGACTTACCTATAATAGTGCCCATTCTAATATGTAGAAAGAAATGTAGGAACCTGTGCAGAGGATTAAAAACGGGATGTAGTTAATAGACCGACGGACGCAATGGCGTCGGTCTAAATCCCGACTGGACCTGCACGACAAGGGATTTAAGATAGGCGACACCTATCTTAATCCCAACATCAGAGGACCAACCCCCACCATCCCGATCGTCCGTAACACTTAGAATGGGGGGGTTATGTTTTGGGACCCCTGGGGGAATTTACGGTTAGGCTAGGGGAAGAGGAGGTTAGGGTTAAGCACTAGGGGGGAGTGTTAGGGTTAGGCAGCCCCCCAGGAAGGTTAGGTTTAGGATCCAGGGAGAGGGCAGTTAGGTTTAGGCACCTCTGGGAGGAGGTTAGGCTTAGGCACTAGGAGGGGTTAGGGTTAGGCACCCCTAATGGAAGGTTAGGGGGGGAGAGGGGAGGGTTAGAGTACTTACCAATGCCCATCGGGTTCTCTCACTGTTGGAATCAGTGTCAGGATTTGAACCAGTGGCTGTTGAGCCACCGGTATTTCAATCCCATTCCATTAAAAACACCTAAAGGCAGATGGGTGGAGTACAAATACCAAGCAGAAGGAATCAGCCTTCAAGTGTACAATATATACACTAATATAGTGGAAAGGGGGAGGGGGCTTGGACTGCACACCCTAATTTTAAACATAATAAGAGGTGCTACCATTCTGAATGTCGACAGAATGTTGACATAGATAATAGGTTGACTACCAATAGGTCAACATTTTCAGATTGTCAATATTTAACATGTCAACACCAGACTGTTGACATATGGTTGTTTGCTTATTATAGCCTAACCCTAATTTCTAACTTTAAACCTAACCCTATAAATAAACAAAAACCTGTCGACATGTTAAATGTCAACATTCTGGATGTGTCAACATTTTATCATGTTGATCTAATTGTATGTAGACATATTTATTGTCAACATATTGTACATGTTGACAGTTCAGAAACTGCTGACATTCTGGTGTTGACATTCTGAATGTCCATTACCTGACCATATACCCCCTTAACAGTTAGGATTTTCTTAAATATTGCCACTCTGCTAAAGATATGCACTAGTTCCCAAGCAATGGTCTTTGTTGACTTATTGCACAATGGTATTAATCCATTATCACTTAAATATACTGATGCCCCCAGGCAGACTTTATTAGAAGTCCAACCAAATCTATAGCTATTTTCTCAAATGGAACCTAAATAATGGGTAATGAGATAAGCGGACTATAATGAGCCTGGGAGCATAGTACTGACACTCAGGGCAGGATGCACAGTAGTCAGATACATCTTTATGGACCCATGGACAGAGAAACTGCCACAAACCTATTTTTCCTACCCCCTAGATATCCTGCAGGTCTAACACTGTTCCTCTATATGCCTCAGGAACTATTAATTGTTCCACAATATCCTCTCTTTTAACGATACTGAATTAGAACCTCTATATACCCCTGCCTATACCTTCTAATATCCTACCTATAAACCTCTAAGGATGATGCTATTTTGCATACGCAGTCATACAGTAAATAAAGACTTCAGACCTAGAATCTGTGGTTCCAAAGCACAAAGTATTATTCAAGTAAAAGTACAGCAGTTACATGCTATGATCCTCATATAATCTAAACGCAAAGAGATTATACAGACAAAAGTACAATTATACATATGCAGTGCTCTCTGGTCCAGATGTTAGGCATCAGCAAGAAACCCCTCATCAGTCAGCATTCAGCAAGAAGACCAAGGCCCAGTGTTGGAGCACACATATTTATACCCCCCAGAAATAGACAACACAATAGAGAAGTTTGTTGCTGATGCCATTGGTCCTCAAGGGGGATGCATCTGTTACAGAGCATTTAACAGGCTGATTCAAATAGACACAACCCAGCCTCCAACAACTGAGGGTCTCTGGTTTCCCGCCCCATGCAACATCCTAACAGTTGTTCATATAATATACATTTTGTTGCTTGAAGTCTCTGCGGTCCATAAGTTGAGAATGCATGATGCGATCTCCACACCGATAATACCAGAATTCTGTTGAAAGAGTACGCATCAGTACAAAAACAAACACGGCTTACTTAGCATGTATAAAACCTTAGTTACCAAATAATCTTTATTTCACAGCATTTATACTAAATGAACAAACTTAAATCTTATACCTTAAAGCTTATGGAACCTTGTATGTGAATATGTAATGTGTGAGTATGCGGGGTTTGATGTAAAGATGCTAGTTAACTTGGAGCAGATGCACGCGCATAAAGCTAATGAACAGCGTTTTCATATAGGATCTTATGCATTCGCTAATATGCGATTAGTTACCAGCGCAATTGTGCATATTATGTGTATGAGAAATGGTGCACTTAGATCTCACTTAAACTAAGTGAACACCTAGCAGTGTGGAATGCTGAGCCTTATAGTTCCACACGCCCCCCTCTCTCAGCAGCCCCCACCCTTCCCAGGCTCAAAAGTAAAGTCCTTTGTTCTCCCAGGTTCTTATGTAAATGCAAATTAGCACAGCTACAAGACCCAAATCTAAGATAACACTCTTGGCTTTGAAGGTATTTTATTGCAGGAAGCCTGCTAATGTAAGGTGTGTATTCGAGCAGGGCCACCTGGAGTGAGAGCAGACGTTATATCCAGGAAGCTTGTCTACACAGGCTAGTTGTCACGTGGCCATTTGCTCTGTTGTTGCTAATGCAATCCAATTTTGACATACTGTAAAGCCATTTCTGAAATATATCCTTTAGGGGAATTATAATAATATACACTTTATCCAGAGCACCCAAACTACGTAAAGTCATCAAATGGGCTTTTGGTGAATCGCCGTAACTTATGGCAATGGTCATATAACCACATGTACTAAAGTGTGAGTTTATCTAAAATGGCACTTAGGCGGCCATTTGCAAAATGGCGTCTTGCGATCTCATTTCCAAGATGGCGTCTTGCGGCCAGTCACAAGATGGTGTTGCTGCGATTCCATTTTAAACTGATCTTGTCTCAGCCAATAATCCAGCTTCGACAGTCCACCCTTTGATAGTGAACAACATGCTATCACAATCTGATTTTAAAATATAATTTAGGCTTACATTTCCATATTATTTAGTGTTATTATGGGATGGCACAAGGTGGTTCTTAATCCATCAATAATGTGTCTCTGAGTGGGGAGATAAAACTACTATTATATGCACACCGCGGATCTTGGAAGATCATGTGAAAGGTGTGGGGATGCACCAGTCTTATAAAAGCAGTATTGAAGGGGAATTGAGACTTTACATTATCTGAGGTGTTTTAAAAAATAACATTTCAATAATACATTTTATGCATGTCTAAATATAATACAGTAAATGATGGTATTTCCTAGTTCAGGGTTGTAATGCAGTTCTGTATTTACCTCGGTATTCATACTGGCCACCATAATAATTTTGTTCTTTCGTTTTACTCTGTTTTTACATTTTCCACACTTCAACACAATAGGAACACACCGGACACATATGCCAATTATTATGATGACAATCAGTATAAGGATCAAGAATTTGCCTATACTGGCGATCATTTCCTGGACCCATTCCCCTAGACCTGAGAACCATTTCACTGGGTTCAGCCATGAAACCCATCCTTCTATCTTCTCCCCTACTTCAGCCACTGAAGCGTTATGGTTCTTACGAAACTCCCATTTTAGCTGCAGAATTTCATCCATCTTCCGGTCTATCACTTCCTTAGGGTCGCTGGTATCATTGGTGACATAGGTGCAACATTTTACTCCAAATTGGGTGGCTAATGTTACGCAATACCCTCCAGTAACAACAGTTAAATAATTCAACACTAGCCTGTGTTGCACCAGTTCTTTCTTGTACACTTGCAATTCTCTCCTTGTATACCTGAATGTTTCATCGTACATCTCGGTGATATTATCTATCAATTTAGCAAGCTCCTGAATATACCTAAAATTTAATGTACCCCAAGCAATCCTGGTGGGATCCAGTGCGACTACAACTTGAAAGCCAGTTGTCTCACTAATTAACTGAGTGGCTTTGTGCACGTCACCAGGTATCATATTTCTTTTGCCTCTGTGTTCATATTGTGTGTGAAGATTTGGTGATGGTATGTTTTTATGTATACCAAGCATTTCAACATGTGTGAGGGTCATAACTTCTGGGACTACTCTTCCCAGGTAACACAAACCTTCGGAACTCGGGGAGAGCCACTTATACGCTTTTCTTCCACATATAAAATATACATTATCAGGGAGAACATAAGGGATGGTATGCATCATTATCATTAAGCACATTTCTCTTGCAAACAATCCTATTTCTGGGTCTTCCATCTGGTTCATGCAAGTGTCTGGCTGTATTATTTTAGCACAATAACCATCTGGCACCTTACCAATAATTTCTTCGGTGGAACTCAATGTATACCGATACCTAAAATGTTTCCCACCAGATTTAATTGAGCGTAACAGATCATGGTTTATGGACTCATTATCAGCTCTTTGTGAGGTCATCGTCTGATTATTCCCCTTCATTTCCCAACTCCCGGGTTTATTGGGGTTGGTTATGTTTAAACACAAAAGTGATCTATCTACTTGGAATTGATAGAGTTTGAAATGAGGTGGTTTGGATGAGAGGAATTTTCCATCCAATGTTTTCCCTTTTTGTAATTCTAAAATTTCCGTGATATTCAGCGGAAATGGCACCAACACTACGTTATGCTGTCCCTGTGGCACATGTGAACACACCCAGCAATCAGTTTGATTTAACACTTTGCCTACCATGCTATGATAATCCTCTAAAGGATACCCACCCCAGTACGGGTTATATTTAGGTTGGCACCGTTGGATACAGTTCTCATCAACTAGGGATCCCCAAAGCTCACAAATACAGGAGTCTTCAGATGATAAACCTCCACACCGTCCCTGAGTATCCGGAATGACAGCTCTCTTAACAATAACAGTACTAAGATTGGTCAGACACTCCCCTGATTGGCATTGCACTCCTCCTGACTCCACTCCATCAGCACTGCCATCAGCTCCCATTTCCTCAATCAGTCTCCCATCACAGAAACTGGATATTCCCGAACCGACCAGGATGGTGAACACTCTAAAAGAGAATATGAAAATGAACACAGCAGGCCCGTCCATTGTCACAACAAGACCTGCAAATTTCTCTCAGTTCAGGTATCTCACTACGACCTTTTCAATCCTCCCGGAACAAGCTCGCGAGCGACAGGTCCATGCTATCAGCCTTGTCTCCGACTTGTTTCTCCACCGGTTGATTGACCTTTTTGCAGTGAGTGGAATGGACCCAGGTATCTCTCTCGGCCACCTTCAAAGATGTAGTACTTGTCAGCAGCACCTGGTACGGACCTTCCCACCGATCAGTCAAACAACCTGAATGCAAGAAATTTCTGATCATAACATATTCTCCTGGTTCAACATTATGACAGTTAGTTTCAGGCATATCATTAGACAATTTCAGTTTCTGCTGCTTTAACTGCTTGCTCATTGATATAAGATACTTTACAGTTACCTCGTTGTTACCCTTCAAGTCTTCCTGTGGACTTATAATCAAATGAGGTTGTCTACCGAACAGTATTTCAAATGGGGACAGATTTAGAGGGGGTCTAGGAGTGGTCCTTATGCTATGTAGGACCAAAGGTAACGCTGCTGGCCATCCTAGTCCAGTCTCTGCCATAATTTTACTTAACTTATTTTTAATAGTCCCGTTCATCTTCTCCACCTTGGCACTGGCTTGCGGTCGGTAGGGGGTATATAGTCGGCTATTAATACCCATCGCTTACACATATTTTGAAAAACATCACCTGTGAAATGAGTACCCCTGTCACTCTCGATGATTTTAGGGATACCGTACCTGCATACAAATTCCTGGCTGTTGTGTAGACCTCAACCCAATTAGAAAATACATCAGTGCACACTAATACATACTTAAGGTTCCTGCAGGGTGGTAATTGGATGAAATCAATTTGTATCACCTGGAAAGGTCCATCTGTCGGTGGAATTTGGGACGGTTCGGTAGGGATCGCTTTCCCTATGTTCTTCCTCAAGCAGGTCAGACATGACATTGCTATCTTTTCTGCTTGTGAAGAAAAACCTGGTGCACACCAGTATGCTCTCACCGACTTGCACATACCCTGTTTTCCCAGATGAGTCAGACCGTGTGCTGCCTCAGCCAGGCTGGGGTAATATGCCTTGGGGGCTACTGGTTTCCCTTTTCTGTGCCTCCGGAGCCCGGAGGGCTCTTGCCCACATCCCTTGGACTTCCAAATGGTTTTTTCCTGAATTGAACACAAATATTGCATCTCAATTAATTTCAGCATATCAATTGTTTGGAAAGACATAATTTTTTCAGTTGGAGAAAACATTTTTATCCCTGCTGCCCATTTTGCAGCTTCATCGGCTCTGTTGTTGCCCAGTGACACCAGATCATCTTCACATGTATGGGCTTTACATTTAATTACTGCCACCGCTTTGGGCTGTTGGATTGCTTCTAAAAGATGTTTTATGTGTCTGGAATGTGCAACTGGTGTGCCTGCTGCTGTCATAAAATTTCTCGGACCCATAGAGCCCCAAAATCGTGCACCACCCCGAACGCGTACCTCGAGTCAGTGTAAATGTTAGCAGATTTGCCTGCTACCAGTTCACACGCTCTAGTTAGTGCTACTAACTCTGCCAGTTGGGCTGACTGAGGAGGACCAAGAGGTTTTGCTTCTATGATGTCTGTCATTTACAACAGCATAACCTGTACATAACTCACCTGTGTCTGTTTGCCTATGACAACTCCCATCCGTGTAAGAAGTCACATCTACATGCTCTAACGGTGTGTCATGTATGTCAGGTCTAGCAGTAAAGGTCTGATTCAGATATTTCATACAATCGTGCATATCATTATGTCCGCTAAACTCTCCTGCCGCTAGCATCTTGTCTCCTTCCACCCTTTGTACATCATGTTGTACATATGGTAAATATGTTGCTGGGTTCAGCGTGCTGCAACGTTTAACAGTGATGTTTGGTGTGCAATTAGAGCTAGTTCCCATTTGGTAAATCTAGCTGAAGAAACGTGTCTGGTTTGAGCTGAGTTCAACAGAGCAGATACAGCATGAGGAGTGTAGACAATCATATCATGACCCAGTACTATGTCCTCACTTTTACTCACCAATAGAGCGGTAGCTGCTACACTTCTCAAACAAGTGGGGAGTGATCTTGCTACAGTGTCCAATTGGGCACTGTAGTACGCTACGGGCCTACTGGCATCATCATGTTTTTGTGTAAGGACACCTGCAGCACAACCATCGGCTTCCGTACAATACAAATCAAAAGGTTTTTCATAGTCAGGTATTCCCAATGCAGGAGCTTTTGTCAGACTATCCTTAAGATCAAGGAAAGCCTGCTGTGATTCCTCTGTGTGTATGACACGATTGGGCTTTGAGGAAGAGACTAATTCCTGTAAAGGCAAGGCCAAAATAGAAAAACCTGGGATCCACATTCTACAGTATCCACACATTCCCAAGAAGGTACGAATTTGCTGTTGATTCTGCGGCAGTGTCATGTTTTGTATGGCCTGGATTCTATCATTTGTAAGATGTCGTAACCCCTGGGTTAGGCAGTGTCAAAAATATTTTACTCTGGATTGGCACGGCTGTAGTTTGTCCTTAGCCACCTTGTGTCCTGTATGCGAGAGATGAAGTAACAAAAATTTAGTATCATTCAAACATGACATAAACGAGTCAGAACATAGAAATAATTCATCCACATATTGAATTAGAACAGATCCATTGGCAGGTTAAAAAGAATGTAAACAGTTGTGCAATGCCTGGAAGAAGATACTGGGGCTGTCTATGAAACCTTGGATAACCGTGTCCATGTATATTGTACACCTCTGTATGTAAATGCAAATAGATACTGACAGTCAGGGTGGAGAGGCACAGAGAAGAAAGCAGAACAGAGGTCAATGACAGTGAAATGGGTTGCATTTGGTGGGATCTGCATCAGAATGACAGCTGGATTTGGCACTACAGGGAATTGGCTCTCTACCATCTTATTAACACCTCTAAGGTCTTGTATACCAGCCTATAACTCCTCCCACCACTCCTTTTTCACTGGAAAGATGGGACTGTTGGCTAAACTAGCTGTACGAACTAAAATTCCCTGTTGTAATAATCGCTCAATTATTGGAAAAACCCCTAATTCTACCTCCTGTTTAAGTGGGTACTGGGGAATTTTTGGAGCTTGCCTACCGCTTTTTAAATTTACCATTACAGGGCTTACGTTTGCCAGTAATCCAGTGTCCTGTCCATCCTTGGTCCAAAGGGAATCTGGAATTTGGGACATTTCATCTACCTGTGATGGATTTTCATTTAAACTTGTAGAGTGATACATTATCCTTTGGGGAGTGTCCAACATATCCCGCACCTTGTGTGCAACTCTTTCTGGGATATCTAAAAATACACCCTCAGGGGTGCAATATATAACACATCCCATCTTACATAACAAGTCTCTGCCCAGCAGGTTAGTAGGAGTCGATGCAACCAGAAGGAAAGAATGCCTGGTATGCAACGGCCCAATAGTAACCTCTGTGGACTTTGTTAAAGGATAACGTTCCACTTTACCTGTTACACCCATTGTTGGTATTGTCTCGTTGGTCACCTGTAAATTAATGGGAGATTTCATCACTGACCTGGTCGCCCCTGTGTCTACAAGAAAAGAATATTCAGTACCAGCTACATCAACCATCATGACCGGTTCTTCCCTAGTACTTCCCATTAACCTGACTATCTGTAGACTACAGGTATGACCTGAGCCCTAGCGTTGGCTACCATTCTCCAATAAAGCATTTACGGCCACAATTGGAGCTGGTGCCTGCTGGACATTTGCTGCTGTCTGTGCATATCCCTTATGGGGATGTCCAGGTCTTCCCTGATTTGGGGTTCCTACTCTTTTTACTGTACAGTTTCTACTTAAGTGTCCTGTTTGTTTACAATTAAAACATGTTCGTGGATCGGGTGAAGACGTGTTGTTGTGAGGTTTGAGCAGAGGGTAAAGGTGGATATGGGTAAGGATAGAGAGGGTAAGGGTATTGTGGGTGATATGAGGTTTGTGAGTAGTATGGGACCTGTGGTTGTATAGGGTTTGTGGAATAGAGCTGTGTTTGTTGTTGCGTGGGGTTAGTGAGGGCATATAACTGTTCAGGTGTAAGTGTGTGTGCAGGTGAGAGTGTGTCCGTTGGCTGTGATGTTTCCGTCATTCCCTCCAGAGCTTCGATACTGACAGCCATTAGTTTTTCGCTCTGGGTCTCTCTTCTTTGAGATGTTTTTTATTATGTTCTATGGCAGTTTCTATGAGGGTATCTATTGTGAGTCCCCTCCAGCCAGGCTGTGAGGTCTGAACCCGAGTCTTTAAATTCTCTTTCAGACCGTCCATGAGTACCATAACTATCATTCCCCTGTGGTGAGTGCTATCTTTAATATCTTCTATCCCAGTGTACTGGGTGATAGCCTGCAGAGCCTGATCGCAATAATCTTCTTCAGATTCACTCTCCTTTTGCTTAATAGTGAAAATTTTGTTCCAGTTAACTACTACTGGAAAATATATACCCAATTGAGTTACAATGCAGGAAATGTTACCTTGGTTTACTTGGTCTGTTAAGGGAACGTCACCATCCAATACACAATCCGTGATAAATTTTGTCACATCGGTATTGCATGGTAGACAGGCCCTTAACACGACACGCAAATCTTTATTAGTTGGCTCATGTGAACTACTCAAATTTCTCAAAAATCTTTGACATTTGGCTAGTTCCTATTTGGGATTGGGGAAATCATTTATGATGGAATTTAGTTCTGCTCTTGTCCAGGGACAATGAATAACTACTTCCCTCGTGGGCATTACACCGTTCGCATCTGCATTTCCATTCGGAACAGTTATTGTCCGAATGGGATGCAGACCGGCAGCGCTGCTACCTTTGATCTTGTTACCTGGCTGGGGGTTTAATCTGTTGCTGCTACGTATGGTATTAACAACTTTCTCTACGGGTGCAGAGGGTGTTAGCACTTCCCTTGCTGTTACCGATGGAGATGGCGGCACCACTCGTGATTGTGATGATGCAGCATCTATCATTTGCACAGCATGGTAAATGGCAGACATTACAATAGGCTCATCATCCACATCATGAACATTTTCTTTATGGTTGCTTAAGAGAGGGTACAAATTGCTTGTTACATTTTTATGGGTATTTTTGGAAACTGTACTTGCACCTCCATCCACATAAGGTGGAGGTGGTGAGCGTGAACTACTGGCAATACTCTCCACAACGCTACCTTGCTGCATGTGCACGCCATTTTGCGGCACGCCCGTATTGCAATTCAGCATCGCGAATGTATTTCCTGGCAATGCGCTCGCAACGCTAGTTTGCTTCGCTTGCACATTTTTAAGCCATGCATCCCACATGCTGCCACAATTTTAAACATTCATAATATTTTCCCTTTTTCTCTCGGGAGCGCATCAAACTGATGTGATCCTGGACATTATCTAATACATCCTTATCAAAACCAATTCTGGGAAACGGTCTAACACTCTTCATCGTCATTTTAAACCATACATCACAATACCTTATTGCATAAGTACCGTACTTAGTATGCATAATACGACGAGCCAATCCAATTGGCGCCTCCATTAGCAGCACATCATTGTCTAACATCTCTATTGTTTGCATGGCCCCCATTCTGAGACAACTCCTATGCTTTTCAATAAAGATTTAAACTGGTGAAAGACAATCAAGATACTTTCACTTACCTGTGGACGATATTAACAGGATGCGCCCACACACCTGGATAAGATTTGAAAAAGGCAACTTCCACACCCGGATAAGATTTAGAAAGGCAACTTCCACACCTGGATAAGATTTAAATAGGCAACTTCCACACCTGGATAAGATTTAAATAGGCAACTTCCACACCTTCTCTGCAACAAAAACAACATGTACACCTGCTACTGTGTATAGAACGGTAAGCTGCTTACCAAGCGACTAGCACTTAGCCCTTAAAGGTCATACGGTACCTCTAACTGTAGGGAACAAGTTACCCCTACCAACAAATACTCACTGTTACACTTTTTCCTGCACAGAAAAATACACGTTAACCCAGATATTGATAACAATTGAAAAATGTAAACCTCAACGGCTTTGTTTAAACACCGTGGCAGCACAACCGGAAGTACGTATACGCTATGGTGCGACCAGTCGCATACTCAATAATGCAACTACCACACAACCGTATGACAACCTTTTAGCTGCGTACGCAATAGTGCATCTTTACTGTGCGCAAAACTGCGACTCAGCCGCGTGCTCAATACTGCGGCACCCTTTTAAACGTTAGGTTCTATCAACAAAGGAAAACAAACTTTTTCCTCTCTTGTCCCTGGATTCTAGTCAGCTTCCTTGGCTCACACGGAAACGGATAGCGATTTTTCAGCACAAAGCGGTTGCAGGTAAACCCTGCATGTGGCCACTCCACCCTTTGCTGAAATATCGATAACCATATGTACCGTGTGAGTAGGTAAGTGACTTCACTACAAGCCCCCAACTAACGATACTGAATTAGAACCTCTATATACCCCTGCCTATACCTTCTAATATCCTACCTATAAACCTCTAAGGATGACGCTATTTTGCGTATGCAGTCATACAGTAAATAAAGACTTCAGTCCTAGAATCTGTGGTTCCAAAGCACAAAGTATTATTCAAGTAAAAGTACAGCAGTTACACGCTATGATCCTCATATAATCTAAGCGCAAAGAGATTATACAGACTCAAGTACAATTATACATACGCAGCGCTCTCTGGTCCAGATGTTAGGCATCAGCAATTCAGCATTCAGCAAGAAGACCAAGACCCAGTGTTGGAGCACACATATTTATACCCCCCAGAAATAGACAACACAATAGAGAAGTTTGTTGCTGATGCCATTGGTCCTCAAGGGGCATGCATCTGTTACAGAGCATTTAACAGGCTGATTCAAATAGACACAACCCAGCCTCCAACAACTGAGGGTCTCTGGTTTCCCGCCCCATGCAACATCCTAACAGTTGTTCATATAATATACATTTTGTTGCTTGAAGTCTCTGCGGTCCATAAGTTGAGAATGCATGATGCGATCTCCACACCGATAATACCGGAATTCTGTTGAAAGAGTTCGCATCAGTAAAAAACCAAACACGGCTTACTTAGCATGTATAAAACCTTAGTTACCAAATAATCTTTATTTCACAGCATTTATACTAAATGAACAAACTTAAATCTTATACCTTAAAGCTTATGGAACCTTGTATGTGAATATGTAATGTGTGACTATGCGGGGTTTGATGAAAAGACGCTAGTTAACTTGGAGCAGATGCATTCACATAAAGCTAATGAACAGCGTTTTCATATAGGATCTTATGCATTCACTAATATGCAATTAGTTACCAGTGCAATTGTGCGTATTAATGTGTGTATGAGAACTGGTGCACTTAAATCTCACTTAAACTAAATGAACACCTAGCAGTGTGGAATGCTGAGCCTTATAGTTCCACACGTCCCCCTCTCTCAGCAGCCCCCACCCTTCCCAGGCTCAAAAGTAAAGTCCTTTGTTCTCCCAGGTTCTTGTGTAAATGCAAATTAGCACAGCTACAAGACCCAAACCTAAGATAACACTCTTGGGTTTGAAGGTATTTTATTGCAGGAAGCCTGCTAATGTAAGGTGTGTATTCAAGCAGGGCCACCTGGAGTGAGAGCAGACGTTATATCCAGAAAGCTTGTCTACACAGGCTAGTTGTCACGTGGCCATTTGCTCTGTTGTTGCTAATGCAATCCAATTTTGACATACTGTAAAGCCATTTCTGAAATATATCCTTTAGGGGAGCACCCAAACTACGTAAAGTCATGAAATGGGCTTTTGGTGAATCGCCGTAACTTATGGCGATGGTCACAGATGCATTAGCATGATGCTAATAGTAATATCGCCACATGTACTAAAGTGTGAGTTTATCTAAAATGGCGCTTAGGCGGCCATTCGCAAAATGGCGTCTTGCGATCTCATTTCCAAGATGGCGTCTTGCGGCCAGTCACAAGATGGTGTCGCTGCGATTCAATTTTAAACTAATCTTGTCTCAGCCAATAATCCAGCTTCGTCACTTTCTTGGACACTTGATACAACAAATCTTGATATACTGACATGTGTGGGTATGACAACTTACTATCAGGCTCTACTGGGTTTCCATCAACCACTTTTACATTCTCTCTAGCCTTTACCAGAATACGGTATTTTAACTGTTTTGAGGCAAAGATCTCTTTTCTTACTTCAAGATCAGGCATACATTAATCTGTCTCAACAACATATTCTACTTCAATAGGGGTACATCATTGTGCATCCCACTTCTGTTCCCGTTATTGTATGACTCTCAAGTCATGCTTAAAAAAGGGAACATTTCAGACTCGGGGAACACTCCTACTTCCACTGTGTCAGTAACATTATCAAATGGGTCTGAGTTATTTACTTGTGTAAGAAATTAGGTTTCACACAGCTTCCAGAAGTTGGAAAAATATCTACCCAATATAGCGTTATACATCAAAGAAGGAACTAATCCCACAGTGACTACAGTCAGACTACACTGTGTCTCTATGTTCTCTACAGAAGTAACAATACTGAGTATCCCAGAGCATACAGGTTACACCAAGTTTTTCAGCTTTGACAACAGTAATGCCGCGTATCCACTACGCGATTAAACAGAGCGATTGAATGACAACAACATCATTATTATTCAATCACTTGTTAATCGTCCGCAAATCGGGCAGTTTAATGTCAAAAACGACCAGTGGTGCACGCGCCAGCTGGTAAACAATATTACATTGCGTAGGTTCAGAGGTAAGTGGACAATTAGCCGACCATATCTAAAACATCATATTTTTATCAAGTCTTATATACTGTAAGTCCTTCCTGGCACAGCTGGCCAATCTCCAGGTCCAATGCCTACAGTCTCTGGATTTTTAAGTTTATCTCCTCAGGATCTCCTCAATTTCCAACTGCTTTTGCTTCTGGGCCTCCTCAATTGCCAATTGCTGCACCCTGGTAGCTTCCTGCTGAGCCTTTAGCAGTGCCGTAACGATGTCTTCCATATTATCTTGTGGTATAGATGGGAAGCAGAATCTGGCTCCCCTAAGCATCTGATGATGACACCACCAGGATTTTCACAACATACTGTATTTGTCATTTCCCAACAACAATAAATAAAATTACTGTAGGTGTCTTTCACTTTAAATTTTTTCACATAAAATGTTATGGCTGCAAATTAAGTGTAATGTTTGCACTCTCCACCATGTGTCACAAAATGCTGTTTCCTGGGCTAAACGGCTACAATCTGCATGCAGTATTCTAGGGCTTTGGTATAAGTACCCACAGCTAGTTTTATTTGAGTAGCAAAATAAACAAAATCATAAAAATATGATTGTCCATAATGTCCAACTCACACAAAAAGGCATTTAAATACAGCACTTATATAAAGCCATAGCAGTGTCTCTCAACAGGTCTGTCAGCCTGCTCCCCAGATAGTGACAGACGGATCAACCGTTTGGCCCACCCTATCTGACGATCATCTGCCCAATGTGTTCATTGTGACAGCTCAACTGGGTGGGCATTTAAATTGCCCGCCCAGTTGAGCTATCAATCATAGCTGGGTCCCACATCATGTGTACGGGCGATCGGCGGGTCCCATGTATACACCAGCACCACCATGTGATGTGCTGCACAGCAAATCGGATATGTCTGTGAACGACGTCGTTCACAGACATATCTGCTGTACACACCCAGTGATTAACTATAGATATATTGCCCATTAAATGAAACATCTATCACTGTGTTCCCAGGTTTAGGGTTAGGCTTAGGCTAAAATAACAAAAAAAAATGTCAACATGACTACAGCCCAAGTGTACTGGCCACACCACAGCTGGACATCCTTAAACAGTGTGGCTGACCCTGCTGCAGGTCCCTCACTGCTGCAGCCCAAGGATCTGCTTATTGCTCCAGGAGGTTCCACCACAGCACTTACCTACACTCCCAATGATTGGAATAGCAGGATTGCCGGTGGCCATCATGCTTTTAATGAGTAAGTCCCTCCACGGCTTTGCTGCTCTAGCCCTGAGAAACACTGCCACCTGTGATTCTCTCTCTACACTGACTACCATTGGTTGCTTGGTCTGACTCATTAAATGCCACCCACACAATAATTAATCCTCAAGTGTCTTTTTCCTCAATGACCCTCCATTGTGACTTTGTTATGGGATCCCCCCCGACTCACCTACAATATCATTATGCCTCCCAAACAGCCAAAAGTCACAGCTTTACCACCTCCAGCATGTTTCCCACATCATGACTCCCTTATAGTTGGCTCTTCCAATGCACCCCTATACAAGGGAAAGCACCCTAACCTCCCTGATACTCTTTCCTCTGGTACCCCACTGACCCAGAGTGAGTTGCCCCTGTCACAGTGTGTGCTATGCACCAAATGGTCACATCTCTCTGCTAGGATTTGTATGAATTGCTCATCCTGCTAGGATTTGTATGAATTGCCCACTGTAACCTATGTAGGCCACCCTATATGGCTGCCTGATCTGGTACTTACAGGGCAGGATGAACAACCCACTGAACTACTTATGCAGTAGGGTATCTTGTTAGTCACTGTCCATTTAATCCTTGTATGTCTTATTTCCATGTATTGCTTATCTCAGTTTGTAGTGTGTCCAACATGGCTGCCTCACCTGGTATGCTATTGTGTAGAATGAACAATGAATGGTTCTGATGATTTTGCAAGGATCTCACACATTATTTTGATCTCCCCCATTATATGTTATCAATTCCAGGCATTTCTTATTCTTACCAGTGTAATCCTATAATCCTATGTAGTGCGCCTAAAATGCCTGCCTCAGCAGGATCCTTCGTGGGTAGGATGAATAATACTTGGAATTAATTAACCAAAATGGCTGCCACGCTTTTGCATTATATTCTTTGTTTCTGTATTTCATTATTATTTAAACCTCTGTATTAGGTTCACGCTATCTATTAAGTGGAGAAAAGTGCTATATAAATAAAAATAATTATTATTACATTTACAACTACAGCCAGAGGTGCTATTTCCTTCTGCTACTATCTACTCCTCTTCCTATCCAGTGTCTCTAAATCTCCTACACAAGTCAGATTGGGGACTAAGGGCCTGATTCAGAGGCTCTCGCAAAAAGCGAGCGCTTGCTCTGAATCAGGACGGCCGCTTTTTTTGTGTGACCCTGCCTTCTGGCTGCTCGTTAAGCTGTGGGTGACCACCCACAGCTTTTGCGAGCAGACAAGCGATGGTCGCGACCATCGGGCTTGCGACGAGACCCATGCGGTAGGGTCTCGTTCCCGCAAGCCCCAGTGAGCTTCCTGCTCTAATAGAGCAGGAAGCTCACTACTGACATCACGAGTGATGTCAGTAGGGCCGCCCACAAATGGCAGGCGTTCCTTCAGGAACACCTTCGTTTGTCCAACACCCTACCTCCAAAACGGGGCTAGCTGTCGATCAACATCGACAGCCGCCCCGTTTGTAGCGAGCCCCGGAGCGAGTGAATTTCTCACTTGCTCCTGGGCTCGTGCGCAATGCCTCACCATCGACCCGCTTGCGAGCGCATAGCGCTTGTGAACGGGTCTGAATCAAGCCCTAAGATCATTTTCTGCAGCATAGTGAAATCTCATATATACATCTATGCTATAGCCAAGGGGTGGCCAACCCGCAGCTCTCGAGCCGCTTGAGGCTCTTCTGAGCTTCTAATGCGGCTCGCGGCTCGGCAGACCCCCATTGTTACTGAGAACGCTGGTCTCTAAAGCCATCTGAGGCTAAAGAAGCCTCTGAACGCTTCAGAGGCTAGCGTTCCAGTAATGCAGTGTGCGGGTGACGTCATGACATCACCCGCGATGTGAGGAGCCCGCGCGTCTGCTAGATCCAGTTAGATCCAGCAGGCTGCGGAAGCAACAGCAGCGACGGCGCGGCGGGACTCAGGAGCCCTTATGTCGTGGAGCAGTGCCAGCTCAAAGTTACGTTTCTTCATGGGGGTGGAGCTAGTGCTGGAGGCACGACTACATGGAGCATTGCAGGAGGGGAACAGCTACAGGGGCATTGCTTAATGGTCACAGCTACAGGGAGCAGTGCAGAAGGGGTGCAACTACTGGGGGGCATTGCTTATAGGGCACAGCTACAGGGGGCATTGCAGAAGGGGCAACTACTGGGGAGCATTACATAATGGGCACAGCTACAGGGGCATTGCAGAATGGGCACAACTACTGGGGGCATTGCATAATGCACACAGCTACAGGGGGGCATTGCATAATGGCCACAACTACTGGGGGCATTGATTAATGGACACAACTACAGGAGGGCACTGCATATGGGGTACAACTACAGAGGGCATTGCAGAAGGGGCACAACTACAGGGGACATTGTAGAAGGGGCACAATTACAGAGGGCATTGCATAATGGGCACAGCTACAGGGGGCATTGCATAATGGCCAAAACTACTGGGGGCATTGCTTAATCGGCACAACTACAGGAGGGCACTGCATATGGGGCACAATTACAGGGGCACAGCATAATGGGCACTGGCATGCTCAATGTATTTTATGTGGTTCGGATTTCAATATGTATTTTATGTGAATGTGGCTATTTCAATGTTTTCTATGTTGCTCTGGCTTTTTCTTTTACTTCAACAGTGAAAAATGTATATTGGGAAGATTATGTAAAATGTTTATTTTCAATGTCCTGAGCTCGCCCCCAGTGTGACTAACATCTCCAACTGGTTGGCCACCCCTGCTATAGCCTATCAATGGAAAGACCTCCTGTCTCCTTTAGTGTCCAAGGTTCAGGCTAAGGTATACTTCCATTTTGAAATGGAAACTTTTGGAGCCCCCTTTACAACTTCTGCTGATTCCCACCTCATTAAATGGTATAGTTGAGACAAATATACCACTGACAGTGATGGTTTCTTCATTCCTCCTGATAAAACAGTGGCCCCCTATGTCTTACAACTGGGATGTAGTCAGACTCCTGAATGCCAGAATGCTGATGGTCACAATACTGTCAGCAGCATCCCGACAGTCACAATCCAGACAGATTCCGTCAGGAAGTATTAGGGTAAAGGCCCCCACACACGGTGCGATTTTTTACATGATTTGGCGTTTTCGATTAATTGGAACGACCAATCATGTAAAAAGTGCTGTGTGTGGGTGTGATCACAATGACGATGCACGCCCCCGCCATCGTACATAGTCGTCGCTGATCAATTGAACCTGCAGGAAGATTTTGACCAATTGTACATGATTGGACACACATTGTTACGTGAGTGAGTGCATGATGAACAATGCGATGGACGATAGATGATATGTTGTCACTTTTCCTCCCATTATTTAAATTCCAGCATCGTGAGGTTGTTTGCTACAAACAATATATCGTTTATGATCTGCAGTCGTTTACGACCCATCTATATACTTACTACTAAAATCCCCCCCCCCCCCAAAATCTTGAGCCAATCAAGAAGCAGAATCTAAAAAATAGAGAAAAGGAAGCTCTAAAATTTTTTAAAAAGAACACCAACATAGTTTTAAAACCAGCTGACAAAGGGGGGGGGGACTAGTACTCATGGATCGGCCATATTACCTAAAAGAGGCAAACCGCCTTCTGGGGGATAAGGAATCTTACACCATGCTTGAAAATGATCCCCTGGAAGGATATATTTATGAGCTGAGAACCCTATTAGTATATGGACTACGCAATGACATTTTAGATAAAATGAGTTCCAATACCTAATGAAGACAAGTCCCATAACCCCCATTTTTTATTCTCTACCAGAAATGCATAAATCACTGGTAGAACCACTGGGAAGACAAATAATCGCTGGTATTGAGTCACTCACCTCACACATCTCTGAATACGTGGACATCTTCCTAAAAAAGAATGTACAAAATCTTGAATCACATGACACGCACTATCCAGGCTCTATGTAGGAGGAAGTGACACGCAGTGTTCCACCTGCATTCCACCAAGACACATACTATGATGAACCAGCGCCAGCTCGAGCCCCATGAAACTGGAAGTGACGCGGTGCGCTCCACATCTGTTCCACCCGGACTGAACTTCGATCTTTTAAGTAAAAAGACCCATATCCACACACATCCTTATCCTCCTTTTACTTATGACTACTGCCACATTATACATCCTGTTTTCAAAATCACTATGTTTAAAGTATTTAGTCACATACGAAAAACAGGAAGTGATGTCACCAACTAAAAACACATGTAACCCAAATTTAGGTCTGTATCTGTAAAAGCCCTGTTTTGTCTCCATACACACATTCCCCTTGATGAAGTCCAGATGAGAGGACGAAATGCATTGGAACCCTGACTCTTTGCCTATATGAACTCTACCAAACACTATTGGAAAGATAAGCTGAATCCGATTTTTTTAACTTTTAAACTAAAAGAATTATTATTTATTTTCTTTTAGTACCACTCTCTAATTATCCCCTTTGGTGTATTTATGTATATATTTTTCTGTGTATGTTTTGAATTAAATGTTTTATTGATTAAATAGTTTTAAACTAATACCATATACTTCTATGAATTTCTAAAAACTATATATTAAGCTTTTTACTTTCAGATCAATTGATTTTTTACTGCACTAAGTCACTTTCCACTGTCATTATAAACCTATCAGAGATAGGTTTATCTTGCACAGGTTGCACAACTTTGCACAGGTTGCACAGGTTCACTTTACAAATGCACTAGTAGGCGCTTATGGTCAACTATATTGTTTGATAGATTCTTGTATTAAGGTGGCAGAGCCTAACTGCCACCATTCTGTTTATATACAAAAAGGGAGTGCTACATATACACAAGTATATGCACATATACACACGTATTTTCACATATCTTACTACATATAACAAACACGCATTGGTGAAATACACTTCACGTTGTATAGTGTGGGAGAATATTTGGCGCTGTTTTCTTCCATTTATTTATATATACAGTCAGGTGCATAAATATTGGGACATTGACAGAATTTTCATATTTTGGCCTCTATTCACCACCACAATGGCTTTGAAATGAAACAAACAAGATGTGCTTTAACTGCAGACTTTCAGATTTAATTTGAGGCTAGTTACATCCAAATCAGGAGAACAGTGTAGGAATTACAACGGTTTCTATATGTGCCTCCCACTTTTTAAGGGGCCAAAAGTAATGGGACTATCAATTCAAAATCTATTTCATGGACAGGTGTGGGCTGTTCCCTCATTATTTCATTATCAATTAAGCAGGTAAAAGGTCTGGAGTTGATTCTAGGTGTGACATTTGCATTTGGAATCAGTTGTTGTCGACTCTCAATATGAGATACAAAGAGCTGTCATTATCAGTGAAGCAAGCCATCATTAGGCTGAAAAATCAAAACAAACCTATCAGAGAGATAGCAATAACATTAGGTGTGGCCAAATCAACTGTTTGGAACATTCTTAAAAAGAAAGAACGCACCGGAGAGCTCAGCAACACCAAAAGACCCGGAAGACCACAGAAAACAAATGTGGTGGATGACAGAAGAATTATTTCCCTGGTGAAGAAAAACCCCTTCATAACAGTTGGCCAAATCAAAAACACTCTCCAGGAGGTAGGTGTATATGTGTCAAAGTCAACAATCAAGAGAAGACTTCACAAGAGTGAATATAGAGGGTTCACCACAAGATGTAAACCATTGGTCAGCCACAAAAACAGGAAGACCAGATTAGAGTTTGCCAAACAACATCTAAAAGAGCCATTACAGTTCTGGAACAATATCCTATAGACAGATAAGACAAAGATCAACTTGTACCAGAGTGATGGGAAGAGAAGAGTATGGAGAAGGAAAGGAACTGCTCCAAAACATACCACCTCATCAGTGAAGCATGGTGGTGGTAGTGTCATGGCGTGGGCATGTATGGCTGCAAATGGAACTGGTTCCCTTGTATTAATTGATGATGTGACTGCTGACAAAAGCAGCAGAATGAATTTTTAAGTGTTTCGGGCAATATTATATGCTCATATTCAGTCAAATGCTTCAGAACTCATTGGACGGCGCTTCACAGTGCAGATGGACAATGACCCGAAGCATACTGCAAAAGCAACCAAAGAGTTTTTTAAGGCTAAACAGTGGAATGTTGTGCAATGGCCAAGTCAATCCCCTGATGAAGACAAAACTGAAGGGAAAATGCCCCAAGAACAAGCAGGAACTGAAGACATTTGCAGTAGAGGCCTGGCAGAGCATCACCAGGGATGAAATCCAGCATCTGGTGATGTCTATGCGTTCCATACTTCAGGCTGTAATTGCCTGCAAAGGATTTGCAATAAAGTATTAAAAAGTGAAAGTTAGATTTAGGATTGTTTAGTTTGTCCAATTACTTTTGGCCCCTTAAAAAGTGGGAGGCACATATAGAAACCGTTGTAATTCCTACACCGTTCACCTGATTTGGATATAATTACCCTCAATTTAAATCTGAAAGTCTGCAGCTAAAGCACATCTTGTTTGTTTCATTTCAAAGCCATTGTAGTGGTGAATAGAGGACAAAATATGAACATTCTGTCAATGTCCCAATATTTATGCAGCTGACTGTAAATACATTCTGTGTGTATATTGGGGTCCCATTCCCAAGATATCTTATTATGGTATGCAAATATTCCAAAATACGGAATATTCCGATATCCAAAATACCCCTGGTCCCAAGCATTTTGAATAAGGGAGACTCAACTTGTAATTTGAATGTTATATAATTATTTCCCAAATGCTAGTAAAAATGCGAAAAAAAAATGCCTACTGTGCTCATCAAGGTTAGGTTGAAGTTCTGACAACACAGATTTGTGTCTAACTTTCACTTTCTAATACTTTGTTGCAAATCCTTTGCAGGCAATTACAGCCTGAAGTCTGGAACGCATAGACATCACCAGATGCTGGGTTTCATCCCTGGTGATGCTCTGCCAGGCTTCTACTGCAAATGTCTTCAGTTCCTGCTTGTTCTTGGGGCATTTTCCCTTCAGTTTTGTCTTCATCAAGTGAAATGCATGCTCAATCGGATTCAGGTCAGGGGATTGACTTGGCCATTGCATAACATTCCACTTTTTAGCCTTAAAAATCTCTTTGGTTGCTTTTGCAGTATGCTTCGGGTCACCTCCCCCCTTGATCCCATCCCCTCCCGCCTCCTCCGCTTCCTCTCTCTCTCAGCCTGCTCCCATCTTGCCCACCTCATTAACCTCTCCCTCTCATCAGGCACTGTTCCTTCTGCATTCAAACATGCCCTTGTCTCCCCCATTCTTAAAAAACCTACCCTTGATCCTAACCTTCTTTCTAACTACCGTCCCATCTCTCTCCTCCCCTTTGCCTCCAAACTCCTTGAGCGGATTGTCTACAACCGCCTTACCACTTTTCTTTCCTCCCACTCCCTCCTTGACCCTTTTCAGTCTGGCTTCCGTTCTCTCCACTCCACTGAAACTGCCCTCACAAAAGTCAGCAATGACCTCCTTGCTGCCAAATCCCAAGGCCACTACTCTCTTCTCATTCTCCTTGATCTCTCTGCTGCTTTTGACACTGTGGACCACCCTCTCCTGCTGGCTATCCTTCACTCCCTTGGTCTACGTGAAACTGCCCTCTCCTGGCTGTCATCCTACCTCTCTGACCGATCTTTTTCAGTTTCCTCTCACGACTCCTCTTCCCCTCCACAGCCTCTTACAGTAGGTGTTCCCCAAGGTTCTGTTCTTGGTCCTCTCCTATTCTCCCTCTATACTTCCTCTCTAGGTGAACTCATCAGCTCTTTTGACCTCCATTATCATCTCTATGCTGATGATACTCAAATCTACCTTTCCTCCCCTGATCTCTCCCCCTCTCTTCTGACTCGTATCTCCAACTGTCTCTCTGCTGTCTCTTCCTGGATGTCCCAGCGATTTCTTAAACTTAATATGTCTAAGACAGAGCTAATCATCTTCCCACCCTCCCACATCACCTCACTTCCCACTATTTCTTTATCAATTGATGGAATAACTATCTCATCTAGTCCCAAGGTGCGCTGTCTTGGAGTTATCCTGGACTCATCCCTCTCCTTCAAACCACATATCCAGAACCTTTCACAGTCCTGTCGTTTCCATCTCAAAAATATTTCTAAGATCAGACCCTATCTCACCCAGGATGCTACTAAAACCCTCATACACTCACTGGTCATCTCCAGATTGGACTATTGTAACCTCCTCCTATCTGGCCTCCCCAAATCCCCTCTCTCCTCTCCAGTCTGTCCTCAATGCTGCTGCACGGCTTATCTTCCTCTCCAAACATTCTGTATCTGCCTCCCCTCTCCTACAAGCCCTACACTGGCTCCCCTTCCCTTTCAGAGTCCAATTTAAGGTTCTCACGCTCGCTCACAAAGCCCTCACCCAATCTTCTCCCATATACATCTCTGATCTCATCTCCCTTCACGCTCCTCTCCGCCCTCTTCGCTCAACTAATGCACGCCGCCTTTCATGCCAGCTGATTACTTCCTCCCACTCCCGCCTCCAAGATTTTGCCCGCATTGCTCCCCACCTCTGGAACTCTCTCCCACTCCGCATCAGACTCTCCACCTGTTTGCAATCCTTCAAACGGGCTCTCAAGACCCACTACTTCATCAAAGCCTTCCAGCTATCATTCTAACTCCTTGCTACATGCTCATTCGTCCCCATCTACCCCATCTGTGTCAACCCAGTTTTGTCTTCCCCCACCTTTTTAGAATGTAAGCTCTCACGAGCAGGGCCATCTACCCTCTTGTGCTTCTCCTTACTATAGTGTCATTTACTTCTTACTCACCACTAGGGCACCTAACACTTGGTTGCTTATGCTCTGTTGCTTATCTGGGTGATATGGTCACTAATGTAGCAATATATATTATCCATGTCCTGTATTGTATTGTTCTGTAAGTCACTTGTATACAATTTGTTTTTGTACTTTGTAAGGCGCTGCGGAACACTTGTGGCGCCATATAAATAAATGCTAATAATAATAATAATAATAATTGTCTATCTGCACTGTGTAAATAGCTGTACTGAATAAATAGTTTTTTTTAGCATTTAACTTCCTGCATTCACATTCTGGGCACTTTGCAGTGTATATTCCAATGCATTTTGTGTGTCTGGTCATTTTGATGGTTTGGTTGAAATTAGCCTATTGCATATGTTAGCTAGATATTTTGGTTGCTTACCTTTTAAGCAATATGGATGAAGTGGTGGATCTAGATTTTACTTATAGGGGGGGGGGGGCGGTTTAAGAATAATACTGACCCACATGTGCACCAAACCCCACAATAATGTGCTCCACAAGCAGACTTCCTCCAGCCCACATGGCACCAGACCCCCCCATGGACCCCCCCCCCGCAATAATATGCTCCACAAGCAGGCTCCACCAGTCTCACATGTCCACCGGTACCCCCCCATATTGACAATATGATCCACAAGCAGTCTCCCCCCAGCTCCACATGTGCACCTGACCCATCCCCACCCCTAATGATATGTTCCGCATTCCACAATGACTCACAGCAACAACAAAAATGACAGGCAGGGGAAGAACCTGTATTTATCTGACCACCGGTCCGTCACAACCCAGTCTATTACACTGCTCAAGATGGCGCCCGCCTCGACGGATCCTCAGTGTCCTCACTGTGCATGTCAGAAATCTCTGACCAGGACAGGGGGGCCAGCTGTGGGAGAGACTTTAGTGTATCTATGGTAACTCAGCGAGCCCACCGCCCAGCACCAGCGCGATGTGCATGTGGAAGACTCTCTCTGCCAGGGTCTCTGGCTGCAGAGAGTCTGACACATGCACATTGCGCTGGTCTGCGCAGCGGCCGCCTGCACTGCTGATGACAGGCAGCAGCCGCGCCGCCTGGCTGAGCCTATGAGTCTCATTGTAAATAAGTGGGCGGAGCTTTTTTTTGGAATCGGGGCTGTGTGTACAGGGGGCGATCGCCCTGATCGCCTTTCCTCCCACCACCCCAGATCTGCCACTGTATGTATGACTGCTTAATGATAAGCCACTGTTTATGAAGAACTTGTCTGTGTGATCGGTACCTGCAGAATTCAGCAGGAGGGTGGATAGTCCTGTGATTTATGCCACACTCTCTTCAGTCCTTTTGATTGGAATGCAGAAACACTTACACTTTATGGACCACATACATAGATGAAACTTCAAACAAAATACAACTGTTTGGGATTCCTGTAAAAGTTGTATATTTAAGGAACAATCACATGAGCTGACACTCTAGGCTACTCTATTAAATTTGCCTACATTTTTCAATATAGTGCATCTCTCCCTAAATATTAATTTCCAGAAACCAATCCAATTTTTTAGCAAATATTTATTGCCTTGTTTCCAAGTTATCCATTAACGAGACTTTAAGAGTAGTCATTTGTAACTACATTGTATAGTTTGTTAATGTGCGGCAAATTGGTGTAAGCAGGGGCGTCTTTAGAGAGGAGAGGACACGTGTGCATCCCCCATCAGGGACCCCCTCCTCTCACCCTGGCGGCTGGCAGTCGACTGATGCGGCTGGCTGGCCACTGCAGAATGAGTAGACTCTGGGCACTAGAGTGTGCCCAGCGTCTACTGCGCATGCGCAGATCGCCGGAGAAATGGTGCTGCCGCCATTTTCCTGGCGATTTCCTCCCAGCGCATGTGCAAAACGTTGGGAAAATGGCAGTGGCGGCCATTTTCTGGCATTTTGAGCAGCGCTGAGAGACCCAACGCGGGCCATTGGAGAGGTAAGTTTTAGATAATATGGATGGAGGATGAACGGTGCACACGGGCCCCCCCGGGTCCAGGGGGGAGCCCGTGTGCACCGCATACCCTGCACTCATTATAGATACGGCCCTGGGTGTAAGCATTATCCAATGAACTCACTTTGACAAAAGAATCACTGAAATAAAACAGAAGTTATCTTATTGAATATTTTCAACAACAAAAATGATCAGGAAATGTATCTAGCGCTGGATAAACCAAGTTGCTTAAACTAATGAGCTGCCAAAAATTTTAAATACACATAAGTTATAACATTTGTTTATTGGGACCAAATTATTTTAAGATCTAAGTTTATCTGTATATGACATTCTTATCATGAAAGCTGTGCTACATGCTGTTAAATGTACAACAGACTCACAATCCTCTCTTCACTCATAATTACAGATGAAGTTTTTTGGATTCATATTTGGAAAAAAAACTTGTAATCATAATTAGGAGTTCAGAAATTGCTCATTATTCTGAAAAATAAGGGTCTTTGTTCATTAATGAATCCGCATTTCCAGGCAACTCTTCACTGGCTATTCTGAATAGGCCCATGATATCTGATTAAGACAGCTATTCCTCTTAGTTAACAGTGTGGTACAGACAAGCTGCCAGTTCTCTTTTTCTAAGAACGAAGCATTTTATTCCATACAAATGTGTTTTTAACTCTTTAGTAGAGTTCATTGTACTATATAGTAATAGCGATTGTGAAATGCATCTCTCAAGTTTTTCATGTTTTTGCTCCTTTTAATTCTCTGGTAGTGATATATCGTGCTTGTTTTTGCACTTTTCCAAAAATATGTGGACTTTTATGTGCTAATGTACAGAAGACAGAGTTACTCCTTTTCCTGTGCACTCATTTTAAAATAATAATAATAATTGTGCAGATTAGTGCCCTATGAAACACGAGTGTGGTCATCTGCCTGTCCAGTGTCCACCCAACACAAAATACTGCTCCACTGCATAATGGTACTGTACCACAACGGAGGCAGGGATGCAGCTATGCTGAAATACAAAATAATATAGTGTACCCAGCTTAAGATCCCAAATATTCATGGGGAGGTAGTACAAATATTAACTATAGGTATCATTGGCAAATTACATTTGATCTTTATTGCACCTTTAGAGTTCCCTGAAAAAAATCACCAGGTGACTGAAACGCCCTTTGGGCACAAAGTGTAATTATATTGTAACGTGTTGTTTTGATACAATATAACATCTATTTTTCTTAACTAACGTGAGTGCTGTATTCAATTCTAAATTGGCGAAAACGGGACCTGGTGAAAATGAAATCATCGAAAAGTCCTGTAGTTTTTGTGGAAATCATCCTGACACCTCCTAAAGATGCTCTGACATGGGGGTTCACTATGGGTACCCCCTATTAGCCCTGCTAAAGGTGTTTTGGTTCTTTAAATGGTCTCAATATGAGCAATTTAGTGTCTTTGGGAGAGTGGTGAAGAATAGCATTTAGCAACTTTTTTGGCCAAAATAAGTATTCTCATCAAATTTGGGGTACATTAAAATTGGTGCAAGCTTAGTTCAAAATCATTAAAATCAAGCTTTAATGTGCACCAAAAAATGCACCTTCAGCAAGCACCTGCAATAAAAAAACCCTCCCCCATACTTGCAGACCCCCCCAAAGGCTATTTCGCTAGTTTTTGAAGTTGTACCCCCACTATGCAATTTTTTCACCCACTTTTTCAAAGTGCTTTTTTGTGTCCTTTGTTTTTTTTTTCAAATTGAAAATGACCCATAGAGAGACAGAGAGAGAGACAGAACACACACACATATATATATATATACATATATATATATATACATATATATTCAGACTTTAATTCTATTTTTACAACTGCATCAAGTAGGAGAAAAATGTTTTGCAGGTGTTTATAGCATCTTCACCTTGATATGAACGTCTGATATGATTAGAGCAGGTGCAATGTAAGATTACCAAAGTGATCTGTTCCAAAATTCTCAAGCTCACTTTGAATTAGGCCACCTGCTCCGGAAACTCTGAGATAACAAAGTCTACAGGTAAACTTGGTCCTAATTAACAATTGGGTACAGCTTGATAAATGTTACAGGATACTTTGCCAACTCTTATTTTCTGAAAATGAATCGATATTTCTGCTTAAAGGCTGGTCTGTTCCAATTCCCTTTCAGATGAAGGTCCACTCTGAGATTAGGACCAGATATTCAGGCTTTGATTGCTTTAAGTTTTATAGAGATGTAGCAGTGCACACGGAGCATAATTTAAGAAACGTTTGTAACTGATCTGTGCATACAAGCACCAGAAATTCATCCCCTGGCTGGAAGTATCTCTTGAAACTGTAATTTGTTATGTCCATATTTGTTAAAATATATTAAATTCTAAAGAGTGACTACTTGTATGAATAAGATAGATTTTTCTAAAATGTTGTATAAGTAAATATAGTAAAAAATAATATTGACATTTATTTAGCTAAAACAATACATTATATTTTTTATTATTATTATTATTATTATTATTATTATTATTATTATTATTATTAAATGTAATGGACAGATGTATCCATAAACAAATTGGATTATCAATCAACTGTGCACATGACCTGAAATGTTGTTCTATTGTGTCAGATCACAAATGTAATGTGTTTCAAGGGATCACTTGTTTTTTAGCAGTGACCAGAGGTATTCTATTGCAACAACTAAGGGCATTATGACGCCAAGTAACATGCCCTTTTGCATACCACCATGCCTCCAGTGCCCTCTCAGGTGTATTACTCTGATACCTTGCATACAGCTATAATTATCATTTGATTTAGGGATTCCCCTTTTGTCACAACGCTAAACACACAATTCCTCCATAGTCTTCTGCCACAATCTGACTCCAGATACCCACCCAGCAGTCTCCAGACCCCATTTAGGCCTGGTTGGTGTAGATAAGGAGGGTACTAGGTACAGTATGCTAATTATTGCTGAGACTTTTGTTTTCCATAAATAAACCAAGATGGCAGTCAAAAAATGGTATTCAGTTTCTGTGGGTATGAAAAACAATATTAACGAGAACATAAGCCTTGCTAAAGTAATTCACTATTCTTCTTAAAGGGGATGAAACCCTCGCCATATTGCAATATGCATTATGATTGGTTGGGGAACCTGGTAGCAGCAGAACGTTCCTGGCTAAGAGGGCATCACATGACTGGCTTACATCCTACTCTGACATGTCATCTTCAACTAGGTATACAGCACTGTGGCCGACTAAATTCAATAATTGTATGATTATTTACATGCTCTGTTTGAAGGTATATGAAGCATATGTTTTATTGCTATAAAGCACAACTCCACCTTTTCTGGAACCTTTATTAATTAGATGTGTACCCATCAAACAGTAAATTGTGTGCTTCCAGAAATCTGCCCCTCTTAATGGCGATTACTCAAGGACCAAGTCCATCCATAGCACTTCACTACAGCTCTCGGAAAGCTATTACATTTAATTCTACTGATGAGTTGTGGATGGCTTTGATTGTACACAATGTTTTGCACTATAAAACATGTCAGGAAAAAATGACATTGCACAAAGTGAACTGGCTATTGGTATCAGTTTACCTGGAGCTCCCAGAAGGGGGCCAATCCATTTGGTGTACAGGAAGGCCACATTTCATTATCAAAAGTTATACTAAAGTTGGGATTCTCCATTACAGCATGTTTTCTATTGGGTGTATCTTTACAATTTGCTAATTATTCTTGTGTATTGTATAAATTGGTATCTGGTACATGATTTTTTTGGGCATGACATTGGCACCATTGTGTCATAATCAATTACCAGAGTAATCATTTTTTTATTTTATAAATCAGAAAATTATAATAACATGACTAATCTGGTCTTTTTTGGGGAGTGAGGGGTGGTCCCAACTTTTTCAAATATCAGTCTGTTGCCTCCCTTTCCATTATGCACGTCAGCCCCCAGAACATATACTTTTTATATGCAGCCCTGTCCTAACTTACACAGTTACACACTCATATCCTGAAATAATCTGTGCTGCTAAGAACATACCAATGATCTGATTATGTTCTACTCCCATCTACTTCAAAACTGGGGAAATTGTGGACAACCAGTAGATGAAGCATAACAGGACTGGGCCTAGTCAAATGCATAGTAAAGATCATTGGTATTGGAGTGTTGCCATGCTCTGTGGCTTTGGAACTTCTTGACGAAATGAATCCTTATTGGAAGATTTTAAAATCAAGCTAAAAACTTTATTGTTTACCCAAGATTTAAATATATGTGACATTTCTGAATTGCTTTTTCTATTACCATTATTTATTTATTTATTTCAAAGTTCTAATAAGCTGTAAATTGTACAACATTTGGATATTTTATGAAAGAAATAGATATATTAACTAACACATATAATATAAAACGGAATAATATTTTTCTATTTTTTATTATTTCAGGTATTTGATTGTAAATAAAATAATCATGACATACCTAAGTATCATGACATACTGTATTTTTATTGTATTCACATTTTTCTTGAGTCATCTAGAGGATTGGATATAACAGAATTATGAATAAGAACAAAAAGTGGCAAATATGTGAGGAAGTCAAGGATGTCCAGCTTCTTAATGTGACCTAATTGCAATTGTGCGGCTTCTTCATGCTCTCTGCTAATCCCACCAGCCTTTAGCTCCACCAGGAGCTGTTCCACACTGATGCTTCTACTTTCTGCATCAATATTGCACAGAAAGAGTTGCTGAAACACAGAACATTAAAGTGAGTGATTTTGTAACCTATAGCAAACTTGTGTATGCTTGTAAAAGGAAATATATGAACAGAAAAAGCAAAGAAAGAAATAGTATTCCTAGAAGTCAATTATAGCTTTGTAATACAGTGGATTTATGTGCATAAAATCCTTCATTGTAGTCTGAATATATTTCACACTATTTATATACAACTGCTGCGTGCAACCTCCTCTCAACTTCAAAAGTAAATATATGCAGGTATAGTGCTAATATACAGAATTCATCACTTTCAGTTTCCATCTTCACTATCACTTCACCTATTTAGCTCCCCCACCATGTATCACTTTGGTGCCAGCCACAGCTGCCCCCTGGGAAATCTGCCTTTAGCTGATAGCGACTGTTAAACTACATGGAGGAAGGATAGAGAGCACTGGAGAATTAAATACATCTTTGAGATTCAGTTTGCTAAAAAGGATAGACGCCGCTCCTGTCCATTAAGGCTACCACTCCCTTCCTCATTCTTCTATTGGTAGACCCTCTCCAAATGCTGCAATCTGCTGGCAACGATCAAGTAACAGTGAAGCTTCCAGGAGTACCCCCACTGAGCTACTATGCTTCAGTAGGACAAAAATATATGAAGATGGGGTGGAGGCTGACAGAAACTGAGTAATATGTTATACCAGGTCTGGTAAATCTCTCATTGCCATGGTCTAAGTTACTGGTAAAGATAGACTTTCTTTCAGCCAGGGCAGACTCAGCTTGCCTCACCCAATACCCGAGTAGATAGTTGTCACCCTCCACCTATATGAAAGCATATCATGCAGAGAGCATCAGTGACCACCATATTATACAGAAAGCATCAGTGACCACCATATAATACAGAGAGCATCAGCACCCTAAATATAATGCAGAAAGCATCAGTGACCACCATATACTAGAGAGAGCATCAGTGACTGCCATACAATACAGAGAGTATTTTTGAGCCCCTTACAATTTCTTTGTCTCATCAATAGTTAACCTCTCCTCAACATCATTAAGCACTTCAGCTTTATTGTAATAACCCATTATAATATTCAAATATTTAACCCAGTTACAATAATTACTTTCATAAGGAGGAGGAGATCATTCAGAGACAGCCTATTGCTGTACCTTACAGCCCGTGGGAGGTGATAAGCATAGACTGAATACTGTCCTTTCTAATTCGCCTTGCTTCCTCTCTGTCATCCAGGGCACATGCCCCATCTGCCCCCCATAGCTGCACCTCTTGTCTATGTTCATGCACTTTTGCCTCTTGATTTCCATTTCTTGCAATATCTATATTGTCCTGTCTGTTACACAAACTAGTTCCAGGATTACTGAACCAAACTCAGATAGGAACTACTAAAACAAAAATCTGAAATTATATTTGTTTTGAGAGTTCATTGATATTTCTGTGAAAGTTTTTGTTTTCTTTTTAAAATTCGATGTGAGGTACACGTTAGGTCCGACATGCATGTGTTCACAATATAATGTGAGGAACATTTTTTAAGCACTTTTTTTATTAAATAGATTACTTAACACCTTTACAAATAAACAATTATCATCATTAAAGGCAAATATCAGACATAGATTCTATCACTTCTGTCAGATAGAATATTAAGGACAATCATCACTATAAATTTCATAAACATTTTAAAAAAAATAGTGTAAGATAAGCAACTAAAGATCAAATTATATCATAGTCACTTGCTTTTTACATGCATTTTGCTTGCAGAGCATTGCGGCACAATTTTTCAGAAGCAGTCTGTGCATTTGCCACATTTCAGCACTATGTTATATGTAAGCTCTATAAATAAAGATTAATAAATAAATACAGTTTGAGTCCCCCATATCCAAATATTCAGAAATGCGTAATTGTTTAGCATGACTGAGATAGTGAAAACTTTGCTTTTTGATGGTGCAATGTACACAAACTTTATTTAAAGCACTAAATTATAAAAAATATTGTATAAAATTACCTTCAGCTTTGTGTATAAAGTGTATATGAAACATAAATCAATTTCATGTACACAAACTTTGTTTGAGCCGCAATATTATTGAAAATATTGTATAAAATTACCTGCAGGCTGTGTGTATAAGGTGTATATAAAACATACAGTCAGGTGCATAAATATTAGGACATTGACAGAATTTTCATATTTTGGCCTCTATTCACCACCACAATGGCTTTGAAATGAAACAAACAAGATGTGCTTTAACTGCAGACTTTCAGATTTAATTTGAGGGTAATTGCATCCAAATCAGGTGAACGGTGTAGGAATTACAACGGTTTCTATATGTGCCTCCCACTTTTTAAGGGGCCAAAAGTAATGGGACTATCAATTCAAAAGCTATTTCATGGACAGATGTGGGCTATTCCCTCATTATTTCATTATCAATTAAGCAGGTAAAAGGTCTGGAGTTGATTGTAGGTGTGACATTTGCATTTGGAATCAGTTGTTGTCGACTCTCAATATGAGATACAAAGAGCTGTCACTATCAGTGAAGCAAGCCATCATTAGGCTGAAAAATCAAAACAAACCCATCAGAGAGATAGCAAAAACATTAGGTGTGGCCAAATCAACTGTTTGGAACATTCTTAAAAAGAAAGAACGCACCGGAGAGCTCAGCAACACCAAAAGACCCAGAAGACCACAGAAAACAACTGTGGTGGATGACAGAAGAATTATTTCCCTGGTGAAGAAAAACCCCTTCACAACAGTTGGCCATATCCAAAACACTCTCCAGGAGGTAGGTGTATATGTGTCAAAGTCAACAATCAAGAGAAGACTTCACAAGAGTGAATATAGAGGGTTCACCACAAGATGTAAACCATTTGTGAGCCACAAAAACAGGAAGACCAGATTAGAGTTTGCCAAACAACATCTAAAAGAGCCATTACAGTTCTGGAACAATATCCTAGATAAGACAAAGATCAACTTGTACCAGAGTGATGGGAAGAGAAGAGTATGGAGAAGGAAAGGAACTGTTCCAAAACATACCACCTCATCAGTGAAGCATGGTGGTGGTAGTGTCATGGCGTGGGCATATATGGCTGCAAATGGAACTGGTTCCCTTGTATTTATTGATGATGTGACTGCTGACAAAAGCAGCAGAATGAATTTTGAAGTGTTTCGGGCAATATTATATGCTCATATTCAGTCAAATGCTTCAGAACTCATTGGACAGTGCTTCACAGTGCAGATGGACAATGACCCAAAGCATACTGCAAAAGCAACCAAAGAGTTTTTTAAGGCTAAACAGTGGAATGTTGTGCAATGGCCAAGTCAATCCCCTGACCTGAATCCGATTGAGCATGCATTTCACTTGATGAAGACCAAACTGAAGGGAAAAAGCCCCAAGAATAAGCAGGAACTGAAGCCATTTGCAGTAGAGGCCTGGTAGAGCATCACCAAGGATGAAACCCAGCATCTGGTGATGTCTATGCGTTCCATACTTCAGGCTGTAATTGCCTGCAAAGGATTTGCAATAAAGTATTAAAAAGTGAAAGTTATATTTAGGATTGTTTAGTTTGTCCAATTACTTTTGGCCCCTTAAAAAGTGGGAGGCACATATAAAAACCGTTGTAATTCCTACACCGTTCACCTGATTTGGATGTAATTACTCTCAATTTAAATCTGAAAGTCTGCAGTTAAAGCACATCTTGTTTGTTTCATTTCAAAGCCATTGTAGTGGTGAATAGAGGACAAAATATGAATATTCTGTCAATGTCCCAATATTTATGCACCTGACTGTAAATACATTCTGTGTTTATATTTGGGTCCCATTCCCAAGATATCTTATTATGGTATGCAAATATTCCAAAATACGGAATATTCCGATATCCAAAATACCCCTGGTCCCAAGCATTTTGAATAAGGGAGACTCAACTTGTAATTTGAATGTTATACAATTATTTCTCAAATGCTAGTAAAAATGCAAAAAAAAACTGCCTACTATGCTCATCAAGGTTAGGTTGAAGTTCTGACAACACAGATTTGTGTTTCCCAACTTCAGTCCCCAGGGACCCCTAACAGTCCATATTTTACAGATCTCCTAGTGTACAGGTTCTCAAACTCGATCCTCAGGACCCCAAACAGTGCATGTTTTCCAGGTCTCCTCACAGATTCACAAGTAAAATAATTAGCTCAACCTGTGGATCTTTTAAAATGTGTCAGTGAGTAATGTATACACCTGTGCACCTGCTGGGTGACCTGCAAAATGTGACCTGTGTGGGGTCCTGAGGACCGAGTTTGAGAACCACTGTCCTAGTCGGTGCACAGGTGTTTTCATTACTGACTGACACATTTTTAAAGATATGAAAAAAGGTATTTTATGGAAACAATCCGCACAGGAGTTTATTTCATATGAGCAGAATGTATGAAATATTCATAATGGGTCTCCCTTATTAAACCAGCAGTATAATTATTGGAATAATTAGTATATGCCAGACTAATCTCTATTATATAAATCTAATTTTAAGATAATAATTGACCAGGTTCGCCGGTGGTGCACCCCAAGTCAGTATCATGCAAATACGCAGGTGGAGCTAATTATTTCACTTGTGATATTGAGGAGATCTGTAAAACATGCACTGCTAGGTGAAGACTGGAGTTGGGAAACAGTGACACAGATAATAACATCTGCATTAGCCAGTAATGACATTGATGTGTTTTGGGTGAAAATTACAAATTTAACAAGGATAATTTAGAATACATGGAGCAAGATGTTAACACGGAGAAAAAGGCTAAAATGTATTACTTATAAGAAGCTATCTACTGACTTATTATTGGTTGTTCTAGAGCATGACTTCTCAAATCCAGTCCTCGTGGCATGCTAACATTGCATGTTTTCTATATCTCCTTGCAGGAGCACACATATTGTATTTATTACTGACTGAAACATTTTAATAGATCCACAAGTGATTCTAATTATTTCACTTAAGTGAGACCTGGAAAACATACACTGTAAGTATATCTCAAGGACTGGATTTGAGAAGCACTATTCTAGCCTCTTAGACTGACTGTGTGGACTGTGTCTATTGCAGTGGTTCTTAACTTTTTCAACTGCTCATACCCCTTCAATTTTCATATTTTTTTCCTGTACCCCATATCAATTATTATTATGTATAATAATTTTGTAGCATAGAATTAAGTAAATAGGTCCACAGTCCGTAAGCCTCATGGGAAGTTACATCGGGATATAGGGGGTGATTCAGCAGAGGATGCAGTAGCTATTGCAACTGCTATCATCCAAGGACGCAGCATTGGATAATCTACAGTCTCATCAGCCGGCTGAGTGACCCATAGGTCATGCAAGCTGGCCGCCGCAGATTCAACAAAGAGGCCAAGAAATCTCCATCAGATGACGGAGATCCTGGCCTCTTCCCTCCCCCCCCAACGAAGGTGACACGCCCCCTCCCCACCCACAAACGTACGATAATGCAGGACCCGTACTGCACATGCGCAGTACGGGCCCGGGGCCTGCGCAGATTCCCGACCAGCAGGAATCTGTGATCAGCAGCGCACTTATGTGTGCTGTAGAATCTGGGCCATAGTCATTAGGTCAACGATAACAATGTCTGCAGTTATGATGTCTACAATGTTATAATGTTGACGGACAACATGTTGATATTCTCCGAATGTTGACATGTGAAATTCCGGAATTGTCAGAATGTCAACATCAGGGTTAGGCTGCGGGAAGTGAGGGTTAGGGTTAGGTTCTATGGGGGGATCAGAGTTAGGCTTTTGGTGAGTGACTTAGGCACTAGAGGGAGGATTAGGGGAACTGTACTTACCGGAACCAGATTACTCTGCTGGGACTGATGGTTACATGAACACTGGGAACCGGAAGCCGCCACAGGAGACCACTACCGTCGGGACCAGGTAAGTGACCACTGGACCACCAGTGACAATATTTTGACATTTTATCAGTGTCTACATGATGAATGTCAACATTGTGAATGTCGACATATCATACCTACCATCCTAATATCCAATATTAGAGAAATGGGAAAGCATTCATCCCAACCTCAATGAGCAATTATCCAAAAATAACAAAACAAAAAGACTAAAACTTCTCTATGAATTTATAGGAGATTACAATGGAACAAAGAATACACCTTACATAGCGTGTATGCTCCACCCATGGGGCATATCTATTTATCCTTTTACATGAAAAAGTAATTATATATTCAGCATATGACACACAAGTTTTATGAAATGTATTTAAAATATATATATATACCTGATTGGTTGTCCAAAACCTTCTGACAGGTTCCTGGGCATATAGGGGGAGAGTTAATAAAGCTTGGAGAGAGATAAAATTGGTGATAAATAGCACCAACCAATCAGTTCCTAACTGTCACTTTCCAGGCTGTGTTTGAAAAATGACAGTTAGGAGCTGATTGGTTGGTGCTATTTATCTCCAATTTTATCTCTCTCCAAGCTTTATTAAATCTCCCCCATAGTGAGCTGCCAGAACACACCCTATGTAACTTTCTAACTGGCATTGGTAAGTGTCCTTGTCTGTCAGGCTCAAGCTTATTGGGTCTGACCCCAGTATTTTGGGTATTTTGGGGCAATTAGCCAGAGGTTCTGCCGCTGTCAGTGGAGTTGAATCCCATGCCTGAAATTACTAAGTGGCTTTTATGTCAACTCTGGACAGGGTACTTAGGTTTAGGGCAAACAGAGAGTCAGGGCAGGGGGGTGATCTGCTCATCCTCTCTGATGTCTGGATGGCCCACCATAAGCCTACACCTAGCCTCTCCTCCTGTTTTTCCTTTGCCCTTTGCTGACTTTTTGCATCAGTTCCTACTTTACCCTCCTCTTTTGTTCCTACTCCTCCCTGGCCTCTAGTTTAACACTGTTGCATTTCCTCATCCCCTACTGTTTCTCATTATCCCCCCTCCCTCCCTGCCATTTATGATGGGGTAATGCAAAGGCAAGAAGATTTTCAGCCATAAAACGCAGTAATGCAGTACACACCAACACATTGCTAGCTTTTTGTTGTTGTTGGAATAGAACATGTATTGAAAACAAGTAAAAATTAAATTGTGTATGAAATCGTGTACGATGGCATGTCTCGTATTACCAGCTTGATTGTTTCTTACTCCCAGGGAAAACACGTACTCCTGGTCTATTGTAATCTACTACTGAGTAGACATTTATAATCACATGCATTGTGATATCCTCTTTATTTTAGTGTCTAATTGTCTAATACGAAATCATTGAGGACACGAATAATACAATCGAAAGAAACCAGAACCGCCTTTTTTTCTTTTAAGTTAAGTATATATTTATCTCTTTTCTTTACATAAACTGATAACATCATGGTTCATACACCAACTTATAGGTGACTTTGTTAATAGCAACATCTTCCATACCCCAATATTGTATACCTACACATACCTGTCCCACATCTATACAGCACTCCCACATACCTGTCCCACATGTATTCAGCACTCCCACATACCTGTCCCACATCTATACAGCACTCCCATACCTGTCCCACATCTATACAGCACTCCCACATACCTGTCCCACATCTATACAGCTCTCCCATATACCTGTCCCACATCTATACAGCACTCCCATATACCTGTCCCACATCTAAACAGCACTCCCATATACCTGTCCCATATCTATACAGCACTCCCATATACCTGTCCCACATCTGAACAGCACTCTCACATACCTGTCCCACATCTATACAGCACTCCCACATACCTGTCCCACATCTATACAGCACTCCCATATACCTGTTCCACATCTATAAAGCACTCCCATATACCTGTACCACATCTATACAGCACTCCCACATACCTGACCCACATGTATTCAGCACTCCCATAAACCTGTACCACATCTATACAGATCTCCCACATACCTGTCCCACATGTATTCAGCACTCCCATAAACCTGTCCCACATCTATACAACACTCCCACATACCTGTCCCACATGGATACAGCACTCCCATATACCTGTACCACATCTATACAGCACTCCCACATACCTGTCCCACATGTATTCAGAACTTCCATAAACCTGTACCACATCTATACAGCACTCCCACATACCTGTCCCACATGTATTCAGCACTCCCATATACCTGTCCCACATCTATACAGCACTCCCATATACCTGTACCACATCTATACAACACTCGCAGATACCTGTCCCACATGGATACAGCACTCCCACATACCTGTACCACATCTATACAACACTCCCACATACCTGCCCCACATTTATACAGCACTCCCACATACCTGTCCCACATGTATTCAGCTCTCCCACAAACCTGTGCCACATCTATACAACACTCCCACATACCTGTCCCACATCTATACAGCACTCCCATATACCTGTACCACATCTATACAGCACTCCCACATATCTGTCCCACATCTATACAGCACTCCCACATACCTGTCCCACATCTATACAGCACTCCCACATACCTGTCCCATATCTATACAGCACTCCCATATAGCTGTACCACATCTATACAGCACTCCCACATATCTGTCCCACATGTATTCAGCACTCCCATATACCTGTCCCACATCTATACAGCACTCCCATATACCTGTACCACATCTATACAACACTCCCACATACCTGTCCCACATCTATACAGCACTCCCACATATCTGTCCCACATGTATTCAGCACTTCCATAAACCTGTACCACATCTATACAGCACTCCCACATACCTGTCCCACATGTATTCAGCACTTCCATAAACCTGTACCACATCTATACAACACTCGCAGATACCTGTCCCACATGGATACAGCACTCCCATATACCTGTACCACATCTATACAGCACTCCCACATACCTGCCCCACATTTATACAGCACTCCCACATACCTGTCCCACACGTATTCAGCACTCCCACAAACCTGTACCACATCTATACAGCACTCCCACATACCTGTCCCACATCTATACAGCACTCCCACAAACCTGTCCCATATGTATTCAGCACTCCCACATACCTGTAACACATCTATACAGCACTCCCATATACCTGTACCACATCTATACAACACTCGCAGATACCTGTCCCACATGGATAAAGCACTCCCATATACCTGTACCACATCTATACAGCACTCCCACATACCTGTCCCACATGTATTCAGCACTCCCATATATCTGTACAAAATCTATACAGCACTCCCACATACCTGTCCCACATGTATTCAGCACTCCCATATACCTGTCCCACATCTATACAGCACTCCCATATACCTGTACCACATCTGTACAACACTGCCACATACCTGCCCCACATTTATACAGCACTCCCACATACCTGTCCCACATGTATTCAGCACTCCCACAAACCTGTACCACATCTATACAGCACTCCCACATACCTGTCCCACATCTATACAGCACTCCCATATACCTGTCCCACATCTATACATCACTCCCATATACCTGTACCACATCTATCCAACACTCCCACATACCTGTCCCACATCTATACAACACTCCCACATACCTGTCCCACATCTATACAGCACTCCCATATACCTGTACCACATCTATACAGCACTCCCATATACCTGTCCCACATCTGAACAGCACTCCCACATACCTGTCCCACATCTATACAGCACTCCCATATACCTGTCCCACATCTGAACAGCACTCCCACATACCTGACCCACATCTGAACAGCACTCCCACATACCTGTCCCACATCTATACAGCACTCCAATATACCTGTCCCACATCTGAACAGCACTCCCATATACCTGTCTCACATCTATACAACACCCCCACATACATGTCCCAGATCTATACAACACTCCCACATACCTGTCCCACACCTATACAGCACTCCCATATACCTGTCCCACATCTATACAGCACTCCCATATACCTGTCCCACACCTATACAACACTCCCAGTGGCAAAAGCAGGATTTTTAGATTTTTTTTCCAAATAAATATATATATATATATATATATACTTATATACATCCATATATGCATACATATACAGTATATATATATATATGAGATACACCCCCATTTTTAGTTATGTGCACCTGTATTGTGCCTTATATGCAGTGCCCCCAGTAGTTTTGCCCCATATGCAGCTCCCCTTATGCCATGCTTCCTGTAGTTTTGACCCATATGCAGGTCCTAAAAGGGCCTGTTCTAGCCATCGTGGAGCTCAGAGCGAAGGTTCCCAGTTGCGCCGCCGCCGCCCCCCCCCCCCCCCCCCCCCCCAAAAAAAGAAAGAAATAACTTTTTTTAGATAGCGCTCCTCTGCAAATGCTTCCGGAGAGGGGGCATGTCCTTGCGGAACACCCCCAATTCATCACACTGTGAGGCGTGCCCAGCACTTACGAAGGTGCTTGGATTCCCCCAAGCTCTCCCCTCATGGCAAATAATTGCCATTCCACAGTATGTCTTACACAGTAATGCCCTTTATAACACATTATGCCACATGCAGTAATGCCCTGTATAACACATTATGCCACACGCAGTAATAACCTGTATAACACATTATTCCACATGCAGTAATGCCCTGAATAATACATTATGGTACACACAGTAATGCCCTGTATAATACATTGTGCCACACACAGTAATTCCCTTTATAATACATTATCTCCAATTCAAATTACGCCACACAGTAGTCCCTTATTCATGTTATGACACACAGTGGTGCCCCTTATACACAATGCCCAAATTAGTGCCCCTTATTCACAAGGCCAACAGTAGTAGTGCCCCTTATACAATGCCCACAGCAGTGGTGCCCCTTACACAATGGCACCGGTAGTGGTGCCCCCTAAAGTAGTGCCCGATATGCAGTGCCCACCCCTTGCGCCCAGTACTTACCTCACCACACTGCTCCCACTCCGGCTGGCTCCCGCTCACATCGCAGGTGACGTCATGACGTCACCCGCGCGGTGCATCACTGGGAACTCTGGGCCTGATTCAGACCCGCTCACAAGCGGGTCGATGTTGCCCAAGTGCGCATGCGCACGACGGAGGTGGCTCCGTCGTGCACATGCACGAGACCCGAATAATGACGGCCAAGCCGTCGTGATGGGTCTCGCACCAAAGGGGGCGTGCTGTCGATGGTGATTGACAGCACGTCCCCTTTGGTGGGCGTGCCGGGGGCGTGGCTGCCCAGATGGAGGCGTTCCTATGGGAACGCCTACCATATGGGGCCGGCCCCACTGACATCACTAGTGATGTCAGTGGGAGTGCTTTTGGCTCTGATAGAGCCAAAAGCACTCCAGGGCTTGCAGCAGCGCGACCCTACCGCAAGGGACTCGTCGCAAGCCCGATGGTCGCGATGGTCTTGACCATCGTGACCATCATTTTGGCCGCTCACTATAGCTGTGGGTGGTCACCCACAGCTATGCGAGCGGCCAGGGGGCCGCTCCAAAAGGTAGGAGGGATGTCCCTGATTCAGAGCGAGCGCTCTGTCAGAGCGTCCGGCTCTGAATCAGGGCCTCTGGCCTCTGAAGCGATCGGAGGTTTTTTTAGCCTCCGATTGCTTCAGATGCCAGTGTTCTCAGTGCAGGGAGCCCGCATTATAAAGCAGAGATCAGAGACAGAGCGCTGTCTCCGTCTCACAAAAAAATTTGGGAGGATCATCAGGGGGGGTTTATGAGTACTCAGAAACCCCCTCTGCGTGCGCGGGTATCTCCCACATACCTGTCCCACATCTAAACAACACTCCCATATACCTGTCATGCATCCTTTGAGCTATTATTTATCTTTTTGGAGAAAATAAACTACAAAATGTCACGATGACACGTCTTTATTACACTTGACTATTTATAAACGTAAGTGTCTTATTAATTGGGGGGGGAGGGGGTTGGAGTAGAAGTTCTGAACCGAATCCTAACATTTTTATCTTAAATTATGGATTTTTTTCTACTATACACCTGGTGCGACTCAAAATCTGCATTAAATCCCTTGATATAGCAGAGTTGTTTTTTGACACAGCTATCTAGGGAAGGTGCGCCACTATCTTTTTCCTCTTAGGCAGCATCCTGTTAGGGCTCATAGGCACTAGTGCTACCTTCAGCCCTTTCTTTTACACACCAGTGGATGACTCATGAACAGCCTAGTTTTAGTTTATTGAAAGACAGCAGGTACAGCCATACTCACTGTTACATGCACAGTGGTGATGGAGTGGTGCATGGTTTAATACAGCTCACCAGCTGGTGAATGTATGTTGCAGATGAGTAGCCGTGAAGGGATGCTGGAACAGCGTTATATCAGGTAACTAACCAGGTTAGGTTAGACTTCTGTCTCCTACCATGTCACTTCACAGTAAAGAACAAGCTGGCCCCTGCTCAGTAGTGATCTCAGCAGCCATCTTGGAACAAGGCATGAAGCCTCCCTGGAGAAAAAGGAAGACTGGAGTCTGTTCAGTAGCGCACTCCTCAATCAATAAGATCCACTTTAATGTAACAAAAATTTCTAATTAATTAGCAAAAAGTTGCTTCTGCAGGTTTTTGATCCATGGTAACAGAACCCACGGCTGATTGAACTCAGCCCTGTAAGTACAAAACCTCTTGCTCAGGCACTAGTCAAAGAAGTCCAATTGGTAACAGGTGTTTGTGCATTCACCTAATTAGCAGCATTAATAAAGTGCCTATAGTGTGCACAACTGGGGTACCGGAGATAGTGTGGCCATAAGAAAATGTCTGTTATATAATGTTAGCCTCATACTATTTCATTCCACGTTGTGAGAGGCTAAATGATGTCATGTCAACTACATTTGAGACAATAATTTCTGGCATTCCCAAGTTCTCCAGACTCACTCCATTTGCCATCTCCATTTGTACAATGTGAATAAAAAAATATAATTTACAGTACAAGTGCAGCTATATACATTTGGTAAGTCTGCTCCAATAAACTCTGTCAGGCTCCAGGTTGTCTAAAGCCCCTGTACACACTGGATGATTTATTTGAACGATGTGAACGATAACGATATCTTTTAATGATATATTGTTCAAATCGTCCAGTGTGTATGCACTTACCAGTGCCGTAGCTAGTGCTCCCTGTGCAGGCCACGCCCCCTCCATATGACATCGTGTGGAGGGGGCGTGGTCAACACCCGGTGCTGGGAGCGGGTATAACAGCAATGCCTGAAGCATCCACACAATGCTCTGGGGTGCGGTAAGGGCACCATTGTAACAGTCTGGAGCATCCTAAGGTTACAGGCCATTACAGGCACCCTGCTAGCCAGATGCAGGAGCTGTGGGTGAGCTGCTCTGTGTGCCCGCACAGCTTGCACACCCCTGGTTAAGGCCCTGGCACTTACCGACGAACAATGCGTGCTCCCATCGTCCCCAGTCGTCTGTACATGCAGACCAATCTGTGGGATATCGTTAATGATGCCATGCACCCGAATGCAGCATGGCTCGGCCCCCCGTTGTCATTTATTGTTGCTGGCAATGGTAAGTGTGTATGCACTTGTCGATGCCAGCAACCCTGCCGGGCCCGCCGCATCCGACATCGCTGGGTACACACATCGTCCAGTGTGTACCCAGCTTAGATGTCTGTGGTTAGTACGAGCACCAGATACATAATTACTCCATAACTTACATGATTAAAGAGGGAAAGCACAGCTGCTACTTTACCACTTGTGGCTCTCTTTTATGCTGCATAATTAGTGGGGCATAATTAACTGGTTTGCTATTATTTTATTGTATGCTGTGAAGAATGTTCATGTATACAATTCATAAATTGTGTATTTGTACTTCACCTAGAGGATTTATGTAAATGATATTTTGTTTCTATGTATGTATTTGGTAAACGTAATGGTCACTCTACTGTTTGTTTGTTTGTTTGTTTGTTCTAAGTGCTTTTTGTTTTTTATTTAGAGCCAAACACACAAAATATGACCCTATCAGTAATTCTATAAATTTTGTGCTTCCAAAATATATTCCTTTTAAAGATTGTGATTAAAAGTACATGTATTGGAAAACATCATATTATACTGTAAATTTGTACATTGTTTATTTTTGTCATAAAAGAAACACTCAGTATAATATGAAAGGGGTTGATTTGATGCATGTATGTGTGCAAATGTCCGTGTCTGCCCTAATAAAGCTTTACTCTAATTGTACGTGTTCAGTTGGTAATATAAGAATGCTTCTTATTTAAAGAAGCCTTTAATTTTACTGTGGTTAAAACTAATAGTCCTTTGCTTTCATTCTTCTACTTTTTAGCCCTCATTTTCTTTTTGTGTTTGCACCTGTTTGTACCACTTTCACATTCAATTTAAAAATGATGGGTAATCTTCTGGCATTAACCTTGGTGTGTGATAATATGCTGGTTGGTCTGAAGAATAATTACCAAGACCAGATCAACCGAATTGAACATTCTCTATGTGCTTTATACTCACATGTGTTACATTGTCCAGTCTGAAGAAAGAACTTTTGTTCATATATATAAGGCCATAAACATTTGTTGCACGGCTCTTTTATTAGCTCACATCTTCAAGCAGCTCTAGAGAAACTTTAAATTAAGTTGTTGGTTGCAGTTGAGAAGAAAAACTGCAAGTGGAAGATAAACTGCGGGCCCAGTAATATGCCAAATAACAACATAGCTTTATTCTCTTCATATATTTCATATGATTGCTTCAGCACATACTGATAGTGGAAGTTTCATGATCATCCTTTGAAGATATGTAAAAGTCTGTTAAACGTTTATGTTCTATGTGTGTATTATATATATATATATATATATACATATACATACAGGGGCATCTCTATAGTGGGTGCAGGATGTGAGGGGCACACGGGCCCCCATGTCCAGGGGGCACCGCACCGCACACCCTGCACCCATATAATTTAAAACTCACCTGTCCTTGGTCTTGCGTCGGGTGTCAGCGCTGCACAGAACACCGGAAAATGGCCGCCGCAGACATTTTTCCGGCGTTCTGTGCATGCGCAGTAGACTCCGGGCACACTCTAGTGCCAAGGAGTCTACTGCTTCTGCGATGGCCTGCCAGCCGTGTCAGTCAGCTGTCGGCCACTGGAGAGAGAGGAGGGTGAACAGATAATGCACACAGGCCCCCTCCTCTCTTAAGACGCCCCTGTATATATATATATATATATATATATATATATATATATGTTATGGATGTTATCATGTTGTTGTATTATTAATACATATTGACTTTATTCACCCATTGGAGTGCTGCCTTTCTTTATATTGTGCTGGGTGCATACCCAAGCCAGAAGGATTTTGTGTGTATTTTTTTAGGATGGCACCTGCATTCTTATCCGTATCGTCCTGAATGCCAGGCTTATTCCACTATATATATATATATATATATATATTCCACTATATATATATATATATATATATATATATATATAACAGTCCATGGAAAATCGCACACCAACTTTCATTCAAATGGGTGCAGGGTTAACAGTAATCATCTAAAATCCAAATTTCCACTGTATCCAAAGAGACAGCATAAACCAGCACACCAGCTTAAGTAGCAAAAGTCAATTCATTTATTGTAGTAGAAAAAACGCTTTAAAGCTGCATTCCAAAATGTATAGTAGCATCCTGATACTTATCATGCTCATTCAGTAGTAGGCATAATGATAGCCCCCAGCCCAACAGCTGTTTCGGTGTTTGTCACCTTCATCAAGGGTCAGCTATACTAACAATGGCAGCAAAGCGCCATTAAATACCCACCAACATAATGGTAAATGCACTCAACTTTGTGCACACCTGCCGTCTGTCACCTCATCGCCGACCGGACGTCCATCCACTGACAACGGGACACATGCAGCTTCCCCATGATACACATGGTCAGCCGCAGTGTTACGCCTGACCGGTAGTGACGTACCAGGCGGAACCATGTGTATCACTGCAACGGGAGGGACTCCCGAAGCTATTCAATACACTGCACTGTTTGGTCACGCTAAGGATTTCTTCTCACACCCCCTTGGGGATGCGAGGAGAAATCCGACCAAAGTGCCGGGTGCGCAGCAGCTTTTCTGCATAGCGCTGCGCCGGCACTTTGGTCAGAGAATGCCGGTTAAGGTGCCTTGTGTATTGAATAGCTTCGGGAGTCCCTCCCGTCGCTATTCAATAGCGCGTTCAATTGAATTCCCCCCTATGTTACTTGGAGGATCTCAGGGAACATTTCAGTGAAAACCTGCTCAAAAACAGTTCAGTAGATCTCGAGTTTATCGCGAACATACATACAAATGAACTATTTTTTGTGTGTATGTATATATATATATATATATATATATATATTGTGACAAGAATCACATAGACCGGGTAAAATCCATCAGTAGCTTTATTGCTCACCACAGGCAGGTATACAGGTTATGGCAGTTTCACAGGCAAGATTTTACACTAAGTCTTCCGAACGGCAATATTTCAGTGGACTCGCAGGTCCAGGAACCCTAACACTAGTCACGACTGGCCTATAAGCTGGGCGACTATCTCACCATCAGGCTCAGTTTCCAAAGTGTCTCTGCAGTTCTTAAACTAGCCTCACACAGGTGTCTGTAATCAGCTGCCTTTCCAGACTCTGAGTGAGGCAACACCTGAACTGGACATTACACATTCCTAATGCCTTTGCCCTGCCAAACCTGGGATATCTGGATATTCCACATTTACTTCATGTTGAAGTATGCTGACCCTGTCACAATATATATATATATAGAGAGAGAGAGTCGGACTGGGGAATGAGGGGCCCACCGGGGGAATCAGTGGTAGGGGTCCATGATAACGGGGTGTGGTCATCTAACAGAGGGGGTGTGGCCAGCTACCACTGACGCTTGGCTAACCATTAGGTAAATCTTGGTGTATTTTCGATAGAAGGGGACCAAGCTCCCATGCTGATCAGTAATCCTGCTCCACCAGGTGACTGACTTTTTAATAGAGTAACAAGCTATAATTTGAGGTCTGACACTTGAAACCTAGAAGAGGGGTATGGGGCCACAGGCAGTGGGGCCCACCGGAGATTTCCCCTGTACCCCTATGGGCCAGTCCTACCTTGTGTGTGTATATATATATATATATATATATATACACACAAACCATCGTAACTGTGGGTCCTGGTGGGGGCTACACCCTCTCCACATGACATCATACAGAGGGGACAGGGCCACAATCGCCGAGAATGACAGCCATGCCTAGACCATTCTCAGGATGCTACGGGGGAATGTAAGAGCAGCAGTGTGTCCATCTGAAGCTTCCTATGGATGCTTCGGGCGGGACTGCTGCAGAGGTTCTGGCTGCAGGGTGACGATGCAGGGACTGTGAGTGAGCAGCATCTTTATTAAACACATGCAGGTTTTTGCACTGCGCAATGCTCCAGAACTGCATGTACAGGCATTGCAGAGTAAAACGTATTTCAGTGACAACTACACTTATGACTGAAGAGGTTTGAATAGGCTATAACAGGGAGTTTTCATGAAGGCAAAGTTCAGTAAGGGTGTGTTGCCAGAACTGAGGGCTGTGCAGAGTTGGAAGAAAGCATAAATACGCCAGATGAAGGTGTGTCTTTTGCAACAAGTTCAGAGCAAGCCAAAGTGTGCACTGATGATGATGACTGGTAGCAAACCAGGTGCACACATTAGGGTAGTGCAAGATGCAAATTACTTTGCATACGGTTAATTATACACATTTTTTCCATGCATGCAGTTCAGTAGCAACTTATGCCAGATTTACCACCTCTGCATCAGACCCATCATTTTCTGTATTGTGATTACCGTGATAATGTCATTATTATCAATAATATATTAATCTTTCCAGTGTGGAAATATATAACTAATGACTAGAAATACAAAAACTAATGACTGTGCACATGTATACTAGATAGTACACGATTACACTACAGAGGCAGTGACGTGCAGTCAGGGGGGGCAGAGCCTCACCTGTCATATTTCACTGATCTGATGATTAGAATAATACAAAGAAGATATTTATAACACATATTCTGTTATAAATAACTTCTTTGTATTATTATAATCATTTTTACAGTCAAACCTTCCCAAATTTGCAGCGCTTCTCTGCAAATACAGGAAGACACGAGAGGTGAGGCAGCAAAGAGCGGAGCCTACCCTATGACAATAAGAAACTGCCTTGAGCACAGGGCGGGGCAGCGGGCAGTAATACTGCATTTAAAAAAGCACCGTGGGAGGCAGCTATCACATGTGCCTCACTCAGGAGGCACTGCCTTGAACTTACGTCAAGGTACAATCCTCTCAGTGAGGCAGTTGTGGTAGCTCCGATGGACACCTTTGTGGCCACAGACAGTTAACATTGAAGAGCTTGGTGGCATGGCCCATTGAAAAATGGTACCGCAAGCCATTATTGGCTTGCTTGCGGCGGAATTTATTAAATTTGAGATGGCAGCAACAAACCAATTGCAGCTCAACGCATCATCACCCTGCCCCTTGGGCTGGCTTACTGTATATTAGCCAGAGTGAGGCAGCTGCAGGGAGTCCGTCACCGAGGAAAGAAACAAAGAATGAAGACGCCGGATGTCTTGAGGGGCAGCAGCCATGCAAAAGAGCTTAAACAGGCCGTCACCTAGCAGGTGAAGATGCGTTCAATAAAGTACTTAAACATTTGAATGTCATCTTTATTTTATTATTTTCCATACAGGCGGACATGTATGCTATATACTGGCATGCTGGCACTTGTTGTTGCACAGGTGTCAGCATGCTGGGGCAGACTTGCTGGGACCTGTAGGCCACCTGTAAAGAACAATATTAACTCTTTCAATACTATTAACCCTGCGCCCACTGCCATCAGGGATGCAGGGAAAGTCTGGTGCTGGTTGATGCAAGGGAGGGCGGACAAGATTTTACTTTTGGGGGCCCCCACTTTCCGAGGAATTTCAACCATTTTAGTGCTGATCAATGTGACGGCAATGTGATTGGAAAATAGGGTTTTTCCCTCGATTTTCCAATACAATTACTACACAGTTTTTTTTCATTGATTTTCCAATACCAGACAAGGCTGAGAAGTCTGGGGCGGGTTACTGATTTGGGGGTGAGGCACATTTTTTTTTTTATAAATTAGCCAATGCCTCCCCTGCCATTCACCTCACTGCACATCACTGTAAAGAGGTCATTTACAATATGCAAATAGAGCAAAGTGCAGCATAACATCCTCTTAGGTGGCATTGTGCACCTTGATCTGTGCAGATGTACCTACATTTCCACCAAAGCACATAGATTTGAAAAGCTAATCGTGCAGGAGCAGACGCTTGCAGTGTGAGGAGTTAGGCCATCTTAGAGCATTCCTTGCAACACATGGAGTTTTTGCATAGATGTGACTTTTTTTTCTTTGCAACAGTGCAAAAACAAGATTTCATTTTGAAAAGCAAGACTACAGAAATGACATAAGGAGCAAACAGATTAGGACTGTGCACCAGCCCTGAGCTGTCATATACTGTATCAGGTCTCATACTATAGTATTATTAGCATGCATTTTGTACCATACATTTGTAAGAAAGGCAATCCTGATATAATCCTCTCTCGTGATTACTGTAAACTAAGCCGAGCAGCGTTTGAGGAAAAAATGAAGGGGTCCATTTACTAAGCAGTGTTAGGAGACAGAGTGAAAAGTGATAAGGTACCAGCCAATCTGCTGCTAACTGTCATCTCACAGGCTGTGTTTGAAAAATGACAGTTGGGAGGTGATTGGCTGGCACCTTATCACTTTTCACTCTGTCTCCTAACACTGCTTAGTAAATAGACCCCTAAAAGTTTAACTAAAAGGTGTGATTCTAAAGTGGTAGGAGTATGGATATAGGTGCATTTCTGATATGCAGAGGTGTCTCCCGAGAGTGAGGAGTGGGCATGAACCCTAATGTCTGTTGGGCACTAGGCCAAAAGCAAGCAGTTATGCTGTGCACATCCTTTGTAGACATTACGAAAAAGTCCTGGTTCATAGATTAAACCCAACACACTGCAGCCTATATTATATCTTGATAGAAGTAGTATATCCAGTTTGAATAAAAGGCATAAATTAAGTAACTCTGCAGCAGCAGCAGCAGCAGAACAATCACGAGTCAGGACTGCTGCTGTGTCCTATTTTGTGTAACAAATGCAAACTCGCTTTAATGAGCTCTATGGTGTCTGTTGGTGGTTATAAAGAATATTAATGGGGAGGTAGTTTACCAAAGCTAAAAATATTTTCATTTGTTATGAACTGGTTGGACTATTAAATGACACAACACATAAACCTGGTCCGATGTTATTAAAAGATTTTATGTGGATTCAGCAAAGAACAAGGAAGACATGTAGTTTAAAATAATGATGTGATTTGCCCTAAATGTGTTAATACAATAAATTATATAAAACATTAAAGGAGATATCTACCTTCATACAACTTTGTTTTAGCACTTTGACTTATACTGTATTATTCCCCTTGTAACATGCAGCCAATGAAGGGGCTGCACTACTTTTATTTATAATATCAAAAAAATACCTGATCATATGTATGTTTTATTTATTAATATTATCATCATTTATTCATGAATTGCCATTTTTCACAGAGAATATTTGTCCCTAAAATCAGTTTTTGCCACACTGAGTATACAGTATACTAAATTCCCTAACACACAAACACTAGGGTTCATTATGTCAGAATCCAATTTACAGTTTAACTGGCACAGTCACATGAAATACCAGATAGGCTTTCACTGACACTTGTCACATCCCATGCGACCATGCCATCCTCCTCCATTCACCCCTGATTTTAATGGCAATCAGTTCTGCCTGAACCGGCAGTGATGTGGCCGTCTCTGAATGCTGACATCACTGATGATTTTGTGCCCCAGGATGCAGTACAAACTGCATTCTGGGGCACATGTGCAGGACAGTAAAGTGCTGACCTCCCAAGGGGATTTATTGGGAGAGGATGGAGGTTTATTGCCCTTATGAGGGTGGGGGGAAACTTCAACTTGGGGAAAGACACACACTATGGGGGTGGGGCAATGCCATTTCTGCTGAGGGAAGGGGTGATGCCACTAAATGATCAACTGCCACTGTACAAAGTGTGTGTGTGTGGGGGGGGGGGTATTTTACAATAGGGGCATTGTCACTAACATATTTAAATACCATTAAAAAAAGAGATGTTCTTGACTTATTTAATTTAAGAAAAAAATCAACAATTTTTGATGTATTTGAAAAAATAATCACCAAATGGTTAGCCTACCGGTCGTTTTTTGTGAGTTTGGGAGAACACCAAACTACTGTACCTGGAGGAAACCCATAAAAACATGGTGAGAGCATTCAAACTCTGCATAGATGAGGCCCTTACCAAGAACTGAACCTATGACATAAGCACTGGGAGACTACAATGCTAGTCACTGTGCCACAGTGCTGCCAAATTTCAAACCTGTATTTCACCTTGTCCTATGTTATTCCACTGTATGAGCATCTTAAAGAATCTGCAATCTACACATCTATGCCAGGTGTAGCACTTACAATGAAACAATCATGCTTTTTCAGTTCCCTAAAATGTCCATCTTAACATTTATCTCTGGAAACATGCGCTGCATTTAACACCCGTGCACTTCTTATGAGTAAAGCTATCCCAATACATGCACAAGTGGGTGAAATGACATAATATAGTTGCAATACTTAATGACCATGCCAGGGCCGAAACTAGGGTTTTTGTCACCCGGGGCAAGACAGTAATTTGGCGCCCCCTTCATAATTCCCCCTTAGTAATGCCCCCTTCAGCAGTGTCCCAATAGTGATGCCCCCTTCAGCAGTGCACCAATAGTAATGCCCCCTGAGGTAATGCCTTCATAGTAATGCCCCTGTAGTGCCCATAATGTAATGTCCCCATAGTAATGCCCCTGTAGTGCCCATATGGTAATGCCCATATAGTAATGTCCCCCAGTAAAGCCCACTAGTAATGCCCCTGTAGTTCCCATATAGTAATGCCCCTGAAGTGCCGCTTCCAAAAAAAAAACTTACCTTAAACCCCGCTCCTGCGTTAACCGCCATCCAGTCTGCCCAGCTGCTCCTCGGAACTATGGGAAAGACACCATGACATCTTTCCCATAGTGCCGGGGCCATGGGGAGAGCCGGAAGCTGGAGTTCAGAAGAGAACTGCAGCCTCCGGCTACCGCGGCACTGCAGGGAAGGAGCTGGTATTAACATCTGAGCGGGCTTCGAGCCTCCCTGTGGCGCCGGGCTGGAGGACACTGGCACCCGGAGCACATGCATCTCCAGCCCCCCCCCCCTAGTTGCGGCCCTGACCATGCATATGGTAACTAAAAATAATGGACTAGATGGGTGCACAAAATCACACTAAGGGGCATATTCAATTAATTGACGCGCTTGACGGGATTCAATTAGCGGGGATTCCACGCGCGGGTGTCCCTGAGACCCCGCGCGCGAGTCCCCGCTGTTTGATTTTACCTCGCACCTCATGCAGGTGTGAGGTAAAATCAGCATGAGGCTGCCCTATTCGGCCTCGCGCGAGTAATATTAACACACTGATTCCGCAGTTCTCGCGGAATCAGTGTGTTCTCGCATGGAAGTCCTGCTTTTTGGACGCGGGGAAAAAGCTATTCTATTGAATAGCTTTACCCCGCACTGCGGGACTTTCACCCATCAATTACTCGCGGGAGAGGTCCCGCGGGTAATTGAATATGCCCTTAAGTCTATAGTTTCTCACTTAAGGTTTATCAGGCAATGAATATCTAGAACTGCATAATAATGCTACATCTTCCTGTAACTATCATATTATATTATATATTTCCAGACTCCAAACAGCATGACAAAGAAAGTGTTAGCTATTCATTTCATATAAAGCGTAGCATAAGTGCACAGATAAAACATTTCAGACAGATTGGGCCAGACATACTGGTGAAGCACATTACAGTGGCTACTGTTAGTTAATATAAGATACAACAGATCAATAATAGTAGTTACAACAAGTTACTTTGTTGCTGACATACTTTTCCTGTGGCTGGACAGCTAATTAAGTCTGTGATTCAAGGAAATGTGAATCGATGGGCTGTAATTATTGCAATTCAGCAACATAAAAGAAGAAAACAAAGGATGAAAATTGTAGTAGATTGATGTGGTATTGGCTGCTAAATTGAAATCCACACACCCCATTGAGTTATCAGTGTGGCTATTACAGTCTTGTTAGAATGATAATGATCATTTCCAAGACTTAGCACCTGTCAGCATTCTGGTCTATAAGTTTGCTTCATGGTTTCCTTATAAGGTGCACAACATTCAGTATGTCATCCTCAAGGGAAAACAAATCTAGCAATATACTGTATATCAGACACATTTAGCAGTAGGACTAATGAAGATTCTTGTATAAGCTGGAATACCCTGTGATTTCACACTATGGGCCTGATTCAGCAATGCACGCAAATGCACTTCTAAACGCAGATTCACGATTATTGGGAATCTGCACGTGCGCAGGACCCATTCTGCTAAGACGGACAGGCTGATTGACAGGCAGAGGCATTTAAGAGGTGGTGTGGGGGCGAGGTTGGCCGGCATTCCCAGAAACGTGTGTCCACCTTGTTTTCCGGGAGAGGCAAACCCAGGGACTGCGTGGAACTACGCAGTCTGCTGGGCTCGCAAGCTAGCCAGCCTGAGTAAGCTGAGGCTTACTCAGCTGTCCGGCTACCCGGCACCGTCCACCATCACGGCCATCGATTGCGAATGCAGCAGGGGGTGTTATACACCTCCTGCTGCATTTGCATTATTGCAAGGATCACAATTGCAAAGCTGCCTGCGTGCATACATCATATCTATAGCCTGCGTGCAGCTTTGCAATTGCGATCCTTGCTGAATCAGGCCTTATGTTAACTGTCACTCTGAGAATGTTTTCTTTTATGTTGTAATGCAATTTAACCTCAACATTTTATTCAGTAATAGAAAAACAATGAGAAAAGAAACATAAAAACCATACAGTATATCACCAATACATGGTGAAAGCAGCCATGTTTATTGACTGAACCAATAGTCTGATCATACCATCCTCATACTAGGAACCAGTACCTTAAGAACATTGGTGATTTAAATATCTATTTACTAAACTGATAAACTTTGATATAGATATGGCGATAAAAGAGTGTGATAAAAGGTGCAACAGATGTGCGTCTGTAAGTAGATTTGACTAAATAGACCCCATAGTGATGATTCATAGGAAACCTATCCAGCTTCATTCTCCTGAAAATATTTGAAATCCATAACTGTGGCCAGAGGCGTAATTAGTCATTTGTGGGCCCCATAGCAGCATTTGAAAAGGTTGCATGTATTTCCCATTGTCAAGTTTTCCCCTTATTTTCCAATACAGGCGTGGGCTCAGGGGTCCTGGGCTGATCATTGATTTGGGGGGGGGGGGGAGGGAGAATCACACATTTAAAAAAATAAAAATAACTTTTTCTTTCACAAAACTAAGCCTGCACAAATCATACTGATCTGTTCAGTGCTTTCAGCCCACCAACAAAGGTTGAGCTACTTTAGGGAGAAATAGGAACTAGGAAGTAGCCCGGGATGGATTTATATGGAATTCATAACACGTGAGACCCGACATTTCCAGGATTATGATGTTTTGTCTCAATTTGAGGCACGAATTTGTCTGAGAGAACCCAGGCATGCCTCAGTTCGATTTGGAACCCCGAAGTTCAGGTGTGTTTGGTTTTCAACAAAAACAAATCGCTCATCTCTAGTAAAAAGAGTTGTGTCCACAACAACTGCAGCTCTATACATACTTGCATGCAGCGTACAAGCAGCTCAAAGATGGCCATAGGGCTTAGTGAAGTCATTGCAAATCTGATGAGGGGCCGAAGATGCTGCAGAGAATCAATCTGCTGAGACAGAGAAAAGGTGGTAGGCGGCCCAGCTGCCTACTGACCATCAGTGGATCAAAAAGTAAGGTAGAGATTTAGAAAATAAAACTATCCCCACTACAGAGCTATTCTGTCCAACTTATTTGCATAGTTTGTCCCCTTTTATTTCCTCTTTTTATGCCTATTATAGCCACCCTCATGTTGCTCACTAACCAATTCCCCCCAAGACGTACCTATTGCCTTTTGCTCTACATGTTCTCTTAAGCTATTCAGGGAAGTAGTACACATTATTTCTCTCTGGGGGGCAGGTGTATCAAACTTTCAAGAAAGATAAAGTGGCAAAGTTACACATAGCAACCAATCACCTTCTAACTGTCATTTATCTAGCACAGTTTATAAAATGGCAGTTAGAAACTGACTGGTTACTCTGGGCAACTTCTTCACTTTATCTCTCTCCAAGGCTTGATACATCTCCCCCTAGGTGTATTTGAATTATGCGCCAGAATGCTGGTGCAAGCACATGGCATTTGGATTTGATTGTACAGTAAGTGTCGTGATCACAGCTGCTAATCTGGAGTGAAACGGGTCTGGACACCATGAACCCCATTAAATGCATGGCAAAACTAGCCGCACATTTTGGTGTTCTTGTCAGCCAGTTCGGTCATTTATAATAATTTATTGCCAGTCAGTTATACTGCACAGCAGGCCTATCCTATCTGACAGTTCTGAGCTTCTGATGAGCACTTTGACTTGGGTGTATAGTCAACAGTTGAGTCGCTTACAATCCTGTCTAACCCAAGAATGCAGCACCTTACACATGTGTGACTAAACTGGTCACTGATCTAGTAATTGCTGATCACGTCTAAAGTCCAGTTTATTACATATCTGGCAGATTTTGGAGCAGCATAAAACTATTGACTTGGTAAAATAAGATCAGAACAAATATCCTAAATATCAGTATTTCCCTATTTGTAAAGTCTGCCACTCTTTCTATTAATAGGAATACAGGTTTAAAAATATGTCAATTTATTCAATTCATCAATATGTTTTGATATTTGACTGAAACAGCTCTATAGCAGGCAAAGTTTTGTAGTCAGAAGTTGTTACCTTATTTAAGTAGAAACAATAGAAACAATGAAATGTATTTACTATAAAATTGTTTTTATTAGCAGTCTGAGTCTATCCAATGTTGTTTTACATGATCTAAATGAGAAACCGTATACTGTATTTTATTGTTATTTATATAAAAGGAAACATCTGTAAACTAAAATAAATAGAAGCTTAAGTTTTTGCAGAATAATAAAATAACAAAAGTTCAGCAAAATATCTGCTAAATAATGTGGCTGGTGGATGGATAAATGTAGGTAAAGATTTAAGGCAGGGCCTCAAATTTAATTTAAACAATTAAATTTGTCTTTCAAAAACTCCCCAAGGAAATCAGTTTAAATGCCGTCTTTGTCTTCTGTCCCCATCCCCAGTCCCTTCCCCCAACAAAGTACACATACACACACAAAAAAAGCTGTTTAAAGACTGCCAAGCATCCTTCTCTTTGTGACGTGCAGCATGAATCCAGGACAAAAAACATATGCTAGTGAACAGCATGCATAATATTAGACAGCGATGCATGTTGTCTTCATGGCAGGGTCTTACAATCTGTAGTGATGCAAAACAACAGCTAGAGCTGTTACTGTTACTTATTTAGACCTTTTTTTACACACTAGTATTATTGAGAGAATATTTCTTTAAAGACTCTAAAAACAATGGCCCGATGCTTCAGTGTTGTTACCAAATTGATCCAGGGTGTCTAGGTCTTCAAGCACACCAGTTAGTGTACCTTTGGAGTTGTAAAATTATTTCTTCTATAAAAATATTGAGAATTTGTATCCACTTTAATATACAGTATAGTTTACATCATCAGGTTTATATAGCTTGAAAACAATTTACATCCAATGACACCATTACTAACATTGATTGGAATTACTGAAGAAAGGGCATTGTTTTTCCCGATTGACCAAAGAATTAAAAAAGATTTCATTTGTATACTAAGTTATCATATGTATTAAAACATCTCTTAGTAAAAAACAATAATCAAAAATTAATCACATAGCACATTTGTCAATAAGTGGGATAAAGAGGGATCTCAAATGCCACACTCTAAGATCACAGGCAAACTTAACTTCAATATTTATTAATTAATTAAATTTGATTATATATCTGTATTAGCAAGTTAATGGGAACATATTAATATAACTCTATTAATACATGTGAATGGAATTATGAGATTTTTGTTTGAACTCTTCAACCTTTATATGAAGGCTGTGTTGCAGTTTTATAATTTATACATATTGAGCCATAGTATTGGGATTTTCTATTTATGTTAACTGTTTTTATTGAAAATGAGATGCAATACATGACTGTAGAAACAACATACAATATCATCAACAACAACAACAACAGGTCATAAGAGCATCAAAATTAGAGAAACAACACTAAATAAATGAAGGACAAGAGATGTCCAACAAATGTATTGCAATACAAAGTTTGAAACATTGGGGTAGAAAGGAAGGGGAGGACAGGGAGTGGAATACAAGGCAGGGAATGAGAGATATCTAAAATGGTCATATACACTGTACACTGTAGGAATGGTGAGAAAGATCAGCAAGAAACTCTAGGCTCATACATTGGAATATCAACAATTTAGGACAATTAGCATGTGAGAGTGCATAACATAGTTTTTGTAGCTAACTCCAACTTTCCCAACCAGGTTGCACAATATTCTGTGAATTTGTATGCACTTGAAAGATTGAGATCTCCCTTTGTAATGCAATAATCAAACTGGGAGTACCACTCATTATGAGTGTGTGTGGGTGGTGGGGGATGAGGATTTCCAATGTATACGAATCAGCACCCTAGCTGCATTACTAAGGTGACGTAATAGTGATTTTTTTTATAGGCACTGGTCGGGATCTTGGATTTAGAAAGGAGACAAAGTTCAGGACCTTCCGGCATGGTATTGTGTATTATAAGTTGAGAGGTCCAAATAACGGTGTCTCCAAAAGGTAGAGATTACCGTGCATTCCCACCATATATGTAGAAAAGTAACCATAGCCATCTCCAACAGGTGCCTGAGGTAGAGGGATATATTTTGTGAGGTAACAAAGGATGTCATATCACCTCGTCAAGATCTTCTGATGCATCGCCATTATGAGGACACAGGACAAGCTGGAGTAAGTATTCAATAACATTTTTGCCAGCCATTTTCCAACAGTATTTAATGAAGACCTCTACTCCAGGTGTGTGTGAAATGTAGAAGGGAGTCAAATCATATATCAGTCAAAATGTTATATAAGGAGAAGATGGTGTGTGCAGGCATTTAAGGGGCAACCCATAATTTCTCAAAAAAGGAAAGTATCCTCCTGGTTAGCAAATTTCTATTAGATGAAGACAGGAAGTGTGTCACCTGAAGTTATTTCCAAAATTTCTTCCTATGGATTCCCCAGCCAGATTGAATCTATGAAAACTGACGGATCCCCAACAAAGACACCAGCTGATCGACCCTGAAAATACCTGCAGTAGCTCAAGATCATGGGGGAAATGTGGATTACGTAGAAAAGATGTTAGGTGACCAAATTCAGAGGATGCCTGAGGGAAACATCTGAGTTTGTTCCAACATTGAAGGGTAGGAGTTATAGTAGGATGTGTGAGCACAGGTAAGTGTGTCTGCCAGGGAGCTAGTTCAGAGAGCTAGGAAATATGCTGTTCCTCTATACAGACCCACTGTTTAGAGTCCTTTGCTCTGGTCCATTCTAACACCCTATTTAAAATGACGGCATGACAATAACTTAGGATATGTGGTAACTGAATGCCACCCTTGTGTTTCCCTCTATATAAAACCTCAAGCTTTAGACGGGGTGTTTGCCCTGCCCAGACAAATTCCCTAATCGAAGATTGTAAAGTGTGAAACCACAATGGGGGTACACAAATGGGTATCATCTGCAGGATATCTTTGATAAGAGGGATGAATAATTAGCTTGAAAGAGATGTGATACATCTTTGGTGATTGTGATACTGAGATACTCAGGGGTCTATTTACTAAGCAGTGATAGGAGACACAGTGAAAAGTGATAAGTTAGTGATAAGGTGCCAGCCAAACAGCTCCCAACTGTCATTTTTCAAACACAGCCTGTGAGATGGCAGTTGGGAGCTGATTGGCTGGCACCTTATCACTTTGTCTCCTAACACTGCTTAGTAAAAAGACCCCTCAATGTGGTATTGGTATTCTTATATTTATTATATCATTCATTACAACAAATCAATGTATATTGGTTCATTCCTACCTTGGCTTTACACATTTTCAGCTCCAAAGCCTTGAAATCCATATGGTCAATTAATGATCTCATAAAGGAACTGAAAAACAGTCATGTAAAAGATTATTTTCAGAGTAATTTCCCCATATACATGCGTGCATATTAGTTTCATTCCAATGTACTTAAAAAGTAAGTAGCAAATTGAACCTAACAGTGGTCATAGACAATTGACTGGAACTGTGTCTGTGTTAGTATTGCATGTGGTGTCTATTAAATAAAAGGCAGTAGCCTTGCTGACACACAGGATATTTGGCAAGGCAATGGGTGGATTGGGCAATCCATATATATATATAGCTACAGTAGTTAAGCGAACACATTGCACGAGATACAACATGAAAGTAAATGGCTCTGTTCAACTACTAGCAAACATTGAGGTATATCTTACAAATGTGAGAACTGCAGGAGCAGGCTACATTTTATAGGTAAGACTCACTCACAGTGGTATACAATCGTGAAACTGGCTGCCTTAATACCGTCAGCCGGCTTCCCGACTGTCATATCCCGGCAAGAGTGAAATGCCGGGCGTCTATATCGAGACGCCGGTCATTTCCCCGACACTGGGAGACAGGTGCCCGGCATCCCGATCAAAGGGATGCCGGGCGCTGCGAGCAGACAGCTGCAGGGGGGAGGGTTAGGTTTAGGGCACCCGGGGGGGACTTAGGGTTAGGCAGCCCCCCGGGGGACTTAGGTTTAGGCAGCGGGGAAGGGGGGGGTTAGGGTTAGGCACTTAGAGGGGGGATTAGGGTTAGGCACTTGTGGGGGAGGTTAGGGTTAGGCACCCCTAAGGAGGGTTAGGTTAGTTTATACTTACCTTAGCGACGATCGGGATTTCCAGCGCTGTCGGGCTTCCACTGCCGGAAACTCTGCTTTTGTTGGCCAGGCGCTGCCAGGAATCGAACTGCCGGCCATGCGGCCGGCGGTATTTCATACCGATTCCCTCACAGTCCTGCACACTGAGAAGCAACGTATGTAAATGACTGAAAGTAATAAAACTCATTCCCTTAATCCAATTACATCCCCAACTATGTCAGCCAGATAAACGTTTAAACATCAGTATTAAGGTTATATTGACATAAGATAGGGCTGGAGGGACGATGTACAGTAGGCAGTGCTTGGTCTATACAAGTACATCAGGTTGTTAGTTTTATTTTCCTGCCATATCTCTGAGAAGCTGTTTCCCTCTTTTGTCATTAGTATTTCTTTAAAATCTAATTTTATTCTTAAAAAAATTTGTGCTACTAAGCATGATTCCTCATTTGTAGCCTGTTCCAAATTAACTTCCAATTTGACCCTAAGGAAAAGGAGGTTGTTATGATTAGTTAGTAGTAGTCTTTCTGCATTCAAGATAGAAATGACTTCATGTGAAGTTGTGAACACATTCTGCAAAAGGCCTTTATGGCCAGATGTGGAGTAAATGGCAGGAGTGCATCCTTAAAGTGTTTTTTTAGGGCATGTTGTAATTGTAAATAATAAAAAGTGAATTAGAGATATCAAACTCTCGCAATTGTTCAAATGATTTAAATAGATTTTTGAAATATAGGTGTTCAACAGAGGATTATCTCGCCTACTGTAAGCATCACTTCAAAATTCCCAATGAGAGATTTAAACATTAGCTTCCAGATCAACAGAGCCTGCCAAAGGATTGCTGCAGTCCACTCAGAAACCTTTCTACCCAGAAATAAAACCTGTCTGCATCCACAAAAAGCTAAACACTGTGGGCCTGATTCTGACCCGGTCGCTAGCAAGCGTCCGCTCGCTGCTGCCAATGTACGGTAATCTGCGCATGCGTATGCATCGCAGTGTGCAAACTACTCATAGTGATCAGGATCCGCTCGCTCACCTAGCAAAGACAGCCCAGTGTAATGAGTGACAGGAGAGGCTGTTTGTGGGTGGTTACAGGGGCAGGACACTAATAACGGGGGTGTGGAGGTGCGGACGCAGGCGTGCCTGAGTATAGCCACGCCGTTTCAGAGGCGTGCATAATTATCAGCCAGCATCATAGTACACGTCACCTGCCTGTTTTTTACACTGAAGTCCTCGCAGAGCTTGCGGTAAGGCAACCACAAGCGCTGCGAGCCCTTACGATGGTGCTTGATGTACCAATGTTTTAATACACTTCCAGGAGATGACGTGCGCTAGTGGGCATCTCTACAGACGCTAATGGGCGTCTATAGACACAAAGTGTGCGTGTTTATGCCTTTCCGAGCGATTCTCTGCCATGCTGTCACTTAGCCGAATTTGCATACGCTGGGTGCAAGCGATCGCATCTAGTGAGCGGCTCTGAATGAGTTCCTGTGTCCCCAGTAGAATCTCCAACTCAATTTCGAAGTTGAGACAATTGTGCAGCCATTAATAGGCTTTAACATTGGAAAGGGCCAAGGTACCTGTGATTGGTGACCTACAAGGAGCATGTATACCAATCCCCCCAGAATAAAGCAGAGACCACAGCAGAGAGATACTGACTAATCCTAACTTAGAGGCATATTGGTATATATCTAATGGTGCATGAGATAAGGGATATAGGATTATACCCTGCCCAACATTGTCAAGGGCAGTTTAATCCAAGTATATGATTTGAATGTGAGATATTCTATGATTTGTTCAGAATTAAGAGAGACATAGGGGTCTATTCAGAAATTATTTTTTTTACCTAAAAAATACGGAAACTATGATATCTGTATTTTTTTATGTAAATCTCCTATTCAGCAATGGGATAATGGAGAAGATAACGCAATTATCTTCTCCATTAATTGCCATCTCGCAGAGTACCGCACTGTAGGGATCAGGCCATTGATCTCTACAGTGCTTTAACGCTTTTTGCTATTCAGCAAAGCAAAAAGTGTTAAACCACTCAATAAATATTTACTTTATATTACGCCATCTCAGAATTATTTTGGCTTGTGGATGCAATGTCCATTGTACCTTCTAGGGAGGTAAAGAGAGTATCTGGGGATGGAGAAAAAGTCCTGCACAGGACATATGCTTTTAACAATTAGTATTAAAACCAACAGTAAGGGTTAGATTAAATGGTATAATAATTGCTACGTAAAAGGGCCTATACGGTACATCAATAATCAATTGGGGCAATTCAGAGTTTTGCAGATGGTCGTCCCTAAAAATTGGCAATGTATGGGGTTCAACGGTTGCCAATTCCGTCCAAAAAGTGATCAGAATTGGTAAATCAGGTTGTCCAACATATTGGATTTCACCGACCAATCGGGGCTCTAGACTGCTTGTGTATGAAGACAATCAGCCAATTTACCAACCGTTACTAATATAATGATGAGCCTTTCACGATTGGCAGATCTGTTATTTGCTGAAAATTATCTGAAAATCACTGAAAACTATCTGTAATGTATGGGTGCAGACTGATGGATTGAAGAATCATGAAATCAGGGGGAAAAAAATTCAGAATCATTGAATTGTTTATGATTGATGATGTATGGGCCCCTTTATTGAGTTGGTGGTGCTCCCCAGAGTCATAAACAAATTAATCAAACAGAGTGCAGAAAAAAAAACAAGAAACTTAGTTTTGTGGTCATTCTTTTGAGTTAATTCATTAAAATGTAACTTTTTTCAATATTCATAAAATAAATTTATACCAGGAAATGACACCATTTTTATTTGAACATAAATTGTTCCTTAAAACTAATATAATCTATTGCAAGAAGATTATACATTCCTGAAGTATGATTTACTTTATTTTAATATACAGTGACTGTGTGTATCACAGTATACAGTAGTGCTTGAAAGTTTGTGAACCACTCAGAATTTTCTATATTTCTGTTGAAATTTCACCTAAAACTACCTCAGATTTTCCCACAAGTCCTAGAAGTAGATAAAGAGAACCAAATCAAACAATTGAGACAAAAGTATGTGAACCATTAGGCTTAGCAGATATTTTTAAGGTGAAAGAAGAGTCTAATTGGTTGCTATGGGCAACATCACTTTTAAAACTCACTTCTAAAAACTCTCACTTTAGTAAATTTACCCCCTAATCTTTTCAAAATTCTGTCTTATATGGTACAAAAATCAACATATATAATCATGTTAGCATAAGTAGCAACATTATAATTTTTAGGGATTAGAGACAAATATATTTTTCATTGCAATCCAGTTTCTTGGATATTATTAAACTCACTTCTAAAAACTCTCACTTTAGTAAATTTACCCCTTGGTCTTCTATAAATAAATAAAAGAGTATACAAATATATTACTGTCTGCGATATGCATTTTTATAACCACATGTAATGGTTTCATTACAATTATAAGAGATTTTTCAAACAAAAAAAACCATTCACTGATAAAATGAAATGAACCAGATACATAACAATGTAAGAAAAAACATGACTTTGTCACAAATGAGAGATCCTGATTAACGGTTTCCTTTATGTTATATTTAATGTTGATGGCAACTCCGCCATGCATGTTCCTTGCTGCCTGCTCTGTATAATAGAACGATGAATTATTCTAAGCATAAGAAACATTCTTCTTGTTATTAGGGTAAAATAATTAGTTGAGATGCATATCTGGTCTCTTACTATGCTGAGGCTGGTATCTGACAGTGATCTGGAGATTTCTTTTTTTCATCTCGACCAGACCAAACAGGGCTTTTTGGGTCTGGAACTCCACTATTGCCAGCCTTTGTATTTTATGTTACATTTGCTCAAAGCTTGGTTAATATACCCTTATGTCTATACATTTTCTCTGCAGTGTCTAAATTTAGTAGGTTAGTTTTAAATTTTACAAGCAAATCAGATTTTATTACGTAGAGTGTAACAATATATTAACATAGCAAATGAAAAGATACAACAATCCAGGTTCCCTTTCCAAAGGTTAAAGCCCTTGAAACATGATTGTAATAATAAAAAGTAAGTACTGTACAGTAATTAAGAAAAAGAGGAAATAAAAGAGGATTGGTATATAGTTAGGGTTAATGATAGAAGAAAGGATTTATATTGGCAAATCATTTTTGGTTGATAATGCCTTTACACACAGTAACTTTTGCCCTTTGGTTTACCATTCATTCATGTAGTTCCCCATGAGGTGGTAACATCTCTAAAAATATTATTGTTCTATATTTGTTAAGCATTTGACTGTGAGCGTAACCTTCACTACCACCATCGGCAGAGATTGGTAGCTACAAAGCGAGGAATGTAAGTAACTTACAACAGCAAGGCTTTATTCTGTTTTAAGTTACTGTATTTGCAACTTCAACACTGTGAATGAAGAGAATTAATAGAAAGAAACTGTGATGCATGATATGGATTCTCTGATCTGTGTATGCATGAAGCCTGATTTTTGTGCAAGCAAATGTGTATATCACCAAAATATGCAGACAGTGGAAAGCTTGTTTTTATGAAACAGTGCACAATCACATCCAGAAGGGATGGACTGTATCTGGCCTAGAGACAAATGTACACCCACTAAAAATGGAGAGGCCTTACGGTATTGTATAACAAGAGTATGAAGCAAAATTACTCTGAACATTCAGCCAAGCTTAATTTTATGTGTTGGAGCCACCAGTTGTAGTCCAGTGTGATTTAGAATGAAAGACAGTTCTATATAACTTCCAAAAGTAGACATTGCATGTTCTGTTTTCTCAATGCATGTCTCCTGTTGCTCATACTGTAGACTGTATACATGGGAGTAGTTTATTATTTGTGATGGCCTCTCTTGGACTTACAGCAAAGATCTGTTACAGTCAATAAAGATCCATCTGCATAGTTAAGGAGCAGCCAGGGTTGGCTGGAAGTTGACCTAGTAGATGTTATGAAACACTTTTCTTCTTGATAAATGATCAGAACCGACCTTCATCCCATGGAATGCTATGTGTTCACAAGCACTTGGTTGACCCCAGGACCTAAACTCTAAATAATGATAATTTATCAAGTGTGGCTTCACAGAAGTAACAAGATTAGATAATTCAAATAACTATCTGGCAAGTGCAACTCCAAGGTACCAGATGAGAGATTCAGGAAGTGACAGTGCCACAGCAGGGGTAATCCATACAGGTCAAGTGACAGGATGGTATTATGGGGACAGTCGGGCCTGTCAATACAGTCTGGGAATACTTTCAGATGCACTCCACCCCCCATTTGAGTGTACAGTAGATGGGGGAAGTTATGCTACTGCACAACTTTTGACCTGGATGGTGCTACAAAGGAATGATGTGGTGGAACTTTACTGAATTCTGCCTTTGTGGAGCAATTTGGCAGCACATTGTGGCATATTTTTGTGAGTTGGTGGCACAATGTGGCATACAATGTGAATTGAAGGTACAATATGACATATAATGTGAATTGGAGGCACAATGTGGCATACAATGTGAATTGAAGGTACAATATGACATATAATGTGAGTTGGCGGCACAATGTGGCATACAATGTGAATTAAAGGTACAATATGACATATAATGTGAGTTGGCGGCACAATGTGGCATACAATGTGAACTGAAGGTACAATGTGACATATGATGTGAATTGGAGGCACATTGTGGCATATAATGTGAATTGGGGGCACAGTGGTAATCATCCCTTATTATGTTAATGTTTTGCCTTGCTCTCACACTTTCCTATTTTGTGTTTCCAGTATGGTTTTCAGCACCAATAGAGGGAAGGAAGGTTTTCAATGCAATGGGTTTGGGTATTAATCAATTAATGTAATGGGGAGCAGGCTGGAGCTGTTTGTTTAATGTGCTGGGGGTAGTGTGGTGGTGGACTGTGATATTAATTTAATAGTTTTGTGGAAGTTAATTATTTAATGTAATGGAGTTGGGGACTGGGCTATTAATTAAATGGTTTGGTAGGGATTAATTATTTAATTTAATGTGGATTGGGTTATTAATTTAATGATGTGATGTGTTGAGTGTTAAATAGCTATTTGTGGGTGGGAACTAATATTTATATATATATATAATGATGGGGGCTTTTTAATATAATAGTAGAGTTATGATGGTGACTATTAAAGTGAGAGGTGATCCCAAATGTAATGCTGGGAGATTTGGGTGCTAGTAATTGAATGTGGGACTGAGTTTGGGAGAATGAGTGCTGTTAATTAATTGTGAATACTAATTATTTAGATCCTAGCCTGTTTGTAATGGAATAGGTTTATATTTTGATTGTGAATACAATTAGTTTAAAGAATGGGCTGCTACGGGGATATGTACATGTGTATATATATATATATATATATATGTTTATTAATTCTGAATACTAGATTGTTCTCTCATCGGTAGACTTTCTTTATCTCATGTACCTATGCTTTGCTAGGGTCCTACCAATCCAGGATCCAGTCAAGTAGGTGCTGAGCATAAGACACTAGTACAAACAGGTAGTGAAATAGGAACAGGTAGGAGAGAGCAGGAAAGTTTCATAACTATCTTGATTATGGTGGGACAGGCCCAATTTTAGTTGACTGTTCCACCAGTCAGGGATTTGTACCAATTGCAAGGCCAGTTGGGACACATATCCCACTTTTTAGTGCTCAGCTTGTGAAGGGAGAACTACATGCACCTAACAGTAGTGTACACTAAATTAGCTGTGTATAGGAAGCAGTGTGCACCTGTCATTGCCTAAAATGACAGCCGCATGACTTGCATGATGGTCATTCCTACTCTAGTGACAAGGTATGCAAACTCCTCTATAGAAATCCTTTAATTGCACCTAAATAATAAATACAGAATTTACATTATTTTATTTTCAAAACTGAAGTATGTATGAGAAGTTGGGAAGACAGTATGGTGTGAAGCAGGGGTGGCAGGCTAAAGCTGGGTCTAGCGTGCCAGGAAGCAGTGGTGTATCTATAATTGAGGTAGGATGTGTCTCAAAAAGTGTTCACAACTTTACTAAATAAATGAATAAAAACACTTCTTTCAGGATAACACAGGGGCTGGTAGAGAATTTGGTTTATGTATAGGCCTGTGGTTCAGAGCTGCATTAATAGGCACTCACTTCATATCTTCACACACACCAAAATGTTACTCAATAAAAGCTGTTCTGATGTTCCCTCACTGTCATGCTTTATTTAGGCCAAAAATAAGGCTACACCAAGTAGTGTTTTAGGTGATAAACTAAAAACACAATTTTACTGAATTAGTTATTATTAAAAGCAGGAGGAGCATGGATAATAATGTCATGTTTACACTACTCCACAGTTCACCAGCCTTAAGATTTTTCCATCTTTCTGCACATTGACGTTGCATGCACTTTACTTAGCTGCGTCTAACTGTGTGTGTGTGGGGAGCAGGGGGGGCATGTTTTGGGAAAACCATTGAGATGCAATTGTGAAAATCAAAGTTTTGCTATTTCTCGGATGCCCTCCATTATGTCACTTATGTACCAAACCTCAAATCTGTCCTATGAATACTTCAACTTCACAGTTTAAAGTTTGGTCAGATGAAAACAAACATTTCCAAATTCAAAATTATGTGGAAAATTAAAACAATTATTCTGTAATTGTTCAACCTTGAGGGACAGTATAAGATAGGTTAGGTTTTTTACCATTGATGACAAGACCAACTGCATCATAAGAAATAATACAATTGATAAGAGAACTTGGGATTTGATAAAGCAACACAATTTTAGTTAACAAACAACACAAATGCACTAAAACTAGCACATGCAATTAAACTAGGACTTTAATTACATTCATTAAAGTAATACAATTTCTTCCACTTAAGTCTTCAACAAATCCAGTCAATCATTACATAATCATTACATAAAAGTACTTTTGCTAAAAGCTTCCTGTTGACTCTACAATAAAATTTTGAGAACATCAGAAAAATATTCAAAAAGACCAAATAATAATATTATATAGGTTTGTATTACAGGTGCATGTTTTGTTAAATTACTACAAGGGATAAACCAACACCCAACATTTTGCTGTAAACCTAAAATTCCATTTCATTGCCCTATGTTATCTGTATGCTCTGTATCATATGTTATGTGTATGCTCTACTTCATATGTTATATGCCTAAGCTAAGCTCTGCTTCATATGTTATGTGCATGCTCTGCTTCATATGTCATTTGCTTGCTCTGCTTCATATGACATTTGTAGGCGATGCTTTATATGTCATTTGTATGCTCTGCTTCATATGACATTTGTATGTTCTGCTTCATATGTAATTTGTATGCTCTGCTTCATATGTCATTTGCATGCTCTGCTTCATATGTTTTATGCAAAATCAGTGTAGTGGGATAATGATGCAACAAAGTTATGTAGAGCACTGTTAAAATCTTTTCATAAAATGGACCTTTATTTTTTGGCGGGTAATGTTAATGACTAAAATTGTGAGCTGATGATGAATCGCTGTGAAGCCTTTGTGATTGTTCAGGATGCATTGTTGGCCAGACAAAGAATAAGGACACAAGTTTGGCTCAGGACAGCAACGGATAAAACTGCTCGGGCGAATGGCAGGCTCCTGCCGACATGACTACTTGTTGACATTGAAAAGAATTCACAACAAGTGAGCAGAAACAGAAACGATTCAGTTCCCTGAGGCTATTAGCTGCAAAGTGTGGCAGTGCAGCGGTCAGTGCTGATGTCTTTCCCTGCTAATGAGCTCTCAATGCCCTATTAAACTGGGATACTATAGGCCCAGAGCTGCTGGGACAAAAATATGCATGAATGACTTGCACAACTCTCATTGGATGACCAAATGAATGAAGCAACTGGTAACACTCAGGCTTAAACAGAACTGACAGTCCGGTTAAATGATCCTTTATTAATGATTCATAGAGATAACGTCATATTACCTTATAGTGTCAAGATACTAACCTAAATTTTACTTAATTATTTGTTGATTATGCTTTAAACCTCTGTTCCCTTTAATTCTTTACATTTTTTTGTATTTATGTTGATTCTGTATAAAATAGTGCAATAACGTATAATAATGCATAAAACAGTGAGAAAAGCTGCATTACTCTTGCAGACAGACCCTCTTCATTCATAAAATAATCCTAATAGGTGTATCATGCAGATAAGAAAACATATTTACATTATGAGCATGTCTATACATACAAATGTATGTAGTCTAATGCTCACATTTCTAAATCATCAGCTCCTTGTTCCAGTTTTATCCTTATACTGACCCCTTCTCTCCACTCTGATATTATGCTCACTACCCTTCTGTCTATCTCACAGCATGAAGGAATAGGAATCACTTTAATGTGTAAATGTATCTAAATGTTACAGCAGTAACCGGCTGGTTTCAGCAGTGTTTTTTATTACAAATATCTAGATTGCCCCAAAACGTATAACAAAACAAAAAGAATTGCTGCTGTTTAGACATCACCAAGTGGCTGATTGAAGGTTTGATGCATAACGTATTGCACTGCATTGGGTGCAAATGTGAACTTTTGTTTATTGAAATGCATATACAGTATATGCGACCTCATTCAGAGTTTAACGTAAACGTAAGTTGTGACTTTTTTCACACACAGCTTTCTAGTGCGTGTGTGTGTGTGTCTTTATGTGATGTGGGTGTTTTTTTTCCCAGGCATCCTGCACTTACAACTCCTTATGGCAAAAGGGCTGGGCCAAGGTTGAGGGGGATCACGTAGATACTCCCAAAGTACAGTAAGGGCATGTTATGGGTGTGTAAACGTGAATTGTGTCCAAATTGGCCATTGAAAGCTTATAATATGCACCTTTTTTGAGGCAGTGGGCTTGCAGTGATCTTGCTACGTATTATAGCATCTTTTGTGCTCACACTCAGGTCTCTCCCTAGGGTGCGGGATAGTGGGATAGGATTAGGCACCACCACGGGAGTTTTAGGATTAGGCACTCCTTAGGAAGGGTTAGGGGGGGAGGGGAGGTTTAGGGTACTCGCTAGCCGGCGTCGGGATCTCCTGCTGTCTGGCTTCTCATGGCTTCTCATGTCGGGATTTGAACCAGTTTAGCAGCCGGTATTACATACTGATTCCAATTACAAATATATTGTGTGTACGCATGAGCCGATGCACTGAATGGACCTCTAGGCGCCCGAGGACGTAGCATCGGATCATCTGTGTGAACATCGCTAATCTGAATAACCCACAGGAAATTCACACTGCCGAAGCCAGTGAATTAGCGTTCAAGGAAACAGCCACTAGTTCTAGCATGCCCAGAAAAGGAGGACACCAGGCCCCCATCTCCTGTAATACTGCCTGTCACTGCCCAGAGGGGCTTCTGCGCATAGGCAGGTCTAAAAACATTGGAGATGTACATATACATCAGGTTTTTTCTTCATCTCTGAATCAGACCCATTGTCTCGTATATACAAATTACACAAAATGCATTGCAAATAACTACAGTATATAGTATATTAAAAAGAAAATAAATTATTTTAAAATACTCTCAGTGTATAGATAATAATATTAACTCTAAGTACTGATTAGAACTATGTAACTATATATAATCATACTGAAAAGTGTGCATCACCTAATCTTACTTTATATACAGTAACAACTTAATTTACTTTATGTAATAAGTGCATCTATTTTATTTTTAACCAGCAAATAAGTTTATTAGAATATTATACATTTTGTGTGAACTACTATGTGTTTAATATCAGAAGAGCTCTTTTAAATAAAAACTCACAAAAAAAATGTAGTACTGGTGTGTATGCTTGCTGTTTTTTTATTCATACATTGTACTTGGGTTTGGGGAAACCTGCTTTGCAAGTGTACCGCGCCTTCCGTACAGAGGTTGCCACTGGGGGACTCCATATCCTCACCTCTATGGATCAGCCAATATTTGAAACCATTTCTGCATTTTGTTCAGCATTTTTGCTTAACCTATTAGGTTATTAATATTAAATAAATGTAACATGTAACACAATTGTTGTATAAAAAACACAATTTCTAACATCGGAACAGGGAGCTGTGAGTATTTCCACTACCATTTGTTACCAATGTTATCTAGCGTCTCATCTAATGTTATCTAGCGTCTCATCTAATCATTTCCACTGAAGCAAGATGTCTTTACCCAGATAACTCTCATACAAGTTTCAAAACTCTATTCGCAGGAAAGGGGTCCAGACCAGACAACGGAGAGTGTTGGCTGTTGGCTTGAATGACTCTTCTTTGATAGTGCTGAAAGAAGCTTTGAATTTGTTCCCTAAAGATCCATTATGCTTGATTCTACAGTTTGGGAACATTTCTGAGGGTGACCAGGGACCCGGATTAAATCCCTTTACCAGATATGTGATATATTTTTTGTAAAACATTTGTGGTGTAATACAGTGTTTGTTTAGCAGGTGGGCTGCACAATTTTAGCAGGTCTGACAATAGATAATAAGATAGTAACCATTGTCCACAAAGAACTGAGGGCCTGATTCAGACCTGGTCGCAAGGCTGCATTCGCACGCAGCTGTCCGCATCCAAAGTACAGTATGCAAATCCCGCGATCGTTAGCAAGACGGTAGCACGCCCACTATGTTTTGCTGTGCGATTGCGGTATGAAATTAGACACCCACCAGCCTGACACAAGACGCCCACTTTCCCTTAGTAACATATGTCATCTCCAGGAAGTGTATTTAACAATCGGTAACATCGGCTGATATCAGACCCATACACACCATTTGTTGCCGAATATACCCTACCACAAGCACTGCGAGTGCTGCTGTGCTTAGCTCAGCCATGTGACGTGTATGCTGACGATGCGTCTTAATTATGCACGCCCCTGAAATGGCGTTCAGACGCACAGACACGCCTGCGTTCGCACCACCACACCCCCGTTACCATCGACCACCTTCTGTCACCACCGACATATGGAACATCCTGTCACTCATGCTTGCGGAGCGTCTGTGTACTGGGTGCGAACACTTCCTGATCGCATGGACTGGATTACACATGCGCACTGCGTTTTGTACGCATGCGCAAAATGCAATCATCGGCAGGCTGCATGTGAACGCAGCCTTACAACTGGGTCTAAATCAGGCCCTGAGATTCACAAAATTATTTCAAGAATTTTAAGAATTGTCCCAATGGTTGTAGCATTATAAAGCTGATGGGTTAATCTGTATATAGATGTTTTCGTCCTTTATATTGTTGCTTTGTTAAAATTACTAATAACATTTTACTTAAAAATAGTTTCTGAGTGAAATATGTAAACACTTCTGACTGGTCTGAGATAGGCAGAGTACATGATCAGATGGACTTTTATACTTGAAGGCTGTAATAAAAGGCTGGCCGGGTACTTTAGGCTTTAATGTGGAACTGAAGCGATTTTATTGTATTTTCTCAATTGTACTGTGATTTATTTTTATTACAATATATAGATTACTATTCCATGCAAATTAACTTGTAGTTCTTTGATAATTTAATATATGGCCTTATTTTGTGTGTGGCCACCACATGTATAATAATTTGTTATGCTCTAGGTATGGCCAACACAGCGTGGAGCAATGATGAGGTGCAGAGGAGAGAGTGAGAAATATGAAGTGATAGAATTGGAGGAGGGGGACAGGCAAAAGGGGAGGAGCAAAGGGAAGAGTGAGAAACGGTGAGAGGGAAGGGGAGGAGCAGAGTGAAGAGTGAGAAGCGGTAAGGGGGAGGAGCAAAGGGAAGAGTGAGAAACGGTGAGAGGGAAGGGGAGGAGCAGAGTGAAGAGTGAGAAGCGGTAAGAGGGGGAGGAGCAGAGGCAAGAGTGAGAAATGGTGAAAGGGAAGGGGAGGAGCAGAGTGAAGAGTGAGAAGCGGTAAGGGGGAGGAGCAAAGGGAAGAGTGAGAAACGGTGAGAGGGAAGGGGAGCAGCAGAGTGAAGAGTGAGAAGCGGTAAGAGGGGGAGGAGCAGAGGGAAGTGTGAGAAATGGTGAGAGGGAAAGGGAGGAGCAGAGTGAAGAGTGAGAAGCGGTAAGAGGGGGAGGAGCAGAGGGAAGAGTGAGAAGTGGTAAGAGGGGGAGGAGCAGAGGGAAGAGTGAGAAATGGTGAGAGGGAAGGGAAGGAGCAGAGTGAAGAGTGAGAAGCGGTAAGAGGGGGAGGAGCAGAGGGAAGAGTGAGAAATGGTGAGAGGGAAGGGAAGGAGCAGAGTGAAGAGTGAGAAAAAGTGAGAGGGAAGGGAAGGAGCAGAGTGAAGAGTGAGAAGCGGTAAGAGGGGGAGGAGCAGAGGGAAGAGTGAGACATGGTGAGAGGGAAGGGAAGGAGCAGAGTGAAGAGTGAGAAAAAGTGAGAGGGAAGGGAAGGAGCAGAGTGAAGAGTGAGAAGCGGTAAGAGGGGGAGGAGCAGAGGGAAGAGTGAGAAATAGTGAGAGGGAAGGGGAGGAGCAGAGTGAGAGTGACAAATGGTGAGAAGGAAGGGGAGGAGCAGAGTGAAGAGTGAGAAGCGGTAAGAGGGGGAGGAGCAGAGGGAAGAGTGAGAAATGGTGAGAGGGAAGGGGAGGAGCAGAGTGAAGAGTGAGAAGCGGTAAGGGGGAGGAGCAGAGGGAAGAGTGAGAAATGGTGAGAGGGAAGGGAAGGAGCGGAGTGAAGAGTGAGAAAAAGTGAGAGGGAAGGGAAGGAGCAGAGTGAAGAGTGAGAAATGGTGATAGGGAAGGGAAGGAGCAGAGTGAAGATTGAGAAAAAGTGAGAGGGAAGGGAAGGAGCAGAGTGAAGAGTGAGAATCGGTAAGAGGGGGAGGAGCAGTGGGAAGAGTGAGAAATGGTGAGAGGGAAGGGAAGGAGCAGAGTGATGATTGAGAAAAAGTGAGAAGGAAGGGAAGGAGCAGAGTGAAGAGTGAGAAGCGGTAAGAGGGGGAGGAGCAGAGTGAGAGTGACAAATGGTGAGAAGGAAGGGGAGGAGCAGAGTAAAGAGTGAGAAATGGTGATAGGGACGGGAAGGAGCAGAGTGAGAGGGAAGGGGAAGAGCAGAGTGAAGAGTGAGAAACAGGGTTAGAGGAGGGGGAGCAGAGTGAAGAGTAAGAAACAGTGAGAGAGAAGGGAAGGAGCGGAGTGAAGAGTGTGAAACGGGTTGAGAGAGAAGGGGAGGAGCAGAGGAGAAGTAGAGCAGGGTCAGCTGGACCATGAGGGAGGAGGAACAAAAAATTGCATTCTGCCTTGATTGGTATCTGAATCGTCAGAGTTAATCTATGCTTTTTCGCAGCTAGGCATTTAATGCAAAAATGGTGTTTGGTTCTTAGGGAGGGGCCAGCTACCAGGAAGGCCATCAACACTAAGGGTCTGATTCAAACCCGCTCGCAAGCGCATAGCGCTCGCAAGCGGGTCAATGGCCGGGCAGTGCGCACACACGGTGTGCACACTGCGCGTGCGCGAGCCCCAGAGCGAGCGAGAAATCACTCGCTCCGGGGCTCGCAGCAGAACGGGGCGGCTGTTAATGTTGATCGACAGCTCACCCCGTTTTGTAGGCGGGGAGGGGGGGGTGGCTGGTCAAACGGAGGCATTCCCGAAGGAATGCCTGCCATTTGTGGGCGGCCCTACTGACATCACCAGTGATGTCAGTAGTGAGCTTCCGGCTCTATTGGAGCCGGAAGCTCACTGGGGCTTGCGGCATATGAGACCCTACCACAAGGGTCTCGTCGCAAGCCTGATGGTCGTGACCATCACCTGGCCGCTCGCAAAAGCTGTGAGTGGTCACCCACAACTTAGCGAGTGGCCAGAAGGCCGGACCTTAAAAAAAAAACGCCCTTCAGACCTGCGAGCTGCCTCCGGTGGGTCTGAATCAGGGCCTAAGTGTGGCCAACCTAAATCCAGGGCTCGTCTGACAAATTGTGGATGCAGAATGAGTCCATAAGTCAAGAGGATACCATTGAATCCTGACTTTAACCTTCTTGACCTATCTCACATAATCAAAGATATGATTTTCTGCAGGTATTTACCCACATGTAAAAACATATTTTATGGCTTGCTAAGTTATGAACAATACTTGGTGGAAAACACAGAGCGCTAAAATATCAGCCGTATTATCTTAGTTTCAAGGAAAATAGCCAAATCTGTTGTTTCCCATATATAGTAACCAATGCACATCATGCAATCACAACCATCCAATTCCAGGAATTGTAGATCCCATGTCAATACCGTCCTCTATTCTGCGCCATACACATCTATGCGTGTACACTGCCCTAGGCCCTTGCTTGGGAGAGCAACATCATTGCATTTGCACCATCCCTATCCTTGGTGGGAGAAATCAGTCTTAAATCGGATGGATTGCTGCAAACGCTAATGCTGGGTACACACTTGTCCAATCCGCAAGAGATCCGATTCCTGACCGACGGGTCTGCCTGACATTGGACAAGTCTGTACCTGCCGCCGTTCCGCAGACCTGATCCTGTTCGCCTGTTGGGTCTCCTGGTTTTTAAACATGCTTAAAACACTAGGAGACCCAATCACCAACCAGGTGACCGATATTGTAGTGTGTAGGCTGCGGAGACCGAAGCTGGCGACTGATCTCCAGTCCCTGCATCCCAACACACCATCAGCGTGGTGGTGGTGTGGGATTCCACACTGTCCGCTACTGCTGGGGATGCAGTGGGAATGTCGGCGGTGGTGGTGGGACGCGGCGGGAATGGAGGCGAAATGCAGCGGGCATGGGGGTGACGGTGGGCGTGGCAGTGGTAGCATGGAAGGCAGTGGCGGGACGATGCTGGAGATGGCTATTACCTTGCAGAGTTTGGCAGCGGGCGACAGCGCATCTGGTTTCCCATTTCACAAATGGTATTGCGGCGCCATTTTTAAAATTCAAGATGGCCTTGGCGAGCCAATCACAGCCCCCTTTACGCTGGCTTATATGAGCCAGCACGAGGCAGCGGGTGTCAGTCCAACGGTGGAGGAGGAGCGATGAAGAGCTCCTGAAGATAGAAGAACCCAGGGAAGTCCTGGATGGGCGGTAGCAATATAAAAGAGCTTAAAGGCGGCCGTGCCCTAGGTGAAGGTGCAGCATAATAAATTAAAACATTCAGTGTTTTGTTTTTATTTAAATAATTAATTTACAGGGGTACTTTAGGGACCAGTGGGCCTTAATGCCCCGCTTGCTGTCACTTGTAGTTCTCCAAGTACCAGCATGCGGGTGAGGCTTGCTGGGACCTTTCAGTTCCACCTGTAAAAGACAAATTTGCACTTTTACTAATGAACTATCAACTCGGGCTTCAGACCTGGCCATGGGTGCTTTGGAGAGGGGAGAGCCCTTTATCGGGGGGGGGGGGAGTCCTCACTTCCCCAGGAATCCCCGGCCTGGGCTGATTAGTTAGGAGGGATGAATGCTTTGGCCAGGGGACCCCGTCAAGTGTGTCCCCTGGCTGTGGCATTACCCCTCTGCTAGTGGGGCCCGGTGCTGGTTCTAAAAATACGGGGGGCCCCTACTTATTTTGTTCTTCATATTTCAAGAACCAGTGCCAGCTCCAAGAGCCTGGTGTTGGTTCATCAAATATGGGGGACCCCTAAACATTTTGTTCCCAGTTTTTTTTGAACCAGGGCCAGCTCAAAGAGCCCGGGGCTGAATATGCCTCTGTGGGGCGAACCCATTGCTGTTGTATTTTGCTTTTTTGGAAATCCTGTTCACATATAATAATCAGGTTATTCATTCTCAAATTCCCCCTCTTCACCATTATAATTAATTAAATTCCTCATTAATAAATCCACTTTCCTGCACAGTCGAATGTATTTTTTCAGCAGACAGTTTCAGCAGACACAGATCGGAGGTCTGCTAAAAAGTTGGACAAGTGAGTAGCGAGGATTGGAAGCAGTCGGACTTGCGGTCTGATCTGCCGAAGATTGGACAAGTGTGTACCCAGCTATACTTGAGAATAAGTAGTTTTGAAAAAGAGAAAAAAGAACTCTGTTTGGTGAGCACTCTAAGTTTTTGTATATAATAAAACATAACTTTTAATATTGAAAATTAATATAATAGGTTCACTGTTGTACAAAACACTCACAAAAATATCACAAAAAATATATAATGAATATGTCACAAAAATATCACTTAATGTTGAAAATTAATATAAAAGGTTCACTGTTGTACAAAACAGTATACACAAAAATTAATTAAACACCCTCCTAAATATCAAAAATAGCGAAATATACAGATAATACAATTAGAATCAAGCTAAAATAGCATAATTGATCAGACATCGGTTTAACCCCTAATGCATAACATGAATATGTCCTGGCTTAAATAGCATAGTTATACAAACATCGGTTGATCCCCTATTATATAGCATTAATGTATCTTGAGTTTAGATTTTAGTAAAGTCCGGGCATAGGAGCTGCCAAACCTCATTCTACTTCTCCTCACGTGGACCAAGGTCTATCTGTGAGGAGTGAGAGATTACTGGAAAGGCAGGTTGCCCTTAGAAACAACAGTGTAACCGCAGTGTTACTCAAGTTTTCATTTCTGCTGTTGGGGGTCTTACTGTATAGAATTGGACCCCCAATGAGAGAATTACTTAACTTGAGATAGCCGTCAGTTAATAGAGGGATAGAGAGGTAACTATAAACATCAATAGTATGTAATAGCAGATCTAATCAAATAACATAAATACTATGTCTATCCTAAATGAAATTCCGTCTCAAATAAAATTACAACTATTAATGATGAAAACAGGTAATAGACTCCATTCACATAAATTGTGTCCTTAATATTACAGTATAATATAGAGACACTTAGGACACATCTCAATTATCGCTATATGAAACGTGATAGATTGGATGATTTCGGTACCGTCAATTACGTCTGATATAATATAAAGTAATAAAGCAACTTGTAAATGACACTGTTAATAATGAAAACAGACAATAGACTCCATTCACATAAATTGTATCCCTAATATTGCAGTATATTAAATTGACATTTAGGACACATAAAGTTGTCACTACAATAAAATAATAAATCAGATAATTTCCGTACAGACAATTACATCTGACATAACATTTGGTAATAGAGACAACAAGTCAATAAATGGAATAACTGCATATATTTAAATACATCTATGCTGCCACAAAAAATGAATAGTTGTATAAAAGTATTCAAATTAATGATTAAATAGGATACAGCATATTGCAAAAACCAATTGTATCAGAACATAATCGCAAGTAACCTCTATTCTTAAATCCTACTTGTATCTCAATTTAGACATCAAATGACTGTTGACACATGTTCTGACTATCAGTATAATTGATCCTCTATAAACAGGATGCGTTTTTAATGAATCTAAGCAGAAAGCTGGAATAGCACAAACTAGATATATCTCCTTTTAATGCTAGCAAAGTATATAGATATTCTAACGCATATAAATTTGTGACACATCAAATGAAATCCGCATAGATGGTTACATCTAATACAGTAAGAAACGCTAAAGATAGACCTATCAAATAGAAGATGTAACTGCACCTAATTAAGCAGATCAATGCCACAAAAATATGAAACGATAGTTAAACATACATGTTTATATAAATAACAATATGAGATACATCTTAGTACAAAGGATCAATTAGTCAGTAAATGACCACAAGTAACCTCTATCATAATATACCTAACACCCTGATGGGGAGGATCTAACTGGGTCATATATGTGTGAAAATATAGATCATAAAGGGCAATAGTAGGAAGAATCCCCGGGGATAAAAAAACCTGATAGAGGGGTGTGCCGTGTGAGTTCACAGACACCTGATGCTGCCTTGCTGCTCCGACGCGCGTTTCGCCGTGCTGGCTTGTTCACGGAGAAAATGGTGTGATACTTGAGAATAGCCTGTAATTGTTCCGACATCATGATGGGACACTTTTTTACATGCAAATATTCCCTGCATGTTTTAATTCCTGTACCACCCAGTAATGCCCAGTAGCCAAATGTGAGAATCTTCCTGCTCAGAATTGCTTGTAATTTCCAAAAGATATGCATGCAGGGCGTGATGCTTGTGCCATCTGCTAAAACTCGTAAGATCTATCTGCATTTGGAATTGTGTGCCACTGATTCAGGTCCTCTCTGTAATGAGTTAAGGTTGGATCACTGCTATTAAATAGTACATGTGAATAAATATCTTGGATTCTTGTATATCATATTTACAGGCATCACACTGGGATACTCTAACTGCAATGAGCAAAACCTAACTCTCCTGGGAGGTGCCTAACCCTAACCTACCCCCGTGGGCGGGTGCCTAACCCTAACCCTCCCCCCAAGGGGTGCCTAACCCTAACCTTCCCCCCAAAACCTAACCCCGCTATACTCCCGAAACCTAACCCTCCCTCCCCTGCAGCTAACGCTAAGGACGCCTTGGACTTACCTCATTTGGGCTGTCATCCTTCGGCGTTCCATCAGGATTCAGATAGGCGTCAGTATTTTGATGTCTATTTGAAGTCCCCCGTTGGGCTTCTCCTGTCGGGATGTAGACCGGCAGCATTTAGTCCACTGGTCTATAAACTGCATCCCCTGTAAACAATATCTTGCACAGATATATTGCATCGACTGTGCAGCATGCCAGATGCGATCTAGCCGAGAGATATATTGTTCACATCTTCGTGTGTGTACAGATGACTGACTGGACCCATATGCTGGCCTCAGGAACTAGCGGCAACTGATAGGTATAGAGGGAGCATAGTCATCTGGTATCTATAGTGGCGATGAAGAGGCAAAGTACATTAAGACAGGGTAAACATGAAGAAACATTTGGAAGACATAAGGAAGTGAGATGACATATATAAGGCACTAGAACAATGAGCAGTGGAGACATGATGGAGACAAAAGGGAATACATGATGCAATGATTAATGAGCAGAGAATACATGGAGTGAATGGAATGGGCCAGAGGAAACAAGGAGCAGAGAGGAAGAAGAGAGCAGAAGTGACATGGGGCTAAGGCTTGGAGAGGGATAAAGTGGAGAGAGGTAAAGTACCAACAAATCAGCTCCTAGCTGTCATTTTTCAAACAGCATGTAACATGACATTTAGGAGCTGATTGGTTGGTACTTTATCTCTCTCCACTTTATTACTCTCCAAGGCTTAGTACATCTGCCCCATGAGTCAGAGGAGACATGGAGACAAACAGGAAGTAGAAGGAGATATAAAATAATCTGTAATCTCCAAACTCTTCCCAGTGATATTGTAGTATGCATTTACTGACTGTTATATTGGTAAAAAGTGACTGTACTTATTATTAATTACTATTTCAAGTGTGTTATGGAGGGTGTTGCCAACACTGCTTACACAAATGCTAAACTTTGTTGTTAATTAATACACTGTGGGCCTGATTCAGCAAGGATCGCTGATGCGATCACAGCAGCAAGCACTTACGTAGTTCTGCTGCGAAATTATGAAAATGACTGCGATCGCAATGCCGCCACAGCACAACATAAAGACACCCACTTCCCTTTACTCAAATTCGTAATACCTTGCAAGTCTGTGAAAACATCGGTACCATCGAGTATCCATCGGTATCCATCGGAGCCTCACGCACAATTAAGGCAGGTCTGACCTCACTCACAAACTGCTAAACGTCCTGTCAGTATTTAGAGCTCATGCTGTGTATGCTGCTGCAGGGGCTTAATTATACACGCCCCTGAAACGGTGCTGAAAGGAAACGCACTGGCACGCCTGTGTTTCTCCGACCACCACTGCTGTCACCTCCCACATTTCCTGTCAATCATTCTGCGATCAGTCTACGTAGTCACTGTGATCGCAGTCCCAATCGCAGTGGCTGTTTCACGCACGCACACTGCGATGCATATGCATGCACAAAATGCAACAATCGACTGGGTGCATGCATTTTTGCACTTGCGATCCTTGCTGAATCAGGCCCTGTGTATGCACATTATACGGATCTATATAATAAGCGAGAAAGCCTGTCTGTCTGTTTGTTTGTCCTTTACGCACGGCCAGAGTTTGGGACCTAGCTCCACCAAATTTGTCATGGTGGTGTAGATTGATCAGGATTAGGCTTTTGCCTAGGATTGAATTTTGGCAAGGCAACACGCTGTCACACAGTCCCTAAAAATGGGGACACATAAATTACACAGGTTCCGTGGCTGACTCCAGTTGAAATTGGGCCTGATTCAGAAAGGATCGCAACTGCTAAAACGTACGCAGACGGTCGATTGTTGCATACTGCGCGTGTGTATACATCGCAGTGCGCGAATGCCTCACTGCGATCGGGACTGCGATCTCAGTGAGTACACAGACCCATCGCTAAGTGATTGAAAGGAAGTACCGTTTGGGGGTGGTGACGGGGGAGTGGTCAGAGAAACGCAGGTGTGCCAGTGTGTTTGAACACCATTGCAGGGGTGTGCATAAATTAGCCTCTGTGATGGCATACACAGCTTGAGCGCTCACTGCGCGCAGCAAAGTTAGCAATTTAGTGGTAGGGTCAGACGTGCATTAAATGTGCGAGTGGCTCCGATGTACTTCGATGTTACCAATGTTTAGGCTGGATTATAAGGTATTACGGATGTGCAGGAGGGGAAGTGGGCATTTGCATGTTGTCCATGCAAGTGCTTTGTGATTGCAATTATTAGCATAGTTTCGCAGCAAAAGTGCATGCGTGATTGCAGCCATGATCGCATCAGCAAGCCTTGCTGAATCAGGCCAATTGTCAGTCTGCCACTAACCTGTGAGAGTTACAAAAGTATGCCTTTAAGTCTGAGCAAACTTGATGACTCATGCAAGTTCATATTAAATCCAGATCCTCTGTATTTGCATGCAAGGGCATAACTAGAACTGTGGGCCACATATTAAGATCTTGAAAGCCCCCCCAGAGGTATAAAAAAACACTTACATTTGACCCCACACAGAGCTCATTCATGTTATGCCACACAGAGCCCATTCAGATTATGCCACACAGTAGTACCCCTTATACACATTATGCCACGCAGTAGTAGTGCCCCTTATACATTATCCCACCCAGTTATCCCCTTACACTACACAGTAATGCCCTTTACACATTATACCACACAGTAATGCCCTTTACAGATTATTCCATATAGTAGTAGTGTCCCATATAACATATTATTCCACACAATACTAGTGCCCCTTACACATTATGCCCTCCAACAATTCACCTCCCCATGCCCCTCCAGCAGCCTCTCGCCTCCCCCTGTGTTCCTGAACCCACACGTTGAACTTCCAGCAGTGACTGCAGACCTGTGCACATCCCCTCTGCATCCACCACAGTGGAAGCTGGACAGTACTCCACTCCAGCTTGACACCTACCAACACAGACCTAGCACCGGCAGCATGCTACATGGCTTTCTGAATAAATACTCCGTGGCTGACACTGATGGACCAAGCCCCTGCAGTGCACCACATGCCTGCGTGAACAGATAGCCCACGGCATGTTTGTCCGATAACCTATCTCCAGGAGTCCCGTGCCTTGGGAATCTATTTACAAGGAATTTCCCATGCCGAATCTGTGCTCTCCCACAACATCCAACTATATTAAGGAGCCAGTGCTGCAGTAGATATACCTTGCCATTTTTTTTACAAGGTACCCTTTTATATATATATATTTACATATGTTCTTCACATATATATATTTTTTACTGTTTTGATTTTTTATTCTTATTTTGTATTTCCTCTCATCCATACACATACCGGTCACTGTGCATGACATGTATAAAGACGCTATTGACCTAAGTATCAATGACAGACTAACCTACATACTGGCATACCAACAGAAGTTTATGGGTTAATTATACATGTGATATTACACATTACCAATATAACAACATCGGATTAAAGAGTTAACACATGAAGTGTCTGCAGTCCAATATATATTTATGCAATCAATCTTAACTAATAGTACAGCTTAGTATTATACATTGTGTATTTTGTATTTTTTTACTATTTACTCTTATCTTCTATTTTCTGTGTGTGTCATTTAATACATGCTTTGCATATTTTAAAGTGATGAATTTTAGACATTAAAAGTTTTTTTACATATAGAGCTTGAACAACTGAGACCTTTCCTTTTGGTTAGCACATGCACAGTCTTTATGTAAATATTGGTTTGCCATCAGTAACCAGCAGGTGTGGATTTGGGGCCGGGCTGCAAGCTAATTACAGCTGGCGCACCGGCAGGCAGCAGGAGTTATGGACAGACAGCGCTGGCGCAATTTGAATCTGGTGCTGGTCGCAAGCAAATCTGAATGGCAGCCAGTCCGCGAGCTCTGATTGCCTTGCGACCGGCTGCACTGTTGCTCAATGACTGCCTGCCAGTGCGCCAACTGTAATCAGCTGGCGGGCTGCCACCAAATCAACATCATTGACACCTGGGCTCTCCTCAATAGCCCTGACTGGACCAGCCCACCTTGTATGCATGACTGGTTGCAGGTGGAGCAGCGGGCCACAGAGGCAGCTCGGGCACCATAGCGGCTGCACTCCTTGCACCCACAGTAGTAACACCACTGTTTGCTTGCATGTTAGCAAACAGTGGCGTCCTTTTCAGGATCAATGGAACAGGGTCATAGGCGAGGACAATGTAAACAAATAAAGGCTGCAGGTGTACTTCAGGGTCCAGTCTTCAACCCGGACAATGCCGGGTATCCCAGCTAGTACATAATATTTGCATAGCCTCATGGGTCCCACGTTTGTCCCCTTTGTTCCACCCAACATATCATATCAGTGACTTATTTTTCTATAAGCATCTTCTTAAAGCTTAATTAATAAAGATAGAATAGGTTCCTTAGGGGAACCTTAGATAGCGAAGAGTGGGAGGACGTATATTCCAATGTGGTCTCTAGTTCTACATGTGCGCATAAAAGAGATCGGCTACAAATTGCTTTACAGGTGGTTTTATGTCCTCTCTAGTTTAAACTAAATGCGCAATGAAATCTCCAGTTTGTGCTGGTCTTATGGGCTGGACATGGGGACGTTTGTACATATATGGTGTAGTTGTCCAAAATTGGTTTCCTTCTGGAAAGCAATTTGTGCCCTTATTAGCTCCATCCTAGGTATCTCAGTCCCTTTCAGTCCCAAACATATTCTGCCAGTGCATGTCCCTGATGCAACTCATCATCAATATAAATTATTTTGCCACATGGTGTTTGCAGCCAGATGTCTTATTGCCTCAGCATGGAAGAAAACAGTCCCCAACCACTGGAGAATTCCTAGCTAAAATCTGGCATATTCACTCTATGGAACAAATGACAATTACTTAACCTGGATCTTCTAAGAGTTTCACTAAAATATGGGTGTCACGCTTGTCTCTGAAGAACCTACTGCTAAGGAGTTGAAAGCTGAGGTCTGGGGTTGAGGGAGGAATCAGAGGCGAATGTATGATCTCCTCATCCACAAGTGTCAGTTGTTGGCGAGACCTGTCCAAAGGCGCAGAATCTAACCTGCTGGGAGGTGTTTACCAGTGACCCCTCCAAGCGGGATATGGGTTTAAGCTGCACCCAGCAGGCAGGTCGCTGCCCTTTGGCCAGGTATCCGATACCTGTGAGAATGGAGACAAACACAAACAATGTCCAAGCAACATACTTCAGAAAGAAGAACTAGCTGAGTATCTGCACTGGAGAGTGACTCTGGGTATACAGCCAGGAGAATAGATGCTCCACGATGGAAGAATGACTCAGTAGAAGTATCCAGAGGAAATGCTGAGTACACAGGCGAAGATGTTTTGCCGCACTGCTGCACCAGGAGATGGCACCGGTGGATGCATGCAGGCAAGGTGTTTCTGACGCACTGCTGCACCAGGAGATGGCACTGGTGGATGCACACAGGCAAGGTGTTTCTGATGCACTGCTGCACCAGGAGATGGCACTGGTGGATGCATGCAGGCAAGGTGTTTCTGATGCACTACTGAACCAGGAGATGGCACTGGTGGATGCACGCAGGCAAGGTGTTTCTGACGCACTGCTGCACCAGGAGATGGCACTGGTGCATGCACGCAGGCAAGGTGTTTCTGATGCACTGCTGCACCAGGAGATGGCACTGGTGGATGCACGCAAGCAAGGTGTTTCTGATTCACTGCTGCACAAGGAGATGATGCTGGAGAGACTCGAGGGTATAGCAACAGAGAACCTGGAATTAAGTGACAACAAGTAGACACGACAAGTAACAACTGTTAGGATTTGGGTGTTATCTTTAGTGTGAGAGTCCAGCAACAGCCTTGAGGGCTGGAATGCATGGCTTGCTGCTGCCAAGGAACAGCCTAGAGGGCCGGAAGACTTTGACTAGTTGTGGCCCACGGCCGTAGAACTTGATGCAGCCTTTAGGCTGTGCAGCAGCCTTGGGGCCGATAAGTCTCTGACAAGTCATGGCCAGTGGGCCGTAGAACAAGATGCAGCCTTTGGGCCGTGTAGCAGACATGAGGGTTGGTGAGCCTTGACTAGTTGTGGACTTTGGGCAGTAGAACAAGATGCAGCCTTTGGGCCGTGTAACAGCCTTAAGGGCTGGTGAGCCTTGGCTAGTTGTGGCCTGTAGGCCGAAGAACAAGGTGTGGCCTTTGGGTCGTATAGCAGCCTTAAGGGCTGGTGAGCCTTGGTAAGTTGTCGCTGATGTGAAACCTGTGCCGCCGGGTTGACAAAAGCGGCGGTATGCTCGATTGCATACTCTGGATGCTGGTTTGCGGCCTGTGCCGCCATGTTGACACAAGCTGTGGTACGCTGGATTGCATAGTTTGGACGCTGGACTGCGGCCTGTGCCGCCGGGTTGATACAATTGGCTGGACGCTGGAGTGCGGTCTGTGCCGCCAGGTTGACACAAGCAGCTGGATGCTGGAGTGCGGCCTGTGCCGTCGCTTTGACACAAGCAGCTGGATGCAGAACTGCACACTCTGGACACTGGGTGCTGTCTGTGCTGCCTGGATGACACAAACGGCAGAGAGCTGGTATGCGGACTGTGCCGCCTAGGTGACACAAATAGCTGGTAGTAGATATGCGGACTGTGCCACCTAGATGACACAGACAGCAGGTAGTACAAAACTGACAGGAGGACTGGGTACTCAACTGGAAACAGGAGACTAAGCTAGAACTGGAAACACAAGAAATGCTATCACCGGCATCGGAGCAGCGTTCACACCAGAAGGAAATAGTCACAGTAACCAATCCAGAACGAAGCAGGGATGATGGATAGCCGATAGGAGGAGTTCAGCGAACGGTCCCCCGGCATTCGAATGAGCGGCTTGGGAAAGTACCCCCTTGATGAGGGGTTAAGGAACCCCTAAACCCTGGTTTCCCAGGAAAGTTCTCAAAAATCTTTTTCTTTAAGATAGGAGCATGCAAGGCTCTTTCGGGAACCTTGGAGCGCTCCTCTGGTCCATAGCCTTTCCAGTGGACCAAGATTTGAAGGCCTCCCTGTGAGAATCTGGAATCAAGGATCTTCTCTACTACAAACACCTGGCAACCCTGGATGAAACTGGTGGAGGTCTGACTGAACGTCTAGGAGAAAACCTGGAGGAGACATATACTGGTTTAAGAAGTGAACAATGAAATGTATTATTAATCCTGAATGTCCTGGGTAACTGTAAAAGAAATACTACTGGATTGATCTGTGAAATGATCCTGAATGGGCCAATGAATTTGGGACCCAGCTTGTGTGATCTCTGATGAAGATTAATGTTCCTGGAGGACAGCCACACCAAGTCTCCCACCTTAAATTTACATGGTCTATGATGCTTATCAACCCAAAGTTTGGAACGACTGATTGCTTGGAGAAGGGCGTGCTGTACCTTCCTCCAGACTGATCGAAACCTCGAGACAGATGAAGATGATGGAGCTCCAGTTGATGAGATTTCAAAAGAGTTACCTCTAGGAGTCCCAAAATTGCAGAAAAACTGAGAAACAGAAGATGCAGAATGGCAGGAGTTGTTGAAGGCAAATTCAGCAAATTGCAACAGAGGAACACAGTCATTTTGATATTTCGAAATGAAACAGCGGAGGTACTGTTCCAAGGACTGATTGGCCCGCTCCATCTGTCTGTTGGATTGCGGATGATATCCCGAAGAGAAACTCACATTGATACCCAGGTTGGCACAAAAACATCTCCAAAAATGGGCAACAAATTGAGTCCCATGATCCAAGGCGATATCTGATGGAAGCCCATGAAGTCTGAAGACATGTTGTAAAAACAGTGCAGACAATTCCTTAGCTGATGGTAATTTGATGAGTGGAATGAAATTAACCATTGGAGAATCAGTCAACAATCATCCAGATGACAGAACAGCAGGAAGACAATGGAAGGTCAACGACAAAGTCCATAGCAATATGGGTCCAAGGCTTAGAGGGCATAGGCAGAGGACATAGCAGACCTGAAGGAGTAGTCCAGAGAGTCTTATTCCTGGAACAGACGTCACACGCCAAGACAAACTCATGAGTATCCCTTGACATGGACTGCCACCAAGCAGTATGAGACAGAAGTTCCAAAGTCCTAGAAATGCCTGGGTGACCCACAGCTTTTGATGAGTGAAATTTCTTCAAGACTGCTTTGCGAAACCTCTCAGAAACAAATAGCATACCTAACGGTTTTTCAAGAGAAGCTTCAGATTGGCAAGTCCTAAGAGAATCTGCCAGGGTCCTGGTCAAGGCTAAATGAATCCTGGAAGCTGTAATGATGGTTTCTTCAAAGTAATTGGAGGATGATTAATGGAGAAACTTCGAGAAAGGGCGTCCGCCTTAGTATTCTTAGACCCGGGTCGGAAGGAGATAATATAATTAAACTGGGTGAAGAACAGGGCCCAGGGAGCCTGCCTTGCATTCAACCTCTTGGCCATCTCAATATAGGCCAGATTTGTATGGTCCGTGAGAGCCGTCACCACATGATTAGCCCCTCAAATCAGTGCCTCCAGTCCTCAAACGCCCATTTAATGGCCAAAAGCTCCCGGTTGCCAACATCATAGTTCCTTTCCGCAGAGTCGAATTTCCGGAAAAAGAAGGCACACAGATGAAACTTGATACAGGACTGCACAAGGACCCAGGACACAGGCTCAAAGTTTTGAAAAAGACAGGTCTATAAAATGATCTGCAGCTCCACTATCTACGAAGGCAGGGATGGAAACTTGAGCGTTTGGTAAATTGGTAACTGTGGAGATAAGGACAGAATTTTCAAAGGAGATGGATACAAGGCTGAGATGTACCTCCCCCAATACATTTAGACCTTGCGTTTTCCTGACTTCACTGGACAAAGCTGGGCTAAATGTCCTTTACCGCCACAGTAGAGACAAAGGGGGTCATTCAGAGTCGGTCGCAAGAGCTGAGCGCTCACAACCAACTCGATGTTGCCCCACTAGGCATGCACCCGTCGTGCGCATGCGTGAGACCCGGCTAGCGATGGACGCTCCGTCGCTAGGGGTCTCGCAGCAAACTGGGCGAGCTGTCGATGGTGAGTGACAGCTCGCCCCATTTGGGAGGCGGGCAGGGGGCGTGCCTGCCCATATGGAGGCATTCCCGCTGGAACGGTTGCCGTTTGGGGGCGGCCCCACTGATATCATTGCTGATGTCAGTGGGAAGCTTCCTGCTCGATCAGAGCAGGAAGCTCCCTGGGGCTTACGAGTGCCCAGATTCCCTGGGGCTTATGAGTGCCCAGACCATCGTAAGCCACGATGGTCGCGATGGTCTTGACCATTGCGACCACCACCCATGTCGGTCGCTAGAGCTGTGGGTGTTAACCCACAGCTTAGGGATCGACAAGGAGGCGGTCGTTCAGGATGCAAGCAGCCACCCTGATTCAGTGCGACCGCTTGCAACTAACGACCGCCTCTGAATGAGGTCCGAAGACTCAAAGAACGTCTCCTATGCTTCTCTTCAAGTGGAAGATGAAATGCCCCAAGTTGTATTGGCTCTTCAGATTCAGATGAAGTCATCCATACCGGAGATCGCAGAGGCAGAGAAGGACGATTCTTTTCTACTCTGCGCTCCCGGAGTCGACCGGTCAATGCGAATTACCAAATTAATCAAGTCGTCTAACGATTCTGGAGAAGGAGATTGGACTAATATATCCTTCATTGTATCCGAAAGTCCCCAACGAAACTGACTTCGTAGGGCCGAGTCAGTCCAACCCGCATCGACAGTCCATTTACAGAATTCCGTACAGTAGTCCTCAGCTGCCCTGTTCTCCTCTTTCAAGGACCTGAGACTTGCTTCTGCCATTACCGCTTTATCTGGGTCATCATAGAGCAGACCCAATGCAGCAAAAAAAGAGTCCACAGTCTGTAGTGCTGTACTTGTGGAGAGAATACCAAAGGCCCAAGTCTGAGGGTCTCCCTGTAATAGGGAAATAATGATCTCAACTTGTTGGAGCTCTGAGCCCGAGAACCTGGGACGGAGCTTAAATTTCAAGGAGAGTAACAAATCCTTACGGTTTCCCAAAAACTGGTCAGGCAGATTTAGTTTAGGTTCATTCACCACAGGGGCTGAAGCACCTCGAGGTTCCTCAACCCGAAGGGAAAGCTGAATCTGGGAGGCCAGAATTTGAGCAGGATTTTGCAAGGGCTCCATGATAGTAGGACCAACAGCTAAAGAATAATACCCTAATAATATAGATATAAATTATTTTGGGCCGGTGATAATGTTAGAAATCAGGTGTTATCTTTAGTGTGAGAGTCCAGCAACAGCCTTGAGGGCTGGAATGCTTGGCTTGCTGCGGCCGAGGGACAGCCTAGAGGGTTTGTAGACTTTGATTAGTTGTGGCCCATGGGCCATAGAACTTGCTGCAACCTTTGGGCTGTATAGCAGCCTTGAGGGCCGATAAGTCTCTGACTAGTCATGGCCAGTGGGCCGTAGAACAAAATGCAGCCTTTGGGCTGTGTAGCAGCCTTGAGGACTGGTGAGCCTTGGCTAGTTGTGGCTTATGGGCCGTAGAACAAGATACGGCCTTTGGGCCATGTAGCAGCCTTGAGGGCTGGCAAACCTTGGCTAGTTGTGGCCTGTAGGCCGTAGAACAAGATGCGGCCTTTGGGCCATGCAGCAGCCTTGAGGGCTGGTGAGCCTTGGCTAGTTGTGGCCTGTGGGCTGTAGAACAAGATGCAGCCTTTGGGCCGTGTAGCAGCCATGAGGGCTGGTGAGCCTTGGCTAGTTGTGGACTTTGGGCAGTAGAACAAGATGCAGCCTTTGGGCCGTGTAACAGCCTTAAGAGCTGGTGAGCCTTGGCTAGTTGTGGCCTGTAGGCCAAAGAACAAGGTGTGGCCTTTGGGTCGTGTAGCAGCCTTAAGGGCTGGTGAGCCTTGGCAAGTTGTTGCTGATGTGAGACCTGTGCCACCGGGTTGACACAGGCGGCGGTACACTGGATTGCATACTATTGATGCTGGATTGCGGCCTGTGCTGTCGGGGTGACACAAGAGGATGGTACATTGGATTGCGTACTTTGGACGCTGGACTGTGGCCTGTGCCGCCAGATTAACACAAGCGGCTGGACACTGGAGTGTGGCCTGTGCCGCCTGGTTGACACAAGCAGCTGGACGCAGGAGTGCGGCCTGTGCCGCCGGGTTGACACAAGCAGCTGAACGCAGAACTGCTCACTCTGGACACTGAGTGCTGTCTGTGCCACCTGGATGACACAAACGGCAGAGAGCTGGTATGTGGACCGTGCCACCTAGATGACACAAACAGCTGGTAGTAGATATTCGGACTGTGCCGCCTAGATGACACAAAAGGCAGGTAGTACAAAACTGACAGGAGGTCTGGGTACTCAACTGGAAACAGGAGACTAAGCCAGAAACTGAAGCACGTGAAACGCTATCACCGGCATCGGAGCAGCATACGCACCAGAAGGAAATAGTCGCAGGAACCAATCCAGAACGGAGCAGGGATGATGGACAGCTGATAGGAGGAGTTCAGAGAACGGTTCCCCGGCGTTCACATGAGCAGCTTGTGACAACAACATTGTACAGGCAACTTCCTGTGTCCCAGAGCCAGGTTAAATACCCTTAGGTAGCAATCCATTGGAAGGCAGTGGCAGCTGACAACAACCATGCTACCATTGGATGGAGGGTCAGTCAGGTGATACAAACTGTCATGGCTGCATCCATGATGGATCCACGGAAACCAAGTCACGGAGCAGCCACTGACGATAATGCACCTAAGGCATAATTCTCAGCGCGTCACCCGCTGCCATACCAGACGTCTGACCGCACGAGCAGTCAGGGAAGTCGACGCAGCGGTGGGTAACGGACGATCCTAGGCCGGAAACTGACAAAGGGATCCCAGGACCTCACACTTTCAGGTACCCATGTGTTTAACTGATTTTTCTTAAACTTAAGCCATGACTCCCATGACTCATACCCTTTGCCATCATTGTGCAGGTGGTTCAGCTGAGTCTGGCCCCCTTTCTCTACTTCACTGCTTTTTCCCTCTCTATTTTTGTGCTTTTTCAAAAAAATTGGTTGAAATTGCAGAACTATAGACACACAACCGTAATTTTTTCCCTCTTTGGACCCCTGTGCAGGTCACTTATGTACTGCCTCTCTTCCTTTTCAATAAAATTTGTCTTTAAAAAAATTTAAAAATAAAGTTATATTAGGTTCCTATAACTGTTTTACATTTGGGGCCTAAAAACATGGTGTAAATTGGATGGCTTTTGCCAGTGCTTTTTTTTCTATGAGAAAAGGTTCTGGTACTATGAAAAAACTCACCTAATCTGCAGAAGATCCTGTGGCCAGGTTAGTGTCTCCTTCCGGGACACTATATATATATTTAAAAATTATTTTAAAATACACTATATAAAAAAGGTACCATTGATTACCACTACAAAAAGCACTGGCCATACCAAGCTTCAGACCACATGTTTTTAACTGATTTATCATTTCATATTTGTAGTTGACTCTACATATACAGCATACAGGTCTGATTCAGAGGTGTACGCTAATCGCATTGCCTCAGCAACGATGCAGAATGCTGCAGGAGGCATGTTGTGTAAATAGACGCTTCCTGTCAGCTTCTGTGATCTGCTGCTGCATCCGAGGACGCATCGGATCAGCTGCGTGAACAAGGCCCATCTGATTAACCCTCAGGTTACTGAGGATGTCTGTGAAATTCACCAGTTCGAAAACTTAGCCACTGGCCTCCATACGCCCAGAAAATGGGGGCCGAACCGTTCACATATTCTAGGAAGTTGGGCGTTCCTTTCTTGCCCCCAAACAGAATGACACGCTGCAGCTTAGGGGGCACTGTTATCGTCTTCGCAGACACCGTTCAGCACATGTGCAGTACAGATCATGCACATGTGCAGATCGCTGATCATTGTGGTTTGCGTACAACTATGAATCAGGCCCTATGTCAACAACACAATTTGAGTAAGAAAAAAAAAAAAAGCTAAGGTCATATATGAATATCTCTTGTTTTCCGAGAAAGACAAATAAAGACCACCATGGATAGATGTCCAAATTATGTATTTCCCTTGAGACAGTACAAACAGGGTTATCAACCTCTTCTGGTTAAACAACAGAAATTGTCTTTGTTACAGGCTAGAACTGATAAACATAAGCCCTTTTCTAACTAATTGCTATGTTACTATTTAATTTATGTATTACACAGATTCTAAAATTCCTTTCCAAGGGGCATACTGGATGAGTTATTACCTATGATCATGTTTGCTAATGTCTTATAGTGTCCTATCAATTCTTAATTATCTGAGATTGATTGATTATATTAAACATTACCTTTTATGACAACCATAGAAGTGGCGGTGCTACAGATGAAAAAGGAAGGATTAGCAAAGCTTAATCTTATCTCACTGTTCCTTTTATGTTGTATATTTCCTTGCTCACCATCCCATTCACCTTGATATTACAGTAAAGTCAAAACTCTTTCATCCTTGCTAAGCAAACTGAAATTAAATACTGCATTTCAATAACACATAGATACTAAACTTCTTTAACAACAATCTGTAATCATAATCAGCATTCGTTTTCACACACATTAAAAAGAAAAGTCTAACAGTGGATCACTGTATATGGTGGCATAGTAATAGGAGACGTGGGCACTATAACTTCAGAGGCGTATCTACAATGGGTGCATTTAGTATACTACTTACATCTCATCTGAATCCTGCAACAGCACTGCACAAATCACTGGGAAAATGGCGCTGCTTTCATTTTCTTGGAGATTTGTGTATGCACAGTACAGTAATCACTGGGAAAATGGTGCTGCTTTCATTTTCTTGGAGATTTGTGCATGCACAGTACAGTAATCACTGGGAACTACTTGTATAATCTGAATTTAATTTCCATAAGATACCAACATGGCCTGTTCAGCAACATTTCATGCTGAATTGTACATATTCTCTTGAACATTGTGCATTCGTGTCACAGAGAAACGCTTCCACCTCAGTGCCCAGGTAGTGAAACAATACCTTCAGTCACAAAGAATTAATGGCGGTTGGGAGACAGAACAACCCATCCAATATAATAAGTGACTTGAGGGCCAGGTAAGGAGGTAAACAAGAAGTTTACAAAAGATTTTGCTATGATATTTAAAGCTGCAATTTTTGTAAGGCATAGGTTTTGCCTTAAAAATATTGCCGCTTTAAATCTCACAGCTAACTTGCTGAAATATGAACACACTCCACAACCTGTAGGCTATTAATTGGGCCCAAAGCAGACAGACATGAGACAAGAAAGCATAGGGCAAAAGGCACAGACAAGGGGCCAAATGTAATAGCTTACGATTGTGAGATGGCACAATTGCTGTGAATGGTCACTAGATTTAAAGCAGCAATTACTTTAAAGGCAAAACCAACCTGTAGTTGCCTTTAAACTAAATGCCGCTATAATTCTAGTGCCGGAATCGCACTGAGGGCCTGATTCAGAGCCGGACGATATTTGCGGACGGTCGTTCCTAAAAAGGGGCCGGCTATTTAAATTGAGCGCTCACTCATTGCGGTTTGTTGACGCCTCTATGTCTGAGCGAGCGAACGAAAAATGCGCTCGCTATTTTGTAAAGACGCCTCTTTGCTGTTCGCATCACATGTCATCTCCGGTATTTATTTGATTAATCGGGTACATCGAAAGGCGTCTGAACTGCTCGCAGTGCTTGTGGTAGGTTTATCCTACCGCAATCACTGCGAACAGTTCAGGCTAAAAGACAACCAAGTGACGTGGTCGATGACGCTCCTTTACTAATTATGCACTCCCATTAAACGCCCTTTTTACCGTTAGGCACGCCTGCGTTCGGATCTCCACTCCCCTGTTTTCAAGCACCTTCCCCTGTTACCACCCACAAATGGTACATTCTGTCACTCAAATTAGCAGCCCCTCGCTGTTTTGTGAGCGCTCGATTTCCGACCGCAATGACTGGTTTACGACCCATGCGCAGTTGTGCGAACATCGCTCAGAGCGAACAAGCGGCCGCTTACGAGCGGCTCTGAATCAGGTCCCGAATTCCGTAAATTGTAGGCTATTACATATGGTCTAAGGATGTAAACACAAGTCAAGAGAAGCAGGCCATAGAGAAGTTATAGAAGGAAAGGTACCATAGGGTGCAGGGCCGTAACTAGGTTAGTGCGACCAGTGCCATGTTACAGGGCGCCGCAGGACAGGGGGCACTGTTTGGGCTTGTCAATTTTCCTGTTTATTATCATTCTCACTTGTAGCTTCCTTTTCTTTTATCCTCAGCATCTCCTGGCCTCCCCTACCTCTTCCATGGTCCTTCAATGGCATTTTTTTCAGGGGCACTATCTTATGTCCCTATCTAAAAAATGGGGGGGGGGGTGTTGCATCAATGCTCTCTCTGGCACAGGGCACCAAAAAGTCAAGTTACGGCTCTGACAGGGTGTGTGGCATATGTGAGTCTTTTGTATTTGTGGTGGGTGTTACTAGGATGAAGGACTTGCCTGAGATTTTAGCTATGTGCAAAAAAGTTGGAGTTTAACATTTTTTCTACTTTATACAGAGGAATAGCAGAGCAGAAAGATTGTCAGTGCCCTACATACAGTATATTGTTGATGACATCAGCACGTGCCAGACACACACTGCTTGTTCTTATCTTATCATCAACTATGTTAAAAGGTATTCTTGCTGCATGTGCTGTTATCAGTCCAGTGGCAGGAGTAGTGTATGCTAGTTTTCATTTTGTCAGGTGTTAGTTTGCCTTGATAATAAAAACTTTGAGGCACATTATATGGTTTTCGCCAGGGGCTGGCTGGCAACTTTTAGCCTGGGGGGCAAATGCATGCAGGCGGCCCTGGCAGAGGAGTAGCGTGTAGCCAGGGTGCCCGAAAGAACGTGCGTGCTACGGCGCCCCCCCACCCTCAAGTGTTCTAGGGAGGAGGCGGGTCCATATGGGATTAATGTAAGGTAAAAATAAAGATATGGGGCAGCCCCCTGTCGTAGTGCCCATATGCAGTGCCACCCTGTGCCACAGGAGGACACCCTTATGCAGGCCTCGAGTAGTGCCCCCAGTAGTGATCCCCCCTATGCAGCGCCCCTTGTGCCCCCAGTAGTAAGCCCCTTATATAGTGCCCCCAGTAGTGGTAACCCTTATGCAGTGCCCCTTAAATACTGGCCCCAGTTGTAGTCTTCCCCCTATGCAGTACCCCCACTATTGCCCTTTATATAGAGCCCCCAGCAGTGGTCCCTCAATGCAGTGCCCCCAGTGGTAGTCCCCTCCCCCCTATGTAGTGCCCCTAGTAGTAGTCCCCTCCCCCCTATGCAATGCCCCTAGTAGTAGTCCCCTTGTAGTAGTCCTCCCCAGTAGTAGTCCCCCCCTTGTAGTGCCCCCAGTAGTAGTCCCCCCCTTGTAGTGCCCCCAGTAGTAGTACTCCTGCCCTTGTAGTGCCTCCAGTAGTAGTAGTCCCCCCCTTGTAGTGCCCGCAGTAGCAGTAGTCCCCCCCCTTGTAGTGCCCCCAGTAGTAGTAGTTCCCCCCTTGTAGTGCCCCCAGTAGTAGTAGTACCCCCCTTGTAGTGCCCCCAGTAGTAGTATCCCCCCCCTTGTAGTGCCCCCAGTAGTATTCCCCCCCTGTTGTGCTCCCAGTATTCCCCCCCTGTAGTGCTCCCAGGAGTCCCCCCCTTGTAGTGCTCCCAGGAGTCCCCCCTTGTAGTGCTCCCAGTATTCCCCCCCTTGTAGTGCTCCCAGGAGTCCCCCCCTTGTAGGGCCCCCAGTAGTATTCCCCCCCTGTAGTGCTCCCAGTATTCCCCCCCTTATAGTGCTCCCAGTATTCCCCCCCTGTAGTGCTCCCAGTATTCCCCCCCTTGTAGTGCCCCCAGTAGTATTCCCCCCCTGTAGTGCTCCCAGTATTCCCCCCCTGTAGTGCTCCCAGTATTCCCCCCCTTGTAGTGCTCCCAGTATTCCCCCCCTGTAGTGCTCCCAGGAGTCCCCCCCTTGTAGTGCCCACAGTAGTATTCCCCCCCTGTAGTGCTCCCAGGAGTCCCCCCCTTGTAGTGCCCCCAGTAGTCCCCCCCTTGTAGTGCTCCCAGGAGTCCCCCCCTTGTAGTGCCCCCAGTAGTCCCCCCCCCCGCAGTAGAGACATAATAAAAAAAAAAAAACACACTTACCTGACACCCGCTCCTGCTCCTGGTCCCGCCGCCGAGATCAGCTCCTCCGTCCGCCGCTTTGCATTATGGGAGTGACGCGTCACTCCCATTACCCACTGCTGGAGCCGGAAGATGTCCGGCTCTGGCAGTGGGAACAGCAGCCGATGAGAGTCTGTCAGACTCTCATCAGCTGCTAAATCAAACACACAGCTGCCGGAGCCGGCGGCTGTGTGTTTGTGCTGTGTAGTGCTGACCGAACTCCGTCCGGTCAGCACTACACACGCGGTGCAGTCTGTGTCACAGTGACACAGACTGCCCGCGGCACACATGATGCTGCGGCCCGATGGGCACATGGCACCCTGCCCCCCGGCCCAGCCCGCCACTGGTTTTCGCACAATATAGAGCCTCAATAACACCTAAACTACTTTTTGTCTCTGTTGCAATGGTACTAATCTGTCTGCTGGTCATGCTTCACTACAGGTGTAAGTGCTAGCTAGCTCTGATGTTAGCTTCAGGCAGTATATGCCCTCAAGCCTTCAAATAATTCCCTATGCCCCTCAAGTTTGATGTGGGTTTAGTGTTTTCATGTGTTCTTCTTGCATTATTACACAGACACAAAGAAACCATTTTTGGTACAGAGAGGACTGAACTGTAATGGTGCCAATTTCACCAATAGGTGCTGTATATTGTGCTGGTCACTTGGGCTGCACAATTGCTGGTCTTTCTAAAAGGACCAAAAATGTGGAATGTCACACCTCCAAAAATGTGCATGTTGTATGATTTCTATTCTTAATCTTTTAAATTCTGCACAGAAGTCCCCTTCCATCTGGTGTCATTGCCGCACACAGTTGGCCGATGTTGTAAGTTTTGATGGTGTGTCCAATGGTGCAACAATTATACATTTTAAGATCCTCCACAATGGATTAGTGGTGCTGCTACTAGGTTTCTCGGAATCAGCTGCAGAATCAGCATAAAGATACAGACGCTGATGTGACAAAAGACGCAGTGGAGTCTGCGTAAACCTCAGAATCAACCCTTAGTAATGTTTGTGTGTTAATAGCCAGTACATTATTATTCACCGTGCAGTTCCTCTTGTGTGTATTTAATGTTGTTTGCAAACATTGCCAAATATCATACTGTATTTATTGCATGTTTTTATGTTTGCACTGTATGAAGCAGTGGTGAAACTCCTACAAGCAGAGGAGTTGGCTTTGGGTGCCAGCTGTCAGGAGGGCACCAGAGAGCAGCCACAGTGACAAGGAGGGTGCAAGGGGTACACAGATAAATTCATCTATGACCCCTGCCTGTGCCCTGCTGATCACTGCAGAGATGCAGGCGGTAGTTATGGATGGATCAATCTGTTGGGTTTGGGGAGTCTTGATTTCAGACGGCGTCGGTGGACCCAGGAGAAGATAAGTGTCTGTGGGTTGGAGCTGGAGAGATGCAGGGGCAGGACATAGAGAGTCACTGTGGGGCTGGCTGGAGAGACATTTGGTGGACTGGACTGACACTGGGGTCTGGAAAGACAGAAGGAGGCTGGCTGGAGATATATAAGGGGACTGACTGGAGAGACAGAATGGGGCTGGCTGGAATCTGGGGAGACACTAGAAATCTGGAAGGACACTGGGAGGCTGGAGCAAGCTGGAGCCATTGGGGGGGGGGCTGACATGGCCTTTGGGTGCCTGGCATGAACTTACACATGTAGCATGAAGTGCATATTGTAATTGCATTCCATAATGTGTTTGTATTGCAATTTTACCACATGAACTCATTCAATTCACCTCAGAAATCCTAATACTACACTAAAACAGCATTCAACAGATTTTCACATCTAGTTTGGATTTATTGAAAGTAGTAGAGGTAATGCACCTGTCACCTAATGCTCAAGCCACAGTGAAGTTTATGACGAGGCCAGAACAATTGGCATTACAGGGGAGAATGTCACATGCAGTCTCAGAACCCAAATTTCTAGCTCTTGGCTATTTCTATCATCTACCACAAAATGTGGTCTCTGTGCATTACCACCATTCATGGAAAGTGATGGTTAAAATAACCTTTTTCATACAAATCAATGCACATTTTTTGGTGCAAGAGGCAAGTGAATAATAGGATTAAGAGACTAGGCAACACCTAGTTAGATGCTGGGACATAGACTCCAAAAAAAGTACTGGTGAAGGCTAAAAAGTAAAGTAATTTCTTACACAATCACTTCTGGGATTGGTTCTAACTGAGCTAATGCGCATGTGAGATTATTAGACAAGCACTGGTTCCATTCCCTGTCCAAATACACTTGCCATATTGTAGTGTTAGATAGTGGGGTCAAGCTCTGAAAAACAAAGCTTTTCAGAGCTTAGTAAATGAAGCTTTTACACATAGATAGCTATAGAAATTGCTTTTCCGATCATTAAAATGGCACTGCAGCAGATATCTCTGATATATGCTGTGACACCCACAATGGTAAATGGCATTTTTAGGCCCCAATTTACTAAAGAGTTTTATCACCAAAACGAGTGATAAATGTCACTGTGTATGATAAATGGTGCTCCAGCCAATCAGCTCCCAACTGTCATTTTTCTAACAGTTGACCGTTGGGAGCTGATTGGCTGGAGCACCATTTATCATACACAGTGACATTTATCACTCGTTTTGGTGATAAAACTCGTTAGTAAATGAGGCCGGCCCCTTAGTATGATAAACAGGTTATGAGGTAGATGAAGCCCTTAATAGATTTTATCCACACAGACTTATCCTCATGTCTTCAGTTATTGGCGTCAATCCAATTAGTTGCGAATTGGGTACTGCGTGCAGTTCTCACGGCAAACTCGCACCGTGAATTTCAGGTGCAATCCAATTCTAAATTCGCATTGATTTATAAGAGGAAATTCATGTTTTTTTGTGTACAGCACCCTGTGCAGGTGAAAAGGTAGGGAAAATTTTTATTTTATGATAAAAATATCAGGACACAGGGCCTGATTTAGCATGGATCACTATTGCAACAACGTACGCAGATGGGTCGATGGTGCGTAAAGCGTATGCAACGCAGTGCACGTGCGTGAGTTAGCATTGCAATCAATTTGCGATTACTCAAACAGAATGAAAGCAATTGCAGAGTGAGTGACAGGCTGTCAGCGTTTGGCGGTGGTGACGGGGGAGTGGTCCGAGAAACGCAGGCGTACCTGTCTGTTTGAATGCCATTTCCTGGGTGTGCATAAATTAGCCACTGAGAAGGCATATGCAGCTTGAGTACTCACTGCATTCAACAAGACATGCAGTTTCTGCTGCAGGTCAGACCTGCTGTAATTCTCGCTGAGGGGCTGATGTTACTCGATGTTACTGATGTATACGCAGGACTGCAAGGTATTACGGATGTGAGATAGCGGTAGTGGGCTTCTCTATGCTGGCTGTGCAATTGCATTCATTAGCATATTTTCGCAGCAGACCTCCGTGTGTAATCGCAACTGCAATTGCAATAGCAATCTATGCTGAATCAGGGCCACAGTGCAAAACCTCTGGTAAAACCCTCCCAATGAATAATCATGCACTTGGAGGGCTTTAAATAACATATTTTTGCTAGGGTTCAGTGTGGGTTGCCGGCTGTCGGGATTCCGAGAGGGTTAGCATCAGGGCCGGATTAATAGGGGGGCGACAGGGGCGGTCGTCCCTGGGCCCCCACACATTAAGGGCTCCCACACCCACTGGGGTAAAAGTGGGCCTAACCCCGGTGCTGCAGGGAGGCACTATTTGCCGGGCGCCTGCTGAGATTTTGTTACCAGGGGGCACCCGGCTCCCTCCATAAAGCGGAGCTCACTCCTGTCATGACTTCTCTCCCATAGTTCAGAGAAGCAGCCAGCGGACCGGACATCAGCGGATGCGGGAGCCGGGCTTAAGGCTAAGTATTAGGTTTTTTTTTTGTGTGCAAGCGGCTTCATTATAAGGGGCACTACTACTGGGGGCAATACTCGGGGCGCACTACTACTGGGGGCATTACTCAAGGAGCTCTACTACTTGGGGCATTTCTACAGGGGGCACTACTACAGGGGCATTACTATTGAGGGCACTACCACTGTGGGCACTGTCACTACTGGGGGCACTGCATAAGGGGCACCACTACTGGGGGCACTGCATAAGAGGCATTACCACTACTGGGAGCACTGCATAAGGGGCACTACCACTACTGGGGTCACTGCATAAGGGGCATCACTACTAAAGGCACTGCATAAGGGGCACCACTACTGGGGGCACTGCATAAGGGGCACTACCACTACTGGGGGCACTGCATAAGGGGCACTACCACTACTGGGGGCACTGCATAAGGGGCACTACCACTACTGAGGGCACTGCATAAGGGGCACCACTACTGGGGGCACTGCATAAGGGGCACTACTACTGGGGGCATTGCATAAGGGGCACTACCACTACTGGGGGCACTGCATAAGGGGCACTACTACTATGGGCATTATGTGTATTAGGGGCACCACTACTGTGGGCATTGTGTATAAGGGGCACTACTGTGGGCATTGTGTAAAAGGGGCACTACTGTGGGCATTGTGTAAAAGGGGCACTTCTGTGTGTCATAACATGAATAAGGGGCACTAGTACTATGTGGTGTAATGTGAATCTGGTACTATGTGCGGTATACTGTGGATAAAATTGTGCAACTGGTAAGTAATATTTCATGTGGGTGCCTATATGTGCATACCCCCATTTTGTCCATATTTAATAGGGGCCCCCACATGTTTGTTGCCCAGGGACCCCCACAGACCTTAATCCAGCCCTGGTTAGCATACTGACACTTGTTGGTCGGTATGCTAACCCTCTCCCTACCCGAACCTCCCCCTTCCTGGCGCCTAACTCTAACCTCCCCCCTATTGCCTGAACCTAACCACCCCTCCCCACACCCTAACCCTCCCCTTAACCTCCGATACTTACCTTTAGGATGCTGAATGTCGGTATTCTGGAGCCGGAATTCCGAGTGCTGTCGGGATTCCGGCGCAGGTATTTAGACCGTTGGCATCCTGACAGCTGGTCCCGTCCCATCAGTCCCTTTTTGCTGATAAAGACATGACAGTTTTCAGGTGAATTTCTCTAAAAAGCTCAATAATGGGATAAATGATGTAGGACAGGTAAGTGGGTTATGATGAGAGGTAAAAGTGTTTATTTCGACAGACATTTGACCCATTTTAAGAACCTCCAGTACTTTCCTTATGGCCACTAACAGCCTTCTATATGTTATCTCTTGTCAATTTTTTGGGGTCCAGGATGGTTTCCCCACTTTTTATGCTCTTCACCCAGTTTGCTTTTTGTACAAAATATGACCAACCTCGATGCGAGTAGGCATTTCTAATTGTCTCTTGCGTTTCTCAGGAAAGCGCATTAGTGTGAAGTGTGCGAGATTCATGAAACAATCTTGCATTTGCAAACTTGCACCTAATTGGATTGACCTCTAAGTGTGCACATGGGTTCATGTGCTCCATATCAGAAGTAATAAGACATATGTGAAAAGTCCATTACCTATATGTGCATAAAACAAAAACATGACCGTAGATTATATATTACTATGCTTTCCGTGCAAATACAAAGTGCAATGGATTCATAGGAATGGCATTCACTTAGACTTGCAACAAATCTTCACACATTCAGATACATGAATTCCGCATTTCTCCAGTGTCAGCTTATTGTACACCATATGGTTAGGGCAGAACAGATGGGCTGAGCCACACAGCACATAGAAAAGGAAATTTCTGCATTGTGCTTTTCACCCAATTGGCCAACATTAGCAGGAGCTCCCTAGCGACCTGACTCCACATATCTTAGAAGTAACTGACGCTGGTATTCTATGCTCACACAGCTCTTCCTATATGAAAGGTGAAACCAGCATAATTGTTTTGTTTGGTGGGTAGGATAACGAAACATATACTGTAGTACAATGTATACATTTAAAAAATGCAGTATAATAAAATATCTCACTGTGACGTCTTAATTCTTTCTGAAGTAATCACAAAGTATGTCAACTCATTTTTCTTTTAAATTTAAATTTGCAGCCATTTTGAGCCGGATAACTTGATATGCTGCATAGTGAAATAGATGGATAGCAGATCGCTGTTTCGTAGAGTAAGCCCTCAGCAACACCTCAGTCAGCATCTGATTTCAGAATAGATTTAAACACTATAATGTACCTTATCCTTTTCCAATGTGCTTTGCTAAACACAAGAAGCACCTTTTGTGACTGACTGATCTGCCTGTCTTTTGTATGGACAGGACCTTTTTCATCTGACAAACACATACAAATAGGTGTCAGTATTATGGAGACAGTAAAGATGCTTTGTCAGCTTTATGATGGAAACTCTGGAATTGCTTGGCATATCTGTGTAAGCACTTCTAGTGGGATCACAGAATTGTCATGTGCCAAGATCTAGGATATGGATGAACAATATTATTCTAATAATGTAAGTTATTAAATAGGGTTAGATCACTGTTTTAAGTTATATTACATAGGTACTTACAGTAACACATGTCATATAAATCCCGATTTGTTTTATTCCACACATTTATTAAAATAAATGCAATAATGGAGCATACTTTCCTTTTGATAACATAAAACTATAATACAGTATAGGGAATATACTACTGATTTGTACGGAACAGAAACCAATTTACTACTGTATAAGTGATAGAGATCTTGTATATTCTGTTGTAAAATATTACATTCCAAGTTGTTATTGTTGTTTTTGTAAAAAAAATACTAAATAAGGATCACAATGGATATTTTCAATCACTAAAATGCAGTGTATAAATAAAAAAACAAAACTAATTTCTACGTTTATCAAGAGGCTTAAACATTTAATTTACACTTGTTGTACTATAGTATTATTTTGAAATAAATTGTGTGTTCAGTTTATACAAATACTACAATTTTTTTCTATTAAATGATGTTAATGATATTCCAGCAGAGTGCTAAACTAACTATAACATAAATAAGATGCAATGCTGGAAAAAATAAATAAAAAATGTCAAGTTTAATTGTGGCTGTTCTGCTATTAGGAACATGAGAAAATACAGATTTATGGTGCTTACACACGGTCAGATTTTTCCTTCAGATCTGAACGATAACGTTTTAAAAATTGTTCAGTCGTTCATATCTGAAGGAAAATCTGACATATCTGACATGCCTGAACGATGGACGATGAACGATGCGCGTTCCAGTTTGTCAGAGAACGATATCTGACATCTGATGTGTTTGCAGTCAGACTTGGACGATTCCATTCATTTTAATGCAGTCAAAAATCGTTCAAATCGTTCAATCGTTCATCTGACAAATCTGACAAATCTGATCGTGTGTATGCTCCATAAGGGAGGTGTATGGATGGATATCTGTCTTTAAAAAAAAATCAAATCAAATATCTTAAACATCTTGTTACTTCTACTCTAGCCTAAAACTGCCTAAGTATTTTTTATATTTTCCTGTTACTGAAATATTATAAACTTGCTAACACCACATCTACATTATTTACAATTCTAAAATAGATACATTAGAACATTACAATTATTAATTGATACATTTGTCTTTCTCTGTCTCCTACAGTGTACTGTATAGTAGAAATATATATATATATATATATATATTGAAGTTTGCTACACTTACTAATGTCAAGTATGATGCATTCCCATTTATATTCTATTATTTTGTGGGCAGATTAATAGTGTGAGTCTGGATAAAATATTATGCAATCCAGCATCATCTGTCTCCTGGAATTCTTCTATATTTCATGAAGTTATTCTTTTGTTGCTAAGCACAATTATAGATGAAAGCTGTATAAAAGCCTGATTTGATTAATCTAGCATTAAGATACATCTTTTCTTACAGGAAAAAGGACACTCAGCACTGGAGAGCCATCCAAGTCTTTTAATTACACTTTTTTTTTTTAGTGATGAAGCAGTTTGCACCCCGTTTAATTCCTTTGTCACTAATGAGTAAAAATTCATGAGCGTCCATGCTTTTCAATACTCACTCTAGTGCTGCTATTTTCTGCGCCAAGCTAGCCATCACAGCGAAGAGTCGCAGGTCTGTTAGGCCATCTGTTACATAATAGTCCACAATCTCCAGAATCTGTAATAGAAGAGATGGATAGAGTAAAGCTTGCTGCTGAGCTTGGAAGGGGAGATAATGAGCTCTGATTGTCACAAACACAAGCTACATTAGCATAGTAAACAAAACACGATTTAAAATTAAATAATCTGAGTAGTAGTAATCAAATAAATTGTGGGTACACAGAATAAGCAAAGCACCTGATACAGGCAGATTTACAATGTACCGATGAGCTACACTCAGGTTATGGTTTGTATTATCACCTATGTATATATGTATGTGCTATTTATATACATTCACTATCCACTGCGGTGCACACTCAGGCCCTGATTCAGAGCCGGACGCTCTGAAAGAGCGCTCGCTCTGAATCAGGGCCGTCCTTCCTAATTTTAGAGCGACCTCCTGGCCGCTCGCATAGCTGTGGGTAAACACCCACAGCTATAGCGAGCGACCAAAAAGATGGTCGCGATGGTCAAGACCATAGCGACCATCGGGCTTGCAACGAGACCCTTGTGGTAGGGTCTCGTTGCCGCAAGTCCTGGAGTGCTTTCGGCTCTATCAGAGCCGAGAGCACTCCCAATGACATCACTTGTGATGTCAGTGGGGCCGACCCCAGACGGAGGCGTTCCCATGGGAAAGGGGGCGTGCTGTCACTCAAAGGGGGCGTGCTGTCACTCACCATCGACAGCACGCCCCCTTTTTAGCGAGACCCATAGCAACGGCTTGGCCGTCGCTATCTGGGTCTCGCGCATGTGTACGACGGAGCCGGCTCCCTCATGCACATGCGCACTGGGCCAACATCGACCCGCTTGCGAGCGCTTGCGAGTGGGTCTGAATCAGGCCCTCAGGTTTTACAAACCTTATGCCTGTGATGGGAAAATGTGGGAACATACAGCTCAGCATAATCTGCAGCCTCAAAGCAATATACAGGCAAACTAGCTATGTCCACCACTCTAAACAATTTATCTCAAAATGTTAGCAAAGTAAGGGAGAGATGTATCAAACCTTGGAGATAGATAAAATGGAGAGAGATAAAGTACCAACCAATCAGCTTCTGTCATTTTTCAAACACATCCTTTGTTGGTACTTTATCTCTCTCCACTAATATGGGATTGTAAAATTTTCTGGCCCAAGGTATTTACCATAGTAGCCTTATCTGTGGGCTGGCTCTAATTTACAATCAGAATGGCACCACTCTTGATTTGGATGAAGAATCAGTTCTCGAGCAGAATATCATAGAATTGCTATACAGTAATCCCTTGACACATCCTCTGCCAGTGTTGAAGCTCAAATTGCGGCCATGCAGGAGTCACATTACTTTGCTTAGCATAATTAGATGGCTATGCTGTACTACGCCGTTACACCACGTTGAGTTGGAACTTAAGCAAAATAATGAAAATGTCACCCTAACCTTTATAATTAGGCAGAATTCTAAGTTAAGTGCAAATGTACTATGACAACAAATATGAATGACAAGTTGAAGCTCGAAGCTAATAACGTATATGCTCAATGTTATCTCCTCCTTCAGAGCTGAGATGTTTGGTACCACTTGAGTGCTTTATGTTTTCTTTTACTACTGTCAGAAGAAAAAAGAACTTACCTTAATCCCCCACCTCCTCACTTTCCTAGCTATCCCAGCTTTCATTACAAACAATTGTGTTCTTGCATGAAAGTCTAGTAGGAACTTTCACATCAACTTTGTTTAAGGCACTTTTAAAATACTAATAGAGAGAGTATTATGTTAAGTTTAATTATAGGGCCTTTCATATTCCTTGCTCTGAATGGATCCATTCTATGGATTACCCTATGGTTGTGACCTGCAAAGCTTTGTATCGCAAACAAAACTCTTTTTTTTCCAGCCAATTGCCTTTGTGTTTTAAGTATTGAGAACAAACCCACAGAACTCTGGTTCTCCCTCTTGCAGGCTTTCACGACAACAAAGTGTTCCTTAAAAAACTCCATTATACTCAGGTGATGTCTATGTAGACAGATATGTGTATCCCACCCCAGGTACCTCATTCTTTCTCTACTTTCTCTTTGAAAACTTTGTTTATTTTATGCACTAAACAAAACATGGAACCGGTGAATAAAAGGGATGTTTATTGGAGGCACACGTACAAGCTACAGAAAATGCTGCACTACCTTTGTGGTTTTACGTTTCATAAGAAAAGAAACCACAGACAAAGCAAACACACAATAATGCTTTACTGATTCATTATTATTATTTTACAGGAAGGACATTTATGAAATAAGGTCAAAGCCTATAGGATAATACACTCTATTTTAGTCTGATTGAAGGATGGAATACAATAATGTTGACAGATGGACGAAATGGCTCTGATGAAGTCAATGAAATGAACCAACAATGGCAGGCATTACTGAATGGATCTTTTATAATGAGAATATGAACGCTGGCCCATGACACACATAGTTGGTCCAATGCTACAGTGTGATTACCTCCCAATTGGTTTAGCTTATATCTTAACAAACTCAAACCAACTTATGGTAATACGATATCTGTTTGATGTCTGAATAGTATTCAGCCTTTGCCATGGCAGGACAATTAAGAATTAAGATACCAGAGGGATTGCTTTACATGCCTATTATAGCATGCACTGGGTGCACTTGGCACTCTGCCACCATGTACCTAACAAGGTACGTAGGAAGAAAATGGAGACGCAGTGTGAATGCTTTGGCAATGTTCTTTATCTAATGAACATAATGAATGTACCAATGATCAACAAAGGTAATTATAACTCCGTCATGCTTGTGAGGTTGCAAAGTATTATTTGGTGGTGCACACTGCACACATCACGGATATTCACAGCAGAGGAAAATTGCACCTTTCACCTCGCACCCCTATGGTAAAATGAGTAATGTTGTGCTCCCGTTACCATTTACGCAACATTCTGACCGCACATCTAGCGCCACAGCTTTTCATTGAACTGACGCCATAGTCTACATGTAATGTATTCATCATTTGATCTAAAAAAAATTTGCAATATTAGACAATAAGTTCAGGATTCATTTTACTGTTACATTTTTAGAAACTGTAAAGGAACTCTGTCAACAAAATTTTATATGACTAACATGAATGTTGATATTTCAGCACTTTTTTCTCAACATCTCAGAGGCTTTATTTAATTGTGCTGTAAATCAATTGACAGACCTTTAATGAATACCTTTTTGTGTACAACTGCCTTATGTAAAAATGCATGTTGGGGCAGCGCCAACGGTTACCCAATCTCTACGACATAAGGAGAACTAGTGGGTTCCCCAACTTTACCCAAAGGGAATAAAATTGAAAACAGCATTGAGAAGGGTACTTTTTAGATCAAAACTTCATTGTGACACTTCCACTATGTAAAACTAGTCCCTTAATCTCCATAAATGGGAGCCAAGCAGGTTACAGTTACAGGTAGTGTCATCACTTAGGATATAAACGGTTAAACACCCTTTTACCCAAATATGAATTTTGGGCTGCCATTGGCAAATAAGGTATGACCCAAGAAAAAATTGATAATCAATAATCAAATGATTTAATAATAGATCAATGCCATCATATTATAACTCACTATTGTCATGCATAAACGAAATTTAAAATTAACAAAATCGTTTTCACTATTGTAGACAACTTTGGTAAGAGGAATAATTAAAAATACAAATAATTTCAAAACAATTTAAAATCACAGGATCACAAGGCAAAAATTAGGCATAAAAGAAGAATGAAATGCTCACGAAATGCAATTCACAGCACCTGGCCACTTCCTCAGGAAGTGCAAAGGGAAAATTTAATTTTTTGAGTAAGAGGGTGTTTGTCCATTTGACCACTTATATCTTAAGTACTGACCCTACCAGTAACAGTCCTATACTGCTCGTCTCCCATTTATGGAGGGTAAGGGACTAGTTTTGCATAGGGGAAGTGTCACAATTAAGTTTAGATCTATAAAGTATCCTCAGCGCCAGAGATACTCTCCTGCTTTCAATTGTACAAGTGCTTTAAGCCAGAGACACCATGCAACATTATCACTATCCAAGTTGGCCACAGGTGTGCAAAATGGACAGATTCAGCCATATAAGCTTAAACCAAGCAACTGAATCACATGGAAGATGATAAGCACACACAGGATAATGGCAGTCACTGGCTATATGGGCACCTGTGTTGTTAGCATAGGAAGGTCGATATTTACCAGCGATTTGCAGATCATTTTTATCAAAGAATGGGTCTACCAATCGTGTAAGGCTTATCATTTTACTGGTAACGATCTGCAAAATGGCTAATCGGTACCATTCACTAGCAATCTACAGCCCCGATTTGTCGGTAAAATCCACCATGTTGAAACACCTGATTTATCAATTCCAATCACTTTTTGGCCGGAATTGGCAATACATACATTTTTAGACAATCATCTGTAAACGCAAAATTACCCCAATTAATTGTCGATGTATGGGCCCCATTAGATGTTCTCCTAAATATACAATTTAGCATTAAGTAAAGTAACAAACCTGCATTTTAAGTCGATGCATTTAGTTCAAATATGCAAGCAATTAATTTATCTCCAAAACAAATGTTGTCTGGTGATTTCAGGATTCAGACACAAAACAAAGACTGAAAATAGAAAAACGACAAAGTAATAACCCAAGAAACCAATATAGACTGAAGTGCTAAAAATCATGGGATAGCAGTATGTAAAGGTAATGGTAGCTGGCGTCACCATACTGTGACATCTTGGAAATTCCCAGACCAGCATCAGTTATTTTCTGACATCTCATGAGTCAGTTTGAACACCAGCTTGACTGCTTATGGCAGGGTGAAGTGAATTATCGGAGTTTGAACAGGGACATGTGGCTTGGTTAGATGAGTCACGGTTTCAGTTGTTTTGGGCTGCTGGTAGGGTTCAGGTGTCATGCAGACCCCATGAGGTCATGTAACCAAGTTGTCAACAAGGCACTATGCAGGCTGGTGGTGGTTCCATAATGGTGTGGGATGTGTTCACGAGGCATTGGTTTGGTCCACTGGTCTGGCTGAACATGTCATTGACCGGTTACTGCTACATTGCATTGCTTGATGACCATTTGCAGCCCTTCATGAACTTCATATACCCCCACAATGATGGAATATTCCAACAAGATAATGCACCATGTCATCAGTCCCAAGTAGTCCAGAATTGATTCGAGCTTTCTGAGGAGAGCGGACGAATGGTGTGGCGACCATGTTCGTGAATCATGAATCCAATGGAGCATTTATGGGACGTGGTGGAGAGGTCCTTTCGCACCCAAGATCCTGTACCTACGAATATCAGGGAGCTGTGGGAAGCTATCCATATAACATGGGTCAACATCTCTCCAGAGGTCTTCCGTCCACTTGTGGAATTGATGCTACGTCAAGTTGCAATATTTCACCAGGTTAAAGGGCGTCCTACACAATGCTAGTCATCTATCCCATGACTTTTGGCACTTCAGTGTATATGATGCATAATTAAAATATTACATACCTCCTAACATTGCAGGCAGAAAAAAAATAGACTACAATGACCACAATCTCAATATGTAATACACAATCACATTTTGCCAAAGTCATACTCACAAGCACTGAGCCACAAAATCTAGACTGCTGGGGGAATGATGTATGTCAGAGGTTTCCTTATCTTATAATACTATGGTCAATTATACTGTAGCAGTGACTTTAATTTTTTATAGTGTTTCCTTACCCGGTACACATAGAGTTCTTCAGCATCACTTAAGGCATTCTTTGGAACAATTTCTTTTAAGGCCATAAGGACTTGCAGACAGTCTAAGTATCCATCTTCATTAGTATCCACCTTAAATGAAAATTAGGCCATACATAAATTCATATAGCCCTTTGGAATGATCATTGCATCTGTCTTAAATTAAATATTTAATAAAATTCTAGCTCTAAGGTCACAAAAATAGGAACCAAAAAAATATGGCTGCTTCTTCCTTCTGTATAGGCTTAAGTATGGTACATGGCAGGAAGCATGGGCAAATTGTAAAAATAGATGATGTTAATCCTTTTGACATGACCTCTAGCATTCCAAATTTTGTTAAATTGATGACTAATTGTATGTATCACATTTCAATGATGAAATTGGTGTTAAGAAAATTGAAAACATCATATTTAACATCTTCCTCTACCTTGTCAATCATGTTTACTATTTAGTCAAAATAGCTCAGTTTAAAACAGATTTTATTTCATGTTCTGCTCCTTTGCTAAAACATTTATACACACTCTTATCTTTATCCCAGTAGTTGAGATTCCCACACTTGGTCCTCAAGGCACCATAAGGGTCCAAGTTTTAAGGATAACCATGCTTGGGCACAGGTGACCTAATTAGTACCTCAATCTTTTTTTGATTTAACCATATGTACTCAACTATGGCTATCCTTAAAGCCAGAACTGTTAGGGTGCCTTGAGGACCGAGTTTGGGAACCTCTGCAGTAGTCTATTGCTAACCTGTCCTGTCTGACCTTCCCAAATCCTATTTTTCTACTTCTCTACCTTAGCTGACATTCTTGTGCCTGATGTATCACCTGCTCTCCTGGAAGACCTGCCACAGACACTTGCCTCAATCTCTACTCTTCATGTGGATTAAGTGTGCAAAGCACACAGACCTATCACTATGTTGGGCTACTCCATTTCAGGATTGTTGTTTGGTGTTACAGATACAAAATATTCCGAACTGTCTATTTTATTGTTTTGTAGGAAGAATTTGGCTCCATCATCGTATTGTTTGCTTTCTATATCCATAATAAGTTATTAATGTCTAAACTGTATACTTGGCATGTACTGTATGTATTAGAAGCTTGGAAGGAGTTATTTGGTCATGTTAAGGCACTGGTACTTTTATCCTCGTTATGATAATAGATAAATGGTTTGCGTTATTAACAATATCACACAGCACCTACAGTACCTGTTTGCCATGCCTCAGACCTTTATTTCATATGTATATTCATCTAAGTATATGAGCTGTGTCTGCTGCGTTTGCAGTGAATGGCACAATTGCCATCACACTACTTTGTACCATGTACAGAGAAATCACTGTTTTAAAAAAAAAAACTAAAACATCCAACCCGGTTTTGCCTTTTAAGTGATTGCCACTTTAAAATATTGGGCACGCCTGTCAGGATCTTGCTGATGCCTGCAAGTTGCAGGCTATTACATTTCCCCCAAAGTCTGTATAAAACTTGCCAAACACTGCGGGATATATTTATTAAAGTGCGGTGTTTTAGAAGTGGAGTTTTTGCCCATAGCAACCAATCAGATTCTACTTATCATTCATTTAGCACCTTCTAGAACAGGGGGCATAGGCAAATGCAGAGAGGGGAGGGAGGGGGGACAATGGGGATATGAGATGCATGGTCTTGGCCGATCGACTGAGCAAGGGCAACAAATCAAACATTATCCTGTGTCCTCTTCTTGTTCTAATGTCACTAAAAGTGTAGTAAGAAAAAAAGCACAAAATCCTTTTTAGAATGTTCTAAAATGGTAACTAAGATTAATAACTATAAGTTGCTTTGATCATAGTCAACATTTTCCATGACTCAGACTGAAAGGAATTTTTGAACGATTGGAGCAACCATGCCTACGAATTTCATTAATGTTTCATCTCAGTATAAGCCAAGGCTTATTGTACGCAGTGTTGGGACTACCGCCGCTTGAGAGGTGGTCGCTACTTAGCCAACAGATGAGGGAGCCCAGCATGGTCAACCCGATCAAGGCCCCCACTTGTACATGCGAAGAGAAGTCATTCATAGGCCACACCACATTCTCAGAACAGAATGGGGCCTAGAGAGGGTGGACGGGCATTGACAGTCCGGCCCGGCAGTGTTCTGCCATTGGTCACAAACAAAAATGATAAAAATTATTTACCATTTTTGGCCAATTCTTGGAAGGCCTGAGTTTTTGAAGAGGTGACCTTTTTTTTTTATTTAAATGTTACAGTGTAAAAAATTTCATACAAACTCGGCACTCACTTGCTTGTCAAACTGCAACTCCTTTGAATACAGGGAATGTTGATTCCAAAATATTGCAATAATTAGTTAAGCTGACCACAACTTCAATGTTACAGTGTACATATTACGATATATGAGTCTGTTAGTAAGTTTTGTGGTTGTGCTTAAGGCCCTTTAATTCTGCAGTACTTGTTTGGACATTGATTGATTAATATCCTTCTGAAGGTAAGAGATCCACAAATGAACACAATTCTCTAATTCAAGCAACACATGGTACAAATCTTACTGCTTGGTCTGATTGTGGTATAGCGAGATCGGCACCGTTTGGTCCAACAAGATCTCACTGATCAGTTCTTGTGCCAATCACCAGGTTCTCTTCTCACATACCCATGCTGGTGCAGTCTGAAGATGGCAGAAAACAACAGACCGTCTGAGATCATCTTCCATCTGCATTTACCAACTTCTCCAATAATGGTTCGTTCTAATTCAGTCACATTATTATCCGGAATCAAGGCCTTATTGAGTGTTATACCAATTGTCCAATCCAGATGCACGTTACACAGCATGTGTGGCCAGCCTAGGTGCAATCAAATTAAAGCATTCCCCATGATAATCCCTATGCAGCCAAGTATTCTGCTAGATATACCTGTTGTCTAGCCACACTGACAATTTACTATGCAGTTCAGTTTACTTACAATTATTTGAAGTAACTTGCAGTCATTTTAGTTTTTCTTTATTTTTTGCATAATTAGGAAAATAAATGTCATAAAAACACATAGTGATGAAACACTTGACACAGAATATGCTGCATTACAATGACAAATGGAAAATGAGAAAATAGTAATGCCTGTCTCATAGTATTTTATATAATGGAACTTTCTGCAACCAAAGAATAGTAAGTTTATCACCATAATTTAATTGTAGAAGGTTATTAAGGAACAGTTTAGCCTACCCTCCTGCTTTGGCCCAGCTATTGTGTATTAAATTCAGACTAATCAAATTGCAGATTCCAAGACTACTGTATTAGTCATCCCCACTCCTTTTAATTTGTTTAATGGCCTCTTCGTTTTTGTGTGTGTTCTAAATGGCTGTGCATCGCTCAGGCTCACGACATGTAAATAAAGAATGGATTGGGGAACAGTTCTACAAAAAGAATAAAGCGTGCCTCCGTTCTAAAGTTACATTTGATGTTCAAGTAATTCATGGGACGTGTACCACAAGCAGCGGTGCTTATTATTTCTGCTTAACTGTCTACAGACATAGGAGGAGTGAAGGGAGCGGGGGAGAGAAGGGGAAAGAAAGGAGAATGAATTTACACTTACCGCTTCAAAAGCCCTTTTATACTCAGCCAACTTCTCCTGGCTGAAGATGCAGTATTTTGCCAAAAAGTCGACTAAAAAAGAAGACAAAAAGTATGCAATAACCAATGAAGGAAGCCTTTTTCACTTGTATTTAGTTTTACATAAAGACATCCTTTTGCATTACAGAGTTCATTATGAGGACAGCAATTCAGACTGGAATAGGGAATTACTGCCCCTCTCGGGCATCATTTGTGTGTAGGTTTGTAAGGAAGCCTTTTCACCTGGTGGAGGGCACCAAGTCAATTCAGATAAAAAGATGCTTAGCAAGTAAGACACATAAAGGCTTTATAAGATGCAGGGAAGCTGGGTTTCTCTCGTTTCTATTGCAAAATAAAATATCAAGACTTATACTAGAAATTTTAGTGAGTCAAATGTGAGTCAATTCTTATTTGGAAAATTAAGTTTCTTTTATTTATTCAAATAAATGATGAAAATGTAAAGCTGCAAATATGTTTTGTTTTTTTCCACAGTAAAGTGATCATTGATCCCTTAATGTAAATGATTCAGTAGTAGAGTGATACCCCTTTCACACCAGAGCAAAAACCTGGGTTATTGCTGGGTCTACCCAGATTGCAGCTCAGTGTAAAAGGGTCCCTGAAAAATAACCCAGGTCAAGTGACCCAGCAATCCAACCAGGTAGCTACCAGGGTCGGATCCAGGATGAACCTGGGTAATGTGCAGTGTAAACGGCCCAACCCGGGTTATCTGACCTGGGTCATGCCTAAAATGAGCTGATTGGTGGTTGTGGATCAGTCACCTCCAACTTTTTATGACCTCACAAGTTTAGCAGGGCAGACCCAGGTTCAGTGTGAACGGAGCTGACCTGAGAATAACCCAGATCGATGGTGCTGAGTAAAAGGTGTCTGACCTGGGTTGGACCCATGTCTGAAAACCCAGGTCGGACCGAGGTTTTTGGTGGAAAAGAGGTATACTGTTCTCTGCAGCACTATAACGTGTATGGGCCTTACACAAAATACTGGTCAATAAGAATACAATTATGTGATATAGGTACATTACATCTTGTACTGTACATGTTTAATTTTACACTAGGGGATTTATTTACGACGTCAACCCGACACTTCTGTTTGTGTTTATGCCAGATATTCAAAAGGGCAGTGCTTTTACTAGCAAGACACAGCTATTAAATGTAAGGCCCTTTTAAATATCGGCCATAAACACGAACAGAAATGTCGGGTTTAAAAACCTGACACTTTGTAATTAAAATTAAATCCCTAGAAGAGAATAGCACTACCCCACCACAGCATACATTAATCTAATGTTGCTAGTGCTGTTCGATCAATGAAAGCTGTACAGTTAAATTCAGAATAATCTGTGATTCTTGCTCAAAATGTTGGTGGTTTCATTGACTGAAACAACCCATCATTTCTTTAAATTTCATTGTATGAAATCCTGGATGCCTCCTCTCCATGTGCTCACCACGTTTGCAGGGACATGAAACATCATAGCAGTCAAAGAGATACTTTTATTGTGAAAAATTGAACATTCCTGATATCATGATGAGGCTGCTCACACCAAAGATTCCCAGTGGGTAACCACTGACCACCAAGGAAGAGAAATCACAGTAAACTATTATATTAAGGTGAATCAATGGATCTGTGGAGGGGGGTGGGGGAGGGATGATCAGCATCAACTGAATACTAAATAATGGAAGAGGATGATGTGTAACTGAAATTAAAAAAAAAATTTCCAGCATGAATATTTGCAGCCAGACTTGCAATTCTGCAAAAGTACAGTAGAGTGCTTTTGTGGGGCAGGTCCAAAAACCGGAATTGTGCATGCACTTATATATGGGCAAGGTAGATAAATAAGCATAATTAAATTGCAGGGGCACATTTTACTCCCATCTGCCCTCTGAGTTCCTCTGAGTTCCTATCACACACCATAGTTATTGTTTAATACTTGGAAAACATATATAGAGAAGTATGACATGATAGCAGGATGTGACAAATTCAATTGCATACAAATTACCAAGGGTAAGCATTCTACTTGAAAAAAAGTACAACCCATATGATGCTGTCTGAACCCAATAAGTGAGGCACTGATTTACAGGGGTGCCTTGTAAATAATGTTACTCCAAGGTCCTTTCTCTGTTTAAAGAGGGTTTTTTTGTATACATAAAATGTTGAAATCAGTGGACCCCATATACAAAGCACACTGCAAACCACTTTGGTTTATCACTGCTGCAGCTACACAGTCTGCCAAGCACATTTCATTGTGATTGTGTACTTTTCAGTCCTTGGGGATGCCTCCACTAACCTTGGTACACTTCTACGGTGGACAGAAAATCTGAAGAGGCGCATTATGCAAAAGTGTAAACATCATGTGGCCCAGATTTATCAATGAGTGATATTCTGGTTATCCCTTGTTACTAATCTTAATCCAGGGCTCCAGCAGTCCTGTCCTCCGCTATGGTCCAGTGTGAGAAGCGTGGAGGCGAAGGCAGGTCCTTCCTGTGCATGCGCCGGTGGCTGAGCTCAGGGGAGGCAGCTGTGGCTGCTGGGATATCAAGGGGTGGTCGGGTGGAGCCAGAAACGGGTGATGGGCAAGTGAGCAATTTCCATGCCTGTTTCGCACTGAATTTCAAATTAGGTTATCCTAAAATGGTGAATGTGAACATAGCAGAGGAACGGAAAGCTGAGCTTTCCATTCTTATGAATCATACTGACCATACAAATGTATGGTGATGTCATTCAGCCATGGAGTGGGGGTGCCGCTGGAGAAGTACTTAACTTCTCCATGGTAACTGGCTCTGTGAATAGCACTGAGCAGAGAAATCCCTGTTTATCGCAAAACAGGGCTTTTCTCTGCTCTATGAATAGACCTGTATGTCAGGTGGTAGCAACTATTACCAAGGAGGCAGTTGGGATCACCAAAGGAGGAACATAGATGGCATCAGCAGCAGCGGCGGCTCCTAACGTCTTAGAGGAGGGGGGCTGCCGCCGCTGAGAAGACTCGCCCCAAGGGGGACTCACCGGTCACCACCGGAGTAGCTACTGGCTGGGTCCTGGCACCTGCAAAATTGATGTGACAGGCGCTGGGACCGACGCATATGCACTAGTGGCGGGGAGCCACGCATGTGCATTTTCACTGGCTTCCAAAGGGCTGCATCGTCTGCAGCCCCTAGGAACCGGGTAGGGCTGGCTGAAAGACAGAGTAGCTGCTTCCTACTGGAAGCCGCTCTTTGCAATAGCAGCCTGGACTGGCAGTCCCAGGAGACACCTCCCCCTGAGACTGCCTGTTGTGTATCTGACTGGCAGGTGGCGCTTCCAATAGGAAGCCACTGCCAGTCACAGTATAGAGAGTGCAGTCATGGACTGCACTGACTGCACTGAGGTGTCAGATTTTATTGGGAGGGCTGCAGCCTCGCAGTCCCTAAGCAAAATCCACCACTGATCAGCAGTAACTTCTGTTCACTGGGTCCATCTGCTGTACTGAGATTATATTCAGCTGATCTCCTAATTAACCATGTTCTTGGTGTGATGACCCTTCACAACTTCACTAATTTCTCTTTTGCCTTCACAACTCTTTCGCTGTTTTAAATTTGAGTGAAGATTATCATATGGGAGGTAAGGACATAGAGCAATGTGTAGCTGCAGTGATATCTTACTGCCACCAGTATAAAGTTTTGTTTCTGCACTGCTTCGTAAATCTAACTACACTTTGTCCTTTGTGGAGTATATTTACTAAAGTGCGGGCTTTTAGAAGTGGAGCTGTTGCCCATAGCAACCAATCAGATTCTAGCTCTTATCTTCTAGAAGGTGCTAGATAAATGTTAAGTAGAATCTGATTGGTTGCTATGGGCAACAACTCCATTTCTAAAAACCTGCACTTTAGTAAATATACCCCGGTAAGAGAGGCCTGGCGTTGCTTTATTGGAAGCTATTGCAGGTTTTTTTTAGTATTAGTAATGCATCATATTCAGAGTGGATCCTTATCATTGTATGTGCTGCAGTTTTGATTATTTGAAGATGAAGGGGCTTATCCAATAGTGTGTGACTTGCAGTCGCTGCGGGAACTCCTGCAAATCTTCCCATATTTTTAAAGCAGCAATCATTTTAATGGCAAAACCAGTTTGGTTTTGCCTTTAAAATTATTGCCATTATAAAAATAAGGGAAGACTCCCATAAGTTCCCGCAGTGGCTGAAGTCGCACCCTATTGCATAAACCCCAAATTCTTTTGTTAAGAAGAACAAGAAATGGGAGTTTCCATAGTCCAGTCTGAATGTGATCATATTACAAACTATACTGTAACTTAACTTCTCCATGTTTTATTTTAAAACCACTTGAACTTCCTGCTATATTTGTACAGAAAAGGGAACAGTGTAATATCTAGCTATCATAAAATATCATAAAAGACAACTGATAAAAGTGATTGGCAAATAACATGGAAAACACTACAGTTAAGTATAAATAAATTAGAATATTTGTGGTATGACAAAACATGGTCTAGTTGTCTAATGGTGTTCATCATGAATTGTTAAATAAACAAAAATAGCTCTTCCAAATGCATACAAAAGAGCATCTACCTTCTGAATTACATAGTAATTACTGAATACAAAAGGGAAAAAGCAAGGGTGTAGGACATTTTACACATTGGATCCACATATGTAAACACCCCCCTATTCCTTTTTTTCTATTCATGCAGGCGTGATATATTAGATCTATCAAAGTACAGCCTATCACCTTCAGACTGCTCCTGTAATTAATTACATTTACATATTTCTCCTTAAATACTGCTCATGGCAGATTTATATACTGTATGTCACAATTGTAATTTGTTTAAAAATATTTAATCATTGCACATGTTTTCATACGTACATAGAAAAGTAAGCATTATATAAAGCATAAACATGTAAAGATGGAGTGAGAATGAAGGTGCACCCCTTGTTCAGAGAGAGGGTATTTCAATGTGGGATAGATACAGGGCAATAAAATGAAATAAAAATAAAAAATGTTAAGGATGGAAAGCCATCTTCCACATCTACAAATTATGCTTATAACCGGGGCCTTACCAGTACTCTGTACCGGTTACCATATACTTGAAAAATGTCGTTTTGCTTTTCACACTTATGGGGCCCATAAATCAGCAATCAATTGAGGCAATTCTGTGCTTCTCATATGATTGTGTAAGAAAACAGCAATGTATGGTGTTCACCAATTGCCGTTTCCAAACAAAAGGTGATCGGAATCGGTAAATCAAGCTGTCCAACATGTTGGATTTTGACAGCCAATCGGGGCTGTAGATTGCTCATTTATACCAATCAGCCGCTTTGCAGACCATTTATAGTAAAATGATGAGCCTTTCGTGATTGGTAAATGCATTCTTTGGTGAAAATGGCTGAAACATATCGGCAATGTATGGGCGCAAATTTATGAATTGGAGAATCGTTAAATCTGGTGGGGGAGAATGTAAAGTCAGTGAATTATTGCTGATGTATTGGCCCCATTGTTAGTGCCTCCGCCCAAGCCTCCAAGATAGTAGTAGGAACCCATCAGGGGTTGACTTGGGGAAACCACTGATGGAAAAGATACTCAGAGGACAAGAAATGGAATACTCCCCAATTCAATACAACCAATAATTATACTACCACGCCAAAAAGTAGAAATCAAAAGGATAACTTTATTTCACAGGAACTCTTTGATATCACTGAGTCCATACTGTTTCATGAAAGTAGAATTCACAACAAACATATTTATATATAAATCAGCCTATATAAACATGTACCTTTACAGTATAATAGCACATGCAACAAACAATTTCCCTTATACACCTGCGAAAGTAATATACCTCTACATCCACCATAGCAAGTCAGTAGTTGACCACTTTTCCTATAACTCCTTCACAGTATGAACTGTTTGACCGGCACTATCATATGGATCACAGACGGGTGTGGTATAAGAGATAGACAGTAATTAGTTAGCCAATGTCTAGATAGACACCAGCTGTTAGACAGTCAATAGTTAGACAGGGAAAAAAGTCAGACACAAACAAAAGTCAGACAAATGAAAGTTAGACATGTAAAAAGTTTGACAGGGTCAAAAGTTCGACACAAAAATGGTCGACACAAAAATGGTCAACAATTATTATTTTTTGTTTTTTAGCCCTAATCTTCACCCTAACCATCCCCTTGGTGCCTAACCCTCCCTCCTGGTGCCTAACCCTAACCATCTGAGTAAGTGCCTAACCCTAAGCGTGGGGGTAAGTGCCTAACCCTAATCCTCCAACAAAAAAATGCGTCAACCATTTTTGTGTTGATCTTTTTCATGTCAAACTTTTGACCCTGTCGATCTTTTGCACCTGTCAAACTTTTTACATGTCTAACTTTAGTGTGTCTGATTTTTGTCTGTGTCAAATTTTTATCCTTGTCTAACTATTAACTGTCTAACATCTGGTGTCTATCTAGACATTGTCTAACTAATTACTGTCTGTCTATAGTCCGGAACCCGTCACAGACAGCAACAGTGACTACGTTTGGGTACCTTGGAGTACCGGCACTTTGTCACCTGTAGGTGATGTAACGGACTGTTTCCGAAACTTCCGGCAAGAAGGAGCATGCATGCGTGAGAGAACACTGCATCACAACGGTGAAGAGGACACAGCAAAGACTCAGACCACCACTGCCAATGGACTAGAGGTAGGAATAGGGACAGTTAGTTAGCCTACCCACGTCCTCATTACAGTGCAAGGGGCTCCGCTCTCCAGCCATACTCTATCAGTAACCCCTCAACTCCAGCTCCCTAACCTTTTTCACTCAAAGAGCTATAGACATTATGCCTGTCATGTTTTAAATGTTTTTAGAGTTTTCAGCATTTTAAACACTGTTTAAAAATTGTGCTTAATACCTTCTTTATTTTTAGTGTTTTTAGGTTCTTATGGTGCGTACACACGTAGCGATAAAAATTTATTATTTTAATGATAACGATATCGATCATATCGTTATCGTTCATATCTTGCATTTTTTGGTCCCTACCAACTCACCTACGACCAGCGATGCGCGGTCACATATGGATGATAGTGATATCGTCCATCGGCCGTGCATGCAGCCAAACTTGCTCGATATCGAGCAGTTTACTATAGGGACCCGCGATCAATGGTCGCTATAGTCGATGGTGAGTTGGTGGTGCTCAAGGGTGCCGAGAAGGGGGGAGAGCGGGTACTGATTACCCGGGCCCGGCCAAGCCGCGGGGGCCCGGGCCGCAGCACACTGGTAACTGTTTAGCCGTGTATTTAAAAACAAAACAAAAAACAATCAGCTTTATTACACCTCCGCCGTGAGGGGCAGTAGTGATAGTGGTGTTAGGAAGGGGGGGGGTGAGTCATCGGACTATCCCACCGTGCATGACTCACTTGCTCACAGCTGCCACTCCGCTGCGGAGCTAATGGTCTTGCAAGATGATGACATCATCATCTTGCGAGGCTCTCACTCTATACCAGGCTCTGGATGACGGGCGGTGATTGGGAGGCACAACAGGAGGCAGGCATCAATCTGGAAGACCTTGGGGCTGGGCTCAGAGCGTGACTGAGGGGGAGGTAAGAGCCGAGGAGAGTGCCCAGCTGAATACTGTGAGTGACTTTGACACTGCCTATATTAATTTATAAATGCATCCTTCCTTTAGTGTATTAGTTATGCATTATACATATATATATATATATATATGTGTGTGTGTATATATATATAGTTAGGTGCATATATATTGGGACATTGACAGAATTTTCATATTTTGGCCTCTATTCAACACCACAATGGCTTTGAAATGAAACAAACAAGATGTGCTTTAACTGCAGATTTTCAGATTTAATTTGAGGGTAATTACATCCAAATCAGGTGAACGGTGTAGGAATTACAACGGTTTCTATATGTGCCTCCCACTTATTAAGGGGCCAAAAGTAATGGGACTATCAACTCAAAAGCTATTTCATGGACAGGTGTGGGCTATTCCCTCATTATTTCATTATCAATTAAGCAGGTAAAAGGTCTGGAGTTGATTCTAGGTGTGACATTTGCATTTGGAATCAGTTGTTGTTGACTCTCAATATGAGATCCAAAGAGCTGTCACTATTAGTGAAGCAAGCCATCATTAGGCTGAAAAATCAAAACAAACCCATCAGAGAGATAGCAAAAACATTAGGTGTGGCCAAATCAACTGTTTGGAACATTCTTAAAAAGATAGAACGCACCAGAGAGCTCAGCAACAACAAAAGACCCAGAAGACCACGGAAAACAACTGTGGTGGATGACAGAAGAATTATTTCCCTGGTGAAGAAAAACCCCTTCATAACAGTTGGCCAAATCAAGAACACTCTCCAGTAGGTAGGTGTATATGTGTCAAAGTCAACAATCAAGATAAGACTTCACAAGAGTGAATATAGAGGGTTCACCATAAGATGTAAACCATTGGTGAGCCTCAAAAACAGGATTAGATTAGAGTTTGCCAAACAACATCTAAAAAAGCCATTACAGTTCTGGAACAACATCCTATGGATAGATGAGACAAAGATCAACTTGTACCAGAGTGATGGGAAGAGAAGAGTATGGAGAAGGAAAGGAACTGCTCATGATCCAAAACATACCACCTCATCAGTGAAGCATGGTGGTGGTAGTGTCATGGCGTGGGCATGTATGGCTGCCAATGGAACTGGTTCCCTTGTATTTATTGATTATGTGACTGCTGACAAAAGCAGCAGAATGAATTCTGAAGTGTTTTGGGCAATATTATATGCTCATATTCAGTCAAATGCTTCAGAACTCATTGGACGGCACTTCACAGTGCAGATGGACAATGACCCGAAGCATACTGCAAAAGCAACCAAAGAGTTTTTTAAGGTTAAAAAGTGGAATGTTATGCAATGGCCAAGTCAATCCCCTCACCTGAATCCGATTGAGCATGCATTTCACTTGATGAAGACAAAACTGAAGGGAAAATGCCCCAAGAACAAACAGGAACTGAAGACATTTGCAGTAGAGGCCTGGCAGAGCATCACCAGGGATGAAACCCAGCATCTGGTGATGTCTATGCGTTCCAGACTTCAGGCTGTAATTGCCTGCAAAGGATTTGCAACAAAGTATTAAAAAGTGAAAGTTAGATTTAGGATATTTTAGTTTGTCCCATTACTTTTGGCCCCTTAAAAAGTGGGAGGCACATATATATATCTCATGTAGAGGGGCACTCTGGATCCATAATGTAAATGCCTCCATGATGTAAATGCCAGGGTGCCTTACTTAAGTAAAGTACAGCATGGAGGTGTCCATGACAAAGGACCAGGCGACACTCACACACAGGAGTGCTGTGAGGGGGGTGGGAGCGGGTACAGATTACCTGGGGACCGGGCATGGCAGGGGGGAGTGGTTGGACGGGTCTCTGTCTCCGCATGATCGCACACTACACAGTGTACACAGACAGTGTGTCACTACTTACAGACTTACAGCCACGATGCTGCGGAGCCCTCACGAGATGATGACATCATCATCTTGCGAGGCTCTCATCACCAGAAGGCAGCGCGGTTCCGTGCGGCAGCGGCGGGCGAGGCCTGAGGGATCGCAGATAGCAGTGATGCAAAAGGGATGTGCCGCTAGGCCATGCCCCTTTACATATATGCCACGCCCATTTTTGGGAGCGCGCTCACCTTCGGCGCACGGATATCTCAAGTGCAGTTCATTCAATGTTGGAAGGTATGATATATATATATATATTTATATATATATATGTGCAGCCCTGCCCCTAACATGATGTGACCACTCCCCCTCAATGGGGAAGGGGCCCTGGGAAGTTACTGTACCAGGGTCCAGGATTTCTCTTGGGAGCCCTGGGTGTGCTGGATGATCGATATCGAACATAGGAACATAACATGGATGCCTTTATGTGCAGACAAATTAAACCAGGAGAAAATGTCTCCCTCCTTACAGATTATACTCACAAAGTAGACATTCATAGGAAGCTCTTAAATAATACTTTATATAATACTAGATGTATTGGATGAGACACTCTGTAATGGTAGTGGTTAAATTCTGTGTGCACTGTATGTAGATGGTGGTATAAGACTCTACTAAGGTAGAACCTCAAAAAAAGGACATGTGAAAGGGATCCAAAATGGAGTCTTGGGTTTTTTACGGTACCCTGCCAGACTTCAGATGTAATAGAAACTTCTTCTTGATGAGACTATAAGATGGATAATGTTTCATGCCCAAGAGTGTGAGCTGATAAGAAATTCATGTGGAAGTAATTGATTATTGTGGACTTACAGCCTGTAAACCTACAATAGCTGATGGGTTGTTACTTTATCGCTCTCCACGTTATCTCTCTCCAAGGCTTATTTACTTAGTACAGTACATCTCCCCCTTAATATCATTAGAGAACTCAGGGCCATAACTACGGTAGTGTGACCAGTGCCATGGCACAGGGCACCGCAGGGCAGGGGGCACTGTTTGGGCCTGTCAGTTTTCTGTTTATTATCATTCTCACTTGTAGCTTCTTCTTCTTTTATCCCCAGCATCTCTTGGCCTCCCCTATCTCTTCCCTGGCCCTTCTCCATGAGGCCACGGCCCTTTTTCGGGTATACATGTTATGTCCCTATTTCAAAAATAAAGGGGGGCGGGGGGGGTGGCACCAATGCTTTTTCTGGCACAGGGCACCAAAAAGTCTAGCTATGGCTCTGAGAGAACTCATGGATAGCCTGAAGGAATCTATGCAGTAAGTTTAAGATGGGAAAAACACAGAGGTTTCAATTATTCTGAAGTCAAATGTGGTTGAGATGCCTCATGACAAATGATAGTTCCAATGTAGGGAGTAAAGCAAAGTCATTTCATGTGTGAGTTGCTGCGTAGCTGAAATAAGTCCTGCTCTCTCTATTACTAAAGCTCCAAATGTCTATGACCTGTAAAACTATCATAAGGGACATAGGCCCTCATTCAGAGCCGTACGCTCTGAGCAGAGCGCACGCTCTGAATAAGGGCCGGGCTCCATTTTCATGGAGCGTCCTCCTGGACGCTCGTATAGCTGTGGGTCACCACCCACAGGCTATACGAGCGTGCATTTTGATGGCCGCGATGGTCGTGACCATCGAAATTGCGAGCCGGAGCCTGCGGTTGAGGTTTTCAACCGCAAGCTCCGGAGTGATTTTGGCTCTATCAGAGCCAAAATCACTCCCACTGACATCACTAGTGATGTCAGTGGGCCGGCTTCTGACGGGAGGCGTTCCCGTGGGAACGCCCCCGTCAGGGAGGCACGCCCCCGGCACGCCCACCAAAGGGGGCGTGCTGTCAATCAACATTGACAGCACGCCCCCTTTGATCGGACACAACGAGCGAAGGAAAGTCCTTCGCTCGTCGTGTCTGGCGCATGCGCACGACGGAGCTCCCTCCGTCGTGCGCATGCTCAGTGCAGACCATCGACCCACTTGCGAGCGGACAGCCGCTCGCGAGTGGGTCTGAATCAGGCCCATAATGTAGGATAGTAGCTATTTGAATTCTGGCTGCATGTGGTAAATGAGAGCTTATATAGTGACTAGCGAGGGATCAATAAGTACAATAAAATCAACAATACATATGAATGGAATGTCTCTGAGGCTTCTGCCACAAATGACATCATGCCTCATGTTTCAGTGTGTGGAGGTTGGCAGGTATTTGTTGATCATTCGTAGCTACTGTATAATGCTTTTAGGAGTTGTCCCACATTAACTTCTAAAAGCATTAGATAATTTTGTAAATTGCAATGCTTAGTGTACATCATAAAGGGATGTATACCTGGCTTTACACTAAGGTAACCAGCATTAACACTCACACAGCAATAAGGAGCCATAAAAAAGTCTATATAATGATATGCTTTAAATTAGTCAAGATGGTTTGTAATGATTCATTTGAAATATATATTCGCTGTCTGTTCTGGTAATTATACATTATGAGATTTTAGGGTATTCTTGTTTAGATCATCCATGAAGGGAAATTGGTAGTATGGTTAAAAAAAAAGGATAACAACTAACATTATGGCATATTACATGGATAAAACACGTATTGCATACATACATGCTATAAAGTACACTTGAGTGGAACAATTTCAAGCCCTCAAAACTAGAGATGAGCGGGTTCGGATCTCAGAGATCCAAACCCACCCGAATTTTGAGATCTCCTCCACCGGCCCCAGATCTCAATCCGAGGCATTCTGGGCTGGTGCTGTGTTGTCTGCTGTGTCCATCTGGGCTGTTGCTGATCAATCTGGGCTGTCTGCTGCGTCCATCTGGGCTGGTGCTGATCCATCTGGCCTGGTACTGTGCTGTCTCCTGCGTCCATCTGGGCCCAACTTCTAGACCCCCCCAAAAAATATATATATATATTGTCAATTTATTTTCTGTGTGTGCATGTTAGACTTAGCCGCACAAGATAGAGCAAGTTGCAACCTAGTGCTGCCCGACTCCAGTCGGTGCTCTGGGCCAAAGTTCTGGACCTGAAAAAAATAAAATAAATAAATTGTCTTTTTTTGTCTAATATTTGTCAGTGAGTGGTGTGTGTGCGTGTTAGGCTTAACTGCACAAGATACAGCAAGTCAGCAACGCAACCTAGTGCTGCAAGACTCCAGTTGTCATCAATCTGTGCTCCGGGCCCAAATTCTGGACCTGAATTTTTTTTAAAAAAAATAGTCTTTTTTTGACTAATATTTGTCGGTGTATGTGTGTGTGTTAGGCTTAACTGCAAAAGATACAGCAAGTCAGCAATGCAACCTAGTGCTGCCCGACTCCAGTCGTCATCAATTTGTGATGTGGGCCCAAGTTCTGGACCTGAAAAAAAATAAAAATAAACTGTCGTTTTTTGTCTAATGTTTGTCTGTGTGCGCATGACTGCACGTGTGTGAATTTTGTAACCGCACCTTGGCTACACTATTGGTGCTTGTGACACTGCTTCAACACCGCAGAAAATATGGAGGGCTGTAACATGACAGGAGAGCAAGGCCAAGAACCACATGTTGTAACTGCCGCCAGCAGTGCAAGGCTGTCAACTTCCTGGTCATCTATGAAGGCCCATGCCCCAGGGCTTAAGTCACGCCATCGATATGGTAAAGCTTCTTTTACTGAAGTTAACAAAAACCAATTTAAAGGAAATTTGCCTTTAGATAAACAAAAAATTGGCAATATGCCATTCACTACACAAAGTGGCAAGGAAAGGATAAGGCCTTGGACTTTCTTTATGAAGACTGCTGGTTCTGATTCTGATAGCCCTTCTGCTTGTAGTAGTAGTGGTGGTGGTACCATTAAAAAATTGAAAGTTGTTAAGATGAGTAAGACAGCTCCGGAAAAACAAACTGTGTGCCCCGAGAATTCAAAATCACAAATCCCCGAGAAGAGTGCAAGTGTATCCGCGGTTGCCATGTGTGAGCCAGACCTAAATACTAGTGTACTGGAGGATCCTCCAAGTTCCAACATTTGTGTGCCCTCTGTAAATGTGGGGAAGGGCAGTCAACATCTTGCAGACGTAGTCATCGAGGATGCTTCTGTGGAATTGCACATGGAGGAGGAGGATATTTTGTAGTTGAAGGTGCTAAGGATGATGAGGATGTTGATGATAAAGATGTTGGTGGTGAGGATGTTGTTGCCGAGGATGTCGTTTGTGTAAGTAAGGCAACAGCTGTTGCCCATGGATTGAAAAAGCCAAAACCCATTGTTGTCATGCCAGGGCAAAAGACAAAAAAATCCACTTCTGACATGTGGAATTATTTCCACCCCAATCCGGACAACAGTTGTCAAGCCATATATAACCATTGCCAAGCAAAAGTGATTAGAGGGAGGGACCTAAACCACCTAGGAACCTCCTCCTTGTTACGTCACTTGGAGCGCATTCATCAAATATCAAAGCGTATGTCGCCAAGTTCCAAAACTCAAAACGTCCAGTGTCACCTACCTGCTCCCTCTCTGTGGGATCCAAGCGCCTTCGATCTCCAACACCAACACCTGCATCATCAACATCCTCATTCGTCATCGGGAGTAGTCCTGCTGCATCCAGTTGTTATTTGAAGCATGATTGACTCCTCTCCTATTCATGATTCCTCAGAAGGATCCTTGATGACTATGCCTGTTGCTGCTGCTGTGAGTGGATCTTCATCCCAGAAGGGGACCAGGAGGAAGACTACTTGTAGCGTATTTTCCAAAAAACAATTAACTGTCAAACAATCGTTTGCAAGGGTAAACAAGTATGATAGCAATCACCCATTTGCACAGCGGATTACTGACGCCATGACAACTATGCTGGTATTAGATGTGCATCCAGTATCCACCATTACTGCAGTGGATTTTCAACAGTTAATTGAGGTCCTGTGTCCTACCAGATCCCTTCTAGATTCCACTTTGCCAGAACAGCAATTTCAAGTGTGTACAAGGACATTAAAAAAAGCCTTATTAATGTCCTCAGAAATGCCGTTGTACCCACTGTCCACTTGACCACTGATATGTGGACAAGTTGGACAGGGCAAACTAAGGATTACATGACTGTGACAGCCCACTGGGTAGGTGTATTGCCTACTACAGCAACAGCAGCAGCAACATCTACCAAAAGACAGCTGATACACAGGTAGGCTACTCTTTGTATAACTGGTTTCACTAAGAGGCATACCGCTGAGAACCTTTTAGAAAAACTCAGGGAAATCATTGCTAAATGGCTTACCTCACTTGGACTCTCCTCGGGATTTGTGATTTTGGACAATGCCACCAATATTATGAGAGCATTACATATGGGCGAATTCCAACACATCCCATGTTTTGCTAACACAATTAATTTGGTGGTGCAACGTTTTAAAAAAATTGACAGGAGCGTACAGGAGATGCTCTCGGTGGCCCGCAAAATATCCGGACATTTTAGACATTTGGCAAACGCTTGTTGAAGATTGCATGACCAGTAGGTACTGTTAATTTGCCCTGCCATCAGCTGAAGCAAGAGGTAGTAACACGGTGGAATTCTACCCTATATATGCTTCAGCGCATGGAGGAACAGCAAAAGGCCATCCAGGGCGATACAACGGCCTATGACATAGGCCGTGGAGGGGGAATGCACCTTACTCAAGCACAGTGGAGAATAATTTCCGTGTTGTGCAAGGTTCTCAAACCCTTTGAACTTGCCACACGTGATGTTAGTTCAGACACTGCCAGCTAGAATCAGGTCATTCCCCTCATCAGACTTTTGCAAAAACAGCTGGAGAAACTGAAGAAGGAGCTGAAACAGAGCGATTGCGCAAACTATGTCAGGCTGGTGGATCAAGCCCTTGATTCACTTCACCAGGATCCAAGAGTCGTCAATCTATTGAAATCTGAAAAATATATTTTGGCGTCCATTCTGGATCCTAGGTTTAAATCCTACCTTGTGAGTTTTTTTCCAACATACCAAAATCTAAAACTATGTAAAGAGCTGTTGGTCAAAAAATTGTAAGCTGCAGCTGCAAGTGAAATGCCATCATCTCCTCAGTTTCTGCAGCTGCCACTAAAAAATTAAATTTTCCTTAAAGAATACCTGCTAGTCATGCAGATGGTTCACCAAAAAATGACATCTGGTCAGGCCTGAGAGAACTGCCTATTAGTGACATGTCTTCTACTGTGACTATGTGTGATGCAGTCTCCATTCACAGAATGGTGGAGGACTATTTCAGAGATAACATCCTAATAGGCATGTCAGACAGTCCCTTTCACTACTGGCAGGAAAAAGAGGCAATTTGGAGTCCCATACACAAACTGGCTTTGCATTACTTAAGTTGCCCACTCTACAGTGTGTACTCCGAAAGAGTTTACAGTGCAGCTGGCAACCTTGTCAGTGATCGGCGTAAGAGGTTACTTCCTCAAAATGAGGAAAAGATGATGTTCATTAAAATGAATTACAAATTCCACGAGGAAGTCCTCTACCAACAATTACATCAAAAAATTACAGAGGCGCCTAAGGTGGATTCCAGCGGGGACAAATTAATATTGTGTGAAGAAGAGGATGTACACACTTATGGGGATGATGAGGATGAGGACAACTTGTAATATAAAGCCAGTTTGTGTATGGGATCATTTTAATTTCCATGTCCAATAAACATTGGCAGCTTGTTTTATGGGGGTCCAAAACAAACCAATAATTTCAGCCACAATTGGCAGTCCTTGTCGCTGAAATGATTGGTTTGTTAAATTGTGAATGTCCTGTTTTGTATACCACATAAGGGTGGGTGGGAGGGCCCAATAACTATTCCATCTTGCTCCTTTTTCCTTTCCATTATGTGCTGGTTGAGGCATTGCTGCCTGACATTTTAAATTAATGTTATGGTTGGTTTAGGAACCAATGATTTATTTTTAAATTAATTTATTATCAATTTTACAACCAGGGGCTGTACCAATGAATTGCTTTTTTATTAATTGTTCAGCCAGGGGCTGCACCCTTGAATTGATTTTTAATTCATTTATTATCAATTTTACAGCCAGGGGCTGCACCCAATGAATTGTATTTTAATTAGTTTATTATAAATTTTACAGCCAGGGGCTGCACTAATGAATTTGTTTTTAGTAATTATTCAGCCAGGGGCTGCACCCAATGAATTGTTTTTTAATTAATTTATTATCAATCTTACAGCCAGGGGCTGCACCAACTATCAACTATCAATTCTTCAATCCTCAAGGGTATCCCAACCATCATCTTTGCACAATCCTCAACTCTATTAATAATTATATCAATTAGTTTTGAGCCAGCAAGCTGGATGCAACCTTTTGGCCCTTTAACTAGATGAAAAAATCAATATTGTGAGCTGTGAGGTGGTCAAAATTGACTGGAGACGAGTTGAAATAAATGTTATTGAGGTTATTAATACTTTAGGAACAAAAAAGGCCCATTTTATGTGATTTTAGCTGTTTTTTTTTATTTTTTAAGAAAAAATCCAAAACAAGGAAACAAAACACGGAGGTGAGGTTTTGGCAAAACCAATCCAGATCCAAAACCAGGGGAGATCCAGATCCAAAACCAAAATCAAAATACGGGGGTCGGCGCACAACCCTACTCAAAACAGTTTGTGGATTGTTGAAATATTACAGACACAATTGCCACTTACAGACAGGCTGGTGACTGGGAAGCATTGCTGGCTGGAGGAAGAGCACAGTCATAGGGCCCAATTCAGCAAGGATCGCAACTGTGATTACACACGCAATTGGCCGATTGTTGTGTTATGTGCATGCGTATGCATCGCAGTGCGTGTGCACGAACACTCCACTGCGATCGCAGTGACTATGCAGACCCATCGCAGAGTGATTGACAGGAAGTACCGTTTGGGAGTGGTGACGGGGGTGGTCGGTGAAATGCGGGCGTGCCAGTGCGTTTGAACGCTGTTGCAGGGGCGTGCATAAATTAGCCAGTGCAATGCCGTACGCAGCTTGTGTACTCATAGCTTGCAATAAGGTTAGTAATTCCTGAGTAAGGTCAGAGCTTGTGCAAGGGAGCGTGAGGCTGCAATGGTACTCGATGGTACCGATGGTTTCGCAGTCTTGCTAAACATTATGGATGTGAGTAAGGTAAGGCGGGTGTCCTTGTGTAGTGCTGCGACGGCATAGTGATTGTGAATTAGCATATCTTTGCAGTGAGACTGCGTGCGTATTCGCTATTGCAATCGCAGTTGGGATCCCTACTGAATCAGGCCCATAGTTACTTCTTGTATACGGATATATTGTAACTATTGCTGATCACTTCAGTATTTATAGCCAGGCAGCAAGGCAGAGGCCTGAGGCAATGGAGAGGTAGAAGAAACAAGCAATGTGCCTTGCTCGCAGACCCCCCCAAGCAGCAGCATGATTGACATGCTGCAGCATTTGGGGGCGGAGCTCGGTCATGTCTGGTCACCGCTCCCAGAAATGGGGGAAGGGTCTGCATTGGCATTGGCGAACGCAGATACATGGCTTCTTACGTGACCAGCACAAGAGCAGGCTGACTAAAGGAGAAACCATCGCGGCCATCGGTCATGATAGTTGCGATGTTGGTAGCAATGCTGGGATTGCAAATTTGCATCTGAGATGGATGGATTTGCACAGCTGCTTGTGTGATGCTCAGGCCCAAAGTCTGTAAATCTGAGGGTGAACAGAAGAAAATAAGTGAACCTGTAGTTATAGCATTTTTATGCTTCGGTATAAGGACACAGATGGAAATATATGTTTCTTTCTAGAATACAGCAAAACAACTGGTATATTTACTTTTTTTTTTAATCTACAAAGAGTTCACCTTGCTCCTGCTTTCACGTAATCCTTTAAAATGATTATATTCCTGGCATGATAATTAAATACAAGTTGCTCGGAATGCTTCATTTAATGCATATAATCTACAATCTAAGGCATGAATCACAGTCTTTGCCAAAATCTGATGTTCATCACTTGCCAGCTCTGTAACATTGATACTTCATGTTTTTTTACACTTGATCACTGCCACGGGTTTGTCACAAGCTGTGAATGCCAAAATACAAATACTTAACGTGAAGAAAATATTTCAGTGTGCCAAGAAAATTAGCTGTTGTGAAGCAGGTGCACCAGAAGCCTGGTAAGATTACTTCAGATGTCAAAAAGTATGCCTGGTAACATGAGCAAGCAGCTTGCAGGTGCTGAGGTCTGTATCAGGCACACACATAATAGAAAAATAAAGTACAAAAGGTAGGTGACCGCAAAGCTTTTTCATAAACTACAATAAAGTACAAAAATAAATAAAATAAAATAAAAGTGCAGTTAAAATAATAAGAAGACAAAGTAATGTATACCTGCAAAAATGTATGGACTAAAAAGACAGCTGTTAAATTTGATCCTGAAGGAAAGCGTAAAAAAATAAAAAATAAAATACTGCCCAACACAAGCCGACAATGGCGAAATTAAAAGGTTTGGAAATGGCTAATAGACACACGCTTGTATTTCTGCATAGCTATACATATTAGTAAGCATTTAAAAATTCAAAGTGCTATATTAATGTCATTTTGGGACTGGCAGGGGTAACAGTTTCCCTTAAATTTAAAGAAAGAGGCATTAGTCATGTTGCACTCTACCTTACCTGTCTCCGTGCCTCGCCACCCTAACTCTACGCAAACATTTTATATTGTGACACACCGGGGGAAATGGAAGTCATATGAAACACCAATGCCAAACAATTTTAACAAATAAAACTAGATTACTAACTGAATATGTTTATATTTGAATAGCAACTTAAATTACTACTAACTTAAATTCAAATTAAAATGATGGTCATTGATAATCCCTATTGCATAAGTTTAACTTATTTTAAATTCTTGTGACACTTGGAGCTTGGTAACATGTAGAGATGTGCGCCGGACCATTTTTGCTGGATTTGGATTTGGATTAAGCTACCCCACACATGAATGGTCTCAGGATGATTTAACATCTGACCAAAAGTTCTAAAAACACTGAAGCAGCAAACTTTGTGAAAAGTAAACCAATACTTGTGCCACTCTCAAAACTTTTGGCAATGGCTGTACAACACTGCCACTTGTGAGTCCGGAGTCTCAGCACAGCCAATACAGCAGAGTATAGCATAGCACACAGATACGTTCAGTGTGCCCCCTATACACAGTCACTTTAGAGTACAGCCACTCATGGACACAGCACAGCCTGAGCCAGTACAGCAGTGTACAGCGCAGCAAACAGCAGCATGCATCATGGTGAACGAGTACCAGCCGCGGCGCCTGATATAGAATCCGACGCCGGGAAGATGACGTTCGGCCTTGAAGTGGAATCCGAGACTGACTGGAAAACCCGAGCCGCGACTCGGGTAAACTTGGATTCCCAGTGTTTGGAGCAGTTCAGATTCCTTGAAATCCAGGCCGCTCATCTCTAGTAACATGATACACAAATGTGTCCTGGTATATTGGATAGGAATGTCTGACTAGCAAGCTGCTACTATGGTTTTACTGTAAGCATTGTCTGGCATGTCTATATGTTGTGTAAGTGGTTTTCCTTTCATTTGAGTACTTAGGGCCTAATTCCGAGATTTACACTAATGCAATCGCAACTGCATTCTCTTACGGATTACAGACGCTAAAATATGCTAATGCCTTCCAAAGCTTAGCGGATCATAGGGACGCCCACTGCTGCCTTCTCATATCTGTCTGACGTGCAACAGTGTAAACATCAGTATCATCGACGCACATCGGGCAGTCACGCAGCAAGTAGGTCAAGTCTGACGAGCCGCAAACAATACAACCTTCCGGACATGCAGAGAGCTCTCATACTATGAAGGAGAACACAATTATTTAAACGGTCCGACACGCCTGCTTTTTTCATAACCACTCCCCCATTACCACCCCCAAACACTGACCTGTCACTCACTTTGCGAGTAGTTCCTCTGTAGGAGTGTAATCCCTTTGCAATCGCTGTGTGCGCAGTGTGGCTATTGTGCATGCACAATAGCGAACAATTGTCAATCTGCATAAATATCAGCTTTGCAAAAATCTCTAATTCAGGCCTGTAAATGGATACTAAGTAGTGAGGAAGCTTAATAAGGACATCCACTACTTTTTCAACCAATCTAAGGGCCACATGTCTAACATAAGTGTCGCCTGAAAATTTTGACTTCTCCATGTGGCGCCGCTTACACTCTCCTAGTTACGGCACTGAACTGGAGTATATAAGAACATCTTCAAAGTAAACAGTAGCAAACTTCATCAAACAGGCCCGCAGGACATTAATTAAATCATGGAAAATAGAAGGGTCATTGCATAACCCAATACTCATAGTGGGGGTGATACAGAGGTGGACACAGTTGCAGTAAACTGCTCTTAGTGCTATCAGGCTGAAGGCAGAGGAAGCGCTTTAGTACAAAGGTACAGGGATTTTCTCTGCCTTTTTCGTTTGACCCCCTTATTTAAACTTAGTACATGGATCCCTCTTTTCTCTACTTCAACACAACACTATACTAACTGCTCATGTAATTCATACGTTATCACTCACAAGTCACAACATAGAGATGTTAGATATAATTTTCTATATAGGATAACGTTTACCAAGCCATCAGAAAGTCAGACACAGCTAAATGCCAAATGTACTAACATGATAGCCTCATTATATAACTGCTTGTTGAATATTATTAGGCCACATCAGAAATACTGAATTTTACTTTAATCATTAGAGTGGGTGATGCTGAGAATTCCATTGACAATGGCAAAATGAAAAAAGAAGAAGCAAAAAGCTTCTCACCTCTATATCAGTAGATGTCAAAAAAATGTATCCTTCAACAATGGATTAATTCAACCGTGACTTTTATGTCCACGTTTAAGGAGAAATAATTATATATATTCAATATGGACTGGCTGGAAACCGTTTTACACAAAGAACAAAGAGTCCAACACTATTTTATGATTTGTGTAAGATTTATTGAGTTTATCTCTAAAACAAACAAATTACCAATTAAAACTTGTTTTTGAAAGACTGGAGTCCATCAATCTTAGATATAAAATTAATTGGTTCGTTTGTTTGTGTGTTCTGCATTCGGACACCCTTCACCGAATAGGATGAAACCAATGCGAGGTGGTCCAGTTGGATCCTGGAAAGGTTTTAGGCGGGTTAGGGTCCTGGTCGGACTTCCCGTTGGTGTACACTGGGCAGAAAGTTGACCCAGGGAGCCTGTTCTAAACCTTCCCCTGGATGGATTTGGACTAAAACGTCACAGAGTGGTAACATTGGATCCCAGAGGATAGGGGGTTGTAGTCCTGGTTGAACCTCATGTTGGTGTACACTGGGCAGAACATTGATCCAGGGAGCCTGTTCTGGGCCTTCCACTGGATTGATTTGGATGAAAACTTCACAGAGGGTTTGGCAATTGGTCTGGCATGCCTAATGGAGTGGTTGGGGTCTCGGTCGGACGTCACAGTGGAGTGAGACAGGGAGCCAGTTTTGGGCCTTTCACTAGAGGGATTGTGATGACATCACTTAATAAAACTTAATAACTTGAAGATTTAAACCCAGGCAATGCCGGATACTTCAGCTAGTTCAACTATAATTTTGACCGAGTCTACTTTATTAAGTGGGGTGCTTATTACCTTTGGCACTGACACTTCACTTTCTCACCTGTCTTTTTCTTTAAACCCCCCCTCTCAATTATTCCTATTGGATTGTACTAAAAGCCTACCACTCAAAAAATTATACAAATTTGATTCTGTTTTAAAATTCAATAATTTTGCCAACTTAAAATATTGTAGGTTGGAATAGAAAGTCAATGACTGTACTACCTTTAGGTATCCGGTCACATTGTCATGATTAGTGTCGATATGGTCGCTGTTGACATGCTAAGTATGCTGTCATTTTGACGTTGTCATTTCGACCTTATACATGTTGACATGATAACTGTCAACATAACATTACACAACCCTTTCTGTAATACATCTTGGAATGTGTGCATCTTGGACTGTGTCCAGTGATGTTCCAAACTTGACGTTTGTAATTTGTTTGAAAAACAGGTTACCATTATATTTCTAATAAAAATTTTTAAAAAGTAATTCAAGATAATAAACTCAGCCCACATATAGTTTTCTTATTATACTGCCAGCTCAAAACACTGGGCCTGATTCAGACTCGAATGCTAAGCTGCGATTGCTCGTGGCCAAAAGGGGCCGGTTATGCAAATTCCGCATCGCACTGTGTAGCGTAAGGACGCCCTCTATGTCTTATAGAGCGACGGCAGTGAGCGAACGCAGGTATCTAAAGACGTCCACTTTCCTTTCTTAACATGCGTCATCTCCAGGAAGTGTATGATTAATCGGTAGCATCGAGAGCCATCGGAACTGCACGCAGCGCTTGAGGTAGCCCCTACCCCACTGCAAGCACTGCGATTACTGCAGGCTGAAATCCAACCAAGTGATGTGTACAATGGCACTTCCACGCTAATTATGCAGACCCATAAAACTCTGTTTTGACGCCCAGACACGCCTGCGTTCGCAGCACCACTCCCCTGTTCACAAGCACCTTCTCCTGTTACCACCCACAAACGGCACTGTCACTCAAAGTAGCGCTCAGTCTTTGTTCTACGAGCGCATGATTCCCAATCGCAGTGACTGGCTCGCGCACTGCGATACATACGCATGCCCAGACAGGCAACTATCGCTCATAGTGAGCGAACGCAGCTTAGCATCCAGGTCTGAATCAGGCCCACAGCCCCTAACAGATGTTATAGCTTGAATGCATTATAAAGAGAACTGCATATAATTAAATTAATATTTTTAGGCACTTTTGTGCAGAGACTATACGTAGGGCCTATTCTTTACTGCTATTGATGACATGAATCTTATTGATAATACTGGTGTATTACTGGAAATTAACATCACTTCTAGCATCATATTGGCGGCAAAATATTGGGCATTACTATCATTCCTGGTAGGGCCATTCCATAGAAAGTGAAACTAAACTGACAAAAGATAATTTAGCAAAATCACTTCTTTTTCAAGGTAAATTTGGTCTAAAAAACATCAGTATTCCCTATACTGGTGAAGAGATATGTAGCAACACTAGTATTTCTGTAAATGCTAATCCTGAAGCTAGCTACTATTGGAAGTAAATGCACATGAAAAGCAGTATTTGAAGAAGAAGGTTAAAAAGTTTGTTATGACTCATTAATAATAATATACATTTTTGTACACATACTTTAGTACATTTACTACTAATATATATAAAATAATTAACTGTGTGACTTATGTTCATTCTACATTAGACAACAAAACTGCACATGTCCCTTTCCATCACACTGGATGTCCCACTCCACCACCAAAACAATTGTTGTTGTTTTTTGTACAAAGAACAACTGCACAAATATTTAGAGTAATATATTATTAAATCATTGGATCTGCTTATCCTGCTCAGGAAATCCAGAGCCCAGCCCAGTCTAATTTTCGCAGAAATGTAATGTTATGTAACCTCGGAAGGATTTTGTATACCCATCACATGTACATTGTATTTTTTTTTTTTTGCAACAATTACTAACTTTTTTAACTTTTATTTTACTAGAATCAACTTGAAGCTTTAACTAATTCATGATAAAAGAAAGAACGTTCTAGATTCATAATTCAGCCTAATTCATGGAATGGGACTTAATTTTACATTTATCCAAATGTCCCATTCCGTCACATGGAATGGCTCGGTATATATACTGGGGACTAGTATTGGACACTTTCTACTGATGGCTCGTAGTAACAGTAGATACTCCAGTGATGTTCTCTAACTGGTTGCAAGTGAAAGGTAGCATAAATAAAAAGTATTTTTGTTACTCATCTTTATTTAACTAATTATTTGTTTGTCTATGCATCCCCTTGTAGGAATCATAGGCCGAATGTGAGGGCCCAAGTTTCCAAGTTCTCACCACTGCTGTAAATAGTTTATATTTTAATGCAACCAAATCACTATTTCAGACTGCATGTTGTGTTCAAATATTTAATATTTTACAACGTAGCCTTAGAAAATCTGAAATTCACATATTCCTTTTATTAACTAGTTATAAGTGCATCTTATTTAGTTTACATAATAAAGAGACAAACTTCTATTCTGATACCAGTTAATAAAATGCCTCAAATTACATTACATTCATCTTTTAATTGCTGGGACTCCAGCTGGCTAAAACTTGGGTCACATCAAATCATTGATGGGAGGTGACACCTGACAATTTAATTCACGGAACCTTTTGTTTCTTAGGAACCAGATCTTATCAACCCACTCTGATAGTTTGAAATTTCCAGCTAACGAGCAAATCCTCACAGATTTATTGCAGATGTATCAAGCCTGCTGGAAATAATTGTGCAAGCCAAGAGGCTAGTCGCCTATCGACTCCAAGCTCTGGATAATACCAATGGGAAATTACCTACACAAAGGGTGCACTGGGGTGACAAACGAAGATAGAGATTTGTCCTATTGAAGATTTTTAGAGTCTGACAAAGCTAGCACACTGGTACCAAACAACTAGCTTTATCTGATTACACTCTAACATTTGATGACTGCCTCTATCCACAAACACAAAGACATGAATTCTGCCACAACAGCATGGGTTATTTTGTAGGTGTCTACTGTAGAGAGTTGAGAACATTAATTACTTCACTTGATTAAGCATGTAAAGTATATTATATATAAATATATATTATAAATAAAAATAAACCAAAATAGTTTGTATTAATAAGAAAACATGATTGAGACCACAGCTAAGAGCGCCCACAAAATAGAAAAAAAAACTGCTTTTGATCACAGCTAAATACATACATATATATATATATATGCACATGCACAGTTATGATATGTTCCTGTTATTAGGTGCAACATTCACACTTGTTTCTTTTCAGAATATTTATTGGAGAATTTGGTGGGCATACTGTGACAATTACAATATATACCATAAAACTGTTACAATTTGCTCAGGTTTAAGTAAAACTGTTCTATCCAAGAAATAAAACAAGCACATAAAAAGATAACACATGTAGAGCAATATATTACTAATCCTTTTAAACTGCCTCTTTAAACATTTCCCATCCAGCTGCCACAAGCTGATAACAGATTTTGAATGCTAGAGTAGATTAAGTTATTGGTGAACATCACTGTTCAACCCCAAGCTAGCTGATCAATGCCAAATACCAATATATGGGAAAGCCTCCCAGTTGTAAATGTTCTTTTTCCACATTGAAAAGCTTTTATGAGCAAATTAGAAACATTCCATTCTTGCTGTAAAATGTGTAAAAATAAATTAAAAAAAGAAGTCACTAGAGATTGTTTCAAAAAATGTGACAATATATTTCTATTTATTTAATATCACTAGTAGGTAGGCAGAATAATTCTGCTTCTTGAAACTGTCTCCAATCCCTACTTTGGTGGGATTGAGGGTCTGCACAGTGCAAGAATAAGGGAAAGATTTATTTCCCCTTCAGTTTCTGTACCTGGTAGTGAGGGCGGAAGTGTGGTTCCCTGCCCATACAGTCCAGCAAAATAAGAATCTTGTCCCCTCGCCCTCAAAAGAGGGTGTGACCAGTGATGAGGGGGTGTGGCCAGCATAGTGAAGGGCACCAGTTAGCTCCACTACCATTTTCCCTTATGATGTATTCTAGGCAAAAATAGTTCCTAGCTGTCTCAAGATGTGTATGGCTCTGGCTCTAGTGTTGTGTGCGCAACTATATTTTTGTGTGCCGTTATTTTTCTTACTGATAAACAGCTACTAGCTCTGCACCAGCCCCTTGCATTTGATTGTGCAGCAAATATACTAGGCTCTGTATATAAAAAAGATATATTTTCTTGCACACAGACACATTTTTATTCCCTGCCTGCCTGCCAGCCTTCTGCTCTAAAGGCTGCTACAATTTTCTATACTTCAAGCCCCGTACACACTGGACAATGTGTGTACAGAGTGATGTTGGATGCGGCAGACCCAGTGGGGTCTTCTCTTCGCTCTTCTCTTCACATAAAGAGGGTTTTTGACCCAGAAGTTGCTTTATGAGGAAGGTGATGGCCGCCCATTTTCCAGAAGTTGGAGGTCCAGAGTGGAGGACTTCCCCAATAACTCCAGCTCAAGTGTGTTTCTCCTGTGGCCAAGGTGGGCATCCAGAATGGGTGTGTCCTCAGATGTATTGCTCTTTTTCCGGTGTCTTTACAGCTATAGAGACCTACCCTTTTCCACCTAGAAAACAGGTACATGTGCAAGTTGGTAATAGACTAGTCGAGGGCTTGGTGGACTCTGGATCTGCTACTATGCTGATACAAAGGGATTTGTTGTCCCGAGAGTTGTTGTTACCTCACGAACTAGTCCACATCTGTTGTGTGCATGGAGATGTTCGGCCTTTTCTATTGCCATGGTCCCTTTGATAATCAGGGGAAAGACTGCTAAACTAGATGTTGGTGTGTGTCCTTGGTTACCAGCCCCTGTGCTAATAGTCATGACTGGCCTCACACTCGGGCTCTTGTTCTGCCGGAGGAACAGGTGCCTGCAGCAGCCCTTGGAGAGACATTTCCGTTCTCCCCTGATTTGTTTCTGTCTCGGTTAAAAGCTCCAAAATCTAAGAAACAAAGGAAAAGGGATCATAGAGACTGGCTTGCTTGTGATGTTTTGTTGGGAAAAAGGTCTCTTCCCATAATGCTACTGCTCACAATGTGCCTGTAAATGCTGATGTTCCTGTACATGTCAAAGTATCTGGAAATTCTGATTAGTAACCTGTCGTTACTAATGTGTCTATGCATGCTGATGTCCATGGTAATGCTGAGAGGTCTAAGAACACTGATGTGTCTAGCAGCCCACCTACTGTAATCCACGTGGCTCAGGGAACAATACTGAGGTTCAATTAAGTTGTATTAATGAAGAGGTCTTAACACTTCCCCTTGCACCTCAACCTGATTTAAGAAAGACTCAACAGGAAGATTCTGCTTTAAAAAGGACCTTTCAACAGGTTCTTTCAGTGTATGGTGTCCTCTTGTCACATGTAACAGAAGTAAAATATCCCCATTTTGTGTTGCTTAAAGAGGTTTTATATCATCTAGACAAGCACAAACAAACGGGGTAGATGATACAACAGTTGGTGGTCCCGCGCCCTTTCAGAAAGCAGGTTCTAGTTTTAGCCCATGCAGTTCCTTGGGGTGGTCATTTGGGATGGGATAAGACAGTGGAGAGAATAACCTCCTGGTTCTATTGGCCAGGTGTTTATCGTGAGGTCTCACGGTTCTGTTCCACTTGTTCAGAGTTTCAAAACACAACAGTAAACCGACCATCTGCGGCCCCACTGATCCCTCTCCCAATTGTAGGGGTCCCTTTTGAAAAAATAAGGGTTGATTTAATGGGTCCGATTGAACCACTGTCTAAAGGCTATAAATTCATTTTAGTTGTGGTTGACTATGCCACATGTTATCCAGAGGCATTTCGCTACAGCCAAACAGGTAGTGACTAAGGGGGCAATTCAGACCTGGACGCAAAGCAGTGCACTTTCGCAGCCATCAGGGGCAGGGTATGCAAATTCCGCGATCACACAGCAAGGCTTAAGGATGCCCTCTATGTCTTAGAGAGCGATGGCAGATTGAATGCACGGCGGTCTAAAGACGCCCCCTTTTCCTTCGCAGCACACATCATCTCCAGGAAGTGTATGTAATATCTAGAACATCGAGAGCCATCGGAGCTGCTGATAGCCCTTGAGGTAGACCATACCCTGCCGCAAGCACTGCGATCACTGCAGGATGAAATATAACCAGGTGACAATGACGCCTCCATGCTAATTATGCACACCCATGAAACGCTGTTAGAACACACAGGCGCACCTGCGTTCACACATCCACACCCCCATTTTCAGAGTCCACCCCCTGACACCTCCCTCAAATGGCACTGTCACTCAAATTAGCACTCAGTCTGTGTACAATGACCTCGCAATTCCTGATTGCAGTGACTGGCTCATGCACGCATACTGCGACGCATATGCATGCGCAGACGGGTCACTATTGACCATAGTTATTAGAGCTGTTTTCCAGGGTTGGATTACCTAAAGATATTATTATGCAGGGGGTGTTAAAGTTGTTAAAAATTAAATCTGTCAGAACCTCCGTATATCATCCCCAAACGGATGGCTTAGTCGAAAGATTCAAACGTACACTAAAGTCTATGTTAAAGAAGTTTATAGGACAGAAAAAAGGTGGGATGAGCTTCTACCCTATTTGTTGTTTGCAATCACAGAAGTGCCCCAGGCTTCAACTGGCTTTACCCCTTTTGAGCTTCTTTATGGGAGGAAGCAACGAGGTATTCTCAACCTTCTGCTGGAAGCATAGGAAGAAAACTGCTTTTTCTAATCCGTTGTGCCTCTTTTAGTGGAAAACAATGCCTTTTGGCTTGCATGGTGCCCGGGCCTCTTTTCAGAGGGTAATGGATTGGGTGCTTCGTCCTCATCAGAACTATGCTGCAGCAAAATTGGACGATATTGTCATATATAGTCAGCATTGGAATGCACATGTTAATAGGCTTAGGGCTGTTCTTCAGTCTTTGAGAGAGGCAGGTTTAACTGCTAACTTGAAGAAATGTGTTCTAGGTAAAAAATTAAACCAAGTACTTAGGCTATGTGGTGGGCAGTGGGTGTCTGAAGCCCTTTGTGAGTAAGGTACAGGCACTAGCTTATGCCCCAGTTCCAACTACCAAGAAAGAGTTAAGGTCCTTCTTGGGTTCAGCAGGCTATTACAGGATGTTTTTGCCTCAATTTTCTACCTTAGCAGCTCCTTTAACAGATCATTTGAAAAATTCTGCTTCAAATAAACTTGAGTGGTCTAGGGACTATCAGTCTGCATTCCCCATAATTTAACATCTTTTGTGTAAAGGCCCAGTTTTAAAGTCTCCAGATTGTATCAAGCCTTTTCTCGTACAAACAGATGCCTCAAAAGTGGGCTTGGGGGCAGTTTTGTGTCAGGAGTTTGATGCCATTGAACATCCGATTCTATAGTAGAAAGTTGTTCCCATGAGAGACTAGGTATTCTGTAATAGAAAAAGAATGCCTCGCTATAAAATGGGCTCTTAAATCATTGAGATATTATCTTTGTGGGGCCAGGTTTACTGTGGTTACTGATCATGCACCGTTAAAATAGTTACAGTCTTATGCAAGACTGACAAGGTGGTACCTGGCTCTCCAGCCTTTTTCTTTTGAAGTCCATCACAGACCAGGATGTCTACATATGAATGCGGATTTTTTGTCCCGAACTGGGCTGGAGAGTCGAGCTTTCACCGCCGGTGATTTAGATTCGCCCCCCAGTAATGGGGGAGGTATGTGACAGAGTGAGCCTCTCCCACTTTCTGAGGAAAGGGTTAGCCTTTCTGTAGCCATGGACGAACCACACCCTTACCTCAATTAAGACCAGCTAAGGTATAAAACCCTGGTAAGTTTAGTAATAACACTTTCAGACAGAAAATGGCAAAAAAACAATAACTTTTACCTGGTATTTTGCGTGACAGGTTTTTTGAAATTTTCTGTCTGATACCCATTTTACACAGGAAAATTAAAATCCTGGGTAATTCACTTTTACCAAGTAATTTCCTAAAAAATACAGTTTTTTTCCCTGTGTGAAGCGTCAACCCGGGACTTTATTCCCGTGTCTATGACCCTGCAAAAACTAGGGTCACAGATCCGGGAATTTAGTCCCAGGTTGACCCTTTCACACAGGGAAAAATCCCAGATTGATTAGCAAATTACTGGGTAAAATTGAATTACCTGGGATTTTCATTTTCAGTGTGAAAGGAGTATTAGTCAGTGGAAATGTGAGGGAGAGATTGTACCTTCAGCAGCTCTCTCTATGCTGGACAATCTGAACCATGATGGCTGAGAATTCTTTGCTCATTTGAAGTGCTGCCTCATGTAAGATGATTTATTGTTCCTGAAATGTGTTTGCCTTATGTAAAAAGCCATTACACTGGCTATGCCTTTTCAACTCATCCTATGGATGCCCTCACTGCCACTCCAGCAACCCCATTGCCGGTGGCAGCAGCACTGGCAACAGGGTTGGTGACTTCCGCTGCTGGCTCCAGAGAGGTTTGAACTCACTTTCTGGTGCCAGTTGCAAGGGGTGCAGGCATGTGTGGCCACCAACGATGCTGGTAGTGTTGGTCAGGGGGTCCCTGCTCTACCCATTAGACCACCTGGGCATTTAGAATGGGAACTCTGCTTGCAGCAGTGGCGGCCATTGCCCTGGGGTACATACCAGATGGGGAGGCAGGCTTCTTCGGTTAGCCCCTCAATACTGACATAGTTGAGAGTCATCTCACCTAGAGGTACCCCCAGAATCCTCCTAATAGCACAACAGAAACCAGCACACCCTCCCAATGCTGGTCCCAACCATGCCTCTCAGAACAGTAATATAAAATATTGGCTGCACAGATGAACTTAATGATCTCTCACAGGCACTTGAAATGGGGGGGGGGGGGGTTACTCTAGACAAAAAAGAAAAAAAGCCTCCCCCCAGCACATTGCAAACATCCAGCAATAAGATACTACATGATAATAGAAATCTATTTGCTATTTGGAGAATTCTAGGGTTCTTCTAGGTAAGTTGGCTCTCAACGTATATATTTAAATGTATGTGCTATTATCATGTGGCATAACAGTATGCAATTATATGACCCAAAGAGGGTACTATTATCATGTAGCATTAGGGACACCAGTGCAGAGACACCTTGATGCGGTCTGGTGCTTAAACATATCTTTGCAAATATATTCAACAATATTATGATGTAGTATGCAAATCCTATTGCTGGTCTTTTGCAGTGTGCTGGGAAGATTTTTTTTTTCTTTTTTACTAGTCTAGAGTAAACCCCTTCCTCTTCAAGCACCTGTGAGAGACCATTAAGTTGATCTGAGCAGCCACGGTTCTTTTCAACCAAATTTCCAGGAGATCCAGTAAAAGCAAGAGTTCTGAGGTAGTCGCTGCACACCCTTCTGGCTTCCAGGGTCATCATACCGGTTCCCCCATCTCAAAGAGGTACGGGTTTATGCGCCAAACGATTTTCTGGTCAAGAATCCGGACTGCTCATTTCGTCCCTTTCTCAATTTGAAGGCGCTGAACAGGTATCTGTTGATTCCCAGATTCCACATGAAGTCTCTTTGCTCCATCATTCTGGCTATGGAACCAGGAGATTTTATGTCATCTTTGGAAAAGCAGGATGCCTACTTACATGTCCCCATCCAAGGGAGCCACCATCACTTCCTCAGATTTGCAGTGTGGTTGGATCGCTACCAGTTTCAGGCATTACCATTTGGACTGTCCACAGCTCCACGTGTTTTCATGAAGGTCATGGTGGCCATGACAGCACACCTTTGTCGAAGGGGCATCAGAATCTTGCCTTATCTGGTTGACCTTCTTCTTTTGGCCCAGCCTTCAGATGTCCTGAGGGACCACAGTCATCTGATAGTGGATCTTCTAGAGTTGCAAGGTGGAAGATCAATTGGTGAAAGTCAACATTGACTCATGAGATGCTGCATTTTGGAGCTCGGCTATATTCCAGGGTTTAGTATGTCCTCCTTCCAGCTGACAAGATTCATCAGACATTCCTAAGTCATCATTTATTGTCGATCCACTACTGCATGCAGATCCTGGGTTCCTTGGTCTTCACATTCAGCATGGCGGAGTATGCCCAGCTTAAATTCCGTACTCTTCAATGGGAGATTCTGGCCAGATGGAACAAATCCCACCTGCACCTAAGGGCACAGATGATCATTCTTTTGCAGGAGGTTCGTCACTACCTCTCGTGATGGCTACACTGGTCCCACTTGAACATGGATACATGACTTGATCCTACTCCCCACAGATGCAAGGCTTTGGGGGTGCAGAATGGTGCCTTGTCAGCAGACGTTCCAGAGATGGTGGACAACCCAGGAGAGCAGTTTATCCATTAATATCTTAGAACTCAGGATAGTGTACAGAGCTCTTTACTTGGCTCAAACTCTCCTCAAGGGGTGTCCATTCAAGGTTCAGTCGGACAATGCCACAGCTGTCTTCTACAAAAACCACCAGGGTGACACTCACAGTCGCGGTGCCATGAAGGAGGTCAGTTGCATTCTACACTTGGCAGAGCATCATCTTCCAGCTCTGTCAGCAGTTTTCATTCTAGGCATGCAGAACTGGGCAGCAGACTTCCTAAGCTGCCGGCATGTTCATTCAGGTGAGTAGGCTCTGCATCCAGATGTTGTGCTGTTACTGGTCAGCCATTGGGACCTACCAGGCATACATATGATGGCGTCTCAGCACAACCACCAGCTACCAAGATACGGTTTCTGCACCAGGGATCCCATAGTACTCCTGTTGGATGCTCTGGCTGTGCTGTGGACATTCCTGCTCATCTACATCTTTAATTCAATCTCGATGATCCAGCTGGTTCTTGGCAAGGTCATATTGGAGAGCTGTATGGTGCTCCTGGTGGCTCCAAATTGTCCATGGTGGGTGTGGTACGTGGATCTTCTGGGCCTCTCAATCGACGCACCTCTGTGTCTGACTTTGCAGATGGATCTTCTGTCTCAGGGTCCATGCTTCCATCTGGTTTCTGACCTGACTCGCTTTGAGTGGGTGGCTCCGAGACATCAGCAAAGATTTATCACCATGTTTTGTGGGTCTGCTTTGTGTGGTGATCGGCCAGAGCTTTCAATCCTCAGTCCTTCTGGCTCTTAAGAGTCCTTTCTTTTCTGCAGGTGGGTCTGGATTTGGGCCTCCGGCTCTCTTCTTTGAAAGTATTGGTCTCCGCCCTATCTGTACTCTTTCAGCAGCAGATTGCGCTCTTACCGTCTTATGGACATTATTTCAGGGCAATGTCCACATGCAGCCACCGTTTGTTCCTCCAGTGGCTCCATGGAATCTCTCCTTAGTTCTTCGGGCTCTCCAGGTGGCTCCTTTTGATACGGCGGACATTCTTTGGCTTACATGGAAGACTTAATTGCCACTGCTTAGGCCGGTGAGTGTCCGACTTGTTGCTCCCCTTTCTGATCTTGCATTCGGATCGAGCTGTCTTAAGGATTTGCTTGGGTTACCTATCTAAGGTTGTATCTTGGTTCCATGAGATTGTGGTACCAGCTTTCAATGTTCTGGGTTCTTCACCAGAGGAGGTCCCTATAATGTAGTGAGGGCCCTCTGGATTTACATGGATAGGACCAGAGATATCAGCAGATCTGATTCTCTGTTTGTCTTGTATGATTTTCACGAACGGGGCTGACTGGCTGGCTGGCCTGCTTCTAAACAGACTTTGGCCAGGTGGCTCCGCTTGATTATTCACCACAACTACTCTGTGATGGATCTTGCTGTCCCTGCTGTGGTATCTACTCATTCCAGTAGGTCAGTGGCAGCCTTGTGGCGCTTCTACGAAGCAGCCTTGTAAGGCTGCCATGTGGTCCTCTGTCCATACTTTTATTTGCTTATATGCCTTTGATACCTTCACCTCCGCAAATGCTGCATTTTTTGTGACAGGTTCTTAGCACCATTCAGGAGTGTCCCCTCCCATAAGATGACAGCTTTTGGAATGTCCCATAATCCTTCCTGTGCCTCCTAGTGGAGGAAGAACATTTTTGGTCTTACCTTGTTAAATCCTTTTCTTCAACTCTATAGGGAGCACAGGGCGTCCACACTGATGCATCTGGCTTGTGGGGGTTAGTTTCAGTGGTAACCGGTTTTCACCACACCTTACTTCTATGTGTGTTTCTTTGTGTGCCGGTGTTTCTCCTCCCTCTGTTTTTCCTTGCACCTTGCCGTACGCTTGCTAATTTAACTGGCTGGCTGTGGGCTAGGGGCAGGGTATAGGGGAGAGGGAAAGGGAGCCCTGGGCTGCTGGGTAACTTAAATTAACTAAAACAAACTATATATGCTCCGAAGATCATATATCAGGCACAATCTTCTAGGGATAGAGACTCCCCTAAAGTACTTGGAGCCAGTTGATGGATGATAAGGTTGATTCTAATTGCAGTCTATCGATTGACAGTAGCTACAGAGACCACGGCACGAGTGGAACTACACCTAACAGCTGATCTTGGAAGTTTGGGATGGGTGATCTCATCCACTAAAGCCGGATGGAGATTGTTAGTACGCCGGCTAGAGAGTGCGGATAAGCGGAGTCTCTGCAGCATATATCCTGGAGGTACTGTCACCGTGGTTTGCATTTGGCTTGCTTTTACGCTTCTGCTGGCGGCATTGAGTAGATCTTTACCATCAGGATTCCAAATTAAGCCGCTGGATACCTGGATCTAACAAATACACCATCACTGTGCTATTAAGTTGGGACTATGGCCCTCATTCAGAGCCGTATGCTCTGAGCAGAGCGCACGCTCTGAATGAGGGCCGCCCTCCATAAAAATGGAGCATCCTCCTGGACGCTCGTATAGCTGTGGGTCACCACCCACAGCCTATACGAGCGTGCAGTTTGATGGCCGCGATGGTCGTGACCATCGCGACCATCTAAACTGCGAGCCGGAGCCTGCGGTTGAGGTTTTCAACCGCAAGCCCCGGAGTGATTTTGGCTCTATCAGAGCCAAAATCACTCCCACTGACATCACTCGTGATGTCAGTGGGCCGGCTTCTGACGGGAGGCGTTCCCGTGGGAACGCCCCCGTCAGGGAGGCACGCCCCCGGCACGCCCACCAAAGGGGGCGTGCTGTCAATCAACATCGACAGCATGCCCCCTTTGATCAGACACAACGAGCGAAGGACTTTCCTTCGCTCGTCGCGTCTGGCGCATGCGCACGACGGAGCTCCCTCCGTCGTGCGCATGCTCAGTGCAGACCATCGACCCACTTGCGAGCGGACAGCCGCTTGCGAGTGGGTCTGAATCAGGGCCAATGTTTGTTCATTGAACTTATTTTTATTGTATAGCTGGTATAGGTTATATACCTCTTAGTATTTTAAATTACTATTGACTTTTATTGGCTATGTGCACTTTATTTTTATTTTTTACTATTGACAATTGCTGTCTAGAGTAATATATGCTCTAATAAATATTGATTATATCATAGCGCTCTCATGTATATTACTTTATTGTGATATTATTTGTTAACTTAAATGAACTGTTTGGTGCCCAGAATCTCCTCTCCAAGCTATACCCATTGTCTTCTCTGTGCCCCCTATGGAATCACAAAATAGGATTTAACAAGGTAAGACCATAAATCCTCTTTTTATTTTATTTTTTCTTATGCTGCTACAATTGTAATATAGAGATTTGAGCTAAAACAAATGTCATATATGTTTATGATTTACATTAAATCGATAGGCCTATTTTGATAATAATAGGGGATGGTCTTTTAACTTTTATGTTTGGTTTTAAATAAACAAGAATATTTTTTTGTACAGTACATCAGCTTTTTATTACTGCTGTTTTCTCCCTTGGTTGTTTTTGAGATTGGCAATTACCTTTTTTACATTGCTGCTGCAGACTCCAAAGTTTAGTTCTCCATTAAACCTTGGGTGCCCAATAATTTGTTTGTATCGTCTATAAAAATAAGGCTTGTAGGGAGATCAGATAGGCATACAAGGGACATGTGGGAGGTCTGATGGCATGATGGGAGATCTGGGGGGCATGTAGCTCGTGTCAGTACTGCAGGGGGGCTTCATAGCATCTGCTTGCTCCATTCTTCTACTCAATGGCAAAATCCCAGCAAGGGTTACCACTGTTAAACATAACTGCATCAGACTGGGCCCCCACCCAGGTTACACAGTTGTCAGCAGTCCAGCCAATGCTGCCTGACTGTGGGCCCCTTCAACACCACCTGCACTGCCGGTAGTTCCGCCACTGTTCCCTGCATATAGACAGCATTGCATACGTATCCTCAGTGTTTTGTGCCCCACCTTGTCTCCTTGCTCATTCTAGCTATTTTCTCTATCCTTTTCGCTTTCTCTCTCCCTTGCTGCTTCCACCCTCTGGTCACATTATTCCATTTCCCCCATATCATAAAATCTCCACTACATGTAATAAAATGTATCTTCCCATCATTATACAATTAAAGTCATATCATTCCATTTTAATATTTTAACATTCATTCCGTCATATAATTATTACTAATGTGGGGACTTGGTTTAGAACCCTTTGGACACCTCCCCCCTAATGACTAAAAAGGCAAAAAAAAAATACAAAAAATTATCTTAATTCACCCCAAAAAAGACATGTAATTTTTGGGGCGAAAATGTAAAAAGTGTGGGAAAATGGGTAAAAAGCCTAGGTATTTTGGGGGGCTATTAGGATGAGAGAAGTGCTTTTAAGATTGCAAGAGACTGCAGCAGGTGTATTTTTGAGATTTTTTAAAATCTTCACTTTAGAGACACCACAATATACTAGTACCCATTTACATGTACTCCAAATTTTACTGATACTTATTTTTCTCAAAAAACATTGCATTATATAATTTTTTCACACTTATGCAAACATGCATATAACAGCCATACTCTTCTGTATTGATTCCCAGGGTCAGTTTGGCTTTTTTTGCGGTGCGGACTGATTTCCCCAAAATATGCTGTACTTTTCACTAGTTTTGTTATTAAATACATTCGCCTGTTTAGGAATTGAATACGGAGAAAAGCGGGGACGCGCATGGCAAAAACATTGCGTCAAAACAGGTGCGTGAAACTAAATCATTGCGCTTTTTGCGGCTAATTGAATTTGCCCCTAAATTTGCAAAGTGAAAACTTTCATTTTCACTCGAATTTAGCAAAAATGTATTGCTGAGGTGAATAGCTTGAGTACAATGATAACTCACAATCCCATAGTCTACTGGATGCACAAAAGCCATAGGTACAGCTGAGTACCCAAGGTGTGGAAATTTGGGAGCGTGAAACAAGGCGCACAGATGCGTTGGCACTGTTTGTACAGTGAGTAGCACGTCATAAAGTGCATGGAGGTGTTGTGCCTGTTTTAACAGTGCGTAGCATGTGATTAGAGGCACGGATGTGTTGGAACAGCATACATGGAAGTGTACAGCGCTTAACTTGTGGTACACATAGATGTTGGCACTGTTTGAAAGGCACAATGCATGCAATGAGAGGCACGGATGTGTTGGCACTGTGGGTACAGTGCATAGCGTGCAGTGAGAGGCATGGATGTGTTGGCACTGTGGGTACAGTGAGTAGCATGCAATGAGATACACAGAGTATATTGCAATAACCCTGCAGCGATAATCAGTGATCTGCACATGTGTCTGACTCGCTCTGCATATGTGTCATTTTTCATTTTCGTTTATTCGCAAACAGATTGACAGACAGGGACCATTTGTGGGAGACAATGGGAAAGGTGTGACTCAAACGCAGGCATGTCATAACCATTTTCTGGGCATGTCTAAACCTGCAACTGAAATTCAATTTGCAATAAAAATGGCGCCGGTGTTTCCCGCGTCCATTCTGTGCGACCATAGGGTTACTCAGAAGGGCAATTATTGACTGATCTGCGACTGATCCTGCATATTTGTACACAGTTGTGTGGAATTGCAAAGCTGTGTTACATGTCTCAATATGAATCTTGGTGGCTGTAACAGTTGCAGATTTTCACACAGCATACAAATTCAGAGCTGACACCAATATTGGCCAAAGGCTGCAGCGAGTTGACTGGCTAATCTAATCAACACAGCAAAGGCACTAACCATGACAGTTTAAACCAATATTGCACATCTATGAAACATAATGGCACAGTAGTGGCAGACAGGATAGTAGTTAATAAACTGTCCAACAGCAAATCACAGGCCTCAGGCCAATAGAAATTGTTAATTGTAGAAATTGGAAATTGATAATTCATAAGTTAATAAAAAACTTCTCCAGCCAGTAAATCACAGGCCCAATCTAATCAATGAAAGTCTCATTACTAGAGGGCCCTATTAGTATATCCATAAATTTGGTTAATTGAGATAATCCGCTGACTTCTTTGTTTTTCATAATAGTTTACACATATTCATACTGCTGCCATCACTATTCACATTCAATGTACAGGAGCATAGTGGTGATAATTGCATGGAGACTTGTAACCTTCTCTTCATGCAGTCAGAATTTTGCTTTGTATTAATATCATTTTGATTCGGGGCCAAAATCCCCAGTAAAGTACAGTGATAATAATATATGCTGCTTTTCAAACCCACACAATCTTGGCAAACCCATAATAAAAAGTGGTGCACAATGGAATTGTCCTTAGGCCCTCCCTATGTTGTATATTAAAAAGGGGCATGCACACTTTAGCAAACCAAGAACTTCAGCGTCTTTAAGTACTTGGTTTGTTTGGGGACCCACAAAAGAAAACATCTGATATTTTAGTTTAACTAAGCTACCAATGTCCTTAAGGCTAAGAGGTAAATTTACTAAGAATCGTGTCTGGTCCAAGATTGCCAGAGTTCAAACACACACAGGATCCCTGAAACACAGGAGAATTTTGACAACTGAAACACTCAAGAATCGTGTTTTGCTGAATTGTGTTTTTCAATGGTATATATGATTGTGGTTTATCCCCGTGTTGCCTGTGTTTCCCCGAAGCCAAACACTCCCAAACATACATGCCTTTTGAGAAAGCTGCTGATCGTGGTGAAATGCATTAAGGATTTACAGACAAGTGTTAACACACTCCCAGATCAGTACCTACCAGGAATGCACTTCTGGACTAGCCTCCTATTTGGATTTTCTCATATCAACTGCTGTATTGTGGCCACACCACTTCCACACTGGCTTAGTGTACTATCAAGCCTCACTATATCGCCCAGCTACAGCCGAGCCTGACCTCCCAGCTCGGCGCTGTACAACAGGGCTGGTGGAGAAACACAGCTGGGGAAAGAATAGCCACAGCAGTGACTTGGCTAGCAGGAGCAGCGATCCCACTGCGCTGCAAGACACAGACAACTGTAGCTGCACACCTACTCTCACGGTTGGTGACAGGTGACACAACCTTTTTTCCTCATATCACAATATGCACTTTCAGTGATTTATTGGAATACCCTCTAACTGAGGCTACTGGGAACTAACCAGCCCTGGGCTCTTTGAGGTGGCACTGGTTCACAAAATAAGGGAAATAAGAACCATAGAGGTCCCCATATTTTTTTAACCAACACCAAGCTCTTGGCCCTGATGCTGGTAGTAAAAATATGGTGGGAAAAAATGGTGTTTCCCCATATTTTTACTAAAAGCACCGGGCTCCACTAACTGGGGTGCAATGCCACAGTCAGGGGATCCTTTCACTGGGTCCGAAGGCCAAAGCAGTAACACCAAAAACTAGTCAGCCCAGGCTGAGGATCCCAGGGGAGGTGGGGGTCCCCCCTCTCCTTAACACCCCAGGCCAGATCTGAAGCCCAGGCCTGTATTTTACAAAGGGACTACAGGTCCCAGGTGCCTACCCTTTGGCAACTACAGGTGGCAGCAGGCGGCCAGCAAGGGTACCCTCACTGTAAAAAAAATATTAAAATATAGACAGGATACATGCACCAAAGATTGTATTCTTTTATTACACATGCACACACTCACTCACACTCAGGGCCTCAGGGCCGTAACTAGGGTGGTGCGACCAATGCCATGGCACTGCAGGGCAGGGGGTGCTGTTTGGGCTTGTAAATTTTCTGTTTATTATCATACTCACTTGTAGCTTCCTCTTCTTTTATCACCAGCATCTCCTGGCCTCCCTTATCTCTTCCCTGGCCCTTCCCCATGAAGCCATGGCCCTTTTTCAAGCTTCATGTCTCTATTTGAAATATAGGGGGGGTGCCAATACTCTTTCTGGCAGAGGGCACCAAAAAGTGTAGTTACGGCTCTGCTCACACTACATGCTTACCTTGTCCCTGATGCTGATCTGTCCTCTTCTCCAGTAGAATCCCACTATATGGTAAAAAAATACACATCTAACCCTTGGCACAGGTTGGTTCTTTTCTCCAGTAGAGTCACCATCTAGTAAAAATAAAATTAAACGCCATATCCAGATCCATACCGGACTTGAGAGCTGTATGTGTTTACACATACATCTCTTCCTCGCAAGTGACAAGACCTATGAGGTTTCCTGCACTTGGAGGGCCACAGCAAATCCATGTCCACTACTAAAGAAAGCGGCCGCTGATTGGCTGTGAGTAGCCTGGCTCTCAATCAACAGCTAGGCTGCTGATTGACTAACAGCTAGGTTATGGGGGACCACTTTATTGAGGGGTCCTCACCTCCCCTGGGCTGACTAGTTTTTGGGAGTTACTGCTTTGGCCGGGGAACCCAGTGCTGTGGCGTTACACCCCAACTAGTGGAGCCCGGTGCTGGTAGTAAAAATACGGGGGAATCCCATGCCATTTTTTTTCCATATTTTTACTACCAGCATTGGGGCCAAGAGCCGGTGCTGGTTCATGATATACATGCAACTTTTATGTTGTTTGTTCCTAATATTTTGTGAACCAGCACCAGCTCTAAATTTCTGAATTTTACAAAATGACCAAAGATACCCGTGAATGCGATCTCGGACCAACACGATTCTTAGTAACCAGTAAATATTGGTAGCTGCTCAATCACTTTAGTAATATCACTTAGGTGCTTGAAAGGGAGGGGTTATTCTATACAAGAAAAAGCAAAGGGTATCCCCCAGCACTCTGAATTTATATCAGCAATAAGAGTTGAAAAACTACATGGTGGTAGATAATTCTGAGATCAGTTGCATTTATTTGCAAAAATATGGCTAAGCCTCCAGGCCACGTCACGGGTTCTCTAATTACTGGAGGTGCCTAATACTTAGTCAAAGTCTGGGGCGCAGAACCCTTATTGCTGATGTCATTCTGAGTTCTGGGGGATACCTGTTTCTTGTATAGAATATCCCCTCCCTTTCAAGCACATGCGTGATATTGAGCAGCTATCAGAGTGCTGGGGGATACTCTTTGCTGTTTCTTGTACAATTCTTAGTAAATTTACCCCTAACAGTGGGTAATTATCCTCACACTTGGAAGATGTCATCATCACCCTCATCACTGTTTTTAATATCATCACCAAACAATATTAGCTCATCACTAAAATCCAACAATACAGTCTGTTTGCTGTAATAGTCAACTAAGCTTTCCTCATAGAATTTGAAGTTCATTTTGATGAACATCATTTTTCACCACATTTTTTGGAAGTAGCCTCCTCTTTCAATCACTCACAAGGTTCAAGGCTGTGCTAAACACTCTGAGTACATACTGCACGGTGGGCAGCTTAAGTACACCAAAGGAAGTTTGTACAAGGGCTCCAAATTGCCAATTTTTCTCCTCCTCAACTAATCCATATTGACTCACAGCACTCCTAGTATAAAGGTGGCACCCTAATGATGTTATATTTTTTAGCACGCAAGTTTATCATTTACATTTTTGATAACAGTGCCTGAACACATAAAGTGCCTGAAAGCATCCAAAATGACATAAAATTTTACACACAAATTCTATATTATTAAAATTATTTGACCGTGCCTAATGGCCCTGAACACACAACAAAAAGCTTCACAGCGCCCGTAGTATAAGCTGAGTGGCACCATAATAATGACATTCTATTTTTTAACAAACATGTTTTATATTATTAAAATTTTTTACCAGCACTTGAAGCTCATGAACACACAACAAACTGCATCACAGCGCCCCTAGTATAAGCCAGGTGGCACCTTAACAATGAGGTTATATATTTTAATACACAAGTTTTATATTATTAATTTTTTTAACAGTGCCTGAACACACAACAAACTCCATCATAGCACCCATAGTATAAGCTGGGTGGTCCCTAATAATGACATTATATTTTTTAACACACAAGTTTTATATTATTAAAATTTTTTAACAGGGACTGAACACACAACAAATTGCTTCATAGCACCCCTAGTATAAGGAGGGTGCCACCCTAATAGTAATGGTGACGTTATAATAGACTTTTGTTTTATAAAAAAGTGCCCCAGGAGGTTTTTTAACCACTTTTACTGGCTAATATTTTTATCAAAAATGTTACCAAAATTGTTGATTTGTTTTTTAATTAGCAAATTATGTAAATAAGAGCTATTTGAACTTGATTCAATATAATGTTTTAACAAAAATGTAAATCACGTTTAAACAACTATTAATTACATAATGTGATCATTTTAAAAAAATGACAATTTTGAGGACGTTTTAGAAAAGAAATACTTTATAGTTAAAAAAATTTGTGTATATACTGTACATATCTCTATACATATATCTATAAACACACATAAATATCTATAAACACATGCACACATATATATATATATATATATGTATACAGTATATATATATATATATATATTAGGGATGTGCAGGCTCGGATAGGTTCGAGTTTGCACGTGGAGTTCGGATTTTTCCCTCCAAAAAAACGGAACTCAGAACGAGGCAAAACGTCATCTTACATGGACGAACATCATCATTCCTGGTCTTTTGTCCAGGAATGATGATGTTCGTCCATGTAAGATGACGTTTTGCCTCGTTCTGAGTTCCGTTTTTTTGGAGGGAAAAATCCGAACTCCACGTGCAAACTCGAACCTATCCGAGCCTGCACATCCCTAATATATATACACACACACACACATATATATATATATATACACAGTATATATAGACATATGCATATATACATAAAATATATATATATATATATATACACAGAGAGAGAGAGAGAGAGAGAGAGAGAGAGAGAGAGAGATATGACATGGATATTTATTTGAGATAGATATAGAAATAGATATAGAGAGTGACATATAGATAGAGTATTATGCTCACAATACACTGCCCGATCACTGTGTCCAGCAGTGATCGGGACCAGAGAGTGGACAGAGGTGAAGCTGGAGACACGGTGGGGGCCACACCAGAAGGAGGGAGTGGGTATATCGCTGATTGCCTGGACTGCAGACACAATGGTTACAGCTAGATCCCATTCCATAGATTTACCCTGACGTCATCAGTTACTGTCCAACATCATTTCCTACCATACGCATGGGCATAGAGGGTAATATAATGTTGTGGTGAGTGTAGTGAGCCACCGAGCCTGAACCGTGGCGAGCGAAGAGAGCCCGCGAGGGGACAACTTTCTTATTTTGGTGGACAGTATGGGTAGAAAACTGCACTTGTGCCCTTACTTATGTCACTTCCAGGTACAAAATCTGAACAGGAAATATACCTTACCCAGACACAATAGGGCAGAAGCGCCGGAGGAGGTGGTGGTCATACACACTGTGCCAGTGACAAACATGCTCATCATCCAGGCTGTGCTAGTGACAGACACTCTCATCATACACACTGTACCAATGACATACATGCTCATCATACACACTGTGCCAGTGACAGACACGCCCATCATACAGGCTGTGCCAGTGACAGACACGCTCATCATATAAGCTGTTCTACTGATAGACATGCTCACCATACACACTATGCCAGTGACAGACACACTCATCATACTGTGCCAGTGACAGACACGCTCATCATACACACTGTGCCAGTGGCAGACAAGCTCATCATCCAGGCTGTGCCAGTGACAGACACGCTCATCATACACACTGTGCCAGTGACAGACACGCTTATCATACAGGCTGTGCCAGTGACAGACATGCTCATCATATAGGCTGTGCTAGTGTTAGACATGCTCACCATACACACTATGCCTGTGACAGACACACTCATCATGCTGTGCCAGTGACAGACACGCTCATCATACAAACTATGCTAGTGACAGACATGCTCATCATACACACTGTTCCAATGACAGACATGCTCATCATACACACTGTGCCAGTGACAGACACGCTCATCATACACACTATGCTAGTGACAGACATGCTCATCATACACACTGTGCCAGTGACAGACACGCTCATCATACACACTGTGCCAGTGACAGACACGCTCATCATACACACTGTGCCAGTGACAGACACGCTCATCATACACACTGTGTCAGGGACAGACACGCTCATCATACACACTGTGCCAGTGACAGACACGCTCATCATACACACTGTGTCAGGGACATACACACTCATCATACACATGCTAATCATACACACTGTGGGCTGTATTCAGAGGCGGCCATACGGTCTACGACCGCACGGCCGCCTCGATGTTTGTCTAGTGCGCATGCGCACAAGGGAGCCGGCTCCTTCGTGCGCATGCGTGAGACCTGCTACAACCGACAGCGCTGGTCGTAGCGGGTCTCTTTCCAAAGGGGGCGAGCTGTCGATGTTGATTGACAGCTCGCCCCGTTTGGAAGGCGGGCCGGGGGGGTGGTAGCCAAAACGGAGGCGTTCCCATGGGAACGCCTGCCATTTGGGGGAGGCCCTACTGACATCACTAGTGATGTCAGTGGAGAGCTTCCGGCTCTGACAGAGCCAGAAGCTCTCCGGGGCTTACGACAAGTGAGACCCTAACCTAGGGTCTCGTCGTAAGCCCCGATGGTCGCGATGGTCAATGACCATCACGACCATCACCCGAGCGGTCGTTAGAGCTGTGGGTGTAAACCCACAGCATAACGACCGAAACAGAGGCGGGCAGTCAGGATGCAAGCGGTCGCCCAGTTTCTGAGCGACCGCTTGCATCCTCCGACCGCCTCTGAATGAGGCCCTGTGTCAGGGATAGACACGCTCATCAAACACATGTGTCATGGTCGCAGTGGAGAATTCCCCTGTTGATGGGGTGAAAGCTGATGTCCCGGGTTGGGGGAGGAATCGGAGGTGTTGGGCCTGAATATATGATCTCCTCATCCACGTCAGATGTTGACGAGACCAGTCCAAAGGTGTAGAGTCTAACCAGCTGGGAGGTGTTTTCCAGTGACCCCACCAATCGGGATCTGGGTTTAAGCTGCACCCAACAGTCAGGTTGCGGGCCTTTGAACTGGTGTCCAATACCGTGGGAATAGAGACAAATAAACAATGGCCCTAGGAATATACTTCAAGGAGAAGTACTAGTTCGGGAGACTGATACTTGTACTGGAATGCTGGAGACACTGTTATGACAAGGAAAAGGCTTTTGTAACTAGGTCTCCGGAAAGGGTCCTGGACGCAAACTAGCGTCAAGATAGTCACCAAAAACTTGTACACCAGAAAGGGGTTCTGGACGCAAACTTGCGTCAAGACGAGCACTTGAAACTTGTACACCAGAAAGGGGTCCTTGATGCAAAACTGTGTTGAGAGGTGGTACTGTAACGCACACAGGCGAGATGTCAGATGCACTGTTGAACAGAAGGTTGGTACATGTTTTGCACACAGGCTAGATGTTGGGAGCACTGTTGCAGAGAAATTCAGAGCTTGGATCATTAGTAATCATGGAGGAACCTGGAACGAGGTAACAGCACGAATACACTCAGTAGTGACAACATTTCACAGGTAACTTCCTGCTCTCCGGAGGCCGGCTTTATACCCTGCAGTAGAAGATCATTGGTAGACAGCGTCAGCTGACCACCACCATGCTACCACTGGGTACAGGGCAGTCAGGTGATTCAAACTGTCATGGCTACATCCATGATGGCAACTGCAGGAACCAAGGCACAGCACAGCTCACAGCTGCATGGTTCTAAGAATAATACTCAGCGCATCACCCTCTGCCGCACCAGGTGTCTGACCACACGAGTGACCAGGGGAAGCCGGCACTGGGGTGAGTAATGGCTGATCCTAGGCCGCAACCTGACAGTACCCCCCCTTTCAGAGCGGACTTCGGACGCCCACAAGGCTTCTCAGGAAATCTTCTATGAAAAGCTCGTACAAGCTGAGGAGCATGAACATCAGTTGCCTTAATCCACGTCTGTTCTTCTGGTCCATAACTTTCCAATTGATAAAGTACTGAAGTCCACTGAAATGATGATGAGAATCCAAGATCTTCTCTACCTCAAACTCAACTCCCCGATGAGCCTGAACTTGAGGAGTTTTAGGAGGAGACTGTTGAAATTGATTCAGTACTAGTGCCCGTAATAAGGAAATCCTTAACTGAGGAGGAAGTTCCAACTTGTATACCACAGGGTTTATTACCTTAAAAATGCAGTAAGGTCTGATGAAACGAGGTGCTAGTTTCATACTTGGAACTCTCAAGCGGATATTTTTTTAGAAGATAGCCATACCCTGTCCCCAACTTTCAAGAGAGGAATGGCAAGACGTTTCCTGTCTGAAAACTTCTTGTAGTTACAAGAAGTTAGTTTCAAGGAACAGTGGACCTCCTTCCAGTGATCAGAAAATTAGCTCATCAATTCGGAAATGGCAGGAACTTCTATGGGTGGTAGGTCTTGGAAATCCGGTACTCGAGGGTGCCTTCCATACTCTGTGAAGAATGGGGTGGAATTCAAAGAGGAGTGATACCTGAAATTATGGGCAAATTCTTCCCAAGGTAATAGGTCGACCCAATCATCCTGAAAGGAGGACACAAAGATCCTAATGAATGTTTCTAGCTCCTGGTTTACCCACTCCATCTGGCCGTTAATGTGCAGATGATATGCCAAGGAAAACTTCAAGTTTATCCCACAAGAAGCACAGAGAGCTCTCCAAAATCTCACCACAAATTGTACTCCATGGTCAGACACGATTTCCTTCTGTAAACAATGGAGTCTGAAGATCTGTTGAATAAACACCTTAGCCAACTGTGGAACCGAAGGGAGGCCAGTTAGAGGGATGAAGTGGGCCATTTTGGAGAAGTGGTCGACCACAACCCAAATAGTATTATTGCCTTTAGACAATAGCAATTTGGAAATAAACTCCATAGAGACATGAGACCAAGAAGTATTTGGCACAGGCAGCGGATGTATAGGAATAACAACTTTATTCTGACTGGATTTATGTTGGGCACACTTTGCACAGGACACAATGAAGTTACAGACATCCTCTCACATGGAAGGCCACCAGTAGAACCATTGCAGGAATTTGTATATTTTGTGGATACCCGAGTGACCGTCAGAGAGAGGCATGGGCCCAAGTCAACAATTTCACTCGTAACCGAGGATCTATGAAAATCTTGCCCGGTGGAGGAGTTAATACCTGTGTGAGAGCCAAGATGAGAGGATTCAGAATAGTTTGAGCCTGTGGCAGATCTTGTTCCAGATGGGACAAAAATGAACGAGGCAAAGCATCCGCTTTCTTATTTTAGGCCCCAGGGCGAAATTGTAACTTGAAGTTAACATGTGCGAAGAAGAGAGACCAGTGCGCTGCTTTGGCATTTAAGCGATGAGCTGTTTGGAGGTAAACTAGATTTTTGTGATCGGTGATGATGGTGAATGGAAACTTTGCACCCTCCAACAAATGTCTCCATTCTTCTAAAGCCAGACACATGGCCAACAGTTCCCGGTTTCCAATAGTATAATTTTTTTCAGCTGGTGAAAATTTTTGAAAGAAATAACCACAAGGATGATTCTTCCTGTCATCTCCAGTTTGTGAAATCACCTCTCCTACTCCTATTGAAGAAGCCTCCACCTCCAGAATAAAAGATTTTCCAAGATGTGGTTGGTGTAGAGTTTGAGCTGTAGACAAGGCAGATTTTAACTTTGAAAGGCTGCAATGGCTGTGGACGATCAGTGGGAATGATTACAGCCCTTCTTTGTGAGGGCTGTGATAGGTGCTACTACTGTAGAGAAATCCAAAATTAACCTCCTATAATAATTTGAAAAGCCTAAGAAGCATTGTATGGCCTTCAATGAAGTTGGCTGAGGCCACTCTTGAATGGCTTTCAATTTATCCGGATCCATCTTTAATGAGCTGCCGGAGATGATGTGTCCAAGGAACAGCATGGAGGTCTTTCTTTTCCACAAAAAAAACCCAGCACCAGCAGGAGAAGAAGAGGGTCTAATGAACCCTTTGGCAACGTTCTCTTTGATATATTCTGCCATTGCCGCAGATTCCGGCACAGAGAGAGGATAAACTCGAACCCTAGGGGGGGCACTTTCCACGGCAACAGATCGATGTTGCAGTCCCAAGGGCGATGAGGAGGTAATTTATCTGCAGACAGCTCATTAAAAACATTAGCAAATTCTTGATATGCACTTGGCAAGCGTGGATCAGGAAGTTCTTCCTTGTGCTTGGACACTAGAGAAGACTGTACAGTGAGAGAGTGGATATGAACTGGTACAACTTGAGATAGGCACTAATGAAAACAATTTGATCCCCAAGCAAGGAGTTGCATCATAGACCAGTCAAAGGTAGGATTATGTTTCCTGAGCCAGGGTAGTCCCAACACTATTTCATAAGAAGTTCTAGGGAGGACGAGAAACTCCAAAGTCTCCTGATGAAGACAGCCCACTTGAAGAGATACTCGATGGGTGATAAATAAAATTGGGTTACCCAAAATTATGCTGCCATCTACTCCAGAGACATCCAACTTAGTTGAAGGGTGGAACAAGTATACACAGGGAAAGAGCCAAAGCTTCGGAAATTAAATTTCCAGCTGCCCCTGAATCCACTAAAGCAGGGGTTCCCAACCACGGTCCTCAAGGCACACTAACAGTCCAGGTTTTAGGTATAGCCATACTAGAACACAAGTGACTTAATTAGTACCTCAGATATTTTGATTTAACCATCTGTGCACAATCATGGATATCACTAAACCCAGGACTGTTAGTGTGCCTTGAGGACCGAGGTTGGGAATCACTGCAATAAAGCCTTCAACTCCTTTGTCTTCTCCTTGTAGGAAAGCGTGATGGGTAACTATCCATGATATGGGTGGGTTTAATCAGAACCCCTAAATAGATGCACCCAAAGCCAGTTAGGGTCTTGCATTTCCCACAAGGAGAGGACAGTTCTTCAAAACATGATCTGGAGTGGCACAATAAAGGCAGAGCTTATTTTGAAACCGATGGGTTTGCTCTGCAGAGGACAATCGAGATCAGTTGACTTGCATTGGCTCTTCTCCGCTAGAACTGGAGGAAGGAAAGGAATAAGCTGCTTGGAACGGATGACTCTGGAGGCAATCCCTTCGACCTTTACTAGCTGTATGCTCCTGGTCGTGTAAGTCGATTTTAATACAGAGAGAGATGACATCAGAGAAAGACTCCGGAAGATCACGAAAAGCAAGTTCGTCCTTCATCTTCTCCGATAGTCCACGGAGAAAAGCTGCCTTTAAAGCCTCCTCATTCCATTGTAATTCCGATGAGATAGTTTAAAACTGTACCACATACTGTATGACCATACGGGTCCCTTGACGAACTCGTAACAGGTCTGAAGTTGCTGAAGCCATGCGACCAGGCTCATCAAAGATTCTCTTGAAAGAGGAAATTAACATGTCATAATTGCAGACTGTCAGATCAGCTCTTTCCCACAGAGGTGAAACCCAGTCCAAAGCTGTTCCAGACAGCAAGGAGGTAACATATGCCACCTTAGACCTCGGTGTGGGAAAATTTTGTGGTAAACTCTCGAAATGTATTTCACACTGGTTAATGAACCCACGACACCGTCGAGGGTTCCCATCAAAACATTCCAGTGAAGCTAACTGAAGGCGGGACTTAGGACTACTGGAACCTGAAGGTGGAAACGGTGGTGTAGGTGGTGCTACCACTGCGAGTGAAGGAGGGATTGTAGCCAGAGATGCCTGTATAGTCATCAGTTGTCCAGTAAGCTCTTGCAGGAATTGGCTCCCTTGGCATTGACTGTCTCCTGATTATCCATGCGAGTGGCAAGGTCTTGTAGAGCACTCACTGCCTGGAAACCAGAAGCTTCCATTGGGCCTTTGCAAACTGTCACAGTCGTCGTGGAGAATTCCCCTGTTGATGGGGTGAAACCTGAGGTCCCAGGTTGAGGGAGGAATTGGAGGTGTGGGGCCTGAATATAAGATCTCCTCATCCATGGATGTCAGACGTTGACGAGACCAGTCCAAAAGTGCAGAGACTAACCAGCTGGGAGATGTTCTAAAGTGACCCCACCAATCGGGATGCGGGTTTAAGCTGCATCCAACTGGCAGGTCAAGGTCCTTTGAACTGGTGTCCGATACCGTGGGAATAGAGACAAATAAACAAAGGCCCTGGAAATATAATTCAAGGAGAAGTACTAGTTCGGGAGACTGATACTTGTACTGGAATGCTGGACGCACTGTTATGACAAGGAAAAGGCTTTTGTAAGTAGTTCTCCGGAAAGGGTCCTGGACACAAACTAGCGTCAAGATAGTCACCAAAAACTTGTACATCAGAAAGGGGTTCAGGGCACAAACTTGTGTCGAGACGAGCACTAGAAACTTGGTGAGAAACTGCGTTGAGAGGTGGTACTGCAACGCACACAGGCGAGATGTCAGACGCACTGTTGCACAGAAGGTTGGTACGTGTTTTGCACACAGGCTAGATGTTGGGAGCACTGTTGTAGAGAAAGATGATACTTGTTCTGCACACAGGCTAGATGTTGGGAGCACTATTTCAGAGAAATTCGGCACTTGGATCACCAGTAATCACGGAGGAACCTGCAATGAGGTAACAGCAAAAATACACTCAGTAGCGACAACGTTGCACAGGCAACTTCCTGCTGTCCGCAGGCCAGCTTTATACCCTGCAGTAGCAGACCACCACCATGCTACCACTGGGTACAGGGTAATCAGGTATTGCAAACTGTCATGGCTGCATCCATGACAGCGACTGCAGTAACCAAAGCACAGCACAGCTCAAGGCAGTCTACATGGTTCTAGGAATAATACTCAGTGTGTCACCCTCCACCGCACCAGGTGTCTGACCACACGAGTGACCAGGGGAAGCCGGCGCTGGGGTGAGTAACGGCCAATCCTAGGCCGCAACCTGACAACATGCTAATCATACACACTGTGTCAGGGACAGACACACTCATCATACAGGCTGTGCTAGTGACAGACACGCTCATCATACAGGCTGTGCCAGTGACAGACACACTCATCATAGACACTGTGCCAGTAACAGACACGCTCATCATACACACTGTGCCCATGACAGAAACGCTCATCATAGACACTGTGCCAGTGACAGACACGCTCATCATACACACTGTACCAGTGACAGACACACTCTTCATACAGGCTGTACTAGACACTGTGTATGATGGTTTCAGTAGCAGATTCGATCAAAATGTAAACATTTTCAGGAGAAATGTATGTTTCTCCTTTTCCGGACACTACTATTGCCAGTCTGAGATTGGCGATTTTAGCAGGTGAAAGTGGCGGTACTCTTGCCCTTGCCCTCTGATTAACATTCACTCTCATTTAGTTGCAGACCAGCCCTTTCCTTAATCCTACAGTACATTATTTATGCTTGTTAAGCCTTTGCTTTAGCACTACAGTTCTGTTTTTCTCTCCTTGAAATCTGCTTTTTACTTTCTTTCCTCCATTTTACAATTTCTTAACTCTACTTTATTCTTTCCTCTAACTAAGGTCATCCAGCTATTAGGAATAAAACGATAGCAATAGATTTTTCTACTTACAGTCTTCAAATCTGGAAATACTCATCGACTGAGGAGTGCGAATAGCTGTTGATCGAGAACTTTGAAGCTTGGAATACATATTCATTGCATGCGCTCTCCTTTCCTCAGCAAGCCTTTGTCTCTCCATCTCTTGCTTTATGCTGTGGTCCAGTTTCACTGGCTGCTTCCTGCCAAGTAGTTGAGGTTTTAACTCCTCATTTTTGGTGTTCAAGTGGTTGCCGCTATCTTCCATAGAAATATCTTTGTCCGGATTTGGCCCTAGAAGATTGCAGCGATATTCAAAAAATTTAATTTGCTAACACGTAATATATATATATATATATATATATATATATAATTTGCTGCTATACAAATTACCTACACGGGCACTCGGGTGCATTCGGAATAGAGGAGTATTGAGCTATATATATATTTGTATATATTCTTTTTTTAGCATGCTGTAAAATGACAAGAAGCTTACTAAGTGGGAACATAGCACAACAAAATATTACATTAATGTGACAAAATAAAAAACATTGGTAATGCAATCAAAACAGATATTAATGAGGAAAAAGGAGAGAGAAAATAGGAGGCATGTGCTGCTACTAGGGGTAAAGGACAGGGCAGAAAGAGAAGACAGAATAGTGGAAGAAGGAGGGAGACTAGTGTGACAGATGAAAAGGAAAAGTAGAAGGTAATGAGTGGGAAGAGAGACAAGAGGAGACAGAAGTTTATCGAACTCCAGAATAGTGATGCCCAGAGATGTCAGTCAAGAAACCAGGACGGGTGTAATGTGACAAGGAGGATGTATGTCTAAGTGATCAAGGGTTGAGATAAGCATGATAGGAATCCGACTCCTTACACGAGAGCCAATTGAACCAGGAGGAAGTGAGCACTGCCAAACTACATTGCGAAGATAAAATCAGGTCATCCATCTGCAGTCTATCTTACCAAACCATTGAGATACAGAAGGGGGGCTGATGGACTTCCAGTGTAGGGGTATTAGTGCCTTCATCAGGTTGTTCAAATGCTTTTAGAGTGACTTCTTATATGTGGTGATGGGGATTGTACTATACAGGAGTAGCAAAATAACAGGATCCAAGGGAACTGTGCAACCTAGGATTTGATCGGAAAGTTGGAAAACCTGAAGCCAGTAGTGTCTTAAATGGGGTCACTTCCACCAAATGAGAATGGGAGTGTCAATGGCTGAATCACAGTGCCAGCTGCTGGAAGGAATGAGAGAGGACATAGTTGATCAGGAAAGCACCTCCATTACACCACTCTAGTTAATCCTGATGATGTAAACCTGGAAGGACCTTGGTGTTACGTGTGATAGAACTTAGTGGTAATATGACAGTAAAAATAAGTTTGCGTGACCTGATTCTTTTCTATGCCTGTAAAGTCAGTCCTATTGTTGATGGGTCAATGGCGTATCTATAATGGGTGCAGGGTGTGCAGTGCACATGGGCCCTTGGGTCCACGGAGGCCCACACCACCCACCTTGCACCCATATAGCATTATACTTACCTCTAAAAGATATTTTTTATTCCCATCTAAATTTTTCTGAATGGTTTTCCACTTTGTGGACTTACACAAACCCATCCCCTAGAGATGAGTAAATTAGCTCTTCCCCATACTAACTTACATAGTCAAGCAAGTAGAGGAAACATAAAAAGACAGCTGTCCAGGGATTGGTTGATCACAGGAATCCAAAGGCACCTCTTTTTCCCTAGATACATGTGAGCAGCACCGTAACAAGGCTAAAATGCAAATGCGCCCTGTACCAACCAACTCCCTAAGCACCCAACGTCATGATGCCATGCAGATGGGTCATGATGAGGACGCTACGATCAGCTGTACAGGCGTCTAACGGACACTCTGATGATGTTGCAGCTATGATCCTGGCTGCAGACAGTGCCGCCCACAGAGCACAGCATGGTGCCACTGGTCACACACCCTTAGTTATGGCCCTGCATGTGAGTATGGGCATAGCTACATCACAATATGTAGTTAATGACAAATATGCCACAACTACAGGAAAATTATTATTAATTGTACTATTTGTACTGATGGTATATATAAGATGCTGAATACTGTACAAATACAAAGCTACTGTATAAGAGAGGGTCATATTCACATAAGGGTATATAGTCTAGAGGGGCAAACAACATAAGCTAAAGATATGGACTTGTGGAGCCACCAGCATAGTAACAGTTTTTAGTTTTAAATAAAGAGGAAAAAGCACAAACTAAATAATGTATATGATTATTTAGGTCTCTGTACTGGTGAAATTGCACTGCCTGCTATAATAAATGGTGACAGGTTACACAAATTAAAGAAGGATGAGTGTTACAGTGATTACTGTGACAACTGTACATTCAATGTCTTGTACAGGTACATCTCACATCAGCCAAAATGATGGCAATGGCAAAGAATAGGATAGGTCATGTCCAATGCAAACATTTGCTAGTTGACAAATTTTAGCTGAGCTTCTGGAGAACTTTGAAGACATTATATAAATGATTACAAATAGGATGAAATCACCGGGATGAAAGCATCAAGGTATTTGTTGGTACCTATAGTACAGAAATGGGATTTCAGTCCAGATAACTTTGGGGAACAAAACACAGAATTGCATTAAATCAAACAATCTGCTATGTGGTGATCATTCCTGTCCTGTTAGATGTGATCACCTAACAATGCTTCTCACTCTCATTGTGAGGGCACAGCTACTAAAAAGAATGAGTAGGGTAATCTGGGAGGAGGGCAGTCAGAGATTATATAGGGGTAAATGTACAACAGTTTAGTAGATATAAGGCATTTATAGACACTAAACAGAAAAAAATGTGCTTTAATCATTACATCTAAAAGATTATATTCCTATACTGCTGAAATCTCTGAAACATTAGAAACATTTTGCATTTGTGGTCATCCAAGACATGTTGCAATCTGTTCTATTCTGTATTTAATGTTATAAATATAACATAATCTGTACATTCTACTGAAAAAAAGAGAAGACAGCCATGGAAATAGCCACAAGTTAACTGTTATTCATTAGGGATGCTACATACAATATCTTGATGTTTTCACCCTGACAGCCTTAATTTAAAAGTCTGATTATCTCTAGTTTACTTCTTCCTGTTTGACTTACATGATTTAGCATTCAGAAACTAATAACATACTCAAGATGCCTTCCACTCACACCTGGCAATTTAATTAGAAGCTAATGACTCAAACCTCAAACAAAAAAACAAAAACTGAAACAAGTGATCGGTGCCAATTAGGAGAGAATATAGAAACATTTAGGCACTGTGATTACAAAAACAGCGTTTACACATAATAGATGCCGTGGAAAGTAATTATTGCGCAGAGTATCCAATTATGCTTAAAGGGAATATTGTAATCACTAAACTCTCACACTGAGCAGGTACAATTCACAAATCATCTATTTTTTAAGTGCACAGTCGGGAAAGGTTAACGAGATAATATTATTGACATTTGATCAGTCCAAAAGTAATGCAATAAAATATTTAAAATACTTTTGCTATTAGTGATTTCAGCAGTGCATCATTTCGCAGATATATATTTAATTTTAACTTTTATTGACAGACGCTTTCCATTTGATTGTCATCTCTGTCTACAGCTTATTTGGTTTCCAGGACAAGACCACTAAATTTGGAGATGCCTTAATCAACTCCTCTGAAATATAATGATGCATAAACCACTAGAGAGCCTCATCCACAGTGAAAGTACAAATAATAGACGCTCAAACACAAGTTTCTTCACAACAATACAATTGCTTAAAAGTAAATAGGTGGACTGCATACAAATGAAGACATACACTTTGAATATCTTAGTTGTGCATTTACTAATTGTTGCAGGAAACACGGGTAAGCAGTATTCATGAACAATTTAAAATTGCAATGTATTTAAAAGTATATTTCAGTATTTTTAAACTGTCAAATTTACAACCAATAATAATGGTGTTATAACGAGTGCAATTGATCAACTTTATTAAATATTGCATAAAGATGCATTTTTATGTATTAATGGTGCTGATTTGTCTATCTTAAATCTCACATTAACAGTTAACAGACAACAGTTGCCCACAGAAAAGATAACTTGAATAAAAAAAATGTTTTGAGAAATTTTAGAATTTTTTACTTTCCTTTTTGGAAGGAATCTAAAATATAACTATAATCTAAAATAATTATGTTTAAGGTGCAGAATTAGGCTATGCTGTAGCACAACTGAGTTCCCCATTTTTAAGGCCATTATTGCCATCACTATAACATCAAAGATCTCGCAAGGGGAGGCAGGGGGTGGCGACGACTGTCAAATGGCTTCACTAAGCTGTCCTTCATTATGGGAATAATGTGACAACTTCAGGAAGATTATTCCCAATTGACAATGCTGCTTTTCGTTAGGTTGCTAGGAATCAATGTGTCTGGCTTCACAATTGTCTTTTCACTTCCTTATATACATACTGAAAGCATCAAGTTGTCTTAGTGCCTTCAAATTTAAATTTGCAATACAAAGCTCCATTAAAAACCATACTACTAGTACGAAGATTTTTGAATGAAAGAATATAAAATTGAATAAATATAATTATTCAAAATGTAAAACAAATATTTAACAGCTATTTTAGTATTTGCTGCAAAGACAATATTCAGCAGTGATTCTCAACCAATGTATCAGAAAACATTTCTATGTTACCCAAGATAAACTCTTAACAAATAAGTTACAAAATTACAAATGGACTATGTACTCATTATATTTTGATTAAAAATGGAAAAAAAAACAGCTGAATGTTTTTGATTTTATTTTGCAAATACAAACATTTATTGAGGATTATGGTTTTATTTGTTAGAATATTTATCACTGGTGTGTCATGGAATAATTACTCATGTTGGACATGGAAATCGCTGCTCTAGAGCCCAAAAATACAGACACACAGCTGTAAACATGTTCATTACAATTAAACAATCAATAAAAAAAATCAATATATGAAACGTTACATTACATCAGCTTTAAATCAGCTTCAGTGTTTTGAACTAACTTTAACATTTCCGCACAGCTAAAAAGCCCAGCAATAAGCACCCAAATCTAGATCTAGGACCTTGTTCAGCAGTTAAACAAACCTTTAAGCTTCACCCAAGTAGTTATTGTCTACACACAAGTTCCTGTTTTAAATAAACTGATTAGACAAATCACAAAGAGAAAGAAACCCCCTTTTCCTTCTGCAGCTTGAGATACCATTGCCTTCTTGCTTAGTAGCTTTGTCTCTATAAAGCATGACAAGTGCCAATGAAATGTTACCAAGGGTTTTACAGAGGAATAAAAAGGAAACACAAAACATTGTAACAATTATAGAAGGAAGATCTGCTATCAGTGTGTGGTCTGGAGAAAACATACCCATTCTTTTCCCATTCTAATCTCCACCCCACTGCTTACATCTATGGATAACGTTTAATCTCTCTATTGCTTCTACAAATATTAAACAAATTGCAGGTCAACCTGGATTAGGATACTTTGTCCACAATGATAAATATATCCAAGTATAAGAAAAATTTTTTTAAAACTCTCTAGTTCCCACCATTTCATAAATATATGAATACATAGAACATTACTGCTATTTAAATCATAACTTTATTATTATGGAATAATATGATTGGGAACTGGCACCAAACTTTTAAGGAAGCAATTCACCATTTGTTATAGAATGGTAAAATAAATATAGAACATATGGTATGATCTACTCTGACCAAACAAGTGTTAGGATTTCTGTAGTCAAAATACAATCTGCCTCATATAGTTTGAGAGAATTAATTAAACTCAATTGGTTTACTATTAGTATAACTTATTGGTAGAACCTATTTGGTTACAATAGGTGTCAGCAGCATGTGAAATGGATTTTAGTTCATACAGGTGTCCTTAACGAGGATGGTGGGTTTATTTAGTAACAGCAGCGTACATACCTGTAGGAGTGACAGCAGTAGGGTGTGGTATAACAGACAGACAGTTAAAAAGTTGACAATATCTAGATAGACGCCAGATGTTAGACAGGCAATAGGTCGACAGGGACAAAAGGTCAACAAACTAAATGTCTACATGGAAGATGGTCGACAGGTACAAATGATCTACAGGGACAAAAGGTCATCACAAAAGTGGCCGACACATTTTTTTGTTTTCTAACTCTAATCTTCATCCTAACCCTAACTCTCCCCTTGGTGCCTAACCCTAACTGTCGGGTAGATGCCCGACCCTAACTGTCCCTTCTAGTGCCTAACTCTAACCTTCCAGTAAGTGCCTAATCCTCCCTCCTGGTGCCTAAACCTAACCATCAGGATAAGTGCCTAACCCTATCCCTTGGGGTAAGTGCCTAAACCTAACCATCAGGATAAGTGCCTAACCCCATCCCTTGGGGTAAGTGCCTAACCCTAACCATCCAGAAAGTGCCTAAGCCTAACCCTAAAAAAAAAAGTGTCGACAATTTGAGTGTCAACCCTTTGACCCTGTTGACAATTTATACCTGTCATCCTTCTTCCATGTTGACCTTTAGTGTGTCAACCTCTTGTCCCTGTCGGCCTATTGCCTGTCTAACATCTGGTGTCTATCTTGACATTGTTGACCTTTTAACTGTCTATCTATAGACTGGATACCACATCAGTAGTAGCAGTAGTTATAGGGTTAACAGTGGTAACAACAGTAATGGCGTAGGTAGCAACAGATCTCAGGTAAGGACCTAAGGGGTCTATGTACTAAGCCTTGGAGAGAGATAAAGTGGACAGAGATAAAGTACCAACCAATCGGCTCCTGTCACGGGTGTGGATCATTAGGTCTACAGTAAAAAGGTAGATAATGTTTGGGTATACAATGGAAGTTAGACAGGCAACAGGTTGACAGGGTTTGAAGGTTGACACACTAAAGGTCGACTAGTAAAAAGGTTGACAGGTACAGAAGGTCAACATGGTCATTAGGTCGACACAGAAATGGTCAACACATAAATGGTTGACACATTGTAGTTGTTTTTTTCTACCCTAATCTTCACCCTAACCCTTACCCACCCCTTGGTGCCTGACCCTAACCGTCCCTTCTAGCGCCTAACCCTAAGGTAAGTGCCTAACCCTAACATGACTGCAGATACCTTATTTGGTGCTGTATTGTCTGGTAACCATCCTATTAGGGTCAGTAGTCTTTATAACACTGGAGTACAGTCAATCCGTCACCACAAATTTAAGAGTCGATTCTGATTAATTTTGTGCTCCTGATCATGAATTTGCCATGCTTATTTTTCAACTGGCTCTATTTTTTGAGATATGCATATGTCTTTAATATTAAAAAAAAAAAAGAAACACTGTTAAAAATAGTTTAAAAGATTTTTTTTTTATTCTGATTAAATTTCGGAAAAATTAAGTTTCGGAAAAAGTTTATAAAAAGACACAGGATAATTACATACATAAGTGTTAGGAAGCTATGAGAACCGTTTTTTGTAGAATTTTCTTTTGTATTCTTGTTGCGAGCAGTCCGTCTGCAGACTTCAACAGTAATCGGCCATCATGTAACTATTCCACCTTCCTTGATATTTTTTTTCCCATTACCTGAATATCCTGGTGGAACCGTTCACCCTGTTCTTCGATTAAATCTTCTAGATTGGACGGGAAGTGATCTAAATGGCTGTACAAAAAAATGTGCTTTAATATGTTGGCACCTACTTTCTCGAAACATTTTAGCATGTTGTGGACTAATTCATGATAGTTGTCTGCCTTGTGATTGCCTAAAAAATTTTGAATGACAGACACATAACTCAGCCATGCTTCAGATTCGGTTTCAGTCATAGATGTGGTAAAATTTGGATCCTTCACCAGTTTCGATATCTGTGGGCTGTCAATTCCTGCCTTTAATTTTTCAATACTAAGAGATGGAAATGTTCGACAAATATACGTGAGACAATCGCCTGACTTGTCCAATGCTTTTACAAATTGTTTAATTAAACTCCGTTTGATACGGAGAGGTTTGTTGTAGGTTTTTAACATGTTTTACTAAGTTGTTGTTGGTTGCTTGGCAACCAGAGTTTGCGCTCACGTGGGGGGGGCGAGGGCTGATGACGTCACTAGACGGCAACGTGCTGTCTGGCTGCGCTGCTGGGCATCTTGTCGGCTGGCGTCCCACAGGTGAGATGATTAACAGTGTTAATTGATTATTGGTGAGGGTATTTAATGTTGTGTTAGTATTCTGTGTACATTCTGCTTGTCCCTGACGACGGGGTAACTCCCGAAACGTAGGAAATAAAGGACGATCTTACTATATGCTGCAAAGTCTCCAGAGTGCCTCCTTATTGGATTCTCTACATTTGGCTGTGACTCACAAACCTGGAGGGCACCAGAGCATTTGTTTGATTTAAAAGGAGTGACGGGTCTGTGGATATATATATATATATATATATATATATATATATATATAAAATATGATTTTTGTTCACAGCTCACTGTCTTCCTTGAACTTAATTTGTAGAGTTTAAATGTAATTAAATTTACTGAATGAAGTCTTAGGGAAAAGGGTGTCACGAACCTGTCTAGTTTTCACCTTTTGCCTGTTGACTTACCACTGCCAGCTATCTCCATGGATCTGTGTGTGGAATTTGCCTGGAGGATCTGTTCTGATCATACTGCTGCAACACTTCTCTATGCATTCCTTCCACAGTGATTATTTCACCTGGGTCCTTTCCTGTCTGTGAACACTGCTAGCCCTGATTGGAATCACAGGTGTAGTTCTGACTCAGTGCTGCAGAGATGAATACTCCCTCTGCATGTTGTGCCTTCCACCACTCAGAATGCTACTGCCAGACCACCTATCCGTATCCTCCAATTGCTGCCAGACCCAGGATATATATATCCTCCCTTGATAGCATTCTGGGCCTGAACATCTCGTTACTTCCGTGGTGTATGCTTCGTGCTGTTCTGTATTCTAGTGAATCCCTGAAACCTGCTACAGCAACCCTTGGTGCTATCCAGAAAACCTGCTACAGCAACCCCTGGTGCTATCCAGAAAACCTACTACAGCAACCCCTGGTGCATCCTGAAAACCAGCTACAGCAATACCTGTCAATCCTGACATCCTGCTAGCTTCAGCTAATAGTGAGTTCCTGTGCTCCTGACCTTAGTCCTGTGCTCTGCTAGCCCTACTCCTGGTTGGTCCCTGGCGCCCTGCAAACCTGCATCGTGCTTCCTGGTGTGGATCAACTCCTGCTCCTTCCACCTACCCACTCCCTCCCTGAACCTAAATCCCAAACCTACCCATTCCTTCCTGAACCTGTAATTCCCAATTATCCAATCCAGCCTGCACCTGAGTTCCAACCTTTGTCACAGCATTTCCAGATCACCCTGTTTAACCCTCATCTCAGCATTACCTGATTTCCCTTCAGCCATTGTCACGTTATTCCAGTCCAGAGTCAAGTTCCTGTCATATCCGTTCTATCCACGTTATTCCAGTCCAGAGTCAAGTTCCTGTCATATCAGTTCTATCCACGTTGTTCCAGTCCAGAGTCAAGTTCCTAGTTCATCAGTTCAACTCAACAAGTCTTCCTGCCGGTCCCAGTCTGGTTCCTCCAAGTTCCTGTCATTTATCATCAAAGGCAGTTTCCACTGCTATACAAATCTTGCAAATAGAGCCATCTATGTCATCTGTGGATCCAGTCATGCCGGTCTCCATTGAATCCCGATCACCACCTGAGACAGTTAACTCGCAGGCACCATTTGTGACAAAGGGTAAACAATGTGAGGACCTAGTGGGTTGGGTACGGCATTCCGGAGGTCAGAATGCCGGCAGCAGAATTTTCGGTAAGTATTCTAAGGCTAACCCTAACCCCAACCCTACCCTCCCACAGACTAACCATAGCCCTCCCCCCTGCAGCCTAACCCTTACTCTCCCCCTAATACTTACCATTTATAGTTGTTGGCATAGTGAGCGGCGGAGTTCTGACCGTGGATGCTGACTATATCCTGACCTAGTGATGCAGTGACAGCAGAATACATAATGTATACTTAATAAGGTGTTAATAATGTATGTCTAAAAGTATTTATTGGTTAGAGTGAGACAGACACATACAATTGTCAATTGCCAATAAATTTATAATCAATTCATATATGATAAAGCAGTAATAATTATTTTCCAATTAAAGGGGGCAATTCAATTCAGCCCAAGGCTGAATAGCACCGGGAAAGAGTTCCTGGAGCAATTCAATTGACCGTGCTGTTAAGTCTGATTACAGGATTTCTGCTTGCACACTCTGACTTAAATGCCAACTGTGATGCTGTTTTCCAGTTTAGCACGGCGATAATAGCTTCTCGGCCAGCACTTTAGTCAGGGAATGCCGGTTACCGTGTCTAAACACCCTGTCATTCTCCAACTTAAATGGTTCTAGTCGGACTTAACAGCGTGGTCAATAGAATAGCTCAGGGAACTCTTTCCTGGGGCTATTAAGCATCGCTTTGAATTGAATCACCCCCAAACTCAAATTGTCCCCAAAGGGGATGTGGTAGGAATTCAAAATATGCAGCATCCAGTTACATCTGTATATTTATGTAGAATAGGATGTCCTATGAGCCTTTGTTATTTGCATGTACTCTATATTGAGAAATGCGAGATGTGCTGCATTCCTCTCTACATTCCGTAATAAGGTGCACTTCACGCTATACGTATATACTGTATATATGTTTGTTCAAGGTGCATAAATGTGGTGCATATGCTACTAAAGCTGAGCCTGGCACATCTTTTGAGGTCAGCATATGGACATATATATGCTATTTAATAGTATTTTTGCACTTGGCGTAAGTCTGACGCATAAACTGCCGATGCTGTACCAAATGCATCTTGTGATGCTTACGGCTCAGCGTATATGTAAAAAATATGCAATCTGCATTTTTTCTGTGTAAATTATGCACAATTTGCCACTAACTCTATATCAGTTACCCTGTGTCCACTTACCCTAAACTCACCCTGCAAGGACAGATATGTGACTGATAACCTATTCATGCTGATATGCTTACACATTATAGAAGTTGGATGCGGAGCAATCCTGCGCTGCCTCCATCCTCAGGGCATACATGTAACTTGGTACCTGCCGGAGCTCAGAAGGGGGCCTGACCACTTACGACATGCGCTACTACGCAGGCACTCCTTATTCAAGCTTCTTTCCTCCCTGGTGCTCCAAGTAAATGGACACACCTCTGAAACTCCTGAAGAGACATAGCGCTACTATCCGCCGATATTTTTACTACTCTGGCACCCGACGCACTACAACGCCCAGCGATACCCTAATGCTCCAGGCTGCATCAATACTACTATTTGTACACCTGTTATATCCCTTTGCTGTCAAGAGCATTGACGGACCAGAGTACTATGAGGAGGCATGACCAAATCGAGGAGGCGTGGCCACATCCCTTCCAAAGAATCTAATTGAATGTACAATGTGGGAAGGAGGCAGATTTGTCCCCATTGGCAGGGGGCAGATCCAGGTGGGAGCAGCGATCAGTGCCATCACCCACCTCCCTTTAACACTTGCAAGGAGAGTGTGGAGGCTGCTGCTGCTCAGTGGCAGCTGCCTCCCTAGATCCTCCGCAGCACAGCACACAACATTGTGCGCTGGACTGGGGAGAGAGACTGCTGCCACTCGGCAGCAGCAGTCTCCTGTTTCTCTCTGCCTGATGTGCTTCTCCAACCGGTCCAGACCCGGGTAAGCAGTACCCGTTCCATCCTCCTCTTGGCGCCCCTGCCTGTGTCTTATGCTACATGCTGTTCTGCCTGGTTTAAAAAACCTAAGACCCGGTTAAGCTCTACCACGTGTGGACTCACCGCCACCAGCATCAAACAACTGTGCAACACATTTAACACATTATACACTCTGGCCCAGTGTATTGACTGTTATTTAGTGGACTATTTACATAACCTTAATTCACCCAGTGTAATTCCCCTGCACATCCCTAATATGTTACGAGCCCAGCACCCTCAAGTTAATAGGTTCTTATTCACATACACTGATCAACAAAAATACACCTCTAAATCCTGTACTGAAAATACTGTGTTATTTTTCTTACAAACAAATATACTGATCATCTCATGCTATGACATCTGTACATTTTCCTCAACAAATAACAATGAGCACTGGCTTGTAATAAAATGATATTCCGTGCAGAAATTTAAACTTCCAAACAAATAATATCTCATGGGACTGCAAATACTATAAGGTCTACAGCAAAAAGGCACATAGGATTTGGACTCCCAACTAGATAAATTGAAATATCAGATCTCAGATATACAGATCATCATTTGTTTCTGGTGCTTTTCCCAATAGAGACAATTAACCATATTTTTGCATGACTACAAAAGAAAACACCCAGCAAGTACTGACTGCAAATGGCTGGTTAATGACAGTGAGTAATATGCCAGGAGCAATCCATATATCAAGTTCGTTTCAATTTATGAGGTTGTCTGCTATCTATAACCATTGAGGAAAATGAGTAACTAGTTACATGTAATAGATGGATTGTGCACACTGGAGGCCAGGAAACTGGACTAGATTCTACAGAACAACATACAAGTTTTCCTTTCTGCTTACCTTTTAGCAGCTTCTTTGTTTATGGTTATTGGACCCAGTATTCAACACCACAATCAGGTTATCAACGTCTTTCCTCAAAAAATTAGTCACCATATTTGGCATCAAATTGCAATTATGATGAGTCATTTTATAACCTATCTTCTGAGTCATACCCAGCGGTAATCTCATCCAGTTCTTTCTGAAACTCCAGTTTTGTAGCCACATTATAGGGGAGATGTATCAAGTCTCCAAGATAACATGGAGTAGTTGCCCAAAGAAACCAATCAGCTTCTGTCATTCCAAAGACTATGGTAAATGAATTACAGAAGCTGTTTGGTTGCGTTGGGCAAATACATTACTCCACTTTATTACTCACCAAAGCTTGATACATCTCCCCCAAATGTTTCTTTGGAGATATATTTGGAGAGATTATTCCCAATGACAACCCACCATCACAATTTGTATCAGCAATGACACCTCCCACAATAAACACCACTCAGTGGATTCAAACACCTTCAAATGTTCTCATGAATTCGGTGTGGTAAGCAATATACTGTATATATCTGCCCCATTTCATGGAACACTTTAATAATCTCTTCAATATTAAGGGGGAGATGTATCAAGCCTTGGAGAGATATAAAGTGGAAAAGTTGCCCAAAGCAGCAAATCAGCTTCTAAAGCTGGGTGCACACTAGGTTGACAGTCTAGTTGTCTGCTCGATGTGCCAGGCTTGATGTCACAACTGGATGCGCATTTAAATTTGCCCACCCAGTTGAGCTGTCACTCATTGGCAGGTCCCTGCAGCATGTGTACAGGCGATCTGCGGGTCGCCCGTACTGACCAGCAGATGCTGGTGGATTGGGGGCAATCCTGACTTGTGCCTATTGTATACAAAAAGAAGGGGAAAGATTATTGGTGAGGACTATTGTGTAAGGCTTAGTATATAGAGTGCGAAATACAGTAAGTATATATAATAAGAATCTGATAAACCAAAGCCCTGGAGCATCTCAAACAGGTGGTCCCAGGTGCCCATTCCAAAAGATTTTTTGGCATCCAGTAAAAACTTGGGTACCACTGAGAGTCAGCCAAGGTAAGGAATCTTCCAATATTGGCAACAGGGCTGCGGACCCAAATAAAGCTGGTTTGATCCGGAGCAATAGTAAAGAAAAATATTATTTTCAGGCACTCTGCCAGAATATTCATGAACAGTTTATAGTTTACATTCAGGAGAGAAATAGGCCTATATGAAGCAGGAAGGAGTGGGTAACAACCAGGTTTCAGTAATACCCTGATAAATCAGAAATGGGCTGGGGCTGTAGAACAGCCCTGTCATCCCCTTGTGCATGCATGGCTATATCCCCAGGAAATCCTGAGAATGCTCTGGTCAGTGCTGTACTTCCCAGTGGTGGTGACCCCGCCCTCCAGGTGTGACATCATGATGTCCAGTGTTCAGTGCGTGGCCAGCACAGGGTGCAGTTTCATCCTGCTCTGGCACTGACTGAGAATGCTATTAATTTGGGGAAATTGTTCGGGTTTATGGGGCGCTATTAAAGAGCTAGGAAGCATCCCACGGTAGGCTACATCTACTATCGCTCTAACTAAGATTGGGGGTGGCAGTGTTCTCTCTTGTGGCACACTTCCCCCCAAATCTGCTCATTATCAAATGCAAAGTACATGTGCTGTCCCATATATGGAGGTGCACAGTCCACAAATACAATTTATTGACATCTTTTTAGGGACAGATTGAAAAAAATAGGTTTGCTACAAATATACCCTTGTAATAACTTAGACCCATATAATTTAATTTATTAAACATTTGTATAACTTCATTATTGAAATTGACATACAGAAGTCAAAACAATATATAAAAACAATTCAAAATGCAACTGATTACTAGATCATGATAATACGTCTCTTATCAGTGCTTGAGTGACATGAACCATAAAACATTAAAGAGGAAATCTCATGTCATATAAAAAGGTATTTCTTTCATCTTTTATGCAGTGTTGATGGAACACAACATGTTTAATCTTATCAATACTAGGTAACTTAGTACTATACAACAAACAAGCTTCATGTTTAATTATGTCTTTCTGTGAACTGGTCTCCTTAGGAAATTTAGGAGGACTTAACAATTTTATATAAATATTTTCAGATGTAAAGTACTAAAGCCCAACTATTAGAACAGTTAAATACAGGCACAAAACTATGCTTTGGTACAATAGAATGGGTATAACTCTGTCTTTTTAAATATTTAATGTTTTTTTTGTATTGTTATTTCTGTTTTGTTTAGGCAAACATTCACAGTCAATCAAGACGGTAAGTCAACTGTCCTTCTTTTGCGCAAGTAAGGGGTGGTCCAGTACTTAGGAATGTGTTTACGAAGAGGTTAAAGTAGCAGCTGACCAATGACAAGCCACAGAAACGCATTCCTTTCTGTTTTGTATGTAATAATCTCAGCTGCATTGCTGTAAATATACATTATTAAACTTCAAAAAATGCATTGGGAAGAAGTACTGTAAAATGCTGAACAGGTCTAGATGGGAATGATTGCTTAACCATTGCCTTCAAATAATTATTGATGTTGACCTCCAGATTGTATGGATGGGCAGAAAAACAGACCAGGATTAATCACAATTATTTTGGTATACTTTTCAGTAAGTTCTCCCACTATTGTAAACATGGTTTACTTTTCTCTTGGCTACTGCACTATTTTAGTACTTCCTAATGGTTGAAGCTACTAGGTATTTATTAATTTTTACAATGCTTTATGGTTTTAAATACCATAACACTGGTGCGTAAGCTTTGTTATTAATCTTTAGTTACCAGAGTTTAACTGGTATTTATGACTCTGAAGCAATTATCAAAATTTTATGACGCAATTGGACTTTTACAGCAGTGCATCATAAAAAGGAAAAATTGGGACAATTGCACCTTGGTCATGCAAACGGGTAGACTCAATTATGCCACGTGCTGGTCACGAGTATGTTTTAAACCTTATTATGGTCAACTCATTCTCTGTGCTTTTATTTGTACTGTGGGCCTGATTCAGACCCGCTCGCGAGCGCAGGACGCTCGCAAGTGGGTCAATGGTGCCCTACTGCGCATGCGCACGATGGAGGGAGCTCCGTCGTGCGCATGCTCGAGACCCGGCTAGCGACGGGCTCTCTGTCGCTCCAGGTCTCGCACCAAAGGGGGCATGCTGTCGATGGTGACTGACAGCACACCCCCTTTGGTGGGCGTGCCGGGGGCGTGGCTGCCAGACGGAGGCGTTCCCATGGGAACGCCTACCATCTGGGTCCGGCCCCACTGACATCACTAGTGATGTCAGTGGGAGTGATTTTGGCTCTGATAGAGCCAAAATCACTCCTGGGCTTGCGGCAGCGAGACCCTACCGCAGGATCTCGTCGCAAGCCCGATGGTCGCGATGGTCTTGACCATCGCGACCATCATCATGGACGCTCGCTATAGCTGTGGGTGGTCACCCACAGCTATGCGAGCGTCCAAGAGGCCGCTCCATTTTCAGGTAGGAGGGCCCTGATTCAGAGCGAGCGCTCTGGTCAGAGCGTCCGGCTCTGAATCAGGCCCTGTGTGAGACGCCAGAAGAAATCACTATATTGGCGGATGTACTCCTTTTGATCAGCAAACTAACTTGTTTAGTAGTAGCACCAAATAATGATTCACACCTTCTGGGATTTTGTACTAAGTCCACCCTTGAGGTTCGTTCTCCTGCAGGATCCATTGGGCCAGAACAAACTGTCACACTTCTGAAATTTTATTGACTCGGGTCAGTAACTCTAGGGCTGGCTTAATTGATAGGAGAATGGATTATTGCTGGGAGGCTTTGGGACACTCTTCCTCATGCAGACAGCCTATAGATGAATGGACGTGGGTCAGGATATGGAGCAGGTGTGGGTAGCTGACTGGGAGCCAAGGAGACAGCACGAGCTGATCACTGAGTTGGCTCTAATAGTACTATGTTCAGAGGTCTGGGTTGGGCACAGGGAACAGAAGGCCCTTACGGACCATATCAGACAGCCAGAGACACATGACTTGTCCTGATCAGTTATAGCGGATAACTGGAGACAGATTACTTGTCCTGGTAAGCTGTAGTAGACAGTGTAAGGTAGATGACTTGTCTTGGTAAGGTGTAGCAGACAGCATAAGGCAGATGTCTTAACCTAGTAAGTTGTAGCTGACAGCGGGAGTCAGATACTGGAACAGAGCTGAGCCAGGAACCAGATGATGGACACCAAGTAGAGAAGTTATTCTGCCACTGGTAATAGAGCAGATTCAGGTTTAAATAAGGTGCTTTCAGAGCAGACAGGCTGAGGCCCGGGGCAGCTGGAATCCAGTTAGTTGGAGGTTGTTAAATGAGCAGCACCAAGATGGCGATACCCATGCACTGCAGATGCAGAAGCTGCAAGCAAAGGTAAACTCCTATTAAAAGACCAGTATACTGTACTATATAGTATACAAAAACAAAACCCATCTTTTATATTCATTAAATTGCGACAGTACCATATTCCATGCTAGGCATTAAGATATTTCACATTGTCTGTAAATTCACTTTCTACCTCATTGCAAGCTATTGCCATATGTCACCAGAAAAGCTCTAACCAATTCCTTCCAAAATCTTTCAATGCAAAATACCAAACAAGTTTAAAGACTGCACATCCCATTCTGGACTCTTGATGGATAGAAGACACTGCTCATCTCCAATGGACTCAGCCATGTTTACAAAGCTGAGGTTATATTTCTTTCATATACTATAGTCTACAAAGTACTCATTATAAGATTATGTTATATAGACAGTAACATGATTAATAATTTATTAACAAATTAGCACAATTAGAATACAATAAAATATTTATAGGGTGTATTATTCTGGGCAAAAGAAATGTTAAATAAAATAAATGAGCACTTCTGTAATACCACGCCTGGAGCATTTGTGTAAACATGCCTACTAACTCCTTGGGAGGCCATGGAGGTGAAATGTAAGTTCAGCACATTCCCAATGACATTACAGAGGCAAGGTGTGAAGTCTTAGCAGGAATTGTCTGCTGTGGCAACACAGGACTGGGGTTCCTATGCAAGGTAAAGAATACAGGTACAAGAAAGAACATGCCCCCCAAGGGGATGCAGATGGGATGCGGACGGTGTAAATGCCGACCGTCGGCATCCCGACTGTCTAATCCCGGCAAGTGTCTAATAACCAGCGTCGAAATCCTGATGCCTGTCATTAGACCTACGCCGGGAGCCCGACACCCGGCTTACCAATTGAAGGTAAGCCAGGTGCCGGGCGCGGATAGCCGCCGGGGGGGGAGGGTTATGTTAGGGGCACCCGGGGGGGACTTAGGGTTAGGCACCCCCCGGGAGGTTAAGGTTAGGCAAGGGGAGAAGGGGGCCAGGGTTAGGCACCCCCAGGGGGAGGTTAGGGTTAGGCACCCTCCCAGGAGACTTAGGGTTAGGCTGCGGGGAAGGGGGGGTTAGGGGGGGTTAGGTTTAGGCACTTAGAGGGGGGTTAATCATACTGATTCCCTCCAAAGGGGGTAAGGAGACATAGCCACATGATCTCATAGAAACCATGACTCATGCAGCAACAAGCACAGGGACACCAATTCATACAAGGGAATCTCACTTACCTCCAAACTTCTAAAGTTACAGAGGCTAACAGGAACCTTCAAGAGCGTAACTATTAAAGATGCAGGGTGTGTAGCTTACCTGTCAAAGCCTCATGTTTATTTTTTTAGTTTTTCGCCAATGAGCAGTACATTGGGGCTCTTTCAAAAATGTTCCTAGGGGTCCACAAATGCCTAGTTTCTCCCTGGTTACCATTAATAACTTAAGCTATTTATAAAACTTCATAAACATATAGCAAAAAGACCCAAAAACCTGGTGCGTTTTTTTAGTTTTAAGCATTTAAAATATTGCTTTATGGGGTGAATGAAAGTTTGTGTGATTCATTCAAATACAAGTTGAATTGACTCACTTATCCATATGAAGCTTCTTCCTTTTAGATGAGTGGTGGGATCTGGCACTTTTCAAATTGAATAAAATGTGTCAGTAAATGTCAAATTATTGCTACTCATACAGATGTGTACTTAAGCATGTCTAGAAGCAAACAATGCACTAAGCTACTGTAGTCTGACTAAAAACTAGTAGCTCTACCTGCCTGCAATTACTTTTAGTGATTACCTTGTGTCCATTACACAATCACACTGAGCAGTGGCACACTTAGGGGGGATTTTAAGTGATTTACCTCAACAAGGTTTTCTACTTCAGTGACATCAGGGGGCTGACAGAGGAAGACAGCTTATTATACTGCCCTTTGAATCTTACCTATGCTCTGGTGAATGGATTATTAAATTAACGTCTCTCTGCTCTGCACTGTTACTATTTAGTTTAAAAAGAGCAAATCCCTGTCTACACCTTTCATGTTATATATAGGCTGACCACAGTATGACCCAACTTCCCTTATATCAGGCTGCTGACGAAAACCACCAGCTCTTCACCTGGTGGGGATGATGAAGAGCGATGCATAGATGAGTTACCTGAAGAGTCTGAAAGAACAGGAGATGGTAGAGGCAGTGCGAGGGACCTGTAAGGTGTGTAAACTCCCTGGTACTGGGTGGAAATTGTGTACAATATCATAGTGTATGGTGCACATCACTTACTCTCTCACTCTGCTCAGGCTGGTCATGGGTGAGGCATAGGTACCAGTGGTTCCCCCAAATACTGGGGTGTTTAATACAGATGCGATGCAAAATCTATACAGGTGCCAGGGCAGTACATGTAGATAAATTTGCCGCAAGGCCATCTCATAAAAACAATAATGAATTTATTTAAAAGATGCAAACTTTAGTAACCAAAACTCCTCTCCTGCACAGAGCATTATGGTTACTTAGTAGGTCATCTTACATTTTGACAACTCCTCCTGCACAATAATCGTATCGGTTACCAGACCCCAATAGTACTTTGTTACAGTGACATATGTTGGAAACCAGGCACATACAGGTACATACCAGGATATATGAGGTTCCTGCATGAGGGGTCTCAATGTCTATATCTAGCAACAATGTAAGTAAAACCTGCACCTAAGAACCACTACTAGAAAAATATTTAAACTAATTTTATTACTAAGTACATGCCAGCAAACAGTTGGCAGCTGAACCTGGCAGCAGCCTAACATGTTTTGAGTTTACTTATTAGTTCTATTTATTATTAATATTGGACTTTATGATTTATTTTATCGGCTCAGTAGATAAACCTGGTGGTGGTTCCTATGTGCTGATCTGGGATTTGCTTATTTGTATATTGACACGCTAAGTCTGCCTGTATTTTGACCTGGGATAGAGGGGCTGTCATATTTCAAAATACTAAAGGAAGAGTCCGTAATGGTGCAAATTATACAAGACATCTTTGTTATGTAACTCCCACAAACACAGTATGCCTCCATTTTTATATTATCATACCTTTCAGTATATGGGAGTATACAAGCACACACTGAAGGCACGTGTCAAAAAATGGACATGGCCTAGCATCAAAAGGGGTGTGGTTTGTTTCCATTACTCTGGGGGCAAGCCCAGTGCTCCCCAAGCAGCTGGGCTGCCCTAAGGCTTTTCAGAATTACCAACGCACTGTTTAGATGACATGCGCATACACGCAGTATCTGTTCACCCCTATAGGGCTGCAGTGAAGTGCTGAGAGAGTGCTACATCTAGTCCTGTGGGTGGGATGGTGACAAAGTGCCGAAAGCAGGATGGCTGGAGGGTATGCACTATTAAGTATGCTGCCTCTACTGCCTGTCCTAGTAAGCCCAACTAAATATATCTATCTATCTATCTATCTATCTATCTATATATATATATATATATATATATATACACACACACACACACACATAGTCCTTGTAGTGCCCAGCACTCCTGTGTAAAAGGACAGCTGTTGTTACAATGGACGCCACCCAAAAAATGGACGGTACTCCTGGCTTATATCAAATAAGCACCATGCTGTGACTAACATTATCTGGTCAATGTTTCAGAGCTGCTGGTCTTGATAAAAGAGCAGCAGCTCTGAAACGATGACCAGATAACGCTAGTCTCAGCGTGGTGCCGTCCATTTACTGTGTTGAGTCTATAAATACATACATATACTGTATATATATATATATATATATATATATACCCTCCCACATAACCTCATTTTCCACTATTTCTTTATCAATAGATGGCATAACTATCTCATCTAGTCCCAAAGTGTTCTGTCTTGGAGTCATCCTGGACTCTTCCCTCTCCTTCAAACAACATATTCAGAACCTCTCACAGTTCTATCGTTTCCATCTCAAGAATATTTCCAAGATCTGACCCTTTCTCACCCAGGATGCTACCAAAACCCTCATACACTCACTAGTCATCTCCAGATTGGACTACTGTAACCTCCTCCTATCTAGCCTCCCCAAATCCCATCTCTCTTCTCTCCAGTCTGTGCTCAATGCTCTTGCTCGGCTCATCTTCCTCTCCAAATGCTCTACATCTGCCTCCCTTCTCCTACAAGCCCTCCACTGGCTCTCCTTCCATTTCAGCACCCAATTCAAGGTTCTCACACTCACTTACAAAGCCCTCACCCATTCCTCTCTCATTTACATCTGATCTCATCTCCCATCACTCTTCTGTCCACCCTCTTTGTTCACTTAATACACGCTGTCTTTCAGCCAATTGATTACTTCCTCCTCTTGTGCTTCTCCCTACTCTATTTTCATTTTTCGCTTACTCCCCACTAGGGCAACTAACACTTGGCTGCTTATGTGGGTGTAAAGGTCACTAATATAGCAATGTTTATTATCCTTGTCCGTGTCCTGCTTTGTAGTGTATTGTATTGTAAGTCGCTGGTTACCTATTTTTTATGTACTTTGTAAGGCGCTGCGGAACACTTGTAGCGCCATATAAATAAATAATAATAATAAAAAATATTACAAAATATAAAAAACAGAGGGTGCTATACCATATGTGATATCATAAGTGTACTGGTAAGAATTCAAATGATGAATAAAAGTGTCTTTTTGAAACAGTGTCCAGACTAGAGTTATTAAACAGGTTCATTCTTCCTCATTGTCCTCATTGGTATCCCAATAGTGAGAGTTGGTGCACCTATACAATCTGAAAGTACAGCCCTCCACCGAATCACCCAAAAATAAAGGCCCAATGGCCAGTTATTAGTTGATATAAAAAATGTTATATTCTTGATAAAATCATACCCAAACTTTTAAATTTGCTTATAGCTAATCCAATATTGCTAATAAGAGAAATGAAACTGATTCCTGCCAGCACTCTTACCCTGAGCTCGAGGCAGGATCCACTCAGTTAGCACATGGACAATGACACTCAATACCCAGCACATTTCGTCCATATAGATGTGCTTCTTCAGAATTCAGACAATTCACTGGCTGTTCTTAAGAATGTATTTGTTCATAAATATCACAATGAGCATTGACTTCAATGACAAACCAGAGAAGGTCCAAACATTCCTCAGGTAAAAAGTGGTATCCACTTTATAAATATCACTCTAAACAATAATTGTTCCTAGTCTTCCAATTACTAGTAACCACTAATCTACCCAGCAACAGCCATCTGGCTTTTTTCTATTGGCTGGTGCCGATGCATTGCGGGAAAAACCTCAATGCATTATGGGAAAGAAAATGGAGTTCATCTGCAGTGCATTCTGGGTAACCTGACAATATAGTAATTTTATAAGTCAGATAATAGTGTTTTTACATACCAACTTTTGAAATAGATCTCTTTCTTCTATACTAAAGATCTGATTAAGCCTGCATTAATATGAAAGAAGTTGAAATCCACGTAGACATGCTTCACCAATAACATTAAGACAGGAAATGAGGTGAGCAAGCATTTGGAATCAGGGAAATTCTACACACTCCAGCTCACAACACATTTTTTTTCCTAGAACTTGCAGAGTCACAACTTGGATCACAGGAAGTAGTAAAACGCTCCAAAATAATGACTACAGTTAAGATATTGTTTTCATTCTATATTAATTGTGTAATATTTATAGTTTGATATAAAAATTGCATAATATGGAGATCTATTAATAAGAATAGTTATATACAAATACAATGTAAATACCACCATTAATTGTAAACACAGTGTATTATTGGTAATAATGTATATGATTGGGTAGATATTAATTGATTATATAACAATGTTAATTTTAAACACTGCATTATTGGTAATTATGTATAGGATTGGACAGATATCCACTGTATATATGGCGTTACTAAATGTAAATACAGTGCATTACTGGTAATTGGACCACTAGAAACAATCTCTGTTTAGAGTGATATTTAGATTTGTGAAAGCATATACAACAGAGGCGTAACTAGGGTATTTGGCGCCCAGGGCAAGATGGAAAATGCCCCCTCCCCGTCAAAAATTGTCATGGTCACAAGGGGTCTGGCCACTCTCGTCACTCTGGGAACATTCCTTTCCATTCCAGTTTCAATCCCAGGTATGACTGTATATTAGATTAATAAGAATGTGTAGTAGCTTGATATAGTTAGAATTCACAGGCTTTCACTATAGTAGCAGGTGGCTCAATTGGTAAGTTGACTGACTGCAAAGCATGTAGGCTCTAAGGGCTCGATTCAGACCCGCTCACTAGATGTGTTCGCATGCAGCCACTGTATGCAAATCCGGCAAACCCACAGCAAGGCAGGCGATCGCACGGCAAGGCATTACCACGCCCACTATGTCTTGGCATGTGATTGCGGTGTGTATACAGATGCCCACTTATGCACATCATCTCCAGGATGTGTATGCAACCATCAGTAACATCGAGTACCATCGGAAGCGAACGCAGCACTTGTGGTTGACCATACCCTACCACAAGCACTGCGATTGCTTCAGTGTAAAATTCAGCCTAGTGACGTCTACTATGACGCTGCGTCTTAATTATGCACGCCTCTGAAACGGACTTAAGATGCTCAGGCAAGCCTGCATTCGCAACACCACTCCCCCGTTTCCATCGACCATCCCCTGTCACCACCCACAAACGGCTCATCCTGTCACTCATTGTAGCGAGGTGGCTATCCTCAGCGAGCGAACGCTTCCTGATCGCTTGGACTAGTTTGCACATGCACTGTGATGCATACGCATGCATACATAATTAAGACATCATACCCTGGAACAAACAAATGCATAGAGTAAAGAGACTCTGAGATCCACTATAAGATTACACAATCGGAATCTGAACCCTAGTATAAGGGTGGAAGAATCTTATACCTTGAGTGGAATGTCTGCAACTAATTGTGATGTAATTTGTATTGTGAAAAGTGTGATTTATATAAAACAAAATGTAAAAAAAAAAAAATATTTCAAATTGTAGTGTATTGGGTTTATAGCCCTATGGTATCATCTACTGTATTTTGGGTGCAGCACCATTGGTATTTTGTTTGTTGGGGAAGGTTTGTAACTTCTAAGCACTAGATGCCCCATGGAAAAATTTAATCTTTGTCAGTCATCAGCTAGTAAACAGAGTATACCAGTTCTATTGATAAGCACCCTCTGGTGGTTTGTTTTTTAATGTTATTTTGGTAGGCCCTCTCTAACAAGGGTCTCACAGAGAGGAGCAGCTGACTTGTACCTATAGGCGCAGAATAAAGGTATATTTTTGGCATATATCTCCTATATAAAATGTACTGGTCTGTTTGCTTGTCTGTTTGTTCGATTATGCATTCGGACACCCCTGCACTGATTGGGATGAAACAAACTTAGAGGTTTGTCCCGGGGAGCCAGTTCTGAGTTTTCCACTGGATGGATTTGGACAAAAACTTCACAGAGTGGTAACATTGCATCCCAGCCCAGAAGGTATATTAGGGGGATGAGGAACTTTGACCTGGGGAGCGTATTCTGGGATTTCCACTGGATGGATTTGGATAAAAACTTCACAGGGAGGTGGCAATTGGTCTGGGATGTTTAATGGAGTGGTTGGGGTTAACGATACTGCTTTTGAACCTCTATACACCCCTGCCTATACCTTCTGATATCCTGCCTATAAACCTCTAAGGATGACGCTATTTTGCGTACGCAGTTATACATAAAACAAAGACTCCAGACCTAGAACCTGTGGTTCCAAAGCACAAAGTATTATTCAAGTAAAAGTACAGTCAGTTACACACTAGTTATAAGTACAATTTAGCGCAAAGGAATTATACAAACCCAAGTACAGTTATACATACGCAGCGCTCTGGACCAGATGTAGGCATCAGCAAGAAACCCCTCGTCAATCAGCATTCAGCACGAAGACTAGAAACCCAGGGTCAGAGCACACATATTTATACCCCCCAGAAATAGACAACACAATAGAGAAGTTTGTTGCTAATACCATTGGTCCTAAAGGAGAGGGCATATGTTACAAGGCATCTAACAGGTTGGTTCAAATAGACACAGTCCAGCCTCTAACAACTGGTGGTCTCTGGTTTCCCGCCTCATGCAAATCCTAACAGTTGGTCATGTAAGGTACATTTTGTTGCTTGAAGTCTCTGCGGTCCATAAATTGAGAATGCCTGTTGCGATCTCTACATCGATGTTACCGGAATACTGCTGAGACAGTACGCATCAGTACAATGCCAAACATGGCTTACTTATCACATATAAAACCTTAGTTACAAAATAATCTTTATTTCATAGCAATTATAGTAAATGTGCATACTTGAATCTTATACCTTAAAGCTTATGGAACCTTGTATGTGAATATGTAATGTGTGAGTATGTGGGGTTTGATGTAAAGATGCTAGTTAACTTGGGGCAGATGCGTGTGCATGAAGCTAATATTCGGCGTTTTCATACAGGATCTTATGTATTCACTAATATGCGACTAGTTAAATGCGCAATTGTGCGTATTAATGTGTGTATGAGAAATGGTGTAAGATGCAATCGCATGATGCTAATAGTAATATTGCCACATGTACTAAAGTGTGAGTTTATCTAAAATGGCACTTGGGCGGCCATTCGCAAAATGGCGTCTTGCGATTTCATTTCCAAGATGGCGTCTTGCAGCCAGTCGCAAGATGGCGTCGCTGCGATCCAATTTTAAACTGATCTTGTCTCAGCCAATAATCCAGCTTCGAAAGTCCACCCTTTGATAGCGAACAACATGCTATCACAATCTGATTTTAAAATACAATCTTTAGGCTTACATTTATATACTATTTAGTGCTATGATGGGATGGCACAAGGTGGTTCTTAATCCATCAATAATGTGTTTCTGAGTGGGGACATAAAACTACTATTATACGCACACCGCAGATCTTGGAAGATCATTTGAAAGGTGTGAGGATACACCAATCCTATAAAGGCAGTCTTGAAGGGGAAATTTGAGACTTTACATTATCTGAGGTGTTTTAAAATAACATTTCAATAATAAATTCTATGCAGGTCTAAATATAATACATTAAATGATGGTATTTCCTAGTTCAGGGTTGTAATGCAGTTCTGTATTTACCTTGGTATTCATACTGACCACCATCATAATTTTGTTCTTTTGTTTTACTCTATTTTTACATTTTCCACACTTCAACACAATAGGAACACACCGGACACATATGCCAATTATTATGATGACAATCAGTATAAGGATTAAGAATTTGCCTATGCTGGCAATCACTTCCTGGACTCATTCCCCTAAACCTGAGAACCATTTCACTGGGTTCAGCCATGAAACCCATCCTTCTATCTTCTCCCCTACTTCAGCCACTGAAGCATTATGGTTCTTACGAAATTCCCATTTTAGCTGCAGAATTTCATCCATCCTTCGGTCTATCACCTCCTTGGGGTCGCTGGTATCATTGGTGACATAGGTGCAACATTTTACTCCAAATTGGGAGGCCAAAGTTCAGAAAGTACCCTCCAGTAACAGCAGTTAAATAATTTAACACTAGCCTGTGTTGCACCAGTTCTTTCTTGTACGCTTGCAATTCTCTCCCTGTAGACCTGAATGTGTCATCGTACATCTCGGTGATATTATCTATCAATTTAGCAAGTTCCTGAATATATCTAAAATTTAATGTACTCTGAGCGATCCTGGTGGGATCCAGTGCGACTAAAACTTGAAAGTCAGTTGTCTCACTAATTAACTGAGTGGCTTTATGCACATCACCAGGTATTATATTTTGTTTGCCTCTGTGTTCATATTGCATGTGAAGATATGGTGATGGTGTGTTTTTATGTATACCAAGCATTTCAACATGTGTGAGGGTCATAACTTCTGGGACTACTCTTCCCAGGTAACACAAACCTTCGGAACTCTGGGAGAGCCACTTATACGCTTTTCTTCCACATATAAAATATACATTATCAGGGAGAACATAAGGAATGGTATTGCATCATTATCATTAAGCACATTTCCCTTGCAAACAATCCTATTTCTGGGTCTTCCATCTGGTACAGGCATGTTTCTGGCTGTATTATTTTAGAACAATAACCATCTGGCACTTTACCAATAATTTCTTTGGTGGAACTCAATGCATACTGGTACCTAAAATGTCTCCCACTAGATTTAATTAAGCGTAGCAGATCATGGTTTATGGACTCATTATCAGCTCTTTGTGAGAAAGTCATCGTCTGATTATTCCCTGTCACTTCCCAACTCCCGGGTTTATTGGGGTTGGTTATGTTTAAACACAAAAGTGATCTATCTAGTTGGAATTGATAGAGTTTGCATTGAGGTGGTTTGAAAGAGAGGAATTTTCCATCCAATGTTTTCCCTTTTTGTAATTCTAAAATTTCCGTGATATTCAGCGGAATTGGCACCAACCCTACATTATGCTGTCCCGGTGGCACATGTGAACACACCCAGCAATCAGTTTGATTTAACACTTTGCCTACCATGCTATGATAATCTTCTAAAGGATACCCACCCCAGTACGGGTTATATTTAGGCTGGCACCATTCGATACAATTCTCATCAACTAGGGACCCACAAAGCTCACAAATACAGGAATCTTCAGACGATAAACCTCCACACCGTCCCCGAGTATCTGGAATAACAGCTCTCTTAACAATAACAGTACTAAGATTGTTCAGACACTCCCCTGGTTGGCATTGCACTCCATCTGACTCCACTCCATCAGCACTGCCATCAACTCCCCTCTCCACAAACGGTCCCCCTTCACAGATACCGGACATTCCCGAACTGACCAGGATGGTGAAGACTCTAAAAGTGAACATGAAAATGAACACAGCGGGCCCATCCATTGCCACAACAAGACCTGCAGATTTCTTTTAGTTCAGGTATCTCACTACGACCTTTTCAATCCTCCCGGAACAAGCTCACGAGTGACAGGTCCACGCTATCAGCCTTGTCTCCGACTTGTTTCTCCACCGGTTGGTTGACCTTTTTGCAGTGAGTGGAATGGACCCAGGTATCTCTCTCAGCCACCTTAAAAGATGTAGTACTTGTCAGCAGCACCTGCTACGGACCTTCCCACCGATCAGTCAAACAACCTGAACGCAAGAAATTTCTGATCATAACATATTCTCCTGGTTCAACATCATGACAGTTCGTTTCAGGCATATCATTGAACAACAATTTCAGTTTCTGCTGCTGTTGCTTTAACTGCTTACTCATTGATATAAGATACTTTACAGTTACCTCGTTGTTTACCTTCAAGTCTTCCTGTGGACTTATAATCAAATAAGGTTGTCTACCGAACAGTATTTCAAATGGGGACAGATTTAGAGGGGGTCTACGAGTAGTCCTTATACTATGTAGGACCAAAGGTAAAGCTTCTGGCCATCCTAGTCCAGTCTCTGCCATGATTTTACTTAGCTTATTTTTAATAGTCCCGTTCATCCTCTCTACCTTGGCACTGGCTTGCGGTCGGTAGGGGGTGTGAAGACGACTATTAATACCCATCAGCTTACACATATTTTGAAAAACATCACCTGTAAAATGAGTACCCCTGTCACTCTCAATGGTTTTAGGGATACCATACCTGCATACACATTCCTGAACTATTTTCTTGGCAGTAAACGCAGCAGTATTAGTGGCCGCTGGCTAGGCCTCAACCCAGTTAGAAAATACGTCTGTGCACACTAAAACATACTTAAGATTCCTGCAGGGTGGTAATTGGATGAAATCAATTTGTATCACCTGGAAAGGTCCATCAGTCGGTGGAATGTGGGATGGTTCGGTAGGGATCGCTTTCCCTATGTTCTTCCTCAAGCAGGTCAGACAGGACGTTGCTATCTTTTCTGCTTGTGAAGAAAAACCTGGTGCGCACCAGTATGCTCTCACCAACTTGCACATACCTTGCTTTCCCAGATGAGTCAGACCGTGTGCTGCCTCAGCCAGGTTGGGGTAATATGCCTTGGGGGCTACTGGCTTACCTTGTCCGTCGGATCTGTTGTTGCCCAGTGACACCGGGTCATCCTTACATGTATGGGCTTTACACTTGATTACTTCCACCGCTTTGGGCAGTTGGATTGCTTCTAAAAGATGTTTTATGTGTCGGGAATGTGCAACTGGTGTGCCTGCTGCTGTCATAAAATTTCTCAGACGCCATAGAGCCCCGAAATCATGCATCACCCTGAACGCGTACCTTGAGTCAGTGTAAATGTTAGCAGATTTGCCTGCTGCCAGTTCACACGCTCTAGTTAGTGCTACTAACTCTGCCACCTGGGCTGAGTGAGGAGGACCAAGAGGTTTAGCTTCTATGATGTATGTGTCATTTACAATAGCATAACCTGTACATAATTCACCTGCATCTGTTTGTCTATGACAACTCCCATCCATGTAAAAAGTCACATCTACATTCTCTAAAGGTGTGTCGTGTATGTCAGGTCTAGCAGTAAAGGTCTGATTCAGATATTCCATACAATCGTGTGTATCATTATGTCCGCTGAACTCACCCTCCGCCAGCAAATCGTCTCCTTCATCCTTTGTACATCATGTTGTACATATGGTAAATATGTTGCTGGATTCAGCGTGCTGCAACGTTAACAGTGATGTTTGCAGGTGCGATTAGAGCTAGTTCCCATTTGGTAAACCTAGCCAAAGAGACTTGTCTGGTTTGAGCAGAGTTCAGCAGAGCAGATACAGCATGGGGAGTGTAGGCAATCATATCATGGCCCAATACTACATCCTCACTTTTACTCACCAATAGAGCGGTAGCTGCTACACTTGTCAAACAGGTGGGGAGTGATCTTGCCACAGTGTCCAATTGGGCACTGTAGTATGCTACGGGCCTACTGGCATCACCATGTTTTTGTGTAAGGACACCTGCAGCACAACCATCGGCTTCCGTACAATACAAATCAAAAGGTTTTTCATAATCAGGTATTCCGAATGCAGGTGCTTTTGTCAGACTATCCTTAAGATTAAGGAAAACCTGTTCTGATTCCTCTGTGTGTATGATATGATTGGGCTTTGAGGAAGAGATTAAGTCCTGTAAAGGCAAGGCCAAAATAGAAAAACCTGGGATCCACATTCTACAGTATCCACACATTCCCAAGAAGGTATGAATTTGCTGTTGATTCTGCGGCAGTGTCATGTTCTGTATGGCCTGGATTCTATCATTTGTGAGATGTCTTAACCCCTGGGTTAAGCAATGTCCCAAATATTTTACTCTGGATTGGCACGGCTGTAGTTTGTCCTTAGCCACCTTGTGTCCTGTATGCGAGAGATGAAGCAACAAAAGTTTAGTATCATTCAAACATGACATAAATGAATCAGAACACAGCAATAAATCGTCCACATATTGAATTAGAACAGATCCATTGGCAGGTTGAGAAGATTGTAAACAGTCATGCAATGCCTGGGAAAAGATACTGGGGCTGTCTATGAAACCTTGGGGCAACCGTGTCCATGTATATTGCACACCTCTGTATGTAAATGCGAATAGATACTGACAGGGTGGAGAGGCACAGAGAAGAAAGCAGAGCAGAGGTCAATGACAGTGAAATGGGTTGCATTTGGTCAGATCTGCATCAGGATGACAGCTGGATTTGGCACTACGGGGAATTGGCTCTCTACGACCTTATTAACACCTCTAAGGTCTTGTACCAGCCTATAACCCCTCCCACCACTCTTTTTCACCGGAAAGATGGGACTGTTGGCTACACTAGCTGTATGGACTAAAATTCCCTGTTGCAATAATCGTTGAATTATTGGAAAAACCTCTAATTCTACCTCCTGTTTTAGTGGGTACTGGGGAATTTTTGGAGCTTGCCTACCGCTTTTCAAATTTACCATTACGGGTCTTACGTTTGCCATTAATCCAGTGTCCTGTCCATCCTTAGTCCAAAGGAAATCTGGAATTTGGGACAACATTTGATCTATCTGGGATGGATTTTCATTTAAACTGGTAGAATGATAAATTATCCTTTGGGGAGTGTCCAACATATCCCACACCTCGTGCGCAACTTTCTCGGGGATATTAAAAATACACCATCAGGGGTGCAATATATAACACATCCCATCTTACATAACAAGTCTCTGCCCAGCAAGTTAGTAGGAGCCGCAGCAGCCAAAAGAAAAGAATGCCTGGTATGCAAAGGACCAATAGTAACCTCTGTGGACTTTGTTAAAGGATAATGTTCCACTTTACCTGTTACACCCATTGTTAGTACTGTCTCGTTGGTCACCTGTAAATTACCGGGAGATTTTATCACTGACCTGGTCGCCCCTGTGTCTACAAGAAAAGGATATTCAGTACCAGCTACATCAACCATCATGACCGGTTCTTCCCTAGTACTTCCCGTTAACCTGACTATCTGTAGACTACAGGTATGACCTGACCCCTAGCGTTGGCTACCATTCTCCAATAAAGCATTTACGGCCACAATTGGAGCTTGTGCCTGCTGGACATTTGCTGGTCTCTGTGCATATCCCTTATGGGGATGTCCAGGTCTTCCCTGATTTGGGGTTCCTACTCTTTTTACTGTACAGTTTCTACTTAAGTGTCCTGTTTGTTTACAATTAAAACATGTTTGTGGATCGGGTGAAGACACGTGTTGTGTAAGGTTTGAGCAAAGGGTAAAGGTGGTGGATATGGGTAAGGATAGGAAGGGTAAGGGTATTGTGGGGGATATGAAGTTTGTGAGTAGTGTGGGACCTGTGGTTGTGTAGGGTTAGTAGAACAGAGCTGTGTTTGCTGTTGCATGGGATTAGTGAGGGCATATAACTGTTCAGGTGTAGGTGTCTGTGTTAATGCAAGCGTGTCTGTTGGCTGCATTGCTTCCAGAGCTTGAATACTGACAGCCATTAGTTTTTCGCTCTGGGTCTCTCTCTTCTTTGAGATGTTCTTCTCATGTTCTATGGCAGATTCTATGAGTGTATCTATTGTGACTCCCCTCCAGCCAGGTTGTGAGGTCTGAACCTGAGTCTTTAAGTTTTCCTTAAGACAGTCCATGAGTCCCGTGACTATCATTCCCCTGTGGTGAGTGCTATATGTAATATCTTCTATCCCAGTGTACTGGGTGATAGCCTGCAGAGCCCGGTCGCAATAATCTTCTGCAGATTCACTCTCCTTTTGCTTTATGGTGAAAATTTTGTTCCAGTTAACTACTACGTGAAAATATATACCCAATTGAGTTACAATGCAGGAAATGTTGCCTTGGTTTACTTGGTCCGTTAAGGGAACGTCACCATCCAATACACAATCTGTGATAAATTTTGTCACGTCGGTATTGCGTGGTAGACAGGCCCTTAACACCACACACCAATCTTTATTAGTTGGCCCATGAGAACTACCCAAATTCCTCAAAAATCTCTGACACTTGGCTAGTTCCTTTTTGGGATCGGGGAAATCATTTATGATGGAATTTAGTTCTGCTCTTGTCCAAGGACAATGCATTACCACTCCCTCGTGGGCACTACACCGTTCGCATCTGCATTTCCATTCGGAACAGTTATTGTCCGAATGAGATGCAGACCGGTAGCGCTGCTATCTTTGACCTTGTTACCTGGCTGGGGGTTTAATCTGTTGCTGCTACGTATGGTATTAACAACTTCCTCCACGGGTGCAGAGGGTGTTAGCACTTCCCTTGCTGTTACCGATGGAGATGGCGGCACCACTCGTGACTGTCGTGGTGTAGCATCTATCATTTGTACAGCATGGGAAATGGCAGACATTACAATAGGCTCATCATCCACATCATGAACATTTTCTTTATAGTTGCTTAAGAGAGGGTACAAATTGCTTGTTACATTTTTATGGGTATTTTTGATAACTGTACTTGCACCTCCATCCACATAAGGTGGGGGTGGTGCACGTGAACTGCTGGCAATACCTTCCGCAATGCTACCTTAATGCATGTGCCCGCCATTTTGCGGCTCGCCCGCATTGCAATGCAGCGTGGTGGATGTATTCTCTGGCAATGCGCTCGCAACGCTAGTTTGCGTCGCTTGCGCATTTTTAAGCCACGCATCCCCTTCATGCTTCCACAACTTTAAACATTCATAATATTTGACCTTTTTCTCTCGGGAGCGCATCAGACTGATGTGATCCCGGACATTATCTAATACATCTTTATCAAAACTACCAATTCTGGGAAACAGTCTAACACTCTTCATCGTCATTTTAAACCATACATCACAATACCTTATTGCATAAGTACCGTACTTAGTATGCATAATACGACAGGCCGATCCAAATGGCGCTTCCATTAGCAGCACATCATTGTCTAACATCTCTATTGTTTGCGTGGCTCCCATTCTGAGACAACTCCTACGTTTTTCAATAAAGATTTAAACTGGTGAAAGACAGTCAAGATACTTTCACTTACCTGCGAACGTCTTGGAAAAAAGGCGTATTCGCAAACCTTATGGAGGACCTCTAGACGCTTCCACTCACCTACGGAAGTAAAGGCTGCTTCCGCTCAGCAATCCCTTTTTGACTACTTCTCAACTGATAGGGGGCAGCAAAGTACCCTTTATGTTCCAGTTGATTTCGTTCACTCACCCACCAGCTCACAATCACAATCTAGCCAAGATTATGTGGTTCAATTATAATGTTCAAATAAGCCTAACAGATCACACACATTGATTACTGAATGCTATAATCACGTTGGGGGCCGAACCCTAACAAAAATAACAACCCATGCACCTGCTTTGTGTAAAGTAAACGGTAAGCTGCTACCGAGTCACTAGGCCAACTCCTGCTCCTAGCACTTAAGGGTCCTACAATACCCTTAACATTTAGGTCCCGTGTTACACCCTAAACAAACACTCACAGTTACACACTTTTTTCCTGCGCAGAAAAATACACGTTAACCCAGATATTTAGCAACAATTGATAATGTAAACTCAATGGCTTTGTTTAAACATGTGGCAGCACAACCGGAAGTACATATACGCTATTGTGCGACCAGTCGCATACCCAATAATGTGACTACCTGACAACCATATGACAACCTTTAGCTGCGTACAGAAAAGTGCATCTTTACTGTGCGCAAAACTGTGACTCAGCTATGTGTTCAATACTGCAGCACCCCTTTAAATGTTAGGTTCTATCAACAAAGGAAAACAAACTTTTTCCTCTCTTGTCCCTGGATTCTAGTCAGCGTCCCTGGCTCACACGAAAATGGGCAGCGATCTCTCAGCACCGAGCGGTTGCAGGTAAACCCTGCATGTGGCCACTCCACCCTTTGGTGAGATATCGATAACCGTATGTGCCGTGTGGGTGGGTAAGTGACTTCACTACAAGCCCCCAACTAACGATACTGCCTTTGAACCTCTATACACCCCTGCCTATACCTTCTGATACCCTGCCTATGAACCTCTAAGGATGACGCTATTTTGTGTACGCAGTTATACATAAAATAAAGACTCGAGACCTAGAACCTGTGGTTCCAAAGCACAAAGTATTATTCAAGTAAAAGTACAGTCAGTTACACGCTAGTTATAAGTACAATTTAGCGCAAAGGAATTATACAGACCCAAGTACAGTTATTCATATGCAGCACTCTGGACCAGATGTAGGCATCAGCAAGAAACCCCTCGTCAATCAGCATTCAGCACGAAGACTAGAAACCCAGGGTCAGAGCACACATATTTATACCCCCCAGAAATAGACAACACAATAGAGAAGTTTGTTGCTAATACCATTGGTCCTAAAGGAGAGAGCATATGTTACAAGGCATCTAACAGGTTGGTTCAAATAGACACAGTCCAGCCTCTAACAACTGGTGGCCTCTGGTTTCCCGCCTCATGCAAATCCTAACAGTTGGTCATATAAGGTACATTTTGTTGCTTGAAGTCTCTGCGGTCCATAAGTTGAGAATGCCTGTTGCGATCTCTACATCGATGTTACCGGAATACTGTTGAGAGAGTACGCATCAGTACAATACCAAACATGGCTTACTTATCACATATGAAACCTTAGTTACAAAATAATCTTTATTTCATAGCAATTATAGTAAATGTGCATACTTGAATCTTATACCTTAAAGCTTATGGAACCTTGTATGTGAATATTTAATGTGTGAATATGTGGGGTTTGATGTAAAGACGCTAGTTAACTTGGGGCAGATGCGTGTGCATGAAGCTAATATTCTGCGTTTTCATACAAGATCTTATGTATTCGCTAATATGCGAGTAGTTAAATGCGCAATTGTGCGTATTAATGTGTGTATGAAAAATGGTGTAAGATGCAATCGCATGATGCTAATAGTAATATTGCCACGTGTACTAAAGTGTGAGTTTATCTAAAATGGCGCTTGGGCGGCCATTCGCAAAATGGCGTCTTGCGATTTCATTTCCAAGATGGCGTCTTGCGGCCAGTCGCAAGATGGCGTCGCTGTGATCCAATTTTAAACTGATCTTGTCTTAGCCAATAATCCAGCTTTGACAGGGTCCCGGTCGGACTTCATGGCAAAGTGCGCCTGGCAGAACTTTGACCTAGGGAGCCTTTTCTGGGCCTTCCACTGTATGGATTTGGACAACATCACATAATTTGGACGAAAACTTCAGAGTGGTAACATTGGATTCCAGAAGACATACTAGAGAATTGAGGTCCCGGACGGACCTCCCGTTGGTGTACGCTGGGTAAAACTTTGACCCGAGGAGCCTATTATGGGACTTCCACTGGATGCATTTGGATGAAAACGTCACAAAGGGGTGGCAATTGATCTGGGATGCCTAATGGGGTGGTTGGGGTCCCAGTCGGACCTCACGGCGGAGCGCTGCGCTGAACTTTAACCTGCTCTTTCCACTCTTTTAACCTGCTCTTTCCACTGGATGGATCTGGATGACATCACATAATAAAACTTAATAACTTGAAGATTTAAGCCCGGGTACTTCACCTAATTATATATATATATATATATATATATATATATACACACACATAACTTTTTCCAGTGTCGATACTGTAAGTCCTCATTTCCAGTCCCCCGAGTAACTTACACAGTTTTCAAGTGTTCACACTTTAAATGTGCTGATGTGGTTTCCCCTGAATGTGGTCTAATTTATTTTACAATCAGCCCACGGTAGATAAGTTGTGGTGGGGTTTTAGGTTTATAGTGCTTGTGAGTCAGAGTAACTGTCTTTGTGTGACAGAGAAGTACAGTACTTCACTAGTTGTTGCACAAGCATTTGTTTATGCTATTTTTTTTCGTCTTACCTACTATATTATGGTCATTTACTCTCTTCTACTCTTTCTCTACACTCTGCTGTTCAGGGATGGACTCGGGCTGCTGAGGAGAACTGGCAGTCCCCCTGTGTGTGCACCTGCAAAAGGGGTGTGTCCTCACCTCACTGGGGCGTTCCGGGAGTCACGGGAGCCTGGCCTAGCAGCACGCCCCCGTCTTTCAGTATCTCCGGCCGAGCAGAGTGCCAGGAGCCAGAGCTACTCAGCCAGGGTTTGACGCCGGCCCGGCCCGTATGACCATCGGCCAGTCTGGCATTTGCCAGAAGTGCCAGATCGGCAGTCCAGTCCTGCTGCTGTTCATTTCCTAGAATTTGTTTGTTTCATTATCTACCCTTTTCTTTTTAATTATGTCCCACCCACAGCATTTAAGTCCCCCCCACTTGCTTGGTTTCTGCGGTGACCCAGTCTGGGCACTCTGCGGCATGCATGCAGCAATGTGGTAGCCACTGCCAGGACTCTCATCACCAGCTCTGCAGCTTTGTATGCAATTCCCTTCCTGCGGTCAGTGGCTGCTGTTACCGGCAGGGGGCTGTTGATTGGTTTGGGCATGGGAGGTCATGCTACCACATTCTGGGCCCACGAAGAGCGGCCGGCCCAGTGCTGCTAGGAGATCTAAAGTAGTGAATTTCAGTTTTGGGTACTAATTTATTCAAATACAGCTTATTTAAAAATTATATTGTCATACCATAGATTTTTTTTTGTAATAGTCAGAGATCTTAAGGATACCTGTCCTTTATACTGCTACCACTGATTTGGCAAAGTTTCTACTCCATGGGATAATATTGTTAGATAATTTTCACCTATAGCTCAGGTAGCCTCTGAATGAATCCTACTTTATGGGCACCTTCCCTCTCTCATAGAGGCATAAGCGCTACATTGACCAGACTGTGGTCAATATGGCAAAAGGACTACAATATGTGACAGTGGTTTCTGTTAGTTAATATATTAGCCATATACATTACAGTAGGGCAAAAAAAGTTATCAACATAATTTAGATAATAATGAAAGATGTGCGGACTTTTCGATGTTTCAGGCACTTTATAACAATGTCATTAACAATACCTGAATTAGAGTCAGAATAAAACGAGTAGTCCTTTGTGCTACAATTATTTACATATGATCCACTTTGATGACACAGTTCTTCTTGGGTTTTAAGCTCAATATATTCTTCGTCACCTGTAAACTACAGAAAATAAGATTCTTAGCAAGCCTTTACCACATCATACATTATAGAATTGTTTCAATTACAAGCAAAATATTTTCTGTATTATGCAATTAAATATGAATTAGCTATAAATCCTTAGGGGTATATTTACTAAAGTCCAGGTTTTTAGAAGTGGAGTTGTTGCCCATAGCAACCAGATTCCAGCTATTATCTTCTAGAAGGTGCTACATAAATGATACGTATAATCTGATTGGTTGCTATAGGCAACAACTACACTTCTAAAAATCTGCACTTTAGTAAATATACCCCTGTCTGTGAGGTCCTGCCTACTTTATTATCAAGTACTTCCTTTAAACCAGAATTCCATGTTATTATTCATTTTAGGTTTTGTTGAGCTTACACAATGTGATTTGACTACCATGGCAACCTTAGTCATGTTACACGTGATGTAGTGAGCAGGGAGACTTTGAAATGCCCCTCTGAGATCTGTCTTCAGCCTGAAATTCCCACCCCAACCCCGCCTCCACATGACATTCTCAGAGCTATCAGCCAGTCAATGTAAGTGGATAATGATATAAAACTAAGTATAATGTTGCATGCTTAAAGGTTATTTAACTTGGTATTAGCATTTTGGACACTCCACATGTGGATTTGCAAAATGTTTAAATACAATTTTTTCTAGACCTCGTTCACACAAGGTTTTTCATCAGCACACTTTTAAATACAAGTGGTCCTTTCTGTTTCAACTACATGTGTTGTCAGGAAACACAGTGCTCTTTGCTAAATTAGTGGGTGCACTTAGAGTGGAGCATGGCAAACCCTTCTCTCTAGCTTGGTAGTCTTCCCAAACCCACCTCTGCTTCTTCTACCATCCACATCATTCCTGAAAATCCCCTTCCCCTGAGTGGAAAAAAGTAGAGACACACACCCTAGGGGATATATTTACTAAATTGTGGGTTTTCAAAAATGGAGACGTTACCCATAGCAACCTATCAGATTCTACTTAACATTTATGTAGCACCTTCTAGAAGATACTAGCTAATATCCGATTGGTTGATATGGGCAACATATCCACTTCTAAAAATCTGCACTTCAGTAAATATACTCCTAAGGTGGGTACACACCTGATAGATATTTCTGCAGATGGAGTGATCTGCAGATATATCTGTAGATGATGGTTGTTCATACAAACTGAGCAACCATCATCTATCCGGCAGTCGCTGGTCCCGCTGGCCAGGGGTCGGGTCTGGGGAGCCCACCTCCCTGCGGTTGCCGCTGCATGTGTACGGGCGGTCTGCAGACCGCCCATACACACTTGTCGATGGACAGATATGTCTGCAGACATATCTGTCCATCGGCTGTGCAGCACAGCCAATGCAATATGTCTGTGAACAACGTCATTCACAGACATATCGTCTGTACACACTGGCCGGCGGGAAGCAGATATATTGGGCAATCAGTTGATCGGCCAATATATGTGTCAGTGTGCACCCAGCATAAAAGATTTCCTCGTCCAGAGTGTTCTGCAAAACTTCTAATGCCAATGTCTGCCAGAGTCTATTCCGTATGCACAGGTGTCCGGGAACATGGTGCCCATGCCTTATATCCGGGACATCACTACTGCACATGCACAAATCACCCAGAAAATAGCCACTGCGCCATTTTCCCAGTGATTAAAGTCTGCATCCCACACAGGACTCCGGAGAGGTAAGTATACTAATTATATAGTATAGTGCAGGGAGTGGGAAGTGGGCCCCCCTGGACCTAGGGGACCGTATGCGCTACACACCATTCACCCATTATATACCCATCACGAGTATTGAAAGCTATTTTCCTCTAAAAGCTTTCTGTTACATGGTTTAAATTATAAGCTCCACGGTAACATTTAGACATCAAAAGGAAGATGGCTATTTCGTAGTCTATATACAGAGTGTGATCCTTCTTCCCTTCCTAGAATAGCTTTCACTGGAAGTAGGGAAGCATGATTTGGTAATGACTCTTTCCAGCATTAATATATTTATACATAGGTTGAGTTTAAAGAGTAGATAAAGAATATGTAGATATAATTAGAACTGCGCTAATCCAATCAGATTTGTCAAATACAAGTGCAGATATATAGTAAATATAATTTATTAAACTATATCTCTTAATAACACAACTCTATTACATGGGTTCCAGCATGGTAAACATACTCAAGATTAGACAATTAGACAATGAGTAACGTGTATAAGTCAATCAAAATGATAAGAATAGAGAACGTTTTTCCTTTTTCCAATATAGTAGAAAAAGGGGGAAGAAATTTTCCAATGTCCCATGAATAGTGAATAAAATATATCATTAATCTTCTTAAAAAGTCTGTATCAATAATGCCATAGTCATATAATTGATAGAAAAAATATGTAATAAAAAATACACTGAATAAAAAGAACTGAATTATTCCTCAGACAGATGGTAACATAGTCTCTATTATATTGTATCAAATGATAAGTTTCCACTCCACTTACTGTAGTTATAAAATGCTACTTGTAGCCGAATTTGTGCAAGACTGCTTACCCTTGCAGCATATGTGAGGGAATCCCAGATCCGTTCTCTACTGCGGCTAGCACCGGGGTTCCTAGTAATCAACGGCGTCTCCATTCATTCACCTTGGATAAGACCGCCATCTCTAACCTGTGGATAGGGGTATTGCCAGATAATCACGAGTGTAGGATTGGAGCTCCCGCTGTCTCACAGCGTCTCTTAGATGGTAGTATGACGCTGAGTACTCATGTTAGTCCCTGTTGCCCTTTGCGGTAGGAGCGGTGACCCGGGTGAATAAGCTTCCTTTACTGGGTTCCTCCAATGAGTAGCAGTGCAATAGTGGAGAGTCACAGCAGGCTTCCTAATGCGTTTCTTTACACCCTGGTAATTTTGTCAGAGATACAGCACTGCTCAGTGGGTACTGCTATTTATTCCCCACCTCAATTATTACGTTTTTGCACCTGGTAATTATTTGAAACAGATTGCAAAGAGTGTGCTTATTTAAATAAAATGTTACATCACTTTTCACAAAATAATACAGATACTGAAATAATTAAGAGATAACCACAATATAGGTTTGTTTCACTGAGAGTGTAGTAACAATAATTGAACAGTAAAAGAAATATAAGGTATACATGCACATTCATATATATAAATACATACATGAATACACAAGTATATAATAAAAGCCAATATATCCAAGCAGCCTATCTGGACAAAGTATATAGTATATAATGGTGGTTTATAAAGTGGTATTAGTTATTCTACATCTTTTAATACTTTCAAAATAAAACACAAGCACAAACTAAATATAAACTCGTACAAATCAATTTTTTCTTCTTTACTGGTGAACCCAGATTTCCAACATGGTCTGGCATCCTTCCCTATCACAAAACTGTGTAGAGAGGGTTTGACGACAATTAATGCTTTATTGGATAAACAGGCCAAAAGACCTCTAAATCATTCTCAAAAGATAGAGAAATTTCTTATGTTCTGATTTTATCCACTCGCTTATATGCAAGCAAAATATTATATTATTGCAACCACCAAGTGGTTTTCTGATGTTGATTGGGATAACCCTTTAGATAAGCTACTTCTCTCCACCCCAGCATCTAAACATGCTCTATCCACCTATTACTCTTTTTTGAGAACACAAATTAATCATGCCCAAATACATACTGGCATAAGTAAGTGGACAATAGATATTCCCTCTCTCTCTCTTGTGAAGCTTTAAATACAATGCTAGCAACCTCTAGGAAAATACTTCCTGCCGCGCAATACCAAGAGATGTTTTTGAATTTATTTCATAGGGCGTACTTTTCTCCCCATAGACAATTCAGGGCAGGAATGGTGGCATCGCCCTCATGTCCTCGATTGATGTCAATCTCCACTAGCTGACTCATATCACTATTTTTGGAATTTCGCACTTCTTACAATATTTTGGTTACAGGTGCTTAGATACGCTCTAGATAATTTAGTAAATTATCTGCCTTTTGACAATGAATAGGCATTGTTTGGGATATTACAGGAAGGTCAGAGGGTCACAAAAGACTGTAAAAAATTATTACTGATAAATTAGTGCAGTAGCACGTAAAGCTATCTTACAAGCCTGGATAAGTATTTCCCCTCCTACTCTAAACCACATTAGAAAAGGAAGTTCGGGTCTCTAAATTTTTCAACACATGGGAAAGTTATATCTCAACCTTGCCTATTGGTATTTGAAAACATATCCATGCATCATTTAAGAATACTCAATGGTATACCCTCCGAGAAATATCCAGTGACCCCCCAATCACTCTGGAATCCTAATACCAGATTATAGTAGAAAATATTAATGTACTCTTATATACAATATGTGTTTGTGGAAGTGTCAACATCAGAATAGGGGGATATGTTTATGTCGATTTGTTATTCTATGTCTGGGGGGGTGCGCTGGGTACTCGGTCTCGCCTCATGACTCCCACCTCTTATTCTTTGACAAAATTTCAATGAAAATATTATTGGGAACATTGTTTCAGTGTGATAGACTGATTTGATTACTTAAATTAAACTAAATGTTATGAGTATATACTATTGTATTGTGCTGATTTGAAACTACTTTGTTTTTGATTCGGCTTACAGATACTAAACTGATACTGTATGTAACAAATATTGTCCTTGTTTTTTTCTCTGTATATTGTATACGGTATTTCAATAAAAATAAAAATTGAAAAAAAAATAAAACTCAATAGTTCCTATACATATAACCTAGGGAATTTTTAGATGTGTATATCAATCATAATTAATTATTCATTATTTATTTATTTATTTGTTTATTGTGAAATATCCCAACACAAGAGAAATAAGCTTAAATGCTTAAGGAAAAAATAAAAACTAGTGAAAATGTAAAGGGGAGAGGGGAGGGAAAGGGGGAAGGAAAAAGGCAATAGAGAGAGTATATATTAGACATAAACTAAAACAGGTAGCTCAATAATCAAAAATCAATTTCAATGGATTCATTAAAACCTCCTGGTTGTAGTGTTCTTAAGGTTTGAATTCAGAAATTTTCACGCAGGCAAAGCTTCTGAAATCTATCCCCACCCCTATCGGTGGGTTTAATTAATTCTATCACTGTGATCTTTAGTCCCAATAGGTTCCTCTGATGTACTTCATTCAAATGCTGATACATATTATGTGCACCCTTAGTATTCAAAATATTACGTCTATGCTCGAGAAAATTAATCTTAAGTGCTCTAGTTTGTCCTCCCTATATATTGTAGGGAGCAACTACATTCCAGTAAATAAATCATGAATGACGTATTGCAATTAATATAGGCTTTTATATCAAAAGTTTCACCAGTTTTATTAGATTTAAACTTCTTTGTATTGTTAGATATAAATTGACATTAGGACATCTCTGTGAACCACATTTAAAGCAACCCATGGGCCCTGAGACAGCTGAGCTCCGAACCTACACACGTGATTATTCCAGCAATACCACTCTCCACAGGGTAGAGATGGCGGGCTCATCCAAGGTGAATGAATGGTGATGGCGGTGATTACTAGGAACCCCGGTGCTATCCGCAGTGGAAAACGGATCTGGGATTCCCTCACATATGCTGCAAGAGTAAGCAGTCTTGCACAAATTCAGATACAGGTAGCGTTTTAGAACTACACTAAGTGGAGTGAAAACATCATTTGATACAATATAACAGAGACTATGGCCCTCATTCAGAGCCACTCGCAAACAGCAGTACGCTCGTTGCGTTCCGATGTTGAATAACCGCGCATGCGTCGGTGTAACACTGCGCATGTGCGTACGGCAGATTGCGAGTTTTTTGGGTCTCGTTCGTCAAATACCGTACAGGAAGTGACATGTCAAATGTGATTGACAGAACAGGGCGTTTTTGGGTGTTGACGGGGGTGGAGATGGAAAAACGCAGGCGTGGCGAGGCGTTTTTGGGGCGTACATACATTAGCAAATGTGAGCGTAAAATGTGTTCGGACCGACTCATACGTCACTGGATGATCCTCTTTCCCTTCAAAATGCTCGCACAGCTTAGGGTCTGGATTACTCGACCACATTGGCGATGGCCTTTTCCTCCGTCCCGGGACTCCACGATGTTGTTGCGATTAATCGCGGGAGGGCTGAAAAGCAATTAGTGTTGGATTGAAATCCGGCTTGGTATGTGTTTTGAAATCAGTTTTTTGGGATAGCACAAAACCGTACGCAGGTGGAACTCAGAGCTGCTAATGTCAGGATGACACAATCAATTTGCGTACATTTGTGGGGGTTTATTTTGCCCTCAATTTGGTGGTTAGGACCTATTGTAACAATAATGTCATCATGTTTTAATTTTCGCACCATTTTATTTTTACCTCTTGAATTTGCCTCGTTATATGATTTTTTAAACGTTCCTTAAAGAGCCCATTTCTTTTTTTTAAATTTTTCTTGTTTTTTGCCAGTTTTTGCCTTTTGGTCCAGGATTAAATGTAACCCATTTGTACAATAATTTCACAATCCAATGTCAGATTTTTTGTTTCAATTTATTGCTCAAACAAAAAAATAAAAAATTAAAATATTGGGGACATCTTTTTTTGCCAAAGATATGTCCCAAAATCAAACAAATTGGCCCAACATAACTGTTGACATAAACATACATCCAAAATTTAAAAACATTTCACAAGAAAGGAGAGGGAAGTTTTGACCAGAAAGGAATATGAGCCAAGCACAGAAGGATTGTGGGAAAAGTCACCATTGCTGTCACCGTTTTTTCACCCGTTTGGATGGGGGAGGGAGGGCGCCAGACCGGGTCCGGGATGTCATCGGGCTGGCCTGTCCAGAGGCAGATGTTGTGGCCTCTGGAGTAGGCACAGGGCTAGGCACATTTGGAGGATTGGCTGATGTTGTGCCAGAGGTGGAGGATCCTGATGTTCCGGCAGGAAGGGAGGTCGGCTCCACCATGTGCTGGCGAACGAGATGCTCCAGGGCATTGGCGATGCGGATGTTGGCCCTGGTATTTTCTGCCAGGGCCTGACCAATGGTCACGTTGGCCGCAGCATTTTGCTCCAGGGCCTCAGCCACCCGTACCAGACTGGCGTCCATCCTCTGCAGAATCTCCGTATGGAAATCCGATTTGAAATTGAGTTCTGTGAGGAGGGACACTGCCTGCGAGGGGGATTGCCCTGGACTGGCTTCTGCAGGGTCCTCAGCCGGATGTACTGGTTCCTCCCCTGCTGAGCCAGCAGAAATTCGGCGGCCAAGGCTCCCCTCTGGAGCAGACTCATCCGCCTGTGTCTCTGTTAGGAAAAAAGAGAAAAGCCTCACATTAGAATCTACATATTGGCACAATAACATTTCAGAGTTGATGACATCAAAAGATTTACCTGGGACAACATGAGGAGCCGCAAAGTCTGGCATGTCCGTATCCATGTTGGACACGCCAAACACCTCCACAGGCTGCACACACCCCTGTGCCAGCTCTTCTAAATCCGTCAACTCCAATGACACAGGGGTGGGACCCCCACCTGTCCCCCTTGCATGCCTAGCCCTGTCCGCGAGTTTTTGCTTTAGGCGATATTTGAAGTCGCCCCATCTGTGGGAAAAAATGGAAGCCATTATCCTTTTGTTTAAAATGGTGTTTGTTTTTAGGGGGGGCAAGTGTTTACTTACCGCCGTTTGACATCCCGGGCTAGACGGACATAATCACCCACCCTATTGACAGCAACGGCTACCTCTTCCCACATTCTCCCCTTCTGGCTTAGACTCATATTCCTGTCTGCCTGTGGCAGGATGTCCACACACTTCTGTATCAAAACCTCCATCTCCTTTCTTGTGAAATGTGGCTGCCTTTTTTTTTTGGCAGCTTTGGCCGGAATACTGGGCCCAGCAGCCTCTTCCATGTCATCCTCCTCACCTATTTGTGTAAATATTCAGATTTCACAAAATCACAACTTGCCCAATCTTATGTTTCAAATTAATCATTGATACAAAATGCATGAAAGACTTACCGCCTGACTCTTGGGCATTGTTTCCCTGGTCTGTCGCCATGTCTGAGGTCCAAACAAGAAATACACCAGAATTTTAATGTGTTTTCGTGACGTATTTATGCATGCGTCCTTATTTTGCGGCCGCATCATTGATTGTGCGTTCCTATGATCCCTCCTTAATTTGTGCGGGAAACGAAACACTATTTATGGCTTGGTGTGTCTCGAGTCGAGGTGGCGTTTTTGGATTGTTGGAGGTTACCTTGGCTGGAGTGTATTGTTTGCGTATAAAGGAGTTGGCGGTTGGAGATTATTTTGTTTGGTAGATTTGCGTTTTTATTTTCCGTTCTCTTTTTTTTTGCTTTTTATTTTTTGGACCTCGTTTCTTGATTTGGTAAGTTTTGTGAAGTCTAACTTTTGATCAATTGTTGTTTCATTGTGTTTCTTCGTTTTTTTAAATTTTGGATCCCTATTTTCATCTATTTTAGCTTTTGATTAATTTCGGACCCAAAGACCTTTTGATTTGGACTCTTATATATTTGCTCTTGGTAAGTCCATTTTTTATCTTGTATTTGCGAACTAATTAGCGCATTTTTACTACTTACTATTGTGACTTGTATTTGCGAACTAATTAGCGCATTTTTACTACTTACTATTGTGACTTGTATTTGCGAACTAATTAGCGCATTTTTACTACTTACTATTGTGACTTGTATTTGCGAACTAATTAGCGCATTTTTACTACTTACTATTGTGACTTGTATTTGCGAACTAATTAGCGCTTTTTAAAATGCTTATTAATCATTTTTATATTTTTGAGGTTGCCCTTTCGCTTTTTGTGCAAACATTTCAACCCATTTTGATGTACTGTGTGCAATGTCGTTTTGCACTTTTGCCAAATGTGTGTTTCGCATATTTTAAGTTTGGTCTAGCACAAAATTTAGAAACAAAAATGCACAGAGTGAAATTTGTAAAATAATTTTTGTGATTAATTTCAGTTTGGACGTATCATGACAATACCCCGGCATGTAAGCAGCAATGGATGGTATCATCAAGCTAAGTTGTTTTGAATTTTCTTTTGGGGTGGGTCCAAAGCCTTACATTCCAATCTTGCCATTTCAGGTTGTTCTAGGGCGGATTGTTCTGGCCATGCTCCCGGAAGCCGACCAACCTCAATCTCGTCCCAGGCGTAGGCATCGTAGGCGTGCAAGGCCCCAGATATTTCGAACACTTGTCACCCTTTTTGGAATGCCCGATGATGAGGTTTTAAGATGCTACCGTCTTCCTCCCAAAATCATCATAGACACTCTCTCATTAATAGAGAGTGATCTTGAGCGGCAAATTGACAGTCCTACAGCAATACCACCACTTACGCAATTTATGGCGGTGTTACATTTCTGTGCCTCAGGATCGTTTCAAACAACGGTGGGAATAGTGGCGGGCATCTCACAATCCTCCTTTTCCTGGATCCTGAGGGCAGTGATGGAGGCACTTTTCAAGCACCTCCATCATTTTATTCAAATGCCTTTGGATATGGGTGCCCTTAGTGTGGCCAAGGCCAATTTTTACCAAATAGCTGGCTTCCAACACATCATAGGGGTTGTGGATGGTACTCACATACCACTTCAGCCTCCAGCACGGCTGGAGGCCATATTTCGAAACAGGAAACACTATCACTCCCTGAATGTAATGGTGGTATGTGATGCCTCCCTCCAGATCCTGTCCCTGAATGCAAAATTACCAGGAAGTGCACATGACTCCTTCGTCATCCGGCAATCAGGGATATGGCACAAATTAAACAACCTACAAGCTGGTGATGCGTGGCTTCTGGGTAAGTGGAGACCTTTAGTACATAACAATGTTAAGCTTGATACACAGTGATCCTGATGTTGTCTATTCTTTTTCACAGGAGACAGTGGATACCCTTGCATGCCCTGGCTGCTCACTCCTTACTTGGCTCCCACACCAGGTCCACAAAGTGAGTTTAATACCGCACTTACAGCCACCAGGCAAGTGGTGGAGCGCTGTATCGGCCTTTTAAAAGGCCGATTCAGATGCCTCCACCGCTCTGGTGGCGAGCTCATGTATTTGCCGGATATGGTTTCGAAAATTGTGGTCCTGTGTGGGATATTTCACAACATCGCCATAAGGAGTGGTGTTCCAATGCAGCCAGAGGATGCCTTACCTGAGGATGGCCCCCCCGAGGTTGGTCGGAGGTCAGTATGTGGGGGGGCCATACGCGATGATGTGGTGGCCCGATATTTTAGGTAATTATTGATCAAACAACAGTGTGTATACCCAATGTGTTCCGTTTTTTTAACGTTCATCTTTTTTTATATTAATTCTTGCACCATCTTCTGTTTGTTTGCATAATCTTTGGCACTCCCACGATGACTAATTCCTGCTACCCTTCCAAAACCTTTCTGTGGAAACTTCGGGAATATATTCTGACACCAATATTGCAACGCCATATTTTTGAAATCATGTGGACATGGACCTTCGTCAACCAGTTCTTGATTTGTTGTGTGTTTGTTTAGTTTTTTTGGTATGTGGAGTTTTTCTGATTATCACTGTGTGTTTTGTTTGTGAGTGACCACTTTGGATTTTGATTTCTGTTGTGAATAAATATTTGGAGAGTGTAATTTGTTTCCTTTTTGGGCACGTTAGAAGCAAGTGTAAACAAACTCCCAAACGTTAATTTTACCTAAGGGGTAACCCAGTAATGAAGCAAGTGGAGCTAAAATGTAATATGTTTTCGGGGTACTAACCAACACAACAAGGAATCGTGTACAATCAGTTGCCTTCTTAAGATTGTCCTGAGCAGTTTGGCCACCAAATAGGAACCTGAAAAATGGTGTAAACTATCATGTTGACCACCACAAAAAAGGAAAATGACATTGGTACTGGGAGGTGTTTCTTGTGCCTGTTTGCATTCGAAATACAACACACAATCTGTAGTGAGTTTCTGGGGCAAACCTTGCTTTAAGAGTCTACTTATGTCAGTGTAAAGAATCTTGGATTTACTCCAAACGCATGAGACAGAGCTTGATTTTAAACAGATTTATTAAGAAACAATTTGTAAAAAAAATAAAAAAAAAACTAATTCCTAAGGAGGACCAACAGATGCTCAAGGCCCTGCATTAGCCTGGTGACCTGCTCCCGCATACGGCCCACACAATTCAGAATCTCTTCCCGACGCCTCTGTTCCTCTGTGGGTGACAAAAGTTTGGGGATTAATAAATCGATAATGAAGCAACATTGTAAAAAAACAAAAAACAAGCAAACACAAACTTACAAGCTTGTGGGCCAAAAAAAAATAACACGGATAAAACCCAGAACCCCAAAATGTCGTATGCCAAAAATACAAGGGCCCTAAAAAAAGGCACACAGGTGTGATATGTGTATGGTGACATCAGCAGGAACAGGTACAGACAACCCCCAAAAATACCCTAAGGCGAAAAAAAGTTAAAAAAAATGGGGACGACACATGATTACATACAAACAGTTTGTGGTGTCCAAAATAAACTTTAAAAACATACCGTTCTCCAAAACGAGAGAGCCAGAAGCCACTCCCTGGACCACCTCGGAGGTGGCTAAATTCCCCAACCCGAGGGGCAGGGTGTTTTCTTGATCCTGGGAGGGGGTATTTGGAGGAGGGACGGATGGAGGAGAGGGGGAATTGGGCTGGAGGGGAAGTAGTACAGAAATATCGGCCACAGGGTCTGGGGAGGAGGGGGGAATAGAGGAATTGGGGGTTGGAGAGAGGGGCCGGGACCGGCGTCTTGTGTGGCGATGCCGCCGTAGTGTTTGCTGTGCCCCTAAAAAATGACCAAAAAATTGTTGTTAGTTTCAACAGGAAACCAAAAAAAAATAAAAAAAAATAGGACAGACATAAAACATGCACATGCAGATATGACTACAATGACTCAATAGAACAGACATGAAAACATGCACATGCAGATATGACTACAATGACTCAATAGGACAGACATGAAAACATGCACATGCAGATATGACTACAATGACTCAATAGGACAGACATGAAAACATGCACATGCAGATATGACTACAATGACTCAATAGAACAGACATGAAAACATGCACATGCAGATATGACTACAATGACTCAATAGGACAGACATGAAAACATGCACATGCAGATATGACTACAATGACTCAATAGGACAGACATGAAAACATGCACATGCAGATATGACTACAATGACTCAATAGGACAGACATGAAAACATGCACACGCAGTTAGGGCCCACAAGATAAACTTGAAAACCACAGTCCAGAACACTTACTTTCCGCAATCTGCATGCGAAAGCATGCCAGCAAGCGGGGCGTCCGCCGGTGCAGGTCCGACCACCAGCGCTCCAGCTGGCCAATATGTCGGCGTGAGCCGAAGGAGCGCAGGCGTCGACGTACCTCCGCATATGCGGAACGCTTGCGCCTATTGGAGATGGGTGGAGGCTGACTGGTGATCCTCCTGTCCATCACCTCCGTCAGCACCAGCAGTTCGCGCCTGGAGAATGCGGCGGATCTCATGATGGCAATGGTGTTTTTTTGACAAAATATTTTTAATAAAGCACCCAAAAAAAATTTGATTGGCTAATGTATTTGTGAAATTAACAGGACCAATTCTATTGGTTAGTGTATGAGTCATGTGTTCGACAGGGCCAGAAATCTCTTGAGAGTTATGATAGGCTTGATGCAGTGACATGCGTAAGCTAATTTAAATAAAGAAATGAACCACAGAAAAATTGTGGGGAGACAAACAAATAGAACAATTGTTTAATTGGGGCTAACATGTCTTTGGAACAATAAAAGCGAAGGTTTCAGCCGTACGTATTCTGCGAGCAAATACAAACACGGACAAGATTAAAGTTTATTGCATTGTGTTGAAAAAAAAAAAAAATTAAGCTAATTGATATATTGATTGGCATGATACGATTGAGGGAGGTAGGCCGAAAAAACGAGCAGGTAATCGGAATCTGACAGTCCCACTTCCGGTTTGTACTTGTGCGTGCGTTCCCTTCAAGCCATTTCGGGGATGTACGCTCGCTATTTGGCATGCTCGTTAGTCAGAGGAGGGGTCGCCTGAGTTTGGGGCGGATTTTTAGCTGCGTAGGAAAAAACGAGCGAGTGCTTGAATTTAAATATTTTTTTACGTACGGCGAACGTGCGTACGCCCACTTGCGAGTGGGTCTGAATCAGGGCCTATGTTACCATCTGTCTGAGGAATAATTCAGTGGATTTTTTTTATTACATATTTTTTCTGTGGGATTATTGATGCAGACTTTTAAAGAAGATTAAGGATATATTTTATTCACTATTCATGGGACATTGGAAAATTTCTCCCCCCTGTTTCTACTATATTGGAAAAGGAAAAACGTTCTCTATTCTTATTATCATTTTGATTGACTTATACACATGTTACTCATAGTCTAATTATCTCATGTTGAGTATGTTTACCATGCTGGAACCCATGTAATAGAGTTGTGTTATTAAGAGATATAATTTAATAAATTATATTTACTAAATATCTGCACTTGTATTTGGCAAATCTGATTGGTTTAGTGCAGTTCTAACTAAATCTATATAATTTATTTTCAAGTTTTTGGAACTGCAGAGTTCCTCAATTGAACAGCTGCTGAACCGAACGTGATTAATTTATTGATCTAACCAATTATCATAGCTATACACAGTAGTCAAGCGCTGACTGGTTTTGTTTTCTGTTTTTACTAGATAAAGAATATGCCCTACTGTAGCGGGTAAGATCAGACAACCAATGGGAGACTGAGGTGTTGCAAACAAGTAAGCTTTTTATTCCAGAGTTGAAAAGTCATAGCCAGTGTAATGGCTTTACATAAGGCAAACACAGTTCAGGAACAATAAATCAGCATACATGAGGCAGCAGTACAAACAAGCAGAGTATTCACAGCAGTCATGGTTCAGATTATCCAGCATAGAGACAGCTGCTGAAGGTGCAATCTCTCCCTCGCATTTCCAATGGCTAACTAAATTTACCAGGGTTTTATACCTTAGCTGGTCTTAATTGAAATAAGGGTGTGGCTCTTCCCTGGCTACAGAGAGGTTAACCATTTCCTCAGAATGTGGGAGAGACCCACACTGTCACACCTGCCCTACGTGGAGAGGTACCAGACACAAGGTTAATAGAAGGTTAATGTCACAATTATAGGAAGAAAAGGATGGAAGGGTCTGAGCATTACATTTAGAAAATGCTTTAGAGTATTGACATTAGTGAGTAGGGAGAGCTAGAATGTTTTCCATGGATACCACAGGAAAATTGGAAATAGTGACAACTTTCTCTCAACAATAAGTGAAGCTAGAGGATCCCCATGAAATGATTTGCCCAGAATTCCAACCCAGGACAGGAGTGTGCTTCTCCAGCTTTACCAGGCCAAGGGGTAGAGGATTAAAGACATTGGGGGAAAAAACAAAACAAAGAAATTTCCTCCTTAAGCAAAATACCAACTTGAAGGGTGAGATTAATTCTTCAAAACTAGATAGAAGTTATAGGAATGAGATTAGGGTAATGTGGTATTTCCCAAACCTGGTTTGTAAACTACCTTTGTAAAGGTAGAACAGTTATATAATAGAGGGTTATTATTTTTCCACAAAGGGGATACCCACTTAGCCAGGTAATGGGGTGACAATGAAAACCACTGTAGCCTGTTCAGACACAAAATTCCTTAGTGGAGTTCAAAACTAGCCATATTAGTCAAGTGTTTACTATATAGATAAACAAGACAGGAATCTAAAGCTGGGTACACACTTTTTTGATTGCGGGCTGATCGGGTAAAATTGTCCCGATCAGCCGGGCAGTCTGTCCCCAATGTGACCCCCTGTCAGCTGCCTGTCAGTCACGTACACACTGTGCAGACATAGCACAGTGTGCGCGGGTTTCTATGGGATCGGGAGGTTGAACCGATAACTATTAAACAGTACATAAGATCCGACCTTTGCAGAAGCTTTAAAAGCCATTTATCTGCTAACGCTCCTGCATCAGGACAGCGTACACACCTATACAATCCAACGCCCGGTCTCTCGATATTGGATGAATGGCCTGATGATTATATAGGTTTGTACCCAGCTTTAGCCAATGGACAGTCCAAGGACAGGCCAGGCAGAATTGTATAAAAATATGGTTGCAGACAGCGCTGTACGGGGCTTTATAGATGTAAAACTTATTTACAAGTGACCAAACAGAATAGCTCACCTTTATATATAACAGATATTTTCATTGTGCAGAATTGTATAAAAAGCTGGCTTGACGGTCCCAAGCAAACACTTAGGATAAAGAACAAATCAAGTCAATATCAGAAAATCTGAAAGAATATTGATAAAGCACACAATATACAACCTAGTCCTCAGGATCAGAGATGATCTGGGTCATTTTAAAAAGAGAAGTGTACAGGATGTACCCGAATGTGAGCTGGCCACCAGCAGTGCCTAAATAGGCAGCTTTTATATAATAAGCATCTATTCAGTCACAGGCACACCTAAAAATAGTTGCTATTGGATGAGTGTGTTCACAAAGGTAGACAAACAAGGAGACAGCACCTGAGACAACATGAACGCAAGGATAGGTTTGTTATACATATTTATTAATGACCCTTAATGTTTACTTGTTTAGATCCCCTTTAGACAACTGTTATAATTTACTCTTGTCTAACACCCAGTAGCTGACACTACACACAGTATAAATATTGCCTGGCTAAGCCCAAAACTCCTGCCCTGCTTTCACTTACAATTCCCAGCCTCTAATCATTAATCTTTAATCATGCTCTTTGTCTGGCAGACATCATACTTGGCCAGTTTCACTCCTTTGTGTAAAGATAAAAATACTATAATATACGTAGAGATGTCTCTATTCCAGACATATATACATATAGTAGTTTAGTGAAAATACTTGTCTAGAATAATGCTTGCGAGCACTGGAGTCCTGATAGTATCATGGTTAGGAAACACTGGTCTCAGTGGGGTTGGGTATGAGATCCAGGCGGTCGGAATGCCACTGGCCAGAATATCGAAAGCAGCATCCCGACAGTCAGAATCCCGGCACCCATAAGGATAGAAGGTAAGACTAACCCTTACCCCTAACCCTGCCTACTTGTTGCCTAACCCTAACCTCCCCCCAGTGCCTAAACCTAACCTCCCCCTCCAGCACCCTAAACCTCACACCCTCTCCGGTGCCTAAATGTAACCTCCCCCCCTAGTGACTAAACCTAACCTCTCCTTCCCCGACCCTAAACCTAACCCTCCGAAATCCCCACAAGTGTTTTGCCCGTCATCATCCCGCCCGCCGGGATGTTGACTACATCCCGTATTAGTGTGGTACAAAATGTCAACATTCAGAATGTCGATATTGACGTTATGTCAACATGTGAAATGTCGATATTTACAATCTGAACATTGTTAGAAAGTCAACATTGTGAATGTTGAAACTCTGCAGGTCGGCATAACTTTTTTTGTCTATTCAAACACTAAACCTTCCCTACTCCAAACCTAACCGAAGCTGAATCCTAACCACAGCCTAACTCTAATATAAACTGTCAACATTGTGCCTATCAACATTCATAATGTTGACATTATGTCAATGCCGACATTGTGAATGTCAAAATTTTGACTGTTGACATAACATCCATGTCGACATTTAGAACATGTTGACATTCTGGTGTCGACATTCTGAGTGCTGTCATTTGACTACATACCGTATCTTCATACTCTGTAATAATTGATTTTTATGGTACTATTCACATTTTATATTTGGGTGTCAGTATTCAGCAGAGAGCGGCGTATAATCCACACACCCTCATTAGGGAGAGTGGGGGCGATTCAATTGTTTAGACGGCGGCTATTTTTTTAAGGCGCCCAACGGAGCAATTCAATTGTTGCTCCGTCTGAGCGCAATAGCCACGACGCCGGCATTTCTGCTCGCACCCTCAGAAGGCTGCAAGCAAAAATGTGCGATAACCAGTGGTTAGGGCGCCCTAACCAGGACTTTAGACATGTTTAGTCATTTTATATGGCTAAACCCTGTCTAATAAGGCGTGAAGATGGTGATAATGGGTCGCCAGAACAATTGAATTGCAACTCTGGGCGCCCACACAAGAATTGAATCGCCCCGTCATATTAAATCAATATATCCTTCATGGAAATTACTGTGGAAGACACCTCCAAATAAGTGTGAGTTTTAATCCACATATAAGTAAAAATAGCAATTAAACATGCCTTCCTGCAACTGGAAGCATATTTATTGTTATGTATTGTCTGCGTGGGAACCTGTTGTCAGCCGTGTCTAACAAAACAGAACAAGAGACAGGAAAGCAAAGGGTGTGTTTACTTTTTTATTCCTGTTTGTCTACACCCACTGTGTGTACACTGGACAGAAGAACACATGCTTCCAGTCATAGTAGGGAAAAAGGCTGTGTGATGGAATAAGACTAGCTGTTTTGTTAGAGACCTTGTTCTGCGGTAGCCCAGTGCTTGACCTTTCCATGACATGGACACATTACAATGGTGGAGAGATCTGGATTGGACATACAGTACTATTCCCCCCAACCCTATTTGAAGCATTGTAGAGGCTTTAATATTTCACACTTATAGTTACTATTTATTTATAAATGTAATGTTTTTAAAAAAAATTCTTAATTTGGCTGCAGATAATTCTGAAATTGCAAAATCGTGATATTTTTCAATTAATTCCTGCAATTTTTAAAATTTTTACAGATTGCGCCTTATTTATCAATGAGTTTTATCACTCAAAATGAGTGTGTATGATAAATGGTGCTCCAGCCAATCAGCTCCCAACTAATTTTTCAAACAGATGACAGTTGGGAGCTGATTGGCTGGAGCACCGTTATCATATGCAACGAGGTTTATTACTCGTTTTGAGTGATAGAACTCATTGATATATGAGGTCCGAGATATTAATCATGCCACATATTTATATTTCATGTATATTTATTAATAGAAATATTTTTCATTTACTGACTAAATATGCTTTCCTATAATAGTTACACCTGATTTGTGGTGTTTGCATAAAAGAGTTTTATAACATTTAAATTAGAACTATGCTACATATTAAAGTAAGCATTGTAAATACAATCAGAAATCCCCCATTGTGTATATCATTACAAGGATGATATGTCACTAACCACCAGAACTGAGAGTAACCCGTTCACATCTATATGCAGCTAAAGCGGCCTCAGATGCTCACTAACATCTGAAAACCGCATTAAAAATAGGATTAATGGTTTATTACAGGTTCGTTCACACAAGACTGTAAATATGTAATACCGCTTTTACATTGTAGAACACAGCAACACCTACTTTAATTGTAGATTAACAAGTGCAGCCAGTATTGATAATAATGTGATACATCATGCACTGAAAATATGTAAATAATGCATCATTACAAATGAATCGAAAGCATGCATTTTCCTTCATTTTCGCAGCCCATATGTGTGAATGAGCCCTTAGAGATAATTACATGACATAATCCAATAAACTGGAAGTTAATGAAAAGTCACTTATCTGTCCCTGCTGACCTGAAGCCATCTGCTAACCTTAGTTATTCATACTGCCATCCCTGCAGGGAGACCTCCGGAGAGACCTGTTAATGATTATTCAGTAGCCGTTGCTTCAAACCAAGCACACTTTACAGGGCATTCTGTATATTTGCTGCACTCTGTGACAGACTGGCATTTTATAAAATAGCAATAGGAGTAGATTCATGCTTTTACAGACAAGCCAATGCGTCATTTTACTTCTATCACAAGCAATTATTAGTTGTACTTTAGCTGAAAATAATTATGGAGTTCTGCACAATTGCTAGCAATTGTATCAACTGATATATATATATATATTAATATTAGAGATGAGGGGGTTTGGATCTCAGAGATCCAAACCCACCCGAATTTCGGGGATCCGGGGCGATCTCCTTGCCTGCCCCGGATCCCTCACCCGAGGCAAAACCTTGCGACCCCACTGTCGGATTGCGAGGTTTTGTATTGAGCTGGCTTAACGCTGATTGGCTGAGAGAGCCGTCTGTCACGGCTCTCAGCCAATCAGCGTTAAGCCCATTGAAAATGCACACAGAAGAAAAAGAAGATCATCCCCGCCACCTGAAACCGCCGGCACCCCCTGCTGCCGACACCCCCACTGGCAGCATCCACCGCTGCCGACACTCCTGCATTGCTGCCTCACGTACTGAGGACACAGTCAGCGACCCCCACACTGCCAACACTGCCGACACTCCCACACTGAGGACACCACCAGCACCCCTGCACTGCCGACACTGTCAGCACACATGCACTGAAGACACCGCTGGCACCCCCGCTCTGCCAACACCGCCGGCACCCTGCATTGAGAACACCCCTGCACTACCGCCACAGTCAGCAAACCTGCACTGAGGACACTACTGGCACTCCTACTCTGCCAACACCGCCGGTACCCTTCACTGAGAACACTGCCAGCACCGCAACACTGCCATTCCATGTACTGAGGACACCACCAGCAACCCCCGCACTGCCGACACAGCCAGCAAACCTGCACTAAAGACACCGCTGGCACCCCCGCACTGCCGACATCACCAGTACCCTTCACTGAGGACACAGCCAGCACCGCAGCGCTGCTATTCCATGTACTGAGGACACCGCCAGAAACCCCCGCACTGCCGACACAGCCAGAATTCCTGCACTAAAGACATCGCTGGCACCCTCGCACTGCCGACATCACTGGTACCCTTCACTGAGGACACTGCCAGCACTGCAGCACTGCCATTTCATGTACTGAGGACACCGTCAGAAACCCCGCTCTGCCGACACTGCTGTCACAGTAAGTGCACTATTGGTGTATCCAACCCACACTGTATAACACACTGTATCTGTATTGGAAATTAGAAGCTGAACTGCCACATGTTAGTGCCACCCACTGTGTCACTTAGCTTAGTCAGCCAGCTAACTGGATGTAACCTTTTGGCCTTAACTAGATTAAGCAAATAATATTGTGAGGTGGTCAAAATTGATTGGAAATTACTGGAAATAAATGTTATTGAGGTTAATTATACTGTAGGAACAAAAACAGGCCCATTTTATGTGATTTTAGCTGTTTTTATGATTTTTAAGAAAAAATCCAGATCCAAAACCAAAACACGGAAACAAAACACGGAGGTGAGGTTATGGCAAAACCACCCAGATCCAAAACCAGGGGGATCCAGACCCAAAACCAAAACACGAGGGTCGGCGCACATCTCTAATATATATTATATATATATATATACACACAGTGGTCGAAGTGGGAATTTTGAAGAGGGGGTATGAGGACCTACTGCACGTGCAAAAAAGGGGTGTTGTCATACATCACAGGGTCGTGACTATGAGTCATAAGGAGTGTGGCCACTGAAAAAGACCACACACATTGGCATCCATAGGGAAAAACCAAACACACAGGCCCCGCCAGAAAATATAGAAATCAGATAGCCTTTGCAAAAAAAAAAAAATTTTGGCACCCATAGGGAAAATAAAACAAACACATAGGCCCCCACAGAAAATATATAAATCACCAAAACTCTCCATGGCAAAAAAAAAACACATTGGCACCCATAGGAAAAACCAAACCACATAGACCCCAGCAGCAGAAAGTAAATACAGTAAATCACATAAGCTTTGCATAAAAAAAACCTCACTCATTTGAGGCAATTCAATTAAAAATTATGTGAATAGCACCGGGAAAGCGTTCCCGGAGCTAATCAATTGTTTCTCTCGTGCCCAGCACTAAATCGGAAGATGCCAGTTAGTGCGCCTTAAGCCAGGTGTTTAGGCGCGCTAACCGGCATTTTCCAGCACCTTGCTAAGCTGAAAAACAGCATCACGGACGTCACTTTAGTTGGATTTCTACTCGCCCCAATAAATACTTTAGTCGGTCTAACAGCGCGGTTAATTTAATGGCTCCGGGAACCCCTTCCCGTCGACATTCAACATCACACTAAATTGAATTGCTCCCAAATAGCACTGAAAAGAAAATAAAGAAATTCATAGGCTACAGGAAAAAAAAAACACACACATTGGCATCATTAGGAAAATGTTGTGGGGCAGCACACAGGGGAGGTGGGGTACACACTACAAAGGAGAAATAACTAAAAGCAAGTATTACTCACCAGTTGCTGCTGTAACAGAGCTGAGGAGGAGGCTGTCTGACTATGACTCCAACTAGGTGAAGTGGAGAGGGATCTATCCAAAGGAGTGAGGAGGGAAGCAGAGATAAGTGCAGGAGCCAGTGGTACCAACAGTTGTACTAGAGAGGGGGGGAAGCTCAAGCCCCCAGCAGTATAACTAAGCCTCAGGGCTCCCTCAACCAGGGCACTGTCACCGTGGAGGCCAGTATGAGTGGCTGTCTGGCTGTGACTCCTGTCACTGAAACCAGTGGGGGACAGACATGCACAGACGGCTGGGAGACATACACATACTGGTCTCAGCATCTGCAGCTTGTAATGGATACTGCAGACCTTTCCGACATGGGACAAGCACCCACACACAGGCAGGTGGTGGTCGGTCACCCAAGACATATGGGCAATTGAGCGAGGGTCTGGAGGTACAAGCCACAGACCTTCCGCCGGGGACGGCATCCACGGGCGACAGGCAGGTGGGGGTTCGGAGACACAAGGCACAATTCTGCACTTTAGAGACCTTCCGGCGTGGCCGGCTCAGGGCACATGGGGGTAAGAGGATGGGCAGGCAGATGGGCAGGAATGGGTGGGCAGCGGCATACTGACAGACAGTCCAGACTCCAGCCTTTTTACTGAGCCAGCCGCATAAGCACACACTGCGGCTGGCTTTAGGGGCTGTCTTAATGGGCTTAGACCCGCGCAGTCCTCAGTCCTATCAACTCCAAAAAGAAATATCTTATGCTTGAAGTGCCAGTATGCCATGTATGATGAAGGCGGCACTCACAGGTGTTGCAGAAAAAAATAGGTGACAAACTGTGTCTAGTGGTTCGAAGTTTCAGTCTCCCGACTTTTATCAAGAACACAGTTAAACAAATTACAAAGCATACCTTATATAGCAGCACATCTGGATGATCATAATTATACTGGCATTGCAGGATAGAGGCCTGTTATGTTTAGCAAAGGTTTATTCTTTCTGGTGACTGGGCCATCCTCATCATATGTTCAATCCTGGGGCGTATATAAAATGGAGGCACACCCTGCACCCATACTTTTTAATACTTACCTCTCCGAAGTCCCATGTCGGCTGGAGCAGCACTACACAAAACACCTGGAAAATAGCCGCTGCGGCCATTTTCCTGGCGTATTGCACATGAGCAGTAGGGAAATCGCCGGGAAAATGGCACGGCAGCCATTTTTCCGGCGCTTTCTCTACTGCATATGCGCAAAATGCATTTGCAGAATACTCTCAGCACAGACTAGCAGTGGCGTAACTAGGGTATTTGGAGCCCAGGGCAAATTTGAAAAGGGAGCCCCCCCCTCCCAATGTGCGGCAAAAAAAATTGGCATGGTCACTTAAAAATGGGGTATGTCAACATGACACACCCCTTTATTTTCACACTGAACATTCCTATCCATATGCACCTTAACCCTAGTAGTACCCCTTATACAGTACCCCCAGTATGCAGTTGTGGTCCCTCTTTTGCAGGCCCATAGTAGTGCCCCTTATACAGTATCCCCAGTAGTGGTCCCCCTTATACAGCCCCCAATTAGTTCCCCTTACTCAGTACCCCCAGTAGTGGCCCCTCCAAATGCAGTGCCCCATGTAGTGTTCCCCCTTATGCAGTGCCCCCAGTAGCAGTCCCCACAATGCAGTGCGCCCAGTAGCGGTATCCCCTTATGCAGTGCCCTTTATATAGTGCCCCCCCCCTATGCAGTGCCCTTTATATAGTACCCCCAGCAGTAGTCCCCCCATGCAGTTTTCCCAGTAGTGGTTCCCCTTATGCAGGCACCCAGTAGTGATCCCCCCTATCCAGTGCCCCCTGTAGTGGCCCTTCCCATTATTGCCCCCAGTAGTGGTCCCCCCAGTGCAGTGCCTCTAGTAGTAGGCCCCTTTTATAATGCCCCCAGTGGTAGTCCCCCCCCCCAAGTAGTAGTCCCCAGTAGAGGTTCCCCCTCCCGATTAAGTCCCCCCAGTTGTAGCCCCCCCTTAGTACAGGTCCTCCCAATAATGGTGCCCCCATTAGTAGCCACCCCTCCCCCATTGTGCCTCCACCCCCAGTAGAGGTCCCCCCAGTAGTTGCCACCCCCCCTCCCCCATTGTGCCCCCACCCCCAGTAGAGGTCCCCCCAGTAGTAGCCACCCCCCTCCCCCGTTGTGCCCCCACCCCCAGTAGAGGTCCTCCCAGTAGTAGCCACCCCCCTCCCCCGTTGTGCCCCCAGTAGTGCAGACAGGTTTATAAAAATATATATAAAAATATACTTACCTGAATCCATGCTGCTGCTGCTCCAGTCCACAACACCGCTCCCGCCGCTGCCGCCTGCCAGTCCTCCCGGGTTGGCGCGCTTAGCATTATGGGACAGACATCATGATGTCATGACTTCTGTCCCATTACCCACTGCAGGAGCCGGACGGAAGCCCGGCTCTTGCAGTGGGTGCTGCAGCAGTCAATGAGAGTCTATCTTACTCTCATTGGCTGCTGTTTAACACACGCATCGCCGCCAGCGCTGGTGGCGATGCGTGTTTTATGCACAGCCTGAGCCCGCCTCCTAGCCCTATTGGGCAAGCGCTCAGGGGGAGGGAACGGGCTCAGCTGTGCAGCACTGGAAGCCTAGTGCCGGTCCTGTGTAAATGTGTAGCGCTGACTTCACTTATTGCGGTCGGCACTACACTGGCTAACTAGGGCGGGTGGGCCGGTACCGTGGCCCCCCACGCCGCGGGTCCCACAGCGCCCAGGGCAAGCACCCCGCTCGCCCTGCCCTAGTTACGCCACTGCAGACTAGTGCCCGTAGTCTAGTGCTGCTGTCAGTGCGCAGATGGCCTCCAGAGAGAGAGGAAGGGGCCCCGGTTTGGGAATGCACATGTGCCCCCTACCCTCTTAATACGCCCCTGGTTCAATCCACTGCTCAAACTGGCTCAGTTCTCTGTCTGTCAGCCCATGGGAGACGAGCTTCCCTCCTGCTTATCTCCTCCCTTTCCCTTCTGCTGAAACCTTATCCATCTCTGCTCCTTCCCTTTATTTTACTTCCCCACATGTTACAAAATTCCCCCTCCCCCCAGGTTATTTCTGAACTAATTTAATGTGTGTGGGAGAGGACATTAATGTAATGTATTGGTGCTATTAAAGTAATGTAGGGGATGGTAGAGGCTACTAATATACTGTAGTGAGGAGTATCAATATAATGTGCGGGACAGGGTATTCATTTAACATAGGATATATTTTTATTAAATGAGGGGGCTATTAACATAGTAGGGATGTGCGCCAACCCCCGTGTTTTGGTTTTGGTTTTGGATCTGTATCTCCGGATTTCGTTTTGCAAACCACCCTCAAGTGTTTTGGTTTTGGATCTGGATTTTTTAAATAAAGAATAGATAAATCTTTTTAGAAACAGCTAAAAGCATGTTATTTATGAAAACCAAAACCCGAAATTCGGATTTAAAATCCAAATTCCGAACCGCAAAAAGTTCAGAACCTCAAACCGGATTTACCCGGATCTCCTCAGGAGATTAGAACTGAGACTCGGATTTAACCGGATTCACAAAATACAGTATGGGTGGATTCGGATTTCTGGAGAACCGAACCGCACATCTCTAGTTGATAGTGGCTATTAATTTGTTTAATCAATAGTATGGCTTTGGTACCGATTAATTTCCCCATATGTGTCTAAGCATGTGTTCCAATGGTACACCCAGGGGCGCCGAGAGGGGGGGAGAGCGGGTACAGATTACCCGGGCCCGGGCTTCCTGAGGGGCCCAGCGGGGGCCCGGGTCCGGCGCCGCTCCCCCCCCCCACAGCAGCCCAGCACACAGTGTGTGCTGAGCTGCAGTTGGAGACTGCTCGTGGCTGCTGAGCAACAGTCACAGCAGTCTCCTATGCCTGTGCGGGGGAGCGATCACACTGATCACGCCCCCACTGGCTTTGCGCCGGGCTGAGGGGGCTCAGAGCTCAGAGCTTCGCGGCGCTGCAAATCTTTTTTTTTTCTTGGCAAGGGGGTGTGGCCACGCCTCCCGCAATTAGGCCATGCCCCCTATTACTGGGCCTGGGTACACCAAGGCTTCTATCCCGGCGTAGAAGAAATCAGTGTCAAGCGTCTGAAGTCAGAACATGATGACTTGCTGAACTTTACATGTCAGTTGTGAATCGCCTTCCACGCAGGTGCTTCTTAAATGGTCCAAACAGATGGAAATCAGTTGTTGCCAGGTCAGGGCTGTACAGTACCTCTCAATCATAGCGCTGTAACAACTCACACATGCGGTTTTCTTAGTGTGGCCTGGCGTTATCGTGCAGCAATATGACTTCTGGTCCTAGCAACCCAGTTTGTTTTGGATGCATTGCCCTCAGAAAATGGCTCGATGTGTCAATAGTGGACAACATTCACAGTATCCGCTTTGGTGAGGAAATCAACAAGAAGCAGGCCCTTGTGTTTCCAAAACTGAGATTTATCGACAGGGCTGCCACCAGAAATCGTGGGGCCCACGACTGACTAAATATGCAGGCCCCCCCTGTGTTTTTGCAACTCCGGCCCCTCAGCGTCTCCCCCGCCAACATCCCTTCTGTCCCCTACAGACATTTACCTTCTCCTGTGTCTTCTGGCTGCTCCTCTTCGGGCTGTGGCCGGTTCATCTGTCAGTGGTGTGATGTAATGATGTCACAAGTGCCTTGCCTCAATAAAAAAAAAACCTTTATTGTACCTCTGTATGTCAGAAACACTTAACCCCCCATTCTGTCTGTCAGTGGTACCCCCCCCCACCTCGCCTCCCCATTTACTTCTGTCAGCGCTGCTGTGGGGTGCTCACTGCCATCTGTTGCCGCCTTGGTAGGAGAGTTCCACTGTCCGAGTAGTGAAATGAGCTGATGGAGACAGGAGTGTGTTGCACTGCTGCTCAGGAGTCAGGCATATGCTGGGCTGATCGGCAGCTCTGAGCGCATCTCCTTGTCAGGTGGCTGATCCGGGGGAGGGGGGGCAACCGACAGTCACTACTCACCACCAGCACAGGAACTTCAGAAAGTCAGTGACGACTGCAGCGTGGATCGTTCCTCAGTTTAAAGATCCGCTATGTGCTGGATACTGGCAGGCCCATAATTCTAAGGGAAATCTGATGCTATGCTGGTAGGTCCGTACATGGGCGGGCAGGCCCCCTCCCTGCCCGGGCCCGGGACTCCAGATCCGGCAGTCCCCCCCTGATGGCGGCCCTGTTTATCGACAGATACTGAGAATTGCCATATTTTAGATACTGTGTCATCCTGACTTGTGCAAGAGACTGAGGGCCTGATTCAGAGCCGGACGCTCTGACCAGAGCGCTCGCTCTGAATCAGGGCCCTCCTACATGAAAATGGAGCGGCCTTATGGACGCTCGCATAGCTGTGGGTTACCCACAGCTTATGCGAGCGTCCATGATGATGGTCGCGATGGTCAAGACCATCGTGACCATCGGGCTTGTGACGGAGACCCTGCGGTAGGGTCTCGCTGCCGCAAGCCCTGGAGTGATTTTGGCTCTATCAGAGCCAAAATCACTCCCACTGACATCACTACTGATGTCAGTGGGGCCGGCTTCAGACAGTAGGCGTTCCCATGGGAACGCCTCCGTCTGGCAGCCACGCCCACCAAAGGGGGCGTGCTGTCAATCAACATCGACAGCACGCCCCCTTTGGTGCGAGACCCAGAGCGACGGAGAGCCCTTTGCTATCCGTGTCTCGTGCATGTGCACGATGGAGCTTCCTCCGTCGTGCGCATGCGAGGTGAGGCAACATTGACCCGCTTGCGAGCGTCCTGCGCTCGCGAGCGGGTCTGAATGACCCCCTGAGTTTGAGTAACCAGCATGATATTCTTCTTGTTTGAGCTACATTGCCTGAGTTTGTCATTATAAAGAACAGCAGCCATTTTCTGTGAATACTGAGCTGAGTTAAAGAGCTAAGAGTTAATGCTACTATACAGTGCTGAAGATAATTGGGATATATTACAAATGTAACTGTGTGAAAGAACAGCATTATATGCTAAACTTATTGCTATTAACAATTGTGGATTATAAAAACATCATGTAATAGGTCAGTGATCACCCAGTAACAGAGTACTCCAAAAACAGAACGATGTGTGCACTTTAGAGTAAAATATTGAAAATATTTCTAAATCTGCTATGCAATAATCCATGTTGCTATTACTATACTGTATATCTGTGTTTTGAAGTGATTAATGTGTGTTTAAAGTATAGTATATTGTGAGACAACTGAGAAATTGTCCTTTCCCTAGTTATAGCCAAAGAGGTGCTGCAGCAGCAAAGATAAAGAAACCCATTTAACTTTTGGAAAGAGTTATTGTCCATTGCCTATTTGCTACTGTATGGCTAACTACTGGGTTGAAATTGCTATATTCCTTTTTATGCTGTAATCTCCTGTCATAAGTATGGTTATCATTACTTTCATAAGGTGACCTGCTATGGATCTATGTTTTCCTACACCATAAACCTACTTGATTATTCTATTTAAGGCTGTCATATTATGTCATGTTACTGTGTGTATGGGGCTAGCCTCTCTGCTACAGGCTAAGGTGGATAAAGCTTGTGGAGTTGTTGCTGAAGCAGAAGGAAGATACGCTGGAGCTGCCATCTCAGCTGTAAGCTGTAAATTATCTGTGCCCACTATAACAGCTGGGGTACCACATATACTGTGATGTGAATAACTGAAAAGGTGCAGCTTTTACGGAAGTGTTTGCACATGTGTATGGTGTGTGCATAAGTACTCAATACAGAAGTAATAATGTAATAAAAACACATTTAACACATTATTACCTAGAGTACAATGGTATATGTGTATTAGGGATCTATTCATCATCACTTAATTTCTACAAAAGAAGGTGAAAATTAACATTTTCATCTGCAATTGAAGAAATTCAGTATTCTGGCTATTCATCAAGAAGGTAAAGCAGGAGATATCACAGATATCTCTTGCTTACCTTCCTCGTGCGGAATGGCCCGCTGTCCCCATACACTAGTATGGGGACAGAATTCATCAAGCTCCGAAAATACAATATTTTCGGAGGTTGAGTGCGGGAGTATTCCCCATCCGCAGATGGCATTTGCTCACGCTCCTGCTCACAACCCACTCCTTCCCTATGGGAAGAACTCCTGGGTTGCGAAGAGGGATCCTTTTGGATCCCTCCACCCCTGTCCGGCTCCTTCCGCTGGACGTCGGGGTTCTTGTGCTCATACGTGACCTGTAGATCACGCATGCACACTACGGTCACGGCTTTGAAAGGAGCAATGAAGCAGCTCATGAGGACAGCTGATTTTCGAATCAGCTGTCTCTGCACCGGAGCAATGATGAATTGCTCCAAAGTCCTCGGCGAGTTAGAATGTTAATTATCTGGGTCTGCTCGGACCCTTATATTTAACATCATGAATAGACCCCTTAATGTCTTATTATTGCATTTATTATTTAAAAAAAAAAAAATTCTACACATCTATTGTTTATACTTTTAAAACAATATGGGAATTGTCACCCCTACAGCAGTCTGTATAGAAATGACAGTGAAGTAATGTGAATGGACAGATGCAAATCAGAAGCAGCTGCATTGTATTACTGATAATCATCATCCTCCTCATTGCATCAGCCGTTCAGTGCCCGCAAGACTATTGTAGCCTTGCTGTACTTGCCTTACATTTACCCAGCCCTTCTCTCCCCCATTCTGTTTCAACATGCATAAATCGCAGCTATGCAAAAAAAAAATTGATTTATTAAAATGTGGTGATTTTGTATCACTAGTCAATATTTACCTATGGTATCGCCACAACCCCAATTTATTCTCAAAGTCTCACCAAGGAAGTTGAGTATTACACTTTTGCCTTGGCTATACTTGCCCAGATCAGCAAGCATTAACTACTTTGTAGGGCCAGCATGAAGGGATTTGTGCATGCAGGAGTTGAGCTTCCAATTTCATTAAGTTAATAATAAATAAATAAAAAAATTGCTAAAATGAATAGATAAAATATATATTTTTTTAAATCAATCGATGTTAAAAATATTGACCATTGAAAAAATGTTTTCATTGATTTTCTTCTGTTATCACCGTGCCAGCCTGTTAAATAGACTTAACCATACTTTGCATGGGAAAGCTATCAGCGACGAGACCCATCTATCTCGCCACTGGCGTTAGGGTGAAGCCGTTATTTAGCAATCACATCCTTTGATGACAGTTTTAGAGGAGCACGTCAAGGAGGGTTATCCACATTTCTTTTTAATCAGTGAAGTAAACTGTCTATTTATCTCATGGCAGATTAACAAGTCATGAAATACATTGTGTATCTTTTCCTGGTGGAATTGCTGGTGCCCCATGAGACCTGTCTGAACACATAATAACCTGTGGCAGAAAGTTGGTCAATTTTATTTCTTTTATGATAAGCAAGCGAATAGGTGCTCTAAATGCTGACATGTCCTTTGAATACCATGGTCATTGAATAAACATTTGAAAATTACTGCAGGATTCAGTTACATCCATTATTGATATCTACAATATTAATGGATATCATTATATATCATGAAGCTGAACACTCTAAACAAGGCATTTACCTTGCGCTACTTACTATTGTGCAGATATTCTGCTGATTATCTCCTCCATTATTTGAATGTGGATTCAGAACTCCAGGTGCAGGGGGAAGTAGAGGGCCTGACAAGAAAGATTAAGATGGGTATGGTACTTAACAATGTTTAATTTAGCAATAATACAAAATAATACTTATATGAAATATGATTTGCATTCATTTTCTAAAAGAGATTTTGCCAGCCAATCAAACTCATGTGTAGATATCTGCCAGTAAATAAAAGCTTTACATTAATAAATTAGACATTTGCACACACTCATGGTAATTTTCACATTTTTTAATGTCACGTCATTGTTTCTGCAATATTTACATATATTGTCCATATTCTGCAATTTTTTTGTAATGTAAGTCATTTTTTCTTGTTTTATTCAACTGTTTCTCTTTACGTACTCTGTAAGGCGCTGCGGACCCCTTCTGTAATTTACATATAAAATAGACATCAAATACAAAATATGTTGCATAATACAACATGTTTTAAGGCTTCCAAAACTGACTGCAAAGCCACGTTTCTGCATCTGTATGTGAGTTCACATTCCAAAGTATCCAAAGAATGGGCAAAATTAATTAATAGACAATCAATGCATTTTTGTTTTTAGTCCTATTTTTTTTTTTCTTGGAAACATGAATACATTAAGGGAGATAATATTAAATTATTTAAATAGATAGTAAGATCAACAGGTTGTCACACAGTCAATTTACCTAAACAGAACTATGTGAATGACAGAGAATATATAGAGCATTCCTGAAAACTAGTGCACTGGTCTATAAATGGTGGGATCATCAATAACAGCCAATCAGTTACGTGCATTGTTAAGGTTTGCAACAAAGAAAATTACATTTAAAATCTAGTAGATTACTATATCTTAAAGAACTTTTTGCAGTTATCTGTGCGCTGTTTTTTTAGAAATGCCAGGTTGTCTTTTGTACATGGTTAAAGGAATGTAATGTTATTGCTAAGATTACCACATCTTTGAAGTAAGTTAACCACTTACAGTAACTGACTTTTTTCAAAAACAATATAAAAAATTGTTGATGTTTTTTGCTTAATTAAAAAAAGATCTTTTTAAAAGGTATTTAAATATTTTAGTGAAAAAAATATGCATAGAGGGTATCTTGCAGCCCTGCACCCAAAAGTCCATTTGTCCCCATTGCAACATTACTCCCTAATCCATCCAGTGCCAGGGGCAATAGAACTGTGTGACATTATTCCCTACCCACTTCATATGTTCTCTCCACTCAGACTGCAAAGATCACCAAAGGTGTTCAGAGGGGACCTTCAGATCCTCTGTTTGCACTTACTTTATTGTCTGTTGCATGCGCTAGGTAAAGCCATTCAAATGGCATTTTGGGATGAAAAAAACGTCAGCCAAGACGGTGGTCAGAGATTGCTATATCATTGCTCAGGTGGGGCTTGACCTGCAATAGGATGCATCCTGCATCAGGAAATCAGTCCTGCACTTGTGGGGTGCAACCTACGGGGACACCACACCCAGTAACTACAATAATATACAAAAATCACATAATATTCCCTTGATATATGGTGTAATTTTGTTTATAAAAGACCTGAATTTTTTTAGACACCAGAAAAAAATGTATTATTTGCACTTAGAATTTTTGGGGTGCAGCTGACAGGAACAACATATCCAGTATGTACAGTAATATATTCCTTTGAAATATGAGTGAAATTGATTTATAAATACATGAGAATTGTTTTAAACCAGGAAAAAGTGTCTTCTTTGGGGTGCAGCTCACTCTGACACAGCACAATATTTTTTGGAGAGCTAAGCTTTAAATCACGCTGTCTCTGCAATATATCACAATATATATTGCAAGGTAGATAGATATCCTTGTGAAAAACAATTATAAATACAGCTCACTTCAGGATCACTTCTAACAAAAATGCACAAGAACCTGTTTGCACTAGATTGCAGGTGCTACTAGTGTCTGACAAACAAACACAGAGTGACAGTAGCCTGTTTGCATGCAGATTAAAGCTGCTGCTAAATAGTTTATGACAAACACAGTGTTGAAGATGCCTGCAGTCTGTTACACCCTCCCACCCACTTCATCTACCTAAACTTCTCTCTAATGGTATCCTAATGACATCTACATATTTGAAGCACAACTACAGCACATAACCTCTCCATACCGTCTCCTATGTGAAATGGCACATGATCATGAGGGTTGAGCTCTTATATGCAATGCAAACACGCAAGATCAGAGATTTCTGGGGAAATTACATTTTGTTTAATTTTGAGATCCTAACTTGATGGAAAGACATGATCCATGACTCAGTTCTCCTCGGAAACCCTAGGGGTCTGATTCAGAGATGTACACAATGTAGATATTTACACAGATCAAGTGATTGTACTGTGACATGCAACAAATGTTTTGTGACTACGCTCGCACAGAGGAGTCAATGGCAAAGTGAATGACAGGTAGTCAGCATTTGGGGAAGTAACAGGGGGTGGCTTGGCACATGCAGGCATGTCTGATCGTTTAAATATCATTTCATGGACATGCATAAATAAGTCATTGCGATCTCCTTCTCAGCATTAGAGCTCTCTGCATGTCAGGAGAGACGCTGTGTGTTATGTGTTGGAGACAGGTCAGACTTGCTGCATATGCTGCACGGCTGGCCAATCTGCATTAATGTTACCGATGTTTACACTGGTGCATGACATTGGACAAATGTGAGAAGGCACCAGTGGGCGTCGCTATGCTTGGGCAAAATTTGGAAACATTAGCATGTTTTCCCAATTGCAGACCGTGAGAAATCGCAGCTGCGATTGCATTAGCATACATCTCTGAATCAGAGCCTAAGTTTGGATGTGTTCGGTTTTCTGTAAAACCAAACCGCTTAACTCTAATCATGTATACACATCAACTAAGTCCCCATGTGCCCAAGGATGGACCTCTGAGGAAACGGCCAGTATATGTGAAGCCGAGAAACGCGTTAGAATCTCTCACCCACCACTGCCCTGTGATTCTGAAATTACTGGCTATTAGCCCTGCACCACTCGTTTGGATTTACAATATACACCATACGGAGGCAGACCACACTCATGGCTCCGACTGCTCTCCTGCCCAAGCCGCACTGCCGCCCGGAGCTCATTTGAGCAGAATACAAGTCAGAGTCAGGATCTTTTCTTCCGGCCGGGAAGCATCATTGAAAGAAACACTCCTGAACTCCCCGCTTCACCGCTCACCAGAGTTTCATATTGAGCAGGCAAGTAAAAGGGGCCACTGCACTGTCCATCATACCGCATAGAGATTTCTACATTAGTAGGCATACTAGCGGGTGTTAAATCATCATTATCCCACAAAGGATTTTTGGATATGCACATATATTGATCCAGCATTTCAAACGGATCAGATTTCAATCGCTTTCCACTGTGTTTCAATATCTCCAATTACAAGAGATTTAAACCCAACTCATCTGTGGGCATTGCCATACGATATTATTATCTTCTTTTTTATCTGTGGACATTAATATATGTAATTATTTATCCTCTTATCACATGCTTATTGTTTCTGAATAATTACTTATGTTCATCCTGTGATTATTTTATTTTATTTTTGTGTACTCATATTCATTTAAAGGAAGGTTATGATCAATCCACATTAATATTAAATTTAGGGGTGCCCATCCCCAATTTTATTGCACCTTGTCATTCACATATTTAATTTGTTCACTTTTGTCCTTCTAGTTAGCGCTCCCACACCCCAGCTTTTTAGATATAGGATTCTCTTTGGGGAACAACCAATCCCCTCAGTGGTGAGCTGCTTCTAGTAATTATTGTCAATTATTGATATTTATGGATTAATATTATATTAGTTACAGTTCCTGGAGCGCCTAGGGTTCTTTTTTTGTGTGATAAGCTTGGGGAGGTTCTGTCTCTTTAAGCCTATGAGCTAAAAGATCTCAACCCATGAAAAAAACATAGTTTGTTTATAAAATATGTGTGATACCTGGTGGCAAAGGATGCAGAACAATTGTTGTGAGTCCTTGTAGGTAGAAGACTTTGACAAATTTGGCTGGCTAAACAAATGATTGCAATATTTTGAAACAAACAATTAAATGAAATACAGTTTGGAGTGTAAGTGCAAAGCATGTAGGATTTTTATATTTAAATAGTGTGGTCACATACCTCAGGCATCGCGAATGATTGAAAGCTATGGATGAAAACCTTTTGTTGGTCACATTTTCTCTTGCACCCCATTTTCCCATATGTAAGCCAATTATGGTCAGCTAATTCCTCAGGTGCCCATTGATAGATATGTGGATGTGTTTCTCTCTTTGGGATCTATGTACTAAGCCTTTGAGAGAGATAAAGTGGATGGAGATAAAGTACCAGCCAATCATCTCCTAACTGTCATTTTTCAAACACAGCTTGTAAAGTGACAGTTAGGAGCGAATTGGTTGATACTTTATCTCTGTCCACTTTATCTCTTTCATAGGCTTAGTACATATACCCCTTTATGCCTATGAGCTAGCAGACCTCAAACCATGAAAAAAGCATAGTTTGTGTATAAAACCTGTGTGATACCTGGTGGCAAAAGATGCAGAGCAATTCTCACAATTTTGTAAGTCCATGTAGGGACTGGCCAGAAGGGGAGATTGTGATGTGGCTTCACCACTTAACAAATTATTGCAATATTTTGAAACCAAGATTCCTCTAATTTAAATAATGTTGAGTGCCGTGGATTAAAGCCTATTGTATGTGTGTGTGTGTATATATATATATATATATATATATATATATATATATATATATATATAGATATAAATAAAACATTTTTTGTTTAGCTGTTAAAACTTTTTTAGTTTAAAAAAATGTCCCCAAAATTATTGATTGTTTTAAATAATCAAATTATGTGAGTAAGAGCTGTATAAACCTTTATCAGTATGATTTTATTAACAAATCTTCATATTTGTTAATAAAATTCTTCTGAATTGGGTGTAAGTAGCTCTTAAATAATTTGATAATAAAAAAAATCAACAATTTTGGAGAAATTTTTGGAAAAATATTAGCCAGTTAAGTGTTAAATTATGGATAAAATCAGAATATACGATGTGCATTTTTTAAACATGGATTTGGTTCTTTTCATCTTCTTATTTACTCACCAAAGAACTCTACCAATATAAATAAGGTTCCATTCTAACGGTTTAATTACAAATAGCATACATCCAAGGTATGGAAAAGTCATCATACCTTCTATAGGAAAAGTCATAAATTCTTTTATATTTCTTCGAGAGACCATTAAAATGTTATTGTTCGAGGAATTGACTATTCCTGTAGGGTCATCTTCCTTTCCACAACTTCTGTGATCTAACAAGGCAATTCGTAGGTCTGCAAGTGACTCTTTGTGACCAGAGAAGCCAATGGATAGGGACGCAGTATGTCTGCAGATATCTGAAAAACACTTTCCTTATTTAATAATATTTTGAACGAGATGTACTGAGTCTAATTATAACCTTTATCAACATTCTCTTATAAGAGGATAAATTACTTACATTTAGAAGCACATAGAATTGCAAAAGTACTATGTGAAAAAAGTGTGAAGTAACATACACATTTCCTAATCCTGAAAGAAAGTTTCAATAGTAATCTACAATCATGAGCTGTACAGAATTATTACAGGACATTGCTTGTCGGGATACTTTTGACTAGGACGGACCAGAACATCTTATTTCTTTCATCTTCTCCTTCTCAGAGGGTCTATGCTACTGCTAGGCAAATCTTGGCAAAGGGAGCCTAAAATACTGGGCAGGAACAATGAACAGCACTATAAACCAAGGGCTAGTATTAGAGCCGTAACTAGACTTTTTGGTGCCCTGTGCGAGAGAGAGCACTGGCGCCCCCCTCCTTCCCCCACCACCACCATTTTTTAAATAAGGACACCAGAAAAAAGGCCATGGCTTCATGGGGAAGGGCCAGGGAAGAGATAGGGGAGGCCAGGAGATGCTGGGGATAAAAGAAGAGGAAGCTACAAGTGAAAATAATGATAAACAGGAAACTTGACAGACCCGAACAGCGCCCCCTGCCCTGAGGTGCCCTTCGGTGCCCTGTGCCATGGCACAGGTCACACTACCCTAGTTACGACCATGGCTAGGATCGCCTTCAGGAGAGAGACAGGGAGAATCATTTTCTTGCTCAGAGTGGGAAATATCTGTTGGGAGAGAATCCTGAAACCTGGATTGGATTGGATACACAAAATGTTTTGGCAATGGAATCAGACACTTTTCATTGATATGACAGTTTGGGATTTTTAGGTTTTGTTTTTATTATACAGTACATATCAATTAGTACATACATAGTACACTTATACATCCTATTATATGATATGTAGAGCAGGGCCATAACTGTGCCTTGTACCATCAACTACAGCCCTGATGTCATTATGTGTCTATGGGGAAGGGGCCGCTGCTGCCGCCAGCTATGGGACAGAGCTGCTAACACCACATCTGGCTCCATTAAGTAGAGCTCTGCCCACAGCATCCTAAGGACGCTGTGGGCGGCTTTGTATAAGCGCTAGTTGCTGCAAAGTGCCATTCCAGGCTCACTGCAAGCTTTGCTGGCACTGCCCCTTTAGGACATGACATCAGAGCCGAAACTAGACTTTTTGGTGCCCTGTGCCAGAAAGAGCATTGGCGCCCCCCTCATTTTCAAAGGGACATAATGCACCCAAAAAAGGGCCATGGCTTCATGGGGAAGGGCCAGGGAAGAGATAGGAGAGGCCAGGAGATGCTAGGGATGAAATAAGAGGAAGATGCAAGCAAGAATGATAATAAACAGAAATTTGACAGGCCCAAACAGCGCCCCCTGACCTGTGGCGGCCTGTGCGATGGCACCGCCCGCACTACCCTAGCTACGGCCCTGCATGACATCATGCAGAGGGGGCAGAGTATGCTCTAAGCAGCTGTACAGACAGCAGGGTGCATGCCCAGGGTGTTCTTTGGCTGCAGGGTGCTGTTCCAGACACCCTGCTAGCAAGGAGCAAGGACCATGGGGCAGCGACTGTGCTGCCCATAGAGCCCTGTGCTCTGTGCGGCGGTTCACTCACACACTCCTAGTTATGACCCTTTGTGTGGGTACAGAGTGTGTGGTGTGGGCCTCTACACAGGGGTCCATGTGCACTGCACACCCTGCACCCATTATAGAAATACCCATGATTACATCATACAGCACATATCACTTTTACAGTCCACTAGTGGAGCCAAACAGGTTCCTGTTACTGCAGCTGCACAATACATTGGGACTTATGATAATATTAAGAAAGGTAATATCATTAGCCCACAGATAGAAGAGCTTCTCATCAGATCATCCGGGGGTTATGAAAAATTACTTGGGATTCATTTAATATTTTGGGTAATAACAGAGCAATAACTGCATAAACTTCTATTATATTTTCAGAAATTACATTGGAACACTGGCTGAATAATACACTTCCTACACATTGATTTGAACTTTTTTCTAGATAACTGTGGTTCAATAAGTGATGATCATGGTGAGACATTCCATCAGTGCATCTCTGCAATGGAAAAGAGATATCAAGGACAATGCAAGTGTACAATGCTAGCAGACTATTGCTGCACTGTCACAAGAGAGGGTCTAAATGTGTAATAGAAATGGGGGGCAAAGAAGAGGCATAAACTGTGAGTCAAGGTGTGAAATATCTTGAAAGAATGTGAGCCAAATAGTATTTAATATAAAACTAACAAATATTAATTTAATAATATACTATTTTTTTCCCACATTTTTACTTCATTTTATTACAACTATTATGATTAAAAATATGTTTGGATAATATTTATTTGCCCCTTTTAAGGTTTGTCTACCTTTAATGTAGGGATGTGCAGGCTCGGACTTTTGTCCAGGAATGATGATGTTTGTCCATGCAAGATGACGTTTAGCCTCTTTCTGAGTTCCGTTTTTCTGGAGGGAAAAATCTAAACTCGGCGTGCAAACTCGAACCTATCCGAGCCTGCACATCCCTACTTTAATGTATACTATAAAATATAGAGTGCATATGTTTAATACTTTAACAATTCATTTATTTTAACTCACCACATACAAATCATTAACCTACAAACAAAGTCATTATTTGTTGACAAGTCAGATTGGCACTGATGTTGTAATAGGTTCGAGATTACGGAACCAGCGGGATTTCAGTGAGTTTTCCACTAAAAGTATAGCAGGAATCAGTTACAAGGCTGGTTTTGCCTAATAACTGATTATTGCATTTAATTGAGTGGCAAACTTCCAGCCACTTTTATTACATAAGCCCACAGGTATGAATCTATATAGTAATCTTGGTATCAGATACCAGATGCAGCACTGATAATGACTTTAGGCACCAGGTTTGTCCCTCTAAAATAAGATGGCCATACACCAGACTAACTTTCCTCCAACCATCCAACTAGTTGGTTGGTTAGAATGAAAATCCGGTAATGTATGGGAGCAAATGACAATCACCAATTTGCTCCCAAACACCAGAAAACATGAAAAAGGTAATTCAGGGAAGTTGGTTTAATTCCGTTTGATTTAAACAACTTGTCCGAACAACAGCTTTCGTCCATTTTCCGGTGTTTTGGAGCAAATGGCTGATTGTCATTTACCGATTTTGCATTACCAATTTTCATTCCAACCAACTAACTAGTTGGATGGTTGGTCTGGTGTATGGCCAGCTTTAGACTTTGCATCAGATATGATTCTACATAATGGCATATTAAACTTGGCAGACCATACAACTCACATTTGTACTGTACTGTTGATGCCAAATGTGGCTCAATTGTGGGATCTTGTCAATACGCATGGGTCAGCACTGTCACAACTGTCAGTCAGTGTATACTAAAATAAACATAAGTAACCTGCTTAATGCGTACTTTGCCTTTAGCAGACCCTTTCTTACCTTAAAACTAGATATACTTACCAGTTGCCCCCAGGACTTAATTTTCAGCTATACTAATTGATATTGATGTAATTACACTTTTGACTATGCCACAACATGGATTGTCTTGTATGACTCAAGCTCTATGGGCAATTATAAGTAATGGAAATTCCCCTCATAGCTGGCTCAGTTAATTAATTAATGTTAAAGTCTATAGAGATAACATTTGTAACAATCAACAACACTTTAACTATCCAGTGAAGATTTGGGATGCTGCCAAAAGAGAGGCTCTGAGAAGTGACATTATATGCTTTGTGAGTAATAAAGGAAAAATTGCCACTGCAAATAGGCGTATATGACAGTCTAAACTAAACTGACCAAAGCCTCCAAAAAGTTGAAAGCACATTTCAACTCCAAAAATAAGTCTATTTGTAAAAGAGGAAAAGTAATACCATAGATGCCCAAAGAGAAATAAGACAAAATGGGTACACGGAGACAGTGCCTATGCACTTACCAATCGTTAGGTCGGCGTATCGGCCGACCTATCTAACTGTTGGCTAGATGTGTACCCAGCTAATGTAAAGCCTCTACCAATCAATTCTGGAATGCATGGATACAAATCTAGTAAATTACTGTCTAATTTGGGGAGATACATTACACACTCAAAAACAACCTCAATCAGTCATGCCATTCAGGGAAAACATAATTAATTTTTTCAGGGTGTTCAATAAAAATTTGTATGAAACTGAACCAAAAGATGGAGACAGAGAAACAAATTTTGTTGGCTATATTAAAACAAACCACAGGTAAATACACATAAAGAAACCTAATAAGACTATGACCATAATTTGAATTTGAACAGGGATCTACAGTATCTGTGTGTAGTTTGTTCATACCCCCTATGTTTGTGTGGGTTGGGTTTTGTCCTGGTGTTGATGTTTCCTACCTTAAACCAAAATTAAGCAAGTAAGTTAATTGGCTTCTGACAAAAAAACAATGGACCTTAGTGTGTGCGGTATAGAATGTAGAGGTTTACCAATCAATTGCTCATTTTCTTCAACAGTACTTTTTTCCACTTGGTGATAATAAAAAAAATCCCTTATTAATGCAGATTTTCCAAAAACATATCACCCGAGCCGTAATGGTTAATTTTCTGCTTCATTGGGCCATTATTTGCACATACAGTATGTGCATGGTTAAGTTGGCTAGCTGGCTTGCGCATATACAGTGGCATTGAAATGTTATCTCCCCAAATATACAGCCATGGCCAAAAGTTTTGAGAATGACACAAGTATTGGTTTTCACAAAGTTTGCTGCTTCAGTGTTTTTAGACCTTTTTGTCAGATGTTACTATGTATACTGAAATAAAATTGCAAGCATTTCATAAGTGGCAAAAGCTTTTACTGACAATTACATTAAGTTTATGCAAAGAGTCAATATTTGCAGTGTTGACCCTTCTTTTTCAATGCCTCTGCAATTCGCCCTAGCAAGCTGTCAATCAAATTCTGGGCCACATACTGACTGATGGCTGCCCATTCTTGCCTAATCAATGCATGGAGTTTGTCAGAATTTGAGGGTTTTTGTTTGTCCACCTGCCTCTTGACTATTGACCACAAGTTCTCAATGGGATTAAGGTCTGGGGAGTTTCCTGGCCATGGACTCAAAATTTTGATGCTTTGTTCTTTGAGCCACTTAGTTATCACTTTTGCCTTATGGCAAGGTGCTCCATCATGCTGGAAAAGGCATTGTTCATTACCAAACTGTTCTTGGATGGTTGGGAGAAGTCGTTCTTGGAGGATATTTTGCTACCATTCTTTATTCATGGCTGTGCTCTTAGATAAAATTGTGAGTGATTCCACTCCCTTGGCTGAGAAGCAACCCCACACATGAATGGTCTCAGGATGCTATACTGTTGGCATGACACAGGATGAAGACTTTTGGAGGATACCCTGGTGTCAAGAAGGGTAGCAAAGAAGTAATTTCTCTCCAGGAAAAACATCAGGGACAGACTGATATTCTGCAAAAAGGTACAGGGATTGGACTGCTGAGGACTGGGGTAAAGTTATTTTCTCTGATGAATCCCCTTTCAGATTGATTGGGACATCTGGAAAAATGCTTGTCCGGAGAAGGAAAGGTGAGCGCTACCATCAGTCCTGTGTCATGGCAACAGTAAAGCATCCTGAGAGCATTCTTGTGTGGGGTTGCTTCTCAGCCAAAGGAGTGGGCTCACTCGCAATTTTGCCTAAGAACACAGCCATGAATAAAGAATGGTACCAAAACATCCTTCAAGAGCAACTTCTCCCAACCATCCAAGAAACAGTTGGTGACGAACAATGCAATTTCCAGCATGATGGAACACCTTGCCATAAGGCAAAAGTGATAACTAAGTGGCTTGAAGAACAAAACATTGAAATGTTGAGTCCATGGCCAGGAAACTCCCCAGACCTTAATCCCAAATTCTGACAAACTCCAAGCATTGATTAGGCAAGAAAGGGTCGTCATCAGTCAGTATGTGGCCCAGAAGTTGATTGACAGCATGCCAGGGCGAATTGCAGAGGTCTTGAAAAAGAAGGGTCAACATATATTGACTCTTTGCATAAACTTAAAGTAATTGTCAATAAAACCCTTTGATACTTATGAAATGTTTGTAATTTTACTTCAGTATACCATAGTAACATCTGACAAAAAGGTCTAAAAACACTGAAGCAGCAAACTTTGTGAAAACCAATACTTGTGTCATTCTCAAAACTTTTGGCCGTGGCTTTACAAGATCTACAGAAAAATCTTTTCAGATCTGTTTTTGCAAAGTATTGTATGTTCCTGAAATACTGGGCATCATTAAATATTTTCCTTTAGGCTGAAATGTAGTCAGTAAGTCTATTATATTCCATCCAATGTCTTACTGATAGCAAATGTTATCTGATAGGCTTACTAAATCTGATATACAGATGCATCGAGAGGGGAGGATGGATACTAATTGATCTAATGCCGCCCCCCCCTCTCCCTCCCTCCTTTCTTCTTACCAGTCAGTAGCCCCAGCCCAGCACATGCTGCTGTGTGCTTGGTTGCAGTTGGGCCAGGGAGCTGTCTCCTCTGGCTGTGCGGGGGTGGGGGGGATGATCACACTGATCTTGTTCCCCCAGGATTTGCCCCAGGCTGAGGGGCTCACAGTGCCCTCCTCTCCAGCGCACAGCTATTTTTAAAATATTTTTTCCTAAAGTGGCGTGGCAATGCCCCCCCACGTGATTAGGCCGTGCCCCTTAAAAATTACTGGGATCCGGATTGGTTCTCTACAGGCCTGCTGATGTAACATAATGTATGAAAGTATTTATGCAAAGAGCTCAATCCACAGGATGGGCTCAGTCTTACAAATGTATCTGCCTTCTGTCATTCGGCATTGTTTGGATCTATTGATAAACAGTAAATGTCACTGATTGTTGCACTTACCTCCAACTTAAATATGTTATGTTTGTTCCCTTTTCACCAACAGCACTTTTGCACCTTCAAAAATAAAATGTACCCCCCTTTCTAAGAGCCTGTGAGTGGGAGAGGTTTTTTATTACACATTATACTATGTTGGATTAAGATAGAAAAGAGATAATAAGGGCTGAGTTGAGTTGGGAGGGCGCCGATGGTTTTAAAAAATATTTTTATGGACTTTTTTGATTACAGATTCTATTTTTTTTACCAAGGGTGGATTGTGTGGAGTTTGCTGAATAAAATGTATTTCTAAGAGGATCGTTTTTATTTCTACTATAACTTTACTGAGATACTGTACACTGGATAGGGATTTAATGGACCCTTTGACAATTTTTCAGGATATGTTTAACAGCACTTTTGTTCCCACTTACTCGTTGACACCCCAAAGCCCAGGAGTTCTGGAGGAGCATATATATTTCAACTAGTCAACATTCTGTAACAGAACCCAATTAATTTGATATACTGTAGAATTAGAGAAGTTTCTCCATAGGAAATACAACTTTCCCTGGTCATCACTGCTACCTGTCATCTACCAACTCAGTTTAATAAATGTACCCCAGCAATCAGAGGTGAGCATCGGTTATTGCTGCTGTAGTAAGACGACACTGTAGTTTAAGTAATGAAGGAAGTTTTGATGGATCTAAATAGAGTAAATATAACAGCGAGAGCTGAGAAGTAATTTGATAATATACTGCCAAGTTTGGTCACTGAAAATTCCACAACTAATGTAGCGTGACTGTTATCCATAGGCAATTAAGAACAGTTAACATTTAAAAGAAATGTGGAAATACAGACTTAATATTTGTTTTAGAATTACCAAAGCTTATTTAAGCAATGTAACTAAAGAACATAAAGATATGCACTGGTGAAACTAAACCAAGGACAACCAATACTAATCAATTATACAAGTCATAAACATAAGCATTAAACATAATCCACGCAAGACCCTATTACTGGGAATTTAAAAAAATTTCTTTTGAAAGTGATTAAAACAATTTAATACAGTACTTTTCATGTGTCGTTGCCACTGGGACTGGATGTTACATTTTCATCAAACTTGTAACAAATATGCCAAGAACTGTATACAAAGTTATTTTAATTGCTATAGTCTGCAGTGCTATAATTATAAACATACTACTGTAGGCACCCCATGCACATGTGAGCGGTGTACCAGTGCAGTAGTAAAACAAACAAAAAATACAGAATTCTTAGCTGCTGAAAACTTAAACCACCAGAGGGAGACAAGCTGAGAAATAAAACTTTGTAGCATAGAAAGTGATGCAGTTTTGCTTATAGATGCTATGTGCACCAGTTCTGTATAATATAGATATATATCACTACAGTGATGCTTAATATTTGATGTGTGTTTATGTGTTACACATGCACACATATATAAAAATATAAAAATCAACCTTAAACATTCTGAGATAAAGATTTCAAAATATACTGTTATGTAATTACTCTCATATACTGTATTTAATTTGTCAGCATACATTAATACAATTTAAATTACACAAAATTATACATTTTAAGAGCTTGGAAAAAAAATATATAAAAAACAAAAGTTTTAGTTAGTTATCCAGTGTTTTATTGAAATGACCATTCATATTTCTCATTTCATGTAATACTTTCAAGCCAGAGAGTGTTACAGGGAATGATTCAAACTTTATTTAAACCGACATGTTTTGAGTACTGTAGATTATTTATGTGTATGTCTACGAAATATAATTGTGTTTTCTGTTTATTATGTTTTACATTTTACTAAATATATGTATTAGATGAATACTTACATTTAATAAATGGACGTTAGCTACACACTGCATGTTATATTGTTAGTATACATACCGTATTAGCTTAGTTATTTTAATGTGTGTTATATAAATGTGGACAGGGCTGGTGCAAGGTTTCCGGGCACCCTAGGCAACATTTCACTAACCGCCCCATGCTCCCTCTAATTCATAATATGCCATGAATCAGTCTCCCCATTTTATAAAATGCCACACAGCAGTGTCCCAAATTCATAACATTCTATATAAAATTTGCAACACAGCAGCGCACCAAAATCATAACGTACCTCATAACACTGCAAATTCATAAAATGCCGCATAGCGCTGTGCCACAAATTCATTACATGCCACTCAGCCGTGAATTATGCCATTCATTTATTTTTGCGGACTCAGCGCCGCCCTCTTGTGGCCAGCGCCCCCAGGCGGTTTCCTAAAACTGCCTAATGGTAGCACCGGCCTTGAATGTGGATGATTTATTTGTATGAGCTGCTGATTTCATTACACATAATTGTATTATCTGCACTTCAGTTGTTGTTTTGCTAGGAAAGTAAGTTGTTTTGTTATATTGTTAGTGAAGAGTTTTATATTTTCAAATGTTGTCTATAATTAAAATTTTAACTAAAAAAAAATGAAAACATTTTATATTACTGGTTGCATTTGTGTTTTTTTTCCCACAGATTAATGATTCTCCTTCAATGGGTGTCGTATATATTGTCGACAGCACAGACGGTGTAATGGTTACACTGAGGACGTGGGTTTGATTCCCACCACGGCCCTAACTGTGTGGAGTTTGTATATTCTTCCTGTGCTTGCGTGGGTTTCCTCCGCGTACTCCAGTTTCCTCCCACACTCCAAAAAATATGCTGGTAGGTTAATTGGCTCCCACCAAATATTAACCATAGTATGTGTGTGCGTGTACATGTGGTAGGGAATATAGATTTTAAAATCCACTGGGGCAAGGACTGATGGTCAAATATGCTCTGTAAAGCGCTGCAGAATATGTGTGTGCTATATAAATAATTGGTAATAATAATAATAATGTTGACATTCATACTGTCAATTTAAGAAAGTTGACATGATCATAATTTTGACATGCTCACATTGTTGACATTGATCATATCAACATTCATCATGTTGACATTGATGAAATGTCAGCATAATTAGAATGTCAACAAAACTCCCCTGGTGGTCTAGCGGTGATTTACCTGGTACAGCGAGTCTGGGGGATCCAGCAATGTTTTAGGGGTTCAGCAGTTAGCTGATGATTGCAGGAGGATCCAGCAGCATTATAACATTTAGTATGCTACATCTCTAATACTCCCTCTAGTGCAGGGGTGGTCAACCCACGGCTCTCGAGCCACATGCGGTTCTTTTCAGTTTCCGATGTGGCTCCCAGTTTGTGGCTCGGCAGACCCCCACTTGTACTGAGAACGTTGGTCTCTGAGGTGATCAGAGACTAAAGAAGCCACTAGACGCTTCAGAGGCCAGCATTCCTAGTAATGCAGTGCGCGGGTGACATCATGACATCACCCGCGATGTGAGGAGCCCGCGCGCCTCCTGGATCCAGTTAGCAGGCAGCGATAATGGCAGCAGCAGCAATGGCAGGACTCGGGAGCCCTGACGGTGTGCAGTGGTGCCAGCATGAAAACAGGTACGTTTTTTTCATAGGGGTGTGGATGGGAAGGGGGAGCTAGCACTACCTTAGGGGGCATGACTACAGGGAGCATTCCAGAAAGGGCATAACTACTGGGGGAATTGCTTAATGGGCACAGCTACAGGGGGCATTGCATAAGGGCCAAAAGTACTGGGGGCATTGCTTATTGGGCACAACTATAGGGGGCATTGCAGAAGGTGCACAACTACTGGGGGCATTGCAGAAGGGGCACAACTACTGGGGGCATAGCATAATTGGCACAACTACAGGGGGCACTGCATATGGGGCACAACTACAGGAGGCACAGCATAAGGGGCACTTACTCTCTCAGTATATTTTATGTGGTTCTGGATTTCAATATGTATTTTATGTAGATGTGTATTTTAAATGTATTTTATGTGGATCTGGCTTGTTTCTGTGTATTTTATGTGAACGTGGCTATTTCAATGTTTTCTATATTGCTCTGGCTTTTTCTTTCACTTCAACAGTGAATAAATAATATTGGGAAGTTTATGTAACATGTGTATTTTCAATGTCCTGGGCTCTCCCCCAGCTTGATTAAAACCGGGGTGTGACACAAGGTCATGCTCCTGTGAATGTCGTACCAAAGGCGTGCGCACAAAAATGGTGCGTGGCCTTGTGACTGCTAGGCATGTGATCGGCTCTTTAACTTCACCACAGATATTTTTTGGCTCTTTGCCTCTGAATGGTTGGCCACCCCTGCTCTAGTGTCTAACAATAACCTCCCCTCCCACAGCCTAATCCTAACCTCCCCTCCCACAGCCTAATCCTAACCTCCCCTCCCACAGCCTAATCCTAACACTCCGCTGCCGGTCTGTGCAGAATGTCAGCGTTTTACATGTCGATATTCTGCACATGCCTTGCCGACATTCTGGCTGCCCCATCCGGGAGGGAGCAGCCAGGTCGGTCGGCATTGCAGGGGGTGTGGCCGGCATAAGGGGAGCGTGGCCGGACATATTACCCGCCATTTGTGGGCGGAGCTGGGCATGGTCACGCGAGCGCATCTTTTTTTCCCCCGCCCCCACAACACAATGCCGAGAGTACTGGCATTGTGAAGTAGGGGGCGGGTTCATGATGACATGATTCCGCTGCAGGGGTTTCTATTGTAAAAGCAGGGGGGGGTCTGGAGGGGTCGGTGGCTGCTGAGAGGCTTGCCTGCCTTTTCGGCGGGCCGGGAGTGGCACCCGATTTTCGGCAAGTATTCAAATACAACATTTTAACAATTTTTAACAATTTTGACATCATAACTGTCAACATTGTGATGTCAACATTATGAATGTCGATATTGCACACAGGGCAGTCCACACCTCTGGCACCCCCCTGCCCTCCCCCCAGTAATAAGCATGATGACTAGACCAAGGGGGTTGGGCCACAAGGCCATGCCCCCTCCCCACCTGGTAATGCCCCTGCCCGTGAGGCCATGCCCCATTTCAGCGATTCACAACTTTGCCGTGTGCATAATATCCCTCTCCACACCAAATGACACTGCGAGGAAAAAACACCTTGAATAAAAGAAAAGTTTCAGGCACAAAAACATAAAATTGCAAAAATGCCATACACCACACACAGTGGCAAGGTAAGGCTCAGTGATGGTTCTGCAGCTGCTGTCAGTCAGGCATCTACTTTTGCTTCATATGACGATGCAAGAGTGTCTCACTCTAGAAGAGGTGTTAAAAAAATAAAAACCAGAATATCAGTGGTGAAAAAAAAACACTGGCAGTAAAACAAACTGTGTTGTTCAGAAATGTCACAAATCTATGAAGAGAGTCTAAGTTTGTCCGGGAGTGCTATGTGTGCGCCAGACCATTCTGAACTCATAGAGAAGCCTCCTTCCTCCATTTCTGCACCCTCTGCCAATGTGGGGATGAGCAGCACAAGTCAAGAAGATGCTGACCTAGACATTGAGGATGCTGTGATGCAAGTGCAAAAGGATGAGGGGGATATATGTGTAGCTGACACAGGCGCTAGTGAGGATGTTGATGATAAGTATATTGATGATGAGGTTGTTTGTGTGTGGAAGCAGTTGTTGCCTATGATAAGAATAAGGTCATTGGCATGCCTGGGCATAAGATGAAAAAATCCACCTCTTATGTGTGGAATTATTTTTACCCAAACCAGACAACAATTGTCTTGCAATATGTAGCATTTGTAAAGCCACAGTAAGTAGAGGATGGGACTTTAATCATCTAGGAACCTCCTCCCTTTATGTCATTTGCAGCGTGTGCATGAAAAGTTTTTGGCAAAATCAGAAACATGCTAAAAAAGTAACAACAAGCAGTCCAGCATCAGCTAGCGCCCTTCTCTCTGCAAGATCCAAGCACCTGCAATCTCCACCAACACCTTCATCATCAATATCCTCAATCATGATCGGAACTAGTCCTGCATCCAATTTGATAAGGCTAAGTGAGTCCTTCCCTATCCAGGATTCCTCAGAAGAATCCTTGAGTGCTAGGCCTGCTGCTGCTGGGGGTGGATTTTCATCCCAGAAGGGGACCAAGAGTAGTGACCAAGAGTAGTAATAGTAGTTTAAAAAAATAATTAACTGTTAAACAATCCTTTGATAGAGGAAGCAAGTATGACAGCTGTTACCTAGTTGCACAGTGGATCACTGTTGCCATAACAACTATGCTAGTATTAGATCTGCGTCCAATAGCCACCATTAATGCAGTGGGTTTTAGACAGTTAATTGAGGTCCTGTGTCCCACCTACCAAATCCCATTGAGATTCCACTTCACTAGAATAGCAATTTTCCGCCTGTACAGTATATGGACGTTAAAAAAAACGTAATTAATGGCCTCCAAAATGCCGTTTTTTAAAAAATGACAGGGGCGTGCAGGAGATGCTTTCTGTGGCCCGAAAAATGTTGTGACTCCAGTTTCAGTCTCTCTGACAACTGCGGCTGCCAGGAAAAAACAACATATTGACATCTGGTCGGGTCTAAAATATTTGCCTAAAATTAGTGACACCTCTACTGCAACTCCATGGTTGAGGATTATTTTAATGATGGCATATAAATAGTCATGTTAGAAAGTCCCTTCGACTACTGACAGGAAAATACACAATTAGGAGGCCCTTGCACAATCTGGCTTTAGTTTACTTAAGCTGCCCATCCTCCAGTGTGTACTCAGAAAGAGTTTTCCGCAGAGCCGGGAACCTTGTCAGTGATTCAGAAGTAGGAGGCTACTTCCTCAAAATGTGGAAAAGGCGATGTTCATCAAAATGAACTACAAATTTCACAAAGAAGTCCTTTACTGATGAGGCTGAGGATGATAATGGCGACAACATCTTGCCTCTGTAGAGCCAGTTTGTACATAGAGATCATTGCCAGCAATGTCAGCTGCCCATTGGTAGCTCGTTTTGTGGAGGCCTAAACAAACCACTCACTTCAGCCACAAGTGGCAGTCCCTGTCGCTGAAGTGATTGGTTTTTTAAACTGTGCATGTCCTGTTAAATATAATAAGAGTGGGTGGGAGGGACCAAGGACAATTCCTTCTTGTACCTCTTTTCTTTGCATTATGCGCTGTTTGGGTCATTGCTGACCTTCTTTTTGTGCAGACGACAAACATTTTTATAGTTTATTAAACTGCCGCCCTGTCTGCCACTGCTGTGAGGCAATGTTTCATAGATGTCCTATATTCTTTTAAACTGCCGTGCGTTTGTGCTGCTGCTCTGTCGCTTAGTTTAGCTCACCGCAGCCTTTGGTCTATATTAGTGAACTAATGAAAATAATATTGTGAGCTGTGAGGTGGTTAAAATTAACTGGAAATTAATGTTATTGAGGTTAATAATATTGTAGGGACAAAAACAGGCCCAAATTATGTGATTTTAGCTGTTTTTGTGCACCGACTGCCGTGTTTTGGTTTTGGATCCGGATTCACCTTTGTGTTTTGGTCTTTGTTTAAGTTTTGCAAAACCACCCTCATGTGTTTTGGTTTTGGATCTGTATTTAAAAAAAAAATGAAAAAATGAATAAACAGCTATAATGACGTCATTTTGACCTGTTGGCATGCAATCCAAAACCCGAGTTCAGTTTTTAAATCTGAGTTCCAAACCGCGGGAAGATCAGAATTTGGACTCGGTACCCCAAAGTGATTGCAAACTCGGACTTGGAACCCCTAAATTCGGTTGTTGTTGGTTCTCTGAGAACCAGACCCGCACATCTCTTGTTTTTACCAATTTTTTTAAAAAAATGCAGCTCCAAAACCAAAACACGTGAGGGCAGTTTTAGCAAAACTGAAACCAAAGCCCCACTACAAATAAGAACCAAAACCAAAACACGGGGGTCGGCGCACATCTGTAGTTATTATAGTATTATTATTTTTTTTAAAACAGTTTGTGCCAAAAGTCTCCAGAGGCGTCTTTTTTGGTCTAAACTAAAAGAAAATGAAGCAGAACACTCTGATCTTTTGCGGCACACAGAGGGGGAAATGTATTCAATCTTGGAGAGAGATACAGTAAAGTGGAGAAGTTGCCCAAAGCAACCAATAAGCTCCTAACTGTCTTTTTTCCTACACAGCCTGTTGGCACTTTATCTCTTTCCACTTTATCTCTCTCCAAGATGTAATAAATCTTTTCCAGTTTGAGAGGACTATGCACAGGGGCAGAACTATGGGAGACAATGGAGGCACCTGCCGCCGGGCTCCAGCACTGAAGGGGCACTTCCTCCAGTGTCCACAGTATATTCACCCCACTTAGGATTGTAACTATGTATCCAGAGTGTACCGTCACAGCCTCCCAATACATGACACCTCTTCCCGGCACCTGAGAAGCCACCATACACAAGTGGAGAGTTCCGTGTCACACCATCAGTTGCCGCCTCCGTCTATCTATAGCCTGTCCCTACTCATTCGTGTCACTGCTCCTCAGCAAATTTTTATGTCAGTGTGACACATTCGGCGACCCCCTCACCCTCAACTCTCTGTCGTACTCCTTCCTGGAGGCAGCTGATTAAAATGATCTGTGGCATGCCTATATTCTACTGTATGTGACACTGTGGCTGTATCTGCATGCAAAACGCTATGTTACAGTGTCAGCGGATGTGACAGGGGGCACCAAATTATAACTTGCCTCCGGGCGTCTGGGATGAATTTACCCACTGACAATGCAGAGGTCAATTACTGTAGAGATCTCTGGAGATGTGGAATACAAGCAGTTGGAAGATGAGGTGTGACTGCTGCATTTATCTTTCTTAACTAACATCATAGTTTTGTTGAATTAACTGAATATAGGCCCTCATTCAGAGCCACTCGCTATTTGCGGTCGTTCGTTCTAAAACAAGGGGTGGCTATTCAAATGAACCGTTCGCTGTTTGCGATCTGTTCACGCCTCTAGGTCTGAACGAGCGAACAAAACTTGCGTTCGTTTTTTGGAAAAATACGCCCCCTGGCCACTCGCATCCTACGTCATGTCCGCTATTTATTAGATTAATCGAGTACATCGACCAGGGTATGAGCTGCTCGCTATTCTTGTGGTTGGTTTTTGCTACCACAATTTTGCGAGCTGTTCTGGCTATAAAATAACCCAGTGACGTGGTCAATGACGCTGCTGTTTTAAATATGCACACCCATAAAACGCCCGTTTTGACCTTTAAGCACGCCTGCGATCGGATCTCCACTCCCCGTTTTCAAGCACCTTCCCCTGTTACCACCCACATACGCCTCTTTCTGTCACTCAAATTATCAGGCATTCGCTATTTTGCGAGCACATGAATTTCAGCCGCACTGAGTGGTTCGCGCATGCGTATTACGATCCGTACGCATGCGCAGTTGGGCAAACATCGCTCGGAGCGAACGAGCAGCCACTTGCGTCCGGCTCTGAATCAGGGCCATAGTCACATGGAGAATATGTAATGTTGTTGAAATCATTAGCTGTGTGAATTGTGTTTGCATTTGCAGTTGTACGAACTGTGTTGCATGATTGATGTCCAACCGTAATCAGAATATGAACAACCTGACATTGGTAATATATGGACCAGATGCAAAAAATATGAGACTTTTCAAGACTTTGCCATATTTGAACCTGTGACAACATGTTTATACTTGCTCTTTCATGAGGAAATTATATGAATGATGTCATCAGAAATGGCATCATGATTTCACATTTAAAGTTGAGATAAAATTATGCCTCTTAATTCACTTTGCATCTCTCATTTACTCTAATAAAACAATTATTTAGCCCAGTCCTACAGCTGTGTGTCCTGGTCCCCTGTGCCGGCTACGCCCCCTGAGCGCTTTACCGCTTGTGAAGTGGGTGGTGCCACCATCGCCAGGAATGACAGCAATGCCCGGAGCATCCTCAGGATGATCCAGTGGCTGTAAGGGCAGCAGCGTATACGTCTGAAGCATCTTAAGGATGCTCCGGGTGGCAATGCTGCAGTGATTCTGACTGCAGGGGTGACACTCCAGGCACCCTGCTAGCCAGATGCAGGGACCATGGGGCAGTGGTGGTGCTGCCCACAGGGCTATGTAAACTCTGCAGGGGGACCACCCGCATACCCCTAGTTATGGCCCTGATATAGATTAATCACAATGATTAAATATTTTGTTATTTAAAGGCTACAGCTCAACTAGATCATTAGGCCACCTCACCCTGCATCTATATTTTCACCACCACTAGTACTGTTTTTGTAGGAGCACTGTAGCTCCCATCTACAAGACAATAAGCAGTGGTTACTCTTATGTATTGCTCCCATCAGTTCCCACCCGAGATTGTGATAGGCAACACACATCTGCATCACACAAATGAGCGCTTGGTACTGCCCCATCCTATAAATGAATTTCAAAATAATATACTAATTTACATAAATTAATGTGTAAAAATTGCAACATTTGTGATGAATTAAGAGGAAAAGATTTTACTAAGGTTACCCACGTGTGCAGATTTTCTTCAGTGGTTAGGTTGTTTTAAATTGACAGTCAGTTGGGTCTTGTTTGGGCACCAAAGTGATAATGTTGGCAATGATTTATTAGGACAAGAAATCCTGTCTGCCATTGCTGATCACCTCCTCAATGGTTGACAAGTAATGTGGGCCCTCTAAACATCCATTCCTTCACTCACCCACCAAATGACTTCATGTATCCAACAGGACCATAAAATTTGTTAGTAAGAGATGTTCACAAGTTGCCACATACGTCTCTAGCTTCAGAGCTTTAACAGCTCCACAAAGCAACAAAGTTGACCATTTACTTATTCATAGCTCTCATTGTGAGTTGAACAATAGTAATGGATATGGGAAGATAAAGAACAAAGGGTTAAAAGAAAACAAAAAAGTCGCATTTACCAAAGATTATCATAATGTTATAGTGTATTATAATGAATTATGTAATAATAGTTGATTACACACCTGAATCTGATGAGACATCTTTATACGACATGCTCAGTGGAATTTCAGAAGACTGTGAAGATCCTGTGCACGGAGCTATCATCTCCAGCTCATCAAAGGCATCTTGGTCGTCATCATTGAGTCCAGACATTCTAGACATCCTACCACACTCATCAACGCTTCCAGACTCTGAGAATGCTGGTAAAATTAAAGATCATTTTAGTAAAATATGATAAATAAATTCTCAGTAGACAGACTTAATTAGAATTCTAACACTCTCACTCATGTTTGCCATCCATGCTATTAGCAAAGTGATTAGGTAAAAGTAATTGTTCAAGAAGGAAATAAACTTTCAACATTATTTAAAATTTGTAAAGAATTGTTCAGTTACACTCATGTGGAATTATTACTGTGTAATGACTGACTTAGCGAGGGATTTCTCATACTTTCTAAAGAGGACAAGTGGAAGCGTTGTCCATAGCAACATGAAAGCAGAAAACATAGAAGATAGGAAATACTTGGATAATTATCCAAAGTGTTTTACTCATATTTTAATTAACTTAATGATCCCAAAGTGTACACTGTACAGTATGACATTATCAGGTCAGCAGTAAGTAATCTTGAGGTTCCCAGGGAGGGGCCGAAGCCGCAGCAATGGACTAAAAGAATAGGTGGAAAATGTATTTACATTTTTTATGCAGTTACAGGACCAAACATATGGGTATATTTCACAATTTTTATTTTTACTTTTATATTTAATTTTTAATCCATGGGATACCATTAACTGTCACATGAGAGCTCTATATGTTTCCTCTATTACTAGCTCTAATAGATAATATAAAATTGAATAGGAATAGATCTGACCTACATTTTGTTTGCCATTTGGGCCTTCCAATAGGGGAATCCTTAGTGAAGTCACATTATCATGCTCTGGTCCCTTAACACTACCTTTCTACCTTTCCGGTGCCTGTCCCGGATAGCGCTGAGGTCTGCTCGCATTGCACAGTACATCACTCCCAGATAACACAGAGGTCCGCTTACGCTGCACATTGTTCCCGGCTGGTACTGAGGTCTGTTCCTGCCCAGTTCGCTCAGTGTCCTGCCACTGAGTGTGAAGATGGCTCCATGTAGCTCCTTGCTCACAGCGTGTCTCCTGAGCATGATGGAACACAAACTCTATGCCAGAGTTCCCTCCTAAATCCAGTATGGGCGCAGCCATGTTGGATTCGGTATCCTGATGCTCTTCCTCCACTCAGAGCGCTGCTCCCAAACCAGCTGTTTGAAGCATCCATTCACTGGGGATCCACCTCTATAAATTCCATTTCCTGACTGGCTTCAATTGCCAGTACAATGTCGCTTCTGCTGAAGTTACAGCTCTGTGCTCCCAGGTACTCTGTATGTGAGTGGTTCCAGTCCGTGTGATTCCAGTTCCAAGTCTGGTTACTCAAGTCTCCAATTCCATCTGTACTCAAGTCTGGTTATTTCACTGAGACTTGTTCCTACCTACAAATATCAGTCCCATCCGATATCTCCAAACTTCGGTTCCATCAGATACCTACAAACATAGGTCCCATCCGCTACCTCCAAACATCGATCTCAATAGATAACTCAAACCAATCCTACTCTTCAATTCAGCAACATTGGTCACACACCAATCTTACTCTTCAATTTAGCATAATCGGTCTCAAACCGATCCTACTCATCAATTCTGCATCATCGGTCCCAAATGGATTCTACTCATCTATTCAGTATCATCAATTCCAATTCTATTGTATTCAACTCATCATCAGTTCTACATCATCGGTCCAAGCCAGATATCATCATCTTCAATTCTCATTTAACCTGCTGTATAATGAAAACAATCCATTTCTGTCCTCGCCTTTGGGTCCATAATCCACTGCAGTTCCTCTACCTCCTCACATCAAGCTCACCCAGATTCATTCACGACTCCAAAGTCTCCTCTGCAGCCTCCCACGCCTGTTTCGACCAACCCTCAGGCGTGACACACATGATGATATCACTAAGGACTTTCTATTGTAATACTCCTTTGTTAGCTATATACAGCTTTCAGTTTGAACAACAGAAATGTTGTTCAAACTGAAAGCTGTATATAGCTAACAAAGTGCCAGGAACCAAGGATGGAAGCTAACACAGGAGATATGTCTTGCCTATAATACCCCTTTGAGACATATGGGTGGATTCAGGAAATTGTTGGGACTTACTGGGGTCAGCCAGGGTCCTGGCTAAGTGTGGCAGGGGCGGACCCTTCTCGCTACCAGGGTTTTCCCAGAACTGACCTTGGTCGCCTACAGTGTGAACAGTGTGACCCGGGTTTTTAGACCCAGGTCACACTAAAAAGAGCTTAAAAACACTGACAGATGACCTCATTAGCAAGGGTCAAAGCAGACAGCATGGTTCACTGGAGTGAAGAGGAAGTGTGCAAGATGCTAGCTGTCAACTGTGCCCTTCCTCTCCTGAAATAATACTGTGCAATATAGCACAGTGTAAGCAGCTGTGGGCTATGCAGTAGTAACTCGTCGGCCATCATTAAAGCAATGCATTTTTCACACACCACTTCCAAAGTCACCTACCATGTTTTATAACCTAATTTTTGTGAGTCAAAAAAGCATCCACTTTAAATGTCTAAGGCATTGCCAGAGCAGACACTGCTTAAGTGTGAAAGGGGTTGACCCAGGAATAACCTAAAGGGGTAGTGTGAAATGGGGTCTCCGAGCTATGATGTGGGTTGAATCCATGTTCGAGACAAAGGTCTGAGCAGTGTCAGAGCCCCAGCTTATGTCTGAAAAGGGTATAATTGACTAATTGAAATGTATAAAGATTCAACTGGCATATAATTAGATTATTCATCTTATTGCAGTTAGGGATGAGTATGATCACCTTGGACAAATGGGTTGTGGGACATAACTTTCTAGCACTTCAATCTCTAAACTAATGAGAGCACATTCTTATACACATCAGTGAAAATTAAACATTTATTCATAAAACACTGTTTCATAAAAAAAACTTTTATCAGTAGATCAATCAAGCATATTGAATCAACATATATATGTACAAATGATGTACATCAAATAAAACAATTACCCTCTTCTCAGGGATAGGAATAAAAATCGAACGTACCCAGAGTAGAAGAACTGGGACCCCTAGATTACGAGTATCCCAAAAAAATTCTGGAAATTTCCAGGGGGTCAAAACAGAGGGTCCCAGAGCTTAAATGATATCCAGGGCGATCCTTCTAAGGCCACACATGTGCCGCCGACGCGTTTCAACCTGTTGATCTTTGTCAAGGCTTGGCCAGGTGTATGGAAAGGTGGTCTTAAATAGGGGGAGGTGTGTATACTCCCTGTATTATCCTGGAAGTAGGGCGTGCAAAAGTTTTATTTCTCCTTTAAACAAGCATAATCTCACCAATTACGGGGCATGTACTGAGGACTAATGTCCACATTCAGAGGTCTCCCGTTATGTCTTTTTATTAGTCCCATACATGGCTTCTTTGAAGAATGTGCGGCGATCTCATCAGAAAAAACTGAATTTGCCACGTCCTGTACTTCCGGTGGACTGGCCGCAGGTGTGTCTTCAAAGATGTTCTCCGGCTGGGCTGTTTCCGGAAATGGTGTAATTCACACTCTAGGGACCAGAAGTAATGGCAATGTAGACTCGTTTCCACTAGTGTTTGAAAAAGTGTCTAAAATTTGGACTTTCATATACGATCTCCTTCAAAACAGTCCCATCTTTGATTAAAGTGCCAATGTGTGTTCAGTTTAGTAGAAGATATGGTCCAAGGAACATAGTGGTGTCGATTGATTAAAATTCCTATTCAATATTGACAGTATTCAGCCAAACTGGATGCTGACATCAGTGAAGGAATGTTCTTATCAATTCCATCGACATTTCGGTTCCATAGCGAACCATTATCAAAAAATGGACAAATAAACTTGAAACTAAAAAATTGATTGAAAAACTGACACAAGCGCTACCTCTTTAACCAAAAAAGTTCATGATAGATGATGATAAAGATGGTAGAATTACTTATGTAACTATGTCTGGTACATTTAAAACAATCATAGGGTGTACACTATTTATTGACATGGAACATATAAGTATAAAACACAATACATATGACACATAAAAACTTCAGCTTGGTAACTCTGATGTAAATAACTATGTCACCAAGAAATCACAGATGCATGACATATATAATACATATAAGTCCAATCCCGGTGTTTATAATATAAGGTGGCTGCTTTACCAGAATTATGCAGGTCATGGGCATAGGTGTAAAAAATTGCGGAGAGGTAGTCCGGGTCCCTCAAATCCACAGGTCCATTGATTCTCCACAATCCTGGTGCTGCAGTGGTTCTAACTCCCTCCTGCCAACGCGTTTCGGTACTCCATGTACCTTTATCAAGGCCTGGAGGTGTAGATGATTGGGCTCTCTTAAATACCCCTTTTGATGATGACTTCCGGTTCCGGTTATCGCGGACCGGAAGTGGTCATCCGTTTCTAATTGCAGTCCCTCTAAAACATTCTGTATATCCTCCCAGCTTGAAAGCAGCATGTAGACATGTTCTTGTTTATTCCATACCCTGGGGAGAAACAGACACTGAGAGCTGCTGTCCCAGCCTATTTTGATGTGGAACTAATTTCACGCTCCATATTTCCTGGGACATGTTTTCCCATAACCCTCGATGACGTCACTTCCAGTTTGACGACTCGAACTTCCGGTTTGACGCTATAAACAAGCGTTCATAGAAAATAAATAAAGGGAATCTTCGGAATAAACAAGAACATGTCTACATGCTGCTTTCAAGCTGGGAGGATATACAGAATGTTTTAGAGGGACTGCAATTAGAAACGGACGACCACTTCCGGTCCGCGATAACCGGAACCGGAAGTCATCATCAAAAGGGGTATTTAAGAAAGCCCAATCATCTACACCTCCAGGCCTTGATAAAGGTACACGGAGTACCGAAACGCGTTGGCAGGAGGGAGTTAGAACCACTGCAGCACCAGGATTGTGGAGAATCAATGGACCTGTGGATTTGAGGGACCCGGACTACCTCTCCGCAATTTTTTACACCTATGCCCATGACCTGCATAATTCTGGTAAAGCAGCCACCTTATATTATAAACACCGGGATTGGATTTATATGTATTATATATGTCATGCATCTGTGATTTCTTGGTGACATAGTTATTTACATCAGAGTTACCAAGCTGAAGTTTTTATGTGTCATATGTATTGTGTTTTATACTTATATGTTCCATGTCAATAAATAGTGTACACCCTATGATTGCTTTAAATGTACCAGACACAGTTACATAAGTAATTCTACCATCTTTATCATCATCTATCATGAACTTTTTTGGTTAAAGAGGTAGCGCTTGTGTCAGTTTTTCAATCAATTTTTTAGTTCAAAGTTTATTAGTCCTTGGGGGGACTGAGATCTGACTGTTAGCTGCTCACTTTCAGGTGTAGCGCTGTATAAGAATTCTCGTTTTTCTTGCTACTAAATAAACTTGAAAGCTAGAAAGCGCTCGTATCTTATTTATAATTGTATACATACTTCCCTTCACAGTATCGGGTTCTTCCTCTTGCTGTTAAATCCTCTCTTAGTCAATATTCGTAACATTCAAGACAAGAAGATTATGCCCAAACCATGGTGTAGTATTTTCTCAAAAAGTATAACATTTATTCATATGACATAAAAGAAAAATATATGTAACTGATGTCACACACCATACATCAATGTAATACAGCTATCCAAAATTAAAAAAGATGGGAAATTACCAGAAGTCCCATATATATAGGGCATGTACTGTAGATTTTAAGATGGAGGTATTCCGGATTACCTCTAAATGCATCTATATTACAAATTTTCCTTGTAATTAGGATATATTTTTAATAATTACAAGGAAAATTTGTTATTCTTTTGGATTAGACCTATGACCTGGAAGTAATTATGATAGAGGGTATATTGGAAGTGTTGTCCTCATTTCCTGTCACACTGCCTTGAGGAAGGGAGGAGGAGCTCCCGAAACGCGTTGCATGTGTGACAGGACTATTGGCAAAGAAAGAAATTCCAGAGGATCCTTAATATAGATGCATTTAGAGGTAATCTGGAACACCTCCAACTTAAAATCTACATGCCCTATATATATGGGACTTCTGATAATTTCCCATCTTTTTTAATTTTGGATAGATGTATTACATTGATGTATGGTGTGTGACATCAGTTACATATATATTTCTTTTATGTCATATGAATAAATGTTATACTTTTTGAGAAAAATGGTTTTGGCATAATCTTCTTGTCTTGCATGTTATGAATATTGACTAAGAGAGAATTTAACAGCAAGAGGAAGAACCCAATACTGTGAAGGGAAGTATCAATACAATTATAAATAAGATACGAGCGCTTTCTAGCTTTCAAGTTTATTTGGTTATTTTATATATTATGGTTCTAAGGGTAGAACCATTTTGATTGCTTGTTTGCTGCTCCACAGGTATCTGGGTGTCCAAGGGTACTACAACTAGACTATATATACATTATCAAAAAATTACATATCGATCTAGTTGTTACACCAGCCAAGAAAAAAGTGAATATGATCATCTGTTTGTAAATCTACAACATATTCCATAGCGCTATACATACCATACCTGAATAAACATTTACCTAATCATTTAGAATAACCAAGTGATGGGGATCTTGGACAAAATGGTTTACAATGTAAGGGGAATATGAACTAGCAAGACATTGAAATAAAAACATTTTGGCAGACACAAGATTGGAGGGTAAATGTATCAAGCTTTGGAGAGAGATTAAATGAAGAAGTTGCCAAAAGCAATCATCAGCTTCTAAAGGGCCCCATACACCTAAGCCACCATTCCCCATTCCTCCAATGTGAACGACCAATTGGCGACCAAAACAGCTGACATCGATGATCGGTGATCGATTACCGGAGCTGTGCTGAACTAGGAGTTATGTGGATATGTTTGTTTGAAAAGGAGAGCTTGAATAAAATGTTTGGGTGAGATTTGTAAGGTGGTAGTGTAATATTTTGAGATACTGAATTCGCAGTGAGGTGCTGCTTGTGTAACATCATCTATGCATGAATGGGATTACATTGCCAGATTGAAGGACAAATGAAGCTAAGGGGCCAACATGTGAGGATAATTAAAGATAAGAAAGGATGTCATTTGGGTATGTGATGTAGCGAGCTTTGTAAATTAAAGTTAAAATATATATTGTACTATGGAAGACAAAAGAAGCCACGTTCAGGGATTTATAAGGAGGGGAAGCAGTAAGAACATTGATGGGTGCGGGACATGAGTCTGCAGCAGTCTTTAGGATTGGTAGCATAATGTAAATAGGTGTACATGGTGGTTATATCTGTAAAATCTATATTTAAGAACAAAACCAAACAGGACTACACACTTCCTGCTCAGTGTCATATGGGCAGAGGAATGCCTCCAATAGCAGCACGGTGGACAAAAGGAACATCTTTTATTGACTATATAAATACTGCATATTAATAGCTTGTAACTGTTTTCAATGGCTTTAGCAGTATATTATGAACACATATGATTGATAATATGTTATTGTTTGTTTGACTATTTCTTTTTTTAACTACTTTAATAAACCTTTACATCATTTAAATTTTCATAGTAGAAGTTACTAATACTAAATTACTAAATTCCCATTGAATTAGAACTTCATTATATAACAATTTAAATACAGTCTCAAGGGATATTAATAAAAATAGCATATTTCATTATTTATTTTATATATATATATATATATATATATATATATACACACACACAGTACTTGTCACAAGTCTGAGCAAACCCCCTGAAATCGAAAAGAAGCTTGTTTGTCATACATTCTGCTGCTTGTGTATGAATGGAGTATGATAAAAATAACAAAATATATTATTTCCATACTGATGCAACCCGGAAAATCGATAGACATGCGTCAAAAAATTAGTATACTATAATAATTTCCACAGTAGCCATGCTGCTTATACTCATAAAAAATGCCCACTATAGCGGTGCCACTTATACAGTATACATAATAAATGCCCACGGTGGCAGTGCCACGTATACACATAATAATGCTGGAAACACGTGCTCAAATCATCGTTTTGAGGGAAGAAAGTTATTATTTGTGGCAAATCCACAAACGGTTGGAGGTATTCATTGGGGCCGTGCGTCTGGCTATTGAACGAAAGTCAAAAAACAGTCAAAATGTTACTAGAAAACGAACTGGTCATCCAAAAACAACAACTGTTCGTGAGGACAACTTCATTGTGACTACTCACAAGCGGAACAGATGTTTGACCACTCCAGAAATAGGAAGGGAGTTGCAGAAAAGTCGTTCCCAGTCTGTGTCCGATAGGACGGTGGCCAGGCGCTTGCAGGAATATGGCTTTAGTGGTAGGGTTGCGGTAAGAAAACCACTTCTACGTGCTACAAAACATAGCAAAAAGTTACACATGATCTAAGAAACATAAGGCTTGGACTGAGGAACAGTGGAAGAGGGTGCTTTGGACCGACAAATCGAAATTTGTATTCGCATAGTCGTCCAGGTGAGCGCTTTCTCCTAGACTGTGTAGTGCCAACAGTTAAGCATGGAGGAGGCAACGTGATGGTTTGGGGATGTTTCACAGGCAACCAAGTTAGTCAGAATCGACGGAATAATGGATCAAAGGTGTACCACAACATATTAGTGTGTCATGCGATTCCCTCTGGAAGGTGACTTGTGGGTCAGAACTTAGTTTTCCAACAAGATACCGATTCGAAACATACGTCCAAGTTGTGTACTAATTATTTACAAAAAAAAAAGACGCTCAAGTCGTAACAAAAATGGAATGGCCACCTCAATCAACGGATGTTTCACCCATCAAGCTTTTGTGGGAAGAACTAGACAGGGAAGTCCGAAAACAGATGCCTACCAACACTGAGGGCCTCTGGGAGGCTCTTCAAAGCTGTTGGAGTCGAATGGATCAACAAAAGCTGGATAAATTAGTAAATAGGATGCCAAGGCTATGCAAAGCGCTTATCAAAGCTAAGGGTCATCACTTCAATGAAAGCAGTCTACCTAAAACTACCTACTGTAAATAAACTTGCCTAAAAGTCAAAACAAATATTTTTTTTTGTTTCTGTATTGTTCAAACAGTTGCTTATTTTGTAAACAAAGCCAATAAAACAGGTTCTATTTCGTTACTGTGCAGTTAAATTGAAAATTCCTTAAATATATACTGGTATGCTCAGACTTTTGACAGGTACTGTATATATATATATATATATATATATATATATATACACAATTATTTTTTATATATATATATATATATATATATATTAATGTAGGTACAAATACAGGAGTCTCACAGTTTTAAATCTTCTATTGGTTAGCTCAGTTCTCATGTGCCTAGGATTAAATGCAATGAGAAAGGAGAAGGAGGGCATTACCAAACCTGATGAAAAGCAAACATGCACAGCAGCATCTCCGAGAGATGTGCCACTCTGCTGGGAAAATTCAAGACAAAAGCACAATGTGGCAAGACAGTTCAAAAGCATATTGCACCTGTCAAAATGTCTGTCATCTTCTATAGAAGTGTATCATTCTCTGAATCAAAGGGAAAACTCCAGCAAAGTCACTCAAAACAACACGTTACTTTGTTTCCTGCCTCCAGTCAACTCCCCCATGTGAACGCCATTTAACACCATGTTAAAGATTGCCAAAAAGGATCAGACAATAGGAAGGTCTCTTTCATTGTCAAGGACAGTTACACTTTAAACATGATGCTGAAAGAAGGTTAAATGGGTCAACAAGCAATTGCAGACCATGCGCTTAGCCACAGAAAAGTATTAGAAATCACACAATAAAACCCCAGACCCAGCTCTTGCTCTTCTACATTGGTACCCATGAGCGATACATAGTGGGTCAGATACTACTGGCGGCTTGAGCTGCTTTAGCACAAATCTGGAAATTTCCTAGCCCTCCATATTTGCTCAAGGTCATTTCTAAAATATAATTTAACTTTGAAATAAAAATATTTCTAGTTCTGTATTCCATGACAGCATCATCTCCTCTCATGAAATGGTTTTCATGGCATTATATGTTATGGATGGTGATGGGGCTGCTGCTCTCAAACTTTCTTTGTGACTCCTCTGTCTCCAATGATAATTTCATTAAATCCTTATAATAGGCTATTCTGTCTGGTTCAGGGGTCTCTAGGTTAAACCATTTTAATTAAATGCCTGTTCAAATTGGATGCTTGTTACTATATTGTATTTCTGCCATTGAACCTTTATATTATATTCTTCTGTTTTGCAATTGTCCATATGAATTTGTTTTTGCCCCCTACATTTTTCTATCTATATCCCTTTCCCATTTTTCCTAAATCTTTAATAAAAAAATGAAATAACATTATAAAGTAGACAACCATCCTAAGAAGCAGATAAATCTTATAATATATAGATATTTTTGTATAAATCTTGTACACTATTGTGGATTACAGTAACTTGTAAAAGCATTCGACACCATAAAACATCCACATACCTGTCTGTACTACAAATAGCACTTACATAGCTTGTTCCAGACAGTGGACCTCATTCAGAGTTGATCGCTTGCTGCTACCGATCGCTCTGAATGAGGGCGGCTGCTTACTTTTTTAAATGCCGCCTCCTGGTCGATCGCTAGGCTGTGGGTTACCACCCACAGCTCTTGCGATCGACCAGGGTGATGGTCGCGATGGTCAAGACCATCGCGACCATCGGGGCTTGCGACGAGACCCTAAGGTTGGGTCTCATCAACCGCAAGCCCCAGGGAGCTTCCTGCTCTGATCGAGCAGGAAGCTCCCCACTGACATCATTGCTTATGTCAGTGAGGCCGCCCCCAAACGGCAAGCGTTCCGTCGGGAATGCCTCCATCTGGCCGGTCACGCCCCCTGCCCACCTCTCAAATGGGGCGAGCTATCACTCACCATCGACAGCTCACCCCCTTTGGTGCGAGACCCGTAGTGACGGAACGCCCGTCACTAGCCGGGTCTTGTGCATGAGCACATCGGAGCCGGCTCCAACATGCGCATGCCCAGTGGTGAAACATCGACCCGGTTGCGAGCGCTCAGCGCTTGCGACCGGGTCTGAATGACCCCCAGTATTTTTATTGCAAACCAGTAGCTCTGAAAGTTAATTTTCAAACTCATAATTCATTATTTGTATGCTGCTTGCACATTGTATTCAATCCCAATGCTGTGGAAGCAACTGGCTTTCATTTAGCCTCTACTTTAACCACTACTTGTGAATCATTAAAAAAAGGTGAACTTTTTTGAAAAAAAAAAAACACATACTAATACAATTAATGTTGATCATAAATGTCATAGGGTATCTGAGTTCTTTGTGCGGGACAAACTCGTACTTTCTCGCATATTTAAAGGTGCAAGTTTGTCCCACAACTGTAGTAACCTGAGAACTTGTGCAAGTCTGTGTGAGTTTTTTCGTATGAAAACTCACACCTTGTAATGCGAATTACATTACAAGATGTGAGTTATTCAGAAGCCTTCACAGATCAGTGAGATCCGTGAAGGCTTCTGTATAAAAAAAAAGTAAAATGTTAAAAATAAAAATAAAATTACGTGGGCTCTCCCCCCTAAAAGCACAACCAATACCAGGCTTTTCTGAGCCAGTTCTGGTTGTGAAAATACAGGTGAAAAAAAGTAGGGTTCCCCTGTATTTTCATCAACCAGCACTGGGCTCAGTGAGCAAGTCCTGGTTGTGGAAATACAGGGGACAAAATGACTAGGGGTTCCCCATATTTTCTACAACTAGCACTGAATTCTAGCAGGGGTTTAATACCACAGCCACAGCCTTGGCACCCTTTCACCGTGTCCCCCGCCAAAGCATTCAAAACCTGACCGCTAGTCAGATCAGATCGGGGATCCCTGGGAAAGTAGGGAGCCCCCAATAAAGGGGTTTCCCCTCTCCAGGGCACTTCAGCCCTGGGCTGCTTGCCATTTCTCTGGCAATTTCCCTACTGCGCATGCACAAAATACCGGGAAAATGTCCGCCACATCATTTTGCCAGTGATTTGTACAGCACTGCTATCACCGACGTGGTGAGGTAAGTAGGTAAGTAGTGAATAAGTGGGTGCAGGGTGTGAGGTGTGGGCCCCCTTGGACCCAGGGACACACCCTACACCCGTTATAGATACTGTATGCCCCTGCACCCAGGCCCTGCCTAGGTAAGGCCTTTCCCCAAAACTCCCTGAACAAGAAGGAGACTTGTGAGGGAGTTCAGTTACTGAGACTGGTGTGAAGGTAAAGGTGCACAAGTCATTCATATAACTGGCCTGCATGGGAGAGTGGTTAGAATGAATTCATTACTAAAGAAAAAACACGTCTGGAGTTTCCAGAAAACACCAGTGTGACCCAACTAAAAATGTGGTAACTAAATATTTGGTCAGGCAAGGTCAAAATTTAGCTTTTTTTATTTCTAATTCAAAATGCTATTTGTGGTGCAAATCGAAAACTGGCTATTCCTCAGCAAATACCATCACAAAAATTAAATATAGGGGTGACCAACCTGCAGCAAACTTTAAGGATAAATGGGCAAAAATCAGTCCCAAATAATGTGCAAACCTGGTAGAACAAACCAAAACAAACTAGTGTGCAGCAGTTGAATAGTTAATCAAGCAGCATTTTTCATTTATTTATCAATAATTAAAAAAAACTCTGAAGACAAATAATGAATTAGAAGTTTTAAGAGGCTACTAACTCACACTAAAATTAATGGAATAATCTGTATAACTGTCATTTGTAATAGAGGCATATATTTTTATTGTTTAGTGCACAGGTTCTCAAACTCGGTCCCCCGGACCCCAAACAGTGCATGTTTTCCAGGTCTCCTCACAGAATCGCAAGTGAAATTATTATCTCCACCTGTGGATCTTTTAAAATGTGTCAGTGAGTAATGAGTACACTTGTGCACCTACTGGGTGACCTGGAAAATGTGAACTGTGGGCCTGATTCAGACCCGCTAGCGAGCGCTTAGCGATGGCCAGGCAGTGCACACACACGGCGTGTGCACGGCGCGTGCGCGAGCTCGGGAGCGAGTGAGAACTTCCCTCGCTCGGGGCCGGCAGCAAAACGGGGCGGCCCCGAGCGAGGGAAGTTCTCCCCGTTTTGTAGGCGGGTCGGGGTGGGGGGTGGCTGCACAAACGGAGGCGTTCCCAAAAGAATGCCTGCCATTTGTGGGCGGCCCTACTGACATCACACGTGATGTCAGTAGTGAACTTCCTGCTCTATTAGAGCAGGAAGTTCACTGGGGCTTGCGGTGGATGAGACCCTACCACAAGGATCTTGTCGCAAGCCCGATGGTCGCGATAATCGCGACCATCGCCAGGCCGCACAAGCTGTGGGTGGTCACCCACAGCTATGAGAGCGGCCTGGAGGTGGATTTTTTTCAAAAATATCCAGCCTGCTTCAGAGCGAGCGCTTGCAAATAGCGAGCGCCTCTGAATCAGGACCTGTGTGGGGTCCTGAGGACCGAGTTTGAAAACCACTGGTTTCGTTGGTTGAATACTTTTGCAAGATACTATATCTGACATGAGATTGAGCATCCGGAAGCCTTTATTTTATTGCTATTATGTATGCGCTCTTTTAGTTACTTTCTATTAACAATTTGCTTTTAAATTATACTGCACTAGTAATATGTGTCTTTATATGTGTCTTTAATTGTATAGGTACACCTCCTGTATCACTTTATAGGGAGTGAGAACTTCACCTAATATATAGAAGGAGGATGTGCAAAAACATTGTGGGGCCTATTTATTATACCTTAATTAAGTTTTTTTTCAAACATTTCCCTACTGTTAAGTAAGGGAGCCATTCGCTAAACTAATAACACAGGAGATATCACTGATATCTCCTGGTTACAGTCCGGCTGCTTTAATGTTTACACTCCCCATACTTTAGCATTGGAGTGTAGAAATTATGCCATTCATCAAATTCCGAAAATTATGGATTTTTGGAATTTGATGGTGTTACTGTATGTAAGGCTGTAAGTACAGTATGTAAGGCTTCACAAGCTGCCGTTTACATGCCAGCTTGTGAAGCAATGGGACCGCAGTGGGATTCCCTCCCACTCACTCTTCGGCGCTCCATCCTGGTCAGATCCCTCCCACACCGCTGTATGCTGCTGCAGCGTGAAACATGCCTCCCCTCTGTCTGGTCCCCAGTGGTACTTGTAAGTGCTTAAGAAATATTTTTATTTACTTTAAACAATTCATTAATAAAAATAGAAGAAGCACTTACAAGTGCCACCGGGGAATAGACCGAGGGGAGATGCTTCATGCTGCAGCAGCAATGATAACATGCAAAACAAATAGTATTGAATACTTACCACTGCTGCTATGCATGCTATGCATGTGCCACTTCATATTCTTCAGCAGGTTTGGGATCATTAAATTCCATATCCAGTACTCCAACTTCCTTATTGGATATCATTTTTTTAGTTGAGATTTCAAATTAACTTTGGAGGATCTGTCGCTAACTTTCAACACTGTCTTCTCCTCTGTGACCAAGGTTACAGAAATATCATTAACCTTTTGTTTCTATACGATATCTAATTTACTCCCAACTGCTGCCTTTTCTCTGCTGCATTGGCTTGTTGGACATTCCTTTCATGGAATTCAAACAGTACTTTTCACAACACTATAAATATGAACTTCCTGCAAGGTTTTGCTCTTAACTGTAAAAATGTGTGACCTAGTCATATCCATATCAGTCTGATCACATGGCAAAATTGCCTTATCCTGGGAAGCCATAGATATTCTTATAGTCTTCTGTATGTCTTGTGCCTCGTGGTACAAAATAACTCACCATTTGTATTTACCAACTCCATATCACTCACTTTAGGTACAGCTTTATCATCGGAAACTGTAACCCTCTGGTAGGACTGCACAGAAAACAGGTAGCTAAAAGTCACTGCAAGACATTTAGGGGTCCATTTACTAAGCAGTGTTAGGAGATGGAGTGAACAGTGATAAGGTGCCAGCCAATCAGCTCCCAACTGTCATTTTTCAAACACAGCCTGTGAGATGGCAGTTAGGAGCTGATTGGCTGGTACCTTATCACTTTTCACTCTGTCTCCTAACACTGATTAGTAAATACACCCCTGAAATTTGTATAACAATTTCTTTTGGGGTGTTTTGCAGCTTTGACCCACCACTTATAATAGATCAGTTTTATCAACACGGTCAGAATCAAACCACAAAGTGTAAGCCAACTTCTATTCCTATTCTGCTTTTCCCACTTCCAAATGGTACTTCTTCAAGTGAGGGGACTTTTTTCATTATGCTTTCCAACTTGTTCTGAGTTCATAAGATTGCTCTACATATTTTCAAGTTTTAAAAATCCAAACTTTTGTTCATCTATTTTAGATTCTGTGACTGTTTCTGTGCACTTGATAGACATTTTGCAAGGTTCTTATTCTCTCCTTGCAACTCCTCCATTACTGCATGTACATAGTAAAGTTCTTCCTCCAATACTATTTCTTTCAGTAGGCCACTCTGAAGTTGCTCTAGACGTATCAAAGTTGAACAGTGACATCTGTATTTGCTCGTCAACACGATTGAAAACAAACAACTTCCATGTCATCCCTGTCTCTTTCCAACTGAGCATGATTCTGCAACAACTGGAGATATTCCTTTTCCCCAGAGCATTCATGGAGTTTTACAGTTAGATGATCGCTCTCGAATTCACACTCTGCTAGTTCCGTCACTTTTTCTTGTATGCGTGTAATTCTGATGTATCTTTATACATTCTTGTAATGCTTCCACTTCCTGCTGAGGTACCACACACTTTTGGCACAATTCAACAATGTCTTGCTCTTTCTCTGCAAGAAGCACATCATCTTCTTGCTCTCTTCAGCATAAACGTTTTCAACAGTTCAGCCTCCTCAAGGAGTTTAGACATAACTGACAATTTCTCTTCAGCAGAATTTTTATTTAAGTCACTTATCTGCTCCCAAGAATACAAAAGTGTTTAATGCAAAACTTTGTTCATATGGTAAAATTCTTTCATGCTGACATAGGGCCTGATTCAGAGTCGCTCGTTCGCTCCGAGCGATGTTTTCCCAACTGCGCATGCGTACGGATCGTAATACGCATGCGCGAACCACTCAGTGCGGCCGAAAATCGTGTGCTTGCAAAATAGCGAATACCTGTTATTTTGAGTGACAGAATGAGGCGTATGTGGGTGGTAACAGGGGAAGGTGCTTGAAAACGGGGAGTGGAGATCCGAATGCAGGCGTGCTTAAAGGTCAAAACGGCCGTTTTAAGGGTGTGCATAATTAATACAGCAGCGTCATTGACCACGTCACTGGGTTATTTTATAGCCAGAACTGCTCGCAAAATTGTGGTAGCAAAAACCAGCCACAAGAATAGCGAGCAGTTCATACCCTGGTCGATGTACTCGATTAATCTAATAAATAGCGGACATGACGTAGGATGCGAGTGGCCAGGGGGCGTATTTTTTCAAGTTTTGTTCACTCGTTCAGACATAGAGGCGTGAACAGACCGCAAAGAGCGAACGGTTCATTTGAATAGCCACCCCTATTTTCTGAACGAGCAAGCGCTAGTAGCGTCCGGCTCTGAATCAGGCCCATAGACCTCTCCTGGTAGACCAGGCACCATACACTGACCACACACACTGTTAGTTTTACTATGTGTTTGCATTTTAGTTGTCTCTTTTTTTTGGAACATCACTTTGCAACACAGCATCTTGAAATTAGTTATCCTCCATCATAAAAACTTTAAATCACCTCTGTGCAACATATTGTTTTATTTCCAGTTCTGGATTAGCAACTCTCCAGCTTGAGACTGTACACTTGCTGTAGGAAACCTGCCTCTTCTAGGAGCATGCTTCTTTGTATCCCCCATAGTTATCTGCACACAGTTTATACACAAACAGATTTTTCTTGTTTTGCTGTATCACACTTTGCTTTCAAAAATATTCACAACACAGCAAACCACTTTACTTGACACTGCAGGCATGGCACTACAACTTCCAGCATGTATTACAGTAACTGTCCCTTTAATTGTCTTTGCAAAATATATCTAATGGAGCGTACACACGGTCAGATTTGTCAGACTTGTCAGATTTTGTCAGATGAACGACTGAACGATTAAACGATTTGAACGATTTGGACGATTTGACCAAAGTTTTGAACGATTTGAACGATTGAACGATTTTTGACTGCATTATAATGAATGGAATCGTCCAAGTCTGACTGCAAACCCATCAGATGTCAGATATCGTTATCTGACAAACGGGAACGCGCATCGTTGATCGTCCATCGTTCAGGCATGTCAGATATGAACGTTTTTCCTTCAGATATGAACGACTGAACGATTTTTAAATCGTTATCGTCCATATCTGAAGAAAAAATCTGATCGTGTGTATGCACCATTACTCTGCATCACACCCAACTTTAATGAGAAAGATTCAAACACTTGTTTTCTTCAGTAGAAACAAACTGGAATTTTCCTCTATTAACTTCACTGTCTGTACACTGCTGCATCACTACACAAATACTTGATTTTTGTCACTCACTACCTCCCTGGGTTTCATGTGAGTCCTGTTATCTTCATTAACTGTTGCTGTTCAGAAAGCATCCACATTTTCCACTAACTGCTGCAATCCACATATTTCTGTTTACATCTCAACTGCAAGCCAATTCTCCACCATAATGTGATGTTCTAGGGTAATTTGCTAAGTAGAGTGGTCAGTAATGCAGTGTTTAGGAGCTCAAATAAGGGTCACAATACAGCATGTTTGTGTTAAATGAATACATGATGCTTTACTGCTTATCAGCACAAAGAGTACAGAAAATAACAAGTGAACTAGCCCCCATACAGCTTCTTCAGCCCTAACTAAGAAGGATAGCCAGTTTGTTCACAACAAAGTTAAAGAGTCATGCCCGCTTGTTGCCGGTCTGGTACACTGGCCTCCTGGCCAGGCTTGGCTGCCATACCTTGGCTATATCCTCTGGACCAACCCATATATGCTGGCAGGTCCCTTTTTAAACTGCGTTGGAAGAATCCACCATTCTAACTTACCAATGCCACAAAGCTTGATTTTCTATATATATATATATATATATATAAAAAAATGAGAAGAATTGGCACTCACCAGGTAGCTGACAAGAAAATTGGTTTTTAATTACCCATCTTGAGGGAGAAAGTGCATAGAGCCATAAAGTGCAATAGTCATAGTCTACGTTTCGGTCCTATGTAGGACCTTCTTCAGGACATCACAGCAGACATGTTTCAGCTTGAAAACCAAAGACGGTTTTCAAGCTGAAACATGTCTGCTGTGATGTCCTGAAGAAGGTCCTACATAGGACCGAAACGTAGACTATGACTATTGCACTTTATGGCTCTATGCACTTTCTCCCTCAAGATGGGTAATTAAAAACCAATTTTCTTGTCAGCTACCTGGTGAGTGCCAATTCTTCTCATTTTTTTATATTTCATGGGCTGTTTTGTCCTTAATTGAGCACCCCCAAGTTGATTCTGGTGCTGCAAGTGCGGACACTCTGTATGGTTATATATATATATATATATATATATATATATATATTTATTAGGGGTGTGCATTTTCGTGTTTTGTGTTTTGGTTTTGGATCTGGATCTTTCTTCATGTTTTGGATCTGGATTGGTTTTGCCAAAACCACCCTTCCGTGTTTTGGGTTCTGGGTTTTGTGTTTTGGATCTGTATTTTTTTGAAAAAAAGCATAAAAACAGCTAAAATCACAGAATGTGTTGGTTTTTCTGCTCCTATGCTATTATTAACCTCAATAACCTTAATTTCCACTCATTTCCAGTCTATTCTGAACACCTCACACCTCACAATAGTGTTTTTATGTCCAAAAGGTTGCACCAAGGTAGCTGGATGACTATGCTAAGCGACACGAGTGGGCGGCACAAACATGTGGCCCATCTAGGAGTGACACTGCAGTGGCAGACAGAATGGCAGTTTGAAAAACTAGGCCCCAAACAGTACATAATGCAAACAAAAAAAAGAGGTGCAAGATAGAATTGTCCTTGGGCCCTCCCACCCACCCTTATGTTGTATAAACAGGACATGCACACTTTAACAAACCAATCATTTCAGCGCCAGGGTCTGCCACACGACTGTGGCTGAAATGATTGGTTCGTTTGGGCCCCCACAAAACAAGCTGGCAATTAATCTGTCCCTGCACAAACTGGCTCTACGGAGGCAAGATGTCATCCTCATCCTCCACATTCACCGATTCCTCACCCTCTTCAGTGTTGTGTACATCCTCATCCTCACAGAGTATTAATTCGTCTCTGCTGGAATCCACCACCACAGATCCCTCTGTACGTTATGGAGGCTGGTCTCACTGGAAGAGTTGATAATTCAATTTTATGAACATCATCTTCTCCACATTTTGTGGTAGCAACCTCCTACACCTTTCGCTGACAAGGTTCCCGGCTGCACTAAACACTCTTTCAGAGTACACACTGGAGGGGGGGCAACTCAGGTAAAAAAGAGCCAGTTTGTACAGGGGCCTCCTTTTTCCTGCCAGTACAGGTACGGACTGTTTGACATGCCTACTTGGATGCTGTCACTGATGTAATTCTTTAACAGACAGACGCACACTTGACGTTGCTGCTTTGAGGATGCAGGTGCGGCTACAGCCCACACAGTTCACAAAGACAGAAAAAAAAAGAAGAATTTTTTATTTTTTGTGGAGCGCACTTTGAGGGTTACACCACTCTTTAACAGACAGACGCACGCTTGTTGCTGCTGCTTTGAAGATGCAGGTGCGGCTACTGCGCATACATTTCACACACAAACACAGAAAAAAAGAAGATTATTTTATTTTGGTAGGAGCGCACTTTGGGAGTTACACCACCCTTTAACAGACAGACGCACGCTTGTCGCTGCTGCTTTGAGGATGCAGGTGCGGCTACTGCGCATACATTTCACACACAAACACAGAAAAAAAGATTATTTTATTTTTGTTGAAGCGCACTTTGGGGGTTACACCACCCTTTAACAGACAGATGCACGCTTGGCGCTGCTGCTTTGAGGATGCAGGTGTGGCTACAGCCCACACAATTTACAAAGACAGAAAAAAAATAAGAATTTTTTATTTTTTTTGGAGTGCACTTTGAGGGTTACAGCACCCTTTAACGGACAAGCCAGCCGGCCCTTTACTTATGACACAGGCGCACGCTTGGCGCTGCTCCTTTGTTGATGCACGTGCAGCCACAGTGCACACAATTCACAAACACAGAAAATATTTTTTTATTTTGTTTGGAGTGCACTTTGGGGTTACACCACCCTTTAACAGACGAGCCAGCTGGCCCTTTACTTATGACACAGGCGCACGCTTGGCGCTACTTTGTTGATGCACGTGCGGCTACTGCGCACACAATTCACAAACACAAAAAATATTTTTTTATTTTGTTTGGAGTGCACTTTGGGGGTTACAGCACCCTTTAACAGACGAACCAGCTGGCCATTTACTTATGACACAGGCGCACGCTTGGCGCTACTTTGTTGATGCACGTGCAGCCACAGTGCACTCAATTCACAAACACAGAAAATAATTCCTCCACCATTCTGTCAGTGGTGACAGTATCATATGCAGTGACAGTAGACATGTCTGAAATTGTTGGCACGTCCTTCAGTCCGGACCAGATGTCCAAACCGGCCCTTGACTTATGACAAAGGCGCACGCTTGGCGCTGCTGCTGTGTTGATGCACGTGCGGCTACTGCGCATACATTTCGCACACAGAAAAAAAGAATTGTTTATTTTTAGTGGAGTGCACTTTGGGGGTTACACCTCCCTTTAAAAGACTTATTGGACACAGGCGCACGCTTGGCGTTGCTCCTTTGTTGATGCACGTGCAGCCACAGTGCACACAATTTACAAACACAGAAAATATTTTTTTATTTTGTTTGGAGTGCACTTTGGGGGTTACACCACCCTTTAACAGATGAGCCAGCCGGCCCTTTACTTATGACAGACAGACGCACGCTTGGCGCTACTTTGTTGATGCACGTGTAGCTACTGCGCACACAATTCACAAACACAAAAAAAAAATTTTTATTTTGTTTGGAGTGCACTTTGGGGGTTACAGCACCCTTTAATAGATGAGCCAGCCGGCCCTTTACTTATGATACAGGCGCACGCTTGGAGCTACTTTGTTGATGCATGTGCGGCTACTGCGCACACAATTCACAAACACAGAAAAAAAAATATATTATTTGGAGAGCACTTTGGGGGTTACAGCACCCTTTAACGGATGAGCCATCCGGCCCTTAACTTATGACACAGGCGCACGCTTGGAGCTACTTTGTTGATGCACGTGCGGCTACTGAGCATACAATTCACAAACACAACAATATTTAATTTTTTGGACTTGGGGGAGCGCCCCTGATGGACAGAGCACCCCCTGGACAACACTACAGCACCCCTTTAGGACTGGGACACTGCATAGGACTTTGGAGTGGACACAGCCCCTATGGACAACAGCAGCACAACACAGCCAGCCCCTATGGATTTTGGAGAAGTGGACACAGCCCCTATGGACAACAGCAGCACAGCACAACACAGCCAGCCCCTATGTACTTTGGAGGAGTGGACACAGCCCCTATGGACAACAGCAGCACAGCACAACACTACACTGCACTACACTACACTACACAGCCCAGCCAGCCCTAACTCCCACCCTCCCTCTTCACTGTCCACAGCCGAGTGAGAAAATGGCACTGACGCGGGTACCTTATATAGGATCCAAAACCCGCGAGACCCGGAAGGCGGGATGATGACATTTTGCCTCAATTTCAGATCCGAGTCAGGTGGGAAAAGTTGAGCATGACTCGGATCGGCCTTGGATCAGGGGGGCTCGGGGGGGTTCGGATTTCAGAAATCCGAACCCGCTCACCCCTAATATATATATATAGATATATATATATATTTCTGCTATTTACAGCTAAGTGCTTCTGGTGTGTCATTCCGGAGTGCTGCCAGTGGGATTTGTGTATATATATATATATATATATATATATTAATATATATACACACACTGACAGGATCACCAGAGATGGCACTGGTGAACAGCAGATTCTGTTTGGAGCAGGAGAGATCTGCCCACTCAGAGAAGAAAAGAAGTGTGGGAATACACCTAGAGGCTGTCCTTTGCACAGAGCCCAGGTGGGGCTAGAGCAGTCTGACAGTCCATGCGGGCTTGTGGAATCCACACAGAGCTTATTGTGCTAGCAGGCTATTGAGGACCAGGAGGCCTGAGCCTATACCTGTGGGAGACAGGAAGGCCACCAAACTCTGGGACTGAGCTATGTGTATGTGAATAGGCCAGAGCCTATGTTACTTGCAAGGAAGCAGCCACATTGTGAGGCTGTACATGTGAGCACCTGTGGCAGCCAAAGCCAAGCCAATGACAAGAGTGGGGAGCCTGAGAAACTTTATACTTGCAGATTAGCTGCCCAAGGATAGTGAGGGATCAAGACATGAGATAGTTGCCCTGAATGGGGGTACGTGTTTGTTGTTTTGTTTTCTGTTTGATGCATGCTGATGCCAGTATTTTCATTTACTTAAACCTCGAAAGCTGTGTGTGGACCCTCATCTGAGCACAAAACACTGCACCACTGACACCCCTCTACTGAGCTAATTACCCCAGATATATCACATATAGTGATCTACCCAGAATTATGGAGACACCAAGACAGAACTCACCTGAATGAAACCCGGGAAGGTGGTGATTGTCTGTTATGAAGTGTTGTTTAAACAGAAAAATTGTCTGCAAGTGTGCACTTTTTCCTTTGGAGAGGAAGACAATTGTTTGCAAAGCTGCTAAAGTGTTATTTCAAAGAAATGCAAGAGGTTATGACATTTGTTACAGCAGTGAAAGTGTTAAAAGGAAAAATGTGTTTATCTTGCTAAAAGCACCAAAAGTGTTGTTTTCTCTGTCTGGTTAAAGTAGGGTGTGGTACTAATAGAGCAGAGAGATTATTTTTGCCAAGGCTGTTAAATAGAAAATGCATGATACATGCTGGTAATTGTAGTGCCACATCAATTAAAATGTTTTGCTGTGCTGTAAATATTTTTTAAGGCAAATTGAAAACAAAAGCTGTTCCTGTATTTATGCTGTGTGGAGATAAATTTTGGGAAAAAGAAGCAAGCTCTTAGAAAATGCAGGTTGACTACAATTGTTCAAGCTTTAGAGTTGCAAATCCAGGACTGGAGTATACAGTCTGAAAGTAAAGCAAGTGTGTTGCAAGGCAGTATTTTAAAGTTGTTTGAAATCCCAAAATGCTGGGGTTCCAAGTAATATTCCAGAGAAAGAGACATTTAATTTGCCAAAGAGTAAATCTGGCAGTGTGTGTGGTCAGTGTATGATGCAAGGTCCATCAAGAGAGGACTATATCAGCCTGGAAGAATTTGACCATATATGTAACATTTTGAATGAGAATAATACGTATTATGCTGTGCAGATTAATGAGTTAATAAAACAGTTGGCTGATGAGAGAAATTTGCATGAGCAAGCTGAAAAGAAATTAGGGAGCGAATTGTCCTCTTTAAAGATAGCACTTAAGCAAGAAGAAGATAAAAGAGAGTTAGACTTAAAGCTCTTAAAGAGACAGACCTCCAGCTAGTGGGTATGTCTAAAAGCATTGAGGAGGCTGAATCATTAAAATATATGATAAAGTGTGAAAATGATGTGCTGCTTGCAAAGAATAAAGTATTAGAGCAAGACATTGGTCAATTGTGTCAGAGTCATTTGGATCTGCAGCAGGAAGTGGACGAGTTAAAAAATTTTATAAAATCACATCAGAATGATGCAGCATGTGCACAAAGACAAATAGCGGCTTTAACTCTGGTGGTAAAAGAAAAAGACTCTTTAATTGTGTCCACACAAGTAAAGTTGGAAGATTGTGAATTGAAGAGAGATTCACTGGCTGAAAAGCTTTGTAGAGTAGAAGAGAGATGTCTCCAGATTCTGCAGACTCATGCTCAGTGGGAGAAAGACCGTGAAGGAAAAGACATGGAGATTGTCAGTTTTGAAGCAATCTGTAAGGAGCTGCAATGTAAATTAAACAGTCTGAAATATCTGTACAAAACTTGAGACTGCTGAATTTAAAGAAATGGAGAGCAATCTTCTTCAGTCAGAGAACAAATTGGAAAGCACCATGGAGAAAATTACCCAGCTTGAAGAGCAGCTGTCTGCAACTCGAAAAAAAGTTCCAAGTGGTAGTAGGAAAAAACAGAAGAGGAAAGAAGTTGAATAACACTCAGATTCTGGACAAAAATGGCATCTGATGCCTTCACTGAACCCAGTATGATAGAAGTACATAAACACAAGCAGCAATTATTACCTGGTTGATCCTGAAAAGGCTGACATGAAGAGTGATATGCTACCGGTGCCTAGTGTCTTGTCTAATGGACACCAGACAAACAGTGAATTGCGGGAGCAAAGTAATATGTTCCAGAACGATGATGTTTCTCAGCTGCAGTGGGAGCATAGAGATGTCCTCATTAATGATACCAGTGTACAAAAAGGGACAGAAGTATCAAAGTTGGGAAATTCCCTAAAAGTCTGTCTTGTAAAAGTGGATGAGACACCTTGCAGTGACTTTCAGCTTACAGTGATAGCTACAGGTGTGAAGTCTTTCCAAGGGGTTTCAGATCCAGATAACCAAACTGACTAAAGTTGATGATAAAGAATTGATGTATAAAGATGATGATTGTATGTCCCATGGCAAAGGCAAAGGTACAGGGTGTACAGAAGTCTACAGATATGTTGATGGCTTTCACGGATGAGACTCTGTTGTCGCTAAGTGATCAGAGTGATGTGAATGTGACCCAATTACACCATTTTGCTGTGGAAAGCAGAACCTTAAAGAAAGTTAATACTGACAGTCTTGTGAAAAGTAATACTCATGTATGTGAAACAATGCCTTCATGCAACCAGGATGGAACTTGCAATGCTGCTAAATTTGTCTGTAGGGAACTGAAGTGGGTTCACATTACAAAGCATGAAGCAGGTAGTCCAGCTAAACAGAATTTGAAATTAAAGACATCTGTGGAGAGTGAACTTCAACCTGTGCTTGTGGAACATGTGGAAGTTGCTTGTCATATATTTAAGGCCCAAAAAGTGTATACACAAGAAAATCCAATATATATAAGCCTTATTAAAGTGGCAGATAGCCATCAAAGCCATGAGATAAAGTCTGTTAATCAATGAAGTAAACATTCAAGTATCTTACGTGGACATGAGAGTCCGGAATCTGAAAATGACATTGCCAGTACATGGTCTGGTAACATAAACCCAAGGTCCAAAAATTGCGATGCTTGTGGCTCTTAGGATAATGTTGGCTCCTTGAAAGAAGATGAGCTACCGGTGAAGCATGCCAGTAGCCAATATTGTGCTTCAAGGCTGAAGATGAAAGATGTTGCAAACAGAAGTTGGTGACTGAAAGGTTTAAGGAAGAGGAACTACTATTCTGTTAAGAAGAAACCAAGAAAAATCTGTTCAAAGCTTGTGGAGTCCTCAACAGAAGTGTCTTGCTCACAGGCTCTATGTGTCAAAAATAAAGAGAAGTTGGAAAGTCTCAACCTCCTGAGGACATTTACTTTCTTTGACATTGCTTCTGCATTCTCAGTCCTCCCAGAAAGTGTTAAAGAGGAATAGTATCACCTCTTGCCATCTGGGGTGGGAAAAGTTAAATACAGCCATGAAGATATGGAGGCGGTTATACAGACTATCGGGCAAGAGGTTCACAGAAAAGTGTGGAAATGGAAGAAGAATCACCAAAGGCTTTGTCTGGAATGTGTTAAAGTAGGGAAAATTGTGGCGACATCTGAAAACCCCATCAAGCGAGTACTTGGCGATTCACAGAACCTATAAAGTGCCATAAAGTGAGCAAAAAATGTTAGGAGGAAAATAAACTCCAGAGTCTGGAGGATGAGACCGCAAGATGACAGACAAGTTTGGTTGATGTGTGGGAATGTGGTGAAATGGCATGATAAGAAGAATTAAAAGGGACTTTGCCATAAAAATGCCTTATTCCATGTTGCTCAACCCAGGGGTTTCGAGCTGGGATGGGGGATGTGTTACGGTATTGCCAGAGATTTTGATGGTGAACAGCAGATTCTGTGTGACACAGGAGAGAACCGCTCACACAGAGAAGAAAAGGAGCAAGGGAACACACCTAGAGGCTGTCCTCTGCACAGAGCCCAGATGGGCTAGAGCAGTCAGACAGTCCACGTGGGATTGTTGAAGCCAGACAGAGCTCATTGTGCTACCAAGCTATTGAGGGCCAGGAGACTTGAGCCTATACCTGTGGGAGACAGGAAAGGCCACCAAACTCTGGGACTGAGCTATGTGTATGTGAGTAGGCCGGAGCCTATATTACCTGCAAGGTAGCAGGCCAGATTGTGAGGCTGTACATTTGAGCAGCTGTGGAAGCCAAAGTCAAGCCAGGCTGGAGCCTGTGATATATACTGTACCTGTGAGAGACAGGACTGGAGAGACTGAGAAACTTTATATTTGCAGATTAGCTGCCCAAGGATAGTGAGGGCTCAAGAAGTGAGATAGTTGCCCTGAATGGAGCTAGGTGTTTGTTGTTTTGTTTTCTGTTTGATGCATGCTGATGCCAGTAAAGCCATATTTTCATTTACTTAAACCTCGAAAGCTGTGCGTGGACCCTCATTTGAGCACCTAACACTGCACACCGCTGACACCCCTCTACTGAGCTAATTACCCCAGATATATCACAATATCTATATCTATATATATATATATACACATGTGTGTGTATATGTACATATATACTGTATATATCTATATATATATATATATATATATATATTTATATATGTGTGTGTGTGGCTAGATAGATTATACGTTTCGGTGATGTCATTATTTCTGATGGTCCTACAACACATAACATGTCTGAGAAGATGTACGCCTGTAAATTGAATATGCAACATAAGTAAAGAGTGGATACTGAAGTTAATTTTTAGATTTATTTTCCTTTTTTTAAGATACAAAATAGCCAGATGCTTTACAAGAAAACAGGTTATTGAGTGCATACCCATAAAGAGGCTGTTTTCTTTTACTTACAGCCCTAATAACCTGGTTATCTGTGGATGCATGCCAAAAAACCTGCTCCTGGGGATAGTGCTAACATGAGAATCCACCAAGAACAGGTTTACCTTCTGCTGTTTTGTAGATCACCAGCAGGGTAGCATACCTGTAATTGGATTTGCACTTGATATTCCTGGAGTAGTCTGATTTTATTTTGGCTAAAAGGGCCGTGGCCTGCTTTTCTTGGAATGGGCAGCATATTACAAAGTGCCATGGTTGTGTGAATACAACTGAAAGGTATGGGTAATAGCACACAGCAGAATACAGACTGGTGATACAGGTAAGGGTACTGTACTTTCCTAGTTTGAGAAATTTGACCTTTGTAGTGCAGTGGAAGACATTGTTCTCCATTATCTGCTACTTCAGACACAGAGAGAATCCCTGCACTGCAATTCAACAAATTTCAACAAACCTGACAATAGGAAGTCAAGTGTGCATAGGATATGAGAAATCACCCTCAGAGGTGTAGTAACCATATACGCAAAATAAACACATGCCTTGGGCAAAACATGATAGGAGGTATCTCCATACATACCTACTTTTTGCTGCGCCTTTCCCGGATATACGCAAAGGAGAGGTCAAGGTTGGCAAGTGTGGAGTGGGGGTAGTATCCAGGATGGCGGGCTACTTTCCGAAAGTCCAGGGAGACTTACCAAAATTTGTGAGTCTTCCAGACATTCTAGGAGAGTTGGCTAGAATAGCCATCAGAGATAATGGTTTAAATTTATTTATATACAGTATTTATTGTTACTTTTTATAACACGTTGGCCATGTTAAAAATGATGGAGGTAGCTTCAGACTTTTAGTTTCCTGAGTCCGGTGACAGACCCTTCCCTCTATTTACCTTCCCTCTCTTTCCTGTCTGTTTCTTTCCTTTTTTCTCCTTTTTCTTTTTCCCTTTGTTATTCCTTGATTGTTTCTATTCTCGGTTGTGTTTCATGTCTACTTTTCATGTTGCTAATATGCCATGTCTAAACTGATATTATATTTTTATAGGTATCTACATGACTATTGCTATATTTTGCTTATATTTACTTGTATTGGACACTTTTTGTCATGTAAGGGTGTATTGTATTTTCTATGTGTCTGTCAATTTAAAATTAATAAAATTTACTTGCAAAAAAAACATATAATGGAGGTACGGGTGAAAGATAATAATTTTTTTTTATAAAAATAAAGAAACAAAAATCAATAATAAATTACCTTTCAAGTTATACCATTGTCTTGATATTAAACCAGGTCTGATAAATAGCAAGCTTATACAAACTGAAATTGGCATCTTGTTGAGTTTTATTAACTTATTAAATTTTATGTAAAACAATACACTTGTAAAAAGGAATATCGATGGAAAAAATGAGTAACTGAAAATGAATTCTAGTTACTGAGAAAATAGATTGCTGAGTTAGCGTAAGATAAATTATTGACACGTTTTGTAAAAGTCTCAACTAAATATCTATTATAGCTTTTTTTTAAACTATATATTTTGTTACAGATAGAAAGCCTCCATTTTATCATACAGTCAAGTGAATTCAAAATTAATTGATTTTGGGCTTTTAAGCACTTTTCATAAGAATCTTAAGAGTACACATACACACATTCCCTGGGCGCAGTTATGCTTTGTGAAAACTGCAATGCAGCAGCAAATCGTCAGCACTTTCTAGATGGAATTTTGGAACATTTGCAAATAGACATTTTTGAGCATTTAAATAAGCTGTTTGTGGGTTGATGACTAACTGGAACATGAAATAGAGGAATATTACTGTTTATATAAAGAGGTCAAGTGTAGTGAAAAATATATAGCCTCTCAGTACCTTCTTTACTGGATATACTGCAAATGGATGTAATTCTAAATTAGTAACATATTACAATTACTGCTGGAAAAGGGCATCCAATCTCTTTTTTTTAGGAGATTCTAGTTTTTCAATGGTATTTTTTATTTTATTTTAAATGAAGTTCTACTGGGGGAAGAGCAGGTTAAAGTCATATTACAGTATTGTGCATAATCATTGTGGTTGCAAACATGGACTTTATCTTACAGTCACCAAGTTTCCTGTACCCTTATTGTATCATATAGTGATTGAATCATGCATAGAGCCAACACCTGCGGAGAAGGTAACACTACTGTATGTATATTGAGTTTGTACTATAATACAGGACAGATAGTCCTGTAAAACTTCTGTCTGTTACCCAGAGCAATCCACCTAAATAATATTACCTCACAGAAGGCTGGGCATGTCTAGCTCTTCTACACAAAAGCTTGTGGGTACCATCGTATTTTGGGAAACATGTATGCCTGGAACTAATATATTTAATGGATGCTAATTATTTGAAAGTGGAATTATCCTTTAAAAAACAGGTTAATTAAAAGGGATGACTGTTTCAACATTAATGAAAACGTGCCTGACCATGAACCCATGAAACAATTGGTATCATGTGTAACAGTGTTACAAAGTTTGTACACAGTTAAAAAATGTACTCTCTAAAATAGTAACAACATTGAAATGATAACTATATAATGCACACACACAGCCTAATTCTGAGTTAGACACAGCTGAGCTGCACCGTGTGTGGGTCCTGATTTTTACGTAGATTTGCAGTACAGATTTGGGTGCATGGTACCAGAATTATATAAGGCTTTCCTTAACGGTGACTGGGAGGTATCAAGGGGGTGGCTATAAAGACGCATGCAGATGTGTCGCAGGCAGTGGCATAATGGGTGCAGGGTGTGCTGACACCGCACACCCTGCACCCATATTCTTTCATACTTACCTCTTCAGAGTCCCGCATTGGCAGCGCTGCACAAATGACCGGGAAAATTACGTGTCGGCAATTTTACAGGCAATCTGCGCAGGTGCAGTAGACTCTGGCACAGATAGTCTACTCCGTGCACTGCTGGCTAGAGAAGAGGAGGCCCAGACAGAGACTACACATGGGCCCCCTCCTCTCTTGATATGTCCCTGGTCACATTCATGTCTCCGGCATATTACTGAAAGTGGTTACCTACAGACACGCTCAACCACTCACATAGGAGGCCATATTCAGATGGAGAAACTGCACCTGCCATAGAGCTGGTGCAAGTTTTCGCGTCTATAAATGCATCGTGTTATTTCAGCGTCAGCAGACACTGACAGCGTGTGTCTCAGGCCTTGCACATTCAGATGCACTGATGTACACCAGGGAAGGGGTTTGTAGCACCATTAGTATAAAGTTGCAGATGCAAGGCCAGCAAATGGCACAGACAAGAACGCTGCAGAGTCCAACTCTGAATCAGGCCGATAATGTTAATACTGTATATGTAACATTTTATAACTAATAATCGGGGAGTTCTAATGTAATCACTTCAGTGTTCATTAGCAAAACTGTGTTTTAAGGAAAAAGTGCATCCGGAAAGTATTCACAGCACTTCACTTTTTCCACATTTTGTTATGTTACAGCCTTATTCCAAAATGGAATAAATTCATTTTGTCCTCAAAATTCTACACACACAATACCCCATAATGACAATGTGTAAAAAGTTTTTTTGAGATTTTTGCAAATTTAATAAATAAAAAAAAAAATAAGAAATCACATGTACATATGTATTCACAACCTTTGCTCAATACTTTGTTGATGCACCTTTGGCAGCAATTACATCCTCAAGTATTTTTGAATATGATGCCACAAGCTTGGCACACCTATCTTTGGGTAGTTTCGCCCATTCCTTTTTGCAGCACCTCTCAAGCTCCATCAGGTTGGATGGGAAGCGTCGGTGCACAGTCATTTTCAGATGTTCAATTGGATTCAAGTCTGGGCTCTGGCTGGGCCACGCAAGGACATTCACAGAGTTGTCCTGAAGCCACTCCTTTGATATCTTGGCTGTGTGCTTAGGGTCATTGTCCTGCTGAAAGATGAACCGTCACCCCAGTCTGAGGTCAAGAGAGTTTTCATCCAGGATGTCTCTGTACATTGCTGCATTCATTTTTCCCTCTATCCTGACTAGTCTCCCAGTTCCTGCCACTGAAAAACATCCCCACAGCATGATGCTGCCATCACCATGCTTCACTGTAGGGATGGTATTGGCCTGGTGATGAGCGGTGCCTGGTTTCCTCCAAACATAACGCCTGACATTCACGCCAAAGAGTTCAATCTTTGTCTCTCATGGTCTGAGAGTCCTTCAGGTGCATTTTGGCAAACTCCAGGCAGGCTGTCATGTGCTTTTTATTAAGGAGTGGCTATCGTCTGGCCACTCTACCATACAGGCCTGATAGGTGGATTGCTGCAGAGATTGTTGTCCTTCTGGAAGGTTTTCCTCTCTCCACAGAGGAATGCTGTAGCTCTGACAGAGTGACCATCGGGTTCTTGGTCACCTCCCTGACTAGGGCCCTTCTTCCCCGATTGCTCAGTTTAGACGGCCGGCCAACTCTAGGAAGAGTCCTGGTGGCTCCGAACTTCTTCCATTTATGGATGATGGAGGCCACTGTGCTCATTGGGACCTTCAAAGCAGCAGATATTTTTCTGTACCCTTCCCCAGATTTGTGCCTCGAGACAATCCTGTCTCAGAGGTCTACAGACAATTTCTTGGACTTCATGCTTGGTTTGTGCTCTGACATGCACTGTCAAGTGTGGAACCTTATATTGACAGGTGTATGCCTTTCAAAATCCTGTCCAATCAACTGAATTTACCACAGGTGGACTCCAATGAAGCTGTAGGAACATCTCAAGGATGATCAGTGGAAACAGTATGCACCTGAGCTAAATTTTGAGCTTCATGGCAAAGCCTGTGAATACTTATGTACATGTGATTTCTTAGTGTTTTCTTTTTATTAAATTTGCAAAAATCTCAAAAAAATACTTTTTACACCTTGTCATTATGGGGTATTGTGTGTAGAATTTTGAGGACAAAAATGAATTTACTCCATGTTGGAATAAGGCTGTAACATAACAAAATGTAGAAAAAGTGAAGCGTTGTGAATACTTTCCGGATGCACTGTAAGGCCTGATTCAGACATGCAAGCTAGTGCCGCAGCTGCGTTTGTGTACAGAGTGGATGTGCGAAAATGTATTGAGACGACCACCTACGGCTTTGCTAATCCAAGTATCTGGGTACAAAGACACAGCGTCGGTGGCAGATCATGTGATTATCACAGTTCTGCGTAAACCCCTGACTACTCAGAATTGGGCGTAGGAACTGAGACGCTGGAGCAATATTCCCAATCCCTCCCGTTACCTACCACAATTGCTCCCTGACTGTCAAACACACTGTGAGTAAAAAGTTGCTGCGAGTAACTACGGTAATGCACCTTGCCGCAGTTTACAGATAATCGCTCAACTGCAAAAATATCAGCATTGCATCCATCTCTGAACAGGCCCCTAATCAGTACTTTTATATTGCATTTGTGTCTGCATTTAATTTTATTTTACATGATAAATGTTACTCTAGTCAAGACACAGATAGACTGTTTTACGAATATGACACTTCAATAAAATACTATATTGTGTACAAAATGGGTACTGTAACGCTAGCATTTACTATTTGCAGTACAAATCCCCATCTCCTGGAATAAACCAGGTCCATATGCTACTTTTTCATCCTAGTGCTAAGCTGGCAGATATACGACTGTCTTCCCCTGGCATAACCCTAGCACACATGCTACTCATCCATTGCTGGACACACCATGCAAGTTGCACCAATGTGTTTTTTGGGGGGCTGCATTTTACACCAGTGGTTTATGTAAATTGTGTCCAACTCAACTTTAGCACCAATATGTCATCATAATTGATATAACCTATATAATAGCATGTGGCCTATTGCATTATATTTTTATTACGGCTGCAGAGTCCCCTGTATCCATATAATTTACAGTAAGTATTATAATGTCTCCTACATTTTGACCCCATCATCAAATCTACTGTAAATATGGCCCATACTGTTTATCACTGACAGCGGCACTTAAGAAATAATAGTCATATCAAGGGCATCATTCATTGTACATTATGCAATTATTGATTGTTAGAAAATAATGTGTTTAACAACTTATATGTCATTTATTTAGAACAAAATAGCTGCTGACTCAGGAGCATCACAAAAAGGGGCACAATGCCCTGTGTGGCACGCGATATAGCACATTCCTATTGTGCAGCGCAAATTCTTTGCAACACTGGGAGACATGACAGAACAAAAATACTATTAGAAATGTATGAAAAGGAAAATTTTTGGCCATGATAGAGGCTATTGACATTATTTATTAGGTTCAAAAATGCTTGACAAAGACTAACAATGGACCTGTGGAAACCACTACATCTGAGGCACTTCTGTTGTTATGTGCAGCCATTGATTTGAGGATGGCCAGTATTAAGGGAACAATTACCTCACAGCAGTCTAGGCAAGCGAGCATTCAGACACACACAAGCAAAGGCCTGTGAACAAGCCCATATGGAATAAGAAAGAAGGGGAAAAAAATAAACATTTATTAACCTCTTTGTGGGGAGATTGGTGGAAGGACTGGCCAGTGATGAAGAAAACGGTCATGCCACATTTCGTCAAAGGAAGATGCAAACTCTGAGGCTTGTGAGCTTTTTACCACTGAATGGCAGGAAGGCTGGTAAAGGTCTGTGTTACCATAGTAACTATTGCTGTTTTGACCAGGACTCAGGACATTACTGTAACATTCACTTGGAGACAGAAGAGATGTTTTCTCTTGCTCTGTGGATCTGCTGGAGATATTATTAAATGCTTCCTCAGACCTGGAATGATATACTGCATTCAGAGATAGGGAAGATGATGACCGCAGATGGGAAAATGATGAACTGCAAGATTTGTGGATACTGCAGCAACTAGAGACTCCCCCTGACAAATCTGGAAAAAAGAGTCACACTTATGTTAGACATAAATAATGAATCGTATTTATTATTTGAAATGTTTATTATCTTCTATACCTCTGTCTCATAAATGCTCCTCTGTGAACATACAAAACAAGTATGACAACTGTAATTTATACTCCTTTGCTATGATGTTATTTACAATTTTGCATACGGATGAAGTTTGTCAAAATCAAGTATATTTTTTAGCAAAACAAGATTGATAATTCCTAGGGAACACTGTTTGGCTGAAACCAAGAAGTACTGGAAAGTGTTCATGCGGAACTCTGAAATCCTTATACTTCCACATCACACAGCCATATATCAGCACATAATTATTGATGGATTTTAGAGCTCATACATTGTATATATGATTCCATATATGAATGTGTGACACAATACCCTTTTTTGTTTTAGTGCCTTGAAACAAAAAAATTAAATTATGTGTTATTTATGTGTGCTTTACTATGTAGTGATCCCCCCTCCCCCCCCCCAAAGAAAAATGAATGTTCTCAACAGTGTTACAAAAAATTGCCTTGTGCTTAGTCTTATACAGTATATTGTGTGCTGAGTTATATTACAGTTTATCTAGGAATCTGCAAACGTTTGGACTACTACTTGGCATTTGTCAGTGTCAGTTAAAAAAACAAAACTACATTTCCAACAGTGTTAAAACAAAACAAAATGAAAGCCATGAGCCATGCCCCCCATTTTTGTCACACTAAGGGCATGCCCAGCTTCCAGGAGCCGCTGGGCATGCCCCCATTCCCTCTCTCCATGGAATAGACGCCGCACGCATGTGCATGGCATCTATTCACCACTGCTCTGCTAAGCAGAGCCAAGTGTCAAAGAGGGCCTCCAAACAACCCCCCACCCTACCCCGGAACATTGTGGCCTGCGGGTGAGACTGTGGGACAGTGTCCAAAGAGTGGGACTGTCACGCCAAAATTGGGACAGTTGGGAGTTATGTATATTGTGTGCTTAGCTATAGCACAGTTTACCTAGGAATCACATAAATCTATAAAATCACATAAATCTTGCTCAATGTCAAATAAAACATCAGTTTGTGTTGAAATGACTGACAGTGGAAATGTCATTGATGATGAATGTAGTGACTTGGCCAAAAGAAGGAAAATACCTAACATTCCATAAACCACACATAGAGGTAAAGAAAGGCTAAGACCATGGCCACTGTTTGCTCGACATGGTACTACTACTAATAGAAACAAGCCCAAGTCAAAGCGAGTGACCAACACAGTCATGCATCTCTTGCAACTTCCCGAGCACTAGCTTCTTACTCTAAGGACCTGATTCAGACCCGCTCGCTGCCGCTGCCCGCACGCTGGGATTGTGGGCGTTTTATTTATTTTTTTGTTCTCCGGCCGCTTGCAAAGCTGTGGGAGACCACCCACAGCTTGTGCGAGCGGCCAGGAGACCATCGCGACCATCGACCTTGCGACAAGACCCTATGGTAGGGTCTAGGCTGCCGCAAGGCCGAGTGGACTTCCTGCTCCAATAGAGCAGGAAGTCCACTACTGACATCAGAAGTGATGTCAGTAAGACCTCCCTACAAATGCCTGCGTTTGTCCAGCCACGCCCCCTACCCACCCACAAAACGGACGAGCTGTCACTCACCATCGACAGCCACCCCGTCTTGTTGCGAGCCCCGTAGTGACTGAACCTCAGTCGCTTGGCGGGGCTCGCGCATGCGCAGTTCCTAAACATCGCTTGCGAGCGGCTCTGAATCAGGGCCTAAGTGTACTAGTAGAAGTGGGTTGGTGTCACTGTGAACTCCTCAGTGTGCAAAAAGGGGTTTGGGCCTCGTGTCTGTAATGTCACACCTCCTGGTGTATTACATTTGGAACATGGCCGCATGTCATATCCCCATTCTGATCACACTGGGGACTTGCCCAGTACTCCAGGAGCTGCTGTTTAGCCTCCATCTTCTCCTGACAACTAACACAGTGTGGATGACGCACGCATGTGCTCCTTATCTATCACTGCTGCTCGTTGACATCATCGGAGGGGGTGACACCAAAGTAGCAGAGCTGCACTGCTATTTTGGTGTCACCCCCTTGGATGATGTCACCTGGTGCGATCCGCACCCGTCTAGTAACTACTGACTAATGTCACCTCCAAACCAGACATATCCATAGCTAAAAAAAATAACACAGAGGCCAAAGAACAAAAACAAAATGAGTGTTCACAGAAGAATCCAGAGGAGAGTCCAAGGGTGTCCATGTGCGGCATGTGTGTCTCAGACAGATCACATTTTGAAACTGTGATAAGTTCTGAGCAGCATCCTCCCCAAATTTCTAAATCATCTGAAAATGAGGAAGATTTAGGAATGGAAATTTAATCTGCAACAGGATGATAGCGATAATTGTGCTTCTGACAATGAAGACAATTATGATTACCTTGTACATGAAAAAGATGATGTGGGACTATATCTACTCCAACCCCGACAATGGTTGTCAAGCCATCTGTAGCCTTTGTTACACCAAAATAATTTGAAGTACTAATGTTTTCTATTTAGGCCCTTTTTAGCTAATACATTATTTGCAGTGTAATCATGTAAGTGGTTCATCCCAAAAAGTTAAATCACATGCAAAAAGCAGTCCAGTACCAGCTACAAGTAGCATGGTTAAATTAGTCATGCAATCTTCGCCGCCAAAACCATCATCATTGGCCTCCTCAGTAACAGTATTAAGTAGTTCTGTAACATTGGTTCAAATGCAATCTGACTCCTATAATGCAATCCATCATTTCCAAGAAGAATCTCTGGGGGTAGATTATAAGAAGGGGAATCAGATTAAGCCTAGTTGTCTGTCAAACAATTGTTTGAAGTGGGAAGCAAGTATGACACCCATCATTGCATAGCGGATCACCAAAGCCATGACGACACTTGATCTTTGTCTAATATCAGCAATAAAATAAATAGTTTTCAGTCGATTAGTAGAGGTCAATCGTCCAGTCTGCAAAATTCAATCTTGATTCCAATTCTATTGAATAGCAATCCCACAGCTATACAGGGGAGGTCAAAACCAAAGTTATTACTTCCCTTGAAAAGAACATTGTACCTACTATCCACCTAACTAAAAATATGTGGACAAGCGGCACTGGACAAACAAAAAGACTACATGACCGTGACAGCCCACTGGTTAGTTGTATCGCCCTCAGCAGCTGCACCAGAAGTAGCAACATCATCTTCATCGTTAACACCACCTCATTTTATCAGCTATAGGCAAATCTATACAACACAGAAGGGAAAAAACTATTCATCAACCTACTGTACTTGTATAGGCTCTAATACACCTGTAGTGTTTATTAGAAGACAAAAAAACCCAAAAAGAATGACAGATTACTAGAATCAGTTTATTCGCATACAATTAACTCCTCCTTGCAAAAATATCCTTTTATTGGGCAAAGTTTGACCAATAGTTCTCTCTGGCGCTTTAACTACCCTGGCAATACACTCACGATACGATTTGCATTCATGCAGTTAACATTCTATAGGTGTCCTATCTAGCATTAAACTGCTGTGTGCTTGTGCCACTGCTCTGACACTGAGTTTAGATAGCCAGCTCCCTGCAGCCTTTGGACAATATTGATGAAAAATAAAAATATTGAAAGTTTTGAGGTTTTTCATAAAATTTGTTTTACTGTAAATGACTGTAAATCAACACTAATCATATTAATAGTAATGTAGGAACTAAATAGAACTACAAATTACATGATCTCTAGGGATGGATCTCCAGCAAGGAAACCACACCAATGTACATAAAAGGGGCAGGTAGAGGCTGGAGTGCATGGCCCTTTCCTTCTTTGTTGGTTCTTCCCCTTCTCACGCGCTGAATCTGCTACCTCTGCTGTTGCTGTGGGAGCAGCAAGTAGCAAGAATGGAAGACCCTGATCGGCAGCAAGTAGTGTTTGTGTGCTTGGGTGTTGGCAGTTAATGCAGGGGCAGTGAATGTGAGGGGGAAGGGTGGAGAGGGTCATGTTGGGAGGTATGCACATATTACCATCTCTTCCACACTATGCACTAATTCACATTACACATATTACATATACCCTCCTGTTTATTATATTTTCACGTGCTGTATTGCTCTTCATTGACAAATCTACAAATTAAACTTACTTCAGTTCAGCCTCAAACACTAATCAACTTTCTTTGTCCCTGTAACATTCTCATTACATACATGCTGCCTTGCTCGCACTCTTATATTTACATTTCTAAAACAACCCTTGATCACCCAACAGTTTTGCCACATACAATTACAAGGCTACTCTAAAATAACATATATTGGATGATTCAATACCTGAGTCTTTCCTGTTTGAGTAAATGCTGCTGGTCTCATTCATTGAAACTGTAGACATTTCCAAATCATGTTTTGCTCCTAACAAAGTTTCTTGGTTGCAAAGTTTTTCTGTTTCCACACAATGTGAATGACTTGCTGTTTCAGGAGCAATCATTAATCGTGTTGAGTTATCTTGTTCTTTCTTGTGTGATGCATAAATTTCTACATCATCATCAGTTATTGGAGACTGTGCATAATGTACTGTCGTATCAGGTTCTCCATCATTTGAAGCAATGCTCGGTACAGGTCGCTTGGGAATATTATTTAGACCACATCTAGGCAAGATCACTGGTGTTGCCTTTCTCTGTCTTCCTCCTAAATATGCTGGAAGAGATGGGAAAAGTGAAAAGTTCATACATATTAGCATATTAAAACCAAACTTATTTTTTTCCAATAATAAAAATGTATAATTAATAAGATAGTACTTCCTTGCTGTGCCAGAGATAAAACCTTTCCCATACACAGTACACAGTGTACACAGGAGGTCATTCAGAGCCGCTCGCAAGCGGCCCGATGTTGAGGCACTGCGCATGCACCACGTTCAGCGTGTGCGTGCGCTCGCCCCGCTGAGCGACTGAAGTTTTTGGGCTCGCAATAAGACGGGGTGGCTGTCGATGGTGAGTGACAGCTCGCCCCGTTTTGTGGGCGGGTAGGGGGGGTGGCTGGACAAATGCAGGCATTCCCTTAGGAATGCCTGGCGTTTGTAGGGAGGGCAAACTGACATAACTACTGATGTCAGTAGTGGACTTCCTGCTCTATTAGAGCAGGATGTCCACTTGGCCTTGCGGAAGCCTAGAAGCTACCGTAGGGTCTCATCGCAAGGCCGATGGTTGCGATTATCGCGTTGGTCTCCTGGCCGCTCGCACAAGCTGTGGGTGGTGTCCCACAGCTTTGCTAGTGGCTGGAGAACCAAGAGAAAAAAAATGCCCACTATCCCTGCGAGCGCCCAGCAGCAGCGGCCGGGTCTGAATCAGGCCCACAACAGTGTAATAATAATAAATTATCAGCATGTGACAGTCTAGGCAGTTTGGGCCAAGTTTTAACAAAAACTAGACCCCTGGAAGGGCAACTTTTCTACCCAGGTGTAATGAAATAGACTCTGCCCAGCGATCCAGTTAGAGTCCAGGGGTGTTCATGTTGTCTTCTGGTTGTCCTGTATCTTTGACATTGTTCCAGTTCCTGCTGGTACTAATCAGGGCCATAACTAGGGGTGTGCTCTGTTGCCGCCCCACGGCCCTTGCTTATGGCTAGCAAGGTGTCTTGAACGGCACCCTGCCAGAGTATTCTTTAGACACTCCAGACAGTCATACTGCAGCCAGTACAGCTGATCGGAACGTCCTCAGAACGCTCCAGTCAGGGCTGCAGTTTCTCAATGCTGCTGACCTCACCTCCTCTGCGCAACATCATAACGTCATGTGTGCGACATCATAACGTCAATCGCTCAGGGGGCAGGCCGGCACATGGCACAATTGAGCCCTGTTATGGCACTGCTATTAATGATACTACCACATCTATATTTTAAGTCATTGGTTTGTGTTTAAAGAACTCTCTAACTTTCCATAGTTGGTCAATGTCCAAATCTTGTGCCTAACACTGGACTGTATAACAACAAAAGCTGCTTGCCCATATGAGACAAAGGTACAGCCTTGCTTTGCCCTACCCTGCTGTAATTACTACTTACCTCATCCTTACCCTATACATATAATAATGCTTGTTACCCAAGGGACTACTCTGCTCCTTTTCCATTGCAATCATTTACACATAAAACAGCATTGCTTGGTTTGTGATCGATCTTTATTTGTCAAAAAACTCTACCACCATATCCGCCTCATTACAACACTAATAACTTCCTCGTCATGCTCCCTTTGAAATACTTAACCTGCCCATTCCAAAAATAAACAGGACCCATATTGCAATGAATATCATTAATGACCTTCCTTCTAGCAAGAAATTTAACACCATTTGGGTTGCTGAGAGACTAAGGTAACCCACTTTATTCCATTAACTGGACTTCATTGTACAGCCACTCTAGGCCATATAGATGTGTCTTCATGCCCTGAGCATTTTTACACCATATGACATGATGTCTCCGATGCAACTGAGAAGCTCCAAGAAGAGCAGCATATCATATTGTTCTTAAAATTTTGCATCTTAGGGCCCAATTCAGCAAGGAATGCAGATGCGAATACTCACGCAATTGTCCGATTGTTGCATACTGCGCATGCATATGCATCCCAGTGCGCGTGCATGAACCAGCCAATGCGATCAGGACTGTGATTGCAGTGACTATGCAGACCCATTGCAGAGTGATTGATAGGAAGTGCCATTTGTGGGTGGTGAAGGGGGGGTGTTCGGCAAAACCACATCCAGTCCCACTCCGGCTCCAGCCTGTATTCCAAGTTTGGTCCCACTCCAGCTCCAGGGTATACTTTAAGTTCGCTCCCACTCCGGCTCCAGTCTCTACTCCAAGTCCGGTCCCACTCGACTCCAGGTTCTACTCCAAGTCCAGTCCCACTCCAGCTCCAGTGTATGCTCCAAGTCCAGTTCCACTCTGGCTCCAGTCTCTCCTCCAAGTCTGGTCCCACTTCATCTCCAGTGTCTGCTCCAAGTCCGGTCCAACTCTGGCTCCAGTGTATACTCCAAGTCCAGTCCCACTCTGGCTCCAGTGTATACTCCAAGTCCAGTCCCACTCTGGCTCCAGTCTGTGCTCCAAGTCCGGTCCTACTTCGGCTCCTGTGTATACTTCAAGTCTGGTCCCAATCCAGCTTCAGTGCCTGTTCTGTCTAGTCCCAGTTTGACTCCAGTATCTACTACAGTACTAGCCCAGTATTCACTCCATGCACCTTCTTAGTAACACTGCCCTCCTGCATATGTATAATTATTACATCTATAAGGAAGAGTTATATATGACCATTTCCAAACCTCTAGTACCACCTGTGAGCAGGTAGCTGGCTCTCTTCCAGGCAATCCAGAATCCCCAGCCCTGACATTTACATCTTCATGTTCTTACTATGATGTACGCTCCCAGATATATGGTTCTTTCAGCATTCTTTGAGTTATTAATACCTTTAGTCTTCAACTACCTCCATCTCTTCACATACCAAATTCCTTACATGTTTCGTCACTGAAACCTATCATTATAAACTAGTTCTCCATGTTGACCAAAGCTCCTGCGAAAAATAAAACTCAACATAGAGAAGAATTTGAGATCAAGCAAGTTCTAGATTCTAAAGCTTCTCATGGAAAATGGAAAATATTTAATTGATTAGAAAGGATTCAGTCTGGAAAAATTATCTAGGGTAGATGCTTTTAACATTCATGTTCCAACTTTGGTCAAGAGACTCCATTTTCAATTCCCTGAAAAACCCATTGCTAGGCGTTCAGGATCCATCCTTAAGATGGGATGGAGAGTTCTGTCACTCGTTGGATTGCTCTGAGAGCTTACCTAGTCCAGTGTTGCAGGCATTCTTTTGTAGGCTCTGGGAAGTTGTTCTGTTCCCTTCGGCACCAATGGCATGCAATCTGTCTTCTTCCAGTATACGATCAAGTGTCCACACCTGTTCCTTCTTACATGTCCCATTCCATGTGATGAGTTTGACCAATCACCAGTCTCCTTCCATTTAATCACCTAATTTAAATCTATTCGGGCTGGGCCACACATTGATGCTACAACGAGGGTTCTGCTTATACGATGAGTACAATGTTGGAACTTTATAACATGATTGCATTTTTTGCAGTTTTGACTCAAATGAACGGACGTTGTTGGGCTATTCATTTTCCCTCTTGCTGGCTATTATGGATTAAAACTTTTTTTGCATCTGAAAATGGTGTGCAGGTTGTCTAGTGTTCTGGACTTATGTAACTATGTATATATATATATATATATATATATAGATGCTGAGGAAAGTACTTATGAACAAGTACAAAACCAAACGGGTCACTTGGAGTGACCCGTTTGGTTTTGTACTTGTTCATAAGTACTTTCCTCAGCATCTCTACATTAATTGCTACGGGAGCACCCAGGTGGTTGACTTGGATTACAAAAGTAGAGCCGGACCATTGCGCATATATATATATATATATATATATATATATTTTGTGGCAGTATCACCAGAGATGGCACTGGTGAGCAGCAGATTCTGTGTGGGGCAGGAGAGATCCGCCCACACAGAGAAGAAAAGGATTCTGGGAAGTTGTGTAAGGGCTGCCTTGTGGATAGAGCTCAGGTGTGGGCTGATGAGGAGGCAGACCAGTCAGGCTGCTGTGGGAAACAGTCCATGTGGGATTGTGGCAGCAGAGAGCCCAGTGAAGCTGAGTGAGCCATTGGGGGCCAGGTGGCCTATGTCTAGACCTTGCAGGAGGCAAGGGGGGACCACAAACTCTCAGACTGAGTGACATTGAGGCAGCTGGGCTGCAGGCTGAGGAAGCCAGTGTCGACTGTATACCTGGAGGATACAGGGAAGGCACAGAGACTGTGAGAGACTTTATTGGCAGATTAGCTGCACCCACGGTAAAGAGGGTTGAAGAAGTGAGTTAGTTGCCCTGATTGGGCTAGGCATTTGTTATTTGTGTTTCCCGATTATGCTGACATTAAAGTACCATTTCCATTTATTTTACCTGGAAAAGCTGCATGGGTCCTCATTTAACCACTAAACACTGCACCACTGACACCCATCTACTGAGCTAAATACCCCAAGTCATCACAATATATATATATTGTAATATTTAGGTTAATTAGCTTGGTAGACTAGTGTCAGTGGTGCAGTGATTAGGTGCAGAATCAGACTCCACACATGGCATTCCAGTAAAACAAATGAACATGATGCTTTACTTCCAGCATAATCAGGAACAAACAGAAAATCATAAACACCTAGCCCTTTCTTAGGGCACTAGCTCACTTCTTGAACTCTCTCTACAGAAGCAGCTACTCTGCATGAAAGTCTCTCACAGTCTCTGAGATTGGTGGTCCTTCCTGCCACATGCAGGATTGGACACTGGCCTCCTGGTCTGGTATAGCTTCCTTAGCTTGTTGGCTGCCGCCTCTCACAGTCTGGCCTGCTTCCTTGCAGGTACCATAGCTCAGTCCCAGAGTTGGATAGCCTTCCCTGTATCTCCCAGGTCTAGGCTCAGGCCTCCTGGCCCTCACTAGCTTGCTAGCACAGTGAGCTCTGTCTGACTGGTCTGCCTCAGTCCTTCCTTGACTGAGTTCATTCGGCAGCCCTTACACCTCTTCCCAGAATCCTTTTCTTCTCCTACCCCACACAGAATCTGCTTCTCACCAGCGCCATCTCTGGTGATACTGCCACAATATATATACATATATATATATATATATATATACATACATACACACACACTCACCATGTGCTGTGCATTATCTCTGTTCACTATCTGGACCACCTAATGTCTCATTGTACCCCACATCTTTGTGTAATCTGGATCTATCCTCTTGTGCCACAAGTTTTTTATTCTTCATCTAATCCCTGCGGTTTCCCACTGGTTCCTAGCCAGAAAACCATGACCAGTGGAGTAACCTCAGAAAACCCAAATCTCTTTGCGAGGTTCAAAACAAAGATTCACAGCCTCTGGGTAGAGTAGGGGTGTGCACCGGCCACTTTTCGTGTTTTCTGTTTTGGTTTTGGATCTGGATCTTTCTTCGTGTTTTGGATCTGGATTGGTTTTGCCAAAACCATCCTTCCGTGTTTTGGGTTCTGGGTTTTGTGTTTTGGATCTGTATTTTTTTTTTAAAAAGCATAAAAACAGCTAAAATCACAGAATTTGTAGGTTTTTCTGCTCCTATGCTATTATTAACCTCAATAACCTTAATTTCCACTCATTTCCAGTCTATTCTGAACACCTCACACCTCACAATAGTGTTTTTATGTCCAAAAGGTTGCACCGAGGTAGCTGGATGACTATGCTAAGCGACACGAGTGGGCGGCACAAACACGTGACCCATCTAGGCGTGATACTGCAGTGGCAGACAGGATGGCAGTTTGAAAAACTAGGCCCCAAACTGTACATAATGCAAAGAAAAAAAAGAGGTGCAAGATGGAATTGTCCTTGGGCCCTCCCATCCACCCTTATGTTGTATAAACAGGACATGCACACTTTAACAAACCAATCATTTCAGTGCCAGGGTCTGCCACACAACTGTGGCTGAAATGATTGGTTCGTTTGGGCCCCCACAAAACAAGCTGGCAATTAATCTGTCCCTGCACAAACTGGCTCTACGGAGGCAAGATGTCATCCTCATCCTCCTCATCCACCGATTCCTCACCCTCTTCAGTGTGTACATCCTCATCCTCACAAAGTATTAACTCGTCCCCACTTGAATCCACCACCACAGGTCCCTCTGTACGTTCTGGAGGCTGGTCTCCCTGGAAGAGCTGATAATTCATTTTGATGAACATCCTCTTCTCCACATTCTGTGGAAGCAACCTCCTACGCCTTTTGCTGACAAGGTTCCCGGCTGCACTATACACTCTTTCGGAGTACACACTGGAGGGGGGGCAACTCAGGTAAAATAGAGCCAGTTTGTACATGGGCCTCCTAATTGCCTCTTTTTCCTGCCAGTACAGGTATGGACTGTCTGACATGCCTACTTGGATGCTGTCACCGATGTAATCGTCCACCATTCTGTCAATGGTGACAGTATCATATGCAGTGACAGTAGACATGTCAGAAATTGTTGCCAGGTCCTTCAGTCCGGACCAGATGTCCAAACTTGGTCCTGCCTGCCCTGCATCACCGCCAGCGGGTTGCTTAGGATACCTACGTTTTTTCCTGGCAGCCCCAGTTGCGGGAGAAAATTAAGAAGGAGCTGTTGACGTGTCACGTTCCACTTCAGCTGACAGTGTGTTCACCAGCAGGTCTTTGCACCTTTGCAGGCTTGTGTCGGCCGGAAAGAGAGACACCACATAGGCTTTAAACCTAGGATCGAGCACGGTGGCCAAAATGTAGTGGTCTGATTTCAACAGATTGACCACCCTGGAATCCTGGCAAAGCGAATGAAGGGCTTCATCCACAAGTCCCACATGCCGAGCGGAATCGCTCCATCTTAGCTCCTCCTTCACTTTCTCCAGCTGCTTCTGCAAAAGCCTGATGAGGGGAATGACCTGACTCAAGCTGGCAGTGTCTGAACTGACTTCACGTGTGGCAAGTTCGAAGGGCTGGAGAACCTTGCACAACACGGAAATCATTCTCCACTGCATTTGAGTCAGGTGCATACCCCCTCCTTTGCCTATGTCATAGGTGGATGTATAGCCTTGAATGGCCTTTTGCTGCTCCTCCATCCTCTGAAGCATATAGAAGGTTGAGTTCCACCGCGTCACAACCTCTTGCTTCAGGTGATGGTGGGGCAGGTTCAAGAGTGTTTGCTGGTGCTCCAGTCTTCGACACGCAGTCGCTGAATGGCGAAAGTGGCCAGAAATTTTTCGGGCCACCGAAAGCGTCTCCTGCACGCCCCTGTCGCTTTTCAGAAAATTCTGCACCACCAAGTTTATTGTGTGAGCAAAACATGGGACGTGCTGGAATTTGCCCAGATGTAATGCCCGCACAATATTGGTGGCGTTGTCAGATATCACAAATCCCCAGGAGAGTCTAAGTGGGGTAAGCCACTGGGCGATGATTTCCCTCAGTTTCTCTAAGAGGTTGTCGGCGGTGTGCCTCTTACTGAAACCGGTGATACACAGCGTAGCCTGCCTTGGAACGAGCTGGCGTTTCTGAGATGCTGCGACTGGTGACGCTGCTGCTGTTGCTGCGTAAGGTGATACATCTACCCAGTGGGCTGTCACAGTCATATAGTCCTTAGTCTGCCCTGTTCCACTTGTCCACATGTCCGTGGTTAAGTGGACATTGGGTACAACGGCATTTTTCAGGACACTGATGACACTTTTTCTGACGTTTCTGTACAGTCTCGGTATCGCCTGCCTAGTGAAGTGGAATCTAGACGGGTTTTGGAACCGGGGACACACTACCTCCATCAATTGTCTAAATCCCACTGCACTAATGGCGGATACCGGACGCATGTCTAACACCAACATAGCAGTCAAGGCCTCAGTTATACGTTTTGCTTCAGGATGACTGCTGTCGTACTTCATCCTCCTCGCTAAGGACTGTTGGATGGTCAATTGTTTAGTAAAAGTAGTGGTGTTCCTACTTCCTCTCTGGGATGATGAACGACTCCCAGCAGCAGCAATTGCAGCAGCGGTAGCAGGAGGCGTAGCAATGCAGGATCCTCCGGAGGAATCCCGCATAGGAGAGTCAGTCATGCCAGTGACATGGCCTGCAGGACTACTTCCGATCCTGACTAAGGAGGAAATTGACGAGGAGGGAGTTGACGGTGTGGTTTGCAGGCGCTTGGATACAACAGGACAACGGGATTTAGGTGTCCCTGGACTGCTTACGGTCTTAGCCAAAGTTTCTGAACTTGACAGTAACTTATTATGAACGTGCTGCAGGTGCCGTATAAGGGAGGATGTTCCTAGGTGGCTAACGTCCCTACCCCTACTTATTCCACCTTTACATAAGGTACATATGGCAAGACAGTTGTTGTCCGGATTTGGATAGAAATATTGCCAGACCAAAGAGGTGGAATGTTTGATCTTCTGCCCAGGCATGACCGTGATGGGCTTTTTCATCCCATGGACAACAACTGTCTCCCCCGGAGCCTGATTTAAACAAACCACATCACCATCAGAATCCTCCTCGCCAACTTCCTCCTCAGCACCAGCTACACCAGTATCCTCATCCTGTTGTACTTCAACAGTGACATCTTCAATTTGCATATCAGCAAGTGGACTGTGGGTGCTCCTTTCAGCACTTGCAGGGGGCGTGCAAATGGTCAAAAGAGCCACCTCTTCCCGTCCAGTGCTGGGAAGGTCAGGCATCGCAACCGCCACCACACTTGGACTCTCCTTGGGGATTTGTGATATCTTCTTAGAACGCACAGTTCTTCGCTGTGCTTTTGCCAGCTTAACTCGTTTGATTTTCTAAGTGGGAGGAGGGCTTCCATCGTCATGTGAAGCTGAACCACTAGTCATGAACATAGGGAAAGACCTTAGCCGTGTCATAAATGGCATATTGGCAAGTTTACGTTTCTCTTCAGATGATTTAAATGTTTTTTTTAAGGTCATTTTCCTGAACTTTGTCATTTGGGATTGTATGTGGCTTCTACTATGACATTGGGCATCGGCCTTGGCAGACGACGTTGATGGCATATTATCGTCTATGTCATGACTAGTGGCAGCAGCTTCAGCACTAAGAGGAAGTGGTTCTTGATCTTTCTCTATTTTATTTTTATCGGAGAAAGTTTGGTCCTCCATTTATGTTATATCGATTTGATATATACGTGCGGCTAAGGCGCACACAAACACAGAAAATATTTTTTTATTTTTGCTGGAGAGTAGTGCACTTTGTGGGTTACACCACCCTTTAAGAAATGAGCCAGCCGGCTCTTTACTTATGGGACACAGGCGCACGCTTGGCGCTGCTCATTTGTTGATGCACGTGCGGCTACTGCGCACACAATTCACAAACACAGAAAAAATATTTTGTTATTTGGTTTGGAGTGTACTTTGGGGGTTACAGCACCCTTTAACGGTCAAGCCAGCCGGCCCTTTACTTATGACACAGGCGCACGCTTGGCACTACTTTGTTGATGCACGTGCGGCTACTGCACACACAATTCACAAACACAGAAAATATTTTTTTTTTTGGTTTGGACTGGAGTGTACTTTGGGGGTTACAGCACCCTTTAACGGTCAAGCCAGCCGGCCCTTTACTTATGAAACAGGCGCACGCTTGGCACTACTTTGTTGATGCACGTGCGGCTACTGCGCACACAATTCACAAACACAGAAAATATATATTTTTTTGGTTTGGAGTGTACTTTGGGGGTTACAGCACCCTTTAACGGTCAAGCCAGCTGTCCCTTTACTTATGACACAGGCGCACGCTTGGCACTACTTTGTTGATGCACGTGCAGCTACTGCGCACACAATTCACAAACACAGAAAAAATATTTTGTTATTTGGTTTGGAGTGTACTTTGGGGGTTACAGCACCCTTTAACGGTCAAGCCTGCCGGCCCTTTACTTATGACACAGGCGCACGCTTGGCACTACTTTGTTGATGCACGTGCAGCTACTGCGCACACAATTCACAAACACAGAAAAAATATTTTGTTATTTGGTTTGGAGTGTACTTTGGGGGTTACAGCACCCTTTAACGGTCAAGCCAGCCGGCCCTTTACTTATGACACAGGCGCACGCTTGGCACTACTTTGTTGATGCACGTGCAGCTACTGCGCACACAATTCACAAACACAGAAAAAATATTTTGTTATTTGGTTTGGAGTGTACTTTGGGGGTTACAGCACCCTTTAACGGTCAAGCCAGCCGGCCCTTTACTTATGACACAGGCGCACGCTTGGCACTACTTTGTTGATGCACGTGCAGCTAATGCGCACACAATTCACAAACACAGAAAATATATTTTCTTTTGGTTTGGACTGGAGTGTACTTTGGGGGTTACAGCACCCTTTAACGGTCAAGCCAGCCGGCCCTTTACTTATGACACAGGCGCACGCTTGGCACTACTTTGTTGATGCACGTGCGGCTACTGCGCACACAATTCACAAACACAGAAAATATATATTTTTTTGGTTTGGAGTGTACTTTGGGGGTTACAGCACCCTTTAACGGTCAAGCCAGCCGGCCCTTTACTTATGACACTGGCGCACGCTTGGCACTACTTTGTTGATGCACGTGCGGCTACTGTGCACACAATTCACAAACACAGAAAAAATATTTTGTTATTTGGTTTGGAGTGTACTTTGGGGGTTACAGCACCCTTTAACGGTCAAGCCAGCCGGCCCTTTACTTATGACACAGGCGCAAGCTTGGCACTACTTTGTTGATGCATGTGCGGCTACTGCGCACACAATTCACAAACACAGAAAATATTTTTTTTTTTGGTTTGGACTGGAGTGAACTTTGGGGGTTACAGCACCCATAAAAGGTCAAGCCAGCCAGCCCTTTACTTATGACACAGGCGCACGCTTGGCACTACTTTGTTGATGCACGTGAAGCTACTGCGCACACAATTCACAAACACAGAAAATATTTTTTTTTTTGGTTTGGACTGGAGTGTACTTTGGGGGTTACAGCACCTTTAACGGTCAAGCCAGCTGGCCCTTTACTTATGACACAGGCGCACGCTTGGCACTACTTTGTTGATGCACGTGCGGCTACTGCACACACAATTCACAAACACAGAAAATATATATTTTTTTGGTTTGGACTGGAGTGTACTTTGGGGGTTACAGCACCCGTTAACGGTCAAGCCAGCCGGCCCTTTACTTATGACACAGGCGCACGCTTGGCACTACTTTGTTGATGCACGTGCGGCTACTGCGCACACAATTCACAAACACAGAAAATATATATTTTTTTGGTTTGGAGTGTACTTTGGGGGTTACAGCACCCTTTAACGGTCAAGCCAGCCGTCCCTTTACTTATGACACAGGCGCATGCTTGGCACTACTTTGTTGATGCACGTGCAGCTACTGCGCACACAATTCACAAACACAGAAAAAATATTTTGTTATTTGGTTTGGAGTGTACTTTGGGGGTTACAGCACCCTTTAACGGTCAAGCCAGCCTGCCCTTTACTTATGACACAGGCGCACGCTTGGCACTACTTTGTTGATGCACGTGCAGCTACTGCGCACACAATTCACAAACACAGAAAAAATATTTTGTTATTTGGTTTGGAGTGTACTTTGGGGGTTACAGCACCCTTTATCGGTCAAGCCAGCCGGCCCTTTACTTATGACACAGGCGCACGCTTGGCACTACTTTGTTGATGCACGTGCAGCTACTGCGCACACAATTCACAAACACAGAAAATATATATTTTTTTGGTTTGGAGTGTACTTTGGGGGTTACAGCACCCTTTAACGGTCAAGCCAGCCGGCCCTTTACTTATGACACAGGCGCACGCTTGGCACTACTTTGTTGATGCACGTGCGGCTACTGTGCACACAATTCACAAACACAGAAAAAATATTTTGTTATTTGGTTTGGAGTGTACTTTGGGGGTTACAGCACCCTTTAACGGTCAAGCCAGCCGGCCCTTTACTTATGACACAGGCGCACGCTTGGCACTACTTTGTTGATGCACGTGCAGCTACTGCGCACACAATTCACAAACACAGAAAATATTTTTTTTTTTGGTTTGGACTGGAGTGAACTTTGGGGGTTACAGCACCCATAAAAGGTCAAGCCAGCCAGCCCTTTACTTATGACACAGGCGCACGCTTGGCACTACTTTGTTGATGCACGTGCGGCTACTGCGCACACAATTCACAAACACAGAAAATATTTTTTTTTTTGGTTAGGACTGGAGTGTACTTTGGGGGTTACAGCACCCTTTAATGGTCAAGCCAGCCGGCCCTTTACTTATGACACAGGCGCACGCTTGGCACTACTTTGTTGATGCACGTGCGGCTACTGCACACACAATTCACAAACACAGAAAATATTTTTTTTTTGGTTTGGACTGGAGTGTACTTTGGGGGTTACAGCACCCTTTAACGGTCAAGCCAGCCGGCCCTTTACTTATGACACAGGCGCACGCTTGGCACTACTTTGTTGATGCACGTGCAGCTACTGCGCACACAATTCACAAACACAGAAAAAATATTTTGTAATTTGGTTTGGAGTGTACTTTGGGGGTTACAGCACCCTTTAACGGTCAAGCCAGCCGGCCCTTTACTTATGACACAGGCGCACGCTTGGCACTACTTTGTTGATGCACGTGCAGCTACTGCGCACACAATTCACAAACACAGAAAAAATATTTTGTTATTTGGTTTGGAGTGTACTTTGGGGGTTACAGCACCCTTTAACGGTCAAGCCAGCCGGCCCTTTACTTATGACACAGGCGCACGCTTGGCACTACTTTGTTGATGCACGTGCGGCTACTGCGCACACAATTCACAAACACAGAAAATATATTTTGTTATTTGGTTTGGAGTGTACTTTGGGGGTTACAGCACCCTTTAACGGTCAAGCCAGCCTGCCCTTTACTTATGACACAGGCGCACGCTTGGCACTACTTTGTTGATGCACGTGCAGCTACTGCGCACACAATTCACAAACACAGAAAAAATATTTTGTTATTTGGTTTGGAGTGTACTTTGGGGGTTACAGCACCCTTTAACGGTCAAGCCAGCCGGCCCTTTACTTATGACACAGGCGCACGCTTGGCACTACTTTGTTGATGCACGTGCGGCTACTGCGCACACAATTCACAAACACAGAAAATATATTTTGTTATTTGGTTTGGAGTGTACTTTGGGGGTTACAGCACCCTTTAACGGTCAAGCCAGCCTGCCCTTTACTTATGACACAGGCGCACGCTTGGCACTACTTTGTTGATGCACGTGCAGCTACTGCGCACACAATTCACAAACACAGAAAAAATATTTTGTTATTTGGTTTGGAGTGTACTTTGGGGGTTACAGCACCCTTTAACGGTCAAGCCAGCCGGCCCTTTACTTATGACACAGGCGCACGCTTGGCACTACTTTGTTGATGCACGTGCAGCTACTGCGCACACAATTCACAAACACAGAAAATATATATTTTTTTGGTTTGGAGTGTACTTTGGGGGTTACAGCACCCTTTAACGGTCAAGCCAGCCGGCCCTTTACTTATGACACAGGCGCACGCTTGGCACTACTTTGTTGATGCACGTGCGGCTACTGTGCACACAATTCACAAACACAGAAAAAATTTTTTTTTGGTTTGGACTGGAGTGAACTTTGGGGGTTACAGCACCCATAAAAGGTCAAGCCAGCCAGCCCTTTACTTATGACACAGGCGCACGCTTGGCACTACTTTGTTGATGCACGTGCGGCTACTGCGCACACAATTCACAAACACAGAAAATATTTTTTTTTTTGGTTAGGACTGGAGTGTACTTCGGGGGTTACAGCACCCTTTAATGGTCAAGCCAGCCGGCCCTTTACTTATGACACAGGCGCACGCTTGGCACTACTTTGTTGATGCACGTGCGGCTACTGCACACACAATTCACAAACACAGAAAATATTTTTTTTTTGGTTTGGACTGGAGTGTACTTTCGGGGTTACAGCACCCTTTAAAGGTCAAGCCAGCCGGCCCTTTACTTATGACACAGGTTCACGCTTGGCACTACTTTGTTGATGCACGTGCAGCTACTGCGCACACAATTCACAAACACAGAAAAAATACTTTGTAATTTGGTTTGGAGTGTACTTTGGGGGTTACAGCACCCTTTAACGGTCAAGCCAGCCGGCCCTTTACTTATGACACAGGCGCACGCTTAGCACTACTTTGTTGATGCACGTGCAGCTACTGCGCACACAATTCACAAACACAGAAAAAATATTTTGTTATTTGGTTTGGAGTGTACTTTGGGGGTTACAGCACCCTTTAACGGTCAAGCCAGCCGGCCCTTTACTTATGACACAGGCGCACGCTTGGCACTACTTTGTTGATGCACGTGCAGCTACTGCGCACACAATTCACAAACACAGAAAATATTTTTTTTTTTGGTTTGGACTGGAGTGTACTTTGGGGGTTACAGCACCCTTTAACGGTCAAGCCAGCCGGCCCTTTACTTATGACACAGGCGCACGCTTGGCACTACTTTGTTGATGCACGTGCGGCTACTGCGCACACAATTCACAAACACAGAATATATATATTTTTTTGGTTTGGAGTGTACTTTGGGGGTTACAGCACCCTTTAACGGTCAAGCCAGCTGGCCCTTTACTTATGACACAGGCGCACGCTTGGCACTACTTTGTTGATGCACGTGCGGCTACTGTGCACACAATTCACAAACACAGAAAAAATATTTTGTTATTTTTTTTGGAGTGTACTTTGGGGGTTACAGCACCCTTTAACGGTCAAGCCAGCCGGCCCTTTACTTATGACACAGGCGCACGCTTGGCACTACTTTGTTGATGCACGTGCGGCTACTGCGCACACAATTCACAAACACAGAAAATATATATTTTTTTGGTTTGGACTGGAGTGAACTTTGGGGGTTACAGCACCCATAAAAGCTCAAGCCAGCCAGCCCTTTACTTATGACACAGGCACACGCTTGGCACTACTTTGTTGATGCACGTGCGGCTACTGCGCACACAATTCACAAACACAGAAAATATTTTTTTTTTTGGTTTGGACTGGAGTGTACTTTGGGGGTTACAGCACCCTTTAATGGTCAAGCCAGCTGGCCCTTTACTTATGACACAGGCGCACGCTTGGCACTACTTTGTTGATGCACGTGCGGCTACTGCGCACACAATTCACAAACACAGAAAATATATATTTTTTTGGTTTGGAGTGTACTTTGGGGGTTACAGCACCCTTTAACGTTCAAGCCAGCCGGCCCTTTACTTATGACACAGGCGCACGCTTGGCACTACTTTGTTGATGCACGTGCGGCTACTGCGCACACAATTCACAAACACAGAAAAAATATTTTGTAATTTGGTTTGGAGTGTACTTTGGGGGTTACAGCACCCTTTAATGGTCAAGCCAGTCGGCCCTTTACTTATGACACAGGCGCACGCTTGGCACTACTTTGTTGATGCACGTGCGGCTACTGCGCACACAATTCACAAACACAGAAAATATATATTTTTTTGGTTTGGTTTGGAGTGTACTTTGGGGGGACAGCACCCTTTAACGGTCAAGCCAGCCGGCCCTTTACTTATGACACAGGCGCACGCTTGGCACTACTTTGTTGATGGACGTGCGGCTACTGCGCACACAATTCACAAACACAGAAAATAATTTTTTTTTTGGTTTGGACTGGAGTGTACTTTGGGGGTTACAGCACCCTTTAACGGTCAAGCCAGCCGGCCCTTTACTTATGACACAGGCGCACGCTTGGCACTACTTTGTTGATGCACGTGCAGCTACTGCGCACACAATTCACAAACACACAAAAAATATTATTTTTTTAGCACTTGGGGGAGCACTCCTGATGGTCAGAGCACCCCCTGGACAACACTACAGCACCCCTTTAGGACTAGGACACTGCACAGGACTTTGGAGTGGACACAGCCCCTATGGAGAACTGACTGCACAACACAGTCCAGCCAGCCCCTATGGACTTTGAAGTAGTGGACACAGCCCCTATTAACAACAGCAGCACAGCACAACACAGCCAGCCCCTATGGACTTTGAAGTAGTGGACAACAGCAGCACAGCGCAGCACAGCACAGCACAGCACAACACTACTCTGCACTACACTACACTACACTACACAGCCCAGCCAGCCCTAACTCCCACCCTCCCTCTTCACTGTCCACAGCCAAGTGAGAAAATGGCGCCGACGCGGGTACCTTATATAGGATCCAAAACCCTCGAGACCCGGAAGGCGGGATGATGACGTTTTGCTTCGATTTCAGATCCGAGTCAGGCGGGAAAAGTCGAGCCTGACTCGGATCTGACTCGGATCGGGGGGCTCGGGGGGGTTCGGATTTCAGAAATCCGAACCCGCTCACCCCTAGGGTAGAGCAGTGCTAAATCGGTTCTAACCTAATAGGATCCAAGCATTTATGACAAGCATGATAAAGAGACCTTAACGTCTTGAAAGCTTAATATTACTTCTATTAGCCAGTTTTTTTTCTAATGCCAAGATGTCCCTGTTTTGCTTGTCTGGTATGTTGATATTGCAAATGTATTGAGGAAAACATACACTGCTTATACAACCATAGTGCAACCTTGCTTTGAATTTAATTTAAAAAATATTTAACAGTACAAACATATGGAAATGTACAAATTACATATAAAAGTATATGAATAAAAAATTACATATGAATAATATATTCTCATATAATGAAATGATAATATAAAATAAGCAGCTGCTGCTTTGGGTCTGTAATTGTGAAAATGATTGTGATCTTGGACATACGCACAAATTAGCAAGCCAGCTGGCTTCTACAGACTGCATCGGCTGCAGCCCCTAGAAGCCGGCTAGTAGCAGGGGTGTATCTAGTGATCAAAGTGCCCCTGGCAATGTAATGGACTGGCGCCCCCCTTTTCAGTGCCTCCAATAGTAATCCCCCAATATTCATCCTCCCTATGCTGCATTGCCCCCAGTAGTAGCCCCCCCTATACAGTGCCCCCAGTAGTAGCCCCCCCTATACAGTGCCCCCGGTAGTAGTCCCCCCATACGGTGCCCCCCAGTAGTAGACCCCAGTAGTAGTCCCCCCTATACAGTGCCCCCAGTAGTAGTCCCCCCTATACAGTGCCCCCAGTAGTGGCCACCCCCTAAATTGCCCCCAGTATTGCCCACCCCTATACAGTGCCCCCAGTAGTAGCCACCCACCCCCTAAATTGCCCACAGTAGTGGCCACCCCTATACAATGCTCCCAGTAGTGGCCACCCCAATAAATTGCCCCCATTAGTGGCCACTCCTATACAGTGCCCCCCAGTAGCGGGTACCCCACCATAAAGTGCCCCCAGTAGCGGCCACCCCCTATTTCAGTGCCCCCCCCCTGTAGTGCCAGGATTACACACACAAACACATACACAAAGAACAAAGAAAAATTCAACTTATCTGATCCCCGCTCCTGACGCAACCGCCGCTATCCGCTCTGAGTCCAGGCCGCTCTTCTCCTGCATGGGAGAGACGTCATGACGTGTGACATCTCTCCCATCACATGCTGCAGGGGGATCCAGCACACGGAGCTCATTAGTGAGCTCCAGCTGGCTCCCTCCATGGACGACACAGCAGCAAATGAGAGTCTGTCTGACTCTCATTAGCTGACTGCTATTACAAACACACAGCCGCCGCTGGCGGCTGTGTGTTTGTAAACTGTATAGGGCAGACCGCTATCACTGCGGTCTGCCCTACACTTGTGGGGCCGGGGGACTTGTCCACCCCATGGCTACTGGTGGCACTGCCGGGCGGCGCCCCCCTTTAGTCGGCACCCATGGCGAGTGCCATCCTAGCCAATGAGTAGATACGCCCCGGGCTAGTAGGGAAGTTGTTTCCCTGGGGAAGCACTCTCTGCTATCGCAGTCCAGACTGGCAGGCCCAGGGGAGAAAATACCTCCCTGGGCTGTGGGACTGTGTGTCCACCATGTAATTAGCAGGGAATGCTTCCAATGGATAGTCACTGCAACTGTAAGGCAGTCCCTGCGGGTGGCATATTTTATTGGGGGGGGCTGCAGTCATGCATCCTTTAGGTAAAATCCACCACTGAGAATAAGTTGTAACCTGCTGATATTTTGTTAGTCATGCAAATACTACTTGCTATTTTAGATCTTTAAATCACAATGATTTTCTGATGATTATACACATTTTGAGTGTAGGCATATCCCGCACACCCTTTAAAATCTATGATCTAGTTTATATAGTTTCCACAATGCATACAACGTTTCTTATCTATGGATCACACAAGATCCATTCGTTCAGCAAAGTATACAGCATAGTTTCTCCAAAGCATGTAGTCTTACACGTGTCATATATAATTACATTTACAGTACGTTGACCGTTGTATAAGCAGCTGCTTTTTGCAAATAACCTACTTCAGTGTACACAGATAAAATGACAAGCATGACTCCAGATAAGCAACACGCAATCAGGTGTTGAGTGAAGATATTCAAATGTTGTGCTGGTTTGTGCACTCTGTAAGTAAGGTGTGTAAAGCAGTGATGCACTAGAATAGAATGTACTAAATAAAATCTAACAGTAGTAATAATAATAATATATATTAATCAATAAATACACATTTCTTTGCCAAAACTCATTGATTATATATGGGATAACACTACCCTTACTATGCATTATAAGAATATTAGAAGTCCTCATATAATTATGATGGGTCCAGTATAGTTTTCATAATGTTGACCTGAGAACGTCAACATGGTCATTGTATCGACTTTGAACATGTTGACATGTTCATAATATCAACAATGACCATGTTGACATTTAGTATGTCGACACTGATAAACTGTCGACATGGTCAGAATGCCGTTGCTTTATTTTTGTCAGTGTATCCCTAACCCTAATAGTAACACTTATCTTTACGCTAACCCTAAGCTTAATGGCCATGCACCTCTACAATTAAAAATGCAGTCTCTCCATCTCATTATGCTATTTTCACACCTTTCCACTCCTAAGGGTGGGCTTAGAAAGGTAGGCATTGCCACATCACAACAGGAATGTTCATGTGACAATGAGGGTGTGGCTACATGCCCATGTATGCAAGTATGCCCAAACTCATGCGCATTACTGCTCGCACCAGTGGCAACAACGCATGGAACCGGTACACCGCCGCTCTGTTATATATCCTTCCCTGTCAGCTGCATTACTGCAGAGCAGGTGTCCTAAGTTACAACCATTTTGATACAATTTCTGAGAGATAATTTACTAATAGCTAAGTGTATAGTAAATGCCATTTATGGAATAGCAAATTGAGGGACCTTAGTATGTATATTGTTTTGAGATATCATGCACCTGGTTTTGGAAACATATAGATTAATGCATTTTTGTGTTATATATGACCCATAGGGGTTTATTTCGTAAGCATCAGATTTGCTGTTTAATTGAAACCGACAGGCAGATTTTAGTCTAAAAAAACACTATTTTGACTGTCATTTGTCATCCTCCGTAGATTACCATCAGATTTAAAACCCCTATTCCGCAGCAAATCTGATGGCAGATTTAAAGCACTACACCGATCACTATGATCTGTGCAGGCTTTGTTTTATTAGTAATTAATCAATTAATAATTAATTAAAAATTGTAACATGAAAAAAATATGGCATTGAGCTCGCCCCCTAGCTCCGGGCCTCTGAGCCTAGGCTGGTATTGTCAAATAAGGGAAAAAAACAGTGTGGTGTCCCCCCTATTTTCCAATAACCAGCACTAGGCTGAAACAGCCAGGGAAGCTGACGCTATAGCAGTGGGTCCCCATTTCACTAGGGATTCCAGCCCTGGGCTGAATAGTTTGGGGATGGTTGCCACTATGACAGGGGGACCCCACACTGTGTGTCCCCCTGCCATAGTATCAGCTGCCCTGGCTGGTTCAGCCTAGTGCTGGATATTAGAAAATAGATAAGACCCCACACAGTTTTTTCCCCTTACATTCCAATACCAGCCTAGGGTCCGTGGCCCAAATTCTGAGTATAGTGATCTGTGCAGTGCTTCACACCAACTCGCTCATAGGCAGGTCTATTATTTTGGCAAGTTTGATGTCAGGATTGAAAGTTGGTCCGATGTTCTATTGCCATCTAAAAAGTCGTGTTTTTCCTGTAAATCCCTGATTTGCAAATCCGACGGAAGATCACAGAAAAAAACAAATTTGAAACTTAGTAAATTTACCCCCTAGGGTTTCTCTCACTTTTTTACAACACATATTACTACAGTATGTATGTGCTCTCTCAGCATGAAGAAATGTAGACTTTTCGTTTTCATAGTATTAATGTATTATACAAATGTACACAGCAGGAGAGATCATGAACAATATAAACACTCAACTGCACTAGAGGATGGAATGACATCTTTTTCGCCATGCTAAAATATATATGCAAAGTCTAATGTCATTATTCTGCACCTGTATAATGGTCACTTATCCAGACCTGACAACTCCATTGTAACATTAAAATGATGCAGTATGTAAAAATTGTAAATAACCATCTACGCATGATTAATTAGGTTTGTAAGTATTGTTGCTAAACTAGTCTATATTTCTAAAGATTTCAATAGTTCAAAGATTGCCCTATGGCAGTCTGGCCAATACATCTTCTAGCACACACCGTTTACAAGCATTTTTCTTCTCAATATGTTGTCTTTGGTTGGTGCGACATTGTTTGAGTACAGGTCTGTTTGGGTCACTGTGTTTTTCTTTACATCTCAGCAGTGGTGCTGAGTGCAGCACTTCGACCATACATCTTCCATGTCACTGCTATCAAAGGCACAAGGATGTGTCCTGGTGACCAATCAGGGACAGTCCTGCATCTTCACAAAGGGACATATTGGCAAACCAAGTCTTTTTTAATGACAGTCATTGTTCAATATGAACAAAAGAAGGTCCTGAATATTTACATGTCGCCTTGTATATGGGTCATCTATAAGGCACATTCATCATATCTGGAATCAGAGGAAGAGCACTGCATACATTTTGTCAAAATCTGCCATTGTCATATGCACACGGATGTCTGCTGACACAGAAATGGAACAAAAGTTTTGATTAATCACTTTCTCTCCGTGTTCCAATGTGCTTCCATAATCCTGATAATAAGAAGCCTTTTCAGCTTCAAAATCTAAAGACGCTATGAACCAGATTATTCCATTGTTTATTATCAGTATGGACATAAGAAGTATTTAGTTTAATCACATGAACAACACTTGCAGTTTGAACTAAGAACTTTAGGAAATGATAACAAAACATTCCTAAAGCAGAGCTACAAAAAGATAAAGTCAGTAAATAAGGTCAGTTTGTCTGGTTAAAAAACTAGTGGCCGGTATACAAAATAAAACACTATTGAACTTTATCTGAGGTTGCTGTATTCAGGCAGCAGCATTTCCAGATAAATGCGCTTTAACAGTGTTTAATCAAGTGATTTTGCATATGTTCATTTATCAATCAGATATTAATTAAAGTACAAATCTCATGTGCAAACAGAGTGGCTTATCTACACTCCGAGTATGCACCTATCACACACATATGCAAATGTAAGCGGATTGGGCTGAAGCTTGCATGAAAGGATATTTGATAAGAAACCGATAAGTCAAGAAAGACAGAGAACACATGTATTGTAAATGGTACACATACTAAAAATAATATTTCCAGTAAATAAAAATAGACTTTTATTTAGTCATTGCCGGAATATGTAAAACTAACAGGCATTTACCAAGGTAGGCAAATGTTTTAAAATATAGTGAATACATTTCTATATCTAAAATGACAGAAAACATGGTCTAAAGCTGTTTCAACACAATAAACCTTGGGGTAGATTTACTAAAGCTTCTACAACAGACAATTTTAGATGTTGCCCATAGCAACCAATCAGATACTGTTTGTCATTTTCTAGAATTCAATACAGAAATGATTGACAGAATCTGATTGGTTGCTATGGGAAATACCACCATTTTTAGAAGCTTATTCTTTGTTGTTTGTAAAAATGTATTAATTGTAATTTGCATTGCTCAGTCAATAGCAATACGGAGGGTTGCCACACCTAGAACTCTTGTCTTTGTGCTCAATATATTTCCTGCTGCCTAAGATCTATTTATGTAAGGATTTTCCTATGTTTTGATGAACTTCAACAAAATGAAAGCCATTATTGTTACTTATGATTTTATATATATATTTTTTACATACATTATTACATTTAAAATTATATACATGTTTTACTTTTTAAATTTGAATATTTATAACAGCATGTGGTTGTTTTGTTTTGTTTGCTTTGCTTTGCTTTGCTATGAAATAAAGCATTTGGAACACCCCCCTCTAGAAATCCTGTGCTGGATGTTGGCCTTAAGTTGCCCAATACTATCGGACAGTGTGAAATAGTATTATGCCTATTTTGCTAAATCAACCTGTACATTTATCATAAATTCAGGTGTAAAATCATATCTACATGTAGTGTCCTTCCTTCACTCATTAAAACAACTTAAAAAGTTGGTGAAAACAATATACACCCAGGTGGTGTCTAGAACCACCCTGGAAACGTGTCTAGTAGACTTCAGACAGAAAGAGGTTCGGTGTTAAGTCCTGGTGATAAAGTCTGGCTGTCAACCAAGCATCTGAGATTAAGGGGTCTATGTACTAAGCAGTGATAAGAGACAGAGTGAAAAGTGATAAGTAAGTGATAAGGTGCCAGCCAATCGGCTCCCAACTGCCATCTCACAGGCTGTGCTTGAAAAATGACAGTTGGGAGCTGATTGACTGGCACCTTATCACTTCCTTATCACTTTTCACTCTGTCTCTTATCACTGCTTAGTACATAGACCCCTAAGAGTTCCAACCATGAAGTTTGCTCCCAGATACATTGGTCCTTTCCAGATTCTCCAGGTGATCAACCCAGTGGCGTTCCGTTTGAAATTACCTGGTACACTTAGGATACCCAATGTGTTTTATGTGACCCTCCTAAAACCCCTGGTGCTTAATCGTTTCTCAGCACATTGCAGTCCTCCTCCTGAGATTTCAGTGGACCATCAAGAAGTGTATGAGGTGAAACAGATCTTGGACTCCTAGGGGATCTGTTCAGTTCCTGGTAGATTAGAAGGGGTATGGCCCTGAGGAATGTTGTTGGGTCAAGGACTCAGACATTCATGCACCTCAACTACCTCAAATTCCATCATAAGTTTCCAGAGCGCAGGACATCCCCAAACTAGCCCAGCTAAGCCATCCCAAGGCACCGCTATAATAAGAATACTGTAGTGTAAAGGAAATAGTTAAGAGCAGCTGCAGCTGCATATAAAGAATACAAATAAAAAAGTGAAATACCTATATAAAAAACAGACAGTGAAGCATTAAAATGTGTTGAATGAAAACTGTGTTATACTGCAGTGCCCTGAAGCAGATCAACCAAAGCAATCCAGGGAGACCCACGCCCCAAAAATGAACCAAAGCTGCACTACACAGTCTAAATATTTGCAGGACTTACCTATATTATGCCACTGACTGGTGTGCATATTACAATGCCAGATTTCATGCTCTAAACCAATGTAGTAGGGGTGCTAGTCTGAGTCAAAAATGTCTTAAGCTTTCAGCTGTGCAAAGCAATGCACTGATTGGATTTATATAGGAAATGGGCCTCAGACTGCACACCCTGAACATATATATATATATATATACATATATATATACATATATATATATATATATATATATATATATATATATATATATATATCAATGCTATAAGTGGCGCACAAAGCTCAAAATTGACACAAGGTATATCGTACAATGTAAATTAAACAATTAAATTATTACGTGAATTATACACTCCCAAATTAGAGGTGGCAGCCGATTGCTTCCCCAGGATAGTTTAATCAGTAGACCATCAAAGTGTAAATATAAAAAAGTTGTGGAAGGTAGGCGCCTTCAGTGTACCAGTCAGTAGACAATGTTCATAGAGGGTTAGTACTCCACAGGCTCCTTTGGGGTGATTCCTGAGGTATCCTCACATTACGACCCTCACAGTGTGTATCTCAAAATAAACACAAAAAAACATAGTGTAGCTAGAAATAAAACAATATATATAGTGCTCAAATATACTGGGAATAGTGAAGAGATATTCAATGAAAATGCACTCCACTCGTGCTCACAATACAGATTTCCCGCACCAATGATATCAAAGCCTTGTACCGACTGTGTGTCTTTGTAATTTAGCATAGATTAGGTTCTTTGCTTATCCTGGACTTCCTTCACTTCCATAAATGTGTCACATCCGTATGGAGAGATATATAGGAATAAAGAAAGCCTCCAATAGTGTATTACGTTTATAACACACAGAAATTTAATAAGTATAATAAAGACTCGTACATAAATTAAAAAATAAAATAGCTCATCTGTCTGGTAGAAGAAGGTTAACAACAGTGTATTCTGCTCAATGCGTTTCGTCCCGCTTGGAATTCTGGGGACTTCTTCAGGAGTAGGAACAGCGTTGGTATAGTCAGGCACCTTACATAGATATATACCACTATCTATTCGTTTAATTGAATAGCAGCCGGGTGTTCATCAGCGTCATGTCTCCACATGTGCGCATGTGCGAGAGCGCACACGTCTCGCGCGTCCATGCCATCAATGCAAACCCATTCCTGGCCGGGGCTTACCTCCCCATCACCTGCATTTATTCTCCTTGTCCGCGTGCACCAGGTCCCCGCACACTGGCTCATGCAACGGATGGAAAGCAGGTCATTTTATCTCTAGTGGTAATCAGATTAATACTATATATGGCGGCCATGTTTTTGTAGTCCGTGGTGGCTGCCATTTTTCATTAGTCCGCGTTACATCAAGTAACCCATTGAATTCTAATTGCAAATAAAGTCAATGTAAATGTGCAGCATATGATGTATTTAGTTTGTGCCAGAGTATACCAAACGCTGGAGGGCAGGAGAGGTCATAAAAATAAATAAATAGATAGATAAATAAATGTTTGACTAAAAATATTAAGAGAACCCAAATATGTCATAAATATATATAATATAAATAACATATGTAAAAAGTTAAAATAATGCATATAATAAAAATATATAATGAAGAATGATACTAAAATCAGGTAAACCATAAATTAGAGAAAAGGTGTGATCTCATAACCCTCATTCAAACCATTGGGGTTAAGGGTATCCAACGCATAGATCCAATACATCTCATGTTTCGCTAATTTATTATCTGTATTGTGAGCACGAGTGGAGAGCATTTTCACTGAATATCTCTTCACTATTCCCAGTATATTTGAGCACTATTTATTGTTTTATTACTAGCTACACTATGTTTTTTTCTTTTTTTGTGTTTATTTTGAGATACACACTGTTAGGGTCGTAATGTGAGGATACCTCAGGAATCACCCCAAAGGAGCCTGTGGAGTACTAATCCTCTATGAACATTGTCTACTGACTGGTACACTGAAGGCGCCTACCTTCCACAACTTTATATATATATATATATATATATATATATTTGGAGGTACTACCTGTGGAGACAATACATACAAAAAGAAATACAAATGCACAACTCCAAATTAACTGATTATATATAAATAAATACATTTTTGCAGAAAATAGAGGTTTTTGCCATAATCTTTCCCAAGGTTATGGGCCTACCCACCACATCCGGGTAACCACCTGGATAGTATTAAACCCTTGGCATGAAGGTAGATCCGACACGAAGTCCATGGAAATGTGAGTCCAAGGACAATCAGGCACTGGTAGTGGCAACAAGGGACCTGAATGAGAGGGCAGAGGAACCTTGTGCTGAGCACAAATATGACAGGATGCCACAAAGTCCTTAACATCTTGACGTGCCGTCGGCCACCAATACCCCCTGAGGATTAATTCCAAAGAGCATGTGCCCACTGAAGCAATTTAGACCAGAATTCAAGTGCTACAAATGTTTTCCCTGGTGGAATCTTGACCTTGTTGGTAACAGCCACGAAACAAGCAGGGTTTAGAATGGGCTTGTCCTCCTTTAATTCCTCTACCTCAGCAGAACTGAATATTCTTATTACCCGGCCGGTAGGTAATCACCAGATTAAACCGATCAAAAAATAACAACCATCTAGACTGATTGTAGTTTAAACAGTGGGCCGTCTTGAGATAAGTCAAGTTCTTATGATCGGCATATACTGTCACCGGAAATTTAGCTCCCTCCAACAAGTATCGCCATTCATGAAGAGCCAACTTGATGGCCAGTAGTTCCTTATCCTCACTGGCACAGAGAACTTTTGGTAGAAGAACCCACAGGAGTACCACTTGTTTTCTTTATCCCTCTGTAACAGCACTGTGCCCACACAAACTGTGGAGGCGTCCACCTCCAAGAAAAAGGTAGATCACAATTTGGTTGCCTCAGAATGGGTGCTGAAAGGAAGCACTGCTTCAAATGGGAGAAAGCTTCTTCTGCCTCAGGTGGCCATACACAAGTGTCTTGACTGTTTTTGGTAAGAGCAGTGATGGGAGCTGCAATGGATGTTTAATTCCTGATGAACTGGCGGTAGAAATTGCAAAAACTCAGGAAGCATTGTATAGCTTTCAACCCGACTGGACGGGGCCAGTTTACAATGGCGGCAAACTTCTCTGGGTCCATTCTAAAGCAGGAACCCGAAATTATGTACCGCAGAAATGTTAGTTCCTTTTGCATGAAGGAGCATTTCTCAAGCTTGTAAAGAAGTTGATTAGCCTGGAGATGTGACAGCACCTCACACACATGTTGGCGATGACTTGCTATATCCTACAAAAATATCAGGATATCGTCCAGATATACCACTATGTACTTATATAACAGATCCCGGAAGATATGATTCATATAATTTTGGAAAACAGCTGGGGCATTGCTTAATCCAAATGGCATGACTAAGTATTCGTAGTGGCCATCACTGGTATTAAAGGCCGTCTTCCACTTGTCCCCAGACCAGATTCTGATTAGGTTGTAAGCCCCACAAATATCTTGGTGAAAATCTTTGACCCTTTTGTTTGGTCAAAGAGTTCAGAAATCAGAGTTAGGGGATACTGCTCCTTAATAGTAATCTCATTCAGACCTCGGTAATCGGTGCATGGTCTCAAACCTCCATCCTTCTTCTTAACGAAGAAAAGACCAGCTCCGGCAGGTGATTTAGACTCCCTGAAGAACCAACGCTCCAGATTTTCCATAACGTATTCAGTTACTGCCTGGGACTCGGGAAGCGAAAGAGGAAAAATTCTTCCATGGGGCGGCTCCTTCCAAGGTAATAGGTCTAAAGTGCAATGTCAATCCTAATGATCAGGAAGCATCTCTGCGGCCTTTTTATTGAATACGTCTCTGAAGGACTGGTATGAATCTGGGAGCTGGTCTTCCGGAGAGACGACTGAACTTCGAATGGCACGGTGTGGAGGTTTAACAGGTGATAAACAGGATCCACAGCATTGGGAACCTCACAACAGAATTTGAGGTTCTTCCCAGTCTAGAACAGAGGTATGCTTGTGGAGCCAAGGAAGACCCAGAATGATCGGACTCTTGGCTGATAAGAGTATGTAGAATGCTATCGACTCTCAATGAAGAGCACCTATTTGCATTGTGATCTCTGTCGTCCGTGAATGAATGTTAGCCGTAGGAAGTTTATTCCCATCTACACTGATGATTCAAACAGGGGCAGTGGCACACTTGAAATTTCTAACTCTTGAACCTTCTTACTTGTGATGAAATTGCCATCAGCTCCTGAGTCAACAAATGGCCTTGAAGTCTTCAGAGGAATTTTCCATGACCAATGTTACATTGATGGAGAACTGAGAAGCAGCATTGTCTTTTGGGGTGTGTTGAAACGCACCTAATCTGACCACCCCTCGATCAGTTAGGCCTTCTCGTTTCCCTGCTACTCGCAGGGCTCATCAAAGAGATTCCAAAAAGCTGTCAGGAACTCAGCGCTGTTGTGACCAGAGGATCATTCCTTTCCCATAATGGAGAGGCCCAAGCCAATGCCTGACCAGACAGTAGCGATATCATGTAAACCACCTTCGTCCTGTTGGAAGGGAAGTTTGCCGCCTGAACTTCAAACTGAATCGAGCACTGGTTCAGGAATCCATGACTGCCTTTGGGAACCCCATCATACTTTGCTGGATTCAGAATCTGTAATGGCGCGGAAGCACCTCCAGCTTGTACAGTCACCATAGGAGATGGAACTGGTTGTACCGGAGGTGCCTGACGACACCGACTCATTGCATTAGCTTCTGCAAACACTGCATAATCTGAGCCTGGTCTTGTTCTTGCTTCTTGACTCTGGTGAGGAGGTTCTCAAGCAGGTCACGTGGTGACAAATTACTACGTGGTGACAAATTACTCTGTTGGGGCCAGAGTAACTCTCGGGTAGATAGTGGATGCATCCCGTATTTGGGGAATTGTCGTGATCTATTCCTGAGGCACGGAGTCTAATGAGTTGGTGGCATTCACCAGGGATCCTCGCAAGAAGGTATGGATTTAGCTGCGTCCGACATACAGGTCGCGGCCCTCAGGGTAGAATTCCCTATACAGGTGCTGGCAAACTCTGGATGGAGCAGAGTAGTCTTTTAGTGTAGTCAACAGGCCAGGTCAGAACCAAACAGAGACGGTACCATGGAGCAGATGTATGAGGAAAGCCAAGGTCAGAATCAGATATCAAACGCAGACGAAATCAAAGTCACGAACAAAGCCAAGGTCAGGAACAGATAACAGAATATGCACAGGAAGGCTGAAGTAAGGTAATGGAGCCAATACTCTAGCACCTGTGTGCTGCCAGAGACTCCCTCTTATAGGGAGGAGATCAAATCCCGCGCCAAACGTGACTTCACGTTTGGCGCACCTGACCCTTTAAATTTTATCACGGTCACTGTGCATGCTCCTAGGAGAGCCATGGTCACCTGTCACAGCCACAGGAGGGAGCCGGGTGCATCGGCAGCAGGCTCCGCGGACTCCATGCTTGCTGTCTGACAGTCCAGTGCTGCCAGACCCAGTAAGTAACCCCCGGTGTCCAGCACACTATGACACTAACGTAGTATTATCCCATCACCTTTTTCACCATAAACCTTCTTGCAGCAACTGATCCCCCTAGTATCCATATGTCCCATTTGTGGCATTACTCCCATCCCTTGTGTCCATATATCTCAACTGTAACATTGCCTCACCACAACCCCCAGTGTCCATATGCCCACACTGTTGCCTATAACCCAACCACTCCAGGGGCAGCAGATCTCACAGTGGCATTAATCTCCCTCCATCCCCAAAGGCCACAGAGTATCCCCCCCAACACACACACACAGTGCTGTTAACTCCTTACGCACAATGCAGTAGATGTCTCATGGGGACAAATGATCAGACCCCCCCAGCTGCAGCTGACCTCTGCACTGGTAGGGGAACTGAAGTTTCCACTTTTGTAATAGCCACATGTGCTGAAGAATGCCAAGTGCCCAGCATTCTAGGGTACAAAAATCATCAAGTGATGTCTGTGGTCAAAGACCTCTACATCACTACAGGGGGCAAGAGGAGCTGGAGGAAATCTGTTCTGCACGGTTGCATGGAAGACAACCCTGTCAGTGAAAGCCCATCACCAGTTAAATGGTTAAATATGGCCAAAAATGAACTCATCATTTGAACCCTTCCATAGCCCCATCCATCTCTTTCTGTTGACAATATCTTTGTCACGATTCAGTGCAAGAATTCCTCTGTGGAGGACGGTGAGCCGAGGGGTTCGGGTGACTAGGGGAGTGACTAGACTAGGTCTCCTAGTTGCGGCCAAACCCAGGTTTGGCTAGACCTGCCCAGAGGCGCGGAGTCTAACTCACTTGGTGGTTTTCTCCAGTGACCCCTCCAATTGGGATTTGGTTTTCAGCTGCACCAAGTGAGCAGGTCGCGGCCCTCTGGACAGGTACCTGGGAATGGCAGAAGACCGGAAACTATAATGAATGCAATATAACTGGAGGTGAATGGAATGAATGAACTCTGGAAATGGAACTGAATGCTATAACACAGGCAATGACTGGAAACAGTTAAGTATGCAGAAAAACACAGACATATACTGGGGATTGCAAAGGCAAGAGCAGAGTGGACTCAGTGAATATATGGAAATGCTGGAAATGATTGGAGCTGATTACCGGAGACAAGACACTGAGCAAAGAACACAGACATATACTGGAGATTGCACAGACAAGAGCAGAGTGGACTCAGGGAATATATGGGAACGCTGGAAATGATTGGCAGAGACAAGACACAAAGAGAAGTCAGGCATACACTAGGAGAGTGCTAAATGCAAGTGCAGATTTGCACTGACAAGACACAGGGCAGATTGACACAGATATGTGCTGGGAGGTCCAACTGTGGGCTAATTAATACCAGCAGGTAATCTGACACCTCAGTGACACAAGGAAGCTGCAATACCAGCAGCACATATACAAAGACACACAGACATAGAAAACAAAACAGTCTGGATACTGGGAGAGAACTACTCTCAGACTAAGAATAGCTTGGAAGCTAATACTGGAAACTGGAGAACTGTGAACAGGCTGAAGTAACTCTCTGAAAGATTAGCACAGAGCAACGCTGGTATCACTGGAACAGAGAAGAAGAAGTTGAACAGCAACTTCATGGAGTTCTGGAGGCGGATTTATACCCAGGGGTAGCAGATTACTGGAGCACAGCATCAGCTGACTGAAATCATGCTACCATAGGTTAGGAGTACTGTCACATGAGAGGAACTGTCATGGCGGCGCCCATGATGGGAACTCCGATCCCCAGCACACACAGTGACCATGGAAGCTCGCAAAAAGCACCTAAGGCAGAATACTCAGCCCCACATCCATCACTGCACCAGACGTCTGACCGCAAGGAAGTCAGGGGAAGCCGGCAAGGAGGTGAGAGAGGCCGATCCTAGGCTGAACCCTGACAATCTTCCTCCTGGCCATTTCTAAAATCTGCTGCTTGGGTGACAGACTCCTCCCCTTCTTCACCCCACATATTCAATCTATGTCTTATTCTTGCTGTTTCCATCTCAGAAACATGTTTAAGATTAAGCCCTTTCTTACCCCTGATGCCACCAAAACCCTTATCCAAGCACTCAACATCTACCACCTCAACTAATGTAACCTCCGTCTCTATGCTCTCCCAGTAACCTGCTTTTCCATCTCCCTCAGAAGCTAGCTTAAACTCCTTACTCTAACTTACAAAGCGTTCAATCACTCTAAATATACAACTCTTTTCTGTCCCCACTCCCTCAGCTTTGCCTCCAGTTGTCACCACAATTCCACAATGGTTTCCTCCTCTCATGATTACTTCTAAGATTTCTCTCCATTCTTTCCTCTTCCTCTGGAACTCACTTTCTTACAAACCTCTATTGATTGCAAAATTGTATTGCATTTATATATATTAGTAATAATTTGGAGTTGTGCACCTGAGATTTGTCTGTTTCTGTGCCTGCAATTAGTCTCATCAGGTAGCACCTCCCATCATATATATAGTCAGGTTGTGCAGTCCAGAAATCTTTCCCAAAGTCAGACTTTGCACAAGACTTGAAAGCTTCAAATATTCATTCAAAATGCACCTTTCATTAAAGCCTGCCATCTGTTGGCCTAAATCTCTACTCTTCTCTCCTCCCTCTATCCTTCTCCCCAGTTTACCCTCCAGCTGTCCTCTTCTCTTTATTTAAGCTCTCATGGACATTGCTTCCTTTCTCATATAGCTCCCCAGCACTATCCTTGCTTTTAGTGCCCCTTATCCCTTGTCTCCTAGTCCCTTTCAGTGACCCTGACTCCGTGTGCTAGCCCATCATTGGGCACAGGCTCATTGACTGCTGAACTGACTTCCCCTCCCATTGATTCACCTCCATTTGCCTGTCAAAGTATAGTGAGTTCCCCAAGTGAGTTCACCTCTAGTCCAAGTACTACCTAGTTTGTTGATTTAATGCTCCATGTTGTTCAATAGATACAGTACAATATGTCAAATTACAGTTACTGTACCATTGACAGGTCACATATTACTGTTACTATGTATATACCCTGTACAGCACGGTGGAAACTTTGCGGCGTCTAAAAAGGATAATAATAATAATAACCTTCCTTCTGTTAAATCTGCCTTCCTGACCCATATATTACAAATATATATGGAAAGTTCCCATACTTTGCAATTGCCTGATATATTTTACATTGAGTACAACCTATTGTCCTCCACTCAGAATTCAGACAAGGGAGGGAATTTCATTGCTGGCAATGTGCCACCAAGCATTGCTGCAATGCCCAGTTGCACACACCAGACAGTAATGGTATGCCCTACATTGCAATTTACCTGTGCACCCCTACTGGGTGCAAGAGAAACTTGTGCTGTGGATGGATGCAATTTGCCTTTCGATTGTGTTAATAGATCCCAAACTTACTACAGTGTCCTTAAATGTGCTGGCAGGATGAGATGTATGTAAGCAAAATATTTGCTTCCCACCACCACAAACCTATATCAAATATCTTATGTTCTGTAAGCCACGTTTAGTTACCTTTTTAGATTGCATATTACCTGCTGGTATTTACTTCTTTTATTGGATGCCTGTGATAGCTGTTCATTAGCCTTGTAGTGCAGCAATGCATAAAATAAATACATACCAGCAACATAACAGAGGACCTGTGACTGTGAGCAGCATTCAATAGTTTCATATATTTCTATTGATGTTTCTATTGGAGAATCTGTGGTCTATTTACCATCACTCACAGGAATAAATCTTTATTATTTTTTTACCTTACATGTCAGCTTAAAATAGACTCTATTGTAATAGTTAAATAACTACAAATTAATAATAAAAGTGAAGTATAGTAGGATAAAATACGACAAATGTCGACTCTTAAGCTGGATACACACCAGCCTGATCGCCTAAATATTGACAAGTGCATACCTACTTACCAATTGTTCATCCAATGTGTCTGCACAACTGGACGGGCATTTGAGATGTCAGTCACAAGCCTTCCCTGGAGCAAGTGCACGGGCAGTCATTGGGTCGCCCGGACACACAGCCAGACATGCTGATATATCTGCAAGATATATCAGCATCAGGATTGCTGCAGGGCTGATGCGATTTACCTGTGAACGACATCATTCACAAACATATCGTCTGTACACACCAACTGATGCACTATAGATATATTGCCCATTCAATGAAACAAGTAATATATCTGTCAGTGTATACTAGAGATGAGCGGGTTCGGATCTCAGAGATCCGAACCCACCCGAATTTTGAGATCCGGGGCGACAACCGAATGTGCGTTCGGTTCCTCCCCTGGCCCCAGATCTCAAACCGAGGCAAACCCATAGAGACGAAATCTCGCGGCTCACGAGCTTTCGTCTCTATATATAAGGGACCACATTCCGTCGCCATTTCACTCCGGCTGTGGAGACTGAACAGAGAGGGTGGGTAGTGTCCTGGGCTGGTGCACTGCTGATCCATCTGGTGCTGTCACTGCTGTGCTGTCTGCTGCATCCATCTGGGCTGGTGCTGTGCTGTCTGCTGCGTCCATCTGGGCTGGTGCTGTTGCTGATCCATCTGGGCTGGTGCTGTGCTGTCTGCTGCGTCCATCTGGGCTGGTGCTGCTCCATCTGGGGTGGTGCTGTGCTGTCTGCTGCGTCCATCTGGGCTGGTGCTGTTGCTGATCCATCTGGGCTGGTGCTGTGCTGTCTGCTGCGTTCATCTGGGCTGGTGCTGCTCCATCTGGGCTGGTGCTGTGCTGTCTGCTGCGTCCATCTGGGCTGGTGCTGCTCCATCTGAACTGGTGCTGTGCTGTCTGCTGCGTCCATCTGGGCTGGTGCTGTGCTGTCAGCTGCGTCCATCTGGGCTGGTGCTGTGCTGTCTGCTGCGTCCATCTGGGCTGGTGCTATGCTGTCTGCTGCGTCCATCTGGGCTGGTGCTGCTCCATCTGGACTGGCGCTGTACTGTCTGCTGTGTCCATCTGGGCTGGTGCTGTGCTGTCTGCTGCATCCATCTGGACTGGTGCTGCTCCATCTGGGCTGGCGCTGTGCTGTCTGCTGTGTCCATCTGGACTGGTGCTGTTGCTGATCCTTCTGGGCTGGTGCTGTGCTGTCTGCTGCATCCATCTGGGCTGGTGCTGATCCATTTGGCCTGGTGCTGTGCTGTCTGCTGCATCCATCTGGGTTGTTGATGATCCATCTGGCCTGGTGCTGTGCTGTCTGCTGCGTCCATCTGGGCTGGTGCTGATCCATCTGGGCTGGAGCTGTGCTGTCTGCTATATATATATATTGTCTTTTTATTTTTTTTCTATGTGTGCGTGTTAGGCTTAGCCGTACAAGATACAAGTCGGCAACACAGCCTAGTGCTGCCCGACCCAAGTCGTCATCAATCTGTGCTCTGGGCCCAAGTTCTGGACCTGAAAAAAAAAAAAGTGTATTTTTTTGTCTAATATTTGTCTGTGGGTGTGTGCGCGTGTTAGGCTTCGCCTCACAAGATACAGCAAGTCGGCAACGCAACCTAGTGCTGCCAGACTCCAGTCACCATCAATATGTGCTCTGGGCCCAAGTTGTGGACCGGCAAAAAAAATAAAACAGTGTATTTTTTTGTCAATTTTTTTTCTGTGTGCGCACGACTGCACGTATGTGAAATTTGTAACCGCACCTTGGCTACACTATTGGTGTTTGTGACACTGCTTCAAGACCGAAGAAAATATGGAGGGCTGTCACATGACAGGAGAGCAAGGCCAAGAACCACATGTTGTAGCTGCCGCCAGCAGTACAAGGCTATCAACTTCCTGGTCCTCTATGAAGGCCCATGCCCCAGGGCTTAAGTCATGCCATCGATATGGTAAAACTACTTTTACTGAAGTTAAGAAAAAAAATTGAAAGGAAACGTGCCTTTAGATAAACAAAAAATTGTCAATATGCCTGTGAGGATACGGGGTTCTCTCAATCACCCAGACACCGAGCAGATGAAACCAACGTGATGGTTTATTTTTCCACAGCACACAGAAATAGATAATATGTCAGGACAAGCAGTAAATCCAGTGAACGGGCAATAAACAGGTAGCAGTCCAGACAGAGGCAGTCCCAGTAGAGTATAATGTCCCAGAACAATTCCACAAAATAGCTAGAGACCCTCAGTCCCCACAGTAGAAACTATCACTGATCACACAGCAGTGAATAGCGTATGTCCACTCAATCGCTTCCAGGACCCCACACGTAGAAACTATCAGAGATCACACAGCAGTGATAGTCCCTGGGTCCAAACAATTGATTCCAGGATCCCATACAGTAGAAGCTAATCACAGAACACACAGCAATGAATAGCGTATAGGTCCTTGCAGAATTTCCAAAGTATAAATCCACAGAACTGGTGATGCGTTCCACTAGTACCATGGCAGAGCGAGGCCTCTTAGCCAAAGTCAGCGACTAACATGTGGAGTTGCCTTCAGTGACCTGTTTTAAAATCTTCCAATTTCCCATGATATTGTGACCTCCCAGGGGTATTTGCACCGTTTCCTGATTGGTGCGAGTCCCTTATGCTGTCACTTTCTCCTACCTCCTCTGGGTATTACTTCCCTGATGAACACCTGCTGGGATGGTTCCGTTCAGTCTACCAGGTTCACGTGAAGCACAAAACAGGCAAATGGAAGGAGGAGTAAATCCTGAGCGTCCCCTGGGGAGGTGGGAATTAACTTAGAGGGTCTTTTGTTTTGGCAGGTGTCACCTTGCTCTAACACAGACATATGGACCAGGCTAACATCAAGGCTTATCCAGTATTAAACATTTCAATAACTTACATTATTACAGTACATAATAGACATGCTAATGGAAATATGTGTCCTGAGAATGATCACACATACACTAGGAGACGGGAAGTTGAACACAAAAGGACTAAAAAGTAAATTGATCTCTGCAAGGACTGAGATGCTGCCAGTACATTTGTAACACACATCTCATGTCCTCACATTCCTCTCCCACTTTTTAGGCCTTGTTCCCTGGGGGGATCCAGAACCACTACTGACTGGGCGAGGTGGGGTGCAGCGTAAAGCATCTTGTGGGTGAGTGTGCCACCAGTGTCCCACAGAGTAATGTAACATAAGACGCAGGCTGTGAGAAGCAGTCTAGCTAGACAATCCGCAAGTACAAAATTACAATATAACATGTCCCCTTTTTCCACCAGAGGATTTAGCAATTCCCCCAAGTCAGACGTTTGGTGTTCCCCCTTCACATTATCACACCCCTTTCCCCAAATCATACTAATCGGGCATCCTAACACCCTCACTTCTGGAACACAGGGGCAGTGGGTACCTTCCCCCTCACCACCTTGTACAAGTAACGGTTGCCCAGGGGCAGGCAAATATTGGGTCTCTTTACATGGCACTTCTGTGGCAGTGTCCATTCCTTCCTCCCCCAAACACCAACTGGGGGGCTCACAACTTTCAGTGCAACATGTGGGCTCCTCACGGCTCGGGCCCCAGGATGAACCTTGTATATGGAACAATGCAGTTAGTGGCTGCAGGGGAGCCACCAGGACAGGCTGGTCCTGTCCCAGCCCTCCCCCCTCAAAAGCCAGAGTCTCACCTGGAACTTCTTCTGGACTGTCCTCCTCCTTGGTAACTCCCTCTTCTAGCCCGGTCGGCTGGATAACTGGTTGGGTACCACACCAGGTTTTAACCGCTGAACACTCCAAAATTATCTCCACAAATGCCTCGTGTTCTGTGAGATGCAGGGGGCCGGGTGGTGCAGTGCCTTCTCCCTGGGGTGGGAGAAGGGGTTGCAAGCGCTGTCTCCAGACATCCACCTGGTCTGTATTTGCTGGAATCTTACTAAGGGCAGGCAAATCCCGTGGCACATAGTTACAGTCCACACCACTGTCCGAGTTATTACAGGGTGATAACAAATCCTCTTCTGATTTATGATCTGATGTTAGGTTAACAGTCTTTGCTACCCATGTTCCATTTAAATCACAGGGTACGTACCAACATTTTGCCTGCAATTCCTCAGTTTCCAAATAGGGGATCGGGTACAATCCTTCATATCCTTCAGGGGGAGTTAGGATAGCAGGACATACACAGGGCATTTTCTCCTCAGCCTCCCCCGATGAAATAAAAGAGTCTGCCATTGCCAGTTCATCATGATGGACCTCTCCCAGCTGAGTATGCTGAACCGCCTGGACCACGATGCCATCTGCGACTGGTATGCTTGTGGTTGGGAAGTGAGATGATACTCCCCCAACCTTGGTGATCTCCTCTCAGACACCGTCCTCATAGATCCCCTGGCAGCTGGTTAATAGGTCTCCATCTTCCACCTCAGCAAAAGGGAAGGTGTAGTGCGACTCCTCCTGGGGTGCCTGTATTATGGGCACTGCTTCCTTCACTTGGGCGCTAGCCTCTCCCAGTATAGTACACTGGGCAGCTGTGTCCTTTGGGAGTGGGAGAAGCTGTTGCAGGCGGTGCCTTTCTGCATTCACCCTGCAACACTGGTCCCGCCAGCCTGGGGTATCCAGGAGACCACGATCTGAGGCCTCTTCTTCTGCCACAACAAAGCACGACTCCAGACACTCCAGCTGTTCCCCCACACTCATCCGTGGGCCGAGATGGAGGATAAATGTCCGATAATCAGTGAACGCTTTGGTGGGGTCCCCCTCGTCCAGGAGTATACACTGAAGGATTTCCCTGCGCGTGCCGAATTGGCCAGGGATGCCCCGCTGCTGGCATTCTGCTACCAACTCCTCTTTGCTCATTTCGTCCAGAGGGCTTAGGGGCCCCCCTGACAATGACCCCGCTCCACTGGTAACAGTTAATTTTGGGGCAACCCCCTCGGTTGTCTGGCCGGGTTGCAGTAGTTCTATTTCGGATCTTTCCTCTGGGTCTGTCCAGGAGGACCACTTATCCTGCACCTGCCCTTCTGTCTTTGTACAGTGGCTTCCTTGTATCATTTGGGCCATTGTAGCCTTCACTTCCTCTGCGAATTCTTCAAACTCTGGTTCATCCAGCATCTTCCATGTGACTGCTTCACTTCTGCAGTGCATGAAAGCATCTCCCAGATAACACAATTTGTCTGTTAAGCTGGATACTCTCCACCCGCTAATCATCCTCCGAGCATCATTCCAGTATGCCCATATGTACTGCATCCTTATAATAAATAATATATCCGGCTTCCTAGCCTGCTGACATACCGAGCTTCACTGCCCTGGGAGACTTGAGGCACTGACTTTCTTTCCTTAGCACCATTTTACCTTTTACAGGACTGACGACCACTCAGTTGGCCTGATCCTCTCCTCTCTATTGTGAGTGACTTCACGCTTTCACTGCTCCTTGATTGATGTCTGAATGATCCCACTGTCGCTGCCGCCAAATGTGAGGATACGGGGTTCTCTCAATCACCCAGACACCGAGCAGATGAAACCAACGTAATGGTTTATCTTTCCACAGCACACAGAAATAGATAATATGTCAGGACAAGCAGTAAATCCAGTGAACGGGCAATAAACAGGTAGCAGTCCAGACAGAGACAGTCCCAGTAGAGTATAATGTCCCAGAACAATTCCACAAAATAGCTAGAGACCCTCAGTCCCCACAGTAGAAACTATCACTGATCACACAGCAGTGAATAGCGTATGTCCACTCAATCGCTTCCAGGACCCCACACGTAGAAACTATCAGAGATCACACAGCAGTGATAGTCCCTGGGTCCAAACAATTGATTCCAGGATCCCATACAGTAGAAGCTAATCACAGAACACACAGCAATGAATAGCGTATAGGTCCTTGCAGAATTTCCAAAGTATAAATCCACAGAACTGGTGATGCGTTCCACTAGTACCATGGCAGAGCGAGGCCTCTTAGCCAAAGTCAGCGACTAACATGTGGAGTTGCCTTCAGTGACCTGTTTTAAAATCTTCCAATTTCCCACGATATTGTGACCTCCCAGGGGGGGTTGCACCGTTTCCTGATTGGTGCGAGTCCCTTATGCTGTCACTTTCTCCTACCTCCTCTTGGTATTACTTCCCTGACGAACACCTGCTGGGATGGTTCCGTTCAGTCTACCAGGTTCACGTGAAGCACAAAACAGGCAAATGGAAGGAGGAGTAAATCCTGAGCGTCCCCTGGGGAGGTGGGAATTAACTTAGAGGGTCTTTTGTTTTGGGAGGTGTCACCTTGCTCTAACACAGACATATGGACCAGGCTAACATCAAGGCTTATCCAGTATTAAACATTTCAATAACTTACATTATTACAGTACATAATAGACATGCTAATGGAAATATGTGTCCTGAGAATGATCACACATACACTAGGAGACGGGAAGTTGAACACAAAAGGACTAAAAAGTAAATTGATCTCTGCAAGGACTGAGATGCTGCCAGTACATTTGTAACACACATCTCATGTCCTCACAATGCCATTCACTACATGAAGTGGCAAGGAAAGGATAAGGCCTTGGTCTTTCTTTTGAAGACTGCTGGTTCTGATACTGATAGCCCTTTTGCTTGTAGTAGTAGTGGTGGTGGTACCATTAAAAAATTGAAAGTTGTTAAGATGAGTAAGACAGCTCCGGATAAAACAACTGTGTGCCCTGAGAAACCAAAATCACAAATCCCCGAGGAGAGTGCAAGTGTATCCGCGGTTGCCATGTGTGAACCAGACCTAAATACTAGTGTACTGATGGATCCTCCAAGTTACAACATTTGTGTGCCCTCTGTAAATGTGGGGAAGGGCAGTCAACATCTTGTAGACGTAGTCAGTGAGGATGCTTCTGTGGAATTGCACATGGAGGAGGAGGATATTTTGGTAGTTGAAGGCTCTAAGGATGATGAGGATGTTGATGATGAAGATGTTGGTGATAAGGATGTTGATGCCGAGGATGTCCTTTGTGTAAGTAAGGCAACAACTGTTGCCCATGGATTGAAAAAGCCAAAGCCCATTGTTGTCATGACGGGCAAAAGACAAGAAAATCCACTTCTCATGTGTGGAATTATTTCCACCCCAATCTGGACAACAGTTGTCAAGCTATATGTAACTGTTGCCAAGCAAAAGTGAATAGATGGAGGGTCCTAAACCACCTAGGAACCTCCTCCTTGTTACGTCACTTGGAGCGCATTCATCAAATATCAAAGTGTATGTCGCCAAGTTCCAAAACTCAAAACGTAACAAGTCCAGTGTCACCTACCTGCTCCTTCTCTGTGGGATCCAAGCGCCTTTGATCTCCAACACCAACATCCGCATCTTCAACATCCTCATTCATCATCGGGAGTAGTCCTGCTGCATCCAATCTTGTTATTCGAAGCATGATTGACTTCTCTCCTATCCATGATTCCTCAGAAGGATCCTTGATGACTACGCCTGTTGCTGCTGCTGTTGCTGTGAGTGGATCTTCATCCCAGAAGGGGACCAGGAGGAAGACTACTTGTAGCGTATCCTCCAAAAAACAATTAACTGTCAAACAATTACTTGCAAGGGCAAACAAGTATGACAGCAATCACCCATTTGCACAGCGGATTACATAACAGCTATGCTAGTATTAGATGTGCATCCAGTATCCGCCATTACTGCAGTGGGTTTTCAACAGTTAATTGAGGTCCTGTGTCCTTGCTACCAGATCCCTTCTAGATTCCACTTCACTAGAACAGCAATTCCAAGTCTGTACAAGGACATTAAAAAAACCTTATTAATGTCCTCAGAAATGCCGTTGTACCCACTGTCCACTTGACCACTGATATAAGTGGGACAGGGCAAACTAAGGATTACATGACTGACAGCCCACTGGGTAGGTGTATTGCCTACAACAGCAACAGCAGCAGCAACATCTACCAAAAGACAGCTGATACAGAGGCAGGCTACTCTTTGTATAACTGGTTTCACTAAGAGGCATACTGCTGAGAACCTCTTAGAAAAACTCAGGGAAATCATTGCTAAATGGCTTACTCCACTTGGCCTCTCCTCGGGATTTGTGATTTCGGACAATGCCACCTATATTGTGAGAGCACACAATTAATTTGGAAGTGCAACATTTTTTTTAAAATGACAGGGTCGTGCAGGAGATGCTCTCGGTGGCCCACATAATATCCGGACATTTTAGACATTTGGCAAATGCTTGTCAAAGATTGCATGACCAGCAGGTACTGTTAAATTTACCCTGTCATCAGCTGAAGCAAGAGGTAGAAACTCGGTGGAATTCTACCCCTATATGCTTCAGCGGATGGAGGAACAGCAAAAGGCCATCCAGGGCTATACACCGGCCTATGACATAGACCGTGGAGGGGGAATGCACCTTAGACAAGCACAGTGGAGAATAATTTCCATGTTGTGCAAGGTTCTCAAACCCTTTGAACTTGCCACACGTGAAGTTAGTTCAGACACTGCCAGCTTGAGTCAGGTCATTCCCCTCATCAGACTTTTGCAAAAACAGCAGGAGAAACTGAAGGAGGAATTAAAGCGGAGTGATTGCGCAAAGTATGTCGGACTGGTGGATCAAGCCCTTGATTTACTTCACCAGGATCCAAGAGTCGTCAATCTATTGAAATCTGAAAAATATATTTTGGCGACCATTCTGGTTCCTGGTATCAGGGTACTGCCATGCTGTCCTACCTTGTGAATTTTTTTACAACAGATCTAAATCTAAAACTGTGCAAAGAGCTGTTGGTAAAAAAATTGTCAGCTGCAGCCACACGTGAAACGTCATCATCTCCTCCTTCAGTTTCTGCAGCTGCCAGGAAAAAACAAAATTTTCCTTACAAAATGCCTGCTGGTCATGCAGATCGTTCACCAAAAAATGACATCTGGTCGGGCCTGAGAGAACTGCCTACTAGTGACATGTCTCCTACCGTGACTATGTGTGATACTGTCTCCATTCACAGAATGGTGGAGGACTATATCAGACTGTCTAATAGGCATGTCAGACAGTCCCTTTCACTACTGGCAGGAAAAAGAGGCAATTTGGAGTCCCATACACAAACTGGCTTTGCATTACTTAAGTTGCCTACCCTCCAGTGTGTACTCTGAAAGAGTTTTCAGTGCAGCTGGCAACCTTGTCAGTGATTGGCGTAGGAGGTTACTTCCTCAAATGTGGAAAAGATGATGTTCATTAAAATGAATTACAAATTCCACGCGGAAGACCTCTACCAACAATTACATAAAAAATGACAGAGGTGGATTCCAGCGGGGACGAATTAATATTGTCTGAAGAAGAGGATGTACACACTGATGGGGATGACGAGGACGACGACAACTTGTAATGTAAAGCCAGTTTGTGTATGGGATCAATTTCATTTCCATGTCCAATAAACATTGGCAGCTTGTTTTATGGGGTTCCAAACAAACCAATCATATCAGCCACAATTGGCAGTCCTTGTCGCTGAAATGATTGGTTTGTTAAACTGTGAATGTCCTGTTTCATATACAACATAAGGGTGGGTGGGTGGGTGGGAGGGCCCAAGGACTATTCCATCTTGCACCTTTTTCCTTTCCATTATGTGCTGGTTGGGGCATTGCTGCTTGACATTTTAAATTAATGTTATGGTTGGTTTAGGAACCAGTGATTTGTTTTTAAATTAATTTATTATCAATTTCACAGCCAGGGGCTGCACCAATGAATTTATTTTTATTAATTATTCAGCCAGGGGCTGCACCCAAATAATTGTTTTTTAATTAATTTATTATCAATTTTACAGCCAGGGGCTGCACCAATGAATTTCTTTTTATTATTAATTATTCAGCCCGGGCTGCACCAATGAATTGTTTTTAATTAATTTATTATCAATTTTACAGCCAGGGGCTGCACCAATGAATTTCTTTTTAATTAATGAATTATCAAGTTTACAGTCATTGGCTGCACCAACTATCAACTATTCAATTCTCAAGGGTATCCAAACCATCATCTTTGCATAGTCCTCAACTCTATTAATAATTATATCAATCAGTTTTGAGCCAGCAAAATGGATGCAACCTTTTGGCCCATTAACTAGATGAAAAAATCAATATTGTGAGCGGTGAGGTGGTCAAAATTGACTGGAAACAAGTGGAAATAAATGTTTTTGAGGTTAATAATACTGTAGGAACAAAAAAAGGCCCATTTTATGTGATTTTAGCGTTTTTTTTTTATTTTTTAAGAAAAAAATCCAGATCCAAAACCAAAACACAGAGATGAGGTTTTGGCAAAACCAATCCAGATCCAAAACCAAAACACGGGGGTCGGCGCACATCTCTAGTGTATACCCAGCATAAGTGGGATATTTAATTAGAGGTTAATGTGTGCCGTGATATGCACCTACATACATCGCCACTAATTATGATAACCCTCATCAGAGATTTTCCTGCATACCTGGACTCCTGGAAACATCTGTGCTGATCATGGTTGCAAGGTGACAAAGAAACAATCAGAAAGTTGGTGCCTCGTCAATAGTTGAGTACTACACTTTCACTTTCTTACCATAGCTGATAGACATTTTGTACCGTAGTCCAATTAATTGCAAACGATGTACAGTACATGCTCTTAATTAATTAATAACTCACACTTACACATAGATATGCAAGGTGTAAATTAATTAACCCCATTAATCTTTTATTTTTACTTTTTCTAAAATTCAAACATTCCCAACGTAAAACATTTGTATTTATCTGTTACATTTAAAAAAAAAAAAATTTACATAGCGGCAATATAGAGATTCGGGCGAAAATAAATATTTTTAATCCCTGTTCATGGATATATTTTTACTCCTGTGCTTGGTTAAAAAAAAAAGTAAAGGCTACAGACTTGAAGCTTTTAATGTTTGAATATATGAAATCCTAGTGCTTTTTTTCTTTGATGCGTGTGAGGAAAATTTACAAGTGAAAAGGAAAGAAAATGAGTTTGGGTTTTAATTTGAAGGCCAGCTATATTGTTATCCATCACCAATTGCCAGCTAACTTCTCCCTACTTACAATGAGAAGAGGGTCATTGGCAGAAAACTGCCTGCACCACAATCAAGTAATCTCTTTTATCCAAAGCCCTAATCCTTTTAATAAACAAAATACGAAAAGGCAGTCAAAATTACGTCTAGCCTGTTTGAAAAGCAAGGAAATCCTGAGAGTACAATTCACCACTTGTTATATTCTTGGACCATGTGACTTAAAGTCATTCTGTGGGATAAAAGGCCCAAGCTGGTATCAGGGTACTGCCATGCTTTTCCCTCAGTTCCCAGTCTTAGCCCATCTGTTATTCAGGGAGCGCATGAATGGCATGTGTCAAGAGAGTCATCACTGAGCAAACTGCCCAAAGAAATCAGCCAGGGGACTTCCTTTTTCTTCTTCTGCACAATTGTTGTGGAGGCGGCCACCATATGGTGAATAATTAGTTTTTGACCCTACTCCAGTAAAATGTTGCGGCCTCTGCCAGGCTCTATCAATATGTGTATGAATGAGTGGTGCCGGGGAATGCCTTTACATTAACAAACACTGTGAGATTGTGCAGCCTTTGTGGAGAAAAATTGTTTCACACACAATGTGTTTGTCTTGATATAACACTGTAAACCCCAGTATCTTTCCTGGACAAATGTGCTTACTGTGCCACACAGTATAATTAAGTGAGATTTACTAAATGCCCTTTTGTTTTGGTACTGTATGTTCCTATTTTCAAATTAAAGTGATGATCGTGTAATGAATCAAGAATAGACCGTTTAGCACAGTGAAGTTGTTGTTGGTACTGATCATTGCTACATATGTTCTATCAGTAATAAGTTGCCCACCTTCAGTGGAGGGTGAGACACCTCTGGCATTGGCAACTGGGTGGGAAAGTCTAATTCATGTCAGTATCCATATTTGGTCATATTAAGAGTTAAGCTAGATACACATTATACATTTATTGGGCCAATCAGCCAATTATCAGGATAGCAAGCCGATTTTTCTGTGGTGTGTAGGCATGATGGTTTTGCCAAAACACCAATAAAACATCCCAAATGCTTAGTTTCGATTGTCCGATCATTCTGAATTTCTGAAAGATGTAGGCCAAAGTGTCCAGATATCATTTAGTGTGTAAGATAATTATATTTCCTATGATTTTTTTTTGTTTAGCTCATCTTCCTTGTGGGTAGACATATGCAAATTTAGTGTGGTCCACACTGGCTGCCTGTCTATTGAACAGTAAGCTATTTAACAGCTTAACTGGTGTGGTCGCATGGGATGTGACCGCAGCCAGCTATGCTTCAGCTAACAGGGTCGCATCCCATACGACCATGCCCCCCACTTTGTCCCCTGCCTTTTAGAAAGGAAATTCTGTTATGTGTGGAGGGGGAGGGGTAATACACCTGTGCTCTGCATGTGTGCAGAGGGTGGGGTAATACAAAATGGGGGTGGGGAATCTACTATCAGTGGGGTTGTGGGATGGGTAAATTAAAGTATTTTGATGCTGGAGGAGGAAGGGGTGGGTAAAATAATTAAATACAAATAACACTGGTTATTGGGGAGGAGGAGGAGGAGGGTTTGTGTTTAAAAAACAGACTTTTTACATGGGGGTGCCTCTTTTACTACTAAGGGAATGTGGGGCCCGTTGGGGGTACTGTTACTGACAACTGGGGGATCTACTGCCAATGGGAGGAGAGAAGTAAATTTACAATTGGCACCTATGGACAAGAGAGGGTGCAAGACACCCCCTAGGCATATTTTTTCAATAAAATATTTAAATATATTTTTAAAAATACTTTCTAAACTTTATTAAATAAAAATATACTGACAACTTCTAACTGGTTTTGGGGGAAAAAAATAGTCAGTTAAGTGGTTAAATCCTCAATGCATTAAACCGGACAATTGTATGTATGTGAATTTCCATTTGTCTGAAATACTCATGCCTTCTTTTGTCGTCCTGCATTTTCTTTAAGTTTTAAGTAATGATTGTTGACAAAAGGTGGCAAAATTGTGCGGTGTGTGGGTAAGCACAATTTCTTCTTATCGATCTATGTGCTTGAAATTGCTGTATTTTTAAAAGTGTATAGTGTATACAAGCGTTAACGGTAGCTTTCACTGACAGAAAAAAATTGAGCCATTTATCAGATCGATAGGAAAATCATTCTAGTGTTTAGCTAGCTTTAGAGGGTAAATTTACTAAGATTCGTGTTGGTCCCGATTTGTCCCGTTTTTCAATTCGGATAGCATTCATCAAAAACTACCGTTTTTTCACTTTAAAAATAGGGAATTTACCAAGCTCCCAGTTTTGACAGGATCGTTTTTGCTTGATGGTGTATTTGATCAATCCTGTCCGTGTTGAAGCCCCGAGTTCCCTGCCTGACTTTCTCTCCTGAACAAGCAGCCTGCACAAATCAGGTAAATATGTGCAGACTGCTTGTTTTTTGTTATTTTTTAGGGTTAATTTTTAGGAAAAAATTGACGTGGAGTCCACCCCCAAAAGCCTAACCAGCCCCGGCCTGGTCAGCCAGTCCTGGTTCTGAAAATAACGGGGAACAAAACGAGTAGGGTTCCCCCGTAATTTAGGAACCAGCACCTGGCTGCAGGTATATATGTGCATATAGGTGGGCCAATATAGGTGGGAAAAAATGCATAGGGGTCCCCCTATATTTAAAACCAGCACCGGACCCAAACCGATTGGGGTGTAATGCCACAGCCAGGAGACCCTATTACCGGGTCTCCATGGACAAAGCATTCTCACCCCAAGCCAGTCAGGCCATGCCAGGGATCTCAGGGGAGGTGGAGACCCCCCAAAAAAGGGGTGCCCCTCTCCCCAAAACCCCAGGCTTGGTCTGAAGCCCAGGGCTCTTCCCCACAGCCCTGGAGCAGTGGATACGGGGGTAATAAAGTGTATTTTACAGTGGAACTACAGGTGCCAGCATGCCTGCCCTTTGGCACCTGTGGAACTACAAATGCCAGCAGGCGGCCGCCACCTGTACTCCCACTGTAAAATAAATAGTTAAATAAAGACAGTACACACACACCGTATATAGTACAAGTTTATTATATACACCTATCCCATTCATACAAACTTACCGGATGCCAGATGTTTCTGTTTACATCTCCCATGTAGAAATCCATAAGGACGTACCTGCAACAAAGATCCTATACTCACCTCCATCCTCGTGCTGGTCTCTGTAGCATCCAGGGGGGTCTTTGAAAAACAATAACACGAATACCCAAACGGACAAGTATCAGTATGTGTGTTGTCACACATACCGATACTTCACGAATGACAGCTGATGGGATGTCGTGGGATTTCCCACGTCCCGCCAGCCAATCAAAGGCAGCTTCACATATAGCGGCCGCTCATTGGCTGGAACCCACGTGGTTCCAGCCAATGAGCGGCTGCTATATGTGAAGCGGCCTCTGATAGGCTAGCAGGCTGTGGGAATTTCCAAAACGTCCCATCAGCTGTCATTCGCAAAGTATTGGTATGTGGTTGGCGTCGCCAGATTATTCATTTAAAAGATTTGGTCTCAGCCAAATCATCCGGCTTCGACAGCATTTTCCCCCCCTATATTTAAAACCAGCACTGGCCCTGCAGCCAGGTGCTGGTTCTTAAATTACGGTGGAACCCTACATGTTTTGTTCCCTGTAATTTTAGGAACCAGGACTGGCTGACCATTCTGGGGTTGGTTAGGCTTTTGGGGAGGACCCCACGTCAATTGTTTCCTAAAAATTAACCCTAAAAACACACTAATCATTAGTAAACATACACAAATCACACTGATTTGTGTATGTTTGATGGCAACTCGCAGCTCAGAAGATGGTGCATTTGAAACTTCTATTGACTTCTTGATTTGGCTATAAAAACGTCCGAATATAGCAAAACGAATAATGGTAAATTCCCAATTTAGGCAGAAATTAATGAAAAAAGTACTTCCGATTTTAGCTGATGGTGCATTCATTTCTAGTGAAAAAACTGCCGAATTTGCGGCATTAACTCACCCGATTTCAACCCCAAAAGATGAACAAATCACCCGACTTTATTGATCGTAAATTCACGATTTGCAAAAAAGTTATATTTTCACCTGAGATAGCAATCTCGGATCAACACGAATCGTTGTAAATTTACCCCTAGGTGTAAGAGAAAAAAAAGTGCAATATGCTCCCGGAATAAACCATGTTGCAATACAAGGGGTGTAAATGCAAAGGTTGTTCATCTTGATTGGTGACATGTGTTGTTCACCAATCATATGTTCCAACCTGCTGTCTGTACTGTCATTTAGTGGTCAGTACAGACAGCACCCTTCCCAAACTCTTTCCCAGAGGGTTGGTAGTTTTGTGGCAGCACATACTGTCACTGCCACCGAGACTATGGGTGGCAGTTCTCTCTCTCACCCAGGATACTGAAATGTGTGGCTATGGCTCTGAAATTCCAGACCCCACTGATTGAAATACAGAAGGATTTGCCTAAAAAATTAGTGTTATCCGAGAAAAGACAACCACTTAACTTAAATAAAAGAACATTGTTTACCTGAAGTGTTGCATCGACTCTTTGTGCTGGACAACGATTTCCCATACAGGTTCCTACCATGCCCTGGATGACCAGCAGTACTGTTGCTAGGTGTATTGGAGTAGTGCTGTTCATCTGGTGACGTTGCCATATGAGCAATAAATCTTGGGCACATCACAGCATGACTTTCATTTTGTTCTTTATGCTGTCAGAGAAAAAAAAGGCAACTAAATTAAAGATTAAGATTTCAGTCTCTTTATAACCAGGATAGTGAGCATCACAAATAGCCAATATGTGATGTAATGTATGTTCTTCAGTATATTGGATCTGGTGCCTGTGGTTATGGAGGCTGCAATATATTAAGCTTTGCCCAATCCATTTTATGATTAAAGTAAAGTATAGTAACTGGTTTACAAACACTTAACAGCATTTGTATAACAGTACTGTGGAAAACACAGCCATTGACCCCTAGAAGTGTCTGTCTCTAAAGTCTAATGAAATAACATACTTCTTTATTATAAATGACTGTGGTAGGTGCCATTAGTAACCTGCAGCTGAATATCATAGTAAATGCCAACCAGGACTGTCCTGGGAAAAACACAGTATGTTGAAGTACAAGTTGAGTCTCCAATATCCAAAATGCTTGGGACCAGGGTTATTTTGGATAACAGAATATTCCGTATTTTGGAATATTTGCATATCATAATGAGATATCTTTGGAATGGGACCCCAATATACACACATAATGTATTTATGTGTTATATACACCTTATACACACAGCCGCAAGGTAATTTTATACAATATTTTCAATAATTTTGTGGCTCAAAGTTTGTGTACATACATAAAATTCAGTTATGTTTCATATACACTTTATACACACAGCCTGAAGGTAATTGTATACAATATTTTTTAATAATTTGTGCCTTAGACAAAAATCAAAAGTGCACCACCAAAATTAAATTGTGCACCACCAAAAATCAAAAGTTTAATTATCTCAGTCAAGCCAAAAAAATTCCGTATTTCGGAATATTCCGTATTTCGGAATATTTGGATATGGGAGACTCAACCTGTACTAGGTATGGTAAGTGTATGCCAGTAATGGAAAAATTTTAACTAGTACAGTAGTTTATAATGCTTGACTATGGAATGCTCTAACTACAATAAGGAAATACACACATTTAAATATAACGTATTTCTAAATGTTATAAATGTAAAACTAATTACAAAGAAATGCATTACTTCAAGAAACAACTTTTTATTATTATTATTAATCCTACCCAAACTGATTTATAATAGCACTACTATATAAAAGTGCAGAGGGCACATAACTAGGGTTTCCCGCAAGACATCGTTTTCACCCTTTAATGAACTCTACCCTAGTTTCATGTTATATTACACAGTGCATTTGTGTCTATTAGCAGCATGTCCCTCTGTTTTATTTATGGGTGGTTTAAATATTAATTGTGACATAAAAGGTTGCAGTCAGCAAATGAAATATATTTTTGTTAATTGATCACAACTCTTTCAAATACAACAAAGTCATAGATATTTAACAATACAATATAACTTGTAGACAACTAGATACATGTAAGGTGCTGTAAGAACATTAGAGAGACAACTGTTTGCACTACTAAGCAGGCAGATTATGTTTTTGATAATTTGTTTGAAGATGACAGAATCACAAAGGTGAACCTTCAAAGTCATTGGACCTTTTTGCTTGAAGTCTATATTAACAGAAGTCTATGTTGTGTTTGCACAGGGAGAAAATCAGTATGTAAATATTTATCAGCTAACTTTTTTATACACTATTCTGCACCTTTTCTTATATATTTATACATTACCTTTTAATATTGTATTTTGTCATTTAGCATGACTGCATTAGTTATAGATCACCTGATGTCCAGTGTTCACATACCCTTCCCATAGAGAAGCATAAGTCATTCATCTATTGAACGTTTCAGCTTTATAGAAATTTGCCTCCATTCATATAAATCAGCCGTTTTCAACCTGGGGTACTACTCGCTGTGACGTTCAGGAGTATACAAAAAGTGCTCAGTAATGGCTGAGTGGGAGGGGGGCGGGTTAATTAGTGTCCTAGACATCTCTACCCCATACACTACAGTACGACCCTCATGGTAGGCAAGAAAATACAGTGACATCTTCAGTGATGTTTCATGCATAAAAGAGATTTAGGCCCAGATTCAGAGGCGCTTGCTATTTGCGAGCGCTCTCTCTGAATCAGGGCGAGACAGTTTTTTTTTTCACTGGCCTCCAGGCTGCTCGTCTAGCTGTGGGTGACCACCCACAGCTTTAGCAGGGCGGCCTGGCGATGGTCGCGATTATCGCAACCATCGGGCTTGCGACGAGACCCTTGTGGTAAGGTCTCATTCACCGCAAGCAGCAGTGAACTTCCTGCTCAAATAGAGCAGGAAGTTCACTACTGACATCACTGGTGATGTCAGTAGGGCCACCCACAAACGGCAGGCGTTCCTTCAGGAACGCCTCCGTTTGTCCAGCCACCCCCCCTGCACGCCCACAAAACGGGGCGAGCTGTCAATCACAATCGACAGCCGCCACGTCTTGTAGTGAGCCCCGCAGCTAGTGAAAATTCACTCGCTATGGGGCTAGCGCACGCTGCGTGTGCGCACTGCCTGGCCATCGACCCGCTTGCGAGCGCTATGCGCTCGTGAGTGGGTCTGAATCAGGCCCTTAGTTCAATCCAGACCATTTCTGGCACAGCGCCCCCAATGTCAGAACTTGCGACTATGACCACAGCATATTACATGTTTCTAATTGAGTGAATAATAAAGCAAAAAAATATATAATTAAAGTTAAAAGAAAAAAAACCTATCCCTGTATTTTTGTTAGAACATAAGAGAGCTTTTTTTTTATATATACTAAGAAAACATATGAGAACTACAGTATAGTGTTGTCAATTTTACAGTTTTCTTATCTTGTAATATGTGAGATACATAAATGTACAATTCATTCTGTGACTTACTTTTATAAATCTTGTTTATAGCCCACGTATCCACTAGGCGATATTAATGAGCGATTGAACAATTACAACATCGTAATCGTTTAATTACTCATTAATCGTGCACTATAATGACGGAAACGACCAGAGATGTACGCTCCCGCTGATCGTTTCCAACATCAATCATCACCTGAACATGCTGGTCAATCTGCCGATAACAACAGTATGGCCATGTTCAGGGATGAGGGAGGGTGCCTACACTGAATGACTAATCATTCAGTGTAGGCACTACAGGGAATCAGGAACGACTGTACAATTTACGATGTCGTAATCGTACGGTGTCTTTCCTAGTCGCCTAGTGGATGCGGCTTTAGATATAATGGTGCCTAAAATTTTATCTAAAGGCAATAATATTAAACACACTTGTTTTGCTTTGCAAATATTGGGGTATAAATAACACAAATTGTCTCTCAGGGGTACCCAGGTGGAAATGAATGAGAACCACTCATATAAATGTATTACACATAATTCCCTGATATGCTACGCCGTCCCTTCCGTTTTCCCTATGTGTGTGGAACACCCCTTCCTTTGCGAGAGCTGTCAGATAATCAGTATTATTTAGTCAATATTGCTGCAGTGCCAGTGAACGGTCACTTATCATGCTGAGTCTCTAAATCGGAGCCATCAATGAGGAGCAAACAATAAAATAGGAAGGAGAACATCTGGGTTGAGACTGTTGGAAGGGGGCTACTGTGCAGATTCCATGGAGGCTTCATTCCCTGTACCAATATGGCTGCTGTACTGTATGTAATACTGTCCACTGACATGGTGGGAGATGGACATCTCCTACTTAGCTCGTTTGAGACCCAGTGATATACTATCCCAAAAGATCTTCCAGTGTCCTGCACCACTACACTCACTGGCTGGTGAGCTGTATGAAGCCCCACTTCACTCAAGCTCCCCACTTCACTCAAGCTCTGCTCCTGACCAGTGTATATAACAGTGAATACGGCTGTCCTTGCTACTGCTGAATAAACCACAATCACTGGTCAAGAACAAAGGCTGTTCATAACTTGAGTCATCCACTGGTGTGTGTGTGCCTATCAACTCTGCAAATTACAACACCTGCACACACATCTACCCAGCTTGTAAGTAACTCTCCTTCCCTTCACACAGCCAGATATGACATTTAGTTGTTTGCAGCACTCACTTGCAATCAGTAAGCTCATTGCCCAACACACATACACGCAATTCATATATTGTTTTCTACTATTTGTCTCACACTGTATATATAAATATTCCCGCTATATGCATGTACAACTTTCATTATTCATACTATGGGCGGGATGCATCAAAGGTAATAATGCAGTCAAATGCCCGAAAATGCAGTTTCTGGGGGTTTGACCTTATTTTCCATACGCATCAAGCTTAGGCCCGATAGGCAATGCTGCTTGATAGAAGCCTATGGGCTTTTTACGTGGAAACTTCCCTTAAAAGGGATCCAATAGTATCCCTCCCAGGGTCCCCTGTGGCTCGCAGTGGTTCAGAGGTAACAGACTTAGCAGTTTTCAAACTGAAGCAGATATTGCATAATTTATACAATAAAGGTATTTGAGAGCAGTAACCAGGCCCTGGCACAGGGGCATGGCCAATCAGGGAGGCGTGGTCACTCCCCCTCCCAAATGTTTTTTAAAAAGTACTATGTGCGGCACCGCACACCGGGAAAGGGTGTGTATTTGTCCCCCTCGACCAGGGGGAAGATCAAGGAGGGAGGGGCAATCAGTACAATCCCCTTACCGTAACATTTGCAGGGAGAGAGAGGAGACTGCTACTGCGTGTGCTGGGCTGGGGAGAGAGACTGCCGCTGCTCTCTCTCTCTCTGCACAATGTGCTACTAACCTGGCCCCTTCAGCTGACCCTGGTCTGGGTAAGTAGTACTCGCCCTCCCCCCTTTTCAACGTCCCCTGTATATAATGTATATTACAAAACTGAGAATGTGTATTTTATTCAACAAAAATCAATCTAAAGAATGTAAAAAAAAGACATCTTACAAACTGTAGAAAAATAAACATATTTTGTACTGTTAGGGTTACGTGGAGGATATGTTTTCTGAAACACAATTTTCAAATTAGCAGTAAGTAATTGCTTCACAGCACAATATTATTGTGCTCAATATGTCCTGGTTACTATTAGCCTAGACCACTACAGCTGGCAGACCCTCCCCTAAGAGTGGCATACTGTAGCGTTATCTCAGTACTCAGTGAAGTCAATATTTTCAGTAGTTAAGTGTTTGTTTCAAGGCAGAAAGAACTAACATCCTTCCATGCTGGTTGTACTTCAGAAATGATTAAGTAAATCAGTAAGAGGCTGACATATCATATAGTACACAGCCCAATTTACAAGTTAGGTGAATGTACGCCACAAAGATACCAGTACAGCAAATATTGATTTTCTTGATTGATAGTGTACCTTATGCCATGCACTCCACTCAGACATCTGCTTGTTACCACAAGTCAGCCCTTTTGTCCGGAAATAATACAAAGTGGCGCTCTGTACTGTCGGCTGAGAGTTGCAAATATTTAAAGGTAATAAATTTCTCAGACAGAAAGGTAACTTCTTTCATTAAAAAAGCACAAAAGCAACTGGTGTTTACTTTGAGTCTTAGCACACTCCTTGCACCTGTACTTTTCAATTGTGTGTATGCCAAATTTTCTGTGGTTTTACAGAAAGCCCTTTATGTCTGTTTGTAACTACAGTAGCGACTAAAGATTTTTTTCTTTCTTGGTCGAAAGTACTCAAAACGCAGCGCACGTGAAATGAATGTAGTGACACCTACAATGGAACACACACCTATCTGTAAATGTTTAGCTGACTTGCAATTGTTTTAGGATTTCAGAGCCAAATGACAGTATTGTCATCGGGCTTGCGACGAGACCCTTGTGGTAGGGTCTCATTCCCACAAGCAACAGTGAGCTTCCTGCTCTAATAGCATCTCTCACTCGTGATGTCAGTAGGGCCGCCCTCAATTGGCAAGCGTTCCTTCAGGAACGCCTCTGTTTGACCAGCCACTCCCCCTCCCCGCCTACAAAATGGGGCGAGCTGTCGATCAACTTCGACAGCCGCCCCGTTTTGCTGCGAGCCCCGGAGCGAGCGAGTGATTTCTCGCTCGCTCCGGGGCTCGCGCACGCGCAGTTGCACACGCCCTGGCGATCGACCCGCTTGCAAGCGGGTCTGAATCAGGCCCTCAGTTTCATGAGCTGCATAAATTATCCATTGAAATCTACTTCGGAGCATGAGAGCTCTCTGAATGTCTGTGTGTCAGGAAAGCTGTAGTGTTTGAGACAGGTCAGACTTCACTTACAAGCCAAGTGGCTGCCCAATCTGTGTCGATGTTACCAATGTTTACACTGCTGTAATCCCCAATCCTCTCCCATTTACGTCTCTGAGATGGACATCTAAAGCCTTGTTATTATTCCAGACATATGCCACTCTTGACTGGACTTATTCGGAGTACTGAGTTTCCACTCTACATTTTGGACCATACACTCTCCACCTGGACCACAACACCTACGGCATTTGGACACCTAGTGGACAACCTCTACAGCCCATCATCTGTGTATTATCACTAAAAGGACTGTTCTGGACACTCATCCACTATATTTGGGTAATGCCTTGCTGCTTAATTTGGTCTAAATAACTGACTGTTGGAGTTTTTGGTCCTAAGGAAAGCTATTTGAAATTTGGGATCCATTTATGTGGCTAGAATTATGATGGCTTTAGATATGATATTTATCATCTCCTATTTTTTATGCTGTATTTTAATAAATGTGATCATTGCTTTTTTACATTATCCATCCACACCATTTTTATTTAAATATGTATTTATTATATTTAGTTATTAGAGCCAGATCTCATCTATTCTAATAGAAAGCTTTAGTGCTATTGGGGAGACAGTAAAGTCACATTTAGAGGTCTACTTAATATTTATCATTATATATTTGTGGAATAATCCCTTAAACCAAACATTCAGTATCTTTCGTAGTTCTGTCATTTCCATGTCAAAAATATCTCCAGGATCAGATCCTTTCTCACCCTAGACGCAACTCATCCACTCACTGGTCATCTCCACACTCCCTGTATCCCACCTCGCTCAACTTTAATATGTCCTAAATGTTGCTGCCCAGCTCTTCTATCTCTCCAAGCTTTCTACATCTGTCTCTCCTCTCCTACAAGTCCTACACTGACGTCTCACACTCACAAAGCCCTCACCCAATCCTCTCCCATTTACATCCCTGACCTCATGTCCCTTCACACTTCCACCCACCCACTTCACTAATTCATGCCACCTCTCCTCCTAACTGATTATTTCCTCCCAGTCCCACCTCCAAGATTTTTCCTGTGCTGCTCTCTACCACAGGAAATCTCTCGCTCCCCATCAGACTCTCCACCTCTCTACAAAACTTCAAACAGGCCCTCAAGACCCACTTCTTTAGTAAAGCATTCCAGCTCTAATTCTAACCCATTGCTCCTTGCTCACTGTCTCTCCTTTCTGTGTCACCCCTGTCTACCTGCCCTTCCCCTTTAGACTGTAAGCTCTAATGAGCAGGACCCTCTGTCCTCATGTGCTTTTCCTTCCCTCATTTATACATCATCTCCCCACTGCGTACAGTGCTTCCAAACCCTTGGGTTCTGCTGCCCTGCTGCTTATTTGGGTATTATGACTGCTGCTGCAGCAATGTTGTCTATGTCCTACGCATTTTGTACTGTAATTGTAAGTACTGTTCATATACTTTGTAAGTTACTGCGGACTAATTAGTAAGTTCCATGAGTATGATACGCTACTGATACAAATAACTGCAAGTAGAGACTTTGCGCCTATTTATCAAATAATATTTGTGGTATTTGCCCTGAAAACACCTATTTTAAGGGTGTATCTGCAAATACTAAGAATCCCCCCAAATGTACCATGGAAGGACTGCAGCAGATATCTCCAATATCTGCTGTAGTCTCTCCATTTACAACAGGAAAAGAAGACCCTATACTTGGCCCTGGCAGCTAACGCAGAGGTTGTTAGCCGCTATAGCCTATGTGCACAACCAGCAGAGGCTCCAGTAGTATCCCTCCCCAGCAATGGCCATTCGCTCATATGCACATGGCAGGGACGGGCTCTTTTGGGAGATCTTTCCCTGTATGTGGTTTTTAATACATTTGGGCAGAACCTAATTTCTCATTGCCACGAATAGTGGTGATAAGAAATTATAATCATCAGATCTAAAATATGATAATAAATATGTTGTCTCTTTCGCAACACAAACGCGATCGCAGCTGCATTTTATTGTATTTGCTACATACACAGTGATTTGCAGTACAGTATTGTTACTGCCAATAAAAGTCCTTCTGTTTTGCATATATTTATAGTATTAACAATGCCACGCAGTCGGTACCATGTACAATATGGGTGAAACGGAACACTGGCATATTTCTTTTCTGGTACATAATTAATCAGTCAACGGGAATATAACTAGAAGAATAGTTAGTCATGGAGCCAAGTTTAGTACACAAGGTAGCAGCCAAAGCCAAGTAGTAGTCTGTAATGGGCCCAAGTTTGGTACACGCACTGATGCAGCGAGCAGTCAAATAGTAAACCAGGATAAGTACACTGGCAGACAATTCTGTAGCGTGATGCACAGTAGCAAGTTCACAAGGTCAGGCCACATTTTAAGACATCCTTACCTAGTCTCCCAGAACATCCGGGAAGTTCCTGAATTTCGGATGGCTGTCCTGGATCATCAAGTTTCCCGGAGGCAACGATAACGCAATTGCGCTGTTACATATTCCCCCCATGCCCATTTCTGCTGCGTCATGAGACCAAATGTTTCAAAAACACACTGACAGATTTTGCATGCGCAGACTTGTTCCTCAGATGCAGGTGAGTAAACATATGTTGATCTTGAAGGCAACAAAATTAAACTTTTCAGAGTCATAATGTTTGTACACTCTTTTAAAGTAACAAACCCACACTGGGAAAATAGTATCTTTAATAGCGGATGACCTGATACTGGGGAACCTCAGACTATCTACTTCTTTCATATGTGGAATTTGTGTGGGTTGCCTCTGGGTGCTCCAGTTTCCTCTCACCGTCTGGTAGATTAATTGGCTGCTGGCAAAAAATGGACCCTAGTCTGTGTGTATGTGTACATCAGAAATTAGACTGCAGGCTCCAATGGGATATTGTCCAAAGTAAATGAGTAAATATTCTCTGTACAGAACTACATAATATGATGGCATTAAATAAATAAGTGGTTATAATAAATACATACAGCATAATGTTTTATAATTGATGTTGGAATATTTGTCCTAGAATCTTGTGTCCCTGAGTATATCCTAATTTTTCTGATCCTAACCCACTTTTTTATTTTAGCGGATTGCTTCCCCTGGCAAATACAGTAGAATTCTCTGTTGCAGACTTGATGTCTCTTTTATTAATTGCGAGTCCCTGCAGTCAGGGGAGGCAGATCCTCCATTATCATACTTCCTTCCCTATCATGCTTCGGAGTTTTGATATAAAAACTGTGTTTTTATACATGTGTGCCTCCCCAGCCATTGACGTCACCACACGTCACTTATTCACACCACCCAATTATCACATGGCATCAACACTTAAATAATAATTAAAATTTCTTTCACAAATGCACTTACCGTATATACTCGAGTATAAGCAGAGTTTTTCAGCACATTTTTTGTGCTGAAAAAGCCCCCCCTCGGCTTATACTCGAGCGATGCTCCAGGACCAGGGCTGGTTCTCCCGTTACGCAGCTGAGTAGGGCGCCACATATTGGAGGGCGCCTCACTCAGCTGCGTACCATGCGGGCCACGGTGTCAGGCTCTCATCGGCTGCTGCTGCTCCCACTGCGGGAACCATCTTCCGGCTCCCGCAGTGGGTAATGGGAGAGACGTCATGATGTCATGACGTCTCTCCCATAATGCAAAGCAGCCAGAGGAGCCGGTAGCAGCGTCGGGACCAGGAGCGGGGTTTCAGGTAGGTGTTTTTTTTTTTTTATTATTACGTCTCTCTCTACTGGGGGGACTACTACTGGGGGCAGTACCAGGGGGGGGATTACTACTGGGGGCACTACCAGGGGGGGATATTACTACTGGGGGCACTACCAGGGGGGGTTTACTACTGGGGGCACTACCAGGGGGGGTTTACTACTGGGGGCACTACCAGGGGGGGTTACTACTGGGGGCACTACCAGGGGGGGTTTACTACTGGGGGCACTACTAGGGGGGGTTTACTACTGGGGGCACTACCAGGGGGGGTTTACTACTGGGGGCACTACCAGGGGGGGATATTACTACTGGGGGCACTACCAGGGGGGGATATTACTACTGGGGGCACTACCAGGGGGGGATATTACTACTGGGGGCACTACCAGGGGGGGTTTACTACTGGGGGCACTACCAGGGGGGGTTTACTACTGGGGGCACTACCAGGGGGGGGTATTACTACTGGGGGCACTACCAGGGGGGGATATTACTACTGGGGGCACTACCAGGGGGGGATATTACTACTGGGGGCACTACCAGGGGGGGTATTACTACTGGGGGCACTACCAGGGGGGGTATTACTACTGGGGGCACTACCAGGGGGGATTACTACTGGGGGCAGTACCAGGGGGGGATTACTACCAGTAGCTGCTGCATTTCCCACCTTAGGCTTATACTCGAGTCAATAAGTTTTCCCAGTTTTTTATTGTAAAATTAGGTACCTCGGCTTATATTCGAGTGTAGGTATCAATAATATGATGGAATAATAACTTTTTACTGGCATTGTAATATATTCAACCTGCCCTGTATCGATGAATTTAATTTTTACAAATGAGCTATAGATTGATCTTGAACCTTGAAATTAGAATGATGTGATATTGTAAGACTGGGGCAGCAAAACATGTAAATCCAGTGCTTGTGGTTTGCTATTCTAAAAAATCATAAACACATGAAATGGATTTTGGCAAGGCTTTTATCCAAGCTAAATTTACTGCACACACAAGATCATGTCGGCCTATTGGTTACTTTTAGACCAAACAAAAAATATTTTTTTGTATATGCATGGCTCAGATTACCACATTATATAGGGAACTTAACACTACTTGAGCAGCACAATGGTTTACCTGCATTTAACATGCTTTTGTGACATATTTTACATGTAGAATTTGAATTCCGTTGTTGTATAGATAGAACTAATATAGTCTTTATTGATCAATTATACCCATGAATAAAATAAAAAATGAATGTCGGGGATAATCTGATTTTTATGTTTAATATTCTGGTAAATACATTATGTGTATAGAATTTACATAGATTTTACATAACAAGAATACTGCCAAGTATTGGTTATACTACTCTCATTTATTCTGATACAAGTGAAGATTTTGATTTCCTGGTGCAGCTTTCACTACAGCACAAAGCCTGGCTCATTTGTAACAAAGTTAAACCTCTGAAACCACTGACCAGACAAACCAGATTTTCAAATAATTCAGATTTGTGTTTCTGTTCTTTCTAATTAAGGGTAATATCGGAAAGCACAGACAGTGAGTAGCATTGTTTAAGGATCATGGTTTTAAACACAAAAATCTGATTATCAGCTCATGTCAGAAGCCAAGCGATAATACAGCTTAGCATTTGTTTGGGCTTTTTCTTTAGCCAAAAGATAATTACTGTTCGTTAGGCCTTACGTAAGTGTATCTGTGGTCCTGCAATGTCTGAATAGTAAAAGCTTACAATAGTTGAATGAGCATTGCTTATTTACAATGGGCATTGCCTGTTTCAATGGGATAATTTCATTACCCAAGAAAATAGAACTACCCAGGTAAAAAGTTCATTTTCTAAGTACAGCAACTTAGTCATGCCGAATGAATACTTCATTTTACGATAAATTATTATAATTGATGGGTCTGTGATCAACTTACAAATATATAACATGACACAAAGCATGCAGCACATAAAAACTAACTAGCAATAGAAATATTTGAATGTTAAGAAAAGGGAAAAAAAATAATTTGACTTGAATGCCACGAGAATAGTACAAAATAGGCAGCAGGCTGATTTAATTTAATTAAATGAAGATATTTTATTTGATCCAGTTGCTGCACTTTGAAATATGCTTATTAGATGTGTATACAGATTGCTTGTTTATGCCTGCACAAGACATGTTATGGCTAATGTCTAGTTTATCCCAGCAATTAAAAATATATTTTTAATAAAATATTTTGCTCAATGTAGAACATGACAGTTGATTACAATTTTTGATGGACTTTAATCAACTTTGATTTAATAACAAATAAATTACTTTGAAATGTACACTGGTATTTTTTTTTATTTTTTTTTTAATAATGCTGAGCTGTATCTTGTAAGGGTAGCTATTTACTACCAAAGTGAAGAAATATAAATGTATAATTACCACTAGCAACCAGTCAGTGATTTGCTTTGATCAATCCAGTGCAAGTAACACAATAAGGGGGAAAAATTGTTGCTTTAAATCCTATTGCAAAAAGTGCTGAAAATATATATCATTTTGACAAATCGCTGTTTGTTACATTTCACTTAAGGCTCATATATGAATAACAAAATATGCAGATATGTAGTGCATTTTGTTTTGTGCATATGGATTATAAGAAGCACTACATTCTGTTTTTAGGTACTGCCCAAATAAAAATGTTCTATATGACTTTTTGTGGATTTGTGCGTATGTCACTATAGAGTCCATCCCATCACCTTATTTATCAATCTCATTTATGTCTTAAATAAATAATGACAGAGAGGACAAATGCCTAGCCCTTCCCCGTATAAAGGTGTCCCACTGAGGGGGGAATTCAATTAGAATCGAAAAAGTGAAAACTTAACGTCAGAGAGGTTTTCGCACACTTCTCGTGTTTTTGTGTGATATTTTCGCATCTTTTGTCAATGCGCACTCCCATTTTTCACACTATCCAACTACAAAAGATGCGAAAATGCATTTGCATGAAAACTGTTCTTGGAGAAACCAACGAAAAGTACTGGTGAATTTGGGGAAATCTGTCTGTACTCCTTAAAATAGTCAACTGACCTAGGTAATCAATTTAGAAGTGTATTAGTGGCCCTAAAAAAAGTATTTGGGATTCTTGTGTCTAATGGCTGTTATATGCTTATTTGCATGAGTGTGAAAAAATGATAAAAATTATTTTTTTGTAGACAAAATAAATGCCGCAGTTAAATTCGGGGTACATTAAAATGGTATATTTTTGAGTCAAAAAAGTGCACTTTGAAATTTGAAAAAAAAATACACATGTCCCATATATACTGTACAGCCCCCCAAAATACCTGACCCACTACTTTAATCCCATTTCCACTACTTTTAATATTTTCACCCCAAAAAGAGCATGTCATTATTGGCCAAATTAAGCTAATTAAAAAATAATTTTTACCAAATTTGTCATTAGGGGGATTCTCCACTTTTTTTTAACAAAAATAGGGATTTTGCACAACTTTTCTCCTATTCTGAGATGGTAAAAACAATGTGCCGTATTTTGTAGATGGAGAATTCACACATGCAAAAACTTTGGCAATAGTATTGCACGATATGCATTTTTGTGTGAAAAGTGCACACCTGCGAAATTGAATTCGGCCCTGAGTGTTTAAGCTGAGGCCTAATTTCCACCACTGCTGAGGATAATGAAGAACAAGTCCTTATGTCAGGGGCAAGAAATTCTCTGTCTCCACCCACAAACCTAGTGCCCCTATAGTGGCACCTCCCCACACCCTGTATCTAATTGAAACATCCTATCCCTCAAACTGAAATTTAGTTTTCGTATGTGATATAAAATGAAGGGCACAAGTGTATCTAACCCACATTTAGTTCTTAGTGGCAACAGCTCCTGCAAGTAGATAATAATTAACAAAATTTGCACCCTAGCAGACATAGACATTTTAGCATGATGTGTAAAAAAGTTCAATCACGCAGAAATGACATCTGCAGACACTGAACTTTTGCACTTCCATAATTTAACTATAATGGAAGGAACTATGTTTGCCTTTTGCAAGAACGTAATCCAATGACACAAAAAAAATGACCAGTTTACTGTTTATTCTGTTTTATTGTCCACTGCCTAGCACAGCAATTAGAGATATCAATAAAAATAGCTAGTCAATAAGTATGATAAAATAAGAGACATATGTTTCTTCCCCTTATATACCATTAGGGCAACAACAGATGTGTCCATATAGACCTATCCTCACCTATCCAAACAAACAATGCTATTTGGTGCAAATAAGCGTCCCACCAAGAGCTTTTTCACAAAATATGCGTCGTATTCACATCATTACTGCAACAAAAGTACAATGCCAAGGTACCCTAAACGCTGATTCTGGCATTTCATGTAGCTTCTGTTTGCAACACAGTCCAGATACATGTGACCCGTTCCATGCCTTGCAGCATGCATCGTTATACTTAAACTGTGTCTTTATACATTTGTGACAAAATAAGTAATACTAAGTACCTAATACACAGTGGATCACATACATGCATCACGTAGGGGTCCGATCGCGGGGGGTGTGGTCGCACGGCCCTGCACACACAGATTGCTGCTGGCAGAGCCTTCCCCATTAGTTGCCCCGAGGCCACGCAGCCCCAAACAATATGATATATATAGACACTGTATATGTGTGAAACTCCTTATATAATAAAGTGAAATAAATAATTCTAACACTGTAGGAAACTCATAATATTGACGGTAAACTTCATCATGGAAATGTACTATAGTACAGTTGTTGGACTTAAACAGTAATAATTACTTGTGTAGCTGTATTTATTCACATGGACTCTTCTTACCAGTGGCGGAACTCCCGGAGACAATGGAGTCAGTTGCTGCCGGGCGCCAGCCCTGAAGGGGGCATCTGGCTCCATTGTTTCCAGGGTCCCGTCCATTCCACCGCACCTAATACACCTATAGTAACGCCGGCCGGCTTCGTTCACTTACTACTGTAAATAGAAACCCAGAGGAGCCGCTGAGCTGAGCGCCAATCAGCATCAGCGGCGCTCCTCCTCTGGCTCCACTACACTCTGTGGTCTAGGCGGGCCGCGGACGTCACGTATCATGGAAAACAGTAGGCTGCTAGAGGGCACCAACCAATGTGATATCAACATGTTTGGAGCATTTCTTTTTCTTTGTGGATTTTAATACGATGAAGAGAAGTTTTCTGTATAACAATTAATACAGATTGTCACATAAGGTTATATAAAGTGTACACTTTTTTGGTGTGCAGGCATTTATATAGTTTATTTTATTTTTTAAAGTGGAGTTAAACTATTCTATTCATTTTCTATTTGTCATGACGTTTGAGGACATATCTGTGGAAATTTAGAGGGAAACATTGGAGCAGGTAAACGCATATGTGCTAATCTCTGGTACGCATCTATTCAGGGGCAGAACTATGGGAGACAATGAGGCACCTGCTGCCGGGCTCCAGCTCTGAAGGGGCACCTCCTCCATTGTCCACAACATATTCACCCCACTTAGGGCTGTAACTATGTACCCAGAGTGTACCTTCACGGCCGCCCAATACATGGCACCCCTTCCCGGCACCTGAGAAGCCACCATACATTAGTGGAGAGCTCCATGTCAGACCGTCAGCTGCAGCCTTTGTCTGTCAATAGCCCGTCTGAATGCAAATTGCTGACTGGGGGGGGGGCACCAAATTATAACTTGCCTCCGGGCATATGGGGTGAACTTACGCCACTGCTTCTTACCTCTAATTTTTTAAACCATTGTATCACCAACCAGGAAATTAGGTAACACCACAGACTGCTTGTATTGCCCCTCCTGTATGAAGATGCGGGCTCTCCCATATATATGAATAGGAGTCAGTAAAGTCAGAGGCTAATTTTGTTTGGATTAAGCCAAGTGACCTTTCGAATTTAAAATCCATTTTGTTCATCAGACAAATTAGTACTAGAGCTTAGAATAGAGAAACAGTTTATACACTGGTAACAGAATGTCAAGTAAATTAAATTATTTCTATTATTATGGAGGATAACTATAGATTAATTTGCTTTAAAGCAACATGATACAAAAAAAAAAACTTGTTTTTAAATAATATAGATCACTCTTGGCCTAGTAAAACCTGTTATATCATATCTGCTTTGAAAAGTGATGACTTGCCATTCTGCAATTACCCATTATATACATTATGTAGCTACAGGACTATAATTTATATTTATAGACTATGGTAGTGGTTCCCAAACTGGGTGCTATGGGGCTAAAATATGGCAGCTCTCAATGCACATGCATATATTCAGATAAATAAGTTCTGTGTTACTGTACAATGACACCAGGGCATAAATGTACACCCTTTTGTATGGTGTCTAAAGGCCCCCATACACGGTGTGAGGCGATAGGGGATCTGTCGTCCGACATATCGGGTGGTCCGCGCACACGGTGCGATCGGGTCGCCCGATAAGCAGACTCCCTCCTCCCTCACTCACATAGCTATGCATGGGATCGCACACTGCATCCCCTGAATTTTCGGTCCTGCAGAAAGATCAGGGGGAACTATGTACGACCCCATGGGAGCGCGCTCGGCCCAACATCTGGGCCATACACAGTGCGATATAGCAGGCAAATCGCACCAATCAGTCTGATCGCATGCTTCATCGCCCCGTGTATGGGGGTCTTTAAGGCCTGATTCAGCATTGCATGCCACCGTCGCTGCTACGTTGCGAACGCAGCTGTGATGCGATAATATGCAAGTGTCACAGCCGCCGGGAGATTTTTTGAGACCCCCACTTGCAGCTTTGCAAATCAAAGCATTTGTGTACAATGACGCAGCATCTGCAAAGTTGCAACATCTGCATACAAAGATGCAGCATTGGCCACAGCTCATTCGGCAGTTGCAGTCCTGAGTGAATCTATGGTCCAGAGACTGGGAGTTCAGACACTGGAGACATATTTCTTGTGTACAAGCTCATAGTCGCAGTGTTACACACGCCCCCGAATCGATGTCAACACATCTGCGTTCTTTGCCACTACTTCACATTACCTCCCCTAAATGCTCCCTGACTCTCTATCACGCTGCAAATAAATAGTCGCTGTGAGCGACTATGGTAATGTACCTTGACGCATGCGCAGTGCAACATTAACATTCCGCATCCAACATTAAATGAGCGCCAATCTTCAGTGTCAATTTGTGAGGAGGCAATCCTAGTGGGTTGGAGCTGAAGTTGAAGAATCCCATGAGGTAGTTGACTGTTTTCATCATTCATTGTGCTGTCTACTGACTCTCCATCCTAGCCAAGAAAATAGCACAGCAGGTAATTAGTTGATGGTCGTGAAGCTGCTATTCTTTGCTAATTTGCAACTCCATGATCATGGGCACATCAGGGCAGGGGCATAGCCATAACTTTGTGACCCCACAGCAATATGTTATAGGGGGCTCCATCTCAATGCTTCTAGAGGGCCACCTGTCTCCACAGCGCTTGTTCATTTTATACGCCATATTAGTGTACTAGTTACTTTTGTGAGCCATAGTGATACCCTAGTTAATGTTATTCCCCATAGTATTGCCCTAAATCATGGTATGCCCTATAGTAGTGCCCTACTGTAGTTAATTTGCCAGTGCTTGGGAGGCCGATGGTCAAAATACTGCTGCTGGCATCCCGACAGGGTTAGGATACCCCTGTCAGTAGGTATTATAACCCTCCCCCTCTCCCTACCCTAACCCTAGTTCCCCGGTGCCTGAACCTAAACTCCCTTCCTAGTGCCTAAACCTAACCTAACCTAAGCACCGGCATCCCCTGTGCCGTGATACTGAACGTATGCCCACCACACAGTGCACCCAGTTCACATTATGCCAGTGTCCCCAGTACATATTATGCCACATTGTAGTAAACCCAGTTCTTATTATGCCACACTGTATTACCCCCAGTTTATACAGTGTAACATTATAATGCCCTAGTTCATATTATGAGAACATATTATGCCACATCAGTGTCCTCTGTTTATACTATGCCACACTGTAGTGTATCCATGTCATATTTTGCCACATTACAGTGACCCACAAATCATATGCTACAATACAGTGCCCCAAGTTCAGATTATGCCATAATACAGTGCCCCAAATTCATATTATACCACCCTATAATGCCTCCAGTTCATATTGTGCCACATTGTAAAGCTCCAATTCAGATTCTGTCACATTACAGTGCCCCATATTCAGATTATGCCATATTATTTTGAGTCCAGTTCATATTATTCCACACTATAGTGCTTCCAGTTCATATTGTGCCATATTAGTGCTCCATTTTCATATTATCTAACAGTGTCCAGTTCATATTTTCTCACATTACAGTTCCCCAGTTCAGATTATGGGCCTGATTCAGACCCACTCGCAAGCGGGCGAACGTACGTTAGGCGTACGTACAAAAATATTTAAATTCAAGGGCTCGCTCGTATTTTCGAACGCATCTAAAAATCCTCCCCAAACTCTGACGACCCCTCCTCTAACTAACGAGCGTGCGAAATAGCCAGCGTACATCCCCGAAATGGCTTGAAGGGAACGCACGCACAAGTATAAACCGGAAGTGGCCTTGTCAGATGTCGATTACCTGCTCCTTTATTCTGCCTACCTCCATCAATCGTATCATGCCAATCAATGTATCAATTAGCTTTGTTTTTGTTTTTTTTCAACACAATGCAATAAACTTTACTCTTGTCCGTGTTTGTGTTTTCCCGCAGAATACGTACGGCTTAAACATTCGCTTTTATTGCTCCAAAAACATGTTACCCACAATTAAACAATTGTTCTATTGCTTTGGATCCCCGCATATTTCCCGGGGTTCATTTCTTTATTTAAATTTGCTTACGCATGTCACTGCATCAAGCCTATCATAACTCTCAAGAGATTTGTGGCCCTGTCGAACACATGACTCATACACTAACCAATAGAATTGCTCCTGTTAATTTCCCAAATACATTAGCCAATCAGAAATTTTTTGGCCACTTTATCAAAAATGATTTTTAGGAAAAACACCAATGCCATCATGAGAGCCTTCGCGTTCACCAAGCGCGAGCTGCTGGTGCTAACGGAGGTGATAGATAGGCGTATCACCAGCCAGCCTCCACCCATCATCAACCGGCAGAAGCGTTCCGCATATGCGGAGGCACGGGCCCGCCTGCGCTCCTTCGGCTCACGCCGCAACATCGGCCAGCTGGAGCGCAGGTGGTCGGACCTGCAACGGCGAATGCCCCGCTTGCTGGCATGCTTTCGCATGCAGATTTCAGAAAGTAAGTTTTATGTATTTTGTTTTTCATGTTTGTCTTTGTGGCCCAAACTGCGTGTGCATGTTTTCATGTCTGTCCTATTTATTCATTCTCCTCATATTTGCCTGGCCATGTTTTCCCTCTATTTCATAATTATTCCTTCTCCTCATATTTGCATGGCCATGTTTTCCCTCTATTTCATAATTATTCATTCTCCTCATATTTGCATGTTTTTTGTTGGTGGGGGGTGATTTTAAATTGTTTTTTGGCCAGGATTTGTGCTGAAACTAACCACAATTTGTTTGACATCTTTTAGGGGGACAGCCAAGACTACGCCGTCACCGTCCGGCCAGACGGTGGTCACGCCCACTATCCCCAACCCCCAGCCAACACTCCACCCCCAATAATTCCCCTATTCCCCACTCCTCCCCAGCCTTCCAAGACCCTCTCCCGGAAATGTCGGGCCTCCTTCCCCTCCGTCCCACTTCCCCCTCTCCTCCAACCACCCCTCTTCCAATTACCCCCTCCCCGGAGTCCGTAATAACCCCGCCCCGATCTTTGGGGAATGGAGGGTCCTCCGAGGAGGACGATGGTGGGACTTCCGGAGCTGCCGTTTTGTCAACCGGTATGTTTTTCTTTAGCCTTTTTTTTAAGCACAAACTGTTTGTATGTAATCATGTGTCGTTCCTTTATTCGGGGTTTTTGGGTCGACTTTTGGTGATTTAGCAGATTGCCTTTACCTGTTCCTGCTGATTTCAACATACACATATCACACCTGGGGGAATTTGTACATAGGCCTTGTATTTTTTGAAGCCCCCATTTTTATTTTTTTTTTTTATTTTTTTTTTTGGGAGTGATTTCGTTGTTTTTTTTAATTTTTAATGTGGTTTCCCTATTGTTGTATTAATCCACACACTTTTCTCACCCACAGAGGAACAGAGGCATCGTCAAGAAGTACAAGACTGTGTGGCCCAGATGCGCCAACATATAATTGGGGTGCTCGTGGCCCTTGACCGTCTGTCTGGCATCCTTCGCCAATAGTTTTATTTTAGGTTTTTCTTTTTCAAAATAAATTGTATTTTTCAAACATACGTTCCGGCTAATTCGTTTTTTCAAAGCCAAAGATTGTTTACCCTGACATAAGTAGACTGTTCCTGCAAGGATTTCCATTTTTTTAAAGTAAGATTGTGTTTTGTATTTGTATGTAAAACAGCCACAAGAAACACATAACAGTCACAATGTCATTTCCCTTTTTGGGTGTAGTGTCAATTAGATATTTCTACATTTTACAGGTTCCTAGTGTGCAAGCTGCTTAGGCCAATCTTACAAAGCCAAATGATTGTACAGGCTTCCTTTTGGTGTGGGTTTTGAACCTGAAAACATATTTCATTTTAGCTCAACTGGCGACAGTACTGGATTACCCCTTAGTCAAATGTACCGTGTGTGAACCTGGTTACAATTGCTGGTAACATCCAAAAAAGGGAAGAACATTTCACTCTACAAACATTTATTCACAACATAACTGATAAATCAAAGTGATCACTCACAAAAGAAACACACAGTGATAATCTCAAATACAACACATACCAAACAAAAACAAACCAAAAACAACAAATCAAGAACTGGTTGACGAAGGACCATGCCAACATGATTCCACAAACATGGCGTTGCGATATGGGTTCCATAATATATTCCCAAAATGTCCAGATCCAGGTTTGGTAAGGGTAACAGGAAGTAGTGAGCGTTGGAGTGCCAAAGATTATGTGAACAAACAGAAGATGGTGAAAAAAACAACAAAAAATTAGAGGTTCGCAAACAAACCCAAACACATTAGGTATAAACACTGTTGTTTTGTAAAAACTTACCTAAAAAATCTGGCCACCACATCATCGCGTATGGCCCCCCCACATACTGACCTCCAACCAACCTCGGGGGGGCCATCCTCAGGTAAGGCATCCTCTGGCTGCATTGGGACACCACTCCTTATGGCGATGTTGTGAAATATCCCACACAGGACCACAATTTTCGACACCATATCCGGCAAATACATGAGCTCGCCACCAGAGCGGTGGAGGCATCTGAATCGGCCTTTTAAAAGGCCGATACAGCGCTCCACCACTTGCCTGGTGGCTGTAAGTGCGGAATTATACTCACTTTGTGGGCCTGGTGTGGGAGCCAAATAAGGAGTGAGCAGCCAGGACATGCAAGGGTATCCACTGTCTCCTGTGAAAAATAAGAGACAACATCAGGAACACTGTGTATCAAGCTTAACATTGTTATGTACTAAAGGTCTCCACTTACCCAGAAGCCACGCATCACCAGCTTGTAGGTTGTTTAATTTGTGCCATATCCCTGATTGCCGGATGACGAAGGAGTCATGTGCACTTCCGGGTAATTTAGCATTCAGGGACAGGATCTGGAGGGAAGCATCACATACCACCATTACATTCAGGGAGTGATAGTGTTTCCTGTTTCGAAATATGGCCTCCAGCCGTGCTGGAGGCTGAAGTGGTATGTGAGTACCATCCACAACCCCTATGATGTGTGGGAAGCCAGCTATTTGGTAAAAATTGGCCTTGGCCACACTAAGGGCACTCATATCCAAAGGCATTTGAATAAAATGATGGAGGTGCTTGAAAAGTGCCTCCATCACTGCCCTCAGGATCCGGGAAAAGGAGGATTGGGAGATGCCCGCCACTATTCCCACCGTTGTTTGAAACGATCCTGAGGCACAGAAATGTAACACCGCCATAAATTGCGTAAGTGGTGGTATTGCTGTTGGACTGTCAATTTGCCGCTCAAGATCACTTTCTATTAATGAGAGAGTGTCTATGATGATTTTGGGAGGTAGACGGTAGCGTCTTAAAACCTCATCATCGGGCATTCCAAAAAGGGTGACAAGTGTTCGAAATATCTGGGGCCTTGCATGCCTACGATGCCTACGCCTGGGACGAGATTGAGGTTGGTCGGCTTCCGGGAGCATGGCCAGAACAATCCGCCCCAGATCTACCTGAAATTCAAAGATTTCAATGTAAGGCTTTTGACCCACCCCAAAAGTAAATTAAAACAACTTAGCTTGATGATACCATCCATTGCTGCTTACATGCCGGGGTATTGTCATGATACGTCCAAACTGAAATTAAACACAAAAATTATTTGACACATTTCACTCTGTGCATTTTTGTTTCTAAATTTTGTGCTAGACCAAACTTAAAATATGCGAAACACACATTTGGCAAAACAGCAAAACGACATTTCACACAGTACATCAAAATGGGTTGAAATGTTTGCACAAAAAGCGAAAGGGAAACCTCAAAAAAGTTAAAATGATTATTAAGCATTTTAAAATGCGCTAATTAGTTCGCAAATACAAGTCACAAGAGTAAGTATTAAAAATGCGCTAATTAGTTCGCAAATACAAGTCACAAGAGTAAGTAGTAAAAATGCGCTAATTCGTTCGCAAATACAAGTCACAAGAGTAAGTATTAAAAATGCGTTAATTAGTTTGCAAATACAAGTCACAAGAGTAAGTATTAAAAATGCACTAATTAGTTTGCAAATACAAGATAAAAGATGGATTTACCAAGAGCAAATATATAAGAGTCCAAATCAAAAGGTCTTTTGGTTCGAAAATAATCAAAAACTAAAATAGAAGAAATTATGGATCCAAAATTTAAAAAAAAGAAGAAACACAATGAAACAACAATTGATCAAAAGTTAGACTTCACAAAACTTACCAAATCAAGAAACGAGGTCCAAAAAATATAAACCAACAAAGAGAACGGAAAATAAAAACGCAAATCTAACCAACAAAAGAATCTCCAACCGCCAACACCTTTATACGCAATCAATAAACTCCAGCCAAGGTAACCTCCAACAATCCAAAAACGCCACCTCGACTCGAGACACACCAAGCCATAAATAGTATTTCGTTTCCCGCACAAATTAAGGAGGGATCATAGGGACGCACAATCAATGATGCGGCTGCAAAATAAGGACGCATGTATAAATACGTCACGAAAACACATTAAAATTCTGGTGTCTTTCTTGTTTGGACCTCAGACATGGTGACAGACCAGGGAAACAATGCCCAAGAGTCAGGCGGTAAGTCTTTCATGCATTTTGTATCAATGATTAATTTGAAACATAAGATTGGGCAAGTTGTGATTTTGTGAATTCTGAAAATTTACACAAATAGGTGAGGAGGATGACATGGAAGAGGCTGCTGGGCCGAGTATTCCGGCCAAAGCGGCCAAAAAAAAAGGCAGCCACATTTCACAAGAAAGGAGATGGAGGTTTTGATACAGAAGTGTGTGGACATCCTGCCACAGGCAGACAGGAATATGAGTCTAAGCCAGAAGTGGAGAATGTGGGAAGAGGTAGCCGTTGCTGTCAATAGGGTGGGTGATTATGTCCGTCTAGCCCGGGATGTCAAACGGCGGTAAGTAAACCCTTGCCCATTTTTTCCCACAGATGGGGCGACTTCAAATATCGCCTAAAGCAAAAACTCGCGGACAGGGCTAGGCATGCAAGGGGGACAGGTGGGGGTCCCACCCCTGTGTCATTGGAGTTGACGGATTTAGAAGAGCTGGCACAGGGGTGTGTGCAGCCTGTGGAGGTGTTTGGCGTGTCCAACATGGATACGGACATGCCAGACTTTGCGGCTCCTCATGCTGTCCCAGGTAAATCTTTTGATGTCATCAACTCAGAAATGTTATTGTGCCAATATGTAGATTCTAATGTGAGGCTTTTCTCTTTTTTCCTAACAGAGACACAGGCGGATGAGTCTGCTCCAGAGGGGAGCCTTGGCCGCCGAATTTCTGCTGGCTCGGCAGGGGAGGAACCAGTACATCCGGCTGAGGACCCTGCAGAAGCCAGTCCTGGGCAATCTCCCTCGCAGGCAGTGGCCCTCCTCACAGAACTCAATTTCAAATCGGATTTCCATACGGAGATTCTGCAGAGGATGGACGCCAGTCTGCTACGGGTGGCTGAGGCCCTGGAGCAAAATGCTGCGGCCAACGTGACCATTGGTCAGGCCCTGGCGGAAAATACCAGGGCCAACATCCGCATCGCCAATGCCCTGGAGCAGCTCGTTCGCCAGCACATGGTGGAGCCGACCTCCTTTCCTGCCGGAACATCAGGATCCTCCACCTCTGGCACAACATCAGCCAATCCTCCAAATGTGCCTAGCCCTGTGCCTAGTCCAGAGGCCACAACATCTGCCTCTGGACAGGCCAGCCCGATGACATCCCGGACCCGGTCTGGCGCCCTCCCTCCCCCATCCAAACGGGTGAAAAAACGGTGACAGCAATGGTGACTTTTTCCCACAATCCTTCTGTGCTTGGCTCATATTCCTTTCTGGTCAAAACTTCCCTCTCCTTTCTTGTGAAATGTTTTTTTTTTTTTGTTGTATGTTTATGTCAACAGTTATGTTGGGCCAATTTGTTTGATTTGGGAACATATCTTTGGGCAAAAAATATGTCCCCAATATTTTATTTGTTTTTTTATTTGTTTGAGCAATAAATTGAAACAAAAAATCTGACATTGGATTGTGAGATTATTGTACAAATGGGTTACATTTAATCCTGGCCCAAAAGGCAAAAACTGGCCAAAAAAAAAAAAAAGGGGCTCTTTAAGGAACGTTTAAAAATTCATATAACGAGGCAAATTCAAGAGGCACAAATAAAATGGTGAGAAAATTAAAACATGATGACATTATTGTTACAATAGGCCCTAACCACCAAATTGAGGCCAAAATAAACCCCCACAAATGTACGCAAATTGATTGTGTCATCCTGACATTAGCAGCTCTGAGTTCCACCTGCGTACGGTTTTGTGCTATCCCAAAAAACTGCTTTCCAAACATATACCAAGCCGGTTTTCAATACAACACTAATTACTTTTCTGCCCTCCTGCGATTAATCGCAACAACATCGAGGAGTCCCGGGACGGAGGAGAAGGCCATCGCCAATGTGGTCGAGTAATCCAGACCCTAAGCTGTGCGAGCATTTTGAAGTGAAAGAGGATCATCCAGTGACGTATGAGTCGGTCCGAACACATTTTACGCTCGCATCTGCTAATGTATGTACGCCCCAAAAACGCCTCGCCACGCCTGCGTTTTTCCATTTCCACCCCCGTCAACACCCTAAAACGCCCTGTTCTGTCAATCACATTTGACATGTCACTTCCTGTACGCTATTTTAGGAACGAGTCAAAAAAAGCTCGCAATCTGCCGTACGCACATGCGCAGTGTAACACCGACGCATGCGCGGTTAGTCAACATCGGAATGCAACGAGCGTACTGCTGTTAACGAGCGGCTCTGAATGAGGGCCCATGTCCCTACTACATTGTAACATCCATTATACACACCCCTTACCAGTATAACATCCACTACATAAACCCAGGGGCATCTTAACAGGGGAGGGGGCCCGTGTGCACTCCCCGTGGCATGGTCTCAACGACAGGATCAAGGACGAGTTCGCATTTAGAGATTTACCCACTTCTCTTGGCCAGATGATCTCCCTAAGTAATACAGTAGATCTACGTTTCAGAGAGAGAGAGAGAGAGAGCACAGGAGAACCATAGGGAAGAACAGCTTTAGTTCAAGTTATTACCTAACCTTCTTACTTACCCTCCCGCTGTGAAAGAACCATGCAGCTATATTTACTTTCAGGTTTTGCATTTACCAAGGGAAGTTATTGGCATGAATATGGCTATCAATCTTCTGGCTATGTTGTTATGTTACCCCATTTCAAATGCTGGAAGAACCCAGGAAGCTAAAAAGTGGAAAATTCCTGAGCCAACCACATCTCAGTACTGTTTGAATACAGATGTGATATATTTCCTTTATAGAGGATATTACAAGCCTGATTCAGGACCAGATTAAAAATCTCATTAACTTTGGGAACCTTGGTATGCTTTTAATAACTCTCCCATCCCAGGGAACCCTTTCAGTGACTTCATTTTATCTGTTATTATTGCATTGTCACATGATTCAATCCCTTTCCCTCCCCTGATATCCTTTCTTCATTCCTGTTTGGCAGGCCGCTTGGGACTGTAATTTCTCCCTCTATCCCCCATCTTGTTAAGACACCCAGACGTACTAAGCCTTGGGGAGTGATAAAGCAGAAAGATAAAGTACCAACCAATCAGCTTCTGTTATTTTTCAAACACAGCTTGTAACATGACAGTTAGAAGCTGATTGGTTTTTACTTTATCTCTTTTGAAAGCTTAGTACACCTCCCCCCCATCACTATATGTAAATACACTAAAAACCCCAAGAACATAATAGTGTTTCTTTCTCCCCATAAAGCCTCTTTTGTGGCTTATGTGACCTTGTTCTTTGTTGCTGACTATTGGATATTATTTAGACAGTTTTTGAGCTGATCTACTTATATAACAGTACACCACTTCTACAGTACATAATGCTTATTATGACATTTACAGTATTAGAAGACCTTTCAATGAGCAACACAAATATTTGTAATTTTTAAAATCTTTAATAAATCTATCCCATTTTCTCTAAAAATGTACATGTATTTGAATACCCTATTGACTTTAGAATTTATCAGTAGCAGAACACTTGCATCCACAAGTAGTTAATGGCTGCCATGGTGTGCTGGGCATGGGGACCACGAGGGGGTTGGGCTGGATACTAAATGCCCAGGCCCAGGTTTGGTCTTGGGGGTTTAGTGAGGGTCCAGAGGAGAAAGGAAAGCACCTCTCCTCAGTCTGCATGGTATTTTAACAAGAGGGTGTGGCCATGTCCCCATGTGTGACCACACACCCCATCTTCAACCCTGACCCGCAGTATGTCTAATGGACAGGCTTTTAAAGATATATGACAGCTTGAAGTGAACAACCTCATATCACCTTCTGATTAATCAGGGATGTACTGACAGTCAAAAGGCAATACAGATCTCCCATTCCATCACTTTAAGACAACATGCGCTCTATTTATTATTTTTATTATGTATTATGCTATTAAAGAAGTATGGCGGCAGTACATATATCGCCATAATCCTCCTTACCTTTCCATCTCCGGGTAGAAGAGGATATGCATAGAAAAAAATGCAGCTGCTCTGTTGATAGTTTATTATTAACTTACAGCAATAAAATAAATTATATAGCTATGATATAAGTGACACTAGAAAAAGTGTTATAACTGCATAATAATAAATAAGGGCCAATAATTTAAATTAAATTATAAACTGAATAAAATAAATGCTCCTGGCATGCTTCAATACCTGTATTTTTCTCTGATAAGTCATATATTCATCTTGTTCTCGGATATTCAGAATATCTTGCATGTTTGTAACTTGTGTAATTTTAAAAGTTATGACAGAATATAATGCTTCAAGTCTTAAGCTGCATACACACACAACGATTTTGTTACCAACGATTTTATGAACGATTTTATGTACGATTTTCTGTCAGATTATCTGGCAGATTTTTAAAGTGTAATGAATGATTTTTTGAACTACAAACGATTTTTGCATATTAACTTAATGAAAATCGTTGAGTTGACAAGTCTGACTGAACTACAAACTACAAATGTGAACACGCATGAATCGCTCATCGTTTGACTCAGAAAGTGAACGATTTTTCAAACGATTATCGTTAAACGATAATCGTTCAAAAAATCATTATGTGTGTTTGCAGATTTAGTACATACTAACAGGGTCATGGAAAACAGCTGGGATGCTATACCTCTGCAGTATTTATGAAGAGAGTGTGGAGCAGGTCAAAACAGATTCTCTTTTTCATCCTCTCCTCTATAACCAAATTAGAAAACCACAATCTGCTGTGTTTGGATCCATGGAGACAGCACATGGGTTGAAATAACCCTGATTTTCCAATTCCTTAGAATGTCACTGAAGCAAACAGAAACCTTCCAGAATGCATGGAAATATTATTTTCTGTGGGTAGGTTTGCTCAAGTTACTCCAGGCATATTAACCCCACAGGTGTCTTTTCTATGGGAACAATGAGGGTTTACATCATCCTAATGAACAATGTAAAAATAGAGACAGGCTAATTAACACCATTACTACTTGTAATAATAATAATTGTCATCTATCAATCCACAAAACTGTACTGTGTATTTGCTGAGAAAAGCTAACTGGATTGTTTAATTAAAAACACATATTTAAAATGGTAATTTTAATTTATTAGGGGTGTTCATATTAGGCTATAGACATAACAGTGATTTGCCATGCAACGCAACTGTGTCTCATATGGCAATGTCACTTCAAACACTTTGGTTTATCCACCAAGATAGGTCCCAGCTGAGTTTTGTTGTATGTGCTGGTGTCAAATTGACTGTCATCTGCGTAATACAATTTCTGCATAACAATAATAGGTTCTGATTTCACGGAGCCACCTGTTTATATGCGAGATTGCGGCTAAATTTAAAAAAGCAATCAGTTATAAGGCTCGTTCAGCCTTCTAAGTGATTGCTTGTTTAAATTTAGCCACAATAACCCCCTTGGACACAGATGTAGTGTAATTTAACATTTCATTAAAAAAATATATTTATTTTGCATTTTAATTATATTTAGGTTGACATTTATGGTATCTTTTTGTCAATTGATTTAAAAATAATATTTAAAATAATATTGTATTATCCTTTTGAAAATGTTCATAATATACGTAGTTTATACATGAATAGACAGAATCAGAAAGTGTGCCATGCAAAAAAAGCATCTAAATTTTCAAATTAATAATTACCAGCAAGTCCAAGGATGTGTACAACTCAGGTAATTTTGCTAGGGTTATAAGGCTGTGCAGCCATCTGCTAAGCATGTATTATACCACACAGGGCTGTCGAGCGCTCTGATGGGCCTGGGTACTGGGGGACGCGGCCAAGCCCCATCCCAAACAAAACTTAAGAAACTAGTATGTGCAGTACTGTGAAGTCAGCACAGGGAAGGAATGTAGCTCCAGGGAATGGAGGTCATCAGTGTGATCGCTCTCACCTGTAATGGTGCATACAGATCTGTCAGATGAACTATTGAACGATTTTTACCAACAATTTGAACAATTTCAGACAGTATTAAAATGAATGAAATTGTCCAAATCTGACTGCAAACACATCAGATGTCAGATATCGTTATCTGACAATCGGGAACGCACATCATTCATCGTTGCAGGCTCACAAGTCAGATTTTCTTTCAGATATGAATGATTGAACGATTTTTCAAATCGTTATCGTTCAGATCGGACACAAAATCTGACCGTGTGTATTAGGGATGTGCAGGCTCGGATAGGTTCGAGTTTGCACGTGGAGTTCGGATTTTTCCCTCCAAAAAAACGGAACTCAGAACGAGGCAAAACGTCATCTTACATGGACGAACATCATCATTCCTGGTCTTTTGTCCAGGAATGATGATGTTCGTCCATGTAAGATGACGTTTTGCCTCGTTCTGAGTTCCGTTTTTTTGGAGGGAAAAATCCGAACTCCACGTGCAAACTCGAACCTATCCGAGCCTGCACATCCCTAGTGTGTATGCACTATGCACCATAACACTACTCCTCTCAGCCCACTACCACTGGCCGTGCCTGTATAGCAACAGCACATCGGCTAGTGAGAGGAGACTGTTGCAGCTATTCAAACGCACAAAGATGGTCCATCTTAAGTTTGGTACTTAAAAGAAATTGTGGCCAACTGGGGGCGTATCTATACAGGGGGGGAGGGGGAAGGGGAGAGGGCGCCGCTTGGCAGAGACAAGCATGCCTCACGGTAAAGGGAGGAGATCCTGGCCTCATCCTCTTCGTGGATAACACCCCTGCTGCCATCGGTTGGCTGCACAGATCCAATTACAGCAAGCAGTGTGTAATTACCACACAGGGGAGGTCTGGAGTGACACAGGACAGGCCTGTAGTGACACAAGGGGTGCCTGGAGTGACACAGGGAAAGCCTGGAGTGATTCAGACGGTTGACTGGAGTGACACTGGGGAGCCTGGACTGACACTGGGGGGCACCAGTTCCTTACTATGCATGGGGCACGCGGACCAGATATGTCGGTCAAAACATCATAACTGGAAAGGCATTTAAATGTGTCCGCCAGCTGAGATGTCAGTGTCGGCAGTCCCTGCAGTCAGTGTATTGGCAGTCGGCAGGTCACCCGTACACACATGCAAATGTATTTGCAAGATATATTGGCATTGGCTATGCTGCAGGGCTGACCTGATATGTCTGTTAACGATATAATTCACAGATATATCTGGGCTCTGATCCGGTCCTAGTTCTGGAAATACAGGCTGAAAAAATGCATAGGGTCCCCCTGTATTTTTCAGAACCCAGCACTGGACTTTTTCTTGTGGGAGGCTAATGCCACAACAAGGGGAGCCCCTTCACGGGGCAGGGTTAATGCTTCAACTGGGGGGCTCAGGGAAAGGTCAACCCTGGCTGTGGCATTAACCCCCCGCTAGAAAAAGTCTGGTGATGGTTCTGGAAAATACAGGGGGACCCTATTCATTTTTCCCCCTGTATTTCCAGAACCAGGACCAGATCAGAGCCCAGTGCTGGTTGCGCAGAATACGGGGGACCCCCGTATGTCCCCCTTATTTTGGCAACCAGTGCTGGCTCTGACTAGCTCGGTGCTGATTGTGTTTACATACAGGGGACCCCTACGTCGTTTTTCCCCCATATGTTGCCCAACCAGCACTGGGTCACTAAGCCTAGAGCTGGTTGCTCTTTGGGGGGAGGGGCGTGGCCTTCTTTTTTTTCTTAACACTTTTATTTTTTTTCACAGATGCATGGATGGTTCTCACTGAACCATCCCTGCATCTGTGATTATTTTATTACAGACAGATGCATGCATCACGGATCTCCCCATGCGTGCATCATTTTTTTTTTTAAACAAATGGCGCCGCTCGGGCGCATGATTCATCGCATGGTGAATAAACACGACTGGCATATGAATACGACAGATCATATGGGCTGCACATCTGTTAATACTATATGTTTTAGGAGCTGCAGTAGCGTGCACTGGATCGTATCCTACTTAAAAATACACGATTTCTACACAATTCATCGTACGACGCATCGAAAATCCCGAAATCATGCAGGTGTATGGCCAGCAATACTCAGAGAATCTGCACCTAGCATAGGCCTGGTGCACGTTTCAATTGTGCGACCAATTCTTGCATCTAAAGAAGTACCAAGCGGTATTACAGCATCTAAAGCTGCTCAAATTGGGCATCTCAGGGCCTGATTCAGCAAGGATCACAGGGCCTGATTCACACCTTCACGCGAGCGCTGAGCGCTCGCAAGCGGGTCGATGTTTCCCAAGTGCTCATGCGCACGACAGAGGCGGCTCCGTCGCGCGCATGCGCGAGACCCGAATAATGACGGCCAAGCCATCGTTATGGGTCTCGCACCAAAGGGGGCGTGCTGTCGATGGTGATTGACAGCATGCCCCCTTTGGTGGGCGTGCCGGGGGCGTGGCTGCCCATGGGAACGCCTACCGTCTGGGGCTGGCCCCACTGACATCGCTAGTGATGTGATGTCAGTGGGAGTGCTTTTGGCTCTGATAGAGCCAAAAGCACTCCAGGGCTTGCGGCAGACGAGACCCTACCGCAAGGGTCTCATCGCAAGCCCGATGGTCGCGATGGTCTTGACCATCACGACCATCATTTTGGCCGCTCGCTATAGCTGTGGGTGGTCACCCACAGCTATGCGAGCGGCCAGGAGGCCGCTCCAAAAAGTAGGAGGGACGGCCCTGATTCAGAGCGAGCGTTCTGTCAGAGCGTCCGGCTCTGAATCAGGGCCACAGTTGCTTATACAAATGCAATAGGCCAGTTGTTTCACACTGCGCATGCGTACGCATCGCAGTGCGCATACTAGACGGGGGTGGTTGGGGGAACGCAGATGTGTCAGTGTGTTTCAACGGCGTTGCATGGGCATGCATAAATTAGCAACTGTAATACCAGATGCAGCATGAGCGTGCGCTGAAGTAAGCAATACCTGAGTGAGGTCTGACCTGCCGGGATCGGTATGATTTACCGCAGGACGCATATCCGGCGGTTCAAATCCCGACGCCGGAAGACCGGCACCAGTGAAGATCCTGACAGCAGCTAAGGTAAGTATAAACTAACCTAACCCCCCCTAACCCTCCCTTAGGGGTGCCTAACCCTATCCTCCCCCCCAAGTGCCTAACCCTAACCTCCCTCTAAGTGCCTAAACCTAACCCCCACTAACCCCACCTTCCCCTAGCCTAACCCTAACCCTCCCCACAGCTGTCTGCACCCGGCGCCCAGCTTACCTTCGATCGGGATGCCGGGCGTCGTGCTCCCGGCATAGGTAAAATGACAGGTGTCGGGATTTCTACGCCTGTCATTAAACCCTTGCCGGGATTAGACAGTTGGGATCAGGGGCGGATCTAGACTGTTCTTTTAGGGGGGGGCGATTAATGATTAATTATGACTCCTCCTCTTCCTGTATTGGCACCTCCCCTTTCTGTTTCCAATGCCTCCCCTTTACAGGTTTTCTTTGTGGCCACATTTATTATTACAATGTATATATTTATGTATTCACTATGGGGGTCATTCAGAGTCGGCCGCAAGCGCAGAGCGCTCGCAACCGACTCGATGTTGCCCCACTGGGCATGCGCACAATGGAGCGCATGCGCGAGACCCGGCTAGCGACGGATGCTCCGACGCTAGGGGTCTCGCAGCAAACAGGGCGAGCTGTCAATGGTGAGTGACAGCCCACAGCTATAGCGAGTGGCCAAAAAGATGGTTGCGATGGGCAAGCCCTGGAGTGCTTTTGGCTCTATCAGAGCCAAAAGCACTCCCACTGACATCATTTGTGATGTCAGTGGGGCCGGCCCCAGACAGTAGGCGTTCCCATAGGTATGCCTCCGTCTGGGCAGCAACGCCCACGGCACGACCACCAAAGGGGGCGTGCTGTCACTCAACATTGACAGCACGCCACCTTTGTAGCGAGACCCATAGTGACGGCTTGCCCGTCGCTATGTGGGTCTCGCGCATGCGCACTTGGCCAACATCGACCCGCTTGCGAGCGATCGCGAGCGGTTCTGAATCAGGCCCAGTGTTACGTGCGTATAAGCAGAATAGCGATCTTTGCTGAATCAGGCTCTCAGCCCTTGCACAAGCAGATGCAAATGTACACCAGGGAAGGGCTTGTAGCAGTATTAACATAATGTCACTGATGCTACATCATCAAAAGTATTGCACACACAAATTTCGTAAGTGACTGGAATTAACCCGTAAGTATCAATTGTATTGCACTGTTACATCACTCATTTGCAGGGTTATGTACTTATGTTGATTCTGGTAATAAATGGACTTTGATTTGTAACTTATGAAAGAACCTTATCTCTATATAGTAGACCAGCGATTCCCAGCCTCGGTCCTCAAGGCACACTAAAGCTGGCCACACACTAGACCAACTTTCATCCAACCAGCCAGCTAGTTGATTGGTTGGAATGAAAACCTGGTAAGGGATGAAAGCAAATGACAATCAGCAATTTGCTCCCAAATGCCGGAAAATGGACAAAAACTGTTTGAACAAATTGTTTAGATCAAACATTTAACAAACTTGTCTGAACGACCATTTTCATCTGTTTTCTGGCATTTCGGAGCAAATTGCTGATCATCAGTTACTCCCATATGTTACCAGATTTTCATTCCAACCAATCAACAAGTTGGCTGGTTGGATGTAAGTTGGTCTAGTGTGTGGCCAGCTTAACAGTCCTGGTTTTAGTGATATCCATGATTGTGCACAGATGGTTAAATCAAAATAACTGAGTTACTAATTAAGTCACTTGTGCTCAAGTATGGCTAGCCCTAAAACCTGGACTGTTAGTGGGCCTTGAGGACCGTGGTTGGGAACCCCTGTAGTAGACTGTTGCATTAGTCAGTGGTTCTCAAACTCGGTCCTCAGGACCCCACACAGTTCACGTTTTGCAGGTTACCTCGCAGGTGCACAGGTGTAGTCATTACTCAGTGACACATTTTAAAAGATCTACAGGTGGATATAATTATTTCACTTGTGATTCTGTGGGGAGACCTGGAAAATATGCACTGTTTGGGTTCCTGAGGTCCGAGTTTGAGAACCTGTGTATTAGTTGACTGCTGTTTTTTTTGTTGTTGCTATTTTTTTAACAGAGGACACCAACACATTTTGATGTCTTAATTTTGTAATTAAATTCAAGTTCTTTAGAAAATAATATAAGTTGCAAGTTTCAACATTTTGCACAAGTTAATGCTATTTTGTTTTTTTTACTATATCTAGCATTGCATTATAATAGTTTTAAAATTCAGGAGAGTTTCAATTTTACTATTCTACAGAAAGCTCTAGCTTCGGCTTTACTTTATCTCCCAGACCCCCTACAAATCAAGGCAGGCATCCACTACCCGATTAAACAGAGCGATTGAATGATAACGACATCATTATCGTTCAATTGTTTGTTAATCGGGTACAAATCGGGCAGCTTAATGTCAAAAACGACCAGCGATGCACGCACCCGCTGGTCGTTTTTGACATCTATTATCACCCGAACATGCTGGTCAATCTGCCGATAACGACAGATGGCCCATATTCGGGGATGAGGGAGGGTGCCTACCAGGGCCGGCCGGCCGGCCCATTACGCTAGGTACGCAGCCGCGTACGGCGCCTAGCTGTAAGGGCACCATCTCCTGAGTCCCGCTGCTGTCCCCTGCAGCAGCCGGCATTACAATAAGTCACACTGACTTATTATATTGTATGCCGCTCCGCTGCGCTGCCCGCTGCCAGTGAACACTGTCGGTGATTGACACTGACAGTACAGACACGGATGGAGGGGGAGGAGGGACCGCTCTCTTTTCTCCTCCCCTCTCCTCAGCTCCTCCCCCCAGAGTGACACAGCCTGGCTACTGGACTCCGTGCCCGGCTGGAGGGGGAGGAGGGGCCAGGCTCTCCCCTTTCCACCTTATGTTCCCCGGCTTCCTCCCCTCTCTGATGCTGTGCTTGGGTGACGGGGATCTGACATCACGATCTCGTGACCGTCCCCGGCGTTACGTCTAACGAGGAGCTGCCATCCACACGCTTGCAGGGTAATGTCTAAATCCCCTTCATGGAGAGGACCCTGACGTCATCAGCCAGTTTCCAACATCATTCTCTACCATGCAGTTCTGGGCCCAGGTAAGAAAATGGAAACACTGTACATTAGTCATCCACTGGCTGTCACCCTCTCCCTGTCACCCTCTGCTGTCACCCTCTTCCGATCACCCACTGGCTGTCACCCTCTCCCTGTCACCCTCTCCCTGTCACCCTCTTCCGATCACCCACTGCTGTCACCCTATCCCTGTCACCCTATCCCTGTCACCCTCTTCCGATCACCCACTACTGTCACCCTATCCCTGTCACCCACTGCTGTCACCCTATCCCTGTCACCCTCTCCCTGTCACCCTCTTCCGATCACCCACTACTGTCACCCTATCCCTGTCACCCTCTGCTGTCACCCTCTTCCGATCACCCACTGCTGTCACCCTATCCGTCACCCACTGCTTTCACCCTATCCCTTTCACCCACTGCTGTCACCCTCTCCCTGTCACCCACTACTGTCACCCTATCCCTGTCACCCATTGCTGTCACCCTATCCCTGTCACCCACTGCTGTCACCCTCTCCCGGTCACTAAGTGCTGTCGCCCTCTCTAATATGTATCTTTAGATATAATTGTAGCTCAGCACCCAGGGTGGTCCTGCTGTATAAAGACTTCATACATTTTCATGTAGGGGCCTATGTGTGTGTTTTTTTTTACCAGCAAAGCGCTAAGTGTTTTATTTTCACATGGGGCTAATGTGTTCTTTTTTCATGCGGAGCCTATGTATTTTATTAGTTGCGTGTGGGGGCCTATATGTTTGATTTTTCCATGTTGTGGCCTGTGTGTATGTTTTTATTTTTTATCATGTGGACCCCTCCACAGTGGGGGTTATTGTGTGTGTGTGTTTTTGGGGCCATTGTAAGGATTCTGTATGGCCTGATTCAGGAGAAAGTCCATGTGGGGTGACACCATGAGTTACTGCACTCGGTTACACCAACCCTAGTGACGCCACTGAGTATAGTCTTAAATTATAACCATATGTAGGTCTTTTGATCTTCAGATTCCCTTTTGTAATTGTTATATCATTACATGTGCTCCCGATATTTCACACACTGAAATATGAGGGTTTATTTCACCAAGGGGCGCCAAAATCTATAGCCGCTTACCAAAAAAATTATGCTCGGGCCGGCCCTGGTGCCTACAATGAACGACTGATCGTTCAGTGTAGGCACAGCACTGTTACGACTCCGTGGTAGCCAAAAGGAACAGTCTTGCACAGCCTTGAGGGCTGGAATGTCTTGGCAGGATGCGGCCGGGTGGTTGCCTTGATGGCTGATGGAGCTAGCTCCAAATGTGGATTAGAGTCAATTGGTTGTGGTGCGGCCTTTGGGCTGGTAGCAGCCTGTGGGCTGGATGAGGCCTGTGGACCTATTAGTTGAGATGCAGCCTTTGGGCCGGTAGCAGCCTCTGGGCTGGATGCTGCCTTGAGGGCAGGAAAACTTGACTAGAAGACGATATGGTGTGCCAGTGTCACCGGGACGACACCAGCGGTTAGTACACAAGAATGCGTACTCAAAACGCCCAGGTGTGGTGAATGCCGCCAGGATGACACAAGCGGTTGTACACAGATTTGAGTACTCAGGACGCCCAGGTGCACTAAACCTTTGCATAAACTTGTATATTCTAAAGTCAATTATGGGTCTATTCATTATCACTTAATTCTACAAAAGCAGGTGAAAATGAACATTTTCACCTGCTTTTGTAAAGATGAATTGTCCAGGCCAATCACCAAAAAGGTAAAGCAGGTGATCTCAACAACTGAAATAGCTTCAGCGCTATTTGATATTAATATCTGTGGACCTTATATTTATGGAACACAGTAGTATGACTCTAGCTGCAGAATCTTTCTATGAGCTTGTGGAACCTACATACATTCTAAAACAATATTGTGAGTTGGCAGAATGAAATCAGTCTGAACTCGATCTTAAAAAATTTACATATTTAATTATAATATCTATTAAACATTGTTTCTCCAAATATATATCCACTTAAGAATTGCAACATACAATGTAATTGCTATATAGCTTCTGATGTCATCTATTATCTACTAGGTAAGACCAAAAAATGTGATTAAAATCAATGGACACTTGTCCCTTTATAATTTGTATAGAGACAATTTTATATGCACATATCCTGCCTGCCAAAGAAAAAACTTCACTAATTATATTTGAAAACTGGTATGCATTGAAATTGATGCTGTAGAATCAGTCCAGATAATTAAGTTCAATGCAGGTGAACATAATCCCTCTCCCGAGGTAATTATTGCCGCAGCTCAACTCTGGGCTGTCATATATGATCGTGGTATTTAAGCCAGGTAAGTTTAAAATCCCTCTCCCGAGGATTAATAATACAGTCCAGAGGAGAGTTATATAATGCCGCTGTATTTGCCACCTGGATAGACAGCATACAGCCAATATCAAGATGTCAACAGGGGCATATGCCACATATAGTCAATACTGCATGGTGACCTGTACCTGCCGTATACAACCGGTCTCCAGCAGTCGCCAAGGACACATGCACAGCAGCTCACAACCAGAGTCCCTCTCCAGAGGTATGATGTCTCAGGTCCGCTCCAAGCTGATTTTCGTGACTGTCACACTGTATACCAAAGACCTCTCCTGTCAATAGGTGCGTACTCAAACAGCATGTACTGGATTGTATAATAGGCTGGCTCTCCGTCTCCAATAAATCAGATAACTTTTGAAGGCAATATTGGCAGTTAAAATAAATAGCAACTGGGTTCCTCTGATGTGTTTCGCCACTCCTACCACCGTGGGGGCTTTTTCAAAGAGCATATCTAATGCTTACCTTTCACTTCCAATGTGGCCCGCTGCTCCCATACACAAGTATGGGGACAGAAATTCATCAAGCTCCGAAAATACAATATTTTCGAAGCTTGACTGCGGAAGCATATACCATCTTCAGACTTGGCGCTCACCCCACTCCTCTCCTATGGGATAAGTCCCAGGTTGTGAAGAGGGTTCCTTTCTAATCCCTTCGCCCCTGTCTGGCTCCTTCCGCCGGACACCGGGGCTTTATGCGCCTGCGTGAACTCTAGTTCATGCAGACGCACTAGCACTGCCGAGTCCACTCGGCAGTGCTTAGTTTCAGTGCTCTGAACGGAGTAGTGAAGCTGCTTTGGGGAGACAGCTGATTTTCAGGTCAGCTGTCTCCGCGCTGGAGTAATGATGAATTTCTCCGGCACCCGTGGCGAGTTAGTATGTTAATTATCGGGATCCCCGATAACTAATATAATTAATAGACCCCATAATGGCTTTACACAAACTCAAGGCCCCCTAACAGTCCAGGTTTTAAGGCTATCCATGCTTGACCACAGGTGGCTTCTTTAGTACCTCAGTCAATATGATTTAACCACCTGTGCTCATCCATGGATATCTCTAAAACCTGAACTGTTGGGGTGCCTTGAGGACCTCTGCTTTATGCTCTCTTTAAGGGACTTATTTATTTTAAAATAATTGGGGAAATACTCCCAAATCAGATGAATCCCACAAAAATGAATTATCCCCAGAAAGTATAAGGGGATGACTGCAGCAGGATCTTTCTCCATTACCCAGAAGTAAGTATAAGCTATGACTTTAATATTTTGTCCTCGCTGGGACCATCTGCTTGGAAGACATTTTAATACATACCCCTGAAAAAAAACCATTTGTTATTGAAGTGGTATATGGTGATAAGAAATTATATTCTTCAGGAGTAAAATGTGGGGCATAGTAAATATGCCACTAAAGCACATACACTGTACTGCCAAATCTACGTGACGTGTAGGGCTTTTAAAGTGTTTAAACACCTGCTGACATGCTATCATCAATTCTTCATTATTTTACTAGACAGTTATATGTACTGTTACATAATAAATGAAAAATGCAAGCATTAACATTATGACTAATCCATTATTGATACAGTAGTTTAAACGGATCTGTTGACAGAAGACCATCATGTAAACATAAGAACATTGTACACATGCTACTTATGCTTACTTTTCCCTTAAAACAGAAATCCCACGTAGCCTTTTTCTTCCTTAAATAGAAAGTTACGTATGTTTTAAGCATCATTTTTCTTAACTGTCCTACAAATCATTATCTCCATTCAAAATCTCTATGGAGGGTAGGCAAGTTTGGCAGCTAGACGCACATAGACTCACTATTCTCAACATGTCAAGTTATAGCAGAGTGGAGAGGAGCAGAATATTACAGTGAAGAGAGCAGATTGAGCTCAGAGGACCATTCCAAAGTATCTATACTCATTAAAACCCATGCAATATGCCTGTGGTTTCCATGGCATTAAAATGACACTGTCAAACATTGAAGAATTATAAAACATTAATAGCAGCCTGAAGAAACAAAAGATTCTTCTTGTTTTATGTTAAAAAAAATCTTATTTTTTATGCTACTTTAGGCTTAGTATTTAATCAGTATCTAGTCATTAAGTCGACATTCAGAATATTGACACTATAATGTTGTCATGGTCAGAATGTCGACATTCAGGAATTCAACATTATAAGAATTTAGGGTTAGGCTTAAGTTAGGGTTAGATTTAGGCTTCAATTAGGTTTAGTGTTAGGGTTAGATTAGGGATAGGCTGCAAGTAGGGTTATAGATTGGGTTAGGGTTGAAACACCATTGTTGACATTCATGTCTGAATGTCGACATCCTAAATGTTGACAATCAGACCATGTTAATATTATACTTTTGACATTCTGAATGTCAACATAAAATACCACACCCTAATTAATCTTATTTGCAACTGACAATACAGTTTTTAAATGACTGCTCACAGAAAAGGTGCATGCTTAAAGAATTATTAAAGATAGATAGAAGAGGTATTCTAGTGACCAGTGGCATCATTCAGGTCGGTGTCCACAGTGTGCCAAATAGACCCCTGTGCGGTGAAGGTGCGTGCACCTGAAAAGGGTTGTGGCCACACAATGAAGGGGATGGGCTCTTTTTCATCACTGTGTGGGCATCCCCAGCACTTCCAGAGATGCTGGGCTGCCCCTATAGACTCTTCCTGCACTGCAGGCTCCGCCTCAGTGACCGGTAGACAATCACTGCACAATAACGTCACAGTGCAGCGCCCGACTCCTAGTCACAGAGGAGGAGCAAGCATTTTGGTGTCACTCCCTCGGATGGTGACACCTGGTGTGGTCCACATCCCTCAAGTGACACCACTGCTAGTGACTGATATGCAATATACAGCACATTTTATTAACCAGAATGACTGCACCAATAACACACCAGTGGAATAAGTTATGTTTTTACAGGCGACAGTGCCGCCCAGAGAGCCCTGCACTTGTGCCTGTAGTCCCCCTGTAAAAGTAAATAGTCAAAAAGAGACAGGACAGAGACACCGAATATTGTATTATTTTATTACACATTCACACACACACATCACACACACTTACTCACAATAATACTTGCCTTCACTCCCTGTAGCCATTCTGTCCACTTGTCCAGTAGCATCCACTATCGCTGTAATAAAAAAATCCATACTCACCTACTCTTTTGTTATCTCCACTTCGGTCCATGTAGGCATCCAGGGTCTTTTAAAAAAAACAACGTAAATCGCGGAACCCGCGGACTTAGTAGTAACCTGTCACTACTACCCGAATGACCGCTAGCCGGAAGAATCTCCTTTTGTAAACAATGAAGAGAGTGTTCGTTGGCTAAAAGAGCCGAGCCCTCGGTACCAGCGCTGTTCTCTACAGCTGGATACCCTGCTACATCTTTTTCCACCATTTATGCATCTCTATTTACCACTTTAATATATCAAGCTATCTTTCATCTACCTTTAGCCCCACCACACAATTTTCCTCTGTTCCCCTCACAATACACTTTCCTCAGCGAAGGTTTCCTCATGCTAATTACACAAGTATTATGGCAGTTCCTATTTACTTAACAGATGACAGATGAAAATAATTGACATTTAAAAAAAAATTAAAAATTATTCCATGAATACAGCATAATTTAATGTTTAGAGGTTTTTAAATATTTTTAATTTTTTTGTTATTTATTTTTAATTTTTTTTTTTTTTTTTTAAATGTCCCTATTAGTGGAAATGAAAACACAAATCTGGCAATATTTATGCAAGTATCAGTGATTTTTTTCTTTGATAAATCAATAAATAGATTTTTTTAAATGTAATTCTTATGACAGATCTCTTCTTAGTATAATAAGAAAACCTAAAATATCAGACTTGCAAATACACAGCCTATTTATATTGTAGCGTGATTCATGGATTCTGCTCTGCAGCCCAAGAGAAGCAATAGCAGTGAAGCAGACCGGCCTTACTACAAGCTGTAATGTAGGCAGCATTCAGTGAACTACACTTCACTTTTGACTGTGCATCTGGCTCTTCTGGGTTATGGAGCTAGAAAGCACAGTATGTCCTTCCAGAGGGCAAGCTGTAACTTGTAGTTCCAAAGTAAATGTAGACCCATAGGTTACACTGTTACACAGCCAGCCACATAATATCCTTCAAGTGGAAATTCAGCCATACTTATAGTACCTAAAAACACATTAAGAGATGGGCCGCTGTTCACACACACTATGGGCCTGTTTCAGAGCTGTACGCTAATGCATTGCAGCCGAGATCCTGTACACAGCTGCTGTGCGAAAATATGCTAATGTTGCAGATGCCCAGAAATGTACTGAGACCGCCACCGACAGCTTGGCAAATCCAAGACACAGCATTGGTCGCAGATCATTCGATTATCGGTCTTTTGAGTAACTCGATGGTCACACAGAATGACCACATGTACTGGGACACTGGAGCCACCTTCATTGCATATGGAATCACAGATGCAGGCGGTGACACGCCCCAAAAACAGTTGTTACTCGCCTACGTTTTTTGTCCTGTTACCTCCCCCAAATGCTCCCTGACTGTCAATCACGCTGCAAGTAAAAAGTCATGAGCAACTACGGTAATGTACAGTACCTTGACGCCTGCGCAGTGTGGATTAGTTTATCAATAATTGTTCAATTGCGTAAATATCGGCATTGCGTACATCTCTGAATCAGACCCTATGTGCTGTATACTCACCAGGCTAAAATATCAGTCCCTGAGGGGTGAGAGACGCACTCTAATTGCCTAAATACTGTCTTTTTTATACAATTACATGTCCATCCTTGGCTAGCCACCTCCCTCTGGTGACTGTGGTTTCATACAGACAATGAGCACAGGCAGCCAGATGCTAGACTGGCATGAATCGGGCGGATACGTATGGATTTGTTATAGCTGGGAAGATGGAGCTAAACCAACAGGCTTATAAAATGTAAAGCACAAATGGCGTGCAAGGCAACAAATTGGGAATTAGCCAATAGCTGGGAGAGAACAGGTCAACCAGTGTTCCCAAAAGTGCATACAGCAGCACGGCAACTCGATCTCCTAGCAACTGCAGGCGCAGTCCAAGTATGGCATGTACATTGCCCAGCAACCGAGGGACCTGTCTGGAGATGAGGCCGGAGAACAGGCCGGAGAACAGGACATCCCAGGAAGAGGATCGACAACCGGGGCACGAGAGTGCAACAAGGTGCGACTGCGACTTGTGACACCCACCCATTTAGACGATACATTAAACGGGACAAGAACACACAATACATGCAAAAGAAACCTTCCTTCTGCCTGCCTGCCCATCCCCACTCACCTATGCAGAGGTGCCAAGAGAGAGAGAGGGGCCTGGGTCTGCTGCCCAGGTCTTGTTGAAGGGGCCCCGGTCTGCCACCCTTCAATCTTACCTGACAGCAGCAACAGCCTCTCTCCCCAGACCAAATGCACGCTGCTGTGTGCTGGGCTGCGGTGGATCCAGAAAGGCTACAGTCGCCAAGCAGCAGCAGTCTCCCATGCTATTCTGCGGGGGAGCGATCATCATTTGGCTGAGGAGCACAAGGTGCCCCCCCTGTGCAGTGAAGATAATGATATAATCCTATATTTTTTGTAGGGGGTGTGGCCATGCCTCTATGCTTAGGTAGCATTCCCGCTAGGCTGTTTTAGCGGGGCGCGGCGCCCTGCCCTCCTTCTGGAGGACAAAAAAGCGCCCTGCCCTCACAGCCTGCGGGTGCCGTCTTCACCCGCGGGTCGCAGTGTCTCGCAGGTGGAAAAATGTGCAGTGACCCGGCATTTATTCTCCCTGTCTGAAGTGCTTGAGGGCTGCCCGGCGTGTCCGTAAGTGCCGGGCACGCCCCCAAGTGTGACGAAAAGGGGACGCGTCTTATAGACATGCCCCCTATTTGATGACCACGCCCCCTTTTCAGACGCACGCACACTAAGGTGCCCTCTTTAGCTCCGGCGCCCTGCCTGCCGCTGGAGCTAGAGTGAACACTACTTAGGACATGCCCCCTAACAGAACACAGGCCCGGCCCTGAACCCACATACCTTAACATGGTCCACATAACACCATGTGACACTAGAGCAGCATACCATGCCCCGCAGAATAACCTGTGGCTGGCCAGTACCAAATGACACACCTGCCCTTACACAGCCATCTACTCTCTCAGCACAACACCACATCGGGACAAAGGCAAATGACACCCACCCTCACTCGCTAACCCACCCAGCCACCTTGTCCATCTTTTTCTCAATGGGATAAATACAACTATTTCACTGCTTGATGGCCAGAACTAGGGATCATACCACAAATACCCCTTTCAGACAGAAAAACAAATTACCGGGTGAAACATTTCAACGCGGTAATTTGCTGATCAACATGGGTCCTTTATTTGTCTGAAACGGGTCCTTTTTCTGCTGGGACCAGCAAAATGACTCGGCACTAAAATGCTGAGTAAAAGCTGGTTTTTTAAATTTTTCTGTCTGAAAGTGTTATTAGTGATGGAATAGTGTCATTCTATTGGAGGCATTCTGCACATAAGCGTGTACATTGAAGGCATCAGATGTAAGTGTGTGGAAGAGAAAGGATTGGGGCAGAAAAATGAGGGCAGAGAGAGAGAGAGGGGAGGCAGAGATGTGGGGGGAAGAGGGAGAAGGGGCAGATATATGGGGGGCAGATAGAGAGATGAGGCAGAGATATGGGGGGAAGAGGGAGAAGGGGCAGATATATGGGGGCAGATAGAGAGATGAGGCAGAGATATGGGGGGAAGAGGGAGAAGGGGCAGATATAAGGGGGCAGATAGAGAGATGGGGCAGAGATATGGGGAGGAGAGGGAGAAGGGGCAGACATAAGGGGGCAGATAGAGAGATGGGGCAGAGAAATGGGGAGAAGTGAAAAGGCAGATACATGGTCGCAGAATGAGACATAGCAGACACATGGGGGGATGAGAGAGATACAGGGCAGAGACATGAGACAGAGAGAGAGAGATTAGCAGAGACATTTAGTGCAGAGAGAGAGAGAGACGGGGCAGAGATGAGGGGAAAAGAGAGAGATGGAAGGAAGAAATGCCAAGCTCAACAGCCAACAATCCAGTGAATGACAGGCCCAAAATGCTAGTTAATGAATATTATTTCTCTCTTACAAAATGTAAACATTTTCCCACTAATTTATTAATAAAAATAGTAATTCTCCCATAATTATCTGTTACCTTATTTAATACATGATGATTGTCCTCATTATAAGTGACTTGTGGTTCCTTTCCTTCTGATTGGCCAGATAGATGCAGCAGTATTATAGTGGCTTTTTTCAAAACCCCAGGGGGGAAAAACACCACTAAACTGCTGCAAAACAGATGGCCATTGAAGGTGGTTTAGAATACCCAATCAAAAGTGCTGAATAGTAATTTCAGAGGTTTGGTGCTTCAATTTGCTAGCGATGTTCAGTGGTTTCAAAACCTCAACAAAACTACTGCTAGGTAAATTTACCCCTAAGGGCAAGATTTACTAATCAGTGCATTTACAGGGGATTTGAAACCGAAGGTTCTAAACCCAAAATATAGCATTTACTAAAGGTTAGTTTGACCTCCTAATAAAATACATCCATTGATTTCAAACCCCTATCACGCCACAAACCCACCATAGTTTTAATGCACCGCACAGATCCATAGAGCTGTGCAGGCTAGTATATTTTTAATTTGCGAAAATTCACTAATAGTTTTTTTTTCTTTTTTTAAATGGTCTATTTTAGAGTGTTGTTTATCTGTGGTTTTGTGAAGGGTGTGAGCTTAGTAAATATGTGGAATGCAATCCAACTAGGAAACCACAGCAAAACTGCAAAGATTTCCAACCAACTGCTTAGTGAATTTCCTCCTAAATGTCATTCTACAGTATCTATTAATTTAAGGGGATGCAGAATCCCAATCAGCTGGAGATGCCGACACCAGACTACCGACAACCCGAACGTAAGTACAACGGGGCCGTGTAGCTGTTAGCCACGCGGAGGGGGGGTTAAGTTAGGCACCCCGGGGGGACTTAGGCTTAGTCTGCATGAGGGGGGAGGTTAGGGTAGGCTACAGACAGGGGGGTTAGGGTTAGGCATCCCCGGGGAGGGTTAGGTTTAGGGTGCGGGAAGGCGGAGTTAGGGTTAGGCACCACCGGGGGGAGGTTAGGGATAGGCACTTCCCGGGTAGGTTAGGGTTAGGCACCCCAAGGGAGGGTTAGGGTGGGGAGAAGGGGAGGGTTAGGGTACGTACCAGACATAGTCAGGCATATAATACCCAACTCCATTTAAGAAATTGTAACAATCAGTTACCTGCTCTAGTATTTAACTATATACTATTAAAATGTAAATCATTTACGGCTTCCCTACCAGTAGCAAATCCATGCTATTGGCTCCATGCTTCACCTCCCTTCCCACTCCTTATTACTAGGGATGTGCAGGCTCGGATAGGTTCGAGTTTGCACGTTGAGTTCGGATTTTTCCCTCCTAAAAAACGGAACTCAGAAAGAGGCTAAACGTCATCTTACATGGACGAACATCATCATTCCTGGACAAAAGTCCAGGAATGATGATGTTTGTCCATGTAAGATGACGTTTAGCCTCTTTCTGAGTTCCGTTTTTTTGGAGGGAAAAATCCGAACTCAACGTGCAAACTCGAACCTATCCGAGCCTGCACATCCCTACTTATTACCATACATAACCTAGAGTATCATCCTACCGCCTATAGTGATAATGGTTAGGATTTCTTCCATGAATGTTAAGCGGCTTAACTACCTGAATAAACAATGTCTAGCCCTTACAACTTTTCATAACCATAGGGCAGATGTTGTGGCCTTTACTATACAGGTTGAGTCTCCCATATCCAAAATGCTTGGGACCAGGGGTATTTTGGATATCGGAATTTTCCGTATTTTAGAATAATTGCATACCATATTGAAATGTCTTAGGAATAGGGCCCAAATCTAAACACAGAATGCATTTATGATTCATATACACCTTATACACACAGCCTGCAGGTAATTTTATATAATACTTTCAATAATTTTTGCATCAAACAAAGTTTGTGTACATACATGAAATTAATTTATGTTTCATATACACATTATACACACAGCCTATAAGTCATTTATACTTTATTTTTAATAATTTGTGCCTTAAACAAAGTTTGTGTACATTGAACCATCAAAAATCAAAGATTTCACTATCTGAGTCATGCTAAAAATATTCTGTATTTCGTAATATTTGATTATGGGAGACTCAACCTGTATTGCAAATGGTCCTTTTAAACAAAAATGATGTTGCTATTTTGTTTTGTTCTCAATGGCATTTACTATTAAAAATGTACAAGTTTTAATCCTTACATGTTGGTGTCTTTATTTGCACCCAACTGCTTACACCAAAATCTACACTAACACACTGACGACTGTACCCGACAACCCTCAGAGAACTTTCCCCCTTTCTTTACTATCGGCCAAGGTTTACAGCAATGGCTTCCTTTCCATTCATTTCCAAATCTCAAATGGTACTGGACAGTGCTGCCCTCTATCCCCCCTTCATTTTAGTTTTGGCCATTGAACCTCTAGCCTAAAAAAATTAGACTCTCCTCTAATTTTCCAGGTTTTTTTGGTTCATGGCACTGCTCATAAATTCTGTTTATTTGTGGACAATGTCCTACTGTTAGTTACTTTCCCGGAGACCGAGCTGTTGACCATACATGACATTGACCAATACAACAAGGCCTCTCTCTATAATTTTGATTTAGATGCTGATAATCTGAGGCCCTCCCAATTAACCATCCCAAATGAACCCTTAGTAGACTTAAAAAAACTTTTACTTACACATGGAAAGAGGTCTTCTTGATGGAATGGGTATGAAATACCGCCGGCCGCATGGTATAGACTAACCTAACCTAACCCCCCTAACCCTAACCCTCCTTAGGGGTGCCTAACCCTAACTTCCCCCCCAAGTGCCTAACCCTAATCCCCCCTCTAAGTGCCTAACCCTAACCACCCCCTTCCCCGCTGCCTAAACCTAAGTCCCTCGGGGGGGTGCCTAACCTTAAGTCCCCCCCGGGGGTGCCTAACCCTAACCCTCCACCCCTAGCCTAACCCTAACCCTCCCGGGGGGGTGCCTAACCCTAAGCCCCCCCGGGAGCCCTAAACCTAACCCTCCCCCCCACGGCTGTCCGCTCGCGGTGCCTGGCATCACTACGATCGTGATGCCGGGCGCTGGTCTCCCGGGGTAGGGGAAATGCGGGCGTCTACATATAGACGCCCGGCATTTCACCCTTGACGGGGTAAGAAAGTCGGGAAGCCGGCTGCCGGTATTTAGGCAGTCGGCTTCCCGATTGCTTCCCCTTCTTGACCCATCTAGGTATCCAGTTCCCCATTTGATTGCTCATCTTACCTATTTCTCTGCTGACTGGCTTAACAACGAGACCTCTTGGTTAGGCCACATTGCGCCACACAAAATTATGTTGTTACTTTCAAATGTTTGTTTTTTGCACCATCCCCTACTGTATGTTGTGCCCAAAATGCATATAGTATGCTATGTTTAGAAACAACTCCACTCCTCCTCCCGTATGGCCTTTAAAAGTATGTTCCTTTCTAAAAGATGCTGTGGCCTTCTTATTCCAAACCTAGTTGTTTATATAGAGAGAACACACAAGAAATAATACCTTGGCACAAGGCACATATACCTAAAATGCAGTTGCAGTCAACCCTTTAAGGAAATAACCAATAGAACAAATATAGCAGAGCTAGAATAGGCAAAGGCTTATATAATAAAAATGTATGGGAATCAGCTTGAGTTAAAATATACACAAATTTATTTTACAAGCAATTTACATACAATAAATAAACATGCATATGACTAAGACCGTGCTGGTACCAGACACAAAAGTACTGTATCAATAATTATAATATTATTTTAAACAATAAAGAACTAAACTATAAGCACATGTGCAATATGCATATATGCAGCACAGACAGTGTAATGGTTAGCGTTACTGCCTCACAGCACTGACGTCGTGGATTCGATTCCCACTATGGCCCTAACTGTGTGGAGTTTGTATATTCTCCCTGTGCTTGCGTGGGTTTCCTCCAGGTACTCCAGTTTCCTCCCACACTCCAAAAATATACTGGTAGGTTAATTGGCTCCCAACAAAATTGTGTGTGTGAGCATGTGGTAAGCTCCACTAGGGGAGGGACAGATGTGAATGGTAAGATATTCTCTGTAAAGCGCTGCGGAATATATGCGTGCGCTATACAAATAACTGATAATAATAATAAAAATAATGTATATAATATATGTAACAAAGTCAAAATTATGTCTCATCTAAAATATAACAGTAACACTACAAGCTGGTAAATTGGTCTGATAAATGAAAGTACCTGTACAGGGAGGCTGTAGGGTCTACCTCTAACAGGGAGCATAAGTTTATAGAGACACCTGCCAGTAGGTTCCCGAATAGACGTAATGTTGAGTATTCACTGTTGATAAAAAACCTGTTTGTCAGATCCACAGTTGGATGGTATAAACCTCTGTAACTAATGGGTTTATTTACTTCTATTGCTGTTTGTGCCCGATATCTAAAAGGGCAGTGCTTTTACTAAGAAGACACTTCGTAGATAAACCCCCAACTGCCAGTAGGAGTGTTGTGAGTGGCTAAAGTTGTGTTGTAGCCACAACTGCAGAAGATGTTACTGGAGGGACTGATGCAGTGCTGTTGCCATCTGCTGGGTGTTCAAAACTGAAAAGTCCCTGCTGTCCCCTCACTTGCTAAGGTAATTTCCAAAACTGAGTTTCATTTTGAAATGGAAATCCTGGAAATTCCCTATTTCATGTCAGCCTCATCATTCCTGATTAAGGGATATCCATGGCATATGTACGACACTAGGGGAGTTGGCTCCCCTGTTCTACTGCTGCACATACCACTGTCCCATTCAACCTTAATAAGTCATTCACTGACGCAATTGTTTACATAATGTTTGTATGATGGCTGACTACATGCGTGGCTAATCTGAATGCTGTTGTGTATGTCAGTTTAATGTATTTTGTGCAGGGCCGGATTGAGGGCCACATGGGCCTGGAGCTGAAAATAACCAAGGGCTTATTATGAGAAGCAGAGGAGGTGTGACCAGTGCCATGTGGGCGTGTACACCTCTATACTCTCAGCCCCAATGTCACCCTAAATATGTAAAATAAAAAAAATGCTTCATTTTGTGAGGTAAATAGAAATACAATTTTACTACTTATGATTTATGGCTGACCGTGTGGAGGGCAGATGGCCAGTCAACATCATGTTGTCATGACAATGGGCCTATTTTTATGTTGAGGCCTGGAGCTGGAGCTCCATCCGCCCCATTGTTAATCTGGCCCTGATTTTGTGTCCGTTGAAGCATTGGACTGTGCCGTTCTTCTCCTATACCCATCTCTCCCTTCTCTTTTTCTGTACCCCATCATTTTTGAAAAACATTCAATAAAATCTATTGATGATAAAAATAAAAAAAATATGGCATTAACTTCCTGTTATGCCTTATATAAGGGATTTCTTGACAGTTTAATACAGTACTATCACTATCTCTGCAAGCTGGACGCCAGTGTGGTAGTTTGAAAAGTCTTGACTTTACTGGCGTCTCTTTTTTCGGTCTTCCTTCCTCATCCTCACACCCTGAGGGGCTGATATTGAGCCGGATGGAGCAGCGATGTTGGACACAATGGAGCAATGTTTTTCATATGAGCATGCGTCTTAGTCGTACTGCGCAAGCGTCCCGATTTCCTAAGTACAGATGGGGATGCATAGTAGGTGAAAAGAAAGGCGTTCCTGGATGGTGACTGGGTGGTAACAAGGTGGGGGCTAAAAAGACACACGTAGATGTTGCATCCTATGAGAGTGTCTTAGGCGTGTTGCTGAAAGCAGTTGTATACAGAGGGCCTGATTCATTAAGGATCGCTATTTCGATCGAAACTCCGTAATCGCACACAGGTCTGCTGAGAAAATATGCTAATGATTGCTATCGCAATGCCATCGCACTGCCAGAATAGAGACGTCCATTGCCTCCCACTACCACTATCTCATATCCATAATACCTTGCAGTCCTGCGTACACATCGGAAATATTGAGCACCATCTGCCCCTCACGCACAATTACAGCAGCCCTGACCTTATTTATGAATTGCTAACCTCGCTGCACGCAGTAAGCACTCAAGCTGAGTATGCCATCGCAGTGGCTAATTTCTGCACGCCCATGCAACGTCATTCAAACGAACAGACATGCCTGCATTTCTCCAACCACTCCCCCGTCACCACCCCCAAACCCTGACTACCTGTCACCCACTCTGCTATGGCTTATTGTGCTCAGCGTAATTGCAGTGTGATCGCAGTGTAGCACTGTGATGCATACGCATGTGCAGTAGGCAACAATCGGCCAACTGCGTACAAAGTTGCAGTTTTCGATCTGTAATGAATTAGGCCCAGAGACACTAACCCGCTCACATAGGAGGCTATACTCAGATGGAGAAACTGCACCTACCAATGGGCTTCGATGTTGTGCCCGATGGTGCGTCTGAAGATGCATAAGACAGACGTGTGAGTTGGTGTGTCAGTCCTTGCATATTCGGACACAAGGGGTTTGTAGCATCATTAGCATAAAGTTGAAGATGCGACTGAGGCAAAAGATGCAAAGATGACCGCAACTGCGTCCGACTCCGAATCAAGCCCTTAGTGACATCTTACCTAGGACTCCCCTGTGTCCTGAATTTCTGTGGATAATCCTCTTTTTTTTGGCCAAAAAATATTTTACTCACATTACTTATTGCTTATAATTCAGGCTTCTGAAACACCAAAATTAAAAGTTGAAATGGTTACAGGTTCTCATAAATGTTTACATTTATTGGATCCCAAAAGGCACAATGGGGTGGTTTTATGCCCATAGCAATCTTTAGGCCACACTGGGGTATATTTTTATTAAACATCAGGTTTACAAAGTCACCAATGATCGGTGACTTTGATTGATGTTTTTTAAACGGCAATAGTAATTAATGCTAAACCATGCTGATTTACCAATAATTATTATTGCCCTTTCAAATCTGGTTGGGTATGAAATACCGACAGCCTAAAAGCCGCCGTTTCAAATCCCGGCACTGGAAGCCTGACAGCAGAAAATCCTGATGCTGGCTGGTAAGTATAGTTAACTCTCCCCTCTCCCCCCTAACCCTAACCCTTCCTTGGGGGTGCCTAACCCTAAGTCCCCCCCATGGTGCCTAACCCTAACCCCCCCTCCCTGCACCCTAAATCTAACCCTCCCATGGGGGTGCCTAACCCTAACCTCCCCCCAGTGGTGCCTAACCCCTCCTTTCCCTAGCCTAACCCTCCCGGGGGGGTACCTAACCCTAAGTTCAACTGGGGGTGCCTAAACCTAACCCTCCACCCCGCGGCTAACAGCTCCTGACGCCCGGTTTACCTATGTTCGGTCAGGCTTTCAGTGTCGGCATCCTGACTACATCCCTTCAAATCATCCTTTGATAAAAGCAATTGGCCAAAAGCTCATGTTAATCTGACAGATAGTAAAACTGTCCCATTGATGTTTGACTTTTAAATGAACAATTATAGCCTTGATATATGATGGGCACCACTTTCTAACCACCTCCTGCCAGTGGATCACACAAAACTGACAGGATGGTTTTGGAAGGAGAGACAGGACTAAAAGTCAGAGACATAAGCAATAACCCTGTACAGCTTAACTTTGAAAGCCAATTTAGTAGAATCCAACATTGTCAGGTACAATAGCAAAATATGGGTAAGGGGGCAGTGATTCTGGTCCATTCCTCTTGTCTCCATTAGAGGCTGATGCATGTGCAGAAAGGTACTATTTCAGCTTTCATTTTCTGAACTAGATTCCATGCATGCTCAGAAGAGAGAAACGGGTCTGAGGAATGGCATCCCCAGGTTGCCCTCACCTCTGATCCCCAAAGCTACCATAGCCTCTGCAATGGTGGTACATTACAAGTATGCAAAAAATGGTGATATGTGTGTCAATCTGTTTATGGTGTTGTAATATTACATCATGACTAGAGGCAATTAAATAAGCGCATAAAAGGAAATTTCACCATCTCATAACAGAATGCATTGAGCTTGCCTTGTATTTTCTAATTTACTTTAGCTATGTTTACATTTGTTATACAGTATATATTAGTATTCTGAAGTCTTTCTAGAAAAACATATTGTACAACTTAAGTATTATTAACAATAATTGCAATATTCAGTACAAGTTTTATATAGCCGTGGCTCCTACTGTATCTCTTGCCTCTATGGACAAAAGTTTGCTGTCAGTCATGTAATGAAATATAAATAGACCTGCTTTGACATTTTGATAGATCACACAAACAAAATAATGTCCAGTTTTATCATCTATTTGGCCCCATTAAAATATATAGGTATAGAAGGTTGAGCATACAAAGATAGATTAGTCATTGAATAACCTACTTAACAAAGTGCAAACACATGCATCACTGTCATAGAGGTATACTATGGTAATTATGTCTAGCCTCTTTGGTGGCAATGAAGATTCACTAAACATATGTGAGTTGGACATTTAGGTCAAGCCAGAGGAATGTTTCTTCTGTGATACATTGTATCAAACCAATCACCTAAGCACAACGGTTCATTTTCAATCAATGAATGCATATAACACTGTATTGCCTGGTTAGAGGCAGGAAAATTGCAATATTTTACAGTTAATCACATACCAATAGTTGACCTGACATCCCCTGAACGTATGCCTATTGAGTCATTACTTAAAAAGCTGTTAGGCAGAGTTTGTGGAAGGGACTTATAAGCTATACTATTATCTCACTGTTTTACGTATTATGCAAAACAGATTAGAAATACCAAGTGTGAGGATAGGAATATTAGTGAAAACAATATTTAGCAATAATAAACTATTTACAAACAGCACTACTTCACCTTATTTAGTTTTTGCTGAGTCAATCGTAATTTTGTAGCTAGATCATTGATAATAAACTAATGAACTTACTATCCAACTAGGAGTATCAACACTACCTAGGAAGTGATGGACATAAGTGATACTTTTATTGGGAGATCTACTAACTGTTATAACGTGCCTACATGTACTGTACCTAAAGTAATCATGTTGTATTTAATTGACACTATACACACACTATATACAACATACAGCAAACAATTGGCAAATGTACCTCTTCAGAGAAAAAATATTATCAACTGTAATATAATACATCTACAGTAAGTGTATCTAGACTCTACCAGATTGCACACCTAGGACCTATGTGCTCAGGGAGTTACACTTGTTTGTCAGTATAATAATTCCATCCCACTGTAATCTTTATTACAGCAAAGGCTCACATCCCCAGAGGAAAATAATTATGTGAGAGATGTATCAAGCCTGGAGCGATAAAGTAGCACCCAATCAGCCTCTATCCTATTACAGGCAGTGCTCAGAAGCTAATTGGTTGGTACATTATTTCTCTCCAGGGTTTGATACATCTAGACTTCATTATATCATAAGGCTCACTACCTCAATGGGTAAGTAGGAGGGTTCGATGTGGTGTCAATACTGCATTTCATGGGTATTTATTTTATAAGCAGGGCCACCATCAGAAGGGGACTGCCAGGACTCCAGTACCAGCCCAGAGAGAGAGGGGGGCCTGGGTGGCAGCAGCGAGGAAAGCATGGGGCGACAGGCAGGGAGATAAAGCATTGGCCCCGTGGAATTTCAACTATTGACTGGAGCTGGCCGCGAGCAGATCACATTTCGCGGAACGGCAGCTAATCAGGAGTAGAATTATATATATATATATATATATATACAGCAGCAATACCACAAGTTTCCCAAATAGGGTAAACTTGAGGAACCAGCATACCACCAGATCAAGTAATTTCAATAAAGCATATTTTAATGTAGTATCAAAAAGAAGATGTATAAAAAAGCCATCATAGAGCCAACATCAATGAATAATTTGTGAAGTACTCATCCATCACTGCAAGGTTTCAACAGTGGGGAGAAAGATAGTGACCGGCCATCCCAACGGGCCGTTTCGGCACATCTAGCCTTTGTCAAGGGTCAGCCTTGTTAGTACTCAATATGATAAGGCTTAATATAATAGATGTAATTAGGAAGCATTGTACTCACCTGTTCACATGCGTGTCAGCGCCAAACACCATCACCAGAAATCTGCACCCAGGAGGAACCCTCTAGCTCACTCCCGTTCCCGGAGGTCTCACTGCAAGTTCCGCTGTACTGGAAGTGACGCGACAGGAACGCCACTACTACACATCCGGACAAACAGAACCCAGTCCCACCTACAACAGTAACGGGGGGAGTGGTCAGGCGCACTCAAAGGGGCGATAATCGGGTAGCAAAGGCAACGGCATACGCACGAACAAGAACGGGTATTGTCACACAAGTAAACATTTTAAAACAACATATGAAAAAAAGACCCAACAATAAGATCCATATGTACTGTCATAAATCTGACGCATAAACAAAGCCTATTAGATATTATTAAAGATTATTATCCATGATATCAAATGATGTAGTGGTCTAGGTTAATAAATATATCAAACCCATGGATCAATATTAATATCACAATATTGGTCTAGTAAGTTAATCACCACAAAACATATAAAGCGCACACTACAAATATACACACAATACCATTAGACATACACATATACATACAAGGAGTAACAAAAATAAGCTATAAGGCTAATACTGGGCAGCCAATACTGAATATGTAGAACCACATGGATACTAATAATGCAGACAAACTGGACGTGGAATATCTAAAGATAATCATACAAAAGACGACCACAGCCTTCAAATAAATGGAGTGAACAATAGGTCCTCATTAAGGCCAGACGGAGCCATCGAATTCAATTTATAAATCCACTTGCATTCTCTCTGTAACAATAAACGATGTCTGTCGCCCCCTCTTCGTGATGGAGGCACGTGGTCTATGGGCATGAAACAAAAGTCCTTAATTGTATGTCCACAAGAGATAAAATGTTTAGCCACAGGTGGTGTGCTGGTATCTATTTTAGATGTGGCTTTTTTTATAGAGCTCCTGTGCATACCAATCCTCTCCTTAAGCATGCGAATAGTTTTGCCCACATACAATTTGTTGCAGGGGCACAAAATCACATATACAATGTATTTAGACTCGCATGTCATTCGATGGTTCAGACTGAATACTCTACCCATAGTCGGATGGCGAAATTTGTCACCAACTAGTAAATAATGACAGTTCACACATTTGGCACATTTGTGTGCCCCAATCTGTAAAGACAGCCAGTTGGAATTAAGGCCGAGTAAGTGAGTCGTTCTTTTAAATTACGGCCTCTCTTGTAACAAAATAATGGAGGATGAATACAATCACTTCCAATGGTAGGATCAGTCTGTAGGATATGCCAATGTTTTCATATGGCTTTACGAATAAGGCCCGAGGACATCAAATAGGTAATGGGGAACAACATCCTGTCTTCCACTTCTTTTTTAGAATTATTTGTTAAAAGTTCCTCTCGTTTAAGAGATAAACACTTGTCAATAGCCGCATTAACTTCACAACTGTCGTATTTTCTCTGTATGAATTTAAATCCCATATCATTGAGAGTCTTCGGAAGTTCATCACCATTGGAGGTAATCCTTGCCACCCTCAACAATTGTGAGTATGGGAGTCCCCTCTTGAGGGCAGGTGGATGAAAACTTTTGGCACATAGGATGGTGTTTTTATCAGTTGGCTTTCTAAATATTGTGGTCTTCAACTTGCTACCAGAAATCGAGACCAGGACATCTAGGAACTCCATTTGTGTGTAAATTTGATAAGTGGTTCCTTTAAATTAAGTTCACAAATGAATATTTCTAGTTCTGCTGAACTACCCTTCCAGATCAAAAAAAGATTGTCAATAAGACGAATATAGCATGCAATGTATTTGGAAAAACAGGGTCACTGGTGATGTGTGTGGTCTCAAAGAAATGCATGTAAAGGTTAGCATATGCCATGGCCATATTAGACCCCATGGCCGTCCCTTTGAGTTGCAGATAGAAAGTATTATTAAATAGAAAATAGTTTTTATGCAAAATAACTTCCATTAATAATAATAAAAAATCAACCGGAGGCCCATTGTAGCATGCATTGCCAGTGATCACCCACCTCACCACTTCAAGACCCTTACTATGTTCTATATTTGTATAAAGGCTTGAAACATCCATGGATACCAGTAAACAATCCCTTGGTGGATACTCAAATTGTTTCAATTTGAGCAAAAAATCAGTTGTGTCTTTTAAATAATAAGGTGTTTGCTGAACTACAGATTGCAAATGAAAATCGCAGACTTGTGAGAGTGTCTGACCAAGAGAACTCTGGGAGGTGATTATTGGTCTACCCGGTGGTGCCACAGAAGATTTATGTATTTTTGGTAGTGTATAAAAAAGGGGAATTATAGGATGGTCTTGAGTTAAAAATGTAACCGTAGCTTCATCCAACCAATTATTATTAATTCCAAGTTGTATAATGGCATCAATTTCACGTTTGTAGATCCCAGTTGGGTCAAAAGTGAGTTTCTTATAACAAGAGGTATCAGCCAACTGACCTAATGCTTCATTGATATAGTCAGTCTTATTTAATACTACAATACCCCCGCCTTTATTGGCAGGGCGGATAATTATATCCGGATTGTTCTTTATAGATTTGATTGCCTCTACTTTAGCCTTTGTTAAATTTTGATAGCATTTACTTCATTTTTTAATAGCTGGTAGTGTGTCCCTTTTGACCAATCTACAGAATGTTTCAATATAAACATTACTAGAAGGAGGATCGAATAAGCTTTTTGGTTTAAAAGGTGTAATATTAATTTTTTGACTTGCATTGGTGGTTTGTTTATTAAAGTAGTCTTTGAGCCTTAGCTGCCTCTGAAATTGGTAAAACTCAGTCTCCCACTGAAAGTCAGTTTGTTTATGTGTCTGAACAAAAGATAGTCCCTTAGAGAGAACAGATTGTTCTGCTTCTGTGAGTATATGACTTGATAAGTTAAATGTAACTATCTCCTGCCTCCTCTCTTGGATTTTTCCTGAGTTCTTTTTGTGTTTAAGACCCCCTCTCCTGATGGGTCCTTTTCTAGTCTGTTTTTGCTGCGGGTATGGGCACTCTCCCCTAAAAAAGGGACCCTCGATGAGGAAGAGTGATCAGAGTCACTCATAGAAGTGTGTGAATCTATGTCAGTGAAAGTAGTATTCACCCTTTTCCTAGTGTACTGACCACCTCTCCAACTTCTCCTAAATCCCTGGTTCAACAACCATGGGTATACCCGGAGTTCCTTATAGTCATCTCTCACTTTTCTGTATTTGTTTTTTTTTAAATTCAACAAATCTGTTTTAAAGTTTGTAATATTGTCACTTAATTTAGCCAACCAATCAGTACTGGTATCTTTCACTAATGTTTCAGACCCATTAGTTTCACAAACAGTAATATCCTTTTTTATGCTCTCAATATCAGTATTGGCTTGTCGTATGACCAATAACATTAGGTCAAAGCTACACTGATTAAGGATTAGGCACCATTGTTGACAAAATTCTTTATTGTTACGACCAATTGTCGGTTGACTTTTTATTCTAAAACCCCATGGTATTAGTTTATCTTTATGATATTGGGAAAGGGTTAACCCATGTAATTCAAGCTCCACAAGTCTTTTATTCAATTTAAGTAAATCTTGATAAATATCATTTGGGCTATCCTCATCAAATGCCAATTGGTCAGTATCCGGGAAAAGAATTTTGGAAATATCCTTATCTAAAAACCGTTTGGTGACAGTGATATCACCAATATCAGAATCCATTTTATAACTCACAAGTATGCAAACGTATATTGTACAATACAACACTTAAACATATATTACTACAAAGACCGGGCACCCACATTGAAGCTTTTATGAAAGTGTGTGTGACCTGACTATTGGTTATAAGATTACCGACGTGTTTTGGTTTACAGGCTGCATCACAAATCTTTAAAAAGTTTTGTGTTACTTGTGATGGTTTTTGTTTATTGTTGTCTAATGTTATTGGTCATACGACAAGCCAATACTGATATTGAGAGTGTAAAAAAGGATATTACTGTTTGTGAAACTAATGGGTCTGAAACATTAGGGAAAGATACCAGTACTGATTGGTTGGCTAAATTAAGTGACAATATTACAAACTTTAAAACAGTTTTGTTGAATTAAAAAAAAAACAAATACAGAAAAGTGAGAGATGACTATAAGGAACTCCGGGTATACCCATGGTTATTGAACCAGGGATTTAGGAGAAGTTGGAGAGGTGGTCAGTACACTAGGAAAAGGGTGAATACTACTTTCACTGACATAGATTCACACACTTCTATGAGTGACACTGATCACTCTTCCTCATCGAGGGTCCCTTTTTTAGGGGAGAGTGCCCATACCCGCAGCAAAAACAGACTAGAAAAGGACCCATCAGGAGAGGGGGTCTTAAACACAAAAAGAACTCAGGAAAAATCCAAGAGGGGAGGCAGGAGATAGTTACATTTAACTTATCAAGTCATATACTCACAGAAGCAGAACAATCTGTTCTCTCTAAGGGACTATCTTTTGTTCAGACACATAAACAAACTGACTTTCAGTGGGACACTGAGTTTTATCAATTTCAGAGGCAGCTAAGGCTCAAAGACTACTTTAATAAACAAACCACCAATGCAAGTCAAAAAATTAATATTACACCTTTTAAACCAAAAAGCTTATTTGATCCTCCTTCTAGTAATGCTTCTATTGAAACATTCTGGAGACTGGTCAAAAGAGACACACTACCAGCTATTAAAAAACGAAATAAATGCTATCAAAATTTAACAAAAGCTGAAGTAGAGGCAATCAAATCCTTAAAGAACAATCCGGATATACTTATCCGCCCTGCCGATAAAAGCGGGGGTATTGTAGTATTAAATAAGACTGACTATATCAATTAAGCATTAGGTCAGTTGGCTGATACCTCTTGTTATAAGAAACTCACTTTTGACCCAACTGGGATCTACAAACGTGAAATTGATGCCATTATACAACTTGGATTTAATAATAATTGGTTGGATGAAGCTACGGTTACATTTTTAACTCAAGACCATCCTATAATTCCCCTTTTTTATACACTACCAAAAATACATAAATCTTCTGTGGCACCACCGGGTAGACCAATAATCTCCTCCCAGGGTTCTCTTGGTCAGACACTCTCACAATTCTGTGATTTTCATTTGCAATCTGTAGTTCAGCAAACACCTTATTATTTAAAAGACACAACTGATTTTTTGCTCAAAATGAAACAATTTGAGTATCCACCAAGGGATTGTTTACTGGTATCCATGGATGTTTCAAGCCTTTATACAAATATAGAACATAGTAAGGGTCTTGAAGTGGTGAGGTGGGCGATCACTGGCAATGCATGCTACAATGGGCCTCCGGTTGATTTTTTATTATTATTAATGGAAGTTATTTTGCATAAAAACTATTTTCTATTTAATAATACTTTCTATCTGCAACTCAAAGGGACGGCCATGGGGTCTAATATGGCCCTGGCATATGCTAACCTTTACATGCATTTCTTTGAGACCACACACATCACCAGTGACCCTGTTTTTTCCAAATACATTGCATGCTATTTTCGTTTTATTGACAATCTTTTTTTGATCTGGACGGGTAGTTCAGCAGAACTAGAAATATTCATTTGTGAACTTAATTTAAAGGAACCACTGATCAAATTTACACACAAATGGAGTCCTAATAATATTGAGTTCCTAGATGTCCTGGTCTCGATTTCTGGTAGCAAGTTGAAGACCACAATATTTAGAAAGCCAACTGATAAAAACACCATCCTATGTGCCAAAAGTTTTCATCCACCTGCCCTCAAGAGAGGACTCCCATACTCGCAATTGTTGAGGGTGGTAAGGATTACCTCCAATGGTGATGAACTTCCAAAGGCTCTCAATGATATGGGACTTAAATTCATACAGAGAAGATACGACAGTCGTGAAGTTAATGCGGCTATTGACAAGTGTTTATCTCTTAAACGAGAGGAACTTTTAACAAATAATTCTAAAAAAGAAGTGGAAGACAGGATGTTGTTCCCCATTACCTATTTGATGTCCTCGGGCCTTATTCGTAAAGCCATATGAAAGCATTGGCATATCCTACAGACTGATCCTACCATTGGAAGTGATTGTATTCATCCTCCATTATTTTGTTACAAGAGAGGCCGTAATTTAAAAGAACGACTCACTTACTCGGCCTTAATTCCAACTGGCTGTCTTTACAGATTGGGGCACACAAATGTGCCAAATGTGTGAACTGTCATTATTTACTAGTTGGTGACAAATTTCGCCATCCGACTACGGGTAGAATATTCAGTCTGAAGCATCGAATGACATGCAAGTCTAAATACATTGTATATGTGATTTTGTGCCCCTGCAACAAATTGTATGTGGGCAAAACTATTCGCATGCTTAAGGAGAGGATTGGTATGCACAGGAGCTCTATAAAAAAAGCCACATCTAAAATAGATACCAGCACACCACCTGTGGCTAAACATTTTATCTCTTGTGGACATACAATTAAGAACTTTTGTTTCATGTCAACAGACCACGTGCCTCAATCACGAAGAGGGGGCGACAGACATCGTTTGTGGTTACAGAGAGAATGCGAGTGGATTTATATATTGAATTCGATGGCTCTGTCTGGCCTTAATGAGGAACTATTGTTCGCTCCATTTATTTGAAGGCTGTTTCTCTCTATGTGGTCTTTTGTATGGTTATCTTTAGATATTCCACGTCCAGTTTGTCTGCATTATTAGTATCCATGTGGCTCTACATATTCAGTATTGGCTGCCCAGTATTAGCCTTATAGCTTATTTTTGTTACTCCTTGTATGTATATGTGTATGTCTAATGGTATTGTGTGTATATTTGTAGTGTGCGCTTTATATGTCTTGTGGTGATTAACTTACTAGACCAATATTGTGATATTAATATTGATCCATGGGTTGATATATTTATTAACCTAGACCACTACATCATTCGATGTCATAGATAATCATCTTTAATAATATCTAACAGGCTTTGTTTATGCGTCAGATTTATGACATTACATATGGATCTTATTGTTGGGTCTTTTTTTCATATGTTGTTTTAAAATGTTTACTTGTGTGTCAATACCCGTTCTTGTTCATGCGTATGCCGTTGCCTTGGCTACCCGATTATCACTCCTTTGAGTGCACCTGACCACTCCCCCCATTACTGTTGTAGGTGGGACTGGGTTCTGTTGGTCCGGATGTGTAGTAGCGGCGTTCCCGTCGTGTCACTTCCGGTACAGCGGAACTTGCAGTGAGACCTCCGGGAACGGGAGTGAGCTAGAGGGTTCCTCCTGGGTGCAGATTTCCGGTGATGGCGTTTGGCGGTGACACGTGTGTGAACAGGTGAGTACAATGCTTCCTAATTATATCTATTTTATTAAGCCTTATCATATTGTGTACTAACAAGGCTGACCCTTGACAAAGGCTAGATGTGCCGAAACGGCCCGTTGGGATGACGGTCACTATCTTTCTCCCCACTGTTGAAAGCTTGCAGTGATGGATGAGTACTTCACAAATTATTCATTGATGTTGGCTCTATGATGGCTTTTTTATACATCTTCTTTTTGATACTACATTAAAATATGCTTTATTGAAATTACTTGATCTGGTGGTGTGCTGGTTCCTCAGGTTTACCCTATTTGGGAAACTTGTGGTATTGCTACTGGACTTATTACTACCGGGCACCCACATTGAAGCTTTTATGAAAGTGTGTGCGACATGACTATTTGTTTTATATATATATATATATATATGATATATCGTGGTGTGGCACTCCAAGCATACAAAAGAACATCACTTAGGCAGCGGTAGTGGTGGTCAACATTTCAATGCCTATTTAATTTCACGGCATTTTCATCAGGATATAAATTAAATAGGCATTGAAACGTTGACCACTACTACCGCTGCCTTAGTGATGTTCTTTTGTATGCTTGGAGTGCCACACCACGATATATCCTATCTACTTGACCCTGTGTGGGCACCCAGCTAAGTATTCTACAGTTACAAGGAGTGCCGGACATTGTTTTAATTTGTATATATATATATTACTCACACACATGCAAGTATATATGTGTATATATATATATATATATATATATTTATACTGTATTTGCACACACATAAAAGCATATATTCACATTCCTAAATACATATACACATATGGTATAGCTATATTTCTTGTGAGTCGTGACGCAGTTAAAAATCAGGGAGACAGCGTGCAAGGGAGAGGACTGAGACACCCAGGAAAAAGAGCAGAGTAATAAGGGATGAAGGGCCCGGGAGCTGCAGGCAGAGTATTACCTCTGCATAGTATACAGACACTGACACCGGCACTGTGCGCCTCACTATGGGGTCTATTTACTAAACTTTGAATGGTAGAGGCTAAGACAGTAGAACAATTTAAACATGCTTGGGATAGGCATATCCTTACAAAGAACTGAGGATCAGATAGGGTTGAGGCTACCAAACGGTAAAAAAGGGCAGACTAGATGGGCCAAGTGGTTCTTATCTACCGTCAAATGCTATGTTTCTATGCTTTTATGAGATAAAGTAGATGGAGATAAAGTACCAGCCAACCAGCTCCTAACTGTCGTTTTGCAAACACAACCTTTGACATGGCAGTTAGGAGCTGATTGGCTGGTACTTTATCACTGTTCACTTTATCTCCAACCAAGGCTTAGTAAATAGACCCCTCTCTCTGGTTACTGACACTCGGCGCCACCGACAGCAACTAATCACCTCAGTTAAAAAAACACAGTGAAGAGCGCTGGGCAGTAGTAAATAATTTATTATTCAAAAAAGTCACTATTAAGCAACATATAATAAAATCTTAATATCATGCATTAACATGTGCACTGAATGAAATAAAATAATGGTCAGACTAGATGATATTAATATAACACCTTAAATGATAATAAAACATAATTAAGCACCATAGTAGCATGCAATGAGGGGTTAATAAAATGCATATGATTAGCTGCAAAGCATTTCATACATCCAGCTCAGCCAGCGTTAATAGAGCAAGTTAAAGATGTTAGTAATAATCTGAATTCCAAATGGATATTAGTAGTTAGTATAGCACAACCAGCTTGTAGAGATAACAGGCAGTGATGAATAATGACGCCTGTATGGAAATACAGCTGTGAGCCGGCGTCCCATCAAACACAGCTATGTGACAACTTGCCTGCCTCTTGAGAGATCCAAATGATGGGTGGTGGCTGAGCCACGTGGAAAGGCGGCGAGCCACCCTGCTAACACCGGAGTCAAGCAAGTGGTGGCTGTAGAGAGGATGAAGATGTCGGCGTCTATGCCTGCAAAAGTCCCGGCAGAGAACTGCTCCGAATGGAATGAGCAGTGGCGCTGTCTCACTCAGGTCCGGTGGGAGGGTGGCCGGAGAGAGGAAGTGCAGACAGCGTGTGGGTCTGTGGAAATCCGGACAGGCTGGATGCAGCAGTGTGAGCGCCTGTTTCCGTTGGGTGGCTGGTGTGCTGGAACGCAGATGGGCTGGCAGTGGCTGATGCACCTGATCGGTGCTCTCTAGGTCTGGGAAGCACAGGAAATCACCTGACGCGTTTCTCGTCCAATGAGAAAGGCCGTTTTATCAGAGGTAACTGGTGTGCTAACACACACTCTTTTTATACTAACACTGGTTAGTTAAACATTAGCACATGAGATAATTAAACCATTTCAATTAACCATTTATGTTCCTGATGGGACAGATAAAAAAATATATAATGATGAAAAGGAGTTCTCTACATATCTATGATAGAGAATTATTCAGATGTATACAGTGATAAATCTATAATGTACTAAATAGATAACTATGGGCCTGATTCAGACCCACTCGCGAGCGGCTGTCCGCTCGCAAGTGGGTCAATGTTCTGGACTGAGCGTGCGCACGACTGAGGGAGCTCCGTCATGCGCATGCGCCAGACGCGACGAGCGAAGGAAAGTCCTTCGCTCGTTGTGTCTGATCAAAGGGGGCGTGCTGTCGATGTTGATTGACAACACGCCCCCTTTGGTAGGCGTGCCGGGGGCGTGCCTCCCTGATGGGGGCGTTCCCACGGGAACGCCTCCCGTCAGAAGCCGGCCCACTGACATCACTAGTGATGTCAGTGGGAGTGATTTTGGCTCTGATAGAGCCAAAATCACTCCGGAGCTTGCGGTTGAAAACCTCAACCGCAGGCTCCGGCTCGCAGTTTCGATGGTCGCGATGGTCACGACCATCGTGGCCATCAAACTGCACGCTCATATAGCCTGTGGGTGGTGACCCACAGCTATACGAGCGTCCAGGAGGACGCTCCATTTTCAGGGAGGCCGGCCCTCATTCAGAGCGTGTGCTCTGCTCAGAGCGTACGGCTCTGAATGAGGGCCTATATCTATATATAGGAGTATATGAACTGGACATACATATATTGACAGGATTCAGGTATACATATTATTCAATCCGATATGATTATCAGAATAAAATAAATACAAAAATTAAATAAAAATAAAAATAAATAAAAATTAAAAATATAAAATATGAATATATATAAGAGGATAAACCTATATATATATAATATTAATAATAACAAATACATTTTTTTAAATACCAATACTATACTAATAATGATGTGTAAGATCGAATACATAATAAAACAACTAATAATAATATACAGTGAACAACTGATCAAAATATTGTGATAGACAAATAGACATCTAAATCAAATATAAAATCTGTAAACTAAACTAAATAATAACAATAAACATAAAAGAAGAAAATGGGTATAATATAAATAATAGTATTATTATATAATAATGATGATAATATTTTTGATAATAATACTAGTATTAATAATATATAATATAATAATATCAAGAATGCTTCGATCATATATGTAAGAAGGAGTATTGTATATATAATACTCCATACATATGTGTAAATACTGCTGGGGACCTAATAGCAAAACACTGATAAAAACGAATAGATCACTCACATAAGTACCTTAAACAGAAGATATATATTTATCACAAGACTAGAAAAGTTCTGTCCATGTTAGAACTAGGATGTGACCTATGGAGACCCAAAGTATCAATAACTAGTCTCACACTGAACAGGATCAAATATAAACAATGCGTAGAATCTAGATGGACTAGAAATGATTAAGTTCTACTGTGTCGTTCAAACCGAAAGGCATCAAAGTATCTAACTGAAATATCCAGAAGGCTTCTCTTCTACATAACTTTAGGAACCTATCACCTAATCTCGATGTATTGGGAATCTGTTCTAAGGCCATGACTGAAAGACCTTTAAGATCTCCTTTGAGGCAAAAAACTGCATGTCGAGATAGACTATGAGTTTTAGTGCCATTAAGTATATTCCGTCTGTGCTCGGCAAACCTCACATGTAGGGGATGAGTGGTTCTACCCACATATTGGATACCACACTTGCATTGAATAACATAAATAACAAATGTAGATTTACAGTTCATAAAATTTGAAATATTATACTTTTTCTTATTATGAAAAGAAACTACTTCTGTCGCCTTATTATTACAAAAATTGCAGGTTATGCACCTCATCCCACTACATTTGAAGAAACCAGATGGTTTTGGGGCTAACCAGGAGATCGTACTGAAATTTGGGTCTTTGTCATGGCCTCTAAATAAACTGGGAGCTAAAGATTGTTTGAGATTAGATGCCTTTCTGAATACAACCCTTTGTTGGTCGTCAAGAACAGAGCTCAAAATCCTATCTGCTCTTAAAAGTGAAGTATTTTTAGAAATAATCCTTTTTATCGCATAAACTGATGTATTATATTGTGTAATAAAAGGAATCCTTTCTTTCGAATCTTTCTTCTCTGAAGTTGATTTCAAATATTTGGATTTATGACCAAGTAACGAAGTCCTATCTAGATCAGTGACTTCTTTTAGTACTTTGTCAAGTAGACCATGTGGATATCCTTGTTTCAAAAAGGTGTCATACAATCCTTGGGCTTGATCTTGAAATGTTTCTATATTGGAACAATTTCTCCTAATGCGGAGAAATTGACCTTTGGGTATGTTATTCTTCCAAGGATTGTAATGACCACTAGAATAATTTAGATAATTCCCACAGTCTACTGGTTTTCTATAGGTGGAATTCAAAATCTGATTCCCTACTACTGTCAGCGTGATATCCAGAAAATTAATCGATGATGGACTATAAGTGCTAGTGAACCTCAACTCAAAAGTGTTAGTGTTAAGATGTTGTGTAAAGGAAAGGATAGAATTGGAGTCCCCATCCCAAACAAAAAAGAAATCATCAATATATCTGCCATAAAGGACCAGGTGCGCACCCAAATCTGCTCTCCCACACATGGTGATCTTCAAATCTACCCATGTAGAGATTTGCAAAACTCGGAGCAAACCTGGTCCCCATGGCAGTCCCCCGTGTCTGTAAATAGTACCGTGAATCAAAAGAAAAATAATTGTGCTCTAAAATGAATCTGATGCTATCCAAAATTAAGTGACGTGATGCCTTAGTCACTGTGGGATCATGACCCAGATAATGATTAATGGCAAGAAGACCCATTTCATGCGGTATGTTTGTATATAACGATTCTACATCGCAAGTTAATAAATAATAAGAATCTTGCGATTTGATTGTATTGATAAGATTCAAAAAATGAGTCGTATCTTTAATATATGAAGGTAAGGACACCACGTACTTCTGTAAATAAGTGTCAACATAAAAAGAAAGATTACTTGTGAGGGACCCAATACCTGAAATAATAGGACGCCCAGGTGGATCCGTGAGTGTTTTGTGAATTTTGGGCAAATGATAATAAATCGGTGTAATAGGGTGAAAAGTGTAAAGAAATTCGAAAACTTCTCTGGATATCACGCTGCATTGTAAGATTGTCACTCAGATTGATACTTTCTGTTTTTTTACAGAGATTTCTAGAATCTTCCATTGTCGTACTATAAAAACTCTCTATAAAAGGTCCTCGATGTTGCACAGGATAGAAGTTTGAGGGTCTTTTCAGTAGAGTTTGATTTTTATCATTGATGTTATAAATCTGTGTAGGAATTGAAAGCGACTCTGTGTCAACTTCCAGATAGGAAACTGGAGGTCCTTCACTTTCTCTACTTAGAGACTCTAGGATTTCGAGAGACATCCTATCGTCCATGTCTAGAACAATAGGATGACCCTCTAACTGTTTATTTTTGAGAGATTTTAATGCAAAAAAACGTTTCCGACTAAGAGTCCGAACATATTTATTTAAATCGACAAAAAGTGTAAATAAATTGGGTTTAGTTCCCGGAGCAAATTTTAATCCTTTTTGAAGTAAGGACAGCTCATTATCTGCTAAAGTTTTATTCGATAGATTAAATATACCTTTATTGTCATTTATCGCCATCTTACATTTTTGTTGGGATTTCTTATGTCGGTTACTTCCTCGTCTTCCTCTAGCTCTAAATCTCTGTTTCTCTTGGTCGACCTACTTGCTCTTGGTTGATGGGGGAGTGTATTGATGTGTCTGAGGATCTATCCCTAAAAAATGTGGGGCAGTGGATGAATTAGACACCATTGATTTATTCTTTTTCTTATAGGTAGTTCTTACTGTCCTTATATCTTGAGTTGGACTATTAGTTACCTCGGTCAGATTATCGAACTGATTCTGATGTTCAAAATCTGACCACGAGTTATTCCTTCTAGTTCTAAAACTCTCAGATCTGGGGATATACCTGTTAGTTGATCTATTTGGCATTCTTTTTTCTCCAGTAAATTCAGTAATTTTATCTGATTGTCTATTGTTATGACGTGCAAGATGAGAAGATCTAAAACTAGATCTATCCGAATTCGATATACGATGAGATCTATTATAAGTCCTAATTTGACCTTTATTGTAATCACTTTGATCTCTTGACAGCTTCCTATTTTTATTATCAATTAATGATTTCTCAAAATATTCAATCTTTTTATTTACTTGCATATCCCTAATATCAAAATCTGGGTGTTTCTCATATTCCCTTAAGGATGTTTGTACTTTCTCAATTTCCAACTGAATGTTTGTAATTTTACTTTCTCTGTGTTTAATCAAAAGTTGCATTAGATTAATGGAGCATCCCACTGTTCAGTAAATACAGTATCATCCTTAAATGAACATGATTTAAAGATCCTTAGACCTCTTGGGATTAGTCCTTTGTCAATATATTTTTGAAGCATGATCTTATCCCACCAATGGCGGGTTTCTGCCAAAGAAAGAGATTCAATTTTATTAAAAAGCTGATGCATATCATCTTTCGTATCATCGAGAACAATCATCACATCATTCTCTGGATCATCTAAAAAATTATTTAGTCTCTGTAAACGTTCTGTTAGACATTTTAGGCCTGACATCCTGCCCAAAGCTGCTCAGTTTCAGCAAACAATCTTAGCCAAGAAAAGAGAAAAGAGGATACAAGATCCGACCAAGCGCTAAATAATATATATGTCCAGTCCAAAAAATCTACTTATAAAACAATCTGTATTCCCAATAAAAAACAATTGATAAATTAATAACAATTTGAAGAATTACTACTGTCTTGCTGCTCAACTCACAAAAACAGGATGCTGAGTCCCGAAAAAATACGTAGTAAAAAAACACAGTGAAGAGCGCTGGGCAGTAGTAAATAATTTATTATTCAAAAAAGTCACTATTAAGCAACATATAATAAAATCTTAATATCATGCAACAACATGTGCACTGAATGAAATAAAATAATGGCCAGACTAGATGATATTTATATAACACCTTAAATGATAATAAAACATAATTAAGCACCATAGTAGCATGCAATGAGGGGTTAATAAAATGCATATGATTAGCTGCAAAGCATTTCATACATCCAGCTCAGCCAGCGTTAATAGAGCAAGTTAAAGATGTTAGTAATAATCTGAATTCCAAATGGATATTAGTAGTTAGTATAGCACAACCAGCTTGTAGAGATAACAGGCAGTGATGAATAATGATGCCTGTATGGAAATACAGCTGTGAGCCGGCGTCCCGGCAAACACAGCTATGTGACAACTTGCCTGCCTCTTGAGAGATCCAAATGATGGGCGGTGGCTGAGCCGCGTGGAAAGGCAGTGAGCCACCCCGCTAACACCGGAGTCAAGCAAGTGGTGGCTGTAGAGAGGATGAAGATGTCGGAGTCTAATCACCTCAGTTACCCGGCCCCGGGTGATCTGTACCTGATCTGTTACCAGGCCATGCAGCCACTGTTCAGCCAGTGTCACAGTTCCTCCATACTCCTCAGCGGGACTGACACACTAACTCCTCCCCAGCCAGTCACATGACATCATCAAAGATCCTTTTGCCCTATTGCATCTCTATCATCTACTGTAACCTGAATGAGCTTCTGTGCCAGGCTGACTACTGCGCTGCCCGATCAGAGCTGAGTACCGATCGCAGTAGCGGTAGGGGGAGCTGCAGAGCCGTGGAATGCCCCTAGGCATTTGCTTAGAATGCCTATACCTAGGGCCAGCTCTGGATAGACATACTAAGCATACCTCAATAGAAACCAGAAACAGTGGGTATGTTAGGAACTTTACGTTCAAGGGCAATGGGCAAACTAACAAACTAGTGATCCAGGAAACGGTGGCAGATGTAGGGAGGTAGTGGAGTAAACCAAGGTAGTGCTAAACAAAACAGGATCATAATGAGCGAGAGCGTGTTTAAAACTTACAGATTATACCATTATGTTAACCGTACTGCGTCCCATAGATCAGTTTTGATCTGTGTGGAAAGAGATCTAACATTCAGAAATCTAATAGAAACAAACCTGTACACTGTGCACTGTCACACATGGGATCTTAGACCCACTTACCATCACTATGCTCCAGCTTCTTCCCATCCCCACAGCATCAGGTGTAAACATCAGACTGACAACATGGGTGCGCCCAGGGCAGGCTCCAGGGGTCTGAGCACCCTGTGCCGGCCCGGTATGTAGCGCCCTGCAATCACCGTGTGGGGGCGTGGCCTCATTACCATGGGTCACACCCCCTAAGTGAAATTATTTTGAGCTGTGCCCGCATGGCACGCCCTCAAAATAACGTCAGGTTGGGGGAAAAGCCCAGCCCTCCATCACTGGCTGGGCTTCCCCCAGCCCTCTCCCGTCAGCATGCGCGTGGCATCCATTCACATTCCGGGGGTCCAGCAGCGCTGCACAGCTGCGGTGGTGGGGATCCCCAACCTCCCGATTTGACCATCCGCAGGCCACTTCCCGCTGAAATCGAGATTTTGGGGAGGGGTGCGCCCTCTATGGGTGGCGCCCCTGTGCGACCGCACTGGTCGAACATCCCTAGAGCCAGCCCTGGGTGCACCATATTGGATTTAGTCAGCTGATCTATTTCTCCTGTCTACTGCAGCTACACTCACCTGATCCATGGCACCAATCATCAGTAGGGATGGCCATCGACCCTCGAGGATTTACAATCATTGATGGTTTATGGCCAATGTCTAATACTTTTACCATCAATGGTTTCCCACCATCGATATCTAAACATAAACGAATGTTTCGTTTTTCTTTACAAGGTGCCGGGACAGAGCATAGCTCCGCCCCCCCCACCCGATTCTGATTGGCAAACGAGCCAGTCAGTCAAAACAAGGATGACCATCATTTGGTGAAACTATCGATAGTCATCCTTTGCATAGTTGTTAAACATCGATGGCTACTTGCTATTTTGCAATCGATGGTAACCATCGATGCTCATCCCTATTCAGCAAACACAGCGCCCTATTTAAACCTGCTCCAGATTGCAGGACGTTGCCAGAACAATTGATTCCTTTCTGAGGATAGTTCCTGGCTCCAGGCTTAAGTAAACTTCCTGCTATGTTCCTGTTATATGCTTCAATGATATCCTTGTACTCAGCACCATCCAGTGCTTGTGTATTCTTATCTCTGCGAGTACCTGTGTGTCTGTCTTCACCACCTGCCTCATAATTTACTCCAGCGGCCTCTGGGCTTATTATCTGCTCTGAGTATCCTGCCTATACTGCCAGTAACTTCGGCTATCCATAGAGGTCATTGGTTAACACAATATACATCTGGTTAGAAACAGGTTTCCATGTTCTGGGTGCAGGGCTGCCATCAGGGGGGGACTGCTGGTACTGGAGTCACTTGGAGGGCCTGCCTGCTCCTACCCCTGCTGCCGCCACACAAGCCCAGGTACGCCCTCCCGCACTGCCTCCTAACAACACCGGACACTCGGGGGACCTGTCCGCTCCTAGTACCACCGGCTGCCCACTACTATTGTTATCTTATAACATGAGTGACTGGCCCGGCCAGGCACCCGCTCCTACTAGCACACTGCTCAACACTCATGGATCACTTCTCACCCAGCCACCATGTGCCGCCCTCCCACTCTGCCTCCTACCTAGTGCAATAGTTTTTCTTGTTAGCCGGCGTGGTGTTATGTCATATCGTCACTCCACGCTGCTGAATGAGGACCCACGTAGTGTCTAGATGCCCTTGATGAGGACTGAGGAGCAGCTGGAACAAAAAAAGAAGAGTGAGGTAAGTGAGGTAAGTGTCTGGGGTTTTGGGGGCAGGGGGGTTGGGTCGGGGTGGTGGGGAGGTCATGTCAGGGCTGGAGGGCCTGTTTATTTTGGCAGTCCTAGGCCCCATAATTTTTGATGGCAGCACTGTCTGGGTGTCTTGTAGCTTTGTCTGACTCTAAGTCCAAGTTCAAGTGCTGTGGAACAGGGTGTGGGTTCCAGGTTTGTGCAACTGTGGAAGTTGACAAACATGTGTTCCCTATTTCTGGTTTTCAGTTGCTGAGTTCTGAGTCTGGGTTCCAGTTTCAGGGCTGGGGTCAGAGTGAGGTTCCAGGGCTGTGCAGCATTAATCAGCTAACAGTTCTTAGTTCGTAATTTCTGATTTCTGTTTTGAATTCTGAGTTCCTGATTCCAAGACCAGTACTATATTGTTCTGAGTTTTCATGAGTTCCTAAGTAGTGGGTTCCAATTCTGTGTACCTGGGGTCAGGTCACGGGGCTGAGTACGCCACAAACAGTTCCAGGTTTTCACATTTGTGGATACCAGTTCAGTATTCTGGCGCAGTTCCTGGTTAAAGGATTCCATCCAAACCAAAGAGTTTCCTGGTTATCTGTACTCTCCATGAGCATAAGGACTGCTTGTTTCATTTTTGCTGCAGCTAGGCCCAAGAGTCCCGAGACAGATCTACAAAAACCCCAGATCATGACATGCACTCTTTTGTAAAGACATTTTCGCCCAAACCACGGTAAATAAGTGAGTACTGTATGACGAGGTAACATGAGTGTGGACATCTGTGGTGACCCATTGAGAAAGAAAAGTATTCCATTACTCAGTTGGGTTGGGGAGTCTACAGGGTATAAATTCCACATTACCCATCTGTCAGTTATAATTAAATCAATCTCCAGGTCCCTCTGAATATAACCCTGAACAAGGTTCCAAACCCCCTGCACCTTTTGACAGGACCACATGCAATGTAGGAAATCAGTCTCTAATTGTGTGCATTAAAAACAAGTGGATGTGGACAAGGTGCCAATAAGAAGGCACAGTTTATGGGTGAAATAGGGGCATCTGGTCAACATGTTGGTGACAACATTCTGAATGTGTCGACAATTTAACCATGTTGACCTAAACATGTCTTCATATTGATTGTCAACCTGATGACCATGTCGACCTGCCTACTGTCGACATTCAGAACATGTCGACATTCTAGTGTTGACATTCTGCTTCTGATGAAGGACAGTTCTGTCTGAAACATGTTAAGCAGGTGACATTGGACCACATATGGACTGACGCAGTATTTGCCAGCGCATATCCAGGACTGTGATAGAATGTGTGATCATTCTATCCACATACCAAAAGGTGGGGATAGATATGTGGCACTGTGAAGCAAGCCATTCCTTGGACATTTACCCATTGGGGTTTGATATACTTTTATTTTTTTTGTTTAAAATTTTAGTGATGTATGAATAAATTTAATCCCTTTAAAAAAAGGTGTTGCACTTCTAATTTGTTTCTCTGTTTACCTTTGAGCAAATTAAGAAGAAGAAATAAGGAATGTGGAACTACTTTGAATTTGGAGCCAGATGACCATCACATTGTCATTTACCATATGTTGGAAAGAAGCCTGTGTTAAACTATTGGTTTACTGTGGATTGAACCTTGGGCCTGATTCAGAGCCGGACGCTCTGACAATCAGGGCCGGCTCTCTGGTTTTTCTGAACGACCTCCTGGCCGCTCGCATAGCTGTGGATGACCACCCACAGCTATAGCAAGCGGCCATGATGATGATGGTCGCGATGGTCAAGACAATCGCGACCATCAGGCTTGCGACGAGACCCTTGTGGTAGGGTCTCGTTGCCGCAAGCCCAAGAGTGCTGTCGGCTCTATCAGAGCCGAAAGCACTCCCACTGACATCACTTGTGATGTCAGTGGGGCCGGCCCCAGACGGTAGAGGTTTCCATAGGAACGCCTCCGTCTGGGCAGCCACGCTCCTGGCCCACCCACCAAAGGGGGCGTGCTGTCACTCAACATCGACAGCACGCCCCTTTTGGTACGAGACCCGGAGCGACGGTCTCGTACCAAAATCCCCAGAAATTAGAATTCACACACAAATAGAACTTCAAATAGACCATCGGTACTTCCCCATAGCCAAAAGTAGGAAAAGCTTATTGACTAACAGTCTATTCCAAAATAGAACAAAAATGTACCCAAAATTACCATTTTCATTAGAACTATCAGAAACAGTACTATTTGATTTTAAATCATGTGGAATTGTCTGAAAACTCACTATTATGGAAAAAAACATGGGAAAGAAGCATGTGGGGCACTTTGGCTGTATAAATCAGGCATTTAAAGGCATAACAATGCCTTTTTTTAAATTGTGGATATGCAAATTAGCACTTGGATGAAGGTGTTTGTGGGTAATACAGTGCATGTGACATATTTTGGCCAATAAAAATGCTTTTGTATAATTTTGTGGCCATTTTGGGTTCTATTGAGGATGAATAGAACACATTTAGAACTTTAGAAAGAATTGCAAATAGAACTTCAAATAGAAACCAATGCATCATTGAAATCAGATGGAACCCAAAATCAACTGTTAGTAAATTATCTATTTTGAAAAGAAACACTGTGGTCGATTTTGAGGAGATGTTAGTTCTATTTTGGTCAATTTTAAATGGAACTAAAATCGACTTATAGTAAATTTACCCTTGAATCCCTGAAAGGGGAACTCTTTCTACATGATTTGGGGGTACATTTATTAAAATTCGATTTTGCATTCGATTTTATTTTTGATTTAGCTCACCTGAAATCGAATCAAATCAAATGTAGAAATCACTGTCAAAAATTCACACATTTACAAAAATACGATTTTGTATGCTTATTTGAAATCGAATTCAATGTGGTTTGATTTTGAGTAGTAACTTCTTCTCTGGTTTTAGATGCCCATGTCAAAAATCGAACACAAAATCCCCTAAATAATAGACCTGCTTCATGCTGGTGGTATGTTATGTATGAACATGTAAAATACAAAAAAAACAACTTGGGGTCCCCCCCTAAATGCACAACCAGTGCCAGGCTTTTCTCAGCCAGTCCTGGATGTGAAAATACAGAGAAAAAAGATGTAGGGGTCCCTGGTATTTTCATCAACCAGTACAAGGCTCAGTTAGCCAGTCCTGGTTTTGGAAATATGGGGGACAAAATGTGTAGGGGTCCCCCATATTTTCCAAAACCAGCAATGGACTCTTTCTAGAGAGAGTGTAATGTCACAGCTGTGGGACTCTTTCACCGGTTCTCCTGGCCAAAGCATTCATCACCCCTCACTAGTTAGCCTAGACTGGGGGTTCCTGAGTAGGTGGGGACCCCTCCAATAAAGATGATCCCCCTCTCCAGGGCACCCCAACCCATGGTGGTGGGTGCCAGGTTGATTGTGTCAAAAAATAGATGAATTAATTTTGTCTTTTACAGTAGAACTAGAGGTTCCAGCAAGCCTCCCCCGCATGCTGGTACTTGGAGAACCACAAGTACCAGCAGCTGGGGCATTTTAGGCCTGCTGGTACCTCTACAGCACCTGCAAAAGAAATATTAAAGACAAGACTCACACACCGTAAAAATACGGAGGACCCCTACTCATTTTGTCCCCCATATTTATAAAACCAGGACTGGCTCACTGAGCCTGGTGCTGGTTGATGAAAATACGGGGAACCCCTATGTTTTTTTTGCCCTGTGCTTTCACAACCAGGACCGGCTCAGAAAAGGCCAGTACTGCTTGTGCATTTAGGGGGGACCCCTTGGCATTTTTTTATTTATTTTACACAGAAGCATGCATGGATCTCACTGATCTGTGCATGTTTCTGTGTAATTCACACCTGCTCATGCTAAAATCACCAGCATGAAGCAGGTCTGTTATTTTGGGAATGTTTTGTTTGATTTTGTGTTCAATTTAAATCGAATATTAGTAAATCAGGGGATCTTATGTTGGTCTATGTAAAAGTACCGATGTTTAGACAATATTCGATTTTGAAGGGGATTCAGTTTTATATTCGATTTCATATTAGATTGTGACTTTAGTAAATCTGTGATGATCAAAATCGAAAGCAATATCAACCGGGAATAGCAGAGGTGGTCACTGAATCAGGTTCTAATATTTGAGAGCACTGTCAGAGACAGATACTGAATGGTTATGCTAAAAACACTTTTTGGACACTAGGTCTAAATAGTTAATGGTGGAAGCACTTGTCTGAGACTGAGGGGTAAATTTACTAAAAGTTGGTTTTGGGTTTTGCGACGATTTTCCATCTATTTTGCAAACCGGACATTTACTAAAGTCAAAACCAATGGCAAAACTACCAAAAACCTGACTTTAGGACATTTTAGTACTTCAGACCAAGAATTGATTTTTGCATAGCGAAGAATAGAATCTGCAGATTTACTACAGGTCGATTGTAAAAATGACCAAAAAGTGACAACAAAACAATGGGAAACCCACCCAAACAATAGACCTACCTGTGTCAGGCAAGTTTGGTGTGCAGGTTTCTTAGGTATAAAAGCAATTAAAGAGTTAAAATGTAAAAAAAAATAAACTTGTGAAGTCCTCCCACCACCAAAACCATAACCAGCCGCGGACCTCTCAGTCTGGTCTGATAAGGGAAAACAGAGGAGAAAAACTGCTTGGGGATCTCCCGATTTTTCTATAACCAGCACTGGGCTGAACCAGCCAGGGGGATGACGCTATAGCAGAGGCATACACAGAGTGGGGTCCCCCCCTGCCATAAAGGCAACCAGGGATGGAATTCCTCAGAAAGTCAGAAAATAAAATAGGGTTCCCCCTCCTGAGGAAAAACCAATCATGGGCTGAAAGCCTGAGGCTATTCCCCGTACCCTGGTGGCGGTGAGTTAATGTGTAAAGAATAGATAATAATATTGTTCTTTACAGGTGCACTACACATCCCAGTAATCCTGCCCCGGCATGCTGGCACTTGTGGAAAAATAAGTGCCAGCATGCCTGGACATTAAGGGCCTGCTGGCACCTGTAGTCTGACTGTAAAGAAAATATTAAAATTACCCCAGAACACACTGGCTGTGGTAATATTTTATTTAAAATAAATAAATAAATAACACAAACGACATACCTACCAAACCCATGGATGACCTCCTCTTTGTTGCAAGTATCCTATGTTCTTCGAATACTAACAAAGTGTAGGCCTGAATCAGAGTAGTACTCTATTCCAATGCTTTTGCAGTTGAGCGATAATCGGCAATCTGTGCATGTGTCTGAGTTACGTGGCACATGCATCGAGGTACATTACCGTAGTCTTTTTAGTCACTGTGTTATTGACAGTCAGGGAGCATTTGTGGAAGGTAATGGGGAGTGGCGGCAAAGAAAGCAGGAGTGTCACAACCATTTTAACAACTCTGAATCAGGCGCCGTGTTATGTGATTGGATGCCATCAGATATTCCTTGTGAGTGGCCATAATGAATCTTTGTAACCTTAGTATTGCTGTTAATGCAATTGTATACTGTACACAGCATATACATAATCACTTTCATGAATAAAAGTATTTATACTTGGTCGTAATAAAGCTCTTTGTAACTGTTATGTACACACCAATGTTCTCAACAACCCAAAAAACTGAACTTTTTATTAATGTCCCCCCCCCACCCATTTTCTTTATCTGGTCTTGTCCCAAACATAAAACCCAAGTAGACAACAAATGACTCGGTCTTGTCATGTGTTATGTCTATTTATTAATTGGCAGACTTGCCCCTGAGTTTATTGATGAGGTAATATCCCATTAGAAAGCTTGAAAGTCCTTTACTGAGCTCAAGCCAAAAATTCAAGTCGGGAAGAGGCCCTTTTGCCAGACGGGTCGAGCATCTAGAACCGGGTACATCAGATCTCAGTGAGGAGGTTTCACATCAAAGTCCACAAACACGGTACAAATACCTCCACCTCTTCATCCAATCCAGGCAAAGGAAGGACTGCCTGCCAGCCAGCCAGTACTCCTCTCCATATAACTCTGTCACATTGCTTCCACAAATGGACCCAGATTACTTGATGCATGGTTGTTGAGAGTTATTCAGTTTGGCCTAAATTAGCCTTTAATCACTTTTCCTCATCAGAAATCTTGTACACAAAAGAATTGCAGTTCGCTTTTAGATGCCCCATTTACTGCAAGGCAAAATAAAACTTGCAGTCTTTGCCAGAAAGGGCTGGACAAGCCATATTTTCCCGATTTTAAAACAAGATGGCTCTGTTCATCCAATATTAAATGTAAACAGTTTTCTCAAACATTAAAAGTTCAGTATTGAAGGTTTGCAGGATATTCCTGTTCTTATTACCAGAGATTGTTTCTGCATAAAGACAGATCTCAAGGATGCTTTCCACACCTATTCGCATTCACCTGAACCACAGATACGAGTTACGGTTCAGGGGAAGGAGACCATCTGAACCAGTGGATGGTGATGGTGTTTGGTTTCTTGCAGAATCCTTCCTGCACATCAACATCCTGGAACTAAAGGCAGCAGAACTTTCTCTTCAGTCCTTGGTTCCCCCATTAATTCACAGTGCTCTAGTTCACCTTTGTCTGGACAATACTATGGCAATGTCCTATATAAACAGGATGTGTGTTGGGGGAGTAAAACTAAATTTTATTCATATATCCTACCCATGGCTTACTCAGACACCATAAGGGTTTCACACAATCCTTAATGGCCACACAAAACCTTCTTTAGTGGAAAAATTAATTGTGGAATTTGGCATCATCAGAGATGATACAGATAATAATCTTTGAATAGACGCTTGTCTTTCTATGTACCTAGCTCTCACGGCTCCTTAAAGACAAGATATTAGACAGTTGTTCAACACCTGCAAAATCATGCATCTCATTTTAAAGGTCACTCATTTCGGGAAGCTGTGGCTTCTAAGGCTGCCTCAAAGGGCTTGCCTCTTCAGACCATTATGTATGCAGCCCATTGGTCATCTGCCAGAACCTTTACCAAATTCTATAGGAAAATGAAGTTCCTCCACACAACCCACCAGGTATTTGGTAATTTGCCCACCTGCTGTTGCTAGGTGGCAAGCCTCCTGGGGAACTGTAGTTTAAAGGAATCTATGATCTGCAAACTTTCTTTGCCCTAGGGAATAGGATTGCCACCTAGCAATAACCCCCATCCATATTCGCCCTGTTGCTATTACTGTTGACTGTTTTTGCTATGGTACTTTGGTTATACAGATGAGTCCGCACTTGTCTTTGCTGCAGTCATGCCAAACAGTTCCTCTTTGCACACCTGGTTCCATGAGACTCTGCTAGCACAGGGAACCATTTTTTATTCTTTTTTTCTTTTTTTTGCCGAAAATGTGGCTAAGTCGTAATGTGATATGACTAGGAAGCACCAGGAGACTGTGCTGATTAATTCGAGATGCGACACTTGTATATCTATGTGCGACTGAGTCTCTCAATCAGCATGTGAAGTGCTATGATATAGCCGCCTAGATGTTTTCCACAACAAGTTCCATTTACAGACTCAGTTGCACAAAGATATACAAGTGTCACATATCAAATTAATCAGCACAGTCTCCTGGTGCATCCTAATTGCATTGCATTGCGATTTAGACACATTTTCTGGGAAAGAATGATACTTCACCCTAGCAGAGTTGCATGAAACCTGACTGCTCACTCATACCACGCATATTGCGTTGCATGGCATATTGAGACTAGATGAGCAAGGACACATCTGTAGTACATCTTTGTTATAACCGTTCCTTTAGACCCACCAAAAGACCACAGGAATGCACAGAAACCAGTCCAGAAGAACATTAAGAATTGACTCAAATCCATCCTTTAAAGTTCTGCCATGATACAGAATGGATTTAAGTTACAACTTTCTACTGTTACGCTTCTCCATTCCTTTTACATTCAAGACTCTGCGTTATACCTTATATATAAGTTTTACAACATCTGCCCAGTTTATTTTATTAGCATTATGTATTTTATGTATTATTGGTGGTTGTGTCCTAATTTCTGCAATCTTTGGATACCTCTTATTTTGCCTTTCTCTAGTCTGGTTATAGGGCAATTGTGCTTTCTCTTTATTTGTGAAGGGATTATGATTGCCACCAGTAAACTATTGAGAATCTGATCAACATAGCAACCAAGCATTACCGTGCACACGATAGCCATGCATGCTCGTGCATGAGCAGCTCTGCTGTTTGGTCGGCAGAGAAGTGGTTTAAAAGTTTTACTTCCCCTACCGGCAGCGGTTCATCAGGAGGCTTGCTGCCTATACCCACCTACTGTTGAAAGGTAGCATTTTTATTCCCTATAACAAATGAAGTTTGCAGATCACAGACTCCTGCAAACTACGGTAGCTGCTATCTGTCCATTTTAGAGGAACTCTCCAGCTAGTTTTGGTCATCAGATAAATGATCTACTGTACACAATTCTAGGAAATTGATAATAATGTTGAGCATTTCCAGAAAGTGCTGAGCAATGGATTTTCCTACCCCTGACATAAAGCACTGATACAGAAGTAAAAAAATGAAACAAGAGCAGGTAGTGTGGTGGCTAAATGTATCCAAACGTAGTGGTAGCACTATTTTACCTGTTTAGCATTCTTAACAAACTCACAGAGCAGGGCAGCCCAGTCCCATCGGGGCCGACCACGACAACTACAGTACAACTTCTCAGTCACACTGCACACCTGAAGCTGACAACCTGGAGAGCTCTGTATAGCCAGGTGGGGAAAATATGTACCTGGCAATGCTGATAACCCCCAGGGCCAATTTAGCAAACTGGACATATTGAGTAGGAGGTCCAGAAGAAAATATTCTGGCAGATCTGTGAATCTAGGAGAGGGAGGGGGCTAACTGTAACATGGGAAGTGGGTTTTCTGAGTAACATGGAAAGGGGGTAACTGTAATATGGACTACTGGGCTGCATTGTAAGATCATTAGGTATCTGTATTCAGCATCCTGCTTCCTGTACAGTTTTGTCCTGCAACCAATTAAATTGTAGCTGTGGAAATGTAAGCAGATGCTCCCAGTGGTGTAGCCAGTGAGGGGTGATGGGGGAGTGACCATTTCCCATGCTGAAAAACTGATAGAGAAAGTGCCTAAGCAGGAAGGCCAGATGAATCACAATGTCGTGTGGCTGTCACTTAGGACCCAGTGAATCCAAGGAGGCCTATCTCCCACTTGCTGCCATCTATGTACTTTTTCAAATTAAATAAAAAGCATTTGCTGTGGGAAGAGGTTCTTACAAATGCTGCACTATAGCTACAATCACACAGGCAGAGCAGCAAGGGAGATCCGTACTGCTGCTGTGTCACTACCGGCAATAGAGGCAAGGTAGGCTGTATTTCCCCTTCGCGCTAGGGACCTGGAAGTGACGTGAGTGAGGGCGGAAGTGCAGTTCCTGCCCATGACAGCCAGCTACAGAAGTACTTTGTCCCCACTTACTCAGTTTGTTGTCCCCTTGTGGGCTCGCAGCGCTCGCCACGCTTCAGGCACGGTGGCTCGCTGCGCTCGCCACATGGTTATATTCCTCCTCTATGCCCACATGGATGGCAGGGAATGACGCTGGACACTGGCTGATGACGTCAGGGTCCTCTCAGTGAAGGGGATTTAGACATTACCATAGAGGCAATCCCACATGGCTGTATTGCATCAGGGGGTCAGAGGAGGTGATCCCTGATTGGAGGGTCTCATCACATGCTCCTCTGACATTCCCCCCTACCCCTCCTACTCCCTCCTCCCCGATCTTGAGAGTGGCTGTATGGCTTAAGGGCATGGTGAGTATTTGGGGATTCTTATAGAAGGAAATGCTGATGGATTCACAGTGTAAAACAAAGTCCACATTGCCACCCTTCCACAACAGACTATACAAAGTTGGAAAATAATAAATTTAGAAGAGTATTCTATATACCTATGCTATTAGTTATTTTACATAGATACTATCGTATTGTTACTGGGAAGTGTTGATTGTACACCAATGCAGCCAAGGAGTCCAGACATTTAGAAGTTTATTTGTAAAGGTGTCTAATAATTACATTTTTGTTTATTACTTAGTTTTATGTTATGTTTACTTTTGTATATATTGATTATTGCAGACACAGTGTAATTGTAGTCTGCTCCTAAGATATTTATTGACTGAAGTCATTCATTTCTCCCACAAACCAACAAAACACTGGTTGGTGAATTGGCTTCTGACAATTTTAAAACACCTCATCCTGGGGCGCCTATTTTTCTATCTTTGCTCTCCCTCCTGTCAAAAGTTGGCTGCGCCACAGGATGCATCAATGATCTGAGCTACTGCAGAACTTTGTACCCGTTCATCACAAGCAACTGGTCATTTTCTATGGCACAGTACTCACTTACAGGCTCTGATATGTAGTTCGACAACAGCTGAACCATGGACTACATGTGAAGACTGCCAGTCTCCCAAGAAAGTCTTGCTTTCAGGATCTAACTTCCAGTTACTGGGACCACAGAAGTACCTGCTCATCATCATTGGTCATGCTTAAACTTGTTAAGTGGCCCCCCAGCTGAAATAATTGCTCAACCTTGGAGTAATGTGCTAACTCCAACTACATCTAATTTGGCCCCATCCCGCCTACTGTACATGAGACCACTTCCCAAATTTTTTCTAGGGACACTTTAAATTCCCAATACATGAATGATTATAACGGACATTAAAAAAAAGAGCAGTAGACAATGGAAATAAAATGAATTGAAGGAAAAAGATATTACATATTAAAAAAAACTAATGTGTAATGTAGGGGATCCGGTCTATTGATCAGGCACCTACGCCGACGGTTAGGCACCAGGAGGTAGGGTTAGGGTGAAGATAAGGGTTAGGAAAAAAAAAAATTGTCGACTATTTTTGTGTCAACTATTTGACACTGTTGACCATTTGTACATGTCTACCTTCTTACATGTCGACCTTCAGTGTGTCGACTATCTTGTGTCAACCTTTTGACACTGTCGACCATTTGTACATGTCTACTTTCTTACATGTCGACCTTCAGTGTGTCGACTTTTTGTCCCTGTTGACCTTTTGTCCCTGTCAACTTATTGACTGTCCATCTTTCAATCCACACTCGTAATGTAGAAGTTGATAATGTACTTGATATGCATACAGCAATACTGGAAGAGTTATGATATGTGTAAAGGCATTACTATGGGCAAATTCTTGTTACATTAAATATGAATCAGATAGACATAGTATATATAGGATATAACATATACATTACATACACAGGAGAAATATACATATTTCTGGTAGTCTATTTGTATTTCAATACTTACTGTATAATGGTAAACTCCTCTGTCCCACAGGGTTGCACTTCTCACAAATTTGAAATACAATGGGGGAGTTTTCTATAAATAAAATAAGAAGATCAATAGCTAAAACTTCTTGTGGTAAAGAAAAAACAACAGTATACCAAATGAATACACAAGAGTCCTTTGAAATGGCCTATGACATGGGTTGAAAATAGATAAAAAGTTTGCAGGCTATTGAATTTGCGAGACACAGCACAAACTCGCACCTTTAAAAAATGCGAGAAGGTGTGAGTTTGTACTGTTACTAAAACTGACACCCTATTACATTTGGCCCATAAAATGTAACCAATTGGTTAGAACAAACACGATATGAAATGACAGCTCTACAAAAAATTTAAATGACAGATAAAAAAAAAAAAATTTCTGATTCCACGACATCGTTCTAGGTGTGCATATACTACCAGATAAAGGTATATGATAGTAATCTGAATGTATCACTCAATACTGGTATACAACATAAATTTTGACAATACATATGTAAATTTTGACATACGGGTGAGTCAGGCGTATCACCCATTGTTATACTTCAGACTGCTTGTATTTTGCCCCACTTTGGCAATACAGACTTTTTATTAACAGGGCTCTAAAGACCATTGGGAACACGCTGCTTCTCATATAAGGAAGTTTAGTCATAATCTTTCTTCCTTAAACCAGAGTCTAGGAATTTGCTTTTATACTTGAATCTATATCGGGGGTTTTGTTCTGTCCTTTATTGTCAAAATTTATGTTATATACCAGTATTAGGCGATACATTCAGATTACTATCATATACCTTTACCTGATAGTATATCCACACCTAGAATGGTGTCGTGAAATCAGCAAAAAAAAATTTTAGCTGTCATTTACATTTTTTTAGCTGTCATTTCATATCGTGTTTGTTCTAACCAATTGGTTATGTTTTATATGTCTAAACTGACAGTTTACCCAATAAATACCTTTTATTTAATTTGTTGGTTATATATTTTTTGACTATATTATTTCAAAATACTTACTAATTCTATTGTGTGACATTTAGGTGAGCGCTGAGAAATATCTATTTTCCTCCAGTCTTTATCACGCAGGTGGAGTGGCCTGCTTTTCTCTAGCAACCCCCGTTTTTAGTGTTTTTGGATCCTAGTACAGTGCAGCCTCTTTTTCTACAAATTCCCCTATGACATGGGTTGTCATATCTTTCCTGGTGGTATTTTAACTGGGAACCAAATGAACACCTTTTTGTAAATAACATAAATATATGTAACAGGGTTTTAACACCAGGTGGCGGTGGGGTGACAGAGATGGGAAAGAGATTGACAGGGTAGGAGGACAAAGATGAGGGAGAGAGAAAAATGGGGGGAACAGAGATGAGAAAAAGATGGAGAGTGGGTAGAGATGAGAGAAAGATGGAGAGAGGGGTGATAGATGAGAGAAAATGGAAAAGGGACAAAGGTCCTGATTCATCATGGATCGCAACTGCAACAGCGTACGCAAATTGGCAGTGCGCATGTGTGAGTCAGCATTGCAATCGCACTGCAATCACCTAAGCAGCTACAAAGCCATCGCAGACTGAAGGATGGGACATCAGCATTTGGGGGGAGGTGAAGGGGGAGTGGCCAGAGAAACACAGGTGTGTCTGTTTGTTTGAACGATGTTGCATGGGCGTGCATAAATTAGCCACTGCAATGGCATACGCAGCTTGTGTACTCACTGCATGCGACGAGGTTATCAATTTCTGAGTAAGGTCAGACCTGCTTAGCTGTGCCTGTGGGGCCAATATTAGTCGATGTTCCCGAAGTATTTGCAGGACTGCATGGAATTACGGATCTGAGATAGCGGTAGTGGGCATCTCTATGCTGGCTTTGGGTGCCTCTATGCTGGCTGTGCAACGACTTTGCAATTGCATTCGTTAGCATATTTTCTCAGTAGACCTGCATGCGTAATCGCAGCCGCGATCGCAATAGCGATCCGTGATGAATCAGGCCCAGAGATGAGAGAGAGACAATGGGAGGATTGGTCATGAAATACTGGTTCTCTACATAACATTTTTGGGGTTCCTTTTAGACTGGTTTCCCACAACTTAACAAAGTTGATGGAGCACTTACTGAAAGCATTAGTATTATATCCTGGGACCTCATCTTATACTAGTTATCTACTAGTTATATACTGGTTATCTAGTCAATGTCAGGATGCCACTAAAACCCTCATCCACGTGCTGGTCATCTCCAGATTGGACGACTGTAACCTTCTCCTAACTGGCCTCCCAGTCTCCCACCTGTCTCCACTACAGTCGGTTCTCAATGCTGCTGCTCGGCTCATCTTCCTCTCCAGATGTTCTACATCTGCTTCCCCTCTCCTTCAAGCCTTACACTGGCTCCCCTTCCCCTTCAGATGCCAATTCAAGGTTCTTACACTCACCTACAAAGCCCTCACCAAATACTCTCCCACATACATTTCTGACCTTCTCTCCCTCCACACTCCTGCCCTCCCACTTCGCTCAACAAATGCATGTTGCCTCTCTTGCCAACTGATTACTTCCTCCCACTCCCGCATCTGAGATTTTGCCCGCGCTGCTCCCTACCTTTGGAATTCTCTCCCTCTCCCTATCAGACTCTCCACCTTTCTACAAATCTTTAAATGGGCTCTCAAGACCCACTACTTCATCAAGGCCTTCCAGCTCTCATCCTAACCCACTTCCTGCTCTTTCCTCCCTATCTTCCCCTTCTGTGTCACGCCTGTCTGTCTGCCCCTCCCCTTTAGAATGTAAGCTCTCACAAGCAGGGACCTCTTCCCTCATGTGCTTCTCTTTACATTTTCTTCTACTCCTTACTCCCCATAAGGGCACCTTACACGTGACTGTCAACTCCCGGCTGCTTATTGTGAGTGCTTTAATCGCTATTGCAGCAATGTATATAAGTCGTGTCCTTGTCCTGCACTGTAATGTACTGTAAGTTACTTGTTTCTTGTTCACTTACTAGTTTTATGTACTATGTAAGGCACTGCAGAACACTTGTGGCGCCATATAAATAAAGGATAATAATAATAATGTAATGCTTTCTAAATATCTGTACTGTATGTATGTGCTGTATTATTAAGCCTGCCTCCTTACTGTGGCATGTAAGGAGTGTAACTTTATGGTTGTACATCATTCATTTTGTAGATTGTAAACTTATATATAGGCTCAAATGGGTATTTTGCATTAAAATATTATACTAACCCTCTTTTGTAAATTCACGTGTTAGCTTGCATACTTTTATTTCCATTTTTCCAATTTGCTCTTTATTGAACAAAATATCAGGTGGAGTTACCAGTGTTTTTTTTCTCTTTTCTACAGCAGAGCAGGATTTAAAATAAGAATAACCAATATATTCAGATTAGCTCTATTTTTATTTGTTTTCTCAACCTCCCTCCTGGTAAACCCTCCGTCTTCACCAGGAGGGAGGGTTGAAAACTAGGGCAATAGGGATAGCTTTACTCCCTATAATAAATAGGCCTAGTGATGTGCTACATCAGTTCAGCATCAAAGTTTCACTGGAATGATTTTAAAGTGTTGGCAGCCATGTAATAGGTGTACGTTGGTAATTACATAGCACAGATCTCATTGCAATGTGCAGTAGCAGGTAAGTAATGAAGCAGTTGTTCTAACAATTGATGCATTTACTCCAACCTCAGATTAAGCCCTCCTCTAATAAGGATATGATGAAAATAAGAGACTGGCACATTAAAAGATTGACCAAGATACAGGTGGGATCACTTCATTCTGAAAAGCTATTGTAACCAAGAGAAAACATATTTCAAAGAATGAAGGAGCTCAGATATTCATTGCAAGTCATTAACTTGATTTTCCAATGAATCTGGCATTAGGCTTTCATTAACAACCGTTTGTATTTAAGCTGAGCAGTAGCTGAATAATGTAGCTTGATCAATGAGAGCAAATTAAACAAGAGAATTTTGGACGCTTCTAAATGCAATTAACTTGTTGGGCAGTAATTACATATTGAAAGCTTTATCAAGTACCCCAGGAAATTCACAAGAGGCTCCATGCAGGCTAAAGGTACATAGTTATATGAAAGAGCAGACGCACTGACCTCTTTTCATAAGAAAGAGGAGGTAGCATTAAGTGTGGTGTTAATAACAAATACAGCTCAGCTTGTCTATAAAAAAATGAGGCAGCCTGCATGGTAAGAAAACCAAGAGCGTTCCTTGATGAATTGAATCACAATGGTCTTTAGTCAGGGCAGTTGTGGTTAACATGTAAGTGCAGACAGGTGATGCAATCGAGGGTTAATGCTTTTTGTTTTTTATACACAAACACACGCTCTCAAGTGTATTCCGATAAATGAATAAAGCCAGCTCCTGAATCAGGTGTATGAAGAAAAGCTGCCTCCTCTACTGCGAACATCTTCTTGCTACTTCTATTTCCTCTAATGAGTTTGAAACTGGATACCCTGAGCTGAAAAGGTCAGGATCAGAACTTCTATCCCTGCCAGCACTGCTTGGAAGATTAGAAATAAATTACATAAGGACATGCACCTTTCTATGGTCTTATTTTTAGTAAACAGGTAGATAGGATTCTGCCACTAATTGAATTGGCCATGTGTAATGCCTTTCAATGATGTGCGCTCTGCAACTGACTAAGATTTTATCAGCAGCATGTGACTACTTGGCCATACATAATGGTTAAATAAACTTAAATATCACAGACAGCAGTAAGAAAAAAATCTAGCTAGGTTTGGTACCCATGGTAAAGAATACGTAGGCTTTACATGTGAGTTTTTTTTCCATTTCCGAAATCACTGATCTCTCTTCAAGTTACATATGATCTGTATTCAATGTATTATGCTATGAGCATAATACCTTATGACAGTGGTTCCCCTCTGAGGTCTCCTCTTCCATCAGGATACAATGTTTCTGTCACACCTTCATATTCTTTTCCTCTTCTTTTTCATATTAAATTAGAATAGACTTATGCAGCCTATAAATTTACTAGGACATACAACTGAGGCTGTGGGCTTTATGTATGACGCAGCGGTTTTGTAAGCCGCTGCTTCCTGGTGGGTTGCAGGCAGTGGCGGCTCCAGAGGAAGGGCTGCAGCGAAGTCCAAAATTCAAATAGGGGAGCCACACCAACTGCCACCCCAAGCACTGCTACACATCGCCAGCCAAGACTTGAATTTTGGACTTGCACTTCAGCTCCACCTCTGCAGCTGATCTGGTTGCAGGTGAAAATTTAAAACGGCACCTGCAGTCAGTGTTAAGCACGTCGGGCATTACACTGACTGCATATTAAAAATGCACCTAGCAGGTTTGTAAAAAGTATATAGAAATAGAATGGATTATCATGTACTGATGTAAGTGTTGTTAACTGATGTCTTGGAATAATTAATTGTTGTGGTCAGCCCACCAGAGCTACACCTCTTAACATGCTGAATATATTGTACCATCCTCTATATTACGAAATTATTTTATACTCCTTGGGCCAAATGTAATAAGGTGACAGTTTAGAAAATGTGAGAGTTTAGCAGCAAATTCTAGGCATTAAAATCATCAACATATATTAAACTATAAGCCCAGATCGGGTTGAACTGCTTAACTACAGAATATTCCTAATGGTATCTCATTACTTCAAAGAGTAAAGTGACATTTTCCTACCCGTTATGGACACTTTAACAGTTAAAAAAATATAAAGAAAAGAGGATAGTCAAAAAATTTTCTTACTGGGATGTAATGTCCAAAATAAATACATACATAAATAAGTTAATGACCAATCTGAATATAGTGTGTGTCTGCTTGAACAATGTATATGATATGATAAAGAGAATCTGAATAATTCTTCTTAAGATGGGTATTCACTATCCGATTAAAATGAGCGATTGAACGATAATGATATCTTTATCGTTCACAAATCGGCCATGAAAATGGCGATGCGTGCTCCTGCTGGTCATTTTTTTACATCTATCATCGCCTGAACATGTTGATATCAATCGCTCATTAATCGTGTATAAATCAGGCAGTATAATGTCGGAAACGACCAGCTCCCACTGGTCGTTTCCGACATCAATCATCAATCATCGCAGGACGGTCAATCTGCCGATAACGACAGATTGCCCATGTTCAGGGATGAGGGAGAGTGCCTACACTGAACGACTGATCTTTCAGTGTAGGCACAGCACAGACTGTGAAACGACTGCACGATTACAATGTTGTAATCATGCAGTCTTTTCCAGGGGCTGGCTGGCAACTTTAAGCCTGGGGGGCAAACACAAGCATGTGGCCCTTGATTTTCTACCAAATAACTGCGACGGAAAAAATAGCATAATACATTTCTCAGAGGCATGGTGCATCTAATGTGAGTGTGGTTTATATAGCCATAGAAAATACTTGTTATATCAAAGAGCTATAAACAAATACATAACCTACCAGCCCCAACTGACAATACAGAAACTATACTAGTGTTCTCTCTTCTGTACAGAGATTATAACAGTGACCTCTATAGAATAATTAGACATAACACCAGATCCACAATCTGGCCGCCTCTCCTTGCTCGTTAAAAATCTGCCCCCTTTTAAATTAGACCCCAGGATAACACACACACAAACACATGCACGCACACACTTCCCTTATTAAACATACTACACTAGATTAAACACACACACTTAAAAATAATGCCACAGATAGCCTCTCATTAGGCATCTTACCCAAAATATGACTCCCCTTTTATTAAAACTCATGGACCAAATCTTTTCTCCTACCTCCCTCATTGCAAATAGTGCAAGCAGGCTGCTACTACTATGAACTGAATACAGTCTATTTGATTAATCAAATCACGGAGTGCCGCTGTGTTTGTTATACTGGATATCTATCCACTATAGATTCAGAGGTCCGACATTCCCACGGGTCAGAGGAGTGCCCAGCTATGTGACTATTGTGTGTATATATATATATTTTATCACAGCATAGGCTCGGCACTCGTCCTCCAGTGATAAGCAAGGGTGCCCTCCGCAATAATATAAGATACCAACACACAAAGGCAGCGGCACTCCAAAAACCTCAAGTAAACTTGAGGTTTACATGACCCAGCTTTGTGTGCTGGTATATATATATAGTAGAGATGGTATTATATTCAACTTTTTGATTTATAGCGAAATCTTCGTCAAAATAACCCTGACGAAGGTTTTGATATAAAGCGACACATTGAATATAGGTGGTCATGTGTGACCTCAATATTACCTATTAACTGAGAGTATTGCCATCTCTGCTTTAACTATATATTAATTTGTGGAGTGCACCGGTGAGGCTGCTTTTTGTATCCTGGAGTGGCGAGTTCTCCTCTTTGTTTATATACTGTATATCTCGCTCACTCTCTCACTATATACATAAAACTACCTAGGTACCTCCTCTATGAATGGAAAACATTCAAGTGTGTGACTCTATAAATACAGAAATGGACAGGATCAGCACTCTTTGGATTTCATGAAAAGGAAATATTATAAAAGGCTGACACCAAGTGTGTTTTTATATATCCTTTTCATGAAATCCAGTGAGTGCACATCGTATTTCTTCTTTGACTATAGTTGCCCACGCTAGCATGTTAAACATTGCATGTAATAAATGCCCCCCCACCCCTTCCCCTATATATATTTCATAATTTTGTACCCTATACACCCCTTCCCTTATATATATTATATAACACTGTATACCCCTTTTATATATTTGGTGCTAATCTCTCACACCACATCCCCTCCTTACCCGTATATATTATCTATAATCTTCCTTCACTTCTATATTTTCTACTCACCACCTCCCACTTCTTAAAAGTTTTTTTGACCATCACCCCCCTATATATTTTAAGTACTCGTTTAACTTACATTTTGCTGGGGGAGGATTGTCAAAGATGACAAGTTCTCTGCACAACAGTGGACATTTTTTCTTCCACAAGCAGGACAGGAGGTGGATCGAGAAAGGAGGAAGCCAGGGACTTGCGCGCCACCCTGACTCGTCGCAGAGGGGTCACAGAATAGAGGGAGGAGGAGGTGATTGGGTAGGAGAACTTGGTGGGTGGGGATCACTTGATGCCGGAGCCCGGAGCTAGCATCGGAGCGGAGCAAAGCAAAAGCCATGGGAGGAGCTGCTGCTGCAGTTAGGTACCGTATGCGCAGCAGCCCTCCCGCGGCCATTGATTGTACCTTAGGTGCAAATTCAGCAGCCCCTTACTGCTTCCTGATTGGAGCTCAGATGAGCTTCCATTGCGGTAGCCATCATTAAGCCCGGCAGCAGCATGAGCCAGTCCACATGGGGGAAGCATGTGACAGGTGGCCGGGACACAGAGAGAAGAAGCACCCCGGCCGCTCTGACTGTATGAATAATAAAATGGAGCTGTCGGGGAGCATATCCTCTCTGTCTCCCGGCCACCGGGCGTGATGCAGTGTGCAGCTGCAGCCAGCTGGCGGCCCCTAACTTTAAAATTGGAGCGGCCCGGGGGGCATGTGTCATCCTGCCCCCCGGCCCAGCCCGCCACTGGTCTTTTCACAGTCTGCTAGTGAATGTGCCCCTTTACGCTGTACAGATTGTTTTCAGACGTTCTAGTAAAATAGTATGTAGTATAGTTTCACAGTAAATATTAGATTCTGTATTAAAAATGTAGAAATGGATAGTTACATTCTTACTGTTTCATTTTGTTTTCCATTTATCTTCTACAGCATAGGTTCTCAAACTCAGTCCTCAGGACCCCACACAGGTCACGTTTTGCAGGTCACCCAGCAGGTGCACAGGTGTATTGATTACTCACTGACACATTTTAAAAGTTCCACAGGTGGAGCTACTTATTTCACTTGTGATTCTGTGAGGAGACCTGGAAAACATGCACTGTTTGGTTTCCGGAGGACAGAGTTTGAGAACCACTGTTCTACAGCTCTACTAATGTTGTTAGTAGATCTTTGCATGATGTTTTCACCTCCAAAAATCAGAATTTACTAACCATCCGTTTGGAGGGTGAATATCCCAAACCACTGGCGGTGTATGATTATGTGCACCGGTTTAAAAACATTAAAATGCATGCAATTTAGACCAACCATGAGAGGTGAGAGATCGCTCCTGATTGGTTAGCCATCTAGTAAGTAGGCAGTGTCACACATTTGGGTCCCAGTATCTGTTTCTGTTTCTGGCGCTGTCACATCATGGACATATGTGTCCCTCCTGGCCGCAGGAGGTTTGTGGTTGGCATTCTCTCCAGATTAATTCCCTGTATTTGCTGAGCATGGACGCCGCCTTCTTCCTTGTGATCACCTGACTGCACTGACCAACCAGTCACATTCCAGCAACATTGGTCACCCGGGGTAGATACATAAGGGGGTCTGCATGTAATCTCACAGGAACCGTTCTGCACATGCGCAGAATGGGTCCTGCGCTTGTGCAGATTTCCGATAATCGGGAATATGCGTGAAAGCACTGATTAGTGTTCTCTGCTGAATGAGCCCCTTGGGCCCTCTACTATTTTCAGATCATGTGTTATCTGCTGAAATACTACTTTCCATATAAATGTATGTATTTGTTTTTACATCAGTTCTTATTTAAATGTATAAGAAAACTTACTAACATAGGGCCTGATTCAGACCCACTCGCGAGCGGCTGTCCGCTCGCAAGTGGGTCGATGTTATGGACTGAGCATGCGCACGATGGAGGGAGATCCGTCGTGCGCATGCGCCAGATGCGACGAGCGAAGGAAAGTCCTTCGCTCGTTGTGTCTGATCAAAGGGGGCGTGCTGTCGATGTTGATTGACAGCACGCCCCCTTTGGTAGGCATGCCGGGGGCGTGCCTCCCTGACGGGGGCGTTCCCACGGGAACGCCTCCCGTCAGAAGCCGGCCCACTGACATCACTAGTGATGTCAGTGGGAGTGATTTTGGCTCTGATAGAGCCAAAATCACTCCGGAGCTTGCGGTTGAAAACCTCAACCGCAGGCTCCGGCTCGCAATTTCGATGGTCGCTATGGTCTCGACCATCGCGGCCATCAAAATGCACGCTCGTATAGCCTGTGGGTGGTGACCCACAGCTATACGAGCGTCCAGAAGGACGCTCCATTTTCATGGAGGCCGGCCCTCATTCAGAGCGTGCGCTCTGCTCAGAGCGTACGGCTCTGAATGAGGGCCATAGTTTCACTGTCAATCAGAATAATCCAACTCAGTTTGTGCAAAACAAGAAACATGGAAACTATATAACAATTTAAATGCACTCAAAGTAACAAAGTAATTGTATGACTATATGTACGCACACACATGCACACACAGATAATAAAAATCATATTGCTGTATAAACGGTTTATATTACATATTGTAGTGTAAAAACCATACTTTTTCTAAAAATTAAGAATACAAAGGTTTTAAAAGACAGGACATTATACATTTGTGTTCACCATTATTGTTTGGGGTTGTGTGCACCAACAGCAAAGCAAGCTATTTACGTGACAAATTCCTAACTAACATATGTTAACTTTCATGCACAATAGTAATTGTTTTGTCTGGGTCTACGACCACCAACCACAGAGCAATCAAAGTGAAATCCTTTCATTTGCTAAGACTAAAAGTGAAATTCAATTGTATTTAATGGAGTCCTTAGAAGGAAGCTGAACACTGAGGTTATCCAGGGTCAGATGCTTGCAATGACTTTCTGACTCCTAAAATGCTTAAGAAAAGGTAGCTAGCCTCCCTGCTGGTAAGACTGCCTGTCACGTTTGTTTTACCCCCTTTCTGCTTTAATTTAATAGCAATCAGCACAATATGGTTGTATTGGTGTGCACAAAGGAATGGGCAGAAGCTACACTTACAGCTTACTGTGGTGTTACAACTACAATGGAACTGTTACTTTGATACTGAGCAGTAGCATGCAAATCTATTCTCAGAGCACTGTTGCCAAACATAGACAGATGTGCATTTAGTTTTAGGTCGAGCTTCCCTTCTGGCACTCTATAACCACCATAAACACTCCATAAATGCCATAGGTCTCTGTGTATAATTCAGTATATATTCAAGTTAAATGAAGGAAAAAAGATATTTAAAAACCCATATCAATACACTGACCGAGACATTTCTAGTTTAATTTACTCATAGTTATTACAGGTACACCTCATTTTACAGTGATGTCTGTATACAGGTCTGTACAGCATGCAATACTAACATTACTAATTAGTTGACACATATTAGGTTAATGTTTCTGGTGGTCACATACAGTATTGGACTGGCCCACTGGAGGACCAGGTGAGCTTTCAGTTTCAGATTAGCCTTTTCTGCTATCCATCACTCATTCAGTAGGCAGAAAGTATTCTGCTTCTACTAACTTTGCCAGGAAACAGCAGTGGCTTCCTATCACTCGCATTGGTATATGCATGCTCCTCACACCAGGGAACTGTAATAATTTATGGTAGATCCTCAAACCTTTCCACAGAGCACTGGCGTAACTACCATAGGTGCAGGGGATGCGGCTACTATGGGGCCCAGACCGCCTCCGGGGCCCGGCTCTCCCCCTGCATCTGTGGTGCCAGGCCAGCCATGGTCGTGTCTTTCAGCAGTGTGCTGCGCAAGGCAGGCACATCTTCCCTCCAGGTCCAGCTTCGCCTCTCCTCATTGACTGATACTTGGAGGAGGCATGACTGCCTCCTCTCTGCATCAGTCAGTGAGGAGAGATGGAGCCGACCGGTAGAGGAGGTGTGCCTGCCCTACGCAGCACACACTGAAGGAGGACGCGACCACCAGAGGTAAGTTATGGAGACGGGAGGGGAAGGGGAGAGTGCAGAGAGGGGGGCAGGGATTGAGGGGGGCCTGTGAAAATTTTGGTATTGGGCCCCCCTAGGTCTAGTTACACCCCTGCCCCAGAAAAAAGTATGCATACTGAGTGGGAAGTGGCAGGTGCCTGCGCTGCAACCACACATTAGCATTGTATCACCACTAGAGATCTGGGGCAAAATCTACTAAGCGTCGGGTTTGATGTCAATTGACAGCGGTTTCAATGTCAAATTGCTAGCATTTACTAAAGATCAGTTTTGATGTCTAAACTAAAACCCCCATTGATCCTTGACGGTTTCTAAATGGCAAACCTGATGTTGCTTGTTCTGTTCTACAGCAGTTTCTACTGAAACCACCATGGAATAGAAGCTAAACAATATACAAGAACTGCACAGAGCACTATGATGTGTGCAGGATTCATTCGGTATAAATGGAAAGAAATAAAAAAAATGTGTGAGGTCCTTCCCCAAATCCATAAACATCCCTGGACCTCTGAGCTTGGTCTGGTATTGGAAAATAGAGGGAAAAAACGGCACCATACTAAACCACCCAGGGGAAATAATGTACCTGTCAGGGAGATACACATAACATCAGCCAGCCCCAAACTGGTCAGCCCAGGGCTGGAATCCCTCAGAAAGTTGGAATACCCCAAAATGGTCTTCTGCCATCGATGGCAGACTAGAACCCAATGGTTTTTTTCCTGTGGGCACGAAGCTTAGCCCCACCCCCTGGGGGCCCACTAAGCCCAGCCCCTATTGTGATTGGCTCATGGCCTGCCATGCCCCCCCTCCCCGGCATCGAGTTTGTCCCATCCTCTGTCTGTATCTTTGCTCCTCCTCTGAGGTGCACACTAACTGCATGCAATGCCGTTATGTATACAGCTGGCCGATAATGGAAGTACAGGGCATGTATTCAACTTGCACTGCACATCCACTCGGATGGTTACCGCATGGAGATGCAAAAAAAATTTAGACGCAAGAGTTGTGTGTTCCTGGGAGTTAGCATAGGGGTGGCTTGCCAGACATGGGCGTGTCTAAAGACGCAGTAGCACTGGCACAGTAGATCATATTCAGATGGAGAGGTTGCACCTGCTATACGGCTTCTGCAAGCTTAGAGTGTGCGACTGACGGTGCAGCAATGGTGCGTCTAAGGGCCTGATTCACTACGGAACACCATTCTGCTTATACGCATGCACCAAAGTTGCTAATATCAGCAGTGCTAATTAAATGTGTACATTCACATTGCGAACGTAGCCAGACATAAGGATGCCCACTTCCTCTCACTCACATCCATATACTAAGGCAACATAGTGAAACCATCAGTAACATTGAACCCATAGGCACACTTGCACAAGCCCTGACCTTACTCAGAAATTGCTAATATCCATGCACACTATCAGTGGTTTGACTGCTTATGGCCACGCAGTGGTTAATTTATGCATGCCCTGCAACGTCATTGAAATGCACTGGTATGCGTGCATTCGCTCGACCACCCACAAATGGCACTTCCTGTCAATCGCTCTGCTCTGGGTCTGCGTAGCCTTTGCAATCGCAATTCTGTTGCAATTGCAAGTTTGCGCACTGTTATGCATATGCACATAATGCAACAATCGACCGATAGCGTGCGTATTTGCAGCTGCGTTCCTTGCTGAATCAGGCCCTAAAAACGCAGCAAGATGGATTAGAGCTGTTGCAAGTGGATATCTCAGTATGAACAGAATCGGTTGAGGCATTAGCATAAAGACTAAGATGCAGCAACAGACGCAGACGCATCTGCATCCACCTGTGAATCAGGCCCTGTATGTGTACCTGTCTCTCTGTATGTGTACCTGTCTCTCTGTATGTGTACCTGTCTGTATGTGTACCTGTCTCTCTGTATGTGTACCTGTCTGTATGTGTACCTGTCTCTCTGTATGTGTACCTGTCTGTATGTGTACCTGTCTGTATGTGTGTCTCTCTGTATGTGTACCTGTCTCTCTGTATGTGTACCTGTCTGTATGTGTACCTGTCTGTATGTATACCTGTCTGTATGTGTGTCTCTCTGTATGTGTACCTGTCTGTATGTGTACCTGTCTCTCTGTATGTGTACCTGTCTGTATGTGTACCTGTCTCTCTGTATGTGTACTTGTCTGTATGTGTACCTGTCTGTATGTGTGCCTGTCTGTATGTGTACATGTCTCTCTGTATGTGTACCTGTCTGTATATGTACCTGTCTCTCTGTATGTGTACCTGTCTCTCTGTATGTGCACTTGTCTGTATGTGTACCTGTCTGTATGTGTGCCTGTCTCTCTGTATGTGTACCTGTCTGTATGTGTACCTGTCTCTCTGTATGTGTACCTGTCTGTATGTGTACCTGTCTCTCTGTATGTGTACCTGTCTGTATGTGTACCTGTCTCTCTGTATGTGTACCTGTCTCTCTGTATGTGTACCTGTCTGTATGTGTACCTGTCTCTCTGTATGTGTACCTGTCTGTATGTGTACCTGTCTCTCTGTATGTGTACCTGTATGTATATGTACCTGTCTCTCTGTATGTGTACCTGTCTCTCTGTATGTGTACTTGTCTGTATGTGTACCTGTCTGTATGTGTACCTGTCTCTCTGTATGTGTACCTGTCTGTATGTGTACCTGTCTCTCTGTATGTGTACCTGTCTCTCTGTATGTGTACCTGTCTGTATGTGTACCTGTCTGTATATGTACCTGTCTCTCTGGATGTGTACCTGTCTGTATGTGTGCCTGTCTGTATGTGTGCCTGTCTGTATGTGTACCTGTCTCTCTGTATGTGTACCTGTCTGTATGTGTACCTGTCTCTCTGTATGTGTACCTGTCTGTATGTGTACCTGTCTCTCTGTATGTGTACTTGTCTGTATGTGTACCTGTCTGTATGTGTGCCTGTCTGTATGTGTACCTGTCTCTCTGTATGTGTACCTGTCTGTATGTGTACCTGTCTCTCTGTATGTGTGCCTGTCTGTATGTGTACCTGTCTCTCTGTATGTGTACTTGTCTGTATGTGTACCTGTCTGTATGTGTGCCTGTCTGTATGTGTACCTGTCTCTCTGTATGTGTACCTGTATGTATATGTACCTGTCTCTCTGTATGTGTACCTGTCTCTCTGTATGTGTACTTGTCTGTATGTGTACCTGTCTGTATGTGTACCTGTCTCTCTGTATGTGTACCTGTCTGTATGTGTACCTGTCTGTATGTGTACCTGTCTCTCTGTATGTGTACCTGTCTGTATGTGTACCTGTCTCTCTGTATGTGTACCTGTCTGTATATGTACCTGTCTCTCTGTATGTGTACCTGTCTCTCTGTATGTGTACTTGTCTGTATGTGTACTTGTCTGTATGTGTACCTGTCTGTATGTGTGCCTGTCTGTATGTGTACCTGTCTCTCTGTATGTGTACCTGTCTGTATGTGTACCTGTCTCTTTGTATGTGTACCTGTCTGTATGTGTACCTGTCTCTTTGTATGTGTACCTGTCTCTTTGTATGTGGACCTGTCTTTCTGTCTCCGTAGATGCGCCTCTCTGTCCCTTCCTTTGTGTCTATATTTTCCATTGTCTCCCATGCTTCAACATAAACTTAACTATAGGTATATTCACAACCACGAACTGAACCTATGGATACAGGACAATACTATTTTATTATTTAATAATTTTTGCTGACTATGGCCCTCATTCCGAGCCGTACGCTCTGAGCAGAGCGCACGCTCTGAATGAGGGCCGGGCTCCATTTTCATGGAGCGTCCTCCTGGACGCTCGTATAGCTGTGGGTCACCACCCACAGGCTATACGAGCGTGCTTTGTGATGGCCGCGATGGTCGAGACCATCGCGACCATCGAAATTGCGAGCCGGAGCCTGCGGTTGAGGTTTTCAACCGCAAGCTCCGGAGTGATTTTGGCTCTATCAGAGCCAAAATCACTCCCACTGACATCACTAGTGATGTCATTGGGCCGGCTTCTGACGGGAGGCGTTCCCGTGGGAACGCCCCCGTCAGGGAGGTACGCCCCCGGCACGCCCACCAAAGGGGGCGTGCTGTCAATCAACATTGACAGCACGCCCCCTTTGATCGGACACAACGAGCGAAGGACTTTCCTTCGCTCGTCGCGTCTGGCGCATGCGCACGATGGAGCTCCCTCCGTCGTGCGCATGCTCAGTCCATAACATCGACCCACTTGCGAGCGGACAGCCGCTCGCGAGTGGGTCTGAATCAGGCCCAATGTCGTAACTGATACTTTTTGCCTAGAGGTGCTGTGAAAAGAAATGATTCATTAACGTTTGGGAACCACTGGATTAAGGATTAAAGACAAGATCCCAGGTGAATCTGTCAAGTTGCAAAAAGGGAAATGCTGTCGGTTCATGAAGGGGTGAGAACACTCCAGATTTAAGGGGTTAATAAGCTGCACATTTTGTTGAAGATTGTATGATATGTAACTGCTAGAGTATATGCATCAGGAATATAATAACTATATATGAGATAAGCAAAGAAAATGAGAAAACAGCATCTAAGAGGTAACAATGAATGCTAGTTGCATACTGAGCCAGGCTAGAGGGAATCTCCTTAGTCACAAGAAATCAATGACAAGGGGTGAATCAGCCTGTAGTGTAATGCTGGGTACACACTGACAGATATAATGGCCGATCAATTGATCGGCCAATATATCTGCTGCCCGTCGACCAGTGTGTACCCGCGATATGTCGGTGAATGTCGTCGTTCACCGACATATCGCATTGGCTGTGCTGCAGAGCTGATGGACAGATATGTCTGCAGACATATCTATCCATCGACAGGTGTGTACGGGAGGTCTGCAGACCGCCCGTACACACACAGCGGCAGCCGCGGGACGCGAGGCGGGGCAAGCCTCCTGCCGGCTGGGACACACCCCCGACACAAACCCTGGTCGCCGGGACCCGCAGCCAGACACAGATGATGGACGATCAGTGTGTATGAACGACCATCATCTGCAGATATATCTGTATAGTGTGTACCCACCTTAACATGCATGTTTTGCAAGTGCAGTTTTCACAATATACCAACCTGAGAAATGAAAGTATTAAAGAATATATACCTCCCTAACCAGTTGCTTGTCATGGTTGCATGAGAATTCACCACAACTGGCATCTGATGCGACTGTGTCAGAAACGCCCACCAAACCCTGCTGGATGGTAATCTCATATACAGTATATACTTCTTCCTTCCACATTCTTACATTGTAGCTCAGCAACATCTGAGAAATAATTTCCCAACATTGCTCTATGAAGAACATAAGCTGCTGCTAAGAACAGTGCTTACAGAGCCATTATGAGCCAATATCCAGTCAGAAGGTCGACAGTAACCATGAAGGGGAGTTAGGGTTAGGCACTAGGGGGAGGGTTAGGGATTAGGGATAGTGGGGAAAATACTCACCAGAACTCCTCTACTGAGACATCACGATCTGAACTGATCCTCACGTGACCGCCGGGACCTAGAAGAAGACGCTGGAGCCGAAGCAGCCTCAGTAAGACAGACTAGACAACCAGGGACAGTTTGTCAACAGTTCATCGTATCGATATATCATCCATGTAGACCTGATGAATGTCGACATGATAAGTGTCGACCAGTCGTACCCAACCCTATGGACCATTCCTAGTATTGACATTAAAGGTAAACAACTTAATTTAAGCACCACATGTTTGACAACACTGGTCAGAGTAAACAAGACACGCATCTAAAACCTGCAGCTCTAATCATATTGTAAAAATATCAAATAAAAATAATTGAAGTAATTAACACACAGCTTTAGTGAGATATTTAAAAAAAAGGGCTTAAGTTAAGAAAAAACAGATAGTCTTTCAAACAAATTCAAAAAGCTTCTGGTTTCAGCTACAGCCAATCTAACAGACAAGAGGAGTCATGATGTGCTTTGTCCTTAGCAACTCCCTGGGTGACCAAGTATATTTTAGCAGACCATATTATTCTTGCCTTCAGCTTGTCCCTCTAAGCGAAGCATCACATCTGGATTTGTTGCCAAGGTTACTATAAGCCTCTCTGCCTGCCAGTGCTCGATAGACAGATTTGTGGCTGTCCAAATGTCTCAATGTGAAATCAAGTCTAAAGCTGGGTACACATTATACCAGTAGTTCCCAAACTTTTTCGAATCACAACGCCCTAGAGTATCAGCATTTATTCCACGGCATCCCTTGGCCAAAAGTTTCTTTTTGAGAAAGTCAGCAAAAATTAAATGTAGTAAATTGTGCTTATATGTCCCCCTTAAGTTCAGTTATGTGGTGGCTAAAAGGGCTGCGCTTCTTTTTATCCACATACTGTATTTTTTAATTGGCAGTCATTAGCTGAGTAAAAATAATTTTAGTTGGTACTGGAACACCAACCTGAGGCACCCCTGCAAGTGCCCGAGGCACCCAGTTTGGGAACCACTGCATTATACTATGTGGGTACTAGAGATGTGTGCCGACCCCCGTGTTTTGGTTTTAGTTTTGGATCTGTATCTTCTGTTTTGGATCTGGATTGGTTTTGCCAAAACCGCCCTTAAGTGTTTTGTTTTTTGGTTTTGGATCTGTATTTTTTCTAAAAAAATCATAAAAACATCTAAAACCACATCATTTGGGCCTGTTTTTGTTCCTACAGGATTATTAACCTCAATAACATTTATTTCCAGTCAGCTAGCTGGCTGACTAAGCTAAGTGACAGCAGTGGGCGGCACTAACATGTGGCAGTTCAACTTCGAACATGGCACAGAGTTGCATTGCAGTGGTAGACAGTGTGGCAGTTTAATAAACTATACGACCCCTAGGAATTTTAAAAACCAAGAATGTTTTCCTTAACTAGGTTAGAGGCCCAATGGAGTTGGAATGTTTATGGACTAAAGACAGGGAAAGGACGGAAGGATTGATTAGTTTTTTAATTTATTTAATTTAATGTTTTGATTCTTAATAAAATTTATGAGGATCTAGGATCAAGTTATTTAGTTCCTAAAAGACATCTTTGATCTGGAGGAGGTTTTTTTATTTTTTATACATCGTGATCTAATAAAAAAAAATGAGGTGGCCTTGCTTGTGGAGGTGCTACTAGAACATACTGTAAACAGACGTTTCCAAGTTTGTACTCAGGGAGGTTTTAAGGGATAATGCTGTTTACATCAGAGGAAAGCAGCCTGTAGTTCTACGGCTGAATTAGAATTCCCAGCATCTGTGATGTTTGCTGGGTCTACTGGAAGTTATTTGTCAACAACAGGTGGCGTGCTTCAGGTTACCTCAGCCTGCTTTACGAACTGTATGTACCATGTAAATATATTTGTATGTGACCAATATACACAACTAATTTTTTGTTTTAAACATATTTGCAGTGCACTTTATTGCACACATCCTGGCAGGAAGATGCTCTGTGTTGCTTCTGCTCATATTTGCCCATCCCATCAATTTGGTGGTTCAGAATTTTCTTTAAAAAAAAAAATGAAAGGGGCATGCAGGAGATGCTGTCTGTAGACATTACAATTTCTGGACATTCATAAACCATAAAATTAAAAATGTCAAGCAGCAATGCCCCAAACAGCAAATAATGCAAAGAAAAGAGTTGCAAGATGGAATTGTCCTTGGGCCCTCCAACCCACCCTTATGTTGTATATATAAAACAGGACATTCACATTTTAACAAACCAATCACTTCAGCAACAGGGACTGCCACTTGTGGCTGAAATGATTGGTTTGTTTGGAGCCCCCACAAAACAAGCTGCCACTGCGCAGTGGACATTGGTGGCAATGATCCCATACACAAACTGAATTAACAACATAGGTAAGATCAGATGTCGTCATCATCATCATCATCCCCATCACTGTGTACATCCTCTTCTTCACACAATATTAATTTGTCCCTGCTGGAATCCACCATTACAGGCGCTTCTGTATTTTTTTGACTTAATTGCTGGTAAAGGTCTTCCTCGTGGAATTTGTAATTAATTTTGATGAACATCATCTTTTCCACATTTTGGGGAAGTAATCTCCTACGACGATCACTGACAACTCTTTCAGAATACACACTGGAGGGTGGGCAACTTAAGTAAAGCAAAGCCAGTTTGTGTAAGGGACTCCAAATTGCCTCTTTTTCTTCCACCATTCTCTGAATGGTGACCGTATCAGACAAAGTCACGGTAGACATGTCACTCATTGTAGGCAGTTCTTTCAGACCCAACCAGATGTCATTCGGTTTTGCTGACTGATATGCATCACCACCAGCAGTGGGTCTCTTAGGAAAATATAGTGTTTTCTTGGCAGCTGAAGAAACTGAAGAAAGAGATGCTGCCATGTCACATGCCGCTTGAGCTGACAATTTTTTCACCAACAGCTCTTTGTATCTTTTCAGATTTATGTCTGTCGGAAACAAAGACACAAGGTACTGTATGACTTAACCCTAGGATCAAGTATGGTCACCAAAATATAGTGGAGGCAATACGCCTACCCAGTGGGCTGTCACAGTCATGTAATCTTTAGTTTGCCCTCTCCCACTTGTCCACATATCTGTGTTTAAGTGGACAGTGGGCACAATGGCATTTCAGAGGACATTAGTAAGGTTTTTTTTAATGTCTTTGTACAGATTGTGAATTGCTATTCTAGAGAAGTGGAATCTAAAAGGGACATGGTAGCAGGAACACAAGACTTCAATTAACTGTCTAAAACCCACTGCATTAATGGCGGATATTGGATGCACATCTAATACTAGCATAGCTGTTATGGCGTCAGTAATCCGCTGTGCAACTGGGTTTCTGCTGTCATACTTGTTCCTCATTGCAAAGGATTGTTTGACAATCAATTGTTTGGTTAAACTAAAAGTACTCTTCTTCCTGGTCCCCTTCTGGGATGAAGATCCACTCGCAGCAGCAGCAGCAGCAACAGGCGTAGCACTCAAGGATCCTTCTGAGGAACCTCGGATAGGAGAGGAATCAGTCATTCTTATGAAATGCAGGTCTACTTCTGATCACGATAGAGGATGTCGATGATGATGCAGGTGTTGGTGGTGGAGATTGCAGGTGCTAGCATCTAGAGAGGAGGGAGCAGCTAGGTGACACTGGACTAATTGTAGTTACTTATTTTTAACCAAAGTTTCTAAATTTGAAAAACACTTTTCAATTTGATTAATGCGCTGCAAGTGATGTAACAGGGAGGAGGTTCCTAGATGGTTAAGGTTCTTACCTCTACTCACTGTTACTTGGCAGTGGTTACAGATGGCTTGACAACTGTTGTCCGGATTTTGGTGGAAATGATTCCACACATGAGAAGTGGATTTTTTGGTCCTTTGCCAAGGCATGACAACAATGGGCTTTTTCCCACCATGGGCAACAACTGTTGCCTGATTTACAGTTTCTACACAAACATCCGGCATCAACATCCTCATCAACTTCCTCATCACCCTTGTTAGTGCCAACTACAGAAATATCCTCCTGTTGCAATTCCACAGAAGCATCCTCAATTTGTACATTGGCATGTTGACTTGTGCTGCTCATCCCCACATTTGCAGAGGGCACACAAATGGTGGAAGGAGAATCCTCTTCAAGTACAGTATTTGAAAGGTCAGGCTCATGGCAACTGTGGACACACTTAGACTCTCCTCCAGCATCTGTGACTTTTCTGAGCACACAGTTGGTTCATGTGCCTTAGCGTTTTCATTTTTTTGACACTTCTACAGGGATAAGGGCTTACATCATCATAAGATGCAGAACCACCAGTCATAAATAAAGGCCAAGGCCTTATCCTTTCCTTGCCCCTTCGTGTAGTAAATGGCATATTGCCAATTTTTGTTTCTCTGCAGCTAACTTAGCTTTTATTTTATTTTTCTTAAATACTGTAAAACATTGCTTGCTTGATTTTAAATGCCTTGACTTAAGCCCTGTATGCCCTTGGTCATGTGCTTTAGTAGATTATGTAGATGGAATAGTATCGTCATAACTGGTGGCACTGGCAGCAGCTCCACCACTAGTACGTGGTTCCTGCTCTCCCCTCAACTGATCGTTCTCCATATTATTAACAAACACAAATTAAGTGGGGTACAGCACACATGTCAATTTGTACTAAATTTAAATATTACACTTCGGAATCAATGACCTACAGTGTGACAATATTTTTTACGAATACACCCCTGCAGCCCCTGACCCTGGATGGACACAGTCAGAAACAGCTGGATGGACACAGCAGCCCCTGTCCTAGATGGACACAACAACCCCTAAATGGACACAGCAGCCCCTGGATGTACACAACAGCCACTGCCCCTGGATGGACACAGCAACAGCAACCCCTGGATGGACACAACAGAGATGGACACAACAGACCCTGGATAGACATAGAAGCCCCTGCCCTTGATGGACACAGCAACCCCTGGATGAACACAGCAGCCCCTCTTGGATGTACCACAGCCCTGACAGGAAACAAATGGCGCCGATCACCGTGTGGGAGAGACTTTTACACAATCCAAAACCCACGAGCATCCGACACAGCGGGATGATGATGTTTTGCCTCGCCTTCAGATCTGAGTCAGGTGGGAAAACCTGAGCCAGACTCGGATCTCACCTCGGATCTCTAGTGGGTACCCAGTGATTGTGCGATGTAATGGTATATCATGCCGTCGTGCACACTACACAATCCATTGTACGACGATGTAATGTGTCATTACATGCTGCATGTATCAGCAGCGGGTCATTCACTGTATCGTCCCATCTACGTGCAGAACAGCAGATGGTATGATGCAATGAGCACTGTCATTAGCAACAGATCGGACATACACACTATACAATGTGTACGATAATATTGTTTGTTTCCTAGTCGGTAAGATATATCGTATGCAATATCGTACAGTGTGCACCCAGCTTTACAGTCTGGTCTAATAGAGGGTACGTTTCCTGTAATTCTCTAAACATGTTCTGCACATGATGGTGCAGTGACAGATGACAAACAGTGAAAGGGCTTGTGTAGACATTATTAGATATATATTATAATTAAAAAATATTGTTTGCTCTACCCATTAGTACACCCAGGAAATGGTCCAGTAATTACATGATGACTAGGAAAATAGCTCCCTGACCAGAGCTCTTTCTCTCTATTGCTGGACATTAGACTGCCTTCCTACTGGTTTATATAGTGCTAATACAGAACAGGGTCCTGGCACACAAGAGACAGATCACAGTCCAGTTTATCATGCTAGTCGCACTACTAGTCAATCTCACATAGGCAAACGCAGGGGGGGGTTCCGTCTGCCTGGAAACCCCCCTCCCCAGCACACACCATGACCACAATATAAATAGTAATATAATAGAAGGTTACTAGTGCTGCATGTTCTTCTCAGTATCAAATGAAAATGATTAGCACCACCTGTGGATCTTTTAAAATGTGTCACCCAGTAATAAATACACCTCTGCACCAACAAGGCGATGTGGAAAACATGCACTGTTAGGGGTGCACTGCTATAGACCATCAATAGGGTTAATTATTAATACTGTATAATACACTATCCAGTACATAAGGAGACCAATATGTACATATATGTCCAGGGCAGTGCTAGGTTCTTCTGCTGCTCCCTCAGACTCCCGGACTTGCTCCAATGCTCTGGAATGATGCCCACATGTGAAAAAAAACATTTATCTCAGACAGGATGGACCTACTGCCGCATTTGAGGACTTACTGTGATCGCTGGTCCTGTATATGCTGGAATTATGCAACACAATATATTAAAGCTGGATAAGTACTTATTCTGCCCTCTTCATGGACTGGCCACACTTGCTCTAAAATCAAGCATTTGGAAACCCCCCTCTAGAAATCCTGCGTTTGCCACTGCTCAAAGATGGGTGCGAGAAGAAAACATTTTATATAAAAGGATCTAATTAATACAAAACAACTGGCACACTGCTGAGTGTAGGGCAGTAAATCAGAAATCAAAAGAGGGGTAGTTAGAAGGTGTGTTTTAGTGGACCATATTGTAAGTTTGACATTGACATCCATAAGGTCTACACTTACACTCCTGATCATAAACATGTATAATATAAATCAACTGACTCGACTCACCTTTGCTAAACCAAATGATAGCTTGTATGTAGTCCATGTTGTATATTGTGGGAGCCTATGTTGTCCACGACTAAAAAACAGTCTTTGACTCTTGTCTTGGGTCCTCATTTGTAGCACATTACATGGTGGAGAAGGTTGATGCATCTGGGGATTTACCATTGCTGGTGTTCTCTTCATTTTAACATTTCTTATGATGTGACTTACTTATAGGTGACTCCTAACACAGCAGCAGCCAAGACAACAAGTGACCAGTCAGTAAAGAACGCTATGTGAAAAATGAAATACCAATAGTGCAGTTAGTTATGCTTCACAAACTTGGTCTTAACTCACTGGTTCAGTAATGGTCAAAAGCTTTGGAAAAACAAAGATCCTCAGGACCAAATGAGGCATTTTGTAAATGATAAACTAAAGTGATTTGAAGAGAACTGAAGATACTGTATATGGAAAGACAATTTAGTGCTGTGGACAGTTTTGAAGCACATTTCTATGTTGTTTTAAATTATATTGGCAAAAAGCTGGTGATGAAATTTACTTGTAAATGTGGACTATGAATTATGCAAAATTAGTTCTCAAAAGTGAATGAAACATTTTAGACATGTAATGTGACAGATTCATTCATCTATGTTCTACAGTATATTGGTGATGCCCAAACTGTTCCCAAAGATTCACACAGAAAAACATAAAGCTAAAACCTATTACAGGTTGAGTCTCCCATATCCAAAAATATTACAAAATACGGAATATTCCGAAATACAGATTTTTTTGGGCATGACTGAGTTAATGAAACCTTTGATTTTTGATGGTTCAATGTACAAAAACTTTGTCTAAGGCACAAATTATTAAAGTTATTGTATAAAATTACCTGCAGGCTGTGTATAAGGTGTATATAACACATAAATGCATTCTGTGCGTATATTTGGGTCCCATTCCCAAGATTTTTCATTATAAAAAATGCAAATATTCCAAAATACGGAATATTCTGTTATCCAAAATACCCCTGGTCCCAAGCATTTTGGATATGGGAGACTCAACCTGTAAATGTTCTTCCTTTATTCCTTATATGTAAGGTACTTTCAAGTCATGGGCATTACTAACATAAGCCAGCGAGTGCACAGAAATATAACCAGGATTAGGGCTACAGATAGGAAATCAGACCATTACAACAAAGCAAACTATCTAAAATATGTAAAAACCATGCATTTATGTAACAAAAAATGTATGCAACCAGACATTCACTGACATGGTGAAACAAGGATTAGCATTTGTGATTAGATTAAGGGACAGTTCATTTTGGAGCTACTATTTCTAAAAACGCTATTGTGAACATTCTAGTACTCTTATTGGTTACAGGTTGGTTCTAGCTGTGTCCACTCAAAACTCTCTTACACTGCTGAGAAGTATGGAATACAATAGCGTCCAAACAACAGAACTTTCCTTGGCATGAGTTTATGTATTGTGTATTAGATCCATAGATACAAATATAGACCTAGTCTATTTTGCTTTTAAACTTTTTGTGCTCTCCTGACATGAAACAAATCTAGTTAATAAAACTTTTTCAAAAATATGGACATTATGCATAACAGATTATTTGGTGTATATAACAGTATGTATGTAACTTATAAGTATATATTGTCTTAACTAGTGCTAAAGTCTACAGCAAGAGGAATTGTGAGAGGATTAACATAAATTACCAGGAGCCCAGTGTCATAATGGCTCCTAATCTTTTATGTGTCTATCATTTAACGGATATTCTTGGTTATTAAAATTATTAAAATATATTCTATAAGCATAGTAATTTCTGTAATTGTCCTTTTAGATTTTCTTTTTTTAAAGAAAATAAGTGCTTAGTACTTTTAGAAAATATATATGAATGTCAATGTTTACTGCAGTTTGAAATAAATATAAAATATAAGACTGTAAATGTCTGAAAAGTATATATAAAAAAACTTTAAAACAATTTGCATATGAATTATTTTCCCACATACACAACACACAAACACACTTCTAACACATATTTTTTTAATTGCATTTTACTGTAGTGTTGTGAACAATCAAAATATCCAATTGTCTACAGATTGGTTCTAGCAATGTGAAAATGTTCGTACACTTATTGGATAAAGCAGTGGTTCCCAAACTGGGTGCCTTGGCACCCTGGGCTGCTGCAGGGCACTTGCAGGGGTGTCACAGGTTGGTGGTCCAGGACCAAATCAAATTAGTTATAGTCAATGTGATTGGCAAAACCAGTGCTGGTGGCTGCTAATCATAAAATATGTGGAGAAACGAAAGTGCAGCCCTGTCTACTATCACATTATTGAACCTAAACACAATTTGCCCAATGTAATAAATTTTGCTTAATTTCTCAATAAAAGAAATTGCGTAGGGGTGCCATGAAAAAAAGTGCTGATACTCTAAGGCACCATGATTCAAGAAAGTTTGGGAACCACTGGGCCAAATGTTAGTTAGTTACTCGACTTGCGTATTTCAGCTACTTATACATAGATGTTGCTGGGAAATAACAGCAAATACAATAGATGTTCACACGGGATGCAGTCGAGATGCCGACGGTCTAAATGCTGACCGTCGGCATCCCGACTGTCTAATCCCGGCAAGTGTCTAATGACCGGTGTCGAAATCCAGAATCGCCTGTCATAAGACCTACCTGGGAGCCCGACACCCGGCTTACCGATCGAAGGTAAGCCGGGCGCAAACAGCCACACGGGGGGGAGGGTTATGTTAGGGGCTCCCGGGGGGGACTTAGGGTTAGGCACCCCCCGGGAGGTTAGGGTTAGGCTAGGGGAAGGGGGGGATTAGGCACCCCGGGGGGAGGTTAGGGTTAGGCACCCCCCCAGGAAACTTAGGGTTAGGCTGCGGGGAAGGGGGGGTTGGTTTTAGGCACTTGGGGAGGGAGGTTAGGCACCCCTAAGGGAGGGTAGGTTAGTAGATAGAAAAAATACTCAACTGTCGGGATCTTTACTGCCGGGCTTCCGCTATCGGGATTTGAACCGGCGGCCATGCGGATGGTGGTAAATCATACTGATTCCGTTCACACTGCAGTTAAACACAAATGGTAAGTTACAGTAGTTCAAGAGCGCTATATAAATACATTATTATTATTATTATTATTATTATTATTATTATTGTAATTATTATTATTATTATTATTCCACACAATAAAGAAAAGTTGGTTTAAGTGGTACAAGAATTTATAGAGCATTGGTAGTTTGACTCATGACTGGTCATAGGAGAGAGAGAGAGAGAGAGAGAGAGAAGAGAGAGAAGAGAGAGAGAGAGAGAGAGAGAGAGAGAGAGAGAGACTGTTTTTCAAGCAGTGAAGGTTGAGGTATGAGGCTGTGAACAACAGAAAGTGTAGCAGGCACTTTCACCACAATGCTAGTTTCAATATTAGAAACCAGAGGGGAACAGGACAAGAGGGAGGCAACTGAGGCACTTGCCTTGTGTGCAAGAAGGTCAAGTTTAGTAGGGGGTACAGCCAAGGTCTCTCATCTAATACCTGCCATTAATATGGCTTTTTTTTTACATTTTTGTCTGAGCATAAATATCATGCAGACCACAGCAGGGAGGAGGAGACATGTATTTAATTCACAGCTAAGTAGAGGAAGAGCAAAAGAAATAGGGACAGCCTGATTTATGTCCCACTTGCCCCCAAGCCTGGGTCAGCATGCTATTGGCTGTCAGTCTGTTATAAATCTTGGAATTCATGCCTCATTAGCCTCTGCACTTAAGCCAATGCTGCTTCAGTTTGAATGTTTGATGCATTAAGAATGAGAGATTAAGAAAGAGGGTTAGCGGACAATCAACCCGTTCATCCACCAATCATTAGTCCAACACAGACAGATGTGCTATATTTTACCCCCCCGCAAATACTAATGTGTTTACTGGGTCAAAGAGGCCCATAAAAGCAATCAGCAGCATATTTCTGTACAAGGATACAGCAGAAGAAATGAGTACAACCAACATTACCCCGCTGGATAACACGACTGTCTGCTCCTGTTGTAGTGTCACACTGTAGTCCCTATGACAGTACAGGATTATCTCACTGGAATGATTTCATTTATAAAGCTTTTTACCAGAATAAGTATTCATCTGCATCATCAAGATTAGTACAAATAACATTTGAACAGCATTTGGCACCCACAAGGAAACATGAACAAGCTTCATGGTGCCCTGGTATTTTATTTTTCAAAATTGTTGAAGCCCTAATTTATTCTGTGTTAACACACACACTTGTATAGATACTGTTGTACCATATGGGATGTACTATGAGTACAGGATGTTTTGCACATGGTTCAAAAATAATCTTTTAATGGGCAGTAATGGCATGGCGGTGGAAAGCGTAGTAGTCGTGGCTTCAAAAGTCAACGTTTCAATGCCTTTATGTAATTGGCATTTTCATCAGGACATACGTTGACTTTTGAAGCCACGACTACTGAGTGTTTCTTTTGCGTGGAGTGCCACACAGATGAGGGGTTTGTGTATCTACATATGAGTGTGGGCAACCAGCCAAGCAACGTTCATTCAAGGAGTGCCGGATCTGATGGTATTTATATATATATATAAATACCAATCTCACTTTCCTCTGTACTATATATAAAACAAGCAAATTTGCAGCAACATTAAATGAAAACATTAACATATAATAAATAAAAAATGAAAAAGGTCTATGCTTTCAATAAATCATAGTTTGATTACCTACTCTGACAGATAATAACCTTCTTTTCAGAATCCAGTGCTTCTGTTACTAATCACAACTCTCACTGAGTAGAAAAAGGCAGGAAGAATCTGGATACTGTGTACACATGTAGCAAAGTCTAGCATACCTTATTTTAGCCAATTATACTCCCACAAAGATCTAAAGACATTGCGGCTAATGCAGAGTTGGACACAAGACATCTATAATTGCTCCCGTATGTATTCGCTGAACTTAATACGTATATTCGCCATATGGATGTTTGCTAGTACACTGCTCCAAAGCCAGACCTCCCCTATTTATAAGCACGATTTGATACGTGTCATCATTATTAGTGCGCACTTGCACGACACTTATACTTAGTTCAAACGATGAGTCTGAAAGCAGACGTATTTACATATGCATCACTCTGCAAAGAACGCAATTCCATCGGCACGCCCTCACTTAGTTCACAGGTCAACCCAGATTTACCTACTCAGTTGCAAGTGGCTATGGGATTGAAATGTGTACATCCACAATTGCAAACGTTTGGTTTTGGTGCATGCACAGTGTGAAAGCACAATACGCTCTGTAAATGGAGTTGCGTTCAATCTGTATTAGTCTCGTTATCTTGTGAGATCATGTATGTTCATGCTGATAGATATATTGGTGGATTATGCTTACGCTAAAGTGAAGTACTCCTTTAAACAAATAGTATCTATTACTATAAAATCAGACCCAAACCTAAAACTAGGTCCTCACTTTTGTGTGATGACTTAATCACGGCTTCAGTGCGTGTGTGCACCTCACACCTAACATGCACAGTGGGCGTCCCAGCTCCTGCCAAGTGTGGCATGCACATTAGGTCGGTCCATTTACTAGTAATACATAGAAGGCCTAGATGTCATGGAACTTCAATGAACGAACACCTCAAGAGTGACACAAGCACCATGCAAAGTGTTACAGATTTGTTCATTATTTTTGAGTCAGATACTCAGATAATAGACATAATTCTACTCTTTCCACTGAAAAACCATTAATTACGTTATAATCTTGATTAATGCAATATGAGTTAAATGAGTTAAAAATATTAAACATTTTAAAATATTCAGACGGAAAAGGTCTCTACATTGTTATTTCTTAGCATCAAGCACTGCATCTCTTTTCAATTGTACATGCTGAATTTCTTAAGGAGTATTATTCATGAATATATTACAGCTAGAATAATAATGGACCAAAAAAGGACCAACCAGGAATTAAACATAAAGCAAAATAACATTGGAGTAAAGGGTGACATATATGATTTTTTGTTAAGATTTCATGTACTGTATATGTGAAATGTTTCTTACATTGCTACTCATTTCAAGAAAGACTTTATTTTCTCATCCCTTATGTTTGTATTTTGCATGAGAAAGTCCCTATCTTTGCACAGTGTAGAAGTGTCCCATAGATAGAAATAAAGAATTAATCTGTTACATAAACTGGGCAGGTTGTGGGGTCATACTTCTAATCATTGATACGCCTGCTCTGTTAGACCTGGATCTTTTGAAGCAAGGTCAATGCCAAGACCTCTGCTGAGTGTCCTCAGTACAAAATTAACAAGTGTGACAATTTGTGGTCCCTCCCTCAAAGACCTCTAAGTCCTGACGGTTTTTCAATGCAGTAAATAGAGACATCTGGATGGGGGCTTTTCAGTGCAGTAATTGAAAATGAGCATGGATCAAGTTCTGGCGTGTTGTATTCATAAATCTTGAGGCTTAATTACATTAAAGCAAAATCTTGGACTCAGCTCTATGGAAACGGCAGATTCTATCCGATGTCCTGATCATGAATCTTTAAGTGATGCTCTTATTTTCATCTTCTAGTTTTGCAATAATGGATAAGGATATATTAGTCTAGAACATAATGCACACTTGACTGAAGACATAACAGACCTCTGTGTACCTCAATAGCTTACTGTATGGATCTAGTGTACTAATAACAGTACCAGTAAAAAAAAACAAAAAAAACTTTACTTTTAAATGTGAGCCATGGAGTTATATGATATATGTGGTAGAGAGTATCTATTTGAAGGAAAGGGCTGGTATAATACACACTACTTTAAATAAAAGAGGAAATTATAAAACAAGTGTTTTAAAGTTTTGTATATGACACGGATATTTGTATTTCAAAATGTGTCTACTTAGATTTAGTTAGTGGGGCAGATATACTAAGCCTTAAAGAGTGATAAAGTGCAGATAGATAAAGTACCAACCAATTAGCTTCTAACTGTAATTTTTCAAACACAGCCTGTAACAAGGCAGCTACAAGCTGATTGGCTGATACTTAATTTCTCTACACTTTATCACTCTACAAGGCTTAAATTCATCTCCCCCAGTGTGAGAAGTATTCATTAATTTATTCTGGTTGCCCTGTTTTAGTAGATCCTTGTGGAGGCATTATTGGTATTGCTATCTACAGTATGTAAGGCTTTAAATCATGTTTAGTGAGGAATAATAAAATTCTCACTCATTAAGCTGAAGCAAATAAATATGGATAGAGATATTTTTTATCCTCATCTACCAAATGTCCTCTTAGACTTGCATTGTATGCCCTATTAGTATACGTGCACAGGGTACTGAATACAGCTAAAATGAAGAAAAAGGCTCCAAAAATGCAGTGATCTCTGGATTTGCATTAATAACGTACATTTTTGCACATGTGTAGTTTGAAATGAATGACCCAAGCATGTCAATGAGATGAAAATTAAGACAACTATGTATCTTCTCTTTCTATATGTAGCTGATGGTAACTATAGTGTTAATTAAGAGACCTGGAGGAATATTTATTAAGTGGCGGGATTTAATTCACAGCGGTTTTCTGTGGTTTAATGGTGGGAATGCATGCTGCAAATTTACTGCTGCAAACCGGCCACAAAACTGGTGAGAAGCCACACTGTAGACTACAATTATACATTGAAGCACCATCAATGTTTTTCCCATTAGAAGTACAGTATACAAAACCCCATATTTACTAAACAGCGAGTTTAAAACCTACCGCAATCCCACTGAAAAAAATGAGGTTGTTGTGACAGGCGAGATCCTGTAGATCAAAAAATAGCTTTGAAACACTAATTAACAATGTATAAATATTGCCCCTTTAATTAGTAAATAATATTGAAGCAATCATTTCCCCATCTATATTAATATCATTGTTTTTCCACCATTATCAATTTAACTGTTACCTTCTTTTTTATTTAATACATAATGATTCCTCACCTTCTGTTTGGGTAGGTAGATGCAGGGATTTTGTGGCAGGTTTGTGGCAGTTATTGGCAGATGCCTACAAGTTGGTAGGTGCATAGCGGATGTGAGCAAGGAGGTTAGTTTTATTGAATATAACAGGATACACTTGATAGAAGATGAACAGCAGTCAATATGATAAGGTATTAATCTCTCTTGGGCTAAGTACTGTACAACCGTACAGCACTGTGACACTCCAGTAGCACAGTGATATGCAGACCCTTTTATAGAGCCTAAGTAAAAAAATCTTGCACCTGCAATCTACACTGCCTGCCCTTTAAATTTGGTGAATAACATTCACTCAGACATGTGATGCTATTGAGACAGATGAGTCAAGCACACAGCTAAGAGATAGCATTTAGCGATTAACCATTTAACTACATATCAACACCCTCCCTCGCTTAGAGATTTCTCTAGTTATGAGTTCTAATTCTAAATATCTCAAACTTTCTTAAAGCTTCATATAATGAAACATAATAGAAGTATCAAGCATTAATAATCATAACAAACATCATTAATCATTTAATTATTCAACCTGCTTAGGCCCCCAAGACTGATGTTGCAGTCTGTAACCACCGACATTACTTCCAAAATCGCCCCACATTCATTCCTCCCCTGACCTCTCCCTCTGTCTCCTCACCCGTACCTCTAACTGTCTCACTGCTATCTCTTCCTGGATGTCCCAGCAATTTCTTAAACTTAACATGTCTAAGACTGAGCTGATCATCTTCCCACCCCCTCGCATAACCTCACTTCCCACAATTTAATTATCAATTGATGGTACAACTGTCTGTCTTGGAGTTATCCTGGACGCCTCCCTCTCCTTCTAACCACACATTCAGTACCTCTCGCAGTCCTGCCTTTTCCATCTCAAAAATATTTCCAGGATTAGACCCTTTTTTACCCTGGATGCTTCTTAAACCCTCATTCATTCACTGGCGATCTCCAGATTGGACTACTGTAACCTTTGCCTATCTGGCCTCCCAGACTCCCACCTCTGTCCACTCCAATCTGCCCTCAGTGCTGCTGCTCATCTCATCTTCCTCTCCAAATGTTCTACATCTGCCTCCCCTCTCCTTCAAGCCCTACACTGGCTCCCCTTCCTTTTCAGATGCCAATTCAAGATTCTTACACTCACCTACAAAGCCCTCACCCAATCCTCTCCCATTTACATCCCTGACCTCATCTCCCTTCACACTCCCGCCCGTCCACTTCGCTCAACAAATGCATGCCATCTCTCCTGCCAACTGATTACTTCCTCCCACTCCTGCCTCCAAGATTTTGCCCATGCTGCTCCCTACCTCTGGAACTCTCTCCCTCTCCCTATCAAACTCTCCACCTCTCTAAAAATGGGCTCTCAAGACCCACTGTTACAAGTCGCAGTCACGACTTGTCTCCTTCAAGCAGATTACCCAGTCTGGACAGGGTTACTCCAGTTTCTTCTGTTGCTAGGCTATCGGCACGCCTTAGGAAGTGATGTATCATCCTCAGTGCAGCATGATTGGTCCGTCCTCCTATTTTTACACACTGGACTTTTGCCGCCTCGCCGACTATAGTGTTCCTGTGGGTTCACTTGGCTCAGCGGCACGAACAGTATCCTGTCAACTCTGCTGGAAGGATCTCCATCTCCCTGATTCTATCTCCCAGCTGCCTCCAGCTCCTGTGACCTCTCCTATGGCTCCCTAGATGCACCATCAACTCCGGCTTCTAATTCCACCTGTATCTGGTTCACTGCCCAAGTGCCCATCAGCTCACAAAGCCAAATCAATTGTCAAACTCTTCAGCATCGGCTCCAAACCGACCATCAAAGCCAACTCAAATATTTACCTCTCCACAGCACGAGGTCCAAGCCACAACAACGGCTCTCAAAGCCAAATCAAATCAGGCCACCTTTTCTACTCTTGTAACCATACTACATTCCTACTGTTGCTCTCACCATCTAATCTTTTTGCTACTCCATGTGAATTGCTACTACCTCGAGCTATAAGTCCAGGCGGCCGCCTAAGTACCGGTGAACGTATCCCAGTTCTAAGGGAGCAACGGGCGGTTGTTATTGGCAGAAGATCTCGCTAGCCTAGTTCTAAACTTTTCACATGGAGTAAGCATTGGATATCATAACACGCACTACTTCATCAAGGCCTTCCAGCTCTCATCCTAACCCACTTCATGCTTTTTCCTCCCGTCTACCCTATCTGCGTCACACCTGTTTGTCTGCCCCTCCCTTTTAGAATGTAAGCTCTCATGAGCAGAGCCCTCTTCCGTCATGTGCTTCTACTTATACATTCTTCTGCTCCATAATCCCCACAAGGAAACCTAAAACTTGACTGCTGACTCCCTGCTGCTTATTTTGAGTGTTTTAATCGCTATTGCAGCAATTTATATAAACCATGTCCTTGCCCTGCAATGTATTGTATTGTAAGTTACTCGTTTCTTGCTCACTTATTTATTTAGGCGCTGCGGAGCACTTGTGATGCCAAATAAATAAAGGATAATAATAATCTGCCATGGTGCTTCGTATTAGCAGACAAATCTATAGCACCTTTTAGTTCAGTTAAAGTACTTTTAATCTAAAGTGTCTCTTTTGCTGCTTCAGTCACAGCCATATATTCTGTTTCTGTTGAAGACAAAGCAACTGTTGGTTGTTGTTACTTGACCAGCTTATCGCTGTGCCTGCTAATTCAACGAGGTGGCCAGTACAAGAATGTCTGTCATCTTCATCTGCTCTCCTTGCACCCAAACCCTCATGCAGGATTGATGCAGAATAATAGAAGTGACCTGGCCGCACAATCAGACAGGAAGCAGCTAGGTCAGCTGATCACAGGCTTCACACAGGCTCCACGCTCCACTGCACTCTGAAATAAGGTGAGAGGATGGGGCTATGCCATGGGGGAGCAGGGTGTAATGGGGGGTCATCTTTAGCACTGGAGGCGTAGGAGGCTGGTTCATGCCCCACTAAAACTTTTTTGGCCAGGTGGGAGGATATATTAAAAAAAGTGGACACACATAATACAGTGGGGGCCTATTGTCACGGGAGGTGAGGGCTCTGCCATGGGGATCTATTACCACTAGGGTGTGCGGATGATAATACTGGGGATCTTTTTCCACTGGGGAATGGGAGGTTATTTTATAATGGGGGTCTATGGACACATGAGGTGCAAAACACCTTCTAGGTATGTATTTTAAAATAAAATATGTAAATATAGTTTTAAAAATACATTTCAAACTTTATTAACTTCTAAAAAAATCTAAGAATTTCTGAGCGGTTTAAAAAAAAAGTTAATCAGTTAAGTTGCTAAACATTCCTTCCCAAATATTCCTCTGGTCCCTTCCTCATCTCTGGTTGAGTCACCAACCCCAACTGTGACTTTGCACCCTCCACAAGGCTTCTGATCAGAAGTACAGTAGCATGGAGGAACGGAGCACAGACCGCGTTCAATGGCATATAACTGAACATAAAGATCACAGATAAGTACTTTAAGTACTTTTTATCACTTATTCTTTTTCTCACTTCAAAGGCTTACTGTCGACGACAAAATAAAGTAATCAAATTAAGCCTTTTTGTATAATCTTTAAAGTTTTCTAAAGATTTTATTGAAATATTTTTCATCTACTTTGTCACTTATTAATTTTCTACATTATTATATATATATATACGTGTCTATATATGTCACTTGCCTGAGGGGTATAAAGTGCATGTCGGTGCTGTGGGGGCCATCATGGCATGTGCTTGCTCTAGGTGCCAGGACTCCAAGCTGCACCTACTTGTAACTGCATAGCAATCACATTCTGTAATTCTCTGAATACATAACATACTGTATACAGGCCAGGTGGAGGAGTCTGATGGCATATAAGGGGCATGTGAAAAGGTCTGAATTTAGCTATATTTTATCTTGCACACTGATAGCAAAATGTTGCCTTCTCCAGCACTAAAATGTCAGGTTATAAGCAACTCTGAGGAATACCGCCCAGGTAACTTTATTCCACCCCTCTAGGCTTTGGAGGGAAGACAGCATGGCTGCTTGTGTTACCTAAATTCTTAAAATTGTTAGAAAGCAGTGCACTCCAGCAATGTCTCATATGTGTCATACACTCTGGGCACTAGGACCCAGAGTCAGGAGGGGGTCCGACTTCTGACTTGATGTCTGCTGCCATTTTCTTTACTGTGTAGTGTGACATAGTGCACAGTACTTAGCTCCTGAGGAGAAGCACCTGTATACCACTGTTTAACACCTGCATTACTGCTGTGTTACCATTGTGTTACTGCTGGTTACTGCTGTTACCTGTTATTCTGTTGTTACCAAAAAACCCAGTGTAACCCCTGTTTACTGCTCTTGGTTTTCTTCTAGGGATCAATAGAGTTACAATAGCTTTGTCCTTGTTTCACCTTGGTGATGCCTCCAACCGAGTCAAATAGCTTTCCAGGTGTTGGTGAAAAAGGGGTTGGTTCGGGAAACCCATATCAATAATATTATGGTTGTATAAGGGACACACTTTACACAACTACTACCCCTTTCACACTGCCAGCAATAACCCGGGTTATTGCACGTGAACGTGCAGCAACCGAGATTATAGCTCAGTGTGAAAGGGCCAGGTTGAAATAACCCAGGTCGAGCGACCTCGCATTTCAACCCGAGTAATGAGCAGGGCTGAACACGTGTTCAACCTGGCTTGCAGTGCAGTGTGAACGGGTAACTCGGGTTGGTGGGTTCCAGGTCCGGTTTTCCGCATAGGAAGAGCCAGCATTTGGAGATTATATCATCTCCAACCACCGGCTCAGCATGTGACGGTGGTAATGTCATCGATCCAACACTTAGCCGGGTCAAGAAGCCAGGCTGAAAGGGTTCTCACTCAAGATGGACCCGTGTACAAAATCCCGGGTGCGACCTGAGACAGCAGTGTGAAAGGGGTATAAATTAGAACACACAGCAGGTATGAGACAGCAGGTAATAAACTTTATCATACTGGATCGCTTTAGGACGGATAGTCCTATGAAAAAAAAAATATTTTGTGAAGAGTATAAATTGCTTGTATCATCAGGGAATACCTATTTTAAACTCCCCACACACTATATTTATATGTATATAAATATACATATTGTACATATACAAATAATATACTGTTTATTCAAACCTTGCTCAATTGAGCTAATTATTGATGTGGGACCTGATGCTTTATTTACATACATTTCTCATGCTATATGAATCTTCATGCTACTAATATGTTATCATTGTGCTATTGAATAGCTCATTATTCATGTTTATTTTATACCTTCAATAAACCTATATTGTTTAATTTTTTAATCTGATCTAAGAGAATTCATATTTATCATTCTACCACTTAGTGCCCAGACACACTGCCATTTTTTTCATTCATTGCACATCACCACTTGGGTTTAGGGAAACCCGGGATAGTGCTCCCAGCCCTTCTTAGTGTTCCATAGATTGCGCCAAGGACAGTGACGTGAGGTGAGGTCAATGGCTGGGGAGGCACACAGGGGCGTTTCAAGAGAGTAGGGGGCCCGTGTGCAGACTCACTACAGGCCCCCTCCTCTCTCCGGCGGCCCCCTGGCGCAGCACTGGCAGTAGATTCTGGTTTAGTGCCGAAATCTACTGCGCATGCATGGTCTCTGGGAAACTGGCGGCACTGCGCATGCGTGAGTCACCGGGAAAATGGTCACCGCCATTTTCCCACTTAGACCCAGGGGCCCGCGAGCACTCCATACCCTGCACTCATTATTAGTTAGAAGTATTGGTATTCACTAGTAGTTCAAGCATTACACATTTCCCAGGCACTTCACAGTTTGACTCACGAAAATCTCGGGATTTAACAAGTTTATATTTAGCAATGTCCCAAAGTCTATGGCCCTCATTCAGAGGCGGTCGCAAGAAGCGATCGCTCTGAATGAGGGCAGCCGCTTCATTTTTGAAGTGCGGCCTCCTGGTCATTAGTTAAGCTGTGGGTTACCACCCACAGCTTAACGACCGACCAGGTTGATCGTCGCGATGGTGATCACCATCGCGACCATCGGGGCTTACGACCAGACCCTAAGGTTGGGTCTGGGCACTCGTAAGCCCCAGGGAGCTTTCTGCTCTAATGGAGCAGGAAGCTCCCCACTGACATTACTGAAGATGTCACTGCGGCAGACCACAAAACGGTAGGCGTTCGTTAATGAACGTCTCCATTTTGGAAACCACCCCCCGGCCCGCCTACCAAGCGGGGCGAGCTGTCGATCAACATCGACAGCCGCCCCTTTGGTAATGAGCTCCGGAGCGACAGAGTTTCTCTGTCACTCCGGAGCTTGCGCACGCGCAGTGCGGCCGCTGCACGTGCACAGGACTAACCATCGAGTCGGTTACGAGCGCATCGGCGCTTGCGACTGACTCTGAATGAGGTCCTGTATCCCTGGCTCTCAAGACAATATCCAAGAAAAAATACACAGTCTTGTGATTTGTAGTCCAATTTACAACTTCTTTCTTTTGGAATATGTACATAAGCGTGCGTTGCAACCAAATACTCTTAAGGTGGGCACACACCTGACAGATATATCTGCAGATCGAGTGATCTGCAGATATATCTTTAGATGATGATTGTTCATACAAACTGAACGGCCATCATTTGCTTGTGAAATGAATACAGGTGGTTCCTGCGCACTGAGCTTATCAATCAATAGTGAGCTGCTTACAGTAATAGGCTACCCTCTGCCTATCAATTAGGATCAATATATAAGATAGGAGTATGTAGCGCTCAACTTCTTGATAATTAGGTGTTATCTATTTTACCCTATCTTCAACAAAATATATCTGTATATAATTATATTGTATAGATAATGCAGTGAGAAATTGTTGTTACGTAGATGAAAAGATTATGGGCCTGATTCAGAGCCACTCGTAAGCGGCCGCTCGTTCGCTCCGAGCGATGTTTGCCCAACTGTGCATGCGTACGGATCATTATACGCATGCGCGAACCAGTCAGTGCGGACGAAATTCATGTGCTCGCAAAATAGCGAATGCCTGCTAATTTGAGTGACAGGATGAGGCGTATGTGGGTGGTAACAGGGGAAGGTGCTTGAAAACGGGGAGTGGAGATCCGATCGCAGGCGTGCTTAAAGGTCAAAACGGGCGTTTTATGGGTGTGCATTTTTAAAACAGCAGCGTCATTGACCACGTCACTGGGTTTTTTTTAAGCCAGAACTGCTCGCAAAATTGTGGTAGCAAAAACCAACCACAAGAATAGCGAGCAGCTCATATCCTGTTCTATGTACTCGATTAATCTAATAAATAGCGGACATGACGTAGGGTGCGAGCGGCCAGGGGGCGTAGTTTCCCAAAAAACGACCGCAAGTTCTGTTCGCTCGTTCAGACCTAGAGGCGTGAACAGACCGTAAACAGCGAACGGTTCATTTGAATAGCCACCCCAATTTTCAGGACGAGCAAGCGCTAATTGCGTCCAGCTCTGAATCAGGCCCTATATATGTAGTATCTGTATAATACGTCATCAGCCGGCGGGCGCTCTGGCTAGTGCAGGGAAATAACAGCGAGCTCCTCTTTCTGTGCAGATCCTAGGTTAGGTAGTCAGTCTAATGATGTACCCCAACGCGTTTCAGCCTCTTGGGCCTTCCTCTGGGAGTGATTGACCGCTGAAACGCGTTGGGATACATCATTGGACTGACTACCTAACCTAGGATCTGCACAGAAAGAGGAGCTCGCTGTTATTTCCCTGCACTAGCCGGAGCGCCCGCCGGCTGACGTGCGCAACCCGGAAGTACGGGGACCAGACAGCAGTAGGCGCCCGAAGAAAGAAGACGCATAGGAATGGTGAGAACCAGAACAGACGGCAGAGAGGACAGAGTGAAGGGTAAGTCTCTGGCAGGTGGTGGATTCGTCCGGCAGTCGGTTCCGGCTGGAGCTCATAGCCGTGACTGAAAACCCCCCCTTAGACCTAGCTGGCAAGTTGGAGGCTCCCGATCACGGTGTTAGGCCCGTTACCAGGCTTAGCGCTGAGACCGGAGATACAATTACACCCGGCCTGGCCCGGAGCCCCAACCACTGTCCATCATCACACCATCAGCTGCAACGGTATGTGCACGGACTTACCACAAACAGGTTAGCGGGACGCCGCAATCTGCTGCTTATTTGCTAGTCTGACTTATTGGAATTCATTGAGCCTCTCTACTAACAACGGACTGATTATCCGAACTATCGTCCAACTATTATATAATTATTTTTATTTTTACAATTATTTTTACTTTCAATTTTATTATTATATTTTTTTCACAATTGTTTCCCGATTTATCAACATTAAATTGATCATAGTGCTACATCATATTTTCTCTATATTATTGTTTGGATAACAGGTGTGCACTTATATCTTGCTGATATATGGTCTATGACCCACACTTTAAATGTGACTAATAGTATTAAGGACATCTGTATCCACTAGATCCATTGTGAATCAACTAAACAGTATTATACAGATACTACATATATAATCTTTTCATCTACGTAACAATTTCTCACTGCATTATCTATACAATATAATTATATACAGATATATTTTGTTGAAGATAGGGTAAAATAGATAACACCTAATTATCAAGAAGTTGAGCGCTACATACTCCTATTTTATATCATTTGCTTGTGCCCTCAGGTCCCGGCGGTCGGTGGGCGGGTTGGGGGCGTGTCCCGTCCCCTTCCTCGCGGCTGCCGATGTGTGTGTACGGTCGGTCTGCCGACCGCCCGTACCCACATGCCGATGGACAGATATGTCTGGAGACATATCTGTCCATTGGCTGTGCAGCACAGCCAATGCGATATGTCGGTGAATGACAACGTTCACAGACATATCGTGAGTACACACTGGCCGACGTGCAGCAGATATATTGGGCCGATCAATTGATCGGCCAATGTATCTGTCAGTGTGTACCCAGCATTAAGTGACTTATGTCAGGTTTCTTATCAGTCCATGCTTCAGTCAGTGTTTTCCCTTTCACTGAAACAGTGGGTGCATTGTTCTTTAGATAAACCGCTGTTTGAACCACTCAAAAATTTGTTTTGAAGACAGGCATCGTTCAGCATTGCACAGGTTCTTTCCACTATAGTACAATTTGCAGACTCACTTACACTGTTTTGTTCTGGTTTATGTGCCATGGTTAGCTGATGAATGATCCCATATTTTCTCATGAAGTCCAAAAACTTTTTGATTTGGTACTCTCCTCTATTGTTGGATCTAAAAGTAGCCGGTTATAGTCCTCACTTTTGTGTATCACTTCACTTTTTGCTCTTAAGAAGTACACATGGGTCATCCTTGTTAAATCCCTTATTAGTGTCATGCAATACCTGAATCCACTAAACGATTCATGTTCCATGGCACCACATGCAAGAGTGGATCCAAAATTGGTGTCCTGACCATGAATAACAGAGTAATGAAAGTTAAAATTACATTTCTTCTTCGAGTCCATTTACTTCAATACCCTTCTCCCACCGATGCTCCAACCTCTTGATTCCGTTCAGGAAAAAAGTCAGGTGATTGGTCCTCAAACCAGTCCTGTACATCACTCATGACATTGCCATCAGGCGCAAGAGTCTTTCCACAAATGTGTTCCTTGAGCTAGAGTGTGAATGTCAGTAAGCATCAACTTCTTCATTTGCAGATTTTAATGACGGCTCGAATTTCAGTTTCTCCATCAATATGGGGCAAAATCTATTACTACTTCAGGACACAGACTTTTGGGTCCACCCTCGTAAATCTGTGTGCACCAATGACAGTGGTGTCTCAGCTCTAGTTGTTGATTTCGAGAAAGGGCATGGAGTTTTCTTACCCTTGTTGCAACTGTCACACACTGGATGATCAGGATTACTTATAGTCATTCCTGTCTCCATCACTTCTTGAAGTTTTTGTTTGCTCTCATATCCTAAATGTCCCAATCACCATTGCCACAGTTTGACTAGAGTCAGCAGCAGCCATCGCATAACACTGTTTAGTATCTAGGACATAGAGATGCCTGCACCGGCTAGCAGTAGCTTTTATCGTCCCTTTCTTATTGCGCACAGTACACTTGCCTTCTGCGAAGTTGATTTTGTAGTTTTTCTTCTCAAGGATACTGATGGTGATAGTTCCAAGGTCAGGTGCAAATAAAACTTCTTCAATATCTGTGACTAGTTTTGTCTATGATAAGTTTACTGTAATTGTCACGACTGTAGATGATGGGAGGACTTTTCCCCGAATCCTCTGACTGTAACGGGCTGAACCATTTTTCATTGTAACTAAAACGTCTAGTGGCCCCCAATTCCATATACCAGCAGTACTGTCTCACAGCACTGAAATTGTGGGTTTGATTCCCTCTACAGCCCTAACTGTTTGGAGTATTTATATTCTCCCTGTGCTTGTGAGGGTTTCCTCCAGCTGCTCTAATTTATTGGCTCCGAACATAAATTAACCCTAGTATGTATGTGTGCGGTAGGGAAATTAGATTGTAAGCTCCACTGGGGCATGGACTGATGTGAATGGCTGAATATTCTCTGTTCGCTGCGGAATATGTGTGTGCTATGTACATAACTGGTAATAAATAAAGCTGAACCGCTTATATTATAATTCTTCGCACCAGTTTGGTCTTTTAGTCTGCAATTTGAGCCCTACTTTGTGACAAATAAAGCATTTGTACTTTGGTGTTTTAAAACTTATTGTCCTTAGTATATCAGGCTGATGTTCCAGCAATATTAACCACAGATATTCGCTCCTAGATTGTAGCAGCTTTGCCCTTATGATATCAGTAGTTATGGCAGTGGAATTTGACTCCAATGCCACTACCAGAAAATCAAATTCTGGGGTCAGGTTCTACAACATAGCCATAGCGACCTCTTCGACGTCCTACCTAGACTCCAATGGACACCACTTGCTGGGTGATGGACAATATCTTATAGATGTATTCATTCATGTCCTTACATTCTAAAGTCATTCTGCTCATAAGATCCTTATCTTTGTAAGCTGTTTGCAGAACTACCCACATGTCCATTGCATACACCTTCCCATTGATGATGGACAGCTAAGTCAATTGTTCCAATGGCTATATCCACCTCTTTGGGATGTTTCCTGGATCAAACACGAGCTTCCAAAGCTTCTCACACTTTAACTGCATTTCTATGTCAAATTTTCAAGTAGAGTAGTTCTCTGAGCCTTTCAATTTTGTGAAGCTCATACTTGCTCTTGGAGAAACATTTTCACTTTCAATGCAAATTTGTAATCCCATTGAAGTTCTCCTTCAGAGCTGAAGTGCTGGGCCCATAACCTATTGCAGATGCGAGCAAGAAGGTAAGTCCACACGTTAATTCCAAACCAGAGTAACTTTTATTGAATATAACAGTATACACTAGAAGAAGATACACAGCAGTCAATATAATAAGGTATCAATCTCTCTTGGGCTAAGTGCTGTACAGCCAATAACACAGTGACAGGCTTTGGGAGCATATAGTCCATTTAATAGAACCATGTAAACACCTGCAGTTTAGAAAGTCTGACTTTTAAGTTTGGTGAATAACATTCACTCAGATGCAATGTTATTGAGAGATGAGTCATGCACAAAGCTAGTAGACACAACATAGTGATTAATCATTGAACTACATATCAACAGTAGTTTGATCAAAACCCGAGGACAAAAACACCATAACACTGCACCAGTAAAACATTGATTTTGGTTTACAAAACTCTATAATAACCACTAAATAGTAAATGTAACCCCCTATGTGGGGCAGGTACCAGGGTTTTAGAACACTACTGCTAACAACATTGAAAGTGGTTTCCTACTTGTACAACACACCGGCTTAGCTTCCTTAGCATACTATGTATTTTGTTGACCAAGGACCTAGGATATACCACCAATCTACTTTCTACATACAACTGTATATCAATGCTTAGAGTATAGCAGAGCTGAAACACAGTTTACAGTGATAATAACACTTATACTGAAAAGCACAGAGACAATCCAAAATACAAAGTACTATATTTATTAAAAAAGTGTGTGAGGGCATTGGCATTTGTATATGTTAAATTTATCTATGGTTATTTTGAACAGACTATGTAATTTGCTACATATGTACACAACAGCCTCGAATGGTCCAAGAAGATTGGTAAAACTGTAGCTTCAGATTCCTATAAAGTAGACCTATCAAAATCTGATATTACAAAAACTATATATATATATATATATATATATATATATACAGTCAGGTCCATAAATATTGGGACATTGACAGAATTTTTGGATTTTGGCCTCTATTCACCACCACAATGGTTTTGAAATGAAACAAACAAGATGTGCTTTAACTGCAGACTTTCAGATTTAATTTGAGGGTAATTACATCCAAATCGGATGAACGGTGTAGGAATTACAACAGTTTCAATATGTGCCTCCCACTTTTTAAGGGGCCAAAAGTAATGGGACTATCAACTCAAAAGCTATTTCATGGACAGGTGTGGGCTATTCCCTCATTATGTCATTATCAATTAAGCAGGTAAAGGGTCTGGAGTTGATTCTAGGTGTGACATTTGCATTTGGAATCAGTTGCTGTCAACTCTCAATATGAGATCCAAAGAGCTGTCACTATTAGTGAAGCAAGCCATCATTAGGCTGAAAAATCAAAACAAACCCATCAGAGAGATAGCAAAAACATTAGGTGTGGCCAAATCAACTGTTTGGAACATTCTTAAAAAGAAAGAACGCACCAGAGAGCTCAGCAACACCAAAAGACCCGGAAGACCACGGAATACAACTGCGGTGGATGACAAAATAATTATTTCCCTGGTGAAGAAAAACCCCTTCTCAACAGTTGGCCAAATCAAGAACACTCTCCAGGAGGTAGAAGTATATGTGTCAAAGTCAACAATCAAGAGAAGACTTCACAAGAGTGAATATAGAGGGTTCACCACAAGATGCAAACCATTGGTGAGCCACAAAAACAGGAAGACCAGATTAGAGTTTGCCAAACAACATCTAAAAAAGCCATTACAGTTCTGGAACAACATCCTATGGACAGATGAGACAAAGATCAACTTGAACCAGAGTGATGGGAAGAGAAGAGAAGGAAAGGAACTGCTCATGATCCAAAACATACCACCTCATCAGTGAAGCATGGTGGTGGTAGAGTCATGGCTGCCAATGGAACTGGTTCCCTTGTATTTATTGATGATGTGACTGCTGACAAAAGCAGCAGAATGAATTCTGAAGTGTTTCGGGCAATATTATATGCTCATATTCAGTCAAATGCTTCAGAACTCATTGGACGGCGCTTCACAGTGCAGATGGACAATGACCCGAAGCATACTGCAAAAGCAACCAAAGAGTTATTTAAGGCTAAAAAGTGGAATGTTATGCAATGGCCAAGTCAATCCCCTGACCTGAATCCGATTGAGCATGCATTTCACTTGATGAAGACAAAACTGAAGGGAAAATGCCCCAAGAACAAGCAGGAACTGAAGACATTTGCAGTAGAGGCCTGGCAGAGCATCACCAGGGATGAAACCCAGTGTCTGGTGATGTCTATGCGTTCCAGACTTCAGGCTGTAATTGCTTGCAAAGGATTTGCAACAAAGTATTAAAAAGTGAAAGTTAGATTTAGGATTGTTTAGTTTGTCCCATTACTTTTGGCCCCTTAAAAAGTGGGAGGCACATATAGAAACCGTTGTAATTCCTACACCGTTCACCTGATTTGGATGTAATTACCCTCAAATTAAATCTGAAAGTCTGCAGTTAAAGCACATCTTGTTTGTTTCATTTCAAAGCCATTGTGGTGGTGAATAGAGGCCAAACTATGAAAATTCTGTCAATGTCCCAATATTTATGGACCTGACTGTATATATATATATATATATATATATTTTTTTTAATTCTAATTACTGTCCAGGAATGTCTAGAAACCTCCCAAATGTTGTGGAGCCCTCCCGCACTACCAGGACAGATGACCAGCCCCCTTACTCAGTGAAGTGGGCAGTACAAAGGCTTCATGCATTATTCAAGGCAAATTGCGTAATCGTAACCCCCTCCCCCCGCTGTACAATTTCATGATTCACTGCATTGTATAGCAGTAGGCAGGGCAATGATGAGGAAATCAAAATGCCACCCACTACTACCCCTGCACCTTCTAAATGGCACTTCCCTTCTGGGATCAGTAAGTATGTTTTGTAGTAGGCTAATTTTGCAAAGTATAAATATGCTATAAAACTACATATTACAAAAGCAAGAATATTGGTACAAAAGAGCTACTAGCTCTTACAGGAAATGTAGCTGCAGAGGTCATTTCCTGAACTGCCTGCAAATTTAACACAATGTTATGACATGAGAGTGAAACAAATGAGAGCATTGCAACTGACAGACGAGGCTTTCCCTCTTTTCCCAGGTCTGTTAGAGGTATATATCTATATACTATTTATACTGCCTTCTGTCATTCCTCTGCATTTTGTTACTCTACATTTATAATCATGTACAAAAATAATATGTCGTTGAAATTATTACTGTTAAATTCTGATATTTGTTTTGAAACCATAACAACATAAACATTGTGGATGACATAAAAAGCCATTAAACTAAAGAAAGCCAAATCTTAGACAATAGAAAATCACAACACACTGATAAAAGTGTACAAAAAAAGTAAAAAATAAACAAACATTAGATAATAGTAGTTTGGTTACTTCTGCAGAATAGAAATGTATGAGCATAGTTAGTGTGTCTACTGGTGTTGCTCTGGCGACATGTATTTGCACACTCTTTATTCAGAAAGTTTTTAATGTATTCATGGATTCCCATTCTTACCTGAAAAGAGCCTATGAGATGCTTTTTCACTTACTTTCTCCTCTGTTACTTAGTAGTGAATGCCCATAGCACTTAACTAGAAGGTAACTACTTCTGCACAAAGGAAAGAAGCACCATGAATTCCAAACCAGTGTAAATTACACACAACTGCATTCTGCCTTTTTTCAGTATACATAATGCGTGAATCACATGGAATCGGGCCAAAAAATATTATGAATTGGTTCTTTCAGGGTAGATGTGTGTGTCATGTGATGGGGGCATTCTTATGGAAATGGCAGGGTGCTCTTGAATTGCTAGATAATTCTGGCCAAATCCTGTCTAAAAGCTCTTTGCACAAATTAGTCTTGCTTCATGTTAGCCTTACATGCACTCTTTCACACAACTTTCACTTAAACCTTTAACCCGCCACACATACTACTGTGGGGTGGGCATTAGTGAGTAGAATAAATAAATATTTAAGATTCAGTATTAGATTAATATTGAAATAAAAACATAGAATTACATATTAATTATATATATATTCAGAAACAAGGAAAATGTGCTATATAGATTTTACATTGTACATTAATCACAGCAGATTTTATACAAGATGAGTGTATGCATACTAAACAAGACTAGCTTATTAGAAGACAGCAAATATCAAGCACTCAAACACTATTACAAATTATATGTAGAAGTTTTGGGGGCCTATTAATTATTAAGGGCCAATTGCCTTACAATATTTAAGTATTCAACTTGCTGCGAGTTGCAGAGGTGGATACAAAAGTACCAAAGCAATTCAGTATTGCTCTGGTTACGAAAATCAGCTTGTTTACATTGTGCCCCGGACCCCCGTGTTTTGGTTTTCGATCTGTATCTCCTTTGTGTTTTTGATCTGGATTTGGTTTTGCCAAAACCGCCCTTGCGTGTTTTGTTTTCTGTTTTGGATCTGTATTTTTTTTTTTTAAATCATAAAAACAGCTAAAATCATATCATTTGGGCCTGTTTTTGTTCCTAAAGTATTATTAACTTCAATAACATTAATTTCCACTCGTTTCCAGTCAATATTAACCACCTCACAGCTCACAATATTGTTTTCATCCAGTTTAGACCGATATTGCATCAAGATAGCTGGCTGACTAAGCTAAGTGGCAGCAGTGGGCGGCACAAACACGTGGCAGTTCAATTTCCAACATGGCACATAAGTAAACATATGTTTTCATTAAGAGGCCTGAGGGAGATGGAGTATGTATGTCGTTGAAGGCAGGGAATAGAAGGGTTAATTCATAGTAACTTTAATTTTAAGTTTTGGATTCCAAAGCACATTTATGAGGAAGATGGGGAGTCATTTCAAAGAATATTTGACTCATTCACATCAGTCATTGCCCCAGTTGAGCTGCTGTGGTGGTCCAGCATTTTATTTTAAATGAAAGGGGCATGCAGGAGATGCTGTCTGTGGCAGCACACAAAATGGAAGTTCTGAACAGGAAGGGGGCAGAGGGATTTTTAAAGTCTGGTAGTAAACATCTGTTATCATTGTGCCTCTAGGATTATGGATGGGAAGGCTGGGAGGGGAGGAGAGAGAACATCTGTAGATACCATCACAAAATAGCCTTTCCATTTGGTGTTTGAGTTTATTTATTTATTAACAGTTTCTTATATAGCGCAGCATATTCCATTGAGAAATACAGGCAGGTACTTATCCATCATTCAATACTATCAGGGAGGCATCTGATTGCTCCAAATTTATTCTGCAGCAAGACAATGACCCAAAACATACACCCAATGTCATTAAGAACTATCTTCAGTGTAAAGAAGAACAAGGAGTCCTGGAAGTGATTATATGGCCCCCACAGAGCCCTGATCTCAACATCGAGTCTGTCTGGGATTACAGAGTCAGAAGAATTTGAGCAAGCCTACATCCACAGAAGATATATTGGTTAGTTCTCCAAGATGTTTGGAACATCCTTCCTGCTGAGTTCTTTCAAAAACTGTGTGCAAGTGTACATAGAAGAATTGATGCTGTTTTGAAGTCAATGGGTGGATACACCAAATATTGATTTGATTTAGATTTCTCTTTTGTTCATTCACTTAGCATTTTGTTAATTGATAAAACAAACTATTAACACTTCTATTTATGAAAGCATTCTTACTTTGCAGCATTTTTTCCACACCTGCCTAAAACTTTTGCACAGTACTGTATGTGTGTGTATATATATATATATACACACACACACACGTTTATTTACAAATTATTACTACAATTATTTAACTATTGAAGTACTGACCGTACAAGAATATATTAATGCATTCACAATGTAGTTGTAATATTTATTGCTGAAGAGTGCAAGCTATCCTGAGGCAGCAAATTGTTTTCAATAATATGAACAACAAAAAAAACTACTTATGGATGAACTTTCTATTTTTGTGTATGGGTGTCCATTATGGGAGAAGCATCAAGGAAGTCTAGTTGACCTGTGCATACTCTATAGACTCTGGGCGCACTCTAGTGCCCAGAGTCTATAACTCCGGCCCTGGCCGCTTATAGCTCAGTGCGCTGCCGGCAGCCGGACAGAGAGGAGGGGGCCTGTGTCGGAGACTGCACACGCGCCCCCTCCTCTCTAGAAATGCCCCTGGCCTAAGTATACAATACACTGTGCTAAAACGGCACATGTCTGAATTCATTAGGCTTTGGCTGGAGGGAGCACTGCAGTTAAGCAACGTTAGCTGATGGGTCCAGCCCTTTTTGGGCACAGAAATATAACTTGTTTAATTTATTTTTATGTAATTTTGGTATATGTGCCTACTTTTTCAAACAGTTAATTTATTAACAAAGGTTGTAAAGGCCTATTACTATTTTATTACCAGGTTAGCAAGGTACACTGGGCAACTTTCCTGAGTTGGCCTTTACTCCTTGTTCAGGTTTATATAGGAATTGGTCTTGGACCCGGGGCTCTAGACATTTATCTATGCAAACATACCTATCTGACCGTCACTTTAATTAATCTTATATATATAACATTCATTGGTCTGATTCTTTGTTTGTCTGTCCGGTTATGCATTCTGACACCTCTGCACCGAATGGCAGAACTTTCCTGATGGGTGTGTTGGAAGAGCTGCTAAGCTGCTAATTATATTTAAAATGTTGACAGTTACATCCAACTCATTGATAACCTAATAAGTTGAATATATATAACCCGGCAACGTGGGGACTTAAGGATTGAATTCCCTGAATAAAATGCCATTATAGAATGGTTAAACAACTGAAGGAAAAGATAATCTTCCTTCAAGAGCCCTTTTATAAAACAGTAATTTGCCTTGCTTTACCCATTACAACAGATGAGATTGGTACGGGATGCCGGCACTCGGAATCCTAATGGTTAGAAACCCAATGCCAGCATCCCAACAGGGTTAGAGTACCAACACTTGTCGGTCAGTATTCTAAGCTTTCCCCTCTCCCTACACGGTGCTTAAACCTAACCTCCTCCTAGTGCCTAAACCTAACTTCCCCCTTCCCACACCCTAAACCTCCCCCTAGTGCCTAACTCTAACCGTCCCCCAAACCCTGTTACTTACCCCCAGGATGCTGGCACCAGTATTCTGACAAGTGTCGGGATTCCGGCACCGGCATTCTGAGCACCAGAATCCCAGCAGTCGGGATATTGACCGCATCCCCAACAGATGTATCACCTTTCTGCTCATGACAAAACCAAAGAGCTGGCTATAATATTCAATAAATCTATTCTCTTTCAGATTGAGCACCTACTGGCTGGCAAATATAGCTCATAGTCATAGGAAAATTTAAGTTATACTTGTTATTTATTCTCCAAATAGAGGTCAAGTTAGCTTTCTGAGGAACTGTTTCCTACACTTATGAGTAAAGGCTATGTCATTTTGCATAGGAACTAAATGCTCTCATACACAGATCTTCGTATAGCCTTCGCTAAAATTACCCAAAAAGATCTGAGCTTCTCTTAAACTAAGTACACACTATATGTTCTGTCCAACCTCGATGGTTCGAACATAAATCTAATAATATATGGGAGCAAATGACAATCGCCCATTTACTCCCAAACACCAGAAAACAGACAAAAATGGTTATTTGGGCAAACTGGTTAATTCAAAATGTAACCAATTTGTCTGACTTTCATTCCAACCAGACACAATGGATAGATAATCTTATAGTGTGTACCTAGTGTAACACTGTGAATATGCAATGCTCTTCTTGTAAATTGGAGGATAGCTGTAGACATTCCAACCCCATTGTGAGGGATTATTCTATGTTCATTAAACTTCTCCAGAATAGATGATATTCTATTAGATCAGATCTTTCTGAGGAATACCTTAGACCAGAGGTTCTCAAACTCAGCCATTACAGTCCACGTTTAAAGGAAATCCATGCTTGAGTCTGGATGGTTAAATCCAATTGACTGAGTCACCTGTGCTCAAGAATGAATATCTTTAAAATGTGGATTGTAATGGTGGAGTTTGAGAACCTCTGCCTTAGACACTAGGATCAGTCATCTCAGATCATTATTAATGTCATTATTTCCTTAGTTGTTCACCATAATTTTTACTGGAAGGCAAATGTAACAAGGATTAATAATGTTGATATTGTCACTACAATTCAATTAGAAGCATTTCTTTCTTTTTACCAATATTCCACCTTATCCCACACCTGCAGTTGTTTGGAAACCCCATAAAGCAGTCACACTAGAGCTCCTTTTCAACCTTACATTTTTACAGGTAAAGATCCATATACAACACATAACCTATGGAAGAATTTCAGCTGTTAGAACAGTCTCATAAATTCACATGTAACATTATCACCAATGCAAAAAATGTCTCAAAATAAGGGAATCAACGTAATACTATTTTTTTAAAACAAATATAGTGGGTTAAGCAAAGATTAACTTACATAAATTCTACCTTTACTGCCTTACTCAAGTTTCTGAAAGGTCCAAACAGATCAGTGACATACTGATTGTCATCAATGACCTGGGGATTGATTTATTAAAACTTCTAAAACCAACAAGTGATTGATTGCTATAGGCAACACCTTCACTTTTCATTTTTAGAAACTTTAGTTAATCGACCCCCTGGCCTCAGTAGCGAGGTTAGTTTCCTTCTTCATTGTCAGTCAATGGATAAAACCAGACTTAATGCCCAAAATCAATCAGCTGTAATTCTAAGCATGGATATCAATAACAGTCATGACAGGGTGAACTGGCATTTTGTGTTTGCAAAACTTGTGCCATGAATTTTGTGCATTTCTTCCTTTACAGCAACTCCTAACACCCTATATTCTAACCATTTAATCTGTCAAATTGTTCAATAAAGATTGACCCCATTCTCTTTAAGTCGTTGGATAAAACAGGACAACTCCCACCACTCCTCTTTACTGTTTATTTAGAGCCCTTTGTTAACCATGCAAGTGTAAATCAAAATATTTATTGGTTTAAGCTAAATTCTAATATCCATAAATGAATGCTCCCAGATGACATTGCTATAGTCACAACAAAGTCTATAGCTACACTTCTAAACTTGTTTCAGGAATTGGCTGGTTACTAGACTCTAGCTTTAAAATTAATAACTCTATTAGTGTTTGATTCACCTCAGGAACATTTAAAAGCTTTCTAAAATTTCCTTAAGGTGCGTACACATGGGACGATTCGCTCCATGAACGAAATCGTCCCGTGTGTCCCTGGCAGGGGAGTGCGCAGTGTCATTAACGACACTGAGCACAAACACTGAACGATTTCATGAACAAAATCGTTTAGGGCCGGCCACCCTCCCTCATCCCCGAACATGTTCAACCAGACAACATCGCCAGGTTGGACGGGAGGTTTGGGCGATGAACGATAACTACCAACTACAAACGGGAGCGTGCATTGGTAGTTATCGTTCATCGTTTTGGGGCTGAAACTGGAAGATTTTTTGGACAACTGAACGATAACGTTATCGTTCCATCATCCAAAAAAATCATCCCGTGTGTATGCACCTTTAGGGATTATTCTGCCCTACAATCTCTTTATTTCCTCTATAATTCACTATGACATATACTCGTTTATGCCGCTTTTATACCTAAATTCCAGGTCTGACCCGGAGGTTGGAACAGGGTTCCAAACCAGATCAGACCTGGAATTTAGCTGGCGCCAACCCAGGATATTCCCAAGTCAGCGCCGTTCACACCCGGCTCTTCCGACGTCAAAGTGGACGCTTGGAGATAACGTTATCTCCAAGTGCCACTGAAGCATGTGGCGCGCTCCGGGTCATCTTGACCCGGATCGCGCCGCTTACACTACAGGGTTTCACGGGTCATTCCTGTGTTAAACCCAGCAAGTTACCTGGGTTGGATTGCTGGATCACTCGAGCTGGGAATCCAACCCTCTCCCCTTTTACACCAAGGAGCTACCCGGATTAATCCTGCAATAACCCGGGTTTTAATCTCTGGTGTAAAAGGGGTAATAGTGACATAGGTGGAAGCAACTGAGTCTTTTGGCAGTTGCCCATCTGAGACTTTAAGCAAATGCAGCTACAAAGCCCTTTGCTGGTGTACATCCGTGCATATGAATGTGCAAGGCCTGAGATGCCTACTTTGCGCATCTGTAGACGCTGTAATACTTTCTGCACGATGAAGCATCTGTGTACACAAACACTATAGCGACATGCCCAAGAAACACTCATAAGACTGAAAATCTGTTTAGCCACCTCCCAGTAACACCCAGCTGTTTTACAATACAGTTCTGTTACCATGGGGTAAATATATGAAGCAGTGAAAAGAGTGGAGAAGTCTGCCAGTGGAGAAGTTGCCTATACCAACCAATCAGCTTCTACCTATAATTTTATAGAATGTACTTGATAAATGCATCCTCAAAGCTGATTGGTTGCCAAGGGCAACTTCTCCGCTGGCACACGTTTCCACTCTTTTCACTGTGTCATACATCTACGCCCATGTGTCTTAATCACAACTGTGCCTTTGTGCATACACACTGTGTAATGTGTGCATCATACAAGTATTTAGATATTTTTCGCAAAAAAAAAAAAAAATCACTCAACTCTGTTTGTTACCATCATCATTGCATGTAACTGAATCAGGCCCATAATGTGCCAACAATTAAAGATTGATTCTATGGCCCATGTTTTCTCATTACTTATTTTAAATATATTGCACTACTAATAAAAATCTTTCTTACAATTCTCCAATCAACATGACTCACAATCTTACAGGGGTGATAATAACAAATGTTCATTCAGGTGTATACAGTACATAGGCAACATTCTCTTGTATTGTTTGACAGCAACAGTGTAGCTGAGAGCAGGATGAAGTGTTTGCAGAGTCAGAGTTAATTGCGATGATAGTGGTAATTATACAGTTATGGTAAAAGACTTAAGTGCAGCTGGTTGAAAGGAATTAAGAAAGCCAGTAAAGACAGTTTTTGACTTTACTGTATTTGAGATTGCATATTACTGTGCGCAATATACATGAAATATGTTTCATGTTTAAACCTAAGTATGACCACCATACCCTGTTTCACTCCTGTGCTGCAGGTTGCCAAGTTAGGATGGTGGTGCTTCTCTAACAGCAGACACAGAACAAATGGAATCTTGTTACAGGAATGGATGGTGTTGATTGGTTAACTTAGGGGTAGGCAACTCTCGGCACTAGTGCCACAAAATTACACTCAAGGAGTTTTTAGTGGTACCTGCGGGACCATTCCATTCCAATTAGGTGCGAGGAGACCTCTTTGTCACTCTGGACTAGGGGTGGGCAATAAGCAGCCTTCCAGCTGTTGAAGAACTTCACATCTCAGCATGCCTTGCCAAAGTTTTACTATTTGGCCATGCTAAAACTGTTGCAAGGCATGCTGGGAATTGTAGTTCAGCAGCAGCTGGCAGGCTGCTTATTGCCCAGCCCGTGCTCTAGACCCTCTCCAAATCAAACACAAGGCCTGCATACCTAGTGTAGCCTGGGCATTAATCCTGACACTGTCAGTCCTGCTCACAGTCGGATAACAATACAAAATTCTGAAGCATGTCTTTGTCCCAGAATTCAAATTATTAACCAAACCCAGAGGTTCCCAAACTCGATACTCAAGGCACCCTAACAGTCCAGGGTTTAAGGTTATCCATGCATGACCACAGGTGACTTAATTAGTACCTCAATTTGCTTTAATCACCTGTGCTCAGCTATGGATCTCTCTAAAACCTGAACTGTTGGGGTGCCTTGAGGACCGCATTTGGGAACCTCTGACCTAACCTGAGCAAGTTAACTTAAAAAAAAAGGAGAGATGGGAAACCACTGACATTTTAGTACACATATATTACTTAAGTAAATGTTTGTATATGTTGGAATAGTGGTGGCATTCAGAAAACTTTTTTGGCTTGTAATGTTGAATGCATGGCGCCCAAAACCATTGCCAACCCCTGGGTTAACTCAGCCACAGGGGCAGTACCAGTGACATTATAGTAACTCAGATGACTGCATCCTTAACTTTCTGACCTGTCTCTGATTCCATAACGATCCCATCAGCTGTCTGTAATGGGATGGGGAGGTTACACTTTACTTATTGCCAAAGCTGTAGTCAAATTCAGAACAATGTATTTTAACTTAATGGTTTGTATCTGAAATTTTAAATTAGAGGGGTTAATAGTAAGTTTCATTATCACTGTAATTAAGTTTTGCTTAATTACAATATAAAATTGTGTGATTCCAACAAAAGTATAGTTATAACAAATTAAAATATATATTTGTTTTGTATTAGGGTGACAAACTGCCATTTGTATGTGTATACAGGAACAGTGGCTCTGGATATGGTGAGCAAGGTGACAAAATGTACCAGGAGGTTGCAAAAGATATACAGACTTCTCATACCATTGTCTAATGTGATTGTGCATGAAAATTACATTTTACTCACAGTAAAATCTCTTCCTTGGAGTCCATCTGGGGGATGCTATTACTTCTGGGTTATGCATAGTGAGGTGTTGGGTCGGACACAACTAATTAAAACTGGCTCCCCTTCCCTTCCACCAGAACCTCAGGTCTATGTTTAACAAAGCCGGAGAATGACCCACGGAAGAACTGAGAAACCAGAAACCAGAAACCAACAGGTAACTAGTATGAAACCAAACAAGGGAGAGAACCCAGCATGCCCCAGATGGACGCCAAAGAAGAGATTTTACAGTGAATACAAATCAAATTTCCTTTTTCATCTATCTGGGGGATGCCATTACTTCTGGGATATACCAAAGCAAGCCACTTAAGAGGAATATGGGGGGGGGGAGCCCCGGAACAGACCGCTCAAAGAATTTTCTGCCCAACACTGGCATCCCTCGGTCCAAATGTATGGAAGCTATAAAATGTTGTCACAGTGTGTACGGATGACCAGATAGCTGCTTTGCTCAGCTGCTCAACCAAGACACTATGCTGTACAGCCCAAGAAGCCCCAACAGCACGAGTCAAGTGGGCCTGAATCGAGGCCAGAACTATCACATTTGAAAACAAATATGCATGCCGAATGGCAGAAGTGACCCATCTAGCAATGGATCCTTTTGAGGCTGGCCAGCCTCTTTTTGGTGCATCAAACAACAAGAGAATCCGTAAGCCTCAAAGATGCAGTAAGATCCAAGTAAATGCGTTAACACACGTATCACATTCAATAGTGCTAAAGAAGAAGCTTCACTAGTCACTGAGTCCTGGCGAAAAGCTGGAAGGACAATATCCTGGTTAATGTGGAAAGTCGACACCACCTTCAGAAGAAAGGAAGGTTTAGGGCGTAACACTACCCTATCCTCATGAAAAATGAAAGCCACTAACTCAGATACCCTTCTGGCCAAGGCAATGGCCAAAAGGAAAACAGTATTTAAAGTGAGATATCGCAATTCTACAGATTCCACAGTGTCTTTTGAAGTGCCTCAAAAGCTAAATTCAAGCCCCAAGGAGGAACCAAAATTTGTCCCTTGAGAGGACAGTCTAAGACCCTTAATCAACCACTCTTGCAGAAAAGACAAGAGACGAGACACTGGGAACCTTTCAGGTATGAACTTGTGTCATTCACACCAATAATTATATATCTTCCATATCCAATGCTAAATCTGGGAAGTGACTGTTTTGCGAACCTGTATCATGGTTTTCACAACAGATTCTGAAAAGTGGTTATGAGGTTATTATTGGTAATGATATAGGAATATTATCACAATGAAAATATGTGAAGGATTCAGAATTATAGCAACCAATTTACCATCTAGAATGATATTTAGTTCTCGAAATATGTTAGAATATGATGTAAATATAGAATTAGTGGGATTAGAAAAAGATAAAAGATTTTACACCTTAACGTCATAATTTATGGTAAATTTAAAGTTTTATTATGTTCTGTTCAATAGAGATAATCCATCCTTGAGGGTTAATGTGTATACGGTAGTGATATACTAGTTTCCATGAAAGACCCAAAGTGGATAATAAATGAGACAACCTGTCCAAAAGTTGATTAATTAGTAGCCCTCATATGAGGTATTTAAGGAGGCTGTGACTGCTGCAAGATCATCCCTCTGAAGAAACCGCCGGTCTTGTGGGCGGAGAAACGCATCAGTTGATTGGTTGTCGGTGACACGCAGGTTGAATGCAGAAACAGGAAGTCCGTACAGCAGCATTCGGATTACAGCAACATGAGGAAGCAGTGGATTACATCCGCATCACCCCCATTCCAAGCTTGCGGAGGGGCCGCGTCACAGGAGCTGAGGTCCCTTTGCATTGGGACTCTGCGCCACCGGAGACAGGGTGAGCAGCCGCCAGATATACCAGCGGGACACATCAGGTATTAAACGTACCATCTACAACTACGTTGGCTTTGAATGCCAGGATTATTGCATTGGCACATTTGCTAAGACACACCAAGCACGGATTGCTTGGAGATATCCTCCCTTAATAACGGTAGAGGATTCTAAGTAACGCATGCATGAACTTTGTCCATAACAAGTTGCTGGTTTTTACAATCCCTCGGCTTACTAACTATCTGCTGTACTGCACTTCCTGATACTAACCTGCTGATACTAACAAACTTTAATGCTGCTATAACCTTATTTTATTAAGTTCCATTAATTTGAATGGGTCATATTAGGATTATTTTCAGTTGACGACCAGGAACTAAATATTATTTTAGAATAAGCATATGCTATTATTACTGTTATTAATATAATTTAGAGGAATTGGCATTTTTATGTGTATTTATTATTGTGTATTTTTTGAATTGACTAAACATTTTAAATCAGCAGCTGGTCACAGGGGCCTTTATTTATTTTAAAGTTGTATACCTTATTTTCTGTGGAGTATCCAGACCCACATTGTAAGGGCAGCCTAGACTAGCCCATACTATATACACATTCTTTCGTATTAATTGATAGCGCTCACTGTATATCTCCTAGATTCTGAAAACGCTTTGGTCCGCAAGATATTGGATCAAGACCCTTGCTCTCAAAGCCAAGCAAGGCAAATAGGGGTGACGACATGGACCCTGAAGTAACAGATTTGGACGCAGGGGCAGAAGATACAGAACATCTGCCAGCATGTTCCGAAGAACTGTGTAACAATGGAGCCACCAGAATGACCGGCCGTGCCACTGATCGAATCTGAATTACCTTTGGTAACACCAGAGGAGGAAAGATGTATCCCAGCTGGAACACCCAAGGTGCAGTATGGCATCCACCAGAGATGCCTGAGGATCCCGGGACAGAGATCCGTACCTTGGAAGTTTCTTGTTTCAACGAGAAGCCATTAGATCTATGTCTGGAGAGCCCCATTTGGAATCTATTTCCGCAAACACTGCTGAAGTAATTCCCATTCCCCTGGATGCACACTGTGGCGACTTAAGAAGTCCAGCTCCCAGTTGTCCTCCTCTGGAATGTAAATTGCTGAAACAGCTGTAACCCAAATTTCTACCCAATGAAGGATATGAGAAACCTCCTTCATTGCTTGCCAGCTGCATGTACCACCCTGCTTGTTTATATAATCAATTGCTATGGCATTGTCTTATTGGATTTGCACTGGTAGGCTCCTTGGATGGAATTGAGCCTGAACCAATGTAAACCAAATCGCCCTTAATTCCAGTATATTTATGGAAAGAGAATCTTCCTGCACAGACCAAAGACCCTGTAACTACCTGTCTAGAGCCACCGCCCTCCAGCCTGTTAGGCTGGCATCTGTGGTGACAATGATCCAATTACTGACAATTGGCAACCCTTGTTCAGATTTGCATCCTGTAATCACCGTAGAAGTGACTGTCGGGCCTGCAGAAATAATCTGAACATCTGCCTGTTTATTCAAGGCTCTGGCTTCACCAATCAATGAAGCAATTGGTTTTGCAGTGGTCAGGAATGAAATATGGAGGAAGGAACGGCTTCGAATGAAACCACCATTTTTCCCAGTAGCTGCATAGCCCTAAGGACTGAGATGAGACATCTGTAAAAATATCCTTATCTTGGATTGAAGATCTTGAATCTTTGCCTGCGGAAGAAACACTCTGTGAACAATGGGTGTCGAAGAGAAGACCCCAAAATACCATCCTCTGTGATAGAATTTAAATTTCATTAGGGAAACTTGATGATCCAGCCGAATCTCTGGAGCATGCCTAAGGTAATCTGAAGTTGTTGTTGCAATATGACTATTGAGTGTGCCCTTAGCAACAAATTGTCCAGGTAAGCCAACATATTTAATCCCCCACTCCTCAGTAGGGAGATCCTGTGTGCCATAACCTTTGTAAAGACTCTGGGAGCGGTGGCCAAACCGAATCGCAGAACCTGAAAATGCCAATGCCCCACTGCAAACTGCAGCAAATGTTGATGACCCCTCCCATATAGCAATATGGAGGTAGGCATCCTTGATATCTATGGAGGCCAGAAATTCCTCTTCCTCCATGGCACAAATGACTAACCTTATGGACTCCATCTTGTAATTTGCCAAATGGAGATAAGGCATTTAACCCCCTGAGGTTGAGAAAGGGATGAAACAAGCAGTCTGGTTTGTCTACCAAGAAAAGACTGGAGTAGAACCCTAGAGGCCTTGCTGTAGCACCGGAAACTTAATAATTACTCCGAAATTGGAAAGCGCAGAACTTGCCTGTATGAGAGCTGCCTTTCTGCAACCATCCACGGGGAGGAGTGGAAAAGAATCTGTCTGGAATAAGACCCTACAAATCAAAAATGTAACCCCTAGTTATTAGCTGACTGGATTGGATTGAATCCAAGTTTCCCAAAAATTAAGTAAGAGGCCTCCCACCAGCGGATGGGTCCCAGTACCGTGACAGTTATGTGGATTCACCTGCTGGCTTAGCAGCAGGCCATCTGGTGCCGGGGACAGCACGTCCCCTGAAGGTCCCTCTTCGGAGACCCCTGGGTACACCCTGGAATGCCTGAAAGCTTCCCCTGCATTGAGTCTGAAAGGACCAAAACCTAGGGGATTTTGATTTTGGTGCTGTTACAGGAAGGTAAGGACTTTTTCCTCCTGTGACCTGAGAAATAAGTTTAGTTAATTTTGGACCAAACAAAAAACCTCCTTCAAAAGGCAATGCCTCTAACGCATGCTTGGACTCTATGTCTGCCTTCCATGTTTTAAGCTATAGCGAACGCCTGGCGGAAATGGCCAAAGCCGAAATTTGAGACTGTACCTGAATAGTATCTATTAAAGCATCAAATATAGAAGTTAAAGCTTACAAAATCTGATCAGCTAAAGAACTAGCTTTAGACAAATCCCCTGATTGAAATCCAGTAATCATCTGTTTCATCCAGGGACAGCTTTTTTTCAGCCAGGCGCTGGCCAGAATTGGGTGCAGTGAGACTCCTAGATTTAAGTACATTCTTCGTATCCATAGGATCTTTAGGAGTTACAGACTGTGTTGTGGGAATAACAGTATTCCTGACCAACCTAGCAATTGGAGCATCCACCATGGGAGGAATTTCCCAAAGCTTGGTATCCTCTTCCGAAAAAAGATAAAAATTTTTCGAAACATTAAATTTGGAATCAGGTTTTAACCAGGCTTCTTTTAATATTTCCCCAAAATGTGGAAATTCCGGGAAAACAGATACATGTTTATTCTTACGTTTAAAGAAACTGAACTAGTTACTGGAATAGCGGTATCCTGTAGATGCAAATGCTCTCATCTTTCAACATAGAAACTCCTGGACCAGAATGGGAGTCACCCTCCCAGTTTGAGGTGTCTTCCCAGTCATAATCCAATTTCCCTTCTTCCTGGGAAAAGGTAGCTGAGGCCTCTTCTCCAGAAAAATCTAGAGGAATAGCCTGAACATCTCTTAGTGGCTGTGGCCTCTGCTTTTGTACAAGTGTAAAAAGTGACTGAACCCATTTCTTTGGAACCCTTGTCTAGCTTGTCCATACTGAGAGAAAGAAAGACAAGTCTAACCAATACAAATAGCTACCTAAATTCCTCTGGAAAAAGTGTGGCACTGTTTGAATAGAAAAAAAAGAATGGGCTAAATAAGACTCTAATTCATCTGTTAAATGCAAAAAAAAGCCCCGGACTCCTTGAAGTCCATATTCATTTGCAAAAATAACCTAAGGCAAACAAACTTTAGTATACCCCTGTACATTACTGCCTAGATTCCAAAGAACGTGTAGTAAAGCTCAACACCGATCACCAGGTTAATACCCAAAATAAGTAATTCCATTTAAACTGCTTATCTGTTAATATACAACCAACCTCTGTAATCCTCAGTGAGTCTCCTCCAAGCAGAACTCCAGCAGCTCTCAACACCATATAGAAAAAAAGTGCTGCGCTTATCATGTAAAAAATGAATAAAAAATAAAATCAAAAACAATGTAGGAGGGAATCCCGTTGGTGCACATGCAGCGGTACGAGGGGGTCAGACAGCACACTTGCACCGAGGGTTGCCGGCGTGAGTATTGTCAGGCGCTCCGGACCAGGTCCAGTCCCAGACTGCCTAATCACTTAGATCCGCCTTGTTATGGACGTTCCCCAGTGTTCGGTATTCTGGAGCTGTTTCCAGTGTCTACGGGGGGGTATGCCGGGTCAAGGCTTGTGAAGGCCGATCGCCGGATACCCTGCCACTACGGAGACTCACCTGTTGGTTGCCACGCCGACTGTTCCTCCATGCCAACGCTCGATCTCCCTGCTGCCCGTACTGCTACCTTCTCCTCTCTCACCGTCGGGAGTTTGATTGACCACATGATCGCTGCAGTGCTGGAGCTCCCATCCGGATGTCTTTATCTTTAATGTGCAAAGTTAGTATGTACTCTCAACGGGTTTCTACCAAATGTCGGTCTTCCTCTGGGGATTGCTATGCTTGTGCTTCTCCGTTTGTCTTATTTAAGGATTTGGTTAATTGATGAGGGTGTTCCAGATCACTTCTGAGCATATGATTGGTGTTCCGAGGTGTCAATCACAATTGTCTCTGTTGCCAATTATCAGTTCCTAATATAATAGTTTCTTTATAGTCAGATAACTTGATTATTGCAAATAGTATCAAGTCCAAAAAATAATGAATAAATGTACATTAAATGAGTATTACAAAATAATAACTAACTAAAATCACTAATTATTCAAACAAATAAATATTGAACTTGATACTATTTGCAATAATCAAGTGATCATTAATTCAAAGCAACCTGGTTTCTCACTGTATATACACACTGTGTATATATGTGTGTGTGTGTGTGTGTGTATACACACACACACACATATATATATACATACATACACATACACACACACACTATACTACACATAAGCGCAGCACTTTTTTTCTATATGCATACTTGCTAATTAGGTTGGAGGTTTGCAAATTACGGCGCATTTGGTGTAAGGTCCATGCGAATTTGACCAAAGCTTCAGCCCGGGCAAAGAGGATCATGGACTTCTGCCAAGTTTGGGAGTCCTCGGGTATCCAGACACATACCAGTGGAGGTTCGAGGCCAACAAGAATTCATTGTTGAAAGAATCCTGGATTCGAGAGTTTCTAGGGGTCACCTCCAGTTTCTGGTGCACTGGAAGGGTTATGGACCTGAAGAGTGGTCATGGGTGGCAGAAGACGCCTTACATGCTCCCAGGCTGAAGGCGTTCCACCGGGACTTCCCATTTAAACCAGGCTCTAAGGGTTCTTCAACTCAGCGTCAAGGGGGGGGGGGGGGGGTTACTGTTACAAGTCCAGACCAGGACTTGTACATGGCCCAAGATTCTCCTGCTCCTGTTCCCACTGGACCTGCCCCCAGGAGATCCGGACATCTGAGACCTGGGTTGGGTTCCTCCCATTTCACCTGATGAGTCCTTCCTCTATTTAAACTTACTGAACTTTTGCTGCCTCAACGGCTATAGCGTTTACTTCAGCGCTCGGCTCTGCAGCATGGTCAGCATTACTTACTTGCTACAAGTCCTCCGTGTCTCCTCCGACTGCTCAGCCGCTCCAGGACAGACTTCCTCTCGGCTGCCCTCGTGCTGCCTACAGCTCTCCTAGATGCAGCACCAGGTGTTGTCTGCTGTCGGCTGACACTGAGGGTGTACTCAGCTTCCTGACCGACTCCCCCGGCAACTCCTGCAGTGCTGCCATTCCAGCCTCCATCTGCACCCGGTTCCATCATCGGCACTCAGCCGCCACAGTACAAGCAGCGCCTCCAGGACATCGGCTATCATCACAGCTCCTGCATCCTCGTGCTGTCATCGGCTCCTCAAGCCACAGCACCCATTGCTGAACCATCAGCCGTACCATCGGTCCAGTGGCAGTCATCATCGGTTTATTAGCCGCATCGGCCAATTGGCTGCAACATCGACCGACTGGTCACAACATCGGCTCACCAGTAGCAATTTAGGCCCATTGGCCTTCATCATCGGCTTATTAGCCGCATCATCGGCCCATTGCCTGCTAGATCATCGATCCACTGGTCACAACATCGGCTCACCAGCCGCAACTTAGGCCCGTTGGTCTTAATCATCGGCCCATTAGCCGCAACATTGGCTCACCAGCCACAACATCGGCTCATTAGCCACCATCGGCACAATGGCCGCACCATCGGTTCTTAAAGACTGCAACAACCAGATTCTCATCTCTCCCCGCATCATTTGTTCCACCACCGGCCTTCTTAGGAACTCGAGTTCTGACATCTACTTCCTGTCTATCTGGACTCTAACGGCTACCTTAAAGGTATAGCTAGAGACCGTAACACTATGAAAGCGGTGGGTGCAGTGGAAGCCCGGGGAGGTGTGAGACATTCCGGCCTTACAGCTGCAGCCACGTGAGTAATAACATGCCCGGCCGCTCTGCTTAAAAGCGATGTGCCGGGAGGCAGTAAAAACAGCAACAAGGTATTTTACATAAAATGTATAAAGCTTACCTTTTCTTTTGCCAGTAGCCCCCTCAGCTGTGTGTCTTGTATGGAGAGAGACCCTATGTAGTTTGGTGACATTCCCAAGGGCCGTCTTTAGAGTGAGATACAGGGTTCACACAAACCTCTATTCTATCTAACTACCACTCTGCTAGTGCTTGTCGCCTGTTGCCAGGAACTAACCACCCAAACCAAACACCAAAATAAAGAAATGAAACCTAAGTAAAAGCTAAGACCTAGCTAGTGCCTTACTCCAAGGCACTAAAAACAAGACTGAGGTTCTGTTTGAAGGGGAGGGGTTATATAGGTGTTAGGAGCCAGTCAATTAGTGTTCGACTCCATACTACGCATAACCCAGAAGTAATAGGATTCCCCCAGATGGATGAAAAAGGGAAACATTGAATAAGAATGATCTAAATGCGACAATCAACTTCTGTAGAGTGCTATTCAATTGCTCATACTGTAAGCCCACGATTAGCGGATTTCTGCTAGCACACTCCTGGGGATGCACACATAAATCCGCGCTAACTAGTGCCTCAGAGGTAGTCACTGTCTTAACACGTGGGGTAACAGCATCACGCCAGCTTATTAACACGAGAGAAGCCGTTTACCGCAGCTAAACCCCAGCAATAGTCGCCTTAAAGTGCATCTACTGGGTTAAGTACGGGGAGCAATGCAGTTAATTGAATAGCTCCAGGCACTTAACCTGGGTGCTACATTCCCATGATGCCAATTGAAATCCCCCCATTATTAATGGTATTTACTTATTAACAAAGCTGCAATAAAATTCAGAACATTGTATTTTAACTTAGTGGCTTGTATCTGAAATTTTAAATTAGAGGGGTTTAGTGGTAAGTGTAATTATCACTGATGTGCAGAAAGAGGTAACGTGATAAAGATCCACAATTAAAGAGGAGATTGTCTAAATAAATAAATGGAGTGATTCCAAATAAAAATATTTCATTTTTTTTATATTAAGGTGACAAACTGACATTTGTGTGTGTATACAGGAACAGTGTCTCTGGAGACGGTGAGTAAGGTGACAAAATGTACTAGGAGGTTGAAAAGGATATGCAGACCATTGTCTAATGTGAATGTTCATGAAAGGGAAACATTGAATAAGAATGATTTAAATAGGACAAACAGCTCCTGTGTTGAGTGCTATTCAATTGCTCACACTGTAAGCCTGCAATTAGTGGATTTCTGCTCGCACCCTCCTGGGGGTGCAAACATAAATCCACGCTAACTAGTGCCTCGGGGCTAGTCACGGTCTTAACACGTGGGGTAACAGCATCACGCCTGCCGCTTAACAAGGGGGAAACAGTTAACCACAACTAAACCACGGCATTAGTCGCCTTAAAGAACATCTCCCGGGTTAAGTGAGGGAGCAGTGCAGTTAATTGAATAGCTCTGGGCAATTAACCTGGGAGCTACATTCCCATGATGCTAATTGAATTCCAGCCATTAATGCTGGTCCGCAATTTTGCAAATGTTAACTGGGTGATTGAGAAGAAGTTTATGCATATAGATTTTAATAGACGATTGTTTATACATACATGAGAAACAGATCTTGCATTTGAAACAGAAGAACTTGAATTAACCCTTTACAGTCACAAGGTCTACTATTCAATGAGTGAACGATTCTAAATTGTACACTTAAATCTTTAGAAAAATATGAAGGAATGAATACGCAAGCTGAAATACGAGTATAACAAATAATTTAAGCAGGTAAGTAAATTTTACAGAAAAGCTCTAAACAAAAAAAGACATTACATATTTTGGATTGCCTGAAATGTTGTGGCATGATATAAAACAAGCAGATCATACACAGTCCAAAATGCAGAATTGAGCAGCGGATGCAGGTAATGTTCATTATTTTAGCCATTTCTGCTAATTGATTGTGAAACCAGTTATTAAAGACTTACATGTTTTTGTTGTTTTTAAGCAAAGGCAGTGCACATGTTCTGTGCATACGTGAAAACGTACCATGTTTATTTCAGAATCATACAGTATTCTACAACAAAAAGTTAGTTAAGAATTTATTGAGCACAATTATGGCCTTTATTGGGATAAAAGTGCAACTTAAATGGAAATCAGATCACAATTTAGGCCAAACTCATTCAGAAGGCCAGGTAATTCTAAATTCAAATTTTTGCCTCATCGACAGTTAAAAGCCAATTATAGAAGATGTAAACAAATATTTATCCAAATTTTGCTTAATTATAATAACTATGTTGTTCTGTAACCTGTTTTTAAAATTTACCAACTGCTACACCATTTCAGTTCCTGTTTCAACACCCTTAAAAGCATTAATGAAGCAGTTTGTTTAAGACAATTAAATACACAAACTGAATTTAATTTATTGCACTCGATAAACAAGCTATAATACTATAATATTACACATGTATTATGGAAGGAATGGACAGTCCATTTTTCAAACAAATATTTATCAAGAAATAATATTGTAAATATTCAAAAATAAATAGTGTAACACCAACATGTTCACAAAGCATAATTTCACTTAGATTTATAAATGCAAAAAGTAGCTCTCTAGTAAATAAGTTATTTTTATAAAAAAAATTGATACCTGGCATCAACTGTTCTAGAGATACAAGTGTCGGCTCACATACCATCCTAGATAGTACCTGAACTGCAGACCCTCTTCCCCACTGACATCTTTCTAAAAAAAAATGTAGATAATGCAAGGGCTGAGACTCAGGACCTCATTCAGAGTTGATCGCTTGCTGCAAGCGATCGCTCTGAATGAGGGCTGCCACTTGCTTTGTTAAGTGCCGCCTCCTGGTCGATCGCTAGGCTGTGGGTTACCACCCACAGCTCTAGGGACCGACCAGGGTGATGGTCATCACCATCGCGACCATCAGGGCTTACGACCAGACCCTAAGGTTGGGTCTGGGCTCTCGGGAAAGCCCCAGGGAACTTCCTGCTGTTTGAGCAGGAAATTCCCCACTGACATCATCAGTGATGTCAGTGGGGCCGCCCCCAAACGGCAAATGTTCCGACTGGAACGCCTCCGTTTGGCCGGGCACGCCCCCTGCCTCGCCCTGTCTGCTATGAGACCCCTAGCGACAGAGCGCCCGTCGCTGGCCTGGTCTCGCGCATGCGCACGACGGAGCATGCTCTGTGGGGACCATCGACCCGGTTGCGAGCGCATCTGAATGAAACCCTCAGTGCTATAATTCGGTGATATTTAGTGTTCCATACAACCAGAAGCTATATTATATGATGTACAGCTTTATGGTCCCTTGAAAATGAACATCTCTGCACAATTTTGACATTTATTATTTAACAGTACTAAGATTGCCTTATCCAAGCAAGTGAACTACATGGAGTAATGACCCAAAATAAAATATGCAGAGCAAACGGATCTGTACCTCAGTTAACTTTCAGGTCTTTAAAACTTGTATTTTTTTGCTAAATACTTACAACAACAGTTATGTAGACAAAGGTCACAGTAATACAAATAAAAACCTATAAACTGTCTAAAAAGTCCTTGGTTTTCTTGCTGAGATACTCATTAGCAGTGGGGTCATCTTCAAAATCCTCTTCAACATCTATCACAAGAATTGGAATTTTCTTGATATGCTCAAAATGGACATCTGTTGTTTTATTTATTAGCCAACATTCATGTTGGTGATGTAACTTTTCAAGATACTGTTCCGTAACAGTCTTTTCTTCCTTTCGGGCCCTCTTCTGAAGTCTCGCAAAGCATTTTCCTGGTGTTGCTCGTAGATACACAATACCATCCAAAGCGGCTCTGTTCCCAAATTCCTGAGTAAGAAACGAGTGCCATTCTTGGTACAGAGACCATTCAATTTCATTTAAATGGCCAAGTTCAAATAGAGACTTTGCAAATACAAACCTGTCACTATATACAGATCTTTCAAATATCTGAATGGGTTCTGGCTGCTGAAGTAACTTCTCTGAAAATGGCTCAATCTGAGTTTTGAAACGACCCATACAAGAAAGTGTCTGGAATGTGTAAGACCAGCGAGCAGGATCCTCATACATCATTTGTAGCAAATTGTCCATACCCTGATGCGATGAGGATTGGATGTGCTGCCACTTCCTAAGAGGCTCCGCTACTAAGCTCCATTCTTCATGTGCACTGCATAACAGTCTCAGGAAGGTGGATTTTCCTACTGCAATATTCCCTTCCACTGATATTTTCTTGCCTTTCGTCTGTGTCACAGTGCTGTGATATGTATGTGACATGGCAGCTATTTGCTCATTTAATCTACAACAAGATATATAGAAGAATTTGAATTTCGGCTTCCATGAATTATTCTGTGTTCTTGCTGAATCCAAGAGTCTCACGATTTTATGAAGAAACATCTGTGGACACAAATTAGTGTGAGTTTTCCGTCTGAACATTAGCGGTCAATATCATTATTTAAAAATATTTCACACACATACATAGTGGAAGACTATTGCCGGGTACACACTAGACGAGATGTCTTTTTTCTTCCTATGTTCGAACTAAACTAGACGATATGTAGTCCAATCCGGCGTATCGTATGACATATCGGCATGGTTGCATAAATTTGGATTTTTAAAAAAAAATTAAAAACTGATTTGATTTAGTTTTTTTTTTTATTACAAATATTTTTAAAGTAAACGTTTTAAATTTGAAAACGTTTACTTAAAAAAATGTTTAATATAAAAACCGATTTAAAAGCAAAAAAACTGATTTAAATATAATAAATCCGTTTTGATTTTTTTTTTAAAAAAATCAGATTTTTATGCAACCCTGCATATCGGGCACATCGGCCAGTGAGCACCCGTTATGTCAATGCGCACTCCCGCTCGCCATCAGCAACATCGCCCATCAGACCTGCTTGCAAGTCCGACGGGCGATATCGTCAGCAGGGGCCATGCTCCGCCGTCGTTCCAGACATCGGCAATTGTGTATGCAACCCTGACAGGTCCAACCGCAAACAACGACATGCTAAGTTACACATCATTTAGTCTGTAGCCAGCTTAAGATATAAGACTTAACTTCTTGCTTTTGATAAAGTTAAAAACAATCACTACAACCGACAGTCACAATATGAACACGGCTCAATTAATGCAGAACTATGTTTTATGGCACACTGTAAAAACATATGAGCTTTATTATTTGTACTACAATGCCCTTTCATAACTATCTATATATAATATTTTTTAAATGAAAAACAAACATTCAGCACTTGCACACTGCTGTCTACCTATTGATTAATAATACACATGACAGGCAAAGTTAAATACATATATTTAACCACGACCCTACCCGTGCGGAGTTTGTATATTCTCCCTGTGCTTGCGTGGGTTTCCTCAGGGTGCTCCGGTTTCCTCCCACACTCCAAAAATATACTGGTAAGTTAATTGGCTCCCAACACAAATTAACCCTAGTGTGTATGTGTGTGAGTGTGTGAGCATGTGATAGGGAATATAGATTGTAAGCCCCACTGGGGCAGGGACTGATGTAAATGGACAAATATTCTCTTTAACGCACTGCGGAATATGTGTGCGCTATATAAATAACTGGTAATAATAATAATAATAAAATATGAGATATGGTAAGAACTTACCCTTGTTATCTCTATTTCTACGAAGTCCATAGGGTTCCACAGGATACCTTGGGGTATAGGTGTGACGTCAGTCGCTGGGCACCATAGAGTTAAGCTTTTCAGCCTCCCAGGATGCACTAGGGTCCCCCTCCTATACCTCGCCCCCGAGCCAAGGCACCTCAGTTAGTTATCAAGCCATAGGCCGGAGGAGAAGGAAGAGAGAGAAAAAAGATCTGGACACATACAAGAATCACATTCTCACCAGAGGGAGACGGAAAACCGGTGACCAGAGCAAAGCCCATCTGCAGCACAGGTGCGACAGGGCGGGAGTCCCGTGGAACCCTATGGACTTCGTAGAAATAGAGATAACAAGGGTAAGTTCTTACCATATCTCATATTTTCTACTTCAGGGTCCATAGGGTATCCACAGGATACCTTGGGGATGTCCCAAAGCAGTATCCTTTAAGGGTGGGGACGCTCCTGTGCAGAAAGGAGAATCCGCCGCCCGAAGGAAGCATCCTGAGAGGCGAAGGTGTCAAACCTGTAATACCTCACGAAGGTATGGACAGAGGACCACGTAGCAGCCTTGCAGATCTGAACTGCCGAGGCACCACGTCGAGCTGCCCACGAAGGACCCACAGACCTAGTGGAATGAGCCTTCAGAGAAGGAGGGACCGGTAGGCCTTCATGAAGATAAGCTTCAGAAATAGCCATACGGATCAAGGCTGCCAAAGTTTGCTTTGAAGCAGGCCAACCCTTTTTACGGAAGCCATAGAGGACAAACAAAGCGTCCGACTTCCTAAACGAAGAAGTGCGGTCAACATAAGTCCTTAAGGCCCGCACAACATCCAAAGAGGCCTCACCCACGGAAAGACCCGGTGAGTTAAAGGCCAGAACAACTATTTCCTCGTTAACATGAAACTGGGAAACAACTTTGGGAAGAAACTCGGGCCGAGTGCGGAGCACTGCCCTGTTCCCATGAAAAACCAAGAAAGGGGGTCTACAAGAAAGAGCCCCTAACTCAGAAACACGTCTGGCCGAAGCAATGGCTGTTAGCCATTTAAGATCCACTGAGCCCAGTGGTTCAGATGGCGGTCCTTGGAGAGCCCTCAGGACCACAGCCAAATCCCAAGGCGCCACAGGTGGAACAAAGGGTGGCTGAATGCGGAGAACACCTTGCATAAAGGTGGCACATCCGGGATTGTAGCAATCCTACGGTGAAACCAGACAGATAGGGCCGAAACCTGTACCTTCAAAGAAGCAAGGCGAATCCCATGATCTAGTCCCGCTTGCAGGAAGGCGAGAATCCGAGACAGACGAAACTCACGCGGTGCATAACCTCTCGGTCGACACCACTGGAAGAACGTATGCCACACGCGATGGTATATCCTCGCGGAAGACGGTTTCCGAGCTCGTAACATGGTACGCACCACAGAGCTGGAAAACCCCCGGGACCTCAGCATGGCCGTCTCAACAGCCACGCCGTCAAAGACAGCCGAGTCAGGTCCGGGTGAAGGCAAGGACCCTGAGACAGAAGGTCCGGTCGTAGCGGCAACCGCAGAGGACTGTCCACGGACAGACCCTGAAGGTCTGAGAACCAGTGCCCTCTGGGCCACGCGGGAGCTATCAACAGGAGCGTCCCTCCTTCCTGTTTGAATTTCCGGATTACCCGTGGAAGAAGGGAGACCGGAGGGAACAGGTATGCGAACCAGAACGTCCACCGGACGGACAGAGCATTCACCAGAGACGCCCCTTCGTCTCTTGTGCGAGACCCGTACACCGGCAACTTGTTGTTGTGCCGTGACGCCATGAGGTCGATTTTTGGAAGACCCCACCTGTCCACCAGTAGTTGAAAAACGTCCGGTGCAGGGACCATTCCCCCGGATGAACGTCCTGGCGACTTAGAAAGTCCGCCTCCCAATTTAGCACTCCCAGGATGAAGACCGCTGATATGGCCGGAAGATTGCGCTCCGCCCAAACCAGGATCCGAGAGACCTCTACGAGAGCCTCCCGACTGAGAGTTCCTCCTTGCCTGTTTATGTAGGCCACGGTGGTAGCGTTGTCCGACTGGACCTGCACCGGGTGACCCTGGAGAAACCGCTGTGCCTGCTGGAGAGCATTGAAGACCGCACGGAGTTCCAAGATATTTATTGGAAGCTCCGCTTCTGTCGGCGTCCACCTGCCCAGGAACAAGTGTGGACCTGAAACTGCTCCCCAGCCCCGAAGACTGGCGTCCGTTGTCAACAGGACCCAATTTGGAACCCAGAACGGACGTCCCTTGTTGAGGTGGGTCGTCTGTAACCACCACGCAAGGGACAGGCGAACCTCCGGGGTGAGCACAATCGTCTGGGACTTCAGAGACTGAGGCAGCCCGTTCCACTTGGACAGGATCAGGTGCTGCAGAGGTCTGGAGTGAAACTGGGTGTATTCCACCATGTCGAACACCGACACCATGGAGCCCAGTAACCTCATCGCTGAGTGTAAGGACACCCGGCGGCTGTGCAGACAACTGCGCACCCTTGACTGTAAAGCAGAGATCTTGTCCTCCGTCACGAAGATCCTTTGCTGTCCCGAGTCCAATAAGGCTCCAAGATGCAGAATCCTCCGAGACGGGATTAGAGTGGACTTCTGCCAGTTGATTAGCCAGCCGTGCCGTTGCAGCAGTGCAATGGTCAGATCCAAGTGGCGTAACAGGAGCTCTGGAGATCCTGCCACCAATAACAGGTCATCCAAGTACGGCAACATGCGGACTCCCTGCAGCCGCAGAGAAGCCGCCATGACCGCCATCACCTTGGTGAAAACACGTGGTGCTGTCGCCAGGCCAAAAGGTAACGCCCGAAACTGGAAGTGGTCGCTGCGGATTGCAAACCTGAGGAACTGTTGATGGCGCAAAAGAATAGGGACATGCAGGTAAGCGTCCTGTATGTCCAATGACACCATGTAGTCCCCAGGTTCCAGCGCCAGAATGATGGACCGTAGGGTCTCCATCCGAAACTTCGGGACCCGCAAAGACTTGTTGAGTGCTTTGAGGTTGAGAATCGGACGATAAGACCCATAGGGTTTCTGTACCAAAAATAGATTTGAATAGAAACCCTGGCCCCTCTGGGAGAATGGAACAGGCACTATAACTCCAGCCTGGAGCATAGTGTGCAATACCTTCCGCAGCTCCGTAGCCTTGTTCCGGTCTGATGGTAGACCCGTGGTGAAGAATCGAGCCGGGTGTCTGTGCCGGAAGGAGAGGGCGTATCCGTGGGAAACCACCTCCAGAACCCAAGTGTCTGTCGTAGTGGTCGACCAACACTGGGCGAACTGTAGCAGGCGGCCTCCCACCCTGGGATCCCCCAAAGGGAGGCCCGGACCGTCAGGCCGCAGGCTTGTCATCTGGCTTGGGGGCCGGACGTCTGGTACTCCATGCCTGCTTCTGGGGCTTGGCCGATTTCTTAGGACCAGCCTGTCGAGGAAACGACTGTGGTTTGGGCCTGCCCTGGGCCCTAGATGACCGAAAGGACGATGGTCCAGAACCAGAAGGAGCAGCGGCCGACGGGAGACAAGCCGATTTGGCTGCCGCCAGCGTGGCCAAAATCTTATCCAGATCCGGACCGAAGAGAACTTCTCTGGTAAACGGCAACGCCTCCAGACCCTTTTTGGAATCTGCGTCCGCCTTCCAGGATCGCAGCCACAAGGTGCGACGAGCAGCTACCGCTGCTGAAGAAATCCTAGACACCAAAGTACTAATGTCTAGGGCTGCCTCGTTGATGTAGGTGGCCAAATCACGGAGATTGCCAATCAACTCCGCCAGTTCGGCCGGACAGTCGGAATCAAAAGAAGCCTCTAATGAATCCGCCCAGCGCTCCATCGCTCTGGCAACCCAGCAAATGGCCATAGCCGGCCGTGCTGCCCCCCCCCCCCCCCGCAAGGGAATAAGCGGACTTCAGGCAGATTTCCACCTTGCGGTCCGTAGCATCCTTAAGGGAGGACATGGATGGCATCGGCAATGTGGCACTACGGACAAGACGGGTCACGTGAGAATCCACCTGTGGAGGGGAATGGATAAGCCACCGCCAGGAGTCTCTGCGGCTGGTATCTTTTGCCAGGCTGTTTCCACGCCTCCTCTAAATGGTCCACCAACTGACCCGAAAGAGGAAAGACTGTGGCATCGCCCTTCACATCCTTGAAAAAGGCATACTTAGATTTAGCCACTGGGGGAACTTCGTCCTCAATCACCAAGGCTGTGCGGACCGCCCGAATAAGTCCAGGAATATATACTTTGGACTTAGCATCAGCGTCCTTAGTATGGAGAGGTTCCTGATCGTAAGGATCCAGAATCTCCCCATCATCAGACGTCCCCTCGTCATCCTCATAAGGAGCCGACAGAGACGCCACCGGCCGTTTATGCGGCCGCATCACAGACTCCCCTTGCAACACATCCGACAAGTGCTGTACAGAACTCGTCAGGGAGTTAACCCACGCTGGCTCCTGAGAAACCGGGAGCGGGGAAATAGGGAGACTGTGGGGTACCACCAATTGTCGTGGGAAACCCTGCATGGGTGACAACACCACTGACTGCTGGGATAAACCCATCGGTGTAAACGTGGGCTGCGGAGCTAACTGGCCCACTAAGGCTGTAAGCGCCTGAGCGAAACAAGCCCAGGGCGGCTCCTGTACCGGTGCTGTAACCGTAAGAGGCCGCACCATGGACAAACACTGCCGGCAAAGGCCCTCCGCGCTACCCTCCCCCTCCACTAACGGTACTTTACACATAGTACACTGTAGCCGGAGGGGAAAATCACTTTCGGACATGATGGCACCACGTATGTGACCTCCCTCACCAATTATAACTTAAATAGGCGAGAGACCACCCTGCAGCACCGCACCGCAAGGGCTTAGCAGAAAGAACAGGGACAGTAATAAAGCTGACAGTTTAGAGAAAAGTTACAGGCAGCAGCGCTAGCACAGTCACATACAATGCAAAGAAAATCAATTCCTGCACTAACAGCGCTGATCACTCAACTACGCAGACACAGGGCCTGGTAGGACACAGCGCTGCATACACAGACCTGACCACAGCGGAGGAGAGGTATGCGGGGGACCCAGACCACGATGCTTCCATCCAGCGCTTCCAGCAGCGTTCACCATGCGTTCTGGAGAAGATGGCCGCCGAGGAGCAGAGAGGAGGCTGGCCTGGGGGAGGAGCGCTGCCACATGACCAGTCGGCAGCATGCAGAGAGGGCTGTGTGCAGCGGGGGAGGCGCCGGCTGTGAGACAGGGAAGGCGCGCTCCCCTGGCATGCATTTAACCCCTGGGACGCCGCAGCGCTACCGCTCTGCTGCGGTCCGCTGTCCCAGGGGGTAGTGGAAAGCGCAGGTTGGTCGCCTGGCTCCACGCTGCTGCCAGTCCCCAGGGAGCCCCCTGCCTGGGGACTTAGGACCATGTGACCAGCGGGGACCCACCGCGGGACCCCGCTGCTTACCTTTGTCCCCCTTGGATCCGACCATGGTCCGGAACATCTGGGGTCACCGCTAGCTGTGACCCCAGATGCTCACCAGCATCCCCGGATCGGTACCGGCGTTCTGGTACCGGCGGGGGTGTAGGGAAGACAGCATGGACGTCAGGACTGACTGTCTATGCTGTACATCCAGATGTGCAGCCACAGCTGCACTGAAGAAAGCTTCAGGGGCTCTTCTAGCCCCCACTCCGACTGGTGCACCCGACGCCGGCCGGGCACCAAACTAAACTGAGGTGCCTTGGCTCGGGGGCGGGGTATAGGAGGGGGACCCTAGTGCATCCTGGGAGGCTGAAAAGCTTAACTCTATGGTGCCCAGCGACTGACGACACACCTATACCCCAAGGTATCCTGTGGATACCCTATGGACCCTGAAGTAGAAAGAATAATATACTGACCAAAGTACATTATAGGCACTGTGGGAGGAGCTATAGAAAAACATTTATACATCAATGTCTTTTATATTAGAAAATTATTCACTCAAAAGAGCCTTTAAAATAGAACTTCTTATGAAAAATACATTTTGGTCCATCATAGTTACTGAGTTTCCTGCTGAAAAGTAGCACTGTATATATTAGTCTCTTTCATTAAGATAAAACACTGACATCATCTATTATTGCTTGATATTGATACATACATAGTATTATTACATATTAGCAGTGATGGACTTTCTGTAGCTACGTATTTAGAGAATACAGAGACAGAATTTTAAAATAGAACATATGAAAAATCTGGGTCTGCATAGAACATATGAAAAATCTGGGTCTGCCACAGTGAGAGTCACCTTGCAGCGTCTTATACCTAACGTAGATGATGACACAAAGTGACCACGGCCCGCATGCCGGGACAGCACACGCACACTCACACTACGTGACTACTGCAGCACTGACACCGGCTCGCAGCTTTCTACCGCACATACGGGTACACCGGACGAGCGAGGTACCTTACACCAACATGTTGACACGGAAGAGGTCACATGGCGCAGTCAGCAGCAATGCATTCTGGGAGACAGCAGCCGGTTTCAACTTTCCAATACTACTGCCCACAGAGCGTAGCGTCATGTGACTGTGCAGTGTGGGCGGAAGTAACGGGCAGGAAAAGGGGATGAAGGGAAGAAACGCGAAGAGAATTTAGACACTACCGAGCACTACTAAAGCACTACTAAAGCTGCAGTATAGCAGTTGGAGCCAGTCTCTCTCTGCCTGCTGCACAGTGCTCACAGTTAAAGATAGTTCTGCACAGTGCAGCCCGGGAGCTTATTATTATGTTTTATGGTGGAGCAGCACCTGTCCTGTCTCTGTATACCAAGATAACTGGATATCTCTATTATTGTAGCTCATACCCACTATAGACAGGTTGCTGTGCGAAAAAAAATGTTTCCCCATTGCCAGCTCACAAGGGGGAGATATATCATCCTTTTAGTCATAAAGTGGAGAAGTCGCCCACAGCAACCAATCAGCTTCTTCTTGTCATTTATCTAGCACAGTCATATTGACAGTGAGAAGCTGGTTGGTTACACTGTGGGTGACTTCTCCACTTCTCGAAGGTTTGATACATCTCCCCATTAATGTTTACCGTACTTTTACGTATACATGAGGCTTTACTTTATTAATTTTGTAGGAACTAATGACAGTACAGGCGCATATCGCACTATGGGGTCAATCAAATTAGGTGCAAGTTTAGACCCGAGAATTCTCCAATCCAGTTATAAATGCCTATTTGCGGTACTTACAGCAGGGGTTTGTGAATTGTCACCCAAATGAAATGTGAGAGAAGTGCATGAAAAAATGATGGTGACCTTCCTGGACCCCCAAAAAGTAAAAAAATGTTCACTTGCAGCAGAGGCGTCACTAGGGTTGGTGTCACCCGGTGTGGTAGCTCATGGTGTAACCCCCCCCCCTCCACATGGGCCTTGTATCACACCACACGGGATCCTTAGTGCTGTTTTTGTACTATCACTAAATATATGTTGAATCAATGGGCAGCAAGAGTTTCCATTTGCAGATGGACAAGCACTCGCATTACCTCTATGGAATGCCCCTTATTCAATGCCCCCAGTAGTAGTGCCCCTTATGCAATGCTCCTATAGTTGTGCCCATTATGCAGTTCCCCCTGTAGTAGTGCCCCTTTATGCAATGCCCTCTGTAGATGTGCCCAATATGCAATGCCCCCTGTATTAGAGCCCAATATGCTGTACCCCCTGTAGTGCCCCTTACACAGTTCCCCCAGTAGCGCCCATTATACTTTACCACCATTAGCACTCCTTATGCAGTGCCCCAGTAATGCCCCTTATGATGGGCCCCCAGTAGTGCCCCTTAAACAGCATCCCCAGTAGTGCGTCTTATACATTGCCCCTTATACAGTGCCCCCAGAAGTACACCTTATACTGTGCCCCCAGCAATGCCCCTTATGCTGTGCCCCCAGTAGTGCCCTTATACAGTGCCCCCAGTATTGCCTCTCTTATTCAGTGCCCCCAGAAATGCCCCTTCAGCTGTGCCCCCAGTAGCACCTCTTATGCAGTGCCCCTTAAGCTGTGCCTGGTGTGCCCCCAGTAGTGCCCTTATACAGTGACCCCAGCAATGCCCCTTAAGCTGTGCCCCCAGTAGTGCCCTTATACAGTGCCCCCAGTATTGCATCTCTTATGCAGTGCCCCCAGCAATGCCCCTTAAGCTGTGCCCCCAGTAGCGCCCCTTATGCAGTGGCCCCAGTATTGCCTCCCTTATGCAGTGCCCCAGCAATGCCCCTTAAGCTGTGCCCCCAGTAGTGCCCTTATACAGTGCCTTCTGTATTGCCTCTCTTATGTAGTGGCAAGTGCCCCCAGCAATGCCCCTTAAGCTGTGCCTCCAGTAGCGCCCCAGTGCCCCTTAAGCTGTGCCCCCAGTAGTGCCCTTATACAGTGCCTTCTGTATTGCCTCTGTTATGTAGTGGCAGTGCCCCCAGCAATGCCCCTTAAGCTGTGCCCCCAGTAGCGCCTCTTATGCAGTGCCTGGTGTGCTCCCAGTAGTGCCCTTATACAGTGCCCCCAGCAATGCCCCTTAAGCTGTGCTTCCAGCGCCCCTTATGCAGTGGCCCCGGTCCCCAGTAATCCCCCTTATGCTGTGCCCCCCCTGTGCAGTGAGTCAGTACTTACCTCTGGGTGTGTCCGGGTGGGGTGCTCACTTGTCTTGAGTCCTTCTTCTGTTCTTGACATGCAGCGCGCTCACAGGCACCTAGTCCCTCCTCCTTCTCCATCAGGCTGAGCGGCTCCCAGAAAAACAAGCGGAGCCGGCGTGCGCGATGACGTCATCGCGGCCGGCGTCCAGAACCGCACACAGGCACAGAGAGATTCTCTGTGCCTGTGTGTGGCTCTGGACGCCGGCCGCGGTGAGAGAATATGCAGCTCACCCCGGCGGCGGGCAGAGCAGAGAGGACCAGCGTGCGGCAGGACGGACCTGCATATACATTAAAAAGTGTCTCCTTCGGCTCCAGCAGCATGGTCGGCAGTGGTGCCGTGGGTGCAGGGGCGGATTGGGAACTAAAAGTGGCCCTGGAAAAATTTCTGGAAGTGGCCTCACATGGGCGGCACCAAATCAACTGTAGGCAGACCAAAACACCAAAGTAGGCTGGATTACATCACTATACCTGGAGGTATCAGTGATAGGCAAGACTAAAGCTGGCCATACACCAGGCCAACTTTTCTCTGGGATACGTTCAGTATCCCGGCACAGGGGATGCCGGCTTAGAATACCAGCGTCTGAATCCCGACAGATGGCATCCTGAAGGTAAGTAGCGGGGTTAGGGGGAGGTTTGGGGCTTAAGTACTAGGAGAAGGGTTAAGGTTAGGCACTAAGGGGGAGGGTTAGATTTAAGGTGTGGGGAGGGGGAGGCTAGGTTTAGGCATTTGGGGGAGGAGGTTAGGTTTAGGCATCGGGGAGGGAGGGCTAGGGGAAGGGGGAGGGTCAGGATACCTACCAAAAGGTGTCGTTATCCTAACCCTGTTGGGATGCAGACGTTGGCACCCTCTCAGTGCAGCCAACTTCTCTCTAACTTTTGAAGTCACAGAAGTAGGCGGAAAGTGTCTGCATGTTTTGAATAAATATTTGGTTAGGCACACTGACACCTCACAGGTGCTACACAGAGTGACAGGGCATACACATTATAGTATACATATACTAGGGCTGGTGATGACACTCTTTCTTTCCCCCTCAGTGGGAAGGGAATGACAGAAAGGAGCAGTTAAGCTACATAAGTGACAGGAACATTTATTGAAACAAAGTGACAGTGTACAGTATGTGAGCGAGAAAGAAAGAGACAGAGATAGGAAAAGAGGTAAGGGGAAAATACATAAGAAGAGAAAGAGAGAGAGAGAGAGAAACGAGAGAGAGATATATATATATATATATATATGGGGTGGTATATAGAGAGGGGAGTACAGATTCCCCTTGTTAATATGTTACACTCTCTCACTAATTAAAAGCTGTCTCCATGTTCTGTCAGTATTACCCCTCACTGTAGTCACTGCCCCTTGGAGGATGTTCACCCCAGCGGCAGCATTACAGTAATTATTCTGGAGGAATCAGTTTTTAGTGATGAGTCCCTTGCCACCATGCTATTGCACTTAACTGCGATCACTGCCAGTTTTTTCCCGTTTATCAGCATGACGTGTGCAGGGGATGCAGGGCCCCAGCAGCAGTTTGGGCCATATAGTAATGGCATCCCCTGCATCATGGGCTGTCATTAGATATGATGGGCCCAGTACAAATGAATCACAGTGCCCTGTTCCCCCCACCACTGATCCAGTGGATGCAGAGGTATTCCATGGGGCCCTGGTACCCAGAGTGAGTGCATGCAATAATGTAATACATAGTACTGACATGTGTCAGCTGCTCCTCAGACCTCACCACATACCCCAAAATTTACCTACATGCCAACCAACATGTCACATTCCCTATCCATATCTATTTTTCTTGTGTGCGTGTGTGTGTGTGTATATATATATATACACACACACACACTCCCAAAAACACTAGTGAATAAATTGACCCGCCATCTGCTGGTCACCTCAGCCAGTCTGCTTCTCCTGTCCTCTCCCCCTCCAGTCCCATTATACTTACCCCCCTAGTTCCTGGTCCTCTTCATTCCTATTGATGCGGCAAACACCTGCACGTCACACCTAATGTGCATTGCAGGCGCAGTGGGAGCTGGGACACTGGCCGTGTATGTTAGGTGCCACAATTCATTCATATACGGTTTAAATTTTATAATAATAACTATAAATATAGTATAGAAGTTTATCTTCACATATAATATATATATACATACACAAAATATAAACATATATAATATAAATACATAAACTAGAAACATAAAATTGTGCTTACCTGGCAACCTTTAGATGAATGATGTGGTGCTGTACACGGCCTTGCTTCTGTGGTCTGCGCAGCTTCTGATGGCAGTCACCAGTCAAGGAGGAGGGGGGTGGAATATGCAAACATGATGAGGTAGCAGAGGTACTGGATGGGGAAACAAGCAGAGGGGCAAATGGAGATGATGGCAAAGGTATAGATGGCAAAGGAGGCAGAGGCACAGCAGGGGGAAGTATCACAAGTACATATAGGGGTGGACAGATGGAGTATGAGGCAAAGGTATAGATGCAAAAAGGAATAAGGCATAGAAGGGGGAGGGGCAGAGGCACACATGGAGGGGAGAGGGGCAGAGGCACACATGGAGGGGGGAGGGGCAGAGGCACACATGGAGAGGAGAGGGGCAGAGGCACATATTGGTGGGGGTATAGAAACACAGATGGGGAGTGCAGGAGCAGAGGTACAACTGATTGCCTCTAGCCCAGCCAGGGTGCAGGGGGAGGGAGGAGGAGTTGTAGGGGACCTAGGAGGTGACAACGTGTATTGCAGTCAGGAGAGGAAAGTGAAACTCAGCTAGCCGGAGAGTGAGCCTAAAGTCCCTTGCAAGAGTGGGGGAGGGGAGCACACACCACCAATGCCCCATATAAAACCTGGCTGGATCTAATGATGAAAACTGATAGAGGTGATGATTCCAGCCCAAACTGCTTCTGACTCGCAGGCAGATACATGTGTCTGTGAGAGAGAAGCAGGCTGCAGCCACGATCATCAGCACAGGCGGGTCCCTCTGTCAGATCTGTGCAGTGCCCTGGTACTTTCTGTACCTTCCTTTATGCCCCTCAGCTCCATCTGCCTCGCTGGCGCTGCCCCGCCTCTCCAGTCTGCTCTGCCTGGCATTGAGTCTCAGCAAAGTCAGCTGACTGCCTTAGCCCCGCCCACCTCGCCTGTCAGCCCAGCCTCTCAGCCCCGCAGGCTGGCTGAGCTGAGTCTTTCACTTTAGGCTGCCTATTAGAATGGAAATATATCTAAATCCGCCCCAGCGTGGGTGTGCAGCCCGCCTGTGTGACATGCTGCTCTTCTTGGTGTCACCCCCTTGAAGGGTGACACCCAGTGCGGGCCGCACCCCCCTAGTGACGCCACTGACTTGCAGAATCATACAGAAGGTTGTTAGTGGTCATAAGAAAAGTACTTGAAGTATTTAAACGGTGTTAAATGGCTGATTTGTGCAATTTAAAAAAATGTTAACAAAAATGATAAAAAGCAGACTTTTATACGAAATATGCAAATAAGTAGGAAAAAAAGATGCTTTTGGAGTACTTTGAGGTGACTAAAAGAAATGTAAAAACATAAAAGGCAAATATTTAGAAAAAAATAAATACTCCAAATTTGGGGTGCAAAATAGTTGCTTTTGGGGTAATTTGAGGTCAATTGTTTTTAAACCCCAAAATTTAATTATTGGACTAATTAAGCTAATTGGAAACCTCCAATTGTCTAATTAGTCCAAGGAGATCTGCACAGTGGCCCAATAAATAAAGATTTTCCCTATCATCTCTCACCATCAGGGAGGTGCGAACGGAAATATGCAAGTTTACTCTGTTTCATTGCGAGTTGCTGCTTGGATTGCAAAATGAAATCGCAATGCGAATTCGCAAAGAAGACAGCAACTCGCACTTCACAACTCGCACCTGATTGGATTGGCCCCTATGGTTGCACGTTAAGAGAATTTATTTATTTTGCTGACACTAGAAATTAGTCATCTCGTGCTGTGTTTTTGTAGGTTTTGTACAAGTGTAAAGCCTGGTACATACAGTGCAGATCACTTTGCAGGTCATATTCTCAAAGTGATTATCTGTACACACTGAGCTATTTTTAGCTCAGTGTGTACTTCATTGGGATCGGAATTCTCAATTTTTAAGCAGCTTAGATGCGACATCTGGATCTGATAACTCTCTTGCACACATACAGTACCTATGCACGGGATGGGTACTGGATGCCAGCGCTCGGAATCCCGTCGCCAGCATCCTGACCAGGTTACAGTCCTGATGCCTCATGGTAAGTAAGCCTAACCTAACCCTCCCTCCCTGCAGCCTAACCTCCTCCCCGCATCCTAAACATAACCCTTGCCCTAGTGTCTAACCCTCCCCCTAACACCAGTACTTACCTTTGGGATCCAGGTGGACGGGATGCTGGCGCCGGTATTCTGATAAGTGTCGTGATTCCAGCGTCTGCATTCTAAACGCCAGAATCCCAGCGCTCAGGATCATGACTGCTTCCCCCTATGCACATGTTGATCAGTGGATATCAGGAGATCGGCCAATTAATTGCATAGGTGTGTACCCATCTTTAGCACTCTGCATACTTCCCAACATTTCATATAGGCACAGAGGGGCTGGGAGTGATAGATGCACATTGTCCCTGTCACCTAGTTGAGCTAAACTGAACCTGATAAATCTGATAACTTAATATACTAACCAAGCACAAAAAAGAGAGTGCTTGGTTATGATCTGCCCACTACCCATTGATAAAAATTTTGATCGTCAGTCAAAACTTCGAATTTCACATTTCTGAACGACTTAATTGAGGTATTTGGGGGTAAATGTAATAGACTGTGTTGCGGCTTTGAGACATCAACGAGTCCCATGCTAGACTGCCCGATGTTTTAAAGTATCAGTCTTTTAGTAGGCAAAACCAGGTTGATTTTGCCTATTAAAAGACTGCAACTTTAAAGCATCGGGCAGTCTCGCACGGAGCACGCCGATGTCTCAAAGCCGCAGGCATATTATATTTACCCCTTTGTGTGGCACACAGTGATAATTGTAATATATCAGTGAATATGATCGAATTGTGAGAATTCTTTTTTCACTTACTATTTGCCATAAATGAGGTTAAATAAAGCACTCTTTAATCAGAAAGGCGTGATACTAAAGTGGTACTGGTATGTTTTCATGAAACATTTGCACTGTATACTTTATATTTTTCCACTTATCCACTTAGGGGCATTTGTGTAGAGAAATTGAACAGTGACGTATACCAGGCAAACCTAAGCACTTCAGTGCAAAACCCAAGTGATTTGTGGTGCATACCAAGGACCTCATTCAGAGCCGCTCGCTATTTGCGGTCGTTCGTTCAAAAACAAGGGGTGGCTATTCAAATGAACCGTTCGCTCATTGCGGTCTGTTCACGCCTCTAAGTCTGAACGAGCGAACAAAACTTGCGGTCGAAATTTTGAAAAATACGCCCCCTTGCCGCTCGCACCATACGTCATGTCCGCTATTTATTAGATTAATCGAGTACATCGAACAGCGTATGAACTGCTCGCTATTCTTGTGGCTGGTTTTTCCTACCACTATATTGCGAGTAGTTCTGACTATAAAACAACCAGGTGACATGGTCAATGACGCTGCTGTTTTAATTATGCACACCCTTAAAACGCCTGTTTTGACCTTTAAGCACGCCTGCGTTCTGAATTCCACTCCCTGTTTTCAAGCACCTTCCCCTGTTACCACCCACATACGCCTCATCCTGTCACTCAAAGTAGCAGGCATTCGCTATATAGCGAACAAACGATTTTCGGCCGCAGTGACTGGTTCGCGCATGCGTATTACAAACCGTACGAATGCGCAGTTGTGCGAACATCGCTCAGTGCGAACGAGCGGCCGCTTACGAGCGGCTCTGAATCAGGCCCCAAGTCAGTTTTGGTACCTATCAAACAGTGCATTTATTGATTATTACTTTTTTATTTAGTGTCCTCTTTACTTAGACCTATACTGACTCACAGTCTATTGGAGTCCAATAGATTTGTGCAATTGTTTTTTCCTTTGTACAAATTGCTTGGATCATTTCACCTCCCTGCCCCTTTTTTTAAATGATGTACTGTTCTGTAACTTCTGTTATGAAGACATAACCCATGGTTTCTGTTCTTGTCACTTGTTACCTATGATCAGTGGCTTTATAATAATCAATATTATTATTTATGTGTTTCGGATATTTGTACAATATTTACATTAACTATACATTTGTTCAAATACCTTTGGTCGTACATTAGTTTCTATAAACAGGAGTATTGTTGTCAGGGGCGTATCTACCCATTGGCCAGGATGGCACTCGCCAGGGGCGCCGACCAAAGGGGGGGCGCCGCCCGTCAGTGCCACCAGTAGCCAAGGGGTGGACAAGTCCCTCGGCCCCACAAGTGTAGGGCAGACCGCAGTGAGAGTGGTCTGCCCTACACAGTTTACAAACAGACAGCCGCCAGCTGTGGCTGTGTGTTTGTAATAGCAGCCAGCTAATGAGAGTCAGACAGACTCTCATTAGCTGCTGCGTCGTCCGCGGAGGGAGCTGGCTGGAGCTCACTCATGAGCTCCATGTTCCGGCTCCCCCCGCAGCATTTGACGGGAGAGACGTCATATGTCATGATGTCTCTCCCATGCAGGAGAAGAGCGGGCCGAGACTCGGACAGCGGCGGTCGTGTCAGGAGCGGGGACCAGGTAAGTAGAATTTTTTTTTTGTTCTGTGTGTGTGGATAAGCCTGGCACTACGGGGGGGGGCACTGAAATAGGGGGTGGCCGCTACTGGGGCACTTTAAGGGGGGGTGCCCGCTACTGTATTGGGGTGGCCACTACTGGGAGTACTGTATAGGGGTGGCCACTACTGGGAGCACTGTATAGGGGTCTACAACTGGGGGCACTGTTTAGGGGGGCTACTACTGGGGGCAATGTATAGGGGGGACTACTACTGGGTACTATTACTGGAGGCACTGTATAGGGGGGACTACTGCTGGGTACTATTACTGGGGGCACTGTATATGGACCTACTACTGGGGTCTACTACTGTTGGCACTGTATAGGGGGGACTACTACTTGGGGCAATGCAGCATAGGGGGGATTACTACTGGGGGCACTGTATACGGGGGGCTACTACTGGGGGCAATGCAGCATAGGGGGGATTACTACTGCGTGCACTGTATAGGGGAGGCTACTACTGGGGGCAATGCAGCATAGGGGGGATTACTACTGGGGGCACTGCATAAGGGGGGTAGGGGGGCGCCAGTACATTACATTGCCAGGGGCGCTTGGATCCCTAGATACACCCCTGATTGTTGTTCAACACAAATTCAATCAAGTCTTAAATGTGCCATTTGATATGTAAGAGTACAATTAATCAGGCAGTACATTGGCATCACAACTGCTGTATTTTTCTACCACATACTGGTGCAAATACAATTTGATTTTGTATTTGTGATTAGCTCCATTATCTATATAGTTGTAGCAAAACATAAGCAATCCATTCCAACTGCCACAACAAGCATTTGTCTGCTGTACTGATATACTAGAGGATGGCCTGCACCAATGAAGAAGGTACACCAAAGGTCTGGCGTATGCAGCTAGAAACTCTGTAACTAACCAATTAAGTTCCAATTAATGGTAAGAATTTGAGAAGGCAATGTGTTATATGCTTGCTAGTTAGTAGTTGAAATCATATCGCTGGCTGGTTTCTGAAGCTTCAGGTTTGGTTGTATATAATTTTTTAAATGCTCGGAGCATTTTTTTTTTTTTAAGTTGTCTTCTGTGATGTCATAACATGCACTGGACATTCATTTGGGACTCCTGTGTCCGTTGGTGTACGATGACAGTACAGTATATATAGCTTCTTACTGCCCTAGTGTGTTACTGGGAGATCATATACTTAATAGTATTCCCTTTGATTATTAAATTGGACAGCAAGTAGCTTAAAAAAAGGGAATTTTATTGTTAAAAATGCTATATATCCAGATGCTTTGACTATGGGTATAACATAAAAAAATGAAAAATAATAAAATTACAAAAAAATATTTGTAAAAAAAACCCCAATGTAATATATAATAAAATATACAATGTGATCTACATTTCAGGAGTGAATGGTGATTGTATAACTATAAAAAAAACTGCAATGTGTTTCAAAGAGCTCTGTCTACTTCCTCAGGTAAGTAGGAAGCAGACAGGCCTCTTCGAAATGCATTTCCGGTTTTTATGAGGAAATACAATAATCATTCATTCATGACATTTTATTTATATTTATGTGGCTAGTCAGGTGAGCCATTAAAGTATCTACAGGTATTGATGCTATGGTGGGAAATAATACAGTGTTCCCCTGCATAACATACAGTCTCTATGCACATTGACATTTACGGGTTCCGGCAGCGCTGGGGTTACGATCGGCATAGGGCAGCGGGCAGGGAGTCACCGGCGCCCGCTGCTGGTGTTTTGGCATCTTTTCTCTTCAACCTACAGTGGCTGCAAGTGTAGACGGCCGCAACTCCCCTAGTGATCCGCAGATTTAAAGATGTAAGAAGATGTAAATGTCCATAAAAATAGAAGGCAGTATGAGGCTAGGAGGGTTAAAGTAACCATTTGAGCTCAAAGGCTTTATATAGTCTGTCAGCAGTAATAGTTTTTAATTTATAAATCCATTCCAACTCCGTTCTGGTCAACCTAGACTCTTTGTCTCTGTCTCTTCATGTGGATTTTACACTCTGTATGCCAATAAATCTTTTTATGCCTTTATTGGAACTATGATGAGTTTTCTTGAAATGTTCAGATAATACATGGCTTCTAGAGCTTTACTGATGTACTATAAATAAGTTCGCCATTGAAGAAGTATTAATTTACTAATAATTCTGAGGGAAAAATACTGCTTAGTTAAGTAATGTATGTCATGTGCTTTCCTAAAATCTAACCAGATCACAAGACAATCTGCATTGCGGCCTTCCAAAAATGTGGAAAGCATGGTACATTCTGACCAAATATGTATAGGGCTATCAGCAGCCTGTTGGAAATGACAGCACATGGCTGGTAGGCCAGGAAATATGTGACTTAGGACAATACCACATGTGTACCATCCTATTTATTTATTTTTTGTTCAAACTATTATTATTGAAAAGCGGTAACCGTAACACAGTAAATGCAGTTTTGTACCAGGATATGTGTGTAAGTGACTATGATAAAAAGTGTGCTCATTGGCACTTTCTTAAAGATATATATACATTGTACGTGTTTCGGAAAATGAAGTATGAATTAAACTTTTTAAGAAGTACTTTCACTATTATGCACCCCTGCTTCTTTACCATTATATATATATATATATATATATATATACTGACTAAATATGTATACACAGTAATTAATGTTTGTTTAAACAGTGAATTCAGTTGTAACCGTTGAAAAGAAACAAACGCACCCCAACCAAAAATTAGAAATCACCTTGGATACTTGTTTTATCCCATATATCATTTTATTATATTTTCCCAGACCCAACATCTTCTCAGAAGGTATGAACTCATGTTTGTACATAATTACATCATTATGACCTGCTGCTAAAAAGGCCTTTTACTTACCCGGTCAGTTTTGCATTTTCCTTGTACTCTCTTATTAATGAACTTCTAAGCCTAAATAATTGGCCATATGAAAAACAACTATTGTTGTAGTGTAACTTCACAACAAATATCTCGTATGGTTTCCCGAACTTGGCCATTGGCAGTGTCTTTCCTGGACATTCCAGGTGTCTGAGAACTGTGAATAAAAAGGCAGTGACTAGAAAGAGGCCTTTCTTCACCACTTATAAACAATCTTAAAGAGCTGCATGCTTCAGGGCCATTTCCATAAAAATTAGGAAACAAGATGTTGTCTGTGAGCCTGCCGAACAGATCCACTATGACGTCTGTTACAGAAACTTTGTGAACAGCTGAGTGCCACAATGTTATTTGGTTCTTTCATAGGCTTCTCTTTTATCCATTAAAGTAGTAAACACAATTTTTATTGGCATTTGATCATCCTCAGATAAAAGAAAACATAAAAAAATACTGTGTTAAGATACTGTAGTTAAAGCACCTGCAGAAAATAAACAGTTATGTGTCCCAAAGATTTATATACATCTTATTCTAAGGGCATTCTAGCACTGAATTTATCCATTCATTTATGTGACAGCTATAAAGTTACTATTACAGCAGTGAATAGCCTCTTGCAATTTGGATGGTTGGAAGTACTTTGCAATCCTCAATTTGCCACACAGTAATGAATGGTGAGCAGGCTGATGCGACCTCTCCTTACTATTTTTTGTTTTGTTTCAAGCCTCTGGGTTTTTCGCTATTTCGTTCCTGTGTGTGTGATGAGAAAAGAGAGGGAGGTGTTTTAAAACTCACCCACTTCATCCATGAATAATTGAGCAGCGGGGGCAATGTAGGAGGAGAAGAGAGGAGCATGTCAAGAGACATTGTATAGAGACGCAGGGAAAGAGTTAGGGGTGGGTCCAACTAGTGAAAAACTCAAGGCTCAAGTACGGGGGGGAGGAAGGAGCAATATGATCAATATGGTTTCATTGTTTGGCCTTGCTTACCTCCGCAGGAGACCATCTGCTCCCTGTCAATGGATCACCTGCTTGTCTCAGTCGTTGTTATGACAACCAGTGGGCGGAGGGATTAAGAAGTGTGTGTCTGCTTAGTTGAGGCTGCTTTAGGGGCAGCTCATTCAGGAAGATGGGAACAGAGATGCTCCAAAAAAGTGACTGATTACTCTTCGTTTTGCTACAATAAAATTGTTTACTGGACAGAACAGATACATATCCATTTTCCAGGAGTAGTGGTTTCCTAATGCTCACAAAATCCCCCTTATGTAACTTCCAAATTTCAAGTTTAAAGTCAGTGATACTATTATTTACAGCCTGTTATGCATGGTTTGTAAAAGTTGTTAATTTTGAACTTAAAAGCCATTATTCTTTTAAACCCACTGGGTGCTCCTTTGTGTTACAGTTGCAAAGCTGTTTGCTTTAATGACTGTGTACAAGAGTGACTGCATTGTTACACTATTAAGTTCAGGAGCTGTCCTCAATCTCTCCCCCTCCCAAGATGTAGTCTGTGCAGTTTGTTTAGAAAGTTGCATTATCATCAATAGTGTATAACTTCTACTACACTGCACATTAACCCTTTCTCATGCAAGATATGGATGCTGTGACAGCTTTTGTAGCACAATTGTCAAGTTATCCTTCCCAAAGCTAATTTTCTAAAACAAGTATGAACCCCACCCCAATTTACTCTGTGGGGTATATTTACTAAAGTGAGAGTTTTTAGAAGTGGAGATGTTGCCCATAGCAACCAATCAGATCTAGCTATTCTCTTCTAGAAGGTGCTAGTTAAATGTTAAGTACAATCTGATTGGTTGTTATGGGCAACATCTCCACTTCTAAAAACTCTCACTTTAGTAAATATACCCCTGTGACTTCTATTTCAGTTATATAAATATTCTGTACTGTAGGTTTGGTTCATGTTTTGGACCAAAAAAAAATTAAAAATCTATATATGAAGTGTGCCTGTGCGTATTCCTCTACAGATTTTTTACTTTTAATAATATATAGTAGAGAAAAGACATGCACACCAAAGCTGGGGAGACTCTTGGCCTTCACCCCACCCTCACAGCTCAGTGCCTGCTACAGAAGACATGGACTGAGCCTTACCTGTCATTACGCCCGAGCTACTGTAGTTGTTTGTGTTGTTAAATATGGGTGTGGATGTTCCTGGAGATACTCATGTGACAACAAAATCCACATAGTCTAGTATTTTTGCATAAAAGTACATTTATTAAACAACAAAAGCCAACACACTAAAAACATTCAAGAAAGAAGTGAAACAAGTGCTTATTTTTTCTAGTTGGAAAGTGTACTCCTGCAATGGATCTTCTTTCCTTGGAGAGGTTTTGGAATATGCTTCTCCAGACTAAATAAAGTCCAGAAAGGATATAAAACAAGTAATGATATATTACAGGTGATGTCAAGGCAACATTAAAGTGTAAGTAGCTTGCCCAAGTTCTTACATGTTTCATCCTAGATGGACTTTATCAGGGGGATGCTGAAGTGGTCAACTGTGTCCTTTATATTTCCCTACTAATTAATCTTAATTTGTGTCCATCTTATAAATCAGGGAACTAAGAATATGATCACAGTACCTTAGGGTCGTAGGGAAGGATGTGCGAGCATTGCTGTCTCCCAGGACACTGGGTACCTTATACGTGCCGCTGCACAGAATCAACAGTCTTAATAGGGTGAAAGTGGGAGGTGTGAAGATAACTGTCAGAGACAAGGATTTCTGACATGGTGTACAGAATGCCAAGTCGAACAAGAAAAAGGACAGAATACTGTCAACCAGTAGTGCGTGTAAAGATGAAAGAGAAAAAAACAATATGCCATAATATTTGAATATTAGGTACCATAGGCAATCAGCACTTAGGTATCGTTACGATCCTATCAGGTCCCGGAAGCCTTAAGTGACCTCTTAGAATGGTGGACAGTCTGCCATTGATCTTGTCAAGATATGTCAAATGGTGGATCAGTGGCCCTGACAGTTAGGGATCTCAATATTGTTAAGGTCTAGGACTGAACAGAAGTCCTCAACCTCAGAAGGTACCTGAAGGTAGACCAGATTCTTTATGGAAAGAAGTTGAAGATTGAATGAAAAGCCCTATCAATACTTAAGATCTTGTTTGTAGAGTTCCTCAGTCAGGGGTTTTAACAAACAGTGCTGCTGAAGTGTACACCAAAAAAAAGATCCTAGAATAGCTTATTATCATTGAAGTCCACACCATCTAGGTAGTGCACTTTCCTGAGTATATTCTCCTTTTGTGAAAAGTAACTGAGTCCACAGATCACACAACAAAGTTGGTCCCCAGCTGGGCCTTTTGATCAAAGAGCCCTGTGCGCCCTGTGGAACTCAATGCAATTGTTCAGGTCTAGCTGTAAGATCTCCCTGAAGTTTTTGTTAAGAGCATCATCAAGGCCAGGTGTGAGAACATCCACGGAAAAGCCCCTTATGATGATGTTATGAAGACCTCCATTGTCCAGTGCATACATTTTTGACTGCATAGCCCTCATCTCAACAGCTTGTTGTGCCACTTGCATGAAGTTGTGAAAGAAAACCATCCAAAAAGTATTTTTACTCCTCCAGAGTGGCAACTTTTGCACCTAAATGAGTTATGTCAGAGTAGAGATTTTTGACACAGGAGAGAATCCTGCCAATTTTACTGCATAATGAAACCACTTAACTGGCGTGGTCATATGTAACATGAGGGTTGGGGAAGTGCAAAACACCCTCTAGCTATATATGCTTTTTTTATAAAATATTGAAATATATTTTTTAAAATACTTTTTAAACTTGATCATTTCTTTTTTTTAAAAAAAATGACAATTTCTGTGTGGTTTTGACGAGAAAAATTTGTCAGTTAAGTTGTTAAGGACCTGTGCATGGAGATCCTCTAGTTGTGGGGGTTGAGCCACTGTTGTAGGAGAGGCTGCAGGAGGAATTTCCTTGACTCAGCTGTTTAATAAATATTCAGAAAAGAGCCCAGATCAGATGAGATTGTGGCAAATGGTTATTTAGTGTTTTCTCTTCTATGGAACTCTCTTGTCCATCCCCTTGAGGGAGCCGGGTGATCTACTTAGTAAAGGAGCATGACTTGAATTTTTATATTAGACAAAATGTAAACAAGAATCCAGCGTTTCTACATCGAATGCTGCCAGCTACCTAGCAACTCTTGGGATACAAATATATACAAAGAACAGAAGAGGCCATTGGCACTAATGTATGTTGGAATATTAGCACAGTTGCATAACAGTAAAACATATATAAATGTTGTAAAATGTAATACCTGAAAACTATTTTTGCTTTTGATCTTCTTAGATGTTAATGAAAAGCTCACGAGATAGAAAGAAAAGATATAATTAAAAATGAAAATAATTTAACAGTAATTAGTTAATATCACCCTTCAGCGTTTATCATACCAAAACACACAAAAGTGCACACGTAAGTCCACTCTGAAAAACGTACCATAAGTGGGCATGCATTGTCTCTCTGTGGACACCCTTTCAAAAAGCATCACTTACATGAAATGTGTCATGATGTATAGAGCACTTAGTAAAAAAACAGAAGCACAACTAGTAAACTGCTATTAACTATTGTGGTGGTTGACAAAGATCCCAAAATGTGCAGTTACAAATTCCAAATGTATTTCAAGGATATCAGTGTACACTCGATGGTTCACAATAAAAGTGTTCAACGCATACCCCAAATAACTAATGCACTATAAGCACATCTAGTGCACTTTATAACACATTTTTTTGCAAACATTTGGCTAAAAAGCACTCACAATTAAACAAACTTAACAGCAATAACAGAATGGTCCCCCTTATGTGGAGAGTCCAGCTCCCTACCGGAAAAGCACTCTTAAAAGGCACATCAACAACGGAGTCTGTCTACTGACTACTTGGAATTCATGACAACTGATTTGAGGGATGATTATTTAGCAAACTCTATATAAGAGTTACAGTTGGTGGGTTTAATGTAGTTTTTTGTTAATACAAAGTACACCCTTCCTCCATATAATTAGTTGAATCCCAAAAAATTACACTACTGTTGCTGATTTGAAAGGCAAGATCAATGTTCCTACTATTGTTATTAAAGGTGGAAACAGAAAGAGGAGAGAATACAAAGAGAATATAATCCATGACACAGATTCAGGATATTAGACTTGCCCAAACAGGTGGCCACTGCATATGGAGTGTGTCTACCAGGGTGACATGAATAGGCTTAGTTTGGGGCGAGTCTGGTACCCATTGTTGTTTGTTACATATAGAACTTCTCTTAGGAGATACTTGCAAGAATTAAATCTCTTTGTTTCTCTTCCTGTTCTTCCTGATCTTGTAGATTCTTTGTGTAAAATATACTGTATTATCATATGCCACCATGTAACATCTGTGGTAATTAGTAATAGATCAGGCTACCGAGTGATCTATTCCAATTTTTAATTACACCAATAGTGTTCTTCAATTATGCTTTAGTTTTTGTAACCAAAGGTTGTAATAGATGATCCAAGTAATGTGACAAATTAGAAGTAAGGAATTGTGTACCAGTGACAATAGGTCAACCGGGAGGGGTTATTAATATTTTGGTGGTCCTTAGGTAAAAAATAAAGGAATAGATGGTTTCTCAATCTTAATATATTTATGTTCTGGGTCTGTAAGGATTTTTCGGTAGTATAAAGTTCTAATAAATTATTAAAAATAAATTATTATTTGACCTAATAATCTACTCGTTGTAATCCTCAATACCAAAAAATCACAACCCCACCCCCTTTGTCTGATGGTTTTATTGTTATTTGTTTATTACCTTTAAGAGACATCCTTTCATTTTTGGTTAGATTTAATTAATTAATTTTTTTTATACACTATTTTCTATAGCAGCTATAGCAACCAGGATAGTTAAACAAAAATGATAGTCCAAAAAGATGCTGATAGGGGGAATATGGCATTGTACATAGTATGAAAATGGACAAACAACTGTTTCATTGGGAATGAGTATGATTGACCACCGGATGTGAGCTGGCAGTTCAAATCCCAATGCCGGCAGACCGATGGAGGAGATCCCGACAGGTAAGTTTACTATTCCTAACCCTCTCCCCCCTAACTCTAACCCACCTTTAGGGGTGCCTAACCCTAACCTCCCCCCTTAGTGCCTAACCCTAACCTTCCCCCATTAGTGCCTAAACTTAATCCCCCCTCCCCGCACCCTAAACCTAATCCTCACCTCCCCCCTTAGTGCCCAAACCTAACCCCCCCTTCCCCTAGCCTAAACCTACCCAGGGGGTCTCTAAACCTAACCCCCCATCCCCGGCTACGTGGATACTTACCCTCGGCATTGGACGATTGGTCCGTCGTCAGGATTAACATATTTCAATGCCTATGTTAGATCCCTTGCCGGGATTACACTGTCAGTATTGAGACCGGCGGACATGCGTCCACCGGTCTCATAACTACATACAATTTTATTGCTGTGTTATCACTAGTGTAACACAATAAAGGTAATTTATTATTACAGTTTAGTCTTGTTATTCATTTGTCTGTTCATTTTCATGCTGTTTTCACATTGTACAGCATCATACTCCTCTTACCAGCATTGTTTTCCTTTTTTTCTTTTTTGCTGAATCTTGCTTCCCATGCCCTAACTAGTTTCCCTATCAAATTTGGTGACATTCTGGTTGTTAAGGTGCCTACACATATAGCAATGTGCTCACGATTAGTCGATGTGTACGATTTTCCTTGCAACCCTCCCCGTCAGTTCTGCACACGATTTGATGTCCAATCTTCATACGATCTCTCCTGCATCCAGAGTTTTTACAGTTCATCGCTTCATAGATTGTTAGATCTGCCCTACCGCAGGGCAGATCTGATGATGCGATGTGCGACCAGTGGGGACGCGCATCGTGATCGTGAGTGGGCATATTTTACATAATTTGTCATCACAATTCATCGAAATCGGCCAAATCGTGTAAAATATCGCTATGTGTGTAGGCACCTTTAGATCAAGTACTAATGGCTCTGAGTATAGGAAATTTAATTATGGCCACTGTATGTGTATGTATATATATATATATATATATATACAGTATATATATATAGTGTATATATATATATATATATATATATATATGTAATCAATCCAGCAGACTTCACTCACGTTTTCCAAGCAGCGAATTCAGGGTGCTCCATTAGAGACATACAAGTCCAAAAATACACAGAATGGAATGGGCACTCACGAGTCGATAAGAAGATGTTTTTAATAACCCACAAGTCACATTTGTTTATTATTTAGTAATATTAATTATGATATACTTTGTTTATATATAATATCTATGTAATTGATTAATAGTCTTTTGACATTGTATTTTGTGTTTATTTGTGTCTTTTCTAATATTTTGTTTTTAATTGGGTTGTTGATATTGGTTGCTAGGCAACCCGTTGTTCTCACTAGTTTGACTGGCGTGCGCTGATGACTCTTATGGCTGAGAGTCATGTGATCGGAGTATACTGCTCCATGTGTGTGCACTTAGCCGGCTTGGAAAGCGGGCTGGTGACATCATGAGTAGTGGCCAGGGCTGGTCTGGGCGCTTTGCCTGTAGTGATTGCGCACGCTGGTGTACAGGTGAGCTTACTTATATCATGATCATTAAGGGTATATATGTCTGTGTGTTTGTGTATGTATTTTGTGTACTGTTGTCCCAGAGGGAGGGGGGTTACCCCGAAACGTCGGATTATTAAAGGACCGTTTTAATCTTCAAAGAAGTCTACTGAGTGCCGTCCATTCTGATGTATGTATATATATATATATATATATATATATATAATCAATCCAGGAGACTGCAGTCACGTTTTCCAAGCAGCGACTTCAGGGTGCTCCATTAGAGACAATCAAGTCCAAAAATACACGGAATGGAATGGGCGCTCACCAGTCGATAAGAAGATGTTTTTAATAACCCACAAGTCACATTTGTTTATGTGACATGTGAGTTATTAAAACATCTTCTTATTGATTGGTGAGTGCCCATTCCATTCCGTGTGTATATATATATATATATATATATATATATATCTATACAGTCAGGTCCATAAATATTGGGACATTGACAGAATTTTCAAATTTTGGCCTCTATTCACCACCACAATGGCTTTGAAATGAAACAAACATGATGTGATTTAACTGCAGACTTTCAGATTTAATTTGAGGATAATTACATCCAAGTCAGGTGAACGGTGTATGAATTACAAAGGTTTCTATATGTGCCTCCCACTTTTTAAGGGGTCAAAAGTAATGGGACAAACTAAACAATCCTAAATCTAACTTTTAATACTTTGTTGCAAATCCTTTGCAGGCAATTACAGCCTGAAGTCTGGAATGCATAGACATCACCAGACACTGGGTTTCATCCCTGGTGATGCTCTGCCAGGCCTCTACTGCAAATGTTTTCAGTTCCTGCTTGTTCTTGGGGCATTTTCCCTTCCGCTCCTCCCCGTACATTCAATGGTGGAACCTCCTCACACCTCCTCTCGCCCTGCCGCTGCTGCATCCAAAAACGGGGAGGAGCGGAACCAAAGTGATTGTTTCAGAATTCCGAGGGCACACTTGATAAAGTTATCTGTCGATTTTGGGATTCTTTTTGAGAACGAGTACACGCTGGCTCCACACTAAGACCCCTGATGTGCCTGTTTTTAATTGATGAAGGTACTTGAAATACTTATCTTGAAAATTCAAATATTTCTAAAATTCTACACCAGAGAGCGCCTTTTCTCACTTCCTTTTTTATATATATATATATATATATATATATATATTATATTATATACTATATATATATACTAGCTGAACTACCCGGCGTTGTCCGGGTTTATATCTTCAAGATATTAAATTTTATTATGTTATGTCATCCAAATCCAGCCAGTGGAAGGCCTAGAACAGGCTCCCTTTGTCAAAGTACTGCCAAGCACAGTAGGCATCCCAGACCAATTGCCACTGCTCTGTGAAGTTTTCATCCAAATCCATCCAGCAGAGGACCAGAATAGGCTCCCTGGGTCAAAGTTCTGCCCAGCATACTCCAACAGAAGGTCTGACCATGACCTCAACCCCTTAATATGTCTTCTAGGATCCAATGTTACCACTTTATGAAGCTTTTTGCCCAAATCCATCCAGTGGAAGGCTCAGAACAGGCTCCCTGGGTCAAAGTTCTGCCCAACTTACACCAATGGGAGAACCAACTGGGACCTTAAGCTCCCTAGTATATCTTCTTCGATCCAATGTTACCACTATGTAAAGTTTTCGTCCAAATTATGTGATGTTGTCCAAATCCATTCAGTGGAAAGCCAAGAACAGGCTCCTTGGATCAAAATTCTGCCCGGCACACTCCGCCATGCAGTCTGACCAGGACCCAACCATTAGGCTTCCCAGACCAATTGTCACCCCTCTATAAAGTTTTCATCCAGGTCCAAGGCCCAGAATAGGTTGCCCAGCATTCCCGGGTCAAATTCTGCCCAGCATACACCAAACCCCTAGTATGTCTTCTGGGTTTCAATGTGAACTCTGTGAAGTTTTTGTCCAATTCCACCCAGTGGAAGGCTCAGAATAGGCTCCCCGGGTCAAAATTCTGCCCAGTGTACACCAACAGGAGATCCGACCGGGACCCTAACCCCCATAAAACCTGGGCAGGATCCAACTGGACTACCTACAGTTGTTTTCAACCCAATCTGTGCAGGGGAGTCCAAATGCATAACCGGACAGAGAAATAAATAAACAAACAGACCAATGAATATGGTAGATAGATTGATAGATAGATAAATAGATAGAATTATATGTATATAGGGATGTAGTTATGAGACCGCGTACTATCGGGGAGGGTGGGGCTACAAAAAGGGAGGGTTAGGGGTAGAAGGGGGGAGGGTAAGTATACTTACCCGACCCCTGTCGGGATACCAACCATCGGGATGCTGCTGTCGGTGTTCTGACAGGAGGCATCCCGACAGCCAGCATTACATACCCATTCTATATATATATATATATATATATATACTTTAGGGATGAGCAGGTTCAGATTTCCGCAATCCGAACCCCCCCAGGCCCCCCACCCGATCCGAGCCAGGAACCGAGTCAGGCTCGGAACTGAGTTCAAGGCAAAACATCATCATCCAGCTGTCAGATTTTTGACGGGTTTTGGATTCTATAAAAGGTCCCGCGATCGCCGCTGTTTTTCATTCCGGCTGTGGACCGTGCAGAGGGAGGGAGCTGTTGGCTAGTGTTGTTGTGTGATACTGCATTGTGTGATACATTACATACTGGGCTGGCTGGCTATTGTGAAGAGGTTGGCTGGCTACTGTTGTCCATACATAGGGGCTGGCTGTTGTCCTGTCCATAGGGGCTGGCAGAGGGAGGGAGCTGGGAGCTGTTGACCACTGTACTGATGTTATGAGATAAAAATAAATACAAATGATAAACTTAGTAGTACACTAACACTAGTATATACATTACAATACTGGGCTGGCTGGCTACTGTGAAGAGGGAGGGAGCTGTTGCTGATACTGGCTGGCTACTGTTGTCCATATAGGGGCTGGCTTTTGTGCTGTCCATAGGGGCTGGCTGGCTGTAGTGCTGTGTTCAGGGGGTGCTCGTTCTTCATGGGTGCTCTCTTCACCTACCACTACCAGTGTTAAAAATATATATATATATATTTTTTTTTTTCTGTGTGCGTCCGTGTTAGCCAGCCACACCTGTCATCTGCGTAGGAGGGGCTGCTGCTCAAAAATACAAATACATTTTTACAGGTGCTGTCCTGTGTGTTGTGGTGTAGGCCTCTGCCCTTCTTCAATTTTTACAGATGCTGTCCTGTGTGGTGCCATGCTACGCTGCCCAAAAATACAAATAATTTTTACAGTTGCTGTCCTGTGTGTTGTGGTGTAGGCCACTGCCCTTCAAAAAAAACATACTTTAAAAAATTTACAGGTGCTGTCCTGGGTGTTGTACGCTGCCCTTCATCAAATACATTTTTACAGGGGTTGTACGCTGCCCTTCATCAAAATAATTTTTACAGGGGCTGCCCAGTGTGTTGTACACTGCCCTTCATCAAAATAATTTTTACAGGGGCTGTCCTGTGGGTTGTACGCTGCCCTTCATTAAAATAATATTTACAGGGGCTGCCCTGTGTGGTGTAGGGGTACGCTGCCCTGCGCCCTGTGTATATTCACTCCAAATAAAAAGGTTATTTAATTCATCCAAATAATTTTTACAGAGGCTGCCCTGTGTGGTGTAGGGGTACTCTGCCCTTTGCCCTGTGTGCCGCTTAGCATAGTCATCCATCTACCTCGGTGCAACCCTTTGGTCTAAAAACAGTATTGTGAGGTGTTCAGAATAGACTGGAAATGAGTGGAAATTAATGTTATTTAGGTTAATAATAGCATAGGAAAAAAAAAAAAAAAATTCTGTGATTTTAGCTGTTTTTATGCTTTTTTCCCAAAAAATACAGATCCAAAACCAAAACACAAAACACAAAACCTGGAAGGGTGGTTTTGGCAAAACCAATCATGAGCCAAAACGCTAAGAAAGATCCGGATCCAAAACCAAAACACAAACCACGAAAAGTGGCCGGTGCACACCCCTAATATATATACAGTATATAATATATGTGTGGTATGTGTGTGTCTGTTTAATAGCAAAAACACACTACTATTTAAGTCTTATAATATTAGGAAATACAACAAACTGAACATGTTTTTTGCACATAATAGACATCAACTTTAGTGTGACCATGATTGATGACATGTATTGAAATCATTGTTCAGTTACTAAACTATAGCTATTCTTGAGTTCTTGCCAGCGTAAATAATATTGTCACAAATCTTCTATATCACTAAAACCAAAAAATCTTCCCCATTATACACCAACTGGAAAATCCCTTTGAAAACAAGAGTATATATTCTGCATTGTATCCACCTAGTATATGATATATAAGATGCATAACCATTTAGTTTGCATTTAAATGGTGTTTGCACAACCAAATCTGTGGATGAATGCCTGCATGTGTAAGCCTGCATGCCATCTATTCCAGTACTTGATGTATCTTGGTGTGAGAGCCATGAAATATCAATCATATTGTCATGACCACAAGAGAGCCCATTATATGTTTGAGGAAGCTAATTTTAATTGTTATTTTCAGTTAATTATGCTATAGAATATGTTCCTGTTAATAAAATATTAGAGCTAGAAAGTAATGTTTAGAACCGAAAACCGGTTTAGTGAACCACTACAGATCCTGGCACTGTTAATTATTAAGACTCTTGGATAAGTACCTGCTACAAATAAATAGTAGGGTCAAGTTAAACCCAAAAAGATCAATGTGATCTCAGAAAACATGCCTCCTACCTGATAATAGAGAGCATTACGTGTTCCATACGGACTTCTGGTATCTATATAGAAACTTAGAAAGTAATGTTTTGTTAACATTTATATTGAAGTTATTAGCATATCCTGAATGTTATGCACAGACAGCAGGTTTCCTCATATGAAGCACCAACTGCTAGGTAATGGGCCTCATACCACTCTCCAGAGTATTTTTATGTCACTTGGATAGTGAGTGCTCAGTAGACTGTAGGTTAATTTTTTCAATAACATTTAGGGCCTGATTCAGAGTTGGGAATAGAGAGAGAGATAGCTCTTAACTGTGTACCCATCTCCGGTATAGAGGAGCCTTGACGTTGGCCCGGCGCTTAATCATATATTTGCAAATGTATGCAACTAATACCTCTGAATTTCTATTATCATGTAGAATTCAAGTATTGTTGCTATTATTGCTGCAGTGTGCTTGAGGGAATATCCCTTTTTTTCTGTGTAAACCCCGCCCTTTACAAGCACCTGGGCAATATCATTAAGCTGATGTGAGCGACCACCATACTTTCTATTTGCAGAAATATTCTGCAATAGGCTACAGATGAAATGGCGAATGTCTTGTGCTTTACTTTGAATTCTTATAACAATGCAAAAAGATTATTATTGTGGCTTTAAAGGAAAGGGATCCGGTCTAAAGATCTACAGTAGAAAGATAAACAATTTCTAGATATATGTGAGAGGTAGTGCGGTGCAGTGCCTGCTGCCGTGCAGGTGTACGTCTGTTCCTTACCTTGCGTCGCACCCTCTCACCTTCAGGCCGTGTGTTGAACAGATGGTCCTGGAACTTCCAAATAGAACACGGACACGATGACCTAGGGGGAAGGAGACGAGGTGAGTACCGTCCTTCCTCACGTCGACCGACGCGCCCTACCGAACCGAGGGATAAATTCAGGTTTTAAGTGAAGATCATCATTGGCACTTTTGGCCTCAGATCCCGAATTTTCACCTATCGGTACTCACGCACCAGGTGAAGATCTGTCCTTGCACCGGTTTGCAAGGTTCACCGTCCGCCCAGAAGGAAGGAAAGATAGGTAGTGACAAACAAACAGGGAGAGACAGTACACACAGATATTTCTCACCGTGTCCATTCCTGCGCTTCGTCCGCTCACTCGCCTACAGGTCCCTGTAAGGAAATACACAACACAGCCGTGCAGGGCCTAAACCTATGTCACGCAACTACACATACTAAAACGACATAGCCCTCAACCTACAGTGTGTGTAGTGCGACAGATATAACAATAACTAAACTTTTGCCCTGCACAGAACACCAAACGCAGACTATAAGTATACAAGAGCAAAACACGGTGCTGTCCCTTTAAATGCCTGCTTCCTACCTTTCCAGAGCTGGCCAGCTCCTCTTCTCAGTGACTGGGGAAACACTACCTCATTGGTGGGAGCCGTACAGCTCTCCACCACTGCTCACACCTCTAATCATCTGCCTCTCTATATTAGTGCTGCAACTAAAGGGCTCAGGGCCCTGGGCCTAATGCCCAGGGTCTTACCAGCAGCTCAGGCCTAGGTGCCTGCCAAACGGTGGGCTCTGGTAGTGGCTGGGCCTAATGCCCAGACCACTTTTTATGGGGCTCAGGCCTATTTGCCTGCCTATCTGTGGGGCTCATTTAGCGATCTGGGCCTAATCCCCAGACCACCTTATACTTTGGGTGGCTTGGGCAGTTGCCCGCCTACTTTATTGACTAATGGCCTGGGCCTAATACCCAGGCCACTTACACCTACTTAAGGGGAAATCCTGTTATGGGGCCTAATGCCCGCTACTGTGCCTCGGGCCTTGTGCCCGACTAATTACCCATGGGCCTAGTGCCCGACAACGTTCCACGGGCCTAGTGCCCAACATCCCTGGCGGTCTAGGGAGGGGGGTATATGGTGGGCCTCACAGAGGGCCTACCTGCTACGTTGGAAGAGGCTGCTGGGGGGAACTTCGTGTAGCTCTTTACTTCCCACCCCCGCAGTCCTCTCCGGTCCTCAGCCGCATCCTTCGGCCGCTGGCCCGTCCTGGCCAGCGGCGCCGCCTCTTCTTTTCTTCTTCCAGCCGGCGCCGCCTGTCTTCTGGCCTCTTCCGCGGCCACCGCCCCTGTTGACACGCCGATCTTCCGCTCTTCTGGAGGTCTTCTCTCCTCCCTCTCCGCTGCCGAACTCCCTTTTCCCGCTCGGCGCCGTCTAATACAAGACGGCGCGAGTGGGCGGGTCTATGACGCGGCGCGTCCGCCTCCTATTGGCTGCTGGCCCACGAGCCAGGATTGGCTCGCGACCAGAGCCAAACACCCGCCGCACGGAGCGCCGCGCCCAACGCTTGACCGGTGCTGGGAGCAGGTACTCTGTCCCAGCGCCGGCTACCCGCTGCTTCTTGGCTGCCGGATGCCAAGCTCCGCTGAGCTTGTGCCCGGAGCCAAGCTTCTCCCGGCGCCACAATACCGCCGGCACTGATGAAAGGGACCAGGTGGTCCCTTCACCAGGTGCCCGCGGCATCTGCACATCGCTAGGGACATCACTGTCCCAGCGCCGGCAACGGATGTGTCACGCAGAGGACACAACCCCTCTGCCTGCCCCTGCAACTCTGCTGATGCTGGGATCAAACACTTGATCCCAGCACAGCCTTCCACATATACACCAGTTGTTAGACAGTCAATAGGTCGACAGGGACAAAAGGTCGACATACTGAAGGTCGGTAGACATGTAAGAAATTTGACGTGTACAAATGGTCGACATGGTCAAAAGGTCGCCATGAAAATGGTCTCCATGAAAATGGTCGACACATGATTTTTTTGTTTTTTTAGAGTTAGGGTTAAGCATCCGGAGGGAGGGTTAGGGTTAGGCAACAAGGGGAGGGTTAGGGTGAAGATTAGGGTTAGAAAACTTAAAAACCAATGTGTGACCATTTACATGTCGACCTTTTGGCCATGTTGACCTTCTTACATGTCGACCTTTAGCGTTTCGACCTTTTGTTCCTGTCAACATATTGACTGTCTAACATCTGGTGTCTATCTAGACATTGTCTACCTTTTTACTGTAGATCTTTCAATCCATATCCATAGGAAATGTGTGCACTAAAACAAGTGAGATTCCCTTGCAGAAACTCCCGCGATGTATCAGCTCACAAGGTTCATGGTGACAGGGACGGATTAAGGTCTGTGGGGGCCCCTGGGCAACAAACATGTGGGGGCCCCTATTAAATGTGGCAAACTAGGGGTTATGCGCAATGTGGACCTTATGCAGAGCCCCCAGTAGTGTCAGTGCCCGCAGTGGTAGTTCCCCGTATGCAGTGCACCCAGTAGTAGTGCCCCTTATGCAGTGCCCCCTATGCAATACTCCCATTAGTAGTGCCCCCAGTAGTAATGCCCTCTGTAGTTGTGCCCCAAATAGTAATGCCCCCCCAGTAGTAATTAGGCGTGTGCCCAATAGTAATGCCCTAGTAGTAATGCCCCCTGTATAAATCCCCCAGTAGAAATACCCATGTAGTTGTGCCCCCAATAGTAATGCCCCCAGTAGTCATTCCCCATTTAGTAGAGCCCTCTGTAGAAATGCCCCCAGTAGTAATGCCCCTCTATTAGTGCCCCAATGCTAATGCTCCCTCTCTAGTAGAGCCCCCAATAGAGATGCCCCCTGATTAATGCCCCTAGCAGTAATGCTTCCCCCGAGTAATGTTCCCAGTAGTAATTCCCCCCCAGTAATGCCTAATGCACCCAGTAGTAATGCCTCCCCCCTCCCCGAGTAATGCCCCAGTAGTGATGCTCCCCCTGAATAATGCCCCCCGTCAGTAATGCCCCCAGTAGTAATGCCTCCCCCACCCCGAGTAATGCCCCAGGTATAATGCTCCCTCCCGAGTAATGTCCCCTTTAGTAATGCCCCCCACCAGTAATGCCCCCGGTAGGCTGCTTGCACTAAAAAAAATTAAAAAAATAAAGGCCCTCATTCAGACCCGGACGCAAGTGGCCGTTCGTACGTTCGGTGTACGTAAAAAAATATGTAAATTCAAGCACTCGCTCGTATTTTCGAACGCAGCTAAACATCCTCCCCAAACTCTACCGACCCCTCCTCTAACTAACGAGCGTGCCAAATAGCGAGCGTACATCCCCGAAGTGGCTTGAAGGGAACGCACGCACAAGTACAAACCGGAAGTGGGACTGTCAGATTCCGATTACCTGCTCCTTTTTTCTGCCTACCTCCCTCAATCGTATCATGCCAATCAATTAGCTTAATTGGTTTTTTGTTTTTTTTGGGACAATGCAATAAACTTTAATCTTGTCCGTGTTTGTGTTTACCCGCAGAATACGTACGGCTTAAACATTCGCTTTTATTTGTCAAAATACATGTTAGAGCCAATTAAACAATTGTTCTATTAGTTTTATTTGTTTTTAACCACGCATATTTTCCTGGGTTCATTTCTTTATTTAAATTTGCTTACGCATGTCACTGCATCAAGCCTATCATAACTCTCAAGAGATTTCTGGCCCTGTCGAACACATGACTCATACACTAACCAATAGAATTGGTCCTGTTAATTACCCAAATACATTAGCCAATCAAATTTATTTTCGGGTCTTTATTAAAAATGATTTTTAACAAATACACCATTGCCATCATGAGAGCCTCGGCATTCACCAGGCGCGAGCTGCTGGTGTTAACCGAGGTGATGGATAGGCGGATCACCAGCCAGCCTACACCCATCACAAATCGCGAGAAGCGTTCCGCATATGCGGAGGTACGTGGCCGCCTGCGTTCCTTCAGCTCACGCCGCCAGATCGGCCAGCTGGAGCGCAGGTGGTCGGACCTGCAACGGCGGACGCCCCGCTTGCTGGCATGCTTTCGCATGCAGATCGCGGAAAGTAAGTTTTTGGGACTGTGGTTTTCATGTTTATCTTTGTGGCCCTAACTGCGTGTGCATGTTTTCATGTATGTCCTATTTATTCATTGTACTCATATCTGCATGGCCATGTTTTCATGTATGTGCTATTTATTCATTGTACTCATATCTGCATGGCCATGTTTTCATGTATGTCCGATTTATTCATTGTACTCATATCTGCATGGCCATGTTTTCATGTATGTCCAATTTATTCATTGTACTCATATCTGCATGGCCATGTTTTCATGTATGTCCTATTTATTCATTGTACTCATATCTGCATGGCCATGTTTTCATATTTGTGTTGTCATAAATTAGTGTTTAACTCGGTTTTGGTTGAAACTAACCACAATTTGTTTCACATCTTTTAGGGGCACAGCGAAGACTACGGCGTCATCGCCATCCAAGACGGCGCTCTCGCCCACTCTCCTCAACCCCAAGCCAACCCTCCACACCCCCAAATTCTCCTATTTCCCCCTCCTCCCCAGCCTGCCCAGACCCTGTGGAGGATATTTCGGGGCTCCTTCCCCTCCATCCCAATTCCCCCTCTCCTCCAACCACCCCTCTTCTAACTACCCCCTCCCCTGAATCCCAAATCACCCCGCCAAGGTCGTTGGGGAATGGAGGTACCTCCGAGGAGGACGAGGGAGTGGCTTCTGGAGCGGCCGTTATTTTGAACGGTATGGGGTTTTTTGGGGGGTTTTTTTTGCCAAAAACTGTTTGTATGTAATCATGTGTCGGTCCCTTTTTTTGTGTTTTTTGGCCGAATTTTTGGGAGTTTTCGGTTTGTCTTTACCTGTTACTGCTGATTTCACCATACACATATCACACCTGTCTGAATCTGATTTTTTGACTTGTAATTTTGGGGTAGACCATTTTGGGGGGCTTGGTTTTTCCGGTGTAATTCTGCTTTGGGGCACAATATTGACATTTTTGGGTAGCTTGGTTTGGCTTGTTTTTTAATGTGGTTTCATTATTGATGTATTAATCCCCACACTTTTCTAACCCACAGAGGAACAGAGGCGTATGGCTGAATTAGCCGGATGTGTGGGGCGGCTGCATGACCATGTCATCGGGCTGCTGGTGGTCCTTGACCATATGTCGGTCCTCCTTAGGAACCAGTTTTAGTTTTTTTTTTTTCAAAAGTTAAATAAATTACAAATTTAAACTTAACGTTCTGTCTCATTCCTTGTTTCCATATCAGAGATTGTTTACACTGACTTAAGTAGACTCTTCCAGCAAGGATTTGCAATTATTGTCACTAAGATTGTGTGTTATATTTTTTAGGAAAACAGGCACAAGAAACACCTAACAGTAACAATCTGATTGGCCTTTTTTGGTGTTGTACAAATTATATATTACTACATTTTACATGTTCCTATTTGGGGGGCAAGCTGCTTAGGCTGATATTACGAAGCCAACTGATTGTACAGGATTCCTTTGGGTGTTGGTTTGGACCCAGAAAACATCTTACATTTTAGCTCAACTTGCGTCATTACAGGCTTACCCCTTAGGCAAATGTAACGTGTGTGAACCTGGTTACACTTGCTTGTAATGGGCAAAAAAAGGTACAAAATTACACTCTCAAGACATTTATTCACAGCATAACTAAAATAACAAAGTGTTCACTCACAAACAAAACACACAGTGATAATCATAAATACAACACATACAACAAACTTTTAAAATTCCAACAAAAAATCAAGAACTGGTTGACGAAGGACCATGCCTACATGATTCCACAAATGTGGCGTTGCAATATGGGTTCCATAATATATTCCCAAAGTTTCCACATGAAGGTTTTTTTAGAGTAGCAGGAAGTAGTCATCGTTGGAGTCCCAAAGATTATGAAAACAAACAGAAGATGGAGAAAAAAACACAAAATAATTAGATGTTCTCAAACAATCCGTACCACGTTGTGTCTAAACACTGTTGTGTTGCCAATAATTACCTAAAATATCTGGCCACCACATCATCGCGTATGGCCCCCCCACATACTGACCTCCGACCAACCTCGGGGGGGCCATCCTCAGGTAAGGCATCCTCTGGCTGCATTGGGACACCACTCCTTATGGCGATGTTGTGAAATATCCCACACAGGACCACAATTTTCGAAACCATATCCGGCAAATACATGAGCTCGCCACCAGAGCGGTGGAGGCATCTGAATCGGCCTTTTAAAAGGCCGATACAGCGCTCCACCACTTGCCTGGTGGCTGTAAGTGCGGCATTAAAATTACTTTGTGGCCCTGGTGTGGGAGCCAAATAAGGAATGAGCAGCCAGGGCGTGCAAGGGTAGCCACTGTCTCCTGTGAAAAAGAAGTGACAACATCAGGATCACTGTGTATCAAGCTTAACATTGTTATGTACTAAAGGTCTCAACTTACCCAGAAGCCACGCATCACCAGCTTGTAGGTTGTTTAATTTGTGCCATATCCCTGATTGCCGGATGACGAATGAGTCATGTGCACTTCCTGGTAATTTTGCATTCAGGGACAGGATCTGGAGGGAGGCATCACATACCACCATTACATTCAGGGAGTGATAGTGTTTACAGTTGCGAAATATGGCCTCCAGCCATGCTGGAGGCTGAAGTGGTATGTGAGTACCATCCACAACCCCTATGATGTGTGGGAAGCCAGCTATTTGGTAAAAATTGGCCTTGGCCACACTAAGGGCACCCATATCCAAAGGCATTTGAATAAAATGATGGAGGTGCTTGAAAAGTGCCTCCATCACTGCCCTCAGGATCCGGGAAAAGGAGGATTGGGAGATGCCCGCCACTATTCCCACCGTTGTTTGAAACGATCCTGAGGCACAGAAATGTAACACCGCCATAAATTGCGTAAGTGGTGGTATTGCTGTAGGACTGTCAATTTGCCGCTCAAGATCACTCTCTATTAATGAGAGAGTGTCTATGATGATTTTGGGAGGAAGACGGTAGCGTCTTAAAACCTCATCATCGGGCATTCCAAAAAGGGTGACACGTGTTCGAAATATCTGGGGCCTTGCACGCCTACGATGCCTACGCCTGGGACGAGATTGAGGTTGGTCGGCTTCCGGGAGCATGGCCAGAACAATCCGACCCAGATAAACCTGAAATGGTAAGATTTGAATGTAAGACTTTTCCCCCCCAAAAAAAAATAGATTTTTACTTAGCTTGATGATACAATCCATTGATGCTTACATGCCGGGGTATTGTCATGATACGGGCAAACTGTAAATAATCACAATATAAAAATGCAACAATTTATACAGGGCATTTATGATTCAAAATTGGGTGCAAGACAAAACATAAAATGGGAGAAACACACATTTGCCCAAAGAGCAAAACGACATTGCGCAGACTACCTCAAATTGGGCCCAAATGTAAACCACAAATGCTAAAGGGAAAACACAACCAATTTAACGGGTCTAAATAAGCATTTAAAAATGCGCTAATTAGTTCGCAAATACCAGTCATAATAGAAACAGTTAAAAATGCGCTAATTAGTTCGCAAATACCAGTCACAATAGAAATAGTTAAAAATGCGCTAATTAGTTCGCAAATACCAGTCACAATAGAAATAGTTAAAAATGCGCAAATTAGTTTGCAAATACCAGTCACAATAGAAACAGTTAAAAATGCGCTAATTAGTTCGCAAATACCAGTCACAATAGAAACAGTTAAAAATGCACTAATTAGTTCGCAAATACCAGTCACAATAGAAACAGTTAAAAATGCGCTAATTAGTTCGCAAATACAAGTACAAAAATACGCAGATAGAAAAACACGAAATATTTGAAACATTTCTGACTAATAAAAACAAAGGTTACACGTGTAAGGTCAAACAAAGTTGCGTAAATACAAACATGAACATTTAATAACCAAGTGAAAAAATAAACTTACCAATAGATAATGTATATGTCTCCGGATCAAAAGGTCATTGGGGCAGAGCCAAAAAATACCTAACAAAGATGAAATTTGGATAAATTAACGTTCAAAAATTCAGGAAAAGAAGGAGACACAAATTGTCAAAAGTTAGACTGCCAAAAACGTACCAAATAAATAAACGCCAAAAAAAAAACACCAGAAAAAAAGCGAACGGAAAAAAAAAAAAAAATATAGCAAACAAAAACAACTCCCACAAACGCCAACTCCAAAACCCGCCAAAAATCAACTCCGACCAACGTAACCTCCAACAATCAACAAACGACACCTCGACTCGAGACGCCCCAAGCCATAAATAGTGTTTAGTTTCCCGCACAAATTAAGGAGGGATCATAGGAACGCACAATCAATGATGCGGCCGAAAAATAAGGACGCATGTATAAATACGTCACGAGCCAACCAAAAAGTTCTGGTGTATTTCTTGTTTGGAGCTAAGACATGGCTACAGACCAGGGAAACAATGGGCAACAGTCTGGCGGTAAGTATTTCCGGCATTTGGAAACAATGATTAATTTGAAACATAATATAGTGCAAGTTGTGAAGTTTACAATTCTCAACATTTAAACAAATAGGTGAGGAGGATGACATGGAAGAGGCTGCTGGGCCCAGTATTCCGGCCAAAGCTGGCAAAAAGAAAAGGCAGCCACAATTCACAAGAAAGGAGATGGAGGTTTTGGTTCAGAAGTGTGTGGACATCCTGCCACAGGCAGACAGGAATATGAGTGCAAGCCAGAAGTGGAGAATGTGGGAGGAGGTAGCCGTTGCGGTCAATAGGGTGGGTGATTTTGTCCGTCTAGCCCGGGATGTCAAACGGCGGTAAGTAAAAACTTGACCACCCAAAAAAAGTGGGGGAAAGAATGCATGAATAATGGCTACTTTTTCACCCACAGATGGCAAGACTTCAAATATCGCCTGAAACAAAAAATGGCTGACAGGGCTAGGCATGCAAGGGGGACAGGTGGGGGTCCCACCCCTGTGTCATTGGAGTTGAATGATTTAGAAGAGCTGGCACAGGGGTGTGTGCAGGCTGTGGAGGTGTTTGGCGTGTCCAACATGGATACGGACATGCCAGACTTTGCGGCTCCTCATGTTGTCCAAGGTAAATATTGTGATGTCACCAACTCTGAAATGTTAATGTGCCAATATGTAGATTCTAATGTGACTCTTTTCTCATTTTTCAAACAGAGACACAGGCGGATGAGTCTGCTCCAGAGGGGAGCCTTGGCCGCAGAATTTCTGCAGGGGAGGAACAAGTACATCCGGCTGAGGACCCTGCAGAAGCCAGTCCTGGGCAATCCCCCTCGCAGGCAGTGTCCCTCCTCACAGAACTCAATTTTAAATCGGATTTCCATACGGAGATTCTGCAGAGGATGGACGCCAGTCTGGTATGGGTGGCTGAGGCCCTGGAGCAAAATGCTGCGGCCAACGTGACCATTGGTCAGGCCCTGGCGGAAAATACCAGGGCCAACATTCGCATCGCCAATGCCCTGGAGCAGCTCGTTCGCCAGCACATGGTGGAGCCGACCTCCCTTCCTGCCGGAACATCAGGATCCTCCACCTTTGGCACAACATCAGCCAATCCTCCAAATGTGCCTAGCCCTGTGCCTAGTCCAGAGGCCACAACATCTGCCTCTGGACAGGCCAGCCCGATGACATCCCGGACCCGGTCTGGCGCCCACCCTCCCCCTGCCAAACGGGGGAAAAAACGTTGACAGCAATGGCTACTTTTCCCACACTCCTTCTGTGCTTGCCCCATATTCCTTTCTGGCCAAAACTTCCCTCTCCTTTCTTGTGAATTGTTTTTAATTTTTAGCTTTACGTTTCCATAACTTTTATGTTTGCACAATTATTACAATTTTTGGAATTAACACTGCAAAAAATGTTTGTGTAAAAAATGTGCATGAAATTGTTTTTTTTTTGCAATAAATTTGCCAAAAATGTATGACATTGTATTCTGACATTATTGTAGAAATGGTTTACATTTAATCCTGGCCCACAAGGCAAAAACGCGCAACACCAACATTTTACATGTGAAAAAAAAAGGGCTCTTTAAGGAACATTTTAAAATTTACATAAGGATGCAAATTCACCAGGCAAAAGCAAAATGGCCAAAAACACACAAACATGATGTCATTATTGTTACAATAGGCCAAAAACCAAATATCAACCCCAAAATAAACCCCCACAAATGTACGCAAATTGATTGTGTAATCCAGACATTAGCAGCTATGATTTCCACCTGCGTACGGTTTTGTGCTTACCCAAAAAGCTGATTTCAAAACACATACCAAGCCGGATTTCAATACAACACTAATTGATTTTCTGACAAGCCGTGATTAATCGATGCAACATCGTGGAGTGCCGGGACGGAGGAGAAGGCCATCGCCAATGTGGTCGAGTAATCCAGACCCTAAGCTGTGCGAGCATTTTGAAGGGAAAGAGGATCATCCAGTGACGTATGAGTTGGTATGAACACATTTGACGTTCGCATCTGATAATGTATGTACGCCCAAAAAACGCCTCGCCACGCCTGCGTTTTTCCATCTCCACCCCCGTCAACGCCCAAAAACGCCCTGTTCTGTCAATCACATTTGACATGTCACTTCCTGTACGCTATTTGACGAACGAGACAAAAAAAGCTCGCAATCTGCCGTACGCACATGCGCAGTGTTACACCGACGCATGCGCGGTTACTCAACATCGGAACGCAACGAGCGTACTGCTGTTAACGAATGGCTCTGAATCAGGGCCAAAGCTCATACCTACCTGAACCTTAGCCCCGCATCCGCTGCAGTCCACTCGGCTGCTCCTCCACACTATGGCAGAGACGTCATGACGTCTCTGCCATAGTGCTCTGCATGAGCCGGAAGCTGGAGCTCATGTGAGCTCAAGCCTCCGGCTGCCGCTGTGGGGAGGGAGCCAGGCGCCCGCTGTTTACAGCGGGCGCCTGGTAAAAGGAGCCTCCCTGCGGCGCCGGGGTTAGGTTGGCCGGAGGAGGCGGAACAGGTTCCGCCTCCTCCGGTCCACTTTAACCCCGATGGGTGTGGGGGCCCTTAACGTGTGGGGGGCCAGGGACGATCGCCCCTGTCGCCCCCCCGTTAATCCGGCCCTGCATGGTGACTTGAATCGGCCCCCTACAGTCCCACTTCTTTTCACATTTCACTTGGAAATTATATAGTCCTCTGGACATGAACTGATCCTTTAATGACTATTATTACAGTATGTTTTCCAGGAAGGCTAACGTCATAGTATTTTAAAAAAAATCCTTACAGTCTGTTCTACCTCAAAACCCTTTGAAACCCAGTGGAGCGCTATTTAATTTGCATGTACTGTAAAAAATTAATTATAATTTAAATAAACATACATATAAAACATAAGAATAACATTTCCATATATATTTATATATATATATATATATAATGGCAGTGGATCAGTATGTACCCATAGAATCTATTAATCCAACAATTAACTAATGGAATAGCATGCAGATGTCCACACTGTGGGCCTGATTCAGCAAGTATCGCAAAGAAGAGATTGCACGTACCTGGCTGTTGTGAGAATATGCTAATGAATGCATACGTTTGGCAATCACAACACAAGATGCAGATGCCCAGCACTACATAAAGCCAGCCAACCTCCCTTTACTCTATGCTTGATCAATACGCAGGCTAGCAAAAACATCGGTAACATCAGGAACTATCGAACCCATAACATAACTGTGGGAGCCCTAACCAGCCGCAGGATTGTGGCAGCTTCCTGTGTACATCGAGACGTACAGCAGCGTATGCCGCCACACAAGCTTAAGCCGTTCAGACGCACAGGCACGCCTGCATTTGCCTGATCTCATTCCGTCACCACACACAAACAGCACTTCCTATCAATCAACATCGGAGGTCTCCCTGTGCTAATTGCGTATGCCACGCGATCCCTTAATTGAATGCAATGTCTGGCTCGGGCATGCGCATTGAGACGCAAACACATGTGCAGAGAAGCAACATCGGCCAGCTGCGAGCGAATTCTTTCTTGCGATCCTTGCTGAATCAGGCCCAGTGTTTGTATATCAATATCCAGCAACAAATATCAACTCGCTAATAATTAAATATAGAGCCAGCAGTGGTTTAAACTCCTAAAATCTAGCAGCACAAAGATTAAAATTGCTCTGTACAAATAAATCAAGTTCAAGTGCTTGCAATGAATGTGTAAATTGCTGCTTTCTTGCCCTTTAATTGCACTGGGAATTGTATCCTCAGTGTTTTCCCCAGGGAGCCTAATGAACAAAAGAAAAAACATGACCACAGAGGTGACTGTAGCAACAGCGTTATTGTAGCTGATCAGCTGCGACTGTATATAGCAGGATAATTGCGGCTAAAACACTTATAATTCTGTGTCATAGCCGCAAGTAATAATGCCTGTGAATATTGTGTCCACTTTTATCCAGATGAACTCCGGTCCTAAGTATTGCAGTTGCTACTGTGTACAGTGGGATGACTGTGGCTGAGTATGGCAGGATGGCTGTGGCTATATGTAGCAATGATAGTCGCGGCTGAACAGAGCAAGGTGATTGCGGTTGAATTCTCGCAAGCTGTGACGGAGATACTCTAGCATCTTTAAACACTGCGCTGTATATAGCAAAATGCTTGTGGTTGTTGTAGCAGACTGGCTGCGACTAAATGCCTGCTGTAGCTGCGGCTGAGCTCCTGCTCCAAATCAGCGTATTAATGTGTATGTAGTCTATGGCCACTTGCAAGCTGACAGGCTCCATTCTCTAGTGCCACAGCAGTAACTTAAAACAGCGTCTTACTGTGGGTGAGTAGTGTCCACTGTGCAGGAATAGGTCACCGGTCATAGATGAAAAGGGGGTCCCGGTCACCATAAATGCTGCACGCCAAGTCTAGGTGCTGGATAAGCATGTCAAACAATGTTGTAGACTCAAAACCCTTTGACGGAGTGAAATGCCTCAGTCTGAGCTATTATATAGGACACTGTTGGGTGGACACCAGTTATAAATACGTGCTTGGGGTCTAGGTCTTATGGAAAGCATTTCAGCTTATACTGTTCTTCTAATTCACAGTGTCTCATTAGCCAGGTCATGCACTGTTTAAAATATTCCACATAACATTCTTCCATTTTTGGTGAACATGCTACAAGATTTCCCTATTGTGCGACAGACCCATAGACTCATTGACTCCCTGTTGATGCCCCCGTTTCTAAAGACTGTTGGATATTTCTCTTTTCTTACCCCCAAGCCACCCAAGGTCTCACTAAACATTCTATCAAACTGTCTACACACATTCTAACAGCCACTAACGGTATCATTTATCAACGAGTGATATTCTTGTTATCAAATGTTACTAATCTTAACTTTTGCACCAACAAATCAGCTCCTAACTGTCATTTTCAAACACATGACAGTTAGGAGTTGATTGGTTTGGGCACCATTTAAGATTAATACCGAGTATTAATAAGAATATCACTCGTTGGTAAATGTGGCCCTAAGTATGATATTGCCTCTCAATGAAAGCAGATTGACCATCCTTTCTTGTTGGCAGTTAAAAAACTACGTTGGTGTAGGAAGACAGTACATACTACCGCTGCTATAGATCAAACTTATTTACTAAAGTCAGGGCATTTTGGCTGTTTAAGTAAAGTCTAAATTGCCCATCCTGCCCTCCCTATGTATAACTTACCACTCATTCTCTTTTGTTTATCCTGTACCATCAGGTAGAATCTTTGCCATGCTACAACCATTTCTAGGTGATTTTCTTTCATTTATCAGTCTTGCAAGCTTCGCTGTCCTCCCCTGTCCCCATTTGTATTTATCTGTTCTGTAAACAATGAGTTTGACCATGTAACTTTGTTACTTTGTTTCTTTCTATCATTTACATGTGTCTATTCAGAAATGGTGAAATGAAGATATTTGAAGAATAAATAAAGGTTCAATCCATTTAGCAGCGTAAGATAACATCTTATATACAGTAACTGGAAAAAAAGACAGCACATTCATCACTGAATAACATTCTTAGGAAACAAGAGCAATCAGATGCCATCTTTTGTCACGCTAATCACTGAGGCAGAATGTGTATCCAGGTTGTGTTACATTATCTGATCTTTATGGTCTACTACATTCTTTGCAGCAATCAGTATAAGTAACTATTGGAAGTTGTGGATTAAGAGCATAAAGGCCAAGCCTCAGCTTTGGTCCCTATCTATTATGTAACAGGACTGCTGATACCTGTCTTTACAGGAACAGCTTTGTCACCAGCCACCCACACATACACGGACAGTAGTACACAAGTGCTTCAGCTGTTAGTTACTGTATATACTTAATCTCTATTGGCCATATCTCTCTGTGGGGTCTATTCATCATGACATAATTATCATTAGTGATAATTATGTTTTAAACTCGCTGCAAGTTTAAAAGATGTTTTGGAGGCATTCATCATGCCTCACTCTCAAAAGTATCACTTCTGAAAAACTGCTCTTTTTGCTGAGTCAGTTTTTCGTAAAGGTTATACTTTCCCCTGCAGCTGAGGTATCTACAAGGATGTCCTCACTGCTGCGTGTCTCTCTCCCCCCTCCTCCCTCACTCTCCATTCCCCGCTTATTAACACCCCCTGCCCCCTCTGGTGTCTGATTAAGCATCCGCTGCGGGTGCCTGGCGTACCCCCTCCTCCAGGTGTCCTTTGCAGCCCCCCTCCTAGCGGGTGTCCGATTTCCCCCCCACCCCAATTGTGTGTCCGATCCTCGATGATCCCCTCTCCCCCCGCCGCATCTTCTCCCCACCCGGGCTCACCTGTCTTCTCTCATGAGTCCGGGGCTCTGCAGTGCAGACACAGCAGGGAGGGATCTTAATAGATCTTAATAGATCCCTCTGCTGTGGCTCAGGCTGTCTTGTAAATCTTCACAGGCTGCCATCTAAACAGCAGCCTGTGAAGGTTATCGAGGGCTGAATGCCATCTGAAAGTGGCGTTCTGTTACACCATCAAGTTCCAAAAAAAATGCTTAATTTTCACATGCTTTTGTGAAAAACAAGTGATGATGAATAGGCCCTTGTATCTCTCTGTCTCCTGTCTATCTCTCTCTTCTTTCTGTGTGTGTATATATATATATATATATATATATATATGCTGGTCCATAAATGTGGGAGCACCCGTACAAAAAGGAAATGTGTAAAGAAATATTGATCCAGTGTCTACACATATGATATGAGAGTGGGGGAAAACTTTAGGGTATGTCACCAGTATGGCGGCCATCTTGAAGTCGGCTATCTTAGATCTTTTCAGTCAGGATTTTACTGGTTGCTCTTCCTCACTCAGCCAATGTTTTCCAGGCACGGTCCTTCTCAATATGCTTCCCCAGCCATGAGTCACAATGGTATGAGATGAATGTTGCATTATCTATAGTCTGGAAGCAGTACATAATGTCCTATATATTATAGACTGCATATATATTGGCCTGAAACCACCTTTGCACAGGGCAGAAATATTCATCAACCAACACCATTCACACTCATTGTGCTGGTGGTTTGTGATGTACAGTAAAGTGTGAATAATGAGGCTACCCCAGTTCATGCATGATGCCTACATACCAAATTTGTTGAAGGATTAATGCCAAAAGCATGGCTGCTGGGTATGTACAACATACAGGGGAATATCTATAATGGGTGCAGGGTGTGCGGGGCACACGGGCCCCTGGGTACAGGGGGGCCCCGCACCGCACACCCTGCATCCATACTATTACTTACCTCTCCGGAGTCCCACGTCGGCGCGGGGGTCCAGCGCTGTAAAAACAACTGGAAAATGGCCGCCACTGCCATTTTCCCATCATTTGCGCATGCGCAGTACAGGGAAAATGGCCACCACGGACATTTTTCAGGTGACCTTCGCATACTGTATAGACTGGGCGCACTCTAGTGCCCAGAGTCTATAACTCCAGCACTGGCCGCGCACAGCTCAGTGTGCTGCCGGCCGCCGGATAGAGAGGAGGGGGCCCGTGTCGGTGACTGCACACGGGCCCCCTCCTCTCTAGAAACGCCCCTGACAACATAATGTACTGTTAACTAATTCATGTTGTTTGCAATGCTTCGCATACAAAACCTGCTCTTTATTTTTTTAAATGCACTTTTGTTATTTTTTGGGGGACTTGGGGTATCGCTTACACTTCTGGCTGCTAACACCTCTGAATCCTGCCCATCACAGATATAATGAGACTCACAAAGCCATTAGATTTGTGATAGAATAAACATTTGGACTATTGAAGACCAGGTTCAGGTGTATTGTTAAGTTTGGCAGTATACAGTGCATCCGGAAAGTATTCACAGCGCTTCACTTTTTCCACATTTTATTATGTTACAGCCTTATTCCAAAATGGAATAAATACATTTTTGTCCTCAACATTCAACACACAATACCCCATAATGACAATGTGTAAAAAGTTTTTTTGAGATTTTTGCTAATTTTATACAAAGAAATGAACTAAGAAATCACATGTACATAAGTATTCACAGCCTTTGCTCAATACTTTGTTGATGCACTTTTGGCAGCAATTACAGCCTCTTTCTGAATATGATGCCACAAGCTTTGCACATCTATCTTTGGGCAGTTTCGCCCATTCCTCTTTGCAGCACCTCTCAAGCTCCATCAGGTTGGATGGGAAGCGTCGGTGCACAGCCATTTTCAGATCTTTCCAGAGATGTTCAATTGGATTCAAGTCTGGGCTTTGGCTGGGCCACTCAAGGACATTCACAGAGTTGTCCTGAAGCCACTCCTTTGCTATCTTGGCTGTGTGCTTAGGGTCGTTGTCCTGCTGAAAGATGAATCGTTGCCCTAGTCTGAGATCAAGAGTGCTCTGGAGCAGGTTTTCATCCAGGATGTCTCTACATTTCTGCATTCATCTTTCCCTGTATCCTGACTAGTCTCCCAGTTCCTGTCGATGAAAAACATCCCCACAGCATGATGCTGCTACCAAGATGCTTCACTGTAGGGATGGTATTGGGCTGGTGATGAGCGGTACCTGGTTTCCTCCAAACATAATGCCTGGCATTCACGCCAAAGAGTTCAATCTTTGACTCATCAGACCAGAGAATTTTGTTACTCATGGTCTAAGAGTCCTTCAGGTGCATATTGGCAAACTCCAGGCGGGCTGCCATGTGCTTTTTACTAAGGAGTGACTTCTGTCTGGCCACTCTACCATACAGGCCTGATAGGTGGATTGCTGCAGAGATGGTTGTCCTTCTGGAAGGTTCTACTCACTCCAGAGGAATGCTGTAGCTCTGACAGAGTGACCATTGGGTTCTTGGTCACCTCCTTGACTAGGGCCCTTCTCTCCCGATCGCTCAGTTTAGACGGCCGGCCAACTCTAGGAAGAGTCCTGGTGGTTCCGAACTTCTTCCATTTACGGATGATGGAGGCCACTGTGCTCATTGGGACCTTCAAAGCAGCAGATATTTTTCTGTACCCTTCCCCAGATTTGTGCCTCGAGACAATCCTGTCTCGGTGGTCTACAGACAATTCCTTGGACTTCATGCTTGGTTTGTGCTCTGACATGCACTGTCAAGTGTGGGACCTTCTATAGACAGGTGTATGCCTTTCAAAATCATGTCCAATCACCTGAATTTACCACAGGTGGACTCCAGTTAAGCTGTAGGAACATCTCAATGATGATCAGTGGAAACAGGATGCACATGAGCTCAATTTTGAGCTTCATGGTGAGGGCTGTGAATACTTATGTACATGTGATTTCTTATTTTTGTTTTTTTTATTAAATTTGCAAACAGCTCAAAAAAACTTTTTACACGTTGTCATTATGGGGTATTGTGTGTAGAATTTTGAGGACAAAAATGAATTTATTCCATTTTGGAATAAGGCTGTAACATAACAAAATGTGGAAAAAGTGAAGCGCTGTGAATACTTTCCGGATGCACTCTATTCCTCTAAAGCCCTGCAAAAGTGTCTGACTATGTGGTGAGCTGCTGTCTACTATGTAATCTCTCATTACAACAACCTGTCCCATTAGACAGTGAAGTAGACACTGTCCCTGCATGGATTTGGTAAATTACACAATGCAGAGGGAGGAGGCAGGTTAACAACTTATTGACCACACTCAATCAATGTCACTTATCTACATGGCAGGCGCGCACACAGGGGGGTTTCCGAGTACCTGGGCCGGGGCTCCGGGTGCCTTGTGCCCCCCGGGTTGCTCAATAGTCGAGCCACCATTTCCTTAAACAGGTAAGGGATGCTGGGCTGCAGATTCCATGCGGACTAGCCGTCTGCATGGAATCTGCTGAAAATACTCTCCAATAATGACCGCTGCCTAATAGGAGACAGACACTAGAGGTGCTACTTGACCTCTAGTGTCTGTCAGGGAACACAGTGCATATCAGTCGGGAGAAGATGCAGAAAACTGCATCTTCTCCTATAACCCCTGACAACGTGCATGAAGCACTGGCAACGAGCATGAAACCCCTGGCAATGAGCATGAAACCCCTGGCAACGAGCATGAGACCCCTGGCAATGAGAAGGTAATAGAAAAGTAATTTGAAGCCTTACTATGGGGAAAAAATTATGTTAGGGGCCTAACTATATGTGGCATAATCTAATGGGCTGTGCAGTGTGTAGCATAATGTGTAATTGGCATTACTATAAGTTGGAAACATTATGTAAACTGTCTGTGGGGATGGAGGCGCATTTTTAACTGTTCGCACTAGGAGCCAAATTGCCTACAAACTGCCTTGCACTAGTATTGTTAAAATGCCATGGGGGGAGGGGGCCAAAAACTTTTTTTTTGCAGGTGGCTAGCAAAATGTATAGTTATGCCACTGCACTGCTGCGTTCTGACTCTGACTAGTTAGGCACAGTTTCTCAGTCTAAACATGTCCTCTGTAGCTGCGGCTATCTGAGAACACAGCAGCTGTCACTGATGACCCCACAACACTCCCATAACATGCCCATGAGACACTCTTTTTGCGTTCACTTCAGGTCACCACCAGGAACTCCCATTACTCTGACGCTCCATTTTCAATACCATCTGATCCGATTGGAACAGCATTATTGTGTGTACACTATGGGTAACACATTTTCCGTACTGGCTTTCTGAAGTTTTCGCACATGCGCAGTTGCTAAAAGTCACATTGTGCAGGTTTTATGCCCAGATGTGTTGTTATTTATATCATTTATTGTTATTTATATTAAAACACTTGAAGTACACAATAAAGTGTATCTTGCAGGCTTATTCTGGTTAGACTTTTTTGTCATTGACTCTGTAAGCAATTATTTGGAAACCCCCCTTTCAAAATCATGGGTTTGCCACTGCATGGGGCCAATTAGTCTTCATTTTTTTATGAATAATTTTAAGAAAAATGTTGGTGATTTGAGTATATGCATTTTTGTGCTAATAATACATTTATAAATAATTACTAAGTGCAGACGGATCATATACCAGGTCAGATACTGCACATTATTTATGGGCTTATTGTGTAATCAATCCCCACACTATTCAGCACCAACCTTTTTAATTTCTTTATGCTGTACATCCTATGATTTTCTTCATCTGGCATTTTCCACAATAGTTGGGCTATTTATAGTCCTTAATTTCATTACCACATCAGACTGATAGCAATAACTGCAACTGTAATATATTATGGATTGATTTACCATTAAAAGTCCAGGGCATAGTTTTCAACTTCATATATAATATGGTTGTGATGTTTGGATAACAATTATTAATAGTCTCTGAAGAGGAGAGAATATATATTTTGTTATATGACATAATATACCTGCATTGTGTCATCACTTAGCAGATACCAACATCTGCTTTTATGTGCATACTTATCTACACCCATAGAGTCAGGGCCGATGCCACACACTTAGCAAAGGCATGCATTGGAGGGAGGCACCAGACTGGAGAGGCGCTCTCCCCGCCTGCTGCTGCTGTGTCCATTGTTGCTGCGCCTGTCAAACTGTATGACAGGCAGGCAGCTGGTGCAATGTATAATTGTAGCAGCGAGCCCGGGCCCTTCTCACCACTAATAATATACATTATAGTAGGCAGTGCTGCTGCTGCCTGCAGCACTGCTTGCTGTAATGTATATTAGTAGTGATGATGATGATGATAATGAAAAGTAGGGGCTCTACTGTGGGATAATGTGTATAAGGGGTACTACTGTGTGGTGTAACATGTACCGTATAAGGGGCTTTACTGTGTGGCATAACGTGTATAAGGGGCACTACTGTGTGGTGTAATGTATAAGGGGTACCATTTTGTAATTTAATGTGAATAACAGACACTACTCTGCGTTGTAATGTGAATTTGCGTGCCCACTCCCCTTTCCGGTGGGGCCACGCCCCTTTTTAAAATATAGAAAATACTATAACAATAAATAAAATATAGAAATACTATAAAATACCATACCTGTGTAAAGAGACATGTCAAAAAGACAAATTTGTAGGAGGGTGCAAATTTAAAGTTTTAAAGGGGGTGCCAAACACCCTAGCACCAGCTCTGCATGGAGTAATATATTGAACATTCTGTAGTTGGATCAATTTTTCAGTGCTCTGAAGCCATTTTAACCACAATTCCTTTTTATAATATACCAACCTTTTTATTTTTTATGTACTGTACATCCTATGATTTTCTTAATCTGGCATTTCCCACAATAGTTGGGCTGTTTATAGTCCTTAATTACCTCATTACCACTTCAGGCTGATAATAAATAAATTATACAATTATTGGTAACAGTTTCTTATATAGCGCAACATATTTAGTTGCGCTTCACAATTGGAAACATTAATAGAACAAAGCTGGGTAATAACAGACAGACATAGAGGTACTGTAGGAAGGCCCTGCTCGCAAGCTTACGATCTATAGGGAAATAGGCATTGATACACAAGGATAGGTGCTACACATTGCATATTGGTCCAGTCAGATTGCAGAGGTTCTTGGTGGGCTGTATGATCCAGTCATATGTGAGAGGTAATGTGTGGTCTGTGAGAGAGGATGTAATTAGATATGGAAGCTATGAAAGTTATGTTCTGGAATCTGATGAGGTTGTCTAAAGAGGTGAGTTTTCCAGGGAACTCTTGAAGGTTTGGACACTAGAGGAAAGCCTTATTGTGCATAGGAGGGCATTCCACAGAGTGGGTGCAGCCCGGAAAAAGTTCTGTAACTGTGAATGGGAGCAAGTATTGCACGTGGATGAGAGACGCAGATCTTGTGCAGAGCAGAGAGAGGTCGTGTTGGAGGATATTTTGAGATAAGTGAAAAGATGTATGTTGGTGTAGTTTGGTTAACAGCCTTATGTGTAAGTAAAATTATTTTGTATTGAATAGGGTATAAAACTGGCAACCAGGGACTGACAGAGTGGAGCATCAGACGATAAACGTTTGGCGAGGAAGATCAGCAGGGGTGTATCTAGGAGACTGAGCGCCCCTCCCTCAGTTATATTACATTATTCCTGAACAACCCAATATAATGTATAAAGTGTCATATAGTCCACAAGGGAAAATAATGTCTTCACATTGCTATTAATAACACACATTATAAAGACAGTCATGGATACAGAGAGTTTTCTGGCCTGCAGTTGTGTGGCGATACTGGAAATTACAAGCAGCCAGCTTACCTGAGGGGGGCTGCCGCTGCTGCTGGTCTGGCTGGCCAGGGTCCTGACACCTGCGTAATGGATCTGGCAGGCACCAGGACCAATGCATGCGCGTGAGCGGCTGTGACACCACACATGCACATAACATCAGCTTCTGGGAACTGCATTGACTGCAGCCCCTAGAACAGGGCTCAACAAATCCCGGGGGCCAGGTCGCCATGGCGACCAGATATTGCTGCCTGGCAACCAGATTTTAAAGGAAGGGAAGAAGCAGATCTATCAGCCCCAGCGGAGATTATTGCGGTGGGCATTTCATGCACAGTGTGCCAGTGATCACAGTTTTAAAAACTGATTGGGTCCTGTAGGACACTTTGGCATTGCGACGATGGCGGCAGCATCTCCCCGACCAATCACTTTGCGGCACCTCCCCCCAGCTAATCACCGCGCGGCGCCTGCCCCCAGCCAATTGCCGTGCAGTGTCACCCCTGCTAATCCTCTTCTCCGTGGCACCTGTTTGCACTGCATCCATCGGGCAGGTGTATTCTCAGTGGTGCCAGGCCCATCTAGCAGCCGGCGCTCCTTCAGCAAGCTGAGCTCTGTGCACAAAGGAGGCAGGGAAGGTGGACACTGCAGAGAGGAGGGAGCTGCAACAGTGACCCGGCCGGGGGCTCCCAGAAAAAGCAAGGAGGTAACCACTACCCCATGTGCTGTGTAACAGCTGCATAACACACTTTTAAACCTGTTATTTTTTTTTATTATTATTTTTTTTGGGGGGGGGTGATCTGGTTCCTACACTTTCGCCCTGGCTCCTAGACTTTAGAAAAATTTGTCAAACCCTGCCCTAGAAGCTGTGTAGAGTTGCCTGAAAGGCAGAGCAGTGGCTTCCACTGGAAAGACACCTCCCCCTTGGGCTGCCTGTACCTGCCATAACTGGCAGGTGGTGCTTCCAATGGGAAGCCACCTCCAGTCACAGTGTAGCCAGTGCAGTCGCAGACTGCAGCTGGCTCACTGAAGTGGTGGATTTTACTGGGAGGGCTGAAGCCCATAGGCAAAATTCACCACTGCGCGCAGCGCAGGTGAATTGTCAGGACTTGGGACAGTCAGCTCAAAGTCCCAGCGGTGCATGCGATCACGGTATGCAGTGCTCATTGCTCAGTTATTCCACATCCCCCATTCTGGGATCAACATAATCACTAGTGATCCCATGTTCCCAATCCCCAATAAGTAAATAAGCATTCCATCCCATAAAGCCCATAATTAGCATACACTCATCCCCACCTTAAATTAATAGACATTGACAAGATACCACTTTTATATTAAATATACCTCTTAATTAAATGAATAGTTCCCACCACTGTTAAATAAATTTCCCTACCACAACAATAAATAGACTACCCCATCCCCATTACATTAAATTAGTAACCCTCACCACACTAATAAACAGCCAAGTCCTCAATCCAACTACATTAAATTACTAATCCACAGAATAATAAATTAATAGCTCAGTCCCCTCCCCTATTACATTATTTAATAAATTAATAGACCAACTCCATTACTTCAGTAGGTTTCCCATCCCCTCCACACTTACCTTATTTAATCCTGTTCAAGCTTTACAGTGACATTATTATGTCAGCAGGGGGGCTTGGCTGTTCCTGGCTGCAGCCTCCACAGAGATCCAGGTGCAACATAGAGATCTGGGGGCAAAGTCTGGCTGCATGTGAGGGGAGGAGCAGCAGGGTGCCAGTGTCTGTCCTACTTGATGACAGACAGCTAAGGACGGCTAGCTGCTGTAGTGGATGACTGATGGGCGGCGCTTCTGTCATTACACACCGATGTCGCTGCCATTGGTAAAAATCCAACAGCCGTGAGCAAGGAGCACTTATGTGCAGTCAGGAGTGTATCTACCCTCTGCTGTAGGTGGCACCGCCGAGAAGTGCCCCCCCCCTCATCTGGCGCCTCTGGCGAGTGCCATCCTACGCCCCTGAAGATCAGCCTCACAGCTGCATTCATAATGGATTGTAGTGCTGAGAGCCTGTTTTTGGGAAGACCAGTAAGGAGACTATTGCAATAGTCAATGCGGGATAATATATTATGGAGTGATTTAGCATTAAAGGTCCAGGGCATAGCTTTCAATTTCATACCATTCCTAATATAATATGGTTGTGATGTTTGGATAACAATTATTAATAGTCTCTGCAGAGGAGAGAATATATATTGTGTCATATGACATAATATACCTGCATTGTGTGATAACTTAGCAGATACCAACATCTGCTGCTACGTGCATACATATGTACACAACTGGAGAAAATCGGTGTGATATGCCGGCTGTCGGGATGCCTCCTGTCAGAATACCGACAGCGGCATCCCAATGGTTGGTATCCTGACAGGGGTCGGGTATGTATACTTACCCTCCCCCCCTAACCCTAACCTTCCCTTCCAATCTGTAGTCTAACCCTAACCCTCCCCACCCCGCACCCTAACCCTCCCCTGAACCTACGTACCCTCCTGCATGCCTAAACCTAACCCCCCCCTCCCCAGTGGTTCCTGACCCTAACCCTCCCCCCTAGGGGAGCCTAACCCTAACCTCCCCCCCAAAGCTTAACACAAACCCCACTAACTGCCCTATCCCTCCCCTGCCTGGCAGCTAAGAGGACGGGTGTCCCGGACTTACCTCGTACGGGAATCCATTTGTCTGTGTTTTGGCATCGGGATTAAGGTAGGCGTCGGTATTTCGACATCTATCTTAACTCCCTTGTCTGGATATCAGTGACCGGCGGCCGCAGCTGGCTACATCCCCCTGTGGAGTAATATATTGAACATTCTGTAGCTGGATTATTTTTTCAGTGTTCTGAAGCCATTTTAACTACAATTCCTTTTATTCCTTCGCTCTTTATTTTTTAATATTTCACCATTCAAAAGTTTTACTTTATATTTTAATAGATTAATGCACCTTGAAACTATATCTTTCCTTTTCCCTCCTAGAAAAAGATACGTGTTAGTATTATTACACTACTTATACATTTAAAAATGTCTGCATTATGGAAACTAAAAAAAGGAAAAGAAAAACACTTTTGCAAACCGCTATATTGCTGAGCAGGAGCTACACCTCCACTGTATGTTTGTTAAGGTTCTTAAAAGACTAAAAGAAATGTACCATTACAATTCAAAGTTAAACTTACATACTATGAAGTTGAAACAAATATACTTTGCAGTTTGGTATTCCTTAAACCTAAGTTTCTTATGCTATTTTGTTTCAAAATTATAAAAGTATGCAATGTGCAGTTTGCAAATAAATTTAAAATAATTACACTTACAATCCTCTTTCTGTGAGTGTGTGGCATCAAAATCATAGACGTTAATAGTCTATACGAGTTGTTGCTGTAGAATTGGTCTCAACTCCCCCTCATATGACAATACAAGAGTGAGACTTCCACTTGTGCCCACTGCCGCTATTCTTTCTTCCGTCAACTTCTCTTTTACCCACAGCATTGACAGAGTTGACAATGGGTCTCATTCAGACCCACTCACGAGCGGCTGTCCGCTCGCAAGTGGGTCGATGGTGTGCACTGCGCATGCGCACGACGGAGGGAGCTCCGTCGTGAGCATGCGCGAGACGCGACGAGCGAAGGACTTTCCTTCGCTCGTTGTGTCTGATCAAAGGGGGCGTGCTGTCGATGTTGATTGACAGCACACCCCCTTTGGTGGGCGTGCCGGGGGCGTGCCAGCCAGATGGAGGCGTTCCCAAGGGAACGCCTACCGTCAGAAGCCGGCCCCACTGACATCACTAGTGATGTCAGTGGGAGTGATTTTGGCTCTGATAGAGCCAAAATCACTCCTGGCCTTGCGGTTGAGAAACTCAACCGCAGGCTTCTGGTCGCACTGGCGACCATCATCCTGCACGCTCGTATAGGCTGTGGGTGGTGACCCACAGCTATACGAGCGTCCAGGAGGACGCTCCATATTTATGGAGGTGGGCCCTGATTCAGAGCGAGCGCTCTGGTCAGAGCGTCCGGCTCTGAATCAGGGCCTATGTTCCTCCACAACTGGCACTTCCTAAGCTCTGGAGTTTTGACCGCACGAATGCCCAGAACAAGAACATAGTGGAGCACTATTGAGGAAACCAGGGCTCACTTTTCCTGTCTCCCTTCTCCTGTCTCCTTTACTGCCTACTCTGTGCCTCCCCTCCTCCACACACTTACCATAAATGACACCACATACAAAAAAACATAAACAGTACTGATAAAAAAAGAGACAAAATAAACTATAAGCCAAACAAACAAAAACAAAAATGACAAAATCACCACTATCTTCACCATCTCCTGCACCTCCGCTCAAACATCTCATGAACTCTCAGTAAGAAAAAGTGGCCAGGGAACAAGTACTGTTTGTGGTGATGTAAATAAAATTGCATTTTGGATTACCAATAGAAAAGCTCCAAGAAATTATATTTTTTTTAATTTTTAATTAATTGCAAAGTTAATTTTACATTTTTAAAAATTCTGAAAAATGTAAACAACATATGTTATAGAATTTGGCATTCATGTCAAAGATTTGAGCAAATAATATTAATTGTAATAATAATAATAATATTTATATAGCACTTTTCTCTTAATAGGACTCAAAGTGATTTACATTTGCCTTTACAGCACAAAATACAAAACAATCTTAAGTGACATTAGTGAAATGTTTGGGTGAACTGCAAAGTCTTGAGTCTATTTTTGAAGGACTCTAGAGTGGAGGCTTCTCGAACTGTGGGGGGAAACAAGTTCCATAGAGTCAGAGACGCAAAGCTGAAAGCTCGACCCCCAAATTAATTCCGGGAGATTCTAGGTACTGTTAATTCTCCTTCTTCAACGGATTGCAGTAATCGAGTGGGACAGTAAGAGATCAGAAGCTGCTTCAAGTACCTAGGGATCTGGTCATGTAGGGCTTTGAAAGTCAGTAAGCCAATCTTGAAAACTATTCGTCATCTTACAGGCAGCCAGTGAAGGGAGTAAAGATTATGTGCCTGGCAGCTGCATTTTGTACCATCTGCAAGAAAATCTAACAAAGAGAAAACGCTCTTTAATACTTTTTTCAGAGGATGTGGTTAGAAAGGTCGACACTGTTGTCTGGTTCTGAATGTTGACAGTAAAAAGGTCGACATGGTAATTAGGTACATCATTCTGTTAATATGTATTTAGGTTGACAGTTTTAAATGGTCAACGCAGTCAAAAGGTTGACATTTCACAACATATTAACACTAAAATGTCAACACATTTTTTTTAGTATTTTTGGCCTGACCATAAAGCTAACCCTAAAAATCATTAAAAAAAAGTGTTGGCTATTTATATCGACATGTTAAATGTCTACCTTTACAATGTGTCGACCATTCAACCCTGTTGACCTAAACACTTGTAGACAGAAAGATGGTCAACATAATGACCATGTCGACCTTTTTACTGTCTGCATTCAGAGGACCTGATTAAGAGCCGCTCGTAAGCGGCCGCTCGTTCGCTCCGAGCGATGTTCGCACAACTGCGCATGCGTATGGGTCATAATGCGCATGCGCCAACCAGTCATTGCGATCGGAAATCGAGCGCTCGCCAAATAGCGAGTGCCTGCTAATTTGAGTGACAGGATGAGGCGTTTGTGGGTGGTAACAGGGGAAGGTGCTTGAAAACGGGGAGTGGAGATCCGAACGCAGGCATGCTAAACGGTCAAAACGGGCGTTTTAAGGGTGTGCATAATTAACAAAGCAGCGTCATCGACCACGTCACATGGTTGTTTCTTAGCCTGAACTGTTCGCATGATTGCGGTAGGATAAACCTACCACAAGCACTGCGAGCAGTTCAGATGCCTTTCGATGTACTCGATTAATCAAATAAATAGCGGAGATGACGTATGATGCGAGCGGCCAGGGGGCGTCTTTACAAAATAGCGAGCGCATGTTTCGTTCGCTTGCTCAGACATAGAGGCGTCAACAGACCGCAAAGAGCGAGCGCTCAATTTAAATAGCCGGACCCTTTTTCTGACCGATCGAGCGCAAATATCGTCCGGCTCTGGATCAGGCCCAGAATGTATTGACCTTCTGGGATCGGCCGTCTGAATGTCAACCCTTTCATTGTCGACCGGTATCCTTTGCAGAATATGTTGTCATTTTTACTACATATAACTTTATGAATTTTACAACTAGTTATTCCTAAAATAAATAATATCCTGCCAGGAATCAGCAAAAGTTAATGTAATAATCAATCACCATGGGTAACATTTTCTAACATTTTGACCATTCTGTTATTTAGCAATATTTCACTGCAAGCAGATCACCCATACTTATGCTGGCTCCAGGCACAACAAGGAGATGTCTTTACCAAACAAAATCATCTTGTTGGTATTAGTAGCCAAGTCCTTTTACTTTCTTTTTTTTTAAGAAGAAGCAGCATGTTTTTATGTATTTTTATATGCGTTTTTAAATGTATCGCTGTCCCTTTAAATACATTACACATACAGCTTAGCTTTGGAATGGTTAACTGAATAACTGTCAGAGGAAGCGCCACCTGTGGTGTAAACCTAGTTACGCTACCAGCTGACACACCCCTGCACTTTTCTTCTTACACCAATAAAGATCATTTTGGTTTGTAAAGAAGTCTAGTCATAGTGCATGGAGCCAGCGTGAGTGGTTTTGATCTGCTTGCATTATTTGGATGTTCATTCATGGCATGGGCAATGTGCATGTGACCTGGTACTCCCTACTAATGACAGGCTTTCTTTTCTTGTTGAGGGATGGCAGTTTGGGTACTGATGGCAACATTCCTGCTAGAGGTAGAAACCAACAAGTTGGTTTAGGTGCTGTCCTATGAGAACATAAAGAGTTAGATTTCTTAAAAAAAAAAAAAAAAATACAAATACTGTATATAAACTGTCATCAATAACAAAGGCGCTGAAGGTAGGGAATAGTCAAAATGAACAAAAATGTAAACATTTTGACAATGGAAGATCACCTGGGTGCTCTAGAATGACAAATCTACATTTGAAAGACTAGCTAAATAAATATGTCAACATAACACATGAAAATTGGTAATTCTATCAAGAACCGTAAGGATCAGACATGTGTAGATACAAAAAGGGAAAGTAACATAAAGTATAAGGAACATAGGGGTGGGGAAACTATATAGTAGTTAGAGGAAGTTCAGCCTCAAATTGACTAGTCTGTGGGGTCCAGACTTTGATAAAATTGTTTGGGGATGTAACACTGAGGTGATTCTATCGATTCTATAAGTGGACCATATCGCATTGATCATGGCCGACAAATAGGGTTTAGCCGATTTCCATTGTGACGCAACGAGTCACTTAGCTGCATTCAATATGTTATTAATGAGTTTTTGCGAGTTGCATGAGAGATGAGGAATAGGTTGGGATAACAATGAGCAGAGAGGGGAGTCCGGCATTTGAACACCAGTGACAGATTTAATTACATTGTGAACATTCAACCCAAAAATTTGGATACAGGGACAGGACCACCTAATATGCATCAGGGTTCCTCGCTGGCCACACACACACACACCAGAAAAGCTCCAAAGCAGTAGGGCAAATCGCATGGAGACAGATAGGAACTAGACACCAGCGAAAGTAATGTTTATAAAAGTTCTCTTTCACACAAACAGAAATAGAGCTTTTGGCAACTTCCAGTCTGATTTTGGACCACTGCTCAGGGTCAGAGTCTCGCCAATATCATGCTCCCAAGCCAATTCATGCACTCCTTTTTGTGGCTGATTGGAAGAGAAGAGTAATTGGTAAATATTAAGCATGAGGCGTTTAGTTGTCTGAGATTGTCTACATTAGGGATTCCATCAGAGAACTAGCAGGGAAGAAGAAGAGATGTTATAAAAGTCAGTGACGTGCGGTGAGGTCAATGGCTGGGGAGGCACTGGCTGATTAACCCCCCCCCCCCATACATATATAAAAATGAAAAAAACAGAGTAGGGTTCCCTTATTTAAAAGTAACCAGCACCAGGCGGAACCAGCCAAGAGGATAATGCCATAGCGGGGGGTACACTCAGTGTGGGGTCCTTCTGCCATCACATAAACCACCCCCAAGCTAGTCAGCCCAGTATCTTCAGAAAGTGGGGATCCCAAAAATATTAAAATTGGGTTCCCACCTTCCGAGCAATATCCAGCACTGGGCTGAAAGCCCAGTGTTATGAACCGCACCCATGGTGGCAGTGGGTTGCGTGGTTCATACTATAATAATATTGTTCTGTACAGGCAGCCTACAGGTCTCATCAAGTCTGCCCCAGCATGCAGGTACTTGGAAAACCACAAGTGCCTACATGACCAGACATTAAGGGCCCGCTGGCACCTGTAGTTCACCTGTAAAGAAAAGATAAAAAAAAATACAAGAGACTTGATTGTTTCATAAAAGTTTATTTACAGTGTCTTTATCTGGGGGGTGGCAGCCTTCAAGCTCTTATATGGCCACCGCCTCCCCAGGGCTTCTGGCGTCGTCTATCTTCAGGAGCTCTTGTATGCTCCTTCCTCGCTGGCTGACTGCCAGCCGCTGCCTCATGCTGGCTTCTATAAGCCAGCCAAGGGGGCGGGACTATAATGCGGCAAGCCATGATTGGCCTGCAGTGGCCATCTTGGATTTCACAAATGGCTCTGTTGCGCCATTTTAAAATGGGTAATGGCTGACAGGCATTGATTCCTCCAGGTGCCAGGTCTACAGCCACAATCCAAGCCAAGTCTGCTGCCGCCACCAATGACCACTGCTGTGGCCACCGATGCCCGCTACAGCCGATGCCCCATTACCTGCAATACCACTGCATGCCCAACTACTGCCCTCACCCCCAACATTGCCCAATATCGATGATGCCACCAGTGTTGCCGGGCAACATCGGTATTGCCTGCTACTGCTGCCCTCACCGTAGCCTGCCTTGTGTCAGAGTTCAGCCGGGGATCGGCCGTCCCTTACCGTCCCGCCGGCTTCCTCTGACTTTCCGGGCAGTCGGGCGGCAGGTGCGGCGACGTGGGAGGTGCTGAGCATTCTCCCTGATGCTGGTGTGTCGGGCGGCCTGGTGCGTGGGGATTGGAGTCTCCGTCATGGGCGCCACCATGACACTTCCTTCTCTGACTAGCCTTCCTTCCCTGACAGTCTGGCCGGTCAGCTGACGCTGTGGACCAATCAGTGGGCTTCCAGGGGTATACATCCGGCTCCTGTGTATCAAGTAGTTGCCTGAACAACCATTGTCGCTGCTAGTGTTACTAGTGGTCTCTCGTTCCAGGTTCCCTTGCTTCCAGTGATCTATCCCTGTGTGCAGCTATATCGTCCATCTCACCAGTGCTTTACCACCTCAGCCTGTGTGCAGCTATATCGTCTACCTCACCAGTGCTTTACCACCTCAGCCTGTGTGCAGCTATATCGTCCATCTCACCAGTGCTTTACCACCTCAGCCTGTGTGCAGCTATATCGTCCATCTCACCAGTGCTTTACCACCTCAGCCTGTGTGCAGTTATATCATTCATCTCATCAGTGCGTTACCACCTCGCCTGTGTGCAGTATACCTCCATTCCACCAGTGCGTTACCACCCCCGCCTGTGTGCAGTATACTATCCATTTCACCAGTGCTTTACCATCACAGCCTGAGTGTAGTTATATGTACCCACCTCTCCAGTGTCATCATCTCTGGCTGGCTCCAGCACCACTACCCACCTCGTTACTGGACTCTGTGGTCCCTAACTACGTGCTACAGTATTGCACCGTGGTGCACTCCTTCTGACCGGCAACCCAGTAGAGTGTGTCCGTAGTGCACACTTCATTGTACCTCACGTACAGTATCCCAAACTAGAGGTTCCATCCCTGTCCTTACGTGCCTCTTACTGGCACCGACCCTTTGGGCCACGAGTGTTCGTCTCTCCTTTTTCCCGCAGGCTTTGGTCACCTAGTCAAAGGACCGCGCCCTGCTTACGAGGTGCAGCTCAAGCCCATATCCCGATTGGTGGGGTCACTGGCGAACACCATCTAGTGGGTTAGATTCCGCACCTTTGACTAGGTCTCGCCAACGACCAAGACCCGTGGATGCGGAAGTCAGACATTCAGGCCCCTTGCCTCCGTTTCCTCCCGCAGCCTCAGGCCTCAGCTCTCAGAAACCCGCCTCCCAGCGTGACACCCTGCAGACACTCTCCCACAGAGTTTCAGTACAGCACTGACAGTGACAGCCAGATCAGTCACTGTCAGTGCTGGATCTGCTGCTGCCCATTGCCCAATCACATCTGCTTCAGTGACAGGGGCATGCTTTGATGTGGGCTGAAAGCACGTCCCTGTCACTGAGGCATTTCTATAGGTGCCGCATCTCTTGCTATAATAACAGGAGACCTATATAGTAGTGCTATTTTTCAATGGGCTCTTACTGGCCGCAACTTGTCCCCGTCCCCCGCTACCTATCTTTTACTATACTCAGCAGGAGGCACCGCTCACGGCGCCTCCTAAACACATTTTACACTGTAAAATTAGTAGAATATTGTAAAGCAGATACTTTTGACACAGAATTTGTCATAAGTATCTTCTTTATATTATTTTAATCATTAATGACAGGGAAGGCTCTGCCTCACCTGACTGCACGTCCCAGGTAAAAGTATGGTATTTGTAGGAATAAAATACCCTGTGTGGGAGGGAGAAATGGGACTGTACACTAGCAAAGGCAGGGAAGGTGTGTAAAGGTGTAAAATTGGGGGAACAAAAGTAAAATAATCGGTGGCCAATACCCGGGAGGGGGAAAAGTGGGGTTTTTCCACAGAAAGGTCAACAGGGGACGGAAGGAGCAAAGGTGGTATAGTCTAGTACAGAAATTCCAAGTGGTGCAAATGTTATATTTCTGGAGCTGAGGCCAAGAATTAGCTGGGAGAGAAGGAAAGAAAAGTGCTGGTATGCTGATCTGTCAGCCTGCAACAGGTGCTCCAGTTTGGGGTTTTGGGTAATGGCCTTTTTCGGTCTCCACAAAATTCGCAGTAAGTTATATTACATTTTTACCCTTCTGCCGATCTTCCCACTGTCCCCATATCTGGCAAAGCAATGAATTTCCACCACCAATGGAAAACCTGCTAGACAGAGATTCTTGTGAGCTGGAAATATGAACCAGAGAGTCACTGTAGACAGTGTCCTAGGTGCCACCACTCTCAGGGGAGGACAGCTTTACAGCAAAAAGGTCACAAATGCTAGATGGATAGGAGGTGATAAAGACTGCTCAGGAGGAGAGGTGGATGAAATAGAACTTGCAGTCTGGTGCACTGATGTATTCTAGTGCTACATAAATGCTCACTGGACAGATATAAGGCTTGTGGACTAGCTCAACCACCATTCTCCTCCATCATTTGCAGCAAGATTTTAGCATGTCCACAAAAGCAATGCCGGAAAACCATGCGTAAGTGTGAGCTTTGGGCCTGAGTCAGAAAGATACGCTAATGCATGCGCAGCTGCAGACCCACACGAAGCTGCTATGTGACATATGCTAATGCTGTACCCGACTGGAAATGTATTCAGACACCCACCAGAGGCTTTGCAGATCCAAGCAAATGCCTACAAATACGCAGCCGCTTTCGCAGATCATTGGATAATTGGGCATCTGTGTAGCCCTATGGTCATGCAGAATGGATGCCTGAGCTGAGACATCGGAACCACTTTATCTGCATACGGGATCGCACACGCAGGCTACGACATGCTACGAAAATGTTCAGGACAGGCATTTTTTGCTGCCATTACCAATTAACTCCCCCAAACAGACCTTGATTGTCAATCACTTTGTGAAGAAATACTGTCTGTGAGCGACGTCACAATGGTGCCTTGGTGCGCGCACCGTGTTACCTTGACACATGCGCAGTCAACGGATAATCGCTCAGCTGAGTAAATATTGGAAAAGTGGACATCTCTGAATCAGGCTGTTTGTTTTCTGTGGCTGAGTGGTCTATTTTCTAAGCAGTGTTAGGAGACAGTGTGAAAAGTGATAAGGTACCAGCCAATCAGCTCCTAACTGCCATCTCACAGGCTGTGTTTGAAATATGACAGTTGGGAGCTGATTGGCTGGCACCTTATCACTTTTCACTCTGTCTCCTAACTAACACTGCTTAGTAAATAGATCCCTGAATCTCCAGTATCTCTCTGTGGCAGGTATTATAAACATAACAGTGCTTTCATTCTGTTTCTTTCTTTTAAGTATAAATTTCAGTTCCCATAACTAGATTCAGAAACAGGAAGAAATCAGTGAAATCATATCAGAAATTAATAAAATATGTATCTGAACATATTCAGTGTAGAAGCTGCTATAAATCTTATATCAACTTGTCATTTTAGGTTAGTCTTGGTACCTTTTTTTTCATATAACAAAAAAAGCACTATTTCAGGCTAACCAGTGTGCATATACGGGAGGATGGTCATAGTATGTGGGCAGCACATAAAAGGTGTCAGTGCTACAGTCAGGTGGGGAGTCAGAGCACTAGTGCCAGGAATGGCACTCATAGTAAAATGGATTCAACTCATAGGGGCCCATTTTTAATAAATGCATTTGCAATGTGATCTGGGCACGATATTATCACCCATGACTGCATTGCAAGACATGATTATAGTGCCCGAATGTATCAAATTGCACCCGCAGGGACAGGAGCTCTGAAAGGAGCCTGTCCCTGCGATGTGCTGGGAGTGAAGTGATCTTATCAGCAGTCTCTACATCCCTGTATCTGGGATCCTGCTCATGCGTGGTCTACTGACCACACATGAGCGGCGGCCATTGCCAGGAGAGACCCCTATGGAACCCTCTCCCGTTTAGTTTTTTTTTGCGATCTGTAGCCCATAGTCTACAGCGGCTTATGCTATGTGCAGAGGGACCAAGTTCCAGAATGCATCACATACCCCTTAGAAACCTATGAGTATTGCGGCTGATATCTGCTGCAATCCCTCCATAATTAATTCAAGGGATACTAAATATTTCTGGGTGTATGCCACAAGTATATGATAAATAGACCCTAGAGTGTAAATGGGCAAATATGTCTGGTTTGGAAAAAAAACCTAGAGAGAGGCAGGAAACCCATGAAGTGGATGACAGCATAATAGAGTCCTCACTATCTCACGGGGAGCCTGAAAACAAACAGCAGAGAAAATTGCATTGCAGTGGATTCAACTATTTTGAATTAATATAGCTCCTCGCGTTACTTCTTCCCCATAATGAAAAAGTGCCACTCATAGACATGGGTAATGGCAACACAAATTGTAGGGGTGATCAAAGCTGTGGTCATGAATCTGTTAATAAAGGGTTTATTATGATGTTAGTTAGGTGTAAGACACATGCAAATGTCATTGACACATGTTGTGAAATAATTGTGTGTTTGACAATGAATATACCTGGGATCTTCAAAGGAAATGACCATTGAAACTATACAGAAAAGAATATCAGAGTTCATTTAGGCAATGCTGATAAAACCTATCAGCATCTGTAAATAAATGTGTACCTTGTTGTATGTGTATTATATCGGTTACCAGGAAACGTACAGTTGAATTGCTTTGTAAACAGAAAGGCTGATCTCAGTTGTGTTTGAAGGAGTATAAACCTGATACACAAAGTCAACATAGAAGAGATACACTGCAGAAAGATGCAAGTGTGAGCTGTCTGCACGCTTTCTGTCAGTGCATCATTATTTTCTCATTATGTATTTCCCCATCTGTTATCACTCTTTAATAGATTTTTATATATATATATATATATATATATATATATACTGTATATAAATATTTTCTGTTTTAGAGAAAGTTGCTTTCTCATGAAATGTATTGATGTAATTTGCTAAAGAAAATATATTTCTCAGATTGTATATTTTAGGTTATATTCACAATTTTAAAAATGCTTAGTTCTACTTAGGATTGATTATATCAAGAATACTTATTTTCGTCAGGGAGGCAAATCTGGTAAGGTTTTGGCTCATATGTTGAAGCGGCAGCAGAAAAACTATTTATTATGATTGAAGAAAATAAATCAATTAGTAAGAAAATACAAATAGAAAGGAGCGCAAATAATCATTAAAAAGCTTTACTGCATACCGTTTAAACATCCAATATCATAAAATTACATAATAAAACACATAACACATGATTACATTAGTTGTTACTCCAATTGGAGTTAATGCAAATACATGCTACCTTCTGAAGAAACCGCTGAGACCCAATAGCGGAGAAACGCGTTAAGGGACAAGGGACTTTGCCGGCTGTATTTGCAGATATCCTGAATACTCAGCAGACTAATGCCAAATGTATCACCGGTGACTGGCGCACTCCCTCCCCACGGCTAGAGAAACAGCCTCTGATCACTGTGAGTTGCCCATTCACTCTACTGCTCGGTAAGAACCAGGGATTTTTTTGCTGGACTGGACAAATTACTGCCTATATAAAAGAACTTCCAATATCCATCAGAGTGATTCCAATAGCGGGGAGGTGGTAGTGTTTTTATTCTATCTGCCATCTGACCAGGATTTACATTAACACCAATTGGAGTAACAACTAAAAGCTGGACTGAGCTTAAATTTACCAACTGGATTTTTTCTACCTTTTTTAAAGCACAAACTATAACAAGAGCAAATATACCAAGTTTTTTTCTTTATAAAAGAACTTTCTTCGTTCTATTGATATATTTGTAGGTATTACAAAGTAATTACCTATATCGCACTAAGTAATAAGAAAAAGGATCTAACTTTTTTACTGTGGTTATATACTAATGTGATCATGTGTTATGTGTTTTATTATGTAATTTTATGATATTGGATGTTTAAACTGTATGCAGTAAAGTTTTTAATGATTATTTGCGCTCCTTTCTATTTGTATTTTCTTGCAAATTGATATATTTTGTTTTTTCTGAGAGTGCTGCAGATTCATTCAGTAGGAGCAGCAATTGGATAATATAATTATACACGAGAAAATCAATAATTACTAAGCACCTCTTACTATAGTTAATGCGCCTGAAAATTGCTTTGGTTCTGCTATTATGATTGAAGTTGCTTGACCCTTCTGCCAATAATGTTGTCACTTCGCCTGCTGACATAACCAATCTTTTTCACTCCTACTTTACAAATCTGTATGCAGACTCTCCTATTGACCTGGAATTCTCCCAGAGGCTGCTTGAGTTGTCGACCCAACAGAGGCCCTGATTCAGAGCCGGACGCGAAATTTGGAGCGGCCTTTTGGACGCTCGCATTGCTGTGGGTCGATGATGATGGTTGCGATGGTCAAGACCATCGCGACCATCGGGCTTGCGACGAGACCCTGCGGTAGGGTCTCCCTGCCGCAAGCCCTGGAGTGATTTTGGCTCTTTCAGAGCCAAAATCACTCCCACTGACATCACTAGTGATGTCAGTGGGGCTGGACCCAGGCGGTAGGTGTTCCCATGGGAACGCCTCCGTCTGGCAGCCACGCCCCCGGCACACCCACCAAAGGGGGCGTGCTGTCACTCACCATCGACAGCACGCCCCCTTTGGTGCGAGACCCGGAGCGACAGCTTGGCTGTCGCTATCCGGGTCTCGCGCATGCACACGACGGTGCTCCCTCCGTCGTGCGCATGCACATTTGGGTACCATCGACCCGCTTGCGAGCGTCCTGCGCTCGCGAGCGGGTCTGAATGAGACCCAGAGTGAGCTTCTTAATAGTGCCATTACGAAAGATGAGGAAGGCTTTGCCATATCCAGTTTACAACTTAACAAGTTGCCAGGCCCTGATGGCTTTAACGGTAACTACTATAACATTTTAAAAGATTACTTGATTCCTTCTTTGACCAATGTTTTTCAGAACATTCAGGAAGGGGGCCTACAATAACCTACTTTAAATAACGCACACACAATTCTTATACTGAAGCCTAATAAAGACCCTTATTCTCTTAACTCCTATAGACCTATCACCCTTCTAAATCAAGATTACAAAATTTTGTCTAATATATTTGCTACTCAGTTATAATCTATTATCTCTTCTCTTCTTTCCCCGCATCAATCTGGGTTCACCCACGGTATGCACATAGTCCAAAATGTTTGCTTAGCTGTGACGGCTTTGTATTCCTCTTCCACTTTAGGCCATTCTTCTTATATGCTATTAAGTTTAGATGCCGAAAAGGCCTTTGCCGACGACCTTCTTCTCTTTATTTCCAACCCACAAATTTGCCTAACTCCCCTCTCTAAACTAGATGACTTTGGTAGAATTTCGGGCTTTACAATAAAGTACAGAAAATCACTGGCGATGGCCCTGGACATCTCACTCTGTAGAGAGAGTCTAATTTTGGGTGGCTTAAAATGGGCGGAGACTGATATTCCTTATTTGGGAATTCACCTTCCCAAGAATGTCTTTGATTTGTATACAATAAATGTTAAAAATGTCATAGCTACAGCCCTCAAAGAACTGGATGATTGGCAACATGTACAGTTGTCTTATTTGGGCAGAGTTAATCTTCTTGAATTAATTACTTTTCCAAAGCTACTATACTCCCTACAGGTCCTACCAGTAGTCCTTACAAAAACAGATGTTAAACAAATTGACGCAGCATTCCGACAATTTATTTGGAAGAAAATAAAACCTCGACTCAGTTTCCAATTGTGGCAGCGGAATAGATTGGAAGGGGGAATTCATTTCCCAAACATGCCATTATATAATTATGCAGCTATTTTCCGACACATCAAGGATTGGAGCTCACATTCCAATTTATATACTAATTATTTGATAGAGAAATTATTTCTTGCCAATATGGATTTAGTGTGCTTTTTACACCTGAATAAGTTTGATATACCTGTGGATGCGTTAGACAACTCTTTATTAATGTCAGCATGGTCAGCCTGGCACACTATAATTAATGGCACTTCGTATTCTTTATTTCTCCTCTGTAGGGTAATACCAGCTTTCAACACTGTTTGGCCCCCCTCCTTATACGCTCTGGGCTTCCAATGGTCTTAATACAGTTCTTCAACGTACAGATTTGTCATCACAACGCCCATTATCTTTTTCTCAGACTCTTTTCCCCTTTTTACATTTGCACAACTTGCAGTTCTTGCAGGCGCAGCATTATACCTCTAAGGTGATTTATTTCCTTTCCCCTATGGACTGGATGAGTCAATTGGATGCAGACATCCAATCCTCTATTGGGTCTAGGAGTGCCATCTCTTTGTTTTATAAATTACTTAGAGTACCGTATTATAGTGGTCATTATGACACTGTAATAACTCGTTGGCTGAAGCACTTTCCTGACCTTAGTGAATCAAAAATTTTAAATGCCCTTATATATTCCATTAAAACATTGTCTGTTACCATCTGTCAGGAAATGTTTTGCAACATTTTTTATAGAGGTTATATTTCCCCCTCTCGTAGTCATTTAATTGGGCTTTCCTCTTCATCTACATGCCCAAAATGTACAAGACCAGATGCTTCTCTCTATCATTGTTTTTGGGAGTGCATCTCTATAAAAATGTTTTGGCTTAGAGTTAAGCAATTTGCTTTGTCGGAACTGGTTAATTTTTTACCGTTAACCCCAGAATGGGCCATTTTGACATTCTCACAATCACCTCTACAATTTCTCAAGGTTGTCGTAAATTACTTCTGACTCTCTTGGCCATGGCGAGGAAGTGTATATTACAGCAATAGATACAGTCATCCTCTCCCTCTATACAAATGTTTTCAGGTGTTCAAGATGGTCTGGGTAAAGACATCCTTGCATAAAGAACAACGACTAGAATTTTTTTTTTCTCTCTATGGGAATCTTTTATTGAAACTTTAAATGTCTCAATTAAACAAAAAATTCATAATTGTTTTCGCTCTACATTATTGTACGAAACTAGAGTGTTTCTATCTGATCCTCCTGTCCAACTGGGCTAATGTAATGACTCAGTTGTAGATGATATTAGGCTGCAGGCGATCTTTCTTTTTTTCCCTCTCCTCTTTTTTCTTTTTTCTTTTTTTCTTTTTCCTCCCTCTTATCAATAATTTTCTGTAATATATATATATATATATATATATATATATATATATCTTTAGTGTGATCATTGCTCATTTCTGATTTATTATCACTTTTTCTCTTGTATGTTTATATAATCTACTGTAATCATTATAGTGAAAATTCTAATAAAAACATTTTTTTAAAAACAAAAGAATGCTTAGTTCTAGCGTTAACCTGAAATTAGAGGAGAGCAAATATTATTACCTTTAATTCCCTTGAATATTAAAATACCTGCTATCTCTTACGAGCAGGGCCTCTACCCTCTTGTGCTTCTCCTTATTTTACTTTCATCTACTTCTTACCCCCCACCAGGGCACCTAACACTTGGTTGCTTATGCTGTTACATATGTAGGTCACTAATGTAGCAATGTATATTATCCATGTCCTTGTCCTATATTGTACTGTAAGTTACTTGTAAAATTATTTGTTTATGTACTTAGTAAGGCGCTGCGGAACACTTGTGGTGCCATATAAATAAAGGATAATAATAATAATAATAATAATAATAATAATAATAATAATAATTATAATCACTCACATGTTGCTTACAACACACGGTCATTTTTTGTAAAGATCCAACCCATATTGCTTGTCAACTTGTATGAATAAATATGCAGCTGTTATCAACAAAGATAAATACATATAGGACCCTATTCATAGTTGTAGGCAATTTGCATTGAAGTGCAAGCAGAAACTATGCCTGGGAAAACTTTTGCATTTTACTACCTATGCAGAGTTGGTCCCAAATGCATGAATCAACCAACTCCGCATAGGTAGCAAATACACCTCCCTACCCATACAAATAATAGGAGCAGATGTGCCAGGAATAAGATAAGAAGTATAGTAGTAAATGGCTGGTAAGTGTACTGTAGCTAATAATTTATAAATATCCAAATTGCTTGGTGCGTTTCAATTTAAAATCGAACCAGACGCAGATATTGCATCTTTAATTTTTTATTCCAAACTAATAAACATACCAGCAGGCTTCCACTACCCAAACGTCATAGGATCAAGCTTTGTTTAATTTGATTTAAAAAAAGGAGTGTTCAGTACACTGTAATGCTGCTATCATAGCCACAGCAATTATACTACATTTGCATAATTGGTTGTGTCTCCAGCTATGTACACACTATACAATATATTGGCCAATCTTGAGATCTGCGATGGATCGCAACAACCATCGTATGGTGTGTACAGCCAATTCAACCCAATTCCTTGCTTGGTGAATTGTGTGGTCGCATCTTCCCATCTGATGTGCTACACATCAGATGGGACAATGTGACGTACAATGCGGTTCACTAACATTAACACTGTAACAATATATTGTGCAGATTGTGCAGTGTGTACGCGGGCACGATATATCGTTACAGCATATGTTGTATATGGCCATCTTAGATGGGGATACAGTCAGTATCCCGGCAGATGCGATACTGGCGCTGACATTACCGGCGCCTCTCACAATACCGATACTGGTATCCCAACCGCCGGGATACAGAAGATAAGTGGAGGGGTGGGGGGAGGGTTAGGTTAGGGTTGGTTACTAGGGGGAGGGTTAGGGTCAGGCCTGGCAACAGGGGGGCCCATGGGTACAACTGTACCGGGCCCCAAGGTCCTAGGGGGCCCTGGAGTGTACTGCTGCCTGCGCATGTATGGAACCCCTGCTGATCACTGCAGCAGCAAGTCCAGTGGTGAGGGAGGGGGGCAGGGTGCCAGCCATCTGCCACCTGGCAAGTAGGACTTAACTGCAGCCGGCCCGCACGCTGCAGGGCCCGCACGCTGCAGGGCCGGCCAGTAAATATGACTTAGTCACTGGACTAGCTTGGAGAAGCTCAGCATTGGGGTGGAGGGACTACTACCTGATGACTGCTCGGGTCTCTCAGCCAGTGATCTGGGGAGTCTGATGTAAGTTGATCTGTGTCCTCAGATCACTGGCTGAGAGATCTGAGGAGTCATCAGTCAGCAGCCCCGCCCCCACCCCAGTGCTCGTACTCTCTAGCCCCACCCAGCAGCAGCAGTCACAGTCACTCAGGAAAAGGACTCAGCAGAAGTTGTCCAGGATGCTCCAGCAGGTAAGTGCAGCCTCGGGGTTGTGGGGGTTGGGAGAGCAGTGTGGGATGGGGGATAGGATAGCACAGTGGGGGACTGGAGAGCAGTGTGGGATGGGGAATAGGATAGCACAGTGGGGGATGGAAGAGTACAGTCTGGGATGGGGGAAGGGGGAGCACCATGTGGGATAGGAGAGCACATTGTGGGATGAAGTATAAGAGAGTATAGTGTTAGATGGGGGAGCACAGTGGGATATGGAAGCATAGTGTGTGATGGGGAGCTTATGTGCATGTGTAAAAAAAAAAATATTATACAGTATATGTACAACAGCCAAGTCCCCGGCACTCAAAGGTACGGTCTATGCCTGCGTCGGTGCCCTCCGTATGGACAAGATGACATCACCAAGGACTTGACGCCTCATGTGCTAGTCGCGTGTTGCCGAGGGCTGTCGGAGGGCTGCGCCGCTCCAGGGGAGTATAGAGGGGGAAGTAATTGCCTAATTATTTAGTCTATATATGTATGTGTTTATGTTATTGTCTTTGTATCCCTGATGACGGGCAGTGGCCCGAAACGATAGCATATGGATTAAAACTTTAACGTGATTCTGCATATCTGAATTGTTTTGCTTATACAGTGTGTGTATATATATATATATATATATACACATACATACATACATACATACATACATATATACATACATATATACAGTACCAGTCAAAAGTTTGGACACACCTTCTTATTCATTGATTTTTGTTTATTTAAATTATTTTCAACATAGATTAATACTGTAGACATCAAAACTATGAAAGAACACATATGGAATTATGTTGTAAACAAAAAAGTGTTAGACAAATCAAAATAAGTTTTATATTTTAGATTCCTCAAAGTAGCCCCCTTTTGCTTGGATGACAGCTTTGCACACTCTTGGCATTTTCTCAATCAGCTTCATGAGGTAGTCTCCTGGAATGGTTTTGCAACAGTCTTGAAGGAGTTCCCAGAGGTGCTGAGCACTGGTTGGCTGCCTTTCCTTCACTCTGCAGTCCAACTCATCCCAAACCAGCTCAATTGGGTTTAGGTCGGGTGATTGTGGAGCCCAGGTCATCTGACACAGCACTCCATCACTTTCCTTCTTGGTCAAGTAGCCCTTACATAGCCTGGAGGTGTGTTTGGGGTCATTGTCTTGTTGAAAAACAAATGATGGTCCCAGTAATCGCAAACGAGATAGGATAGCATGGCGCTGCAGAATGCTGTGGTAGCCATGCTGGTTAAGTGTGTCTTGAATTTTTAATAAATCACCAATAGTGTCACCAGCAAAGCATCCCCACACCATCACACTTCCTCCTCCATGCTTCACAGTGGGAACTACACATGCAGAAAACATCCGCTCACCTTCTCTGCCTCTCACAAAGACACAGCGGTTGGAACCAAGAATCTCAAATTTGGACTCATCAGACCAAAGTACAGATTTCCACTGGTCTAATGTCCATTGCTTGTGTTTCTTGGCCCAAACAATTCTCCTCCTCTTGTTGTTCATCCTCAGCAGTGGCAAGGCCTGATTCACGCAGTCTCCTCTGAACAGTTGATGTTGAGATTTGTCTGCTACTTGAACTCTGTGAAGACTTTATGTGGTCTCTAATGTGGGGTGCTGTTAAATAGCGGTTTCTGAGGCTGGTAACTCTAATGAACTTATCCTCTGCAGCAGAGGTAACTCTTGGTCTTCCATTCCTGGGGCAGTCCTCATGAGAGCCAGTTTCATCATAGCGTTTGATGGTTTTTGCAACTGCACTTGAGGATACATTCAAAGTTCTTGAAATTTTCCATATCGACTGACCTTCATGTCTTAAAGTAATGATGGACTAGTTTCTCTTTACTGAGTTGAGTGGTTGGTGCCTTAATATGGATTACAACAGTAGTCAAATAGTGGTGTCCACTGTGTACTAACCCTACCTCTGCACAACACAACTGATGGTCTCAAACACATTAAGAAGGCAAGTAATTCCACAGATTGACTCTTGACAAGGCACACTTGTTAATTCAAAACCATTCCAGACTACCTCATGAAGCTGATTGAAAGAATGCCAAGAGTGTGCAAAGCTGTCATCAAAGCAAAAGGGGGCTACTTTGAGGAATCTAAAATATAAAACATATTTTGATTTGTTTAACACATTTTTGTTTACAACATAATTCCATATATGTTCTATCATAGTCTTGATGTTTACAGTATTAATCTACTATGTTGAAAATAATTTAAATAAACAAATAACATTGAATCAGAAGGTGTGTCCAAACTTTTGACTGGTACTATATATATATATAGTACCAGGGCAGAAAATTTGTGTTTATGTCCAACTCTGAATGAGGTCTATAATGTGCCAATACACTGTTATAGATTTGTAGTTTAAACGTACAGCTAACGTGTTTCACATTTTTTATGTGTATTTCATGTGCTATTTAAGATTTTTTTTAAAATATATTTTAAGTGCTTTTATGATATTTATATTTTATGTACAAATATTAAACTCATTGCTACAACTTTAAATTTAATTAGTGGGAACACACTATTGACACTAATTAAAAAAAACATTTTTAATGTACTTTTCAGCATCACTTAGGGCCTGATTCAGAGATGTAAATGCATCCGATGATGAATGTACATCTTCAATGTTTCCCGTTCTGCGCAATGGTTGCGATGGTGATCCCAGCCTGCAATGTCGGTCGCTGTACTTGGATCGCAAATGCAGCAAGGAGGTGTCTGACACCTCCTTCTGCATTTGCATCAGAGATGGATGGATTTGTACAGCCGCTTGTGTGCAGCTCTGCAAATCCATCCATTTCTGAATCAGGCCCTTATGCTGGGTAGTATCATCATCATCATCATCATCATTTATTTATTTGGGTACACACTGAACAGATATATCTGCAGATCGAGTGATCTGCAGATATATCTGTAGATGATGGTCGTTCATACACACTGAACGGCCATCATCTTCCAGGCAGCCACCGATCCCGTTGGCCAGGAGGCGGGGATGTGTCCGGCACCTCACCGCGGCTGCCACTGCATTGTACGGGCGGTCTGCAGACCGCCCGTACACACTTGCCGTTGGACAGATATGTTTGCAGATATATCTGTCCATCGGCTGTTCAGCATCGCCAATGCAATATATCTGTGAACGAGGTCGTTCACAGACATATCGCTGGTACACACTGGCCGACGGGCACCAGATTATTGGCCGATCAATTGATCGTCCAATATATCGGCCAGTGTGTACAAAAGTTTAGTCAATGAATACTGGCTCAGTGTGAACAAATCCTTAATATGTATAAACAATTAAAGGTAATTGGTCCCAGTATCTCACATACATTGTACTATGTTGCTATGTTCAACTATAATTTATCTCTCTCTCTCTCCCTCTCCCTCCCTCCCTCTCTCTCTCTCCCCCCCTCCCTCCCTCCTATATACATATATACAACAAAAGGCTAAATTCACAATATACAAATGGCAGATGCTACAATACTGAATTTTGCCAATTTTCAGAACTCAAAAAACTGAAAAATGTGTTTGATATGTAGAATAGTTGCTCTAATTTGCTAGTGGCCTTATCAGTCACAGAAATGTAGCCAGCAGAGCTGTGACTGTAACCTTCTATTTTCATACACTAGTAATTATTGATGGCAGGAGATCCAAGGCACTGGTACAGAACAACTTGAAGACATACAGCACCATACATATGTGTTTAAGCACAATGATCAACTGCTGTTTCAGCCAATGAAATGCCAAGCAGTAATCATGTTCCTGTGCATCAATACCGCCATCTGGTGGTTAGCTTCAATATAAAAATATCTGGAAAATGACTACATGATAAACAATCACTGAAGTTATTAATATAGCAGTAAATGTGCAGTAATGCATAGCATAGCATTCGATAAGTAATTATTTTTTATCCACAAATTATGCTAGTGAATGCAAGTGTCTGATTTATTGCATAATGTATTTGCACCTATATTGACATGTCTTCCAACATTTTAGAAAGCATTCTCAGGGGAAAAATATACTACACACATCCTACACCTTAACATCATAACCTTATTTCAGTCAAGCAACAGCCATATACTAGTAGGCCATTCCTTTTAGAAGGTTCAATAATCCAGATAGTCCCATCAAAAGAACAATTGGGAGATATACAATGTTCAGTACCTGATATCACACTGCAAGGTCTGGATCTAGATTGGCAGAACTGCAAAAGTTACTAATTTTTTCACCATCTTACCTTGTTTGTTTCTTACATTTCTTATGTTCTTGTGACTCAGGGGTCATTCAGACCCGCTCGTGAGCACAGGACGCTCGCAAGCGGGTCGGTGTTGCCCCACTGCGCATGTGCACGACAGAGGGAGCTCATTCGTGCGCATGCGCGAGACCCGGATAGCGACAGGCTCTCGGTCGCTCCGGGTCTCGCACCAAAGGGGGCGTGCTGTCGATGTTGATTGACAGCACGCCCCCTTTGGTGGGTGTGCCGGGGGCGTGGCTGCCAGACGGAGGCGTTCCCATGCAGCAGCCCCTATTGGTGATCACCCTCTGTGAGTTTATGCATATTCCCTACAAACTCTCTTGTGTACATATGTGCAACCAAACGTGCTAGGACTGAGATGCTTACTTTTAGCGCCCGGGCACGCTGTAACACCGATTAGTGCTTTCTTATATGCTACCATCGGCTACACCATCAAAATTTGCAAAAGTCATATGACCGGTACAGTTTCTCTCTATGGCCATGGCCTCCTATGGCTGTGCATCTGTAAGCCGCTTCCATTGACACATCCGCAGCACTCCCATACTACGCCCACAGGAGCGTATTAAGAGAGGAGGGGGCTCGTGTGCAGTCCCTGTCCGGGGCCCCCTCATCTCTTCCTTGCGGCCGGCAGCACACTGAGCGCAGCAGTAGACTCTGGGTACTAGTTTGTGCTCAGAGTCCACTGCGCATGCACAGGTCACCGGGAAAATTGTGCTGCAGCCATTTTCCAGGCGATTTGTACAGTGCTGCTACTGCCAACGCTGGACACCGTAGAAGTCATTATTAAAAATATGGGTGCAGGGTGTGCGGTGTGGGCCCACCTGGACCCATAATAGATACGCCCCTGTATACCCATGAGACTGACCATTTTTGCGTTTACTTCAAGCCACCCCCCAGAAACACCCATCACTTTTCCTTAGCCTTTTCGATACCGTCTGTCCTGTTCACAGCAGCACCTGTATATATACATTCTGCGTAATGCATGCATTGTAGGGGGTTTCAGAAATTTTTGCGCATGCGCAATTGCAAATACTCGCCCAACTAAGTGAACAATGGCACTGTGTGCGACCCAGAATCAGGCTGAACATGTTAATATGAGATGTAAGTGTAGTATAATATACAGTCTGCTTAGCTGCATGTCTGCAGTCCATGTCCTCTGCAGACATGTCTCCTCTCCAGCTGCAGCGGTAGGTACTGCCTACCCTCCAACATGACCCGTTCCATTAGGTACAAAACATTCGGCTCCTGGACTTCCCACCTAATGTATGATTGCCATCAGAGTCGTAGCTAGACATTTTGGTGCCCTGTGCGAGAAAGTCCATTGATCCACCCCCACACACACACAGGGGTGCCGAGAGGGGGGGGGGGGAGCGGGTACAGAGGGCCTGATTCAGAGCCGGACGCTCTGACCAGAGCGCTCGCTCTGAATCAGGGCCCTCCTACCTCAACTTGGAGCGGCCTTATGGACGCTCGCATAGCTGTGGGTTACCACCCACAGCTTATGTGAGCGTCCATGATGATGGTCGCGATGGTCAAGACCATCGCGACCATCGGGCATGCGACGAGACCCTGCGGTAGGGTCTCGCTGCCGCAAGCCCTGGAGTGATTTTGGCTCTATCAGAGCCAAAATCACTCCCACTGACATCACTAGTGATGTCAGTGGGGCCTGACCCAGACGGTAGGCGTTCCCATGGGAACGCCTCCGTCTGGCAGCCACGCCCCCGGCACGCCCACCAAAGGGGGCGTGCTGTCAATCAACATCGACAGCACGCCCCCTTTGGTGTGAGACCCGGAGCGACGGCTACCCCGTCGCTAGCCGGGTCTCGCGCATGCGCATTTGGGTACCATCGACCCGCTTGCGAGCGTCCTGCACTCGCGAGCGGGTCTGAATGAGACCCAGATTACCCGGGCCCAGGCTTCCTGAGGGGCCCAGTGGGGTAGGTATTATATAATGCTTATACAGTTATTTGTTTCAGTAATAAATGCAGCACCAGCAGCACAGGAGTTGTAAAAGATGGTCTTGGGGCAAGGCTGTCCGGCAGGTCCTCGGTGGCAGTGCTGTGTCATCCCAGTCCTGTGTGCACCGCGCCGTCGCCACTCCTTGCCAGCAAGTCCCCACCACATAGCAGCCAGCCCAGCAGCTCCTCATCGACCTCTGGGAGCCTTGGGCAGGGAAACGTCATGACGTCATCACTTCTCCGTCTCTCCTGCCCTAATAGGTTGCCGAAGTCGGGATGTCAGAAGGAGGCGGGGAGGCTGCGTCTGTCTGCCCTGTCTCCTCTGTGCTGGGCACCGCGGATACACAGCAGTGGCCGCCCAGCCCTACTAGATTAAAGAATTGAGATTTACTATACTATTATGAGATGGTGGGCGGTCGGTGTTCCGCCCTCAGCAATGTTGCGCTCTGTGCGGAGGCACCGACTGCACCACCCTAGCTACTGCCCTGATTGCCGTCACCAGAGCTGAATTAGGTAATTGCAGACCCTCCAACATGACCAGCTCCATTAGGTACAAAATGCTCTGCTCCTGGACTTCCCACCTAATTTATGATTGCAGTCACCTGTGGTGAAACACCTGTCTCATCTATTACCTAGTTCAACACAGGTGGCTGCTATCATAAATTAGGTGGGTAGTCCAGGAGCAGAGCATTTTGTACCTGGTGGAACGGGTCATGTTGGAGGGTAGGTAATTGATGAGACAGGTGTCTGCAATCATAAATTAAGAGGGAAGTCCAGGAGCAGAGCGATTTGTACCTAATGGAACGGGTCATGTTGGAGGGTCTGGGTACGGTGTGGGGGGCTCTATTCAGCTCAGCAGCTGTCACATTGGCACAGCAACAGCTGCTGTATAAAAAGGCGGGAAAAACACTTGGGGGCAGTCTTTCAGGTCAGGCACATAGTTGCCAAGTCCGCTTATAACAAGCGGAATTGGGCTTGTTTTTTGTCCCAGTAGCTTGTTTATTTGGATGGTTGCTTGTTTTTGGGCTTATTTTTTTTTAGGTAGCTTGTTTTGGGCTTGATATCCAGGTCCCACTACTAAGGTGAGCAAATGTTATATAGCTCCTTCACCAATCCATTTATGTTTAGCTGTCTGTCTGTCTGTATGTATATCTCTCTATGGGCTCTATTTATTAACATTATTTTTACTAAAATAAAGTGAAAAAGGGTGTTTTCACACCCTTTTCACATTATTTTAGTATCACCTATAGTTATTACAGGGCAATTGGAGTAGAATTAGTAAAATTCTACTCCAACCCCTAGTATCACTTAATTTTAGTAAAGCAGATCGCATTTCCCATAATTGTAATGGGAAATGTGATCCGACCAGAGTTACTAAAAATAAATTGTAAAAAAATACCGGGAGAAGCCCTGTGATAATAATGCCACCTGGAGGTGGCGTTATCCAGGGTCTCCCCCGGTTACCGGGCTCCCACTCTGCTCTAAAGGGGAGAGCAGAGGCGGGAGCCGGTACCAGTAATCAGCTGTGTGGTCTAAACAGACCGCAAGCTGATTGCTGTAAAAAAAAGAAAAAAAAAATTGAAACATTTTTTTTTTACTTACCTGAATCCAGGGACCGGTGATCGGGCCTCCGGTGATGGCTCCTCTCCGGTCAGCTGGTCTCCCATAGTGCACTGCGATACGGTCATCAGGTGATCGGGTCCCAGTGCAGTATGGGAGATCACCTGATCGGGAAGCCCGGAGAAGATCACCGGAGGCCAGGAGGATGCACGTAAGTGTAATGAAGGGAGGGGGGGTTGCGGGGGTCCGCAATCGCGGGGGGTGGGGCTTAGCGTCGGTGGGGGGTAGCAGCGATGGTGGGTCGGCGCATGCGTGGGGTCTTAGTCGCTGTATTTTTTCCGAAAATACCGCGACTAGAGTGCGGATGGGTTCCGCAGGGACAGAGCTTTATCACAAGCTCTGTCCCTGCAAGGGATTTATAGTAAATCCCTGTGATGTTGCCTGAATTCGCAATGTGAATTCACTCGGTAATATCACACTACAATCCGCATTCATTATTCGGATTGTAGTAAATAGAGCCCTCAATGTAGTTATATAGATTTGGTTAACTAGAATGACTCGTTTAAACGATCAATAGAAGTTACATTTTCCCATATGTCAGTTATTTTGTTTTGACGTGTTTGTGTAAATGACTCTTTTGTCCTGTACTTTACCATGCACAGAGGGCCTGATTCAACAGTGCACACTAATTGCTTGGGAATCTGCGCAGGACCCATTCTGCGCATCTGCAGAACAGGTCCTGCTATATCGCACAGGCACCTGTATGCATTTGCCTGATTGACAGGCAGAGGAGTTTGCGGGGGGGAGACGGCCTACGTTCCTGGAAACGGGGGCATGTTGCCCCTGTTTTCTGCATTCCCGGAAACTAGGGCATGTAACTTCGGATTTCCGGGAGTGACAAGGCTAGGATCTGCATCCATGGACGCAGACTTCCTGGCCTTGCATGATGACAGAACACGGCCAGCTTCAGGTACCGCGTCCTGACCAAAGGTGCAACCATCTTAATCGATGGTTGCAGCCTGGGATCACAGATGCAGCAAGGAGATTTCAGACACCTTCTGCTGCATTTGCATTTTAGCAAGGACGGAATTACAAAGCCTCTTGTGTGTGGCTTTGCAATTCCGTCCTATGCCGAATCAGGCCCCGAGTGCCCTGCGCTTTACTTTGCACAGTGGAGTTTATTCGTAGAACAGGGAAAAGCCGTGCTTTGCAAATATTTATATGTATTTTAGTAAAATGAACAATAAACAAAAATGTTTGTGGTTTTCATTAAATTACCTCCATCCCAGTACTACCATGTTACGTTGGGCTTATGGGCTTGATTCAGAGCCGCTCGTAAGCGGCAGTACGCTCATTCCGAGAGATGTTCGCACTTCTGCACATGCGTACGGTTTATAATACGCATGCGTGAACCAGTCAGTGCGGCTGAAAATCGTTTGTTCGCTATATAGCGAATGCCTGCTACTTTGAGTGACAGGATGAGGCGTATGTGGGTGGTAACAGGGGAAGGTGCTTGAAAACGGGGAGTGGAATTAAGAACGCAGGCGTGCTTAAAGGTCAAAACGGGCGTTTTATGGGTGTGCATAATTAAAACAGCAGCGTCATTGACCACGTCCCCTGGTTGCTTTATAGTCAAAACTGATCGCAATATAGTGGTAGGAAAAGCCAACCACAAGAATAGCGATCAGTTCATACGCTGATCGATGTACTCGATTAATCTAATAAATAGCGGACATGACGTATGATGCGAGCGGCCAGGGGGCGTATTTTTCAAATAAACGTCCGCAAGTTTTGTTTGCTCGTTCAGACATGGAGGCGTGAACAGACCGCAAAGAGTGAACGGTTCATTTGAATAGCCACCCCCTTTTTCTGAACGAGCGAGTGCTAATTGCGTCCGGCTCTGAATCAGGTCCTATGTTTTGGGCTTTATCGGATTGGGTTGGGCTTGTTTTGGGCTTGTTTTTCACTCAAGAGTTGCTTGTTTCTCATTTCAGAGTTGGCAACAGTGGTCAGGCAGTCAGGCAGTCAGGCAGTCAGCCAGTCAGCCAGTCAGGTAAGGAATGAGCAGGTATCATGGAAATACTCTCTATCCTCTACACTGAAAAGTGTTACATTAGGAAGGAATGAGAAGATACAGAAAAGCATTCCATTAGTAAGTAACGTTTACTAAAGCATTACATTAGTAAGTAACGTTTACTAAAGCATTACATTAGTAAGAAATAGCAGTTTAATGTGTTAAATTAGTTTACTTAATATTCTGAATAAGTTTACTGATGTTCTGCAACAGTTTAGTTATGCTAACCCAAGGAGTTGCATGTTCTGAACTTGAAATATATGCCAGCAGAGCCTACATTATTTAAAAGACTCTGGGGGAGATGTATCAAGCCTTGGAGAGAGATAAAATGGAGTAGTTATCCAAAGCACCCGAATCAGCTTCTGTCATTTCAAAGACTGTGCTAGATAAATGACAGCTAGAAGCTGACTGGTTACTTTCTACAACTTCTCCATTTTATCTTCTCTTTGTTACATCTCCCCCACTTACACAATTTGAATAAGTTTCTGAATATATTTATTTATTCCAATTCAGCATATGGGTGTAAATATGCTATTCTTAGATGCATATGAGTACAGAGTTGTGTGTATAGAGACATATGTTTGATTTCAGGCAGATCTGCGGCACCATGTGTAAGGCTGGTACAAATAATGATGATGCTAACCTTCACAAGCGGATGGATGGGGCGGTGCAGCCCCAAATTCTTGTATACAGGCATAAATTTGTTTAAGAGCATGCAGGGGCGTTTCTAGAGAGGAGGGGGCCCGTGTGCAGTCCGACACGGGCCCCCTCCTCTCTGTCCGGCGGCCGGCAGCACACTGAGCAGAATTATAGACTCTGGGCACTAGAGTGCACCCAGCGTCTATAGAGTATGTGCAGATCACCGGGAAAATGGCTGTGGCAGCCATTTTCCCTGTACTGCGCATGTGCAAACGATGAGAAAATGGCCACGGCGGCCATTTTCCAGTCGTTTTTACAGCGCCAGACCCCCGCGCCAATGTGGGACTCCGGAAAGATAAGTAATACTATGAATGCAGGGTGTGCAGTGCGGTGCGGGGCCCCCCTGGACCCAGGGGCCCGTGGGTCCCCCGCACACCCTATACCCATTATAGATACGCCCCTGAGAGCACGCAATGCAGCCAACTTGAGTTAATGGGGCCCATTTATCAATAATCACATTTGCAATGCGATCTGGGCGCATTACTAGCGCCCATGATTATATTGCAGGATGCGATCTTAGCGCTGGCATGTATCAAATAGCCCCACAGGAACAGGGGCTCCGAAAGGAGCGCGTCCCTGCAATGTGCTCAGAGTGAAGAGACCGTCTCTTCACTTACATGCCTGGCTCCTGCACATGCTTGGTCTACAGACCACGCATGAATGGCGGCCATTGCCGGGGAGGGTTTCTCCAGAACCTTCTCACCGTTAGTTTTGCAATGTGTAGCCCTTAGGCTAAAGCAGCACAACGCCATCTTTGATGACGTTAACTGCAGGGCCGAGCTCTTGGTAAATCTGACAGCATTGCATCCCCCATAAAAACCTATAGGGGCTGCGGGTGCTGTCAGAAAAGGAAGGACAGCTCTGCGGTCCCTCCATAATAAATCTCGGGGATGCTAAAGATTTCCAGATATCCCCCGAAATCGGGTGTTTTTGGGGGGAATATGCTGCATATAGTGAATGACAAATGGGCCCCTAAGTGTGAAACAGCCTCGTAGAGACTGTGAAGAGTCTGTAGATTGTCATACTTTATTTTCATTAACTTCTAACATTCAGTGTTAAAAGAATCTGGTATACGGTGCAACAGGCATCATCTGACTACTCACACACTAAAGATTGATAGGCCCACAGTGTATTCAGCAGTGGAACATATGGCCAAGGGTGTTGTATTTACTAGAATTTAATTGTTATATAGTCATCGTTGACCCCTGTGAAAGTTTATACTTTTCTTGTCACTATCATGATAGGAGCCTTTTCTGCTACAATAAAGTCAACTTACCGACTCTTGTCTTATTAACATTTACTGGGCGGCGGCGTGTAAGTTCTGGATACAATATCCAGAACAAAAATATCAGGAATGTTGAATAAGCAGAGATTGAAGCTGTAAAATATAACCTTTATTACCCTATAATAAAAACTGCCTGCACACTAATTAGCCCTAATATGCTAAGCACCAGGCTGTCATTTCCTCACAACTAGGCTGCGGCACGTGCACCCTTAGAATAAAGCAATAACAACACACAATGCATATCCTTTTATTACACCTAAGAATGACAGCTTGAGCAGGGTATTACCTGGATTACAGTGGAAGGAAATGGGGACATTCTAGGTTGTAACCGGTAAACATCAAACGGCTCAACGCTGCAATGAACCAATGTGTTATTGGAAAGCTTCTCTGCTATGATGACACAGATAAGAGTTAAGGCGGTATGTCAAGTAGACTATTTTAATTGATCTTTTCATGATCATTTAATGAGGGCAAGCAAATGCTGATGACAGTAAATTGATATGTCACAAACAACACCATTCAATCATCCAAGGCCAATGCCAGAATCTACATGTTAACTGACATAGGCCACTTTCACTGTAACACCTCCTCTACCCAAAGCCACAGAGCTCATCCACAGAGTAAGATGATGAAACAATCTGTCCTGCAAAACTGCTGCCTTTCTCCACCAGTGTCCCTCAAACCATGCTCAGGGGTTCAGGAAAATATTCAGTTGAGTGTAAGAATGGAGTGCAGGGAAGTTCCGCGACATGGTGGGTAGGGTGGTGTCTGCCTACTGCTCAGAAGCTTTTCCCGTCATTCACACAACGTTTACCTGCAGCCATGTCATCCGCAAACACTGCCACGTCTCCTGAGACTCCCCTTTACCAGTCTAGAGAGGGGAAGGGAGCTGTTGTGTTACCATGCATATGTGTGTCATAGAACCTGTTATGTCTTATAGTGGTATTGGTGGGTGTAATGTAGGTTGTACAAGCCCATTTTTTCCTATTATAAATAGGTTCTTCATCCGTAAAAGCAATTTTACACTTTTTTTTTTTGTTAAATCTTTTATTACATTTTTTTTTTAAGAGTAACATACAAATGTCACAAGTACATAATGGTATCAACAGAGAACATAGCAGGTGTGAATTGTGCAGTTTTACAAATAACATATTGCAAAATCAATAACATTTTCACACCTCAATAGAGATAGTAGCAGCAAAAGATATATAGTGGGAAAAAATATTGACCTAGAGAATATATTTGAAACTCAGCACTCAAAGATCAGCTTTGAATTAATCCCACATATATAACAATAAAGTAATCTATCGATCATATGAGGAGACAATGTCTCCATCATTACCAATAGTATGAAATATTCAAATATACAAATAATGGTATACAATCGGGAAACCGGCTGCCTTAATACCGGCAGCCGGCTTCCCGACTGTCATATCCCGGCGAGGGTGAAATGCCGGACATCTATATCTAGACGCCTGTCATTTCCCCGACGCCGGAAGACAGGCACCCGGCATCCTGATTGAAGGGATGCCGGGTGCCGCAAGCGTACAGCTGCGGGGGGGGGAGTGTTAGGTTTAGGGCACCCGGGGAGGACTTAGAGTTAGGCACCCCCTGGGGAGGGTTAGGGTTGGGCTCGGGGGAGGGAGGGTTAGGCACCCCCAGGGGGGACTTAGGTGTAGGCAGCGGGGAAGGGGGGGGTTAGGGTTAGGCACTTGGAGGGGGGATTAGGGTTAGGCACTTGGGGGGGAGGTTAGGGTTAGGCACCTCTAAGGAGGGTTAGGGTTAGGGGGTTAGGTTAGTTTATACTTACCTTAGCGACAATTGTGATTTCCAGCGCTGTCGGGCTTCCACTGCCGGGAACTCTGCTTTTGTCGGCCAGGTGCTGCCGGGAATCGAACCGGCAGCACCTGGAATGCTGCCGGCGGTATTTCATATAGATTCTCAGATAATGGGGGGGTAGACAGGACGTACAAATAGGAAAAACAAAATAGGTAGGGTGGGAGGGGCATAGGGAACATTAAAATCAAAAGGAATTGTTGTCATTTGTTGTCATAACCCTACGACATCTTCCTAGCTTATGTAATCAAAGATTTAACTCTGTAGCTGTGTGGAATGATAGCTTTGTTTCAGCAAAAGCATTCTACTGGTTATATTTAGGTAAGGTGTCTCAATAAGTGCCAACTCGTAGTTTCAAATACCTGTAATATTTGTGTTTGAAATTGAGGTTGTAAGTGTTCAATGTATGGGCCCCATCTTTTATAAAATCCCACTACTCCCCTCTCAACTTCTGGAAATGAAGCCCTCCTGTTGAAATATAGATTTTTAAGCAGTAAATGCTGGACTGTTGAAAGAAAAGGTGGGGTTCTACTGGTCCATTGGATTAAAATAATTTTTTTGGCCATAGTTAGAATGATGGAAAGTAATGGGATAATAGTCCTGCGATTCAGACCCAGATCCCAGTTAGCGTAATGGAGACATATCATTGCCAGAGGATCTGGGTTCAAATGTAAAGAAGAAATGGCAGTAATGAAAACCATTATCTTATTCCAAAATCGACGAATCTTCCTACACTCCCAAAACTTATGATAGAAGGAAGTTGAGATATCACGACACTTACGGCAGTGACCTGTTTCACCAGCGACCATGTATTTCCTTTGATGTTGTGAGATATATGCTCTGTTTAGAACTTTATAATGTACTTCTTGGAGCATTGCTGTACACAAGTACTTCATTATAGAATCAAAATGTAAGAGGAGCACATCAGGTTCGGGAAATGATGGTATATCTTTGGACCAACTAGTGTTCAAAGATTCCCAGACGTCAGAAGCATCATTCTTTATAAACACATAATTTAACATTTTAGTATGATAAAGATGGGATTTTATCAATAGTAAAAGCAAGACCAAGGGGTCAGATTTATCTGGTGGTAAATAAGCTTTAGGTAAGCTATAAATATAGTGTCGTAGTTGAAGATACATATAAAAACACTTATTTGAAATATTAAAGGCATCGCTAATGGCTGCAAAGGGTAGTATGTCTCCCCCAGGGTCAAATATATAATTTATTAATAGGATTCCATTCTGTTTCCAGTCAGTGAAGCCTTTATTATCCATAGCAGGGGGAAATAGTGGTTACCACAAATAGAAATAAATGGGGTAAAACGCCAGTTACGCTTCAACTTGCAGTTCATCGCAATCCAAGCTAGATAAGTATCATTAAATAGAGGATTTAATAATATGTGTTGAGGGATTAATTTTCTGGGGGTATGAAGGAGAGCATTCAGGGAGTATGGTTTAAAATTAAATAATTATTTTTCTACACCGAGGTACGTGTAAATAAAGCGGTTTAACAACCAATTTGAGATAAATCTAAAGGAGACAGATAGGGAAAAGGTTTTGAGATCGGGAACATTCAAAGTAAATATTTTTTTAAGTGCATGGAGATCTGTTTTGGTAAGCGAGATAGGCAACATCTGCATAGGGGAAGCAATCGGGAAGCCGACTGCCTAAATACCAGCAGCCGGCTTCCCGACTGTCTTATCCCGGCATGGGTGAAATGCCGGGCGTCTAGATGTAGACGCCCGCATTTCCCCGACGCCGGGAGACCGGAGCCCGGCATCACGATCGTAGTGATGCCGGGCGCCACCAGCGGACAGCCGCGGGGGGGTGGGTTAGGTTTAGGGCTCCCGGGGGGGACTTAGGGTTAGGCACCCCCCCGGGAGGGTTAGGGTTAGGCTAGGGGGAGGGAGGGTTAGGGTTAGGCACCCCCGGGGGGGATTTAGGGCTAGGCACCCCCCCGGGGGACTTAGGTTTAGGCAGCGGGGAAGGGGGTGGTTAGGGTTAGGCACTTAGAGGGGGGATTAGGGTTAGGCACTTGGGGGGGAAGTTAGGGTTAGGCACCCCTAAGGAGGGTTAGGGTTAGGGGGGTTAGGTTAGGTTAGTATATACTCACCTATCCACGATCGGGATTTCCAGCGCTGTCTGGCTTCCGCTGCTTCTAACTCTGCTCCTGTCGTGCTGCCGCTGACGGGAATCGGTATATCATAGACGGCAGTATATCATACCCATTCCCTGCATAGGGTATGCAATCTTAGGGAATACAATACTCTTCAATACGGTAACACGACCTAGCAAAGACAGAGGTAAGGATAACTAATCGGTCAATAATTTTGAAATAGAATGGAGTAACAGAGAAAAATTTACTGAGTATAGCTTCAATGGATCAAAGGGGATATATATCCCTAAATATTTTAGGCTAGGGCGTGCTAAACGAAGCTGTGGAAAGATGGGGATTGAAAGAAAATCAGCAGGGGCACCAGAGAGAGGTAAGTATTCTGACTTGGCTACATTCACCTTGTAACCTGCGAAGGATCCAAATAGATCCATCAGACGCATTACTTCCGGAGCCGAGGAAGCCGGGTCAGACATAAATAGAAGCATATCATCGGCAAATAATGCCACCTTAAGCTCAATTGTACCAACCTGGATTCCCCAGAACACCTCAGAACTATGTAATGCTATGGCAAGCGGTTCCAAGGCAAGGGAAAACAGGAGGGGTAACAATGGACACCCCTGCCTGGTGCCCTTATGTATAGAAAAGGGGTCAGAAATATAACCGTTGCAAACAATCTTCGAGGATGAGTCAGCATACAGTGAGGTAAAAAGCGCAATAAAGTCAGATTGGAACCCAAATTTATGCAATGTGCAAAATAAGTGATCCCAGGACACCAGGTCGAAGGCCTTTTCGGCATCGAAGGATAAAATGGTATGTAAATCTGCAGTTTTTAATGACTGTACCCAGTGAGACACTGCCAGCACCCTGCGTATATTGGCCGTCAAATGCCGTCCCCATATAAATCCAGTCTGGTCCTCATGAATCAGATTGGGAAGCAATATTTTCATTCGTTCTGCCAATATTTTTAATAGAATTTTATAGTCCATATTGAGGAGAGAGATAGGTCTATATGAACTAGGGATGAGCGGGTTCGGATTTCAGAAGTCCGAACCCCCCCCCCCGAGCCCCCCCGATCCGAGCCGGAAACAGAGTCCGGCTCAGAACTGAAATCAAGGCAAAACGTTATCATCCCGCCTTCCGGATCTTGCAGGTTTTGGATTCTATAAAAGGTCCCCGTGTCGGTGCCATTTCTCACTCCGGCTGTGGACAGTGAAGAGGGAGGGTGGGAGTTAGCGCTGGCTGGGCTGTGTTGTGCTGTGCTGCTGTTGTCCATAGGGGCTGTGTCCACTCCTCCAAAGTCCATAGGGGCTGGCTGGGCTGTGTTGTGCTGCTGTTGTCCATAGGGCTACCTGGACTGTGTTGTGCTGCTGTTGTCCATAGGGGCTGGCTGGGCTGTGTTGTGCAGTCAATTGTCCATAGGGGCTGTGTCCACTCCAAAAGTCTATAGGGGCTGGCTGGGCTGTGTTGTGCAGTGTCCCATAAAGGTTGTAGTCCTAAAAGGGTGCTGTAGTGTTGTCCAGGGGGTGATCTGTCCATCAGGGGTGCTCCATCCAAGTGCAAAAAAAACATTTATTTCTATGTTTGTGAATTGTGTGCGCAGTAGCCGCATGTGCATCTACAAAGGAGCAGCGCCAAGCATGCTCCTGTGTCATAAGTAAAGGGCCGGCTGGCTCATCTCTTAAAGGGTGGTGTAACCCCCAAAGTGCACTCCAAATTTTTTTAAAAAATCTTCCTTTCTGTGTTGTGAATTGTATGCGCTGTAGCTGCACGTGCATAAACAAAGGAGCAGCGCCAAGCGTGCGCCTGTGTCATAAGTCTGTTAAAGGGTGGTGTAACCCCCAAAGTGCACTCTAAAAAAATTCTTCTTTTCTGTGTTTGTGTGCACCTTAGCCGCACGTATATATCAATATAACATAAATGGAGGACCAAACTTTGTCCGATAAAAATAAAATAGGGAAAGATCAAGAACCACTTCCTCCTAGTGCTGAAGCTGCTGCCACTAGTCATAACAGACGATAAAATGCCATAAACGTCGTCTGCCAAGGCCGATGCCCAATGTCATAGTAGAGGGCATATAAAATCCCAAATAACAAATTTCAAGATAATGACCTTAAAAAAAAACATTTAAATCATCTGAGGAGAAAAGTAAACTTGCCAATATGCCATTTACGACACGGAGTGGCAAGGAATGGCTAAGGTCTTTCCCTATGTTCATGACTAGTGGTTCAGCTTCACATGACGATGGAAGCCCTCCTCCCACTACAAATATCTAACGAGTTAAGCTGGCAAAAGCACAGCAAAGAACTGTGCATTCTAAGAAGATATAACAAATCCCCAAGGAGAGTCCAAGTGTATCGGCGGTTGTGATCACTGACCTTCCCAATACTGGACAGGAAGAGGTGGCTCTTTCCACCATTGTCCTCTGCAAGTGCTGGAAGGAGCACCCACAGTCCACTTGCTGATATTCAATTTGAAGATGTCACTTTTGAAGTACAACAAGATGAGGATACTGGTGTAGCTGGCGCTGAGGAGGAAGTTGACAAGGAGGATTCTGATGGTGATGTGGTTTGTTTAAAGCAGGCTCTGGGGGAGACAGTTGTTGTCCGTGGGATGAAAAAGCCCATCACAGTCATGCCTGGGCAGAAGACCAAACATTCCACCTCTTTGATCTGGCAATATTTCTATCCAAATTCGGACAACAACTGTCTTGCCATATGTAAAGGTGAAATAAGTAGGGGTAGGGACGTTAAGCAGTCCAGGGACACCTAAATCCCTTCGTCCTGTTGTATCCAAGCGCCTGCAAACCACACAGTCAACTCCCTCCTCATCAATTTCCTCATTAGTCAGGATCGGAAGTAGTCTTGCAGGCCATGTCACTGGCATGACTGGCTCTCCTATCCGGGATTTCTCCGGAGGATCCTGGATTGCTACGCCTACTGCTGCCGCTGTTGCTGCTGGGAGTCGTTCAACATCCCAGAGAGGAAGTAGGAACACCACTACTTTTACTAAACAATTGACCCTCCAACAGTCCTTAGCGAGGAGGATGAAGTACGACAGCAGTCATCCTGAAGCAAAATGGATAACTGAGGCCTTGACTGCTATGTTGGTGTTAGACGTGCATCCGGTGTCCGCCATTGGTGCAGTGGGATTTAGACAATTGATGGAGTTAGTGTGTCCCTGGTACCAAATCCCGTCTAGATCCCACTTCACTAGGCAGGCGATACCGAGACTGTACAGAGACGTCAGAAAAAGTGTCCTCAGTGTCCTAAAAAATGCGGTTGTACCCAATGTCCACTGAACCACGGACATGTGGAACAGGGCAGACTAAGGACTATATGACTGACAGCCCACTAGGTAGATGTATCGCCTTACGTAGCAACAACAGCAGCGTCACCAGTAGCAGCATCTCAGAAACACCAGCTCGTTCCAAGGCAGGCTATTTGTGTATCACCGGTTTCAGTAAGAGGCACACCGCCGACAACCTCTTAGAGAAACTGAGGGAAATCATCGCCCAGTGGCTTACCCCACTTAGACTCTCCTGGGGATTTGTGATATCTGACAATGCCACCAATATTTGCGGCTATTACATCTGGGCAAATTCCAGCACGTCCCATGTTTTGCTCACACAATAGATTTGGTGATGCAGAATTTTCAGAAAAACGACAGGGGCGTGCAGGAGACGCTTTGGGTGGCCCAAAAAATTTCTGACCACTTTCGCCATTCAGCGACTGCGTGCCGAAGACTGGAGCGCCTGCAAACACTCTTGAACCTGCCCCGCCATCACCTGAAGCAAGAGGTTGTGATGTGGTGGAACTCAACCCTCTATATGCTTCAGAGGATGGAGGAGCAGCAAAAGGCCATTCAAGCCTATACATCCACCTATGACACAGGCAAAGGAGGGGGTATGCACCTGACTCAAGCGCAGTGGAAAATGATTTCCGTGTTGTGCAAGGTTCTCCAGCCCTTCGAACTTGCCACACGTGAAGTCAGTTCAGACACTGCCAGCTTGAGTCAGTTCACTCCCCTCATCAGGCTTTTGCAGAAGCAGCTGGAGAAAGTGAGGGAGGAGCTAATACAGAGCGATTTCGCTTGGCATGTGGGACTTGTGGATGAAGCCCTTCATTCGCTTTGCCAGGAGTCCCGGGTGGTCAATCTGTTGAAATCAGACCTCTATAGTTTGACCACCGTGCTCGATCCTAGGTTTAAAGCCTATGCAGTGTCTCTCCGGCCGACGCAAGCCTGCGGAGGTGCAAAGACCTGCTGGTGAAAACACTGTCAGCTGAAGAGGAACGTGACAAATCAACAGCTCCTTCTTCATTTTCTCCCACAACTGGGGCTGCCAGGAAACAACTTAGGTATCCTAAGCAACCCGCTGGCGGTGATGCAGGGCAGGCAGGACCAAGTTTAAACATCTGGTCCGGATTGAAGAACCTGGCAACAATTTCTGACATGTCTACTGTCACTGCATATGATACTGCCACTATTGACAGAATGGTGGAGGATTACATCGGTGACAGCATCCAAGTAGGCATGTCAGATAGTCCGTACCTGTACTGGCAGGAAAAAGAGGCAATTTGGAGGCCCCTGTACAAACTGGCTCTGTTTTACCTGAGTTGCCCCCCCTCCAGTGTGTTCTCCGAAAGAGTGTTTAGTGCAGCCGGGAACCTTGTCAGCGAAAGGCGTAGGAGGTTGCGTCCACAAAATGTGGAGAAGATGATCAAAATGAATTATCAATTCTTCCAGGGAATTTTCTTAGAATTATGTGCTCTTTGGGGCCTAGTTTTTCAAACTGCCATCCTGTCTGCCACTGCAGTGTCACTCCTAGATGGGCCACATGTTTGTGCCACCCACTTGTGTCGCTTAGCATAGTCAACCAGCTACCTCGGTGCAACCTTTTGGACTAAAAACAATATTGTGAGGTGTTCAGAATAGACTGGAAATGAATGGAAATTAATGTTATTGAGGTTAATAATAGCATAGGAACAGAAAAACCCACAAATTCTGTGATTTTAGCTGTTTTTATGTTTTTTTCCAAAAAAATACAGATCCAAAACACAAAAGCCAGAACCCAAAACACGGAAGGGTGGTTTTGGCAAAATCAATCCAGATCCAAAACACGAAGAAAGAACCAGATCCAAAACCAAAACACGAAAAGTGGCCGCTGCACACCCCTAATATGAACTAGAGATCTCCAAGTCTTTGCCTGGTTTAGGCAGTAGCCGCACGTGCATCAACAAAGTAGTGCCAAGCGTGCGCCTGTGTCATAAGTAAAGGGCCGGCTGGCTTGACCGTTAAAGGGTGCTGTAACCCCCAAAGTACACTCCAAACCAAATAAAAAAATATTTTCTGTGTTTGTGAATTGTGTGCGCAGTAGCCGAGCGTGCATCAACAAAGTAGAGCCAAGCGTGCGCCTGTGTCATAAGTAAAGGTCTGGCTGGCTTGACCGTTAAAGGGTGCTGTAACCCCCAAAGTACACTCCAAACCAAATAATAAAATATTTTCTGTGTTTGTGAATTGTGTGCGCAGTAGCCGCACGTGCATCAACAAAGGAGCAGCGCCAAGCGTGTGCCTGTGTCCCATAAGTAAAGAGCCGGCTGGCTCATTTCTTAAAGGGTGGTGTAACCCACAAAGTGCACTACTCTCCAGCAAAAATAAAAAAATATTTTCTGTGTTTGTGTGCGCCTTAGCCGCACGTATATATCAATATAACATAAATGGAGGACCAAACTTTCTCCGATAAAAATAAAATAGGGAAAGATCAAGAACCACTTCCTCCTAGTGCTGTTGCTGCTGCTGGGAGTTGTTCATCATCCCAGAGAGGAAGTAGGAACACCACTACTTTTACTAAACAATTGACCCTCCAGCAGTCCCTAGCGATGAGGATGAAGTACGACAGCAGTCATCCTGAAGCAAAACGTATAACTGAGGCCTTGACTGCTATGTTGGTGTTAGACGTGCGTCCGGTATCCGCCATTAGTGCAGTGGGATTTAGACAATTGATGGAGGTAGTGTGTCCCCGGTTCCAAATCCCGTCTAGATTCCACCTGCATCCTCAAAGCAGCAGCGACAAACGTGCGTCTGTCTGTTAAAGGGTGGTGTAACCCTCAAAGTGCGCTCCACAAACAATAAAAAAATTCTTCTTTTTTTTTCTCTTTGTGAAATGTGTGGGCTGTAGCCGCACATGCATCCTTAAAGCAGCAGCGACAAGCATGCGTCTGTCTGTTAAAGGGTGGTGTAACCCTCAAAGTGTGCTACACAAACAATAAAAAAATTCTTCTTTTTTTTCTGTCTCTGTGAATTGTGTGGGCTGTAGCCGCACTTGCATCCTCAAAGCAGCAGCGACAAGCGTGCGTCTGTCTGTTAAAGGGTGGTGTAACCCTCAAAGTGCTCCAAAAAATAAAAAACTATTTTTTTTATGTGTTTGTGACTTGTGTGCAATGTAGCCACACGTGCATCAACACAGTAGCAGCGCCAAGCGTGCGCCTGTGTCATAAGTCAAGGGCCGGTTTGGACATCTGGTCCGGACTGAAGGACGTGCCAACAATTTCTGACAAGTCTACTGTCACTGCATATGATACTGTCCTCAAAGCAGCAGCGACAAGCGTGCGTCTGTCTGTTAAAGGGTGGTGACACCCTCAAAGTGTGCTCCACAAACAATAAAAATATTCTTCTTTTTTTTCTGTCTTTGTGAAATGTGTGGGCTGTAGCCGCACCTGCATTCTTAAAGCAGCAGCGACAAGCGTGCGTCTGTCTGTTAAAGGATTATATCGGTGACAGCATCCAAGTAGGCATGTCAGACAGTCCGTACCTGTACTGGCAGGAAAAAGAAGCAATTTGGAGGTCCCTGTACAAACTGGCTCTATTTTACCTGAGTTGCCCCCCCTCCAGTGTGTACTCCGAAAGAGTGTTTAGTGCAGCCGGGAACCTTGTCAGCGAAAGGCGTAGGAGGTTGCTTCCACAAAATGTGGAGAAGATGATGTTCATAAAATGAATTATCAACTCTTCCAGGGAGACCAGCCTCCAGAACGTACAGAGGGACCTGTGGTTGTGGATTCCAGCGGGGACGAATTAATACTCAGTGAGGATGAGGATGTACACAACACTGAAGAGGGTGAGGAATCGGTGGATGAGGAGGATGAGGACGACTTCTTGCCTCCGTAGAGCCAGTTTGTGCAGGGACAGATTAATTGCCAGCTTGTTTTGTGGGGGCCCAAACGAACCAATCATTTCAGCCACAGTCGTGTGGCAGACCCTGGCGCTGAAATGTTTGGTTTGTTAAAGTGTGCATGTCCTGGTTAAACAACATAAGGGTGGGTGGGAGGGCCCAAGGACAATTCCATCTTGCACCTCTTTTTTTTCTTTGAATTATGTACTGTTTGGGGCCTAGTTTTTCAAACTGCCATCCTGTCTGCCACTGCAGTGTCACTCCTAGATGGGTCACGTGTTTGTGTCGCCCACTCGTGTCGCTTAGCATAGTCATCCAGCTACCTCGGTGCAACCTTTTGGACATAAAAACACTATTGTGAGGTGTGAGGTGTTCAGAATAGACTGGAAATTAGTGGAAATTAAGGTTATTGAGGTTAATAATAGCATAGGAGCAGAAAAACCAACACATTCTGTGATTTTAGCTGTTTTTATGCTTTTTTTCAAAAAAATACAGATCCAAAACACAAAACCCAGAACCCAAAACACGGAAGGGTGGTTTTGGCAAAACCAATCCAGACCCAGAACACGAAGAAAGATCCAGATCCAAAACCAAAACACGAAAAGTGGCCGGTGCACACCCCTAATCTAAATTAGCTGCCAGTGTGACCCATACTAGAGCGTGGTCTGATAAACCTATAGGCTCCGTATAACTATCAATTGATTTCAGGAAAATGGAGTGAGACATCAAAATATAATCCAGATGGGATAATGACCCATGGCCAGCCGACAGACAAGAGTAATCCCTTTCAGTGGGATGTTTGGCTCTCCACACATCAGTAAGATGCAGCTGTTGCATAACATACGGTATACCAAATCTAGGGGTGGGAGTAGCCCAACGAGTTGGATATTGATAATCCATTTCCCTTGAAACTATCATATTGAAATCTCCACATAGACTTAAATTATCATTGCATATAGGATTTAGCTTAGATAACACAAAACGGAAAAACAGTTTGTCATATCTTTTGGGGGCGTATACATTACAAATTACATAAGGAATATCATAAATGGAGGTTTCTATAATGACATAACGGCCTTAGTCGAAAGAACTGAGATAGGAATAGAGTGCTTAGCCATCACCACCACTCCTCTGGATTTGGAGTTATATGGAGACGACGCCAATACCTTCCACTCCAACATATTGAGTTTAGCCACTTCTGCCGTGACCAGATGGGTCTCCTGCAAACACACCAAATCCAAATGAAGTTTATTTAAGTATAGTAGGATCTTTTTGAGTTTTATCGAGGAGTGGAATCCCCCTACATTCCAAGTACCAAATTTTATCTGTGACATGGTGTTATACTAAAATAAAATTAGACAGGCATAGACCAAGCAGCAGACATACAGAGCCTCTATGTCTTCCAAAAGGCATCATATGCATACAACAAATACATGGACAAGGGGTGGAAATATGAACACAATAGTTGAGAAGACATACATTGGGGTGAGAAAAATACAGTCATTACTAAAAACAATAGCAAATGCGTGTTCCAGCTAATAGACTGTTTTGCTATCAAAACAAGGGCTTCCGGTAGGCACTGGTGTTTAGCGCCAAAAAGACGTCACGGTCAGCAAACTCCTAACCGGACCCAGCCGAATAAGTGACAATATAATCTTCAGCAATCAACATTCTTATAACTGTGGGATAAAGAGCATTGTAATAAAATATTTAAATTTTTATGCAGAATTGGTAGTTCCGCCCCTGTTTGGGCCTGATTCTGAGTTGGGAGCAATGCAAAAAATGGACAAGTAACTGTGCACCTTGACAAAACCATGTTGCACTGCAGCAGGCTTGCCTACCCTCCCGATTTAGTCGGGAGTCTCCCGAATATCAGGTGCCGCTCCCGACCCTCCCAGCTGCCGCCCCGACTACCTACTAGAAACCCGCTGCAGGGGTGCCCGGTGACGTGATTCAGCATTGTGAGGAGGGGGCGGGGCCACGATGACGTGATCGTGCGGCTCCGTCCCCAAATTGACCAATTGACCAGCCACGCCCCTCACTGTGTGTAGGCAATTATGCACTGCAGTTGGGGCAGATGTCAAATATGCAGAGGGATTTAGATGTTAGATGGGTGCATCCAAACTCAAATCTAAATTAGTGTGTAAAAATAAAGCTGTCCAGCATTTGTGGGCTACATGCAAAAGCAGCCAGTATTTACCCTGCATGCAAAAAAAATAAATGTATTTGCACCCTTTGCATGGCAACATGGTTTGTCCAGGTACACAGGTACTTTCTCTTTTTTGCTTAACTCCCAACTCAGAATCAGGCACTTTATGTATAGGTAGGTGTATCATTTTGACATTTCACGGTCAGGGCTTATATGTGTCAAAACAAACAGCATTCAATCACTGCCAGATTATTGTGCTTTGGTACTTTGGGCCTGATTCAGCAAGGATCGCTATTCTGCTAGAACGCATGCACCGCAGTTGCTAATATTAGCGATACAATGCAAATGTTTGCAATCGCATTGCGAACACAGCTTACCATAAGGACACCCACTTACCCTTACACACATCTGTATACTTGGGCACCATAGCAAAATAGTCGGTAACATCAGACTCATACGCACAGGTCAGACCTCACTCAGGAATTGCATAATTTATGCACGCCCCTGCAACGGCGTTGCAACACACTGGCACACTTGCGTTCGCCTGACCACCTCCCCGTCACCACCCACAAACGGCACTTCCTGTCAATGTGCTCTGGGTCTGTGTAGCCTCTGCAAACGCATTTCCCATTGCAATTGCTAGTCCGCGCACTGCGATGCATATGTGACTTAATCGACCAATTGCATGCATCTTTGTTACTGCGATCCTTGCTGAATCAGGCCCTTTGTTCCTGTTTGAACTCCTTGGCGCTGATCATGGATTGTTTAGAGACTTCACTGAACTCTGCCATCCTGACTTTCACTTGTTAGGCCTGATACAGAAGTGGACGTTGCTGCTGAGACGTGGGAGTGATAATATGCAAATGCCAGTTTCTTTCCTCCCCTGGTGTAGCAGACTGCATGCTGAAATGCCCACTCTCAGCGTCACCGCCAGTGACACTACCATCACATGCATGGGCGTAACTGGATGGGCCCCCATGGGAAGGAACAGAGGAAATGTCTGTCTGTCGGCCGCGGCTGGGCATACACTGCCCGATGCGGCCGACAGTTTAGCTCTTAAATATCGCATCGGACGGGCATGCTGGACAATCTAGTATGCCCGACCGAATCCGACCGAGCACACGCTACAATTATCGGGGAGATTCGCGGATATCGGGCGGATCACCCCGATAATTGTAGCGTGTATGGCCAGCTTTAGTAAGTAAGGCAACTGGGTCATCAACTGATTAATGTGCACTTGCTTTCCGGGGACCTTGCTTTTTCTCTCAGGGACCATACCATGCCATTGGCCAGACCCAGAGCTCTGGATTTTGTTCTTTAGGAGAGTGCTCACAGTATTTACAATTTTACAATCAATGACAAACAATTTTCCAGATGATGCCTAAACAGTCTTCACAGATATGCTAATTGGGAGCTTAATCCTCACTTTACTGCAGGATGAGGCCTTGGTTTGGGCTTTTCCCAGATTTTATCTAAGAGCTGCAGCATCTTCCCCCCACACACACACACTAAAAGTCCACCACCACCAGTGATTGCACTGGCTTCCCATTGGAAGCTCTATCTGCATGCATGTGAGCAGCGTCCATTTAGTGCCAGAAGAGACTGTGGGCAGCCCAGCAGCTACCGGAGTGCTGGGCTTGCCCAAAGCTCGATGATAAATGGTTGCATGACAAGTGGTCACACCTCTAAAATACATTGCACACCAGGGGGCATGGCCAAATGGGATGATGCCAAGTCCCTTGTACATGAGAACGAGAGGCATCCCAAAGAGCAGAATAAGAATGTTGGAAGGTATGTGAGGTGGGTGATGCATATCAGACATAAAAGAGCACCCATAACAGAGGTCCAAATCCTTCTGTGGATGCCTGGGTGGGAATAAATGCCAGGGTGGTAGAGGCAGATCAGCAGGTATTTATTCTATTTTATTATAATATAATTATAATATAATATTTATACTATTCTGTGATTTAATGACTTTTTCTAAATTGATTACTTTTATCACATCACCTTAATTAGGCCCAGACCTACAATTGTAAATCGGGCAGCAGAAAATATGCTTATTTTTGTATTCGGCTTGTTCACATTTATATGCATGTTCAAGAAAAGATTAAAAAAAAAAATTGTATGTTATTTTAGCCAGAATTTATTTTTTATTTGATTTCTTTTCCTCTTGCTATTCGATAAGGTGCGTACACACGTAACGATTTTTTGAACGATTTAACTATAACAACGTCGTTATCGTTCAGTTCCTGAGTTATAACAATGAACGAAAATCGTTCAAGCGCGCTCTCGTTTGTAGTTCATTTCAGACTGACCAACATAACGATTTTCATTAAGGGAAGGAACATTTTTCGTTCATCGTTGTAAAAATCGTTCATTACACTTCAAAAAATCGTTCACTTTTCAAGGGAAAATCTGTCAGATAATTTATGGTTACAAAATCGTTACATGTGTATGCTCCTTTATTGATAGGTTTTCCATACAACCAGTGAAATCAGTTAAGTGGTGGCTGTTGGACCTTGTGAAATGAGCACAAATGGTGCACACTTAAAAATATGGCGTTTACTCATGTTGACCAAGGGTCGCACATTTATTTATTAGAAATCATTTATATAGCGCACACAGGGCCTAATTCAGACCCGCTCGTTAAGATGCATACTCTCGCTGCTATCGATGGTTTGCAGTGTGTATGCATTGTGCGCATGCATCGCAGTGCGCATAACTTACCGAAAGTTCACAATGCACTCGCTCGCTGCACAGAGACAGCCCAGCAGAGTGAGTTACAGGAGAGGCCGTTTGTAGGTGGTAACAGGGGCTGGACTTTAAAAATGGGGGAGTGGAGGTGCAAACGCTGGCGTGCCTGGGCATCTCAACGGTGTTTTAGAGGGTGCATAATTAAAAGACAGCATCACAGTGCATGTTACCTGGCTAGTTTTTATACTGAAGTACTCGCAGTGCTTACGGTAGGGTATAGTCAACCTCAAGCACTGCGATAGCATCCGTTGTACCGATGGTTGCATACACTTCCTGGACATGACGTGCACAAGTGAGCATCTTAAAACAGGCTGGTGGGTGTCTGCATACACTATGTGATCACTCTCTAAGAAATACTGGGTGTGCTAATGCATTGCTGTGCGATAGCACTGTCTACACAATTTGCATACACATCGTGCGAGCGGCTCTGAATCAGGCCCACATTCTGCATCGCTTTACAAAGAATATTTGGCCATTCACATTAGTCCCTGCTCCAATGGAGCTTACAATCTATATTAACTACCACACAGGGCTGGATTTATTTAGGAGGGGCGGACGGGGTGATCATCCAGGAGCCCCCACAGTGCTGCAGATATTGAACGGAAGCTGGCCACTCACCCTGGCCGGCGTCTGGCAGAATCACACAGGCACAGACAGCACACTCTCAAGAGACTGACTGGTGGACCAGTAGTGGCTGCCTATAGAAGTCACGCCCCCTTGTTGACATAACAAGGCAATTCGCGGGTGCATGTGTAGGGGGCAGGACCTAATGCCGCAAAGTGCCCACCCCCATCAGAAAGCCCATGGCTCCTGCAGCTGCAGCAGGTATGTGTGCACGCTCTCAGTCCCTTCTGTCTCTCCCCCTCCTTCCTTCTCTCTCTCCTCCCCCCTTCTCTCTCTCTTTCTCTCTCTCTCCCCCTTCCCTTACTCCCTCTCTGTCTCTCTCCTCCACCCCTCTATTCCCTGTCCCTCTGCCCCCCTCTCTCCCTCCCTGTCCATTCCTCCCTCTCATTTTCCCTGGCAGTATATTAGATCATGTCCGCTATGCTGCCGGGAGTCGGTTCCCAGCAGTGTCGCGGATATGATGTAGTATGCTGTGACTTTGCCAGTTAGTGGAGAGTTCAGAGAAGGTAAGGCTGGGTACACACTAAACGATGTGTACCTGTATCCAGCGCGATGTCTCGTGTGGAGGTTCCCGAGATCGGCAAGTGTGTACGCACTTGCCGATGTCGGGAGCGACGGCGTGACAGCAGGGGCCATGCTGACGATATTGCCTGTCAGACCTACATAGCGGGTACACACTGCCTGATGTGGACGATATGTTGTCCAATCCGCCGGATCAGATGTCATATCGTCTAGTGTGCACCCGGCTTAAGGGGAATAGTAGTTGCTGCGTGATGCCATTTTATTGATGGGGTTCCCACAATTTAGTTGCTCTGGAGCCCCCACAAGCCTTAATCTGGCCCTGCTACCACATGTACACTAGGGTTAGTTCTGTCAGAAGCAAATGAACCTACTAGCATATTTTGGATAGTGGGAGGTAACCTGAGTACCTGGAGGAAAGCCACACAAACATGCAGAGAAAATACAAACTCCACACAGTTAGGGCCATGGTGGGTATCTAATCCAAGACCTCAGTGCTGTGAGGCAGTAGTGATAACCATTACACCAACCGTGCTGCTTTTTACTGTATATATGTATCGTTTCGCAAAACACGGTGTATTGAACTAGGATGTAGTATCTGTCTTTAGCGACAACATGTGGGCTTTTTGAAAACTTACTACATTTCCATTACTCCATACTAAATATTTTTTTTCACTGCACTTTCTGCATGTGATGGGCAAGCAGTACACATTCATGCTTTATGGCAAATGGAAAACAAGAATGGCTGTCTGCATGTATAGTAAAGGGCACACTTCCTCAGGAATTGTTAGATCATTAAAAAGGAGTGACGAGTAGAAAGTTGCCACATGTTTTTGAAGTGTCTTCTTTTGTTAAGTAGCCAGAAACTAAATCCCCATGATAAGGTCTATGAATACAGTTTACTGAAGGGAGGGTCTTCTATTGAATACTAACTTCAAAGACCAAAGCTTACCCTGTAGAGTGCTGTTACTTATAAATGATTATCTAATGACAGAGGTGCACTAAAGCAACAGGTTTTTTATCCTTATTTAATTGTATAGTTTTCCAAGTTCAGTCAGCTTACACTGGTTGGAGTGTGATCACGGTTACAAAGCCTTAGGCAAAATCCTGTCAAGATGCTATGTGATAAATGACTGCTGACAGTTATACACTACTTATTCTATTTATATAACGATGTTTATGGAATACTTACAAGCCCTGCTGTTTTGGCAGGGGACTATTTTGACTAACTACTGTCTGCTGCCTTCCAGGTACAGTCACTTATTAGACTGGGGCAATTACTAATTACTTAAAGAACAATGTGACAGATCTCGTTTCAGCGGTACCCAAGCAGCTGCAGTGTGATGCCACATAGCAAGACCCAATCAGAACATTACCTGTCCCCAGGCCCTTCCCTTCTTTCCAGCTGAATCCTGCTTCTCAGGTACAGGCAGGTGATGTCAGCATGGTAAATCATAGGAAGTCCAATGATATACTGTAAAGCTGGAGTACACTTTGGCCATAATTATCAAAGAATTTTGCAGGAAATCCCCCCAAAACAAGCATTTTCAGAGAATACCTGCATAAAGTATCACCATGATTTATGTAGTGGGGGCCACAGCAGATATCGGAGATATTTGCAGTAGTCCCTCTGTTTTCGTTTGCAGAAGTAACCCCCACAGGTTTCTATGGGTGCAGCTAAATTACAAAACCTACTCAGCTTCAGAAAGTGTAGCATTAGCCATTGTAGGGTACAAGTATCCCCAGCCCCCCTTCTCAGGGCCTGCCCCCCGCCCCGGCTGGAGTTACTAAGACCCGCCTCTGGTGCTGCTGTCTGGTGACTATTCTGCTCATCTCCAGTCTTCGGTGCTCTTCCCAATCAGCTACTTTCCACAGCCCTGTTATGAGCCAATAAGAATTCAGTACGGCAAAAGTGAATAATAGGGCAGTGGAAGGGCAAATGCAAGGACCTAAGGAAAGGGCTATGCAGGGAGGTGGGAGACAGAGAAGCAGCGTGAAGTGGGAGGCATAGAAAAGGGAGCCGCACAGGACGGTAAGCCAATGATTTGCCACTTTCTACTAGGAGAGCTGTTATTGGCGTCAGCAGAGCTGGCCCTAATCAATTTGGTGCCTTAGGCAAGATTTTGGCTGGTGCCCCCTAGACAATAACCCCACCAAACTACACTCTACAGACCCTCTCCCCCACATCTTAAAACATGATACTCAGTTTTCAATTACCTCTTAGGTGTTCCTCCCTCTTTTTTCTTCATCTTTCTTCCATTAGGAGTCTGCCAAAAGGACACAAAATTGTGATATATATATATATAATCTCGATATTGGAGTAGCACTCACTTAATAAAGCATGCAACAGCTGGGGTGCCAGTCACTTCAGGCCTTGTCCAAAGGAACAGAAAAAAAGGGATTTTCCCTTCAGCACACTGCAGCAAAATCAACAAAAATACTTGAATCCTACATGATAATAGAAATTCAGAGGTATTGGTTTACATACATTTGCAAATATATGAATAAGCGCTGGGCCAACGTCAAGGCTCCTCTATACCAGCATCCCTAACATTATGGGGTTCACGTCCGAGACGCAGGGAACCCCAAAAGAATCCAGCCAAGGACTATCCCCAGGCATCACACGAAAAATGGAAAAAAGGTGAAAGTGAAGTGTATAGTATAGTTGTGTAAAGATAAATCAATAAGTGTTAATGGTAAGGGGTTAAAATTACATAAAAAATAGACAAACAAATAGAAAGGTGATAAAAAAATATGTATGTGAATTAACAGGTGATGCCCTGAAAAAAGGCCCAGCCAGAACAACTTCGGGGGCCCCACGCCCAAACGCTGACCCCAAAATAATTGTTGCTATCTAATAGTAGCACCCACTCTGGGTCATATAATTACAAATTAATATACTGCATAATAACAGCACATGTATAAGCCGAGAGCTGACTCACCTAGAAGGTACCCCAGAAACCTCCTAATGGCACTATTCAGACCAACACATCCTCCCAATGCTGGCTCTTTTCATGCCTCACAAAACTGCAAACAAAAAGTATGGTGGTCGCTCACATCAACTTAATGACATTGCACAGGTGCTTGTAAAGGGCGGGGTTTACACTGAGCTACAGAAAAAAAGGGATTTTCCCTCCAGCACACTGCAGCAAAATCAACAAAAATACTTGAATCCTACATGATAATAGAAATTCAGAGGTATTGGTTTACATACATTTGCAAATATATAAATAAGCGCTGGGCCAACGTCAAGGCTCCTCTATACCAGCGTTCCTAACATTATGGGGTTCACGTCCGAGACGCAGGGAACCCCAAAAGAATCCAGCCAAGGACTATCCCCATGCATCACACGAAAAATGGAAAAAGGTGAAAGTGAAGTGTAAAGTATAGTTGTGGTAGCTCAGTGTAAACCCCACCCTTTACAAGCACCTGTGCAATGTCATTAAGTTGATGTGAGCAACCACCATACTTTTTGCTTGTCCAAAGGAACCAGTCCATGATATCCAAATAAGAAAAAGCGCACTCACCAAACTTGATACAAAGAAGTAGAAAAATACTTAGCACTTTATTTTTTCATAGAAATAACGGAAGGTTGTCACTGGTCGAAGTTTCAGTCCATGCAAGGACCTTCCTCAAGACCAACACTCCGCCACAAGGTCAGCATTGTTGAAAGAATAAAGTGCTAAGTATTTTTCTACTTCTTTGTATCAAGTCTGGTTAGTGCGCTTTTTCTTATTTGGAGATATATATATATAGATATATATATATATATAGATATATATATATAGATAGATAGCTCACACACACTCATCCAGTTACTGCCCACCTCACAGCACTCACTGACCCTCCTCACAACACCACATCCTGCCCCCTTCACTGACCACCTCACAGTACTCCTCATCCAGCACAATATCCCTGGTCTCATCCAGCACCCCTCGTCCAACACAGCACTCTGGCCTCATTATGCACCCCTTTCCCAGCACAGCACCCCTAGTCTCATTAATTATAATTCAATCTCCTAGCACAGATCCTCTCAGTCATCCAGTACAGCACCCCCGGCCAGGCTGGCCTCTATGCACCTCTTTGTCAGCAGCTCTTTGTCCCAGCTGAGAGCTGACTTACTAATTTAGATTAACTTTTAGTGGCTGCCCCTGCTTGTTTTCTCCAGCTCCTGGACAGTCCTTTGACTTGGCAGCCGTGAGTTGTGACTCATGAGCTCCGCAAAGGTTCATGGAAGAAGCGGCTATGGCTAGGCATGTAGAGCATGCCCTCCCATGGCCATTTTACTAGTAGCCAGAATGAGCTTCTGTGCATGTGCAGAAGTACATTCTGACTGCTGCCCGATTAGAGCTGAACTCCGATCATGGTAGTCACCCCTGGCCCCTAGTCTTAGAATCGTGTTGTCCCTAGGGCATTCCAGATGTCCTAGGAATTTGCATATAATGCCTATGACTAGATCTGGCTCAGGGTGGCTGAGGCTGGAGACAAGCAGAATTGGTCTCCACGCTGCTTAAGAGAAGGCTCTGGAGTTTGCCCCCACAACAGGAATGCAGATAGGACCTGTGCTGCTGCTTCATGGAGGTGCTGGGGGAGGAGGAACACAGCGGGCACAGCCATGACGGCTTAATCCGGTCCTGGTTTTGTGTGAACTTGCTTTGTCTATGCTTACAAGCCCTGTCCATCTCTTTTCCCCTTCTCTAAGTGTAGGGAGTCGAACATGAAAACTGTGATACAGTTGCCATAAATTCATATGTGCAAGAATTTTTGCTGCGCATGCACAGTAGAAAAAAAAACAATTTGTGCAAAAAAAATGCAAATTGCTCTTAATGCCTAACTCAATATGAGCCCCGTAGAGTTTATACTAGATAGAGAATTTGCAGCTGATTCAGAGCTGCATATGCAGCTTTATCTTATGCCTGGAAATAAATATAGCTCTTTCCTTGTTTTCACAGATAGCCACATCTATGTGGCCGCACCGGATCTTTGGATATGCTAACAGGTTAGTTAGGATTTTCGCATTCATGCCTACGACACGCCCTCAGGACACATGTCCTGCGTGTGAACACTCAAGAGCACCCAAGTACACTCACGAAGCTGCAATTGGATGTGACTGCATACAACTCTGAATCACCAGTATCATGCATACAACTCTGAATCACCAGTATCATGCATACAACTCTGAATCACCAGTATCATGCATACAACTCTGAATCACCAGTATTTCTTGAAGCTACTTATGCTCAAATATGGAACGTGCGCAGTGCAAGAAATGTCATGATCCATCCACAACTCTGAATAAGCCCCTTTATGTCCCTTGGTTATCAGTCTGTTCAACTAGACATTACTTAAATTGACATTTCAATCTAAGAACATACAGACATTATTATAAATAAACAAAACCTGTTTTGTTGAAGGCTTAATAATTCATAATATATTCTTGATCCCCCTTCACATGGTCTTTAAAAAAAAATAATGGGGAAAGTATATAATTTGCATACATTTGGCACAGAAGATATTGTATAACCAAACAACAGAGATCCACTAAGTGCTATGCAGTAATTAGCATGAAATTGATTAATTGTACTGTCTCCTGCACATGCTACAGAACCCAGGAGTTGGTAGCAGGGAATTCACCTAACCTTCTGTACTCAATCAGGTCCTAGTGATCTGACAAATGATGTACTCCCCACTCTCCTGAAGGCCAGTACATTATCTCCTCGTGCATTAATCTTCCAAGCACAGATCCAAAATACTTATCTCAATTAGGTTATTCCCATGCATTGCTTTTTGAATGTGAATCCATAATGTATTGCTGGTAAAGTATTACTTAATTTGTATTTACCAGCTGATGTTTTCAAAAGATTTGAAGTAGGTGCTGATGTTCTGAAGGAGTGCTCAGAATAACTCCTTCTCTGACTCTCAAGGCCCCCATACACCAGAGATGGATTGCAGCAATCGTGCAATTTACAATCGATTGTGGCAATTCTGCAATTTGCAATCGATTGAAAAAGGGAAAGATTTTTATACACAATTGATTGCAAATTACACGATTGCTGCAATCAATCTCTGCTGTATGGGGGCCTTCACAAAAGAGTGTGACAGACATACACAGGTGTAGCTAATCCCAAAAAGAAGTGTCATTGTAGAGTGCTGAAAGATTCACTTTTAGAGCAGTGCAGCCTGATTCTGAGTTGGGAGTAAAGCAAAAAAGCATTTATTTGTGCACCTGGGCAATCCTTAAAACCTGGATTGTAATGGCGGAGATTGGGAACATCTGATATAACCCATAGGGATAAGAGCTCACACTTAAATGGTGCACACATATCAGTGGGTTAACCAACTTGGAACAAATTGATAAAATGTGGTCACAATCCTATAAAATACATCTAGTCTTGAAGAATTTATACAGTTTGGCCTCATGTGATCACTGTCTATGTATACACTGTTGCAACTCTCCATCTGCTTTTGGGATGTGCCGCTGTGCAGATACTTTGTAAAACACTTTGCAGGAATAAGGGCCCAGGTGCAAATGTACATGTCGGCAAAAGTAAATCGTCAAAGTCCTACAGTAGCTACTGTCAGTCTAATGTTACATTTTACTTGTTTTTCCCTAACCACTGCTTGTCCAAGGTCCATTCATCTATTTAGTAATGACAGTAAGGTAACTATGGGGCTGTGATAAATTTATGTTCACCTTTTTATGGTTATATTCTATTGATAGATTTGAGTTTATAAATGTTCCCTATCTCACAGAAACTTTGATTAACTCGTATAAACAATTTGCCCCTTTAAAAAAATCAAAATGTTGGCTCCAAAAAACACATAAATAAGGACATCGTGCAAAATCTCCAGACTTTACAGCTAATATAAAGACCTTGTTAAAGCTGAACTCTCATTTTCTGCATGTGGACGTATAATGAAGCATTTTCCTGCACCAAACCCAGAAAAAACAATGTGATCTCTCCAGGCAGAAAATGCTGCAGTTGAATTTGCAATTGTTGCCATTAAAATGCAGTGTGCTATGCATTTCACCCATACACAGCACATGCACACAATACCACAAAAATGAGTGCATGACACTAATGATACTGGATGAGAACCTCTATATACCCCTGCCTATACCTTCTAATATCCTACCTATAAACCTCTAATGATGACGCTAATTTGCATACGCAGTCATACAGTAAATAGAGACTCCAGACTTAGAACATGTGTTTCCAAAGCACAAAGTATTATTCAAGTAAAAGTACAGTCAGTTACACGCTATTGATCCAGACACAATTCGGCGCAAAGGAATTATACAGACCCAAGTACAGTATACATACGCAGCGCTTCCGGACCAGATGTTAGGCATCAGCAAGAAACCCCTCGTCTATCAGCATTCAGCACGAAGATTAAAAACCCAGCGTTTGAGCACACATATTTATACCCCCCAGGAATAGACAACACAATAGAGATGTTTGTTGCTGATGCTATTGGTTCCCAAGGGGGATTCATCTGTTACAGAACGTTTAACAGGCTGATTCAAATAGACCCAACCTAGCCTCTAACAACTGGGGGTCTCTGGATTCCCGCCACATGCAACATCCTAACAGTTGTTCATATTATATCCATTTTGTTGCTTGAAGTCTCTGCGGTCCATAAGTTGAGAATGCATGATGCGATCTCCACACCAACGATACCTGAATACTGTCTAAAGAATACGCATCAGTACAAAACCAAACACGGCTTACTTATCATGTATAAAACCTTAGTTACCAAATAATCTTTATTTCACAGTATTTATACTAAATGAACAAACTTAAATCTTATACCTTAAAGCTTATGGAACCTTGTATGTGAATATGTAATGTGTGAGTATGCGGGGTTTGATATAAAGACGCTAGTTAACTGGGGACAGATGCGTGCGCATTTAGCTACTAAACAGCGTTTTCATATAGGATCTTATGCATTCACTAATATGCGACTAGTTAACAGCGCAATTGTGCGTATTAATGTGTATATGAGAAATGATTAAAGATGCAATCGCATGGTGCTAATAGTAATATCACCATATGTACTTAATTGTGAGTTTATCTAAAATGGCGCTTGGGCGGCCATTCGCAAAATGGCGTCTTGCGATCTCATTTCAAAGATGGCGTCTTGCGGCCAGTCGCAAGATGGCGTCACCGCGATTCAATTTTAAACTGATCTTGTCTCAGCCAATAATCCAGCTTCGACAACACCATAATACCTCATTTCCGTAAAGAACCCTCATGTCGTTTAGTTATTCCCAGCAACAAGAGTACTACAGTTGCAGGATGAAATTCCCAACCTCATATATTGCACATCATATATGAAACCTCATATATTTAAAATGTTATGCTGTCAATTGTGAATTGGCTTCAGTTAGCCTGCTTATTGCAATATTATAGATATAGTTTTAAGTATTAAGATAGTATTATTTCTTCTTTACTTGAAAATCTTTCACAGAAATGCTTGATGAAGTTTACCTGCTAGTTTTCTGTTTGTTATTCTGATATCAAGCGGAGATTCATCCTGCGTGTTAGTCAGAGATGCTGTGCACTCTGCAGGTCACTCACTGTATTCAGATCGTCACTACTGCACTGCATGAGCTGACACAGCCTAAGAGAAGGTTAACTAGCACAACAGACATCATTTGTGAGGAGTGGGAATTCCCCATGTGTTGTGCTGTCATCTATTATCATCCTTTATGCTGAAGATTGGCAGGGTAGCTACCCAGCCTGGCTTACGGCTTGCCCCTAGAAAAGTTTTGTGTCTGTTTTGCAACCACTTACGTAGTGGACTGAATTTATATAAATGGAAAGGAGGGAGTGAATCAAAATGAAATGCAATTAGTTTTAGTAGGTTTATCCTGCGCACTGAGCTCTGTGATCACGGCAAGCTGCTAACAACCCCGGGCACCGATAAAGTACTATCTTGTTACCCACTCTGAAGGAGGCAGACTAGCGGGACGCCATGGTCTGCCTAGACTTTATACCTAATTAATGACCTAGACTTTCCATCAATACCAAAAGAGATCATTGCCATTTAGACCCCACACATAAGTATATTATTGCTGGATGACTATATACCATCATCATTCAAATACCATCAACTGTTTTTTACTGCATTGCATTTATGTATACAGTACATAATGAAATGCAAGAATATGATAAACAAAGATTCCGTTGTGCAGATTCCGTTGTGCATTGGCTTATCAGTGTTGTAGGATTACATAGTTGTTGCTACGTGAGCCTGCTGACCACATATACAGATGTGTCCTCATACAATGTGGCTTAAATCACAACAAACAGCCCCACTTGGCGCTTCTGTTCCCGGGTGACTTGGCCGCTCCAAGGGTCTCTTTCATTCGAAATGTCTGTCTTATTCACACAAATAAAACAACTGGAGGTGACTACTTTGCTAAATTGCACAGATCAATTTGTTGTGCGACATTCGTAGATCTGTGTGCGAGTGAATCTGAATCGGTACGATGCACCGGCCGTAACTTTTTCGCCAAGTGCAGTTGCACTTCATCTGTGACTTTGTATATCTTTACAACTAATTCCAGTGCAGTTAAAGTTGCAGCCCGGGGTTTCTAGTACACAGTGTTTTGCTGCGTCTATGATGTGAATACCATGCATATGGCCTTATATGACACATTGAGGTTTGGGGGTAAATTTGCTAAAGTGAGAGTTTTTAGAAGTGAGTTTAAAAAGTGATGTTGCCCATAGCAACCAATCAGATTCTACTTAACATTTAGCTAGCACCATCTAGAAGATCATAGCTAGAATCTGATTGGTTGCTATGGGCAACATCACTTTTAAAACTCACTTCTAAAAACTCTCACTTTAGTAAATTTACCCCCAGGTGTATGAGGAAACATTTGCAGGACACATGTAACAGCAGGACAACAAATGCACATGGGCAACGAGATTAGTATAAAAAAAGTACTTTGTGGTTCCAAGTAATTATAGACTTAAAATAAATGTAAAAACTGTATGTTTTAAAAGTAAGCAGGTAAAGTACTGGATATCAAGAAATCCATATTATATGAGTAATGATTTATACCAGAGTCTGCAAGCGTGAAGAAATCTTGACTGATTGTGCAGGAATCTCTACCATACAGTCTTGATAAATAAATTCACACACAACTGGCTAGCGGTTGTTTAAAAAGAGTTTGCACAATTTAAAGTAGAAAAGATGTGTGGTTTCCGTATTGAGGAAAATACACATTTATTTATCGGCTTTTATACTGTGAGAACAGAGCGATTCAGAATTGTCATGCAAATGAAAGAGTGGGGAGGGGTGTTGGCAAAAAGAGTGTTATACAAAAAAGTAAAAACAATTCTTTAAATCTCAGATTTCATGCAGATAGTTTTTCTTCAGACTTCTGAGGAATTCATTGAATTAATTTGAACTCATTTTGCTACGTTATTGTTTAAATGTGTAATTTGGATTAAGACAAAAGAAGGAGAATATAATAGTCATCAGCTAATGGCTGCACAAATGAATTCACATTAACAGTATACAAACTTAATGTGACAACATGCATAAACTTGGGATGGAAATGCCAGCCATCATGTAAATCAAAGTGAACAGCATGCCTATATGAACAATTGCATCGCACAGGATCCTCCTCCTTTACATTGTTCTTGTAAGCAATTATAATGACTTCGCTTGGCCTGTGTTGCACAAACATACACAATGCGCTGGGGCGAGGGGAAAAAACAGAACTGTCAAAGGCCACTTTTACCCTTTCAGTGCTGGGCTAGGTCTGAGATCAACTCTGCAATATTCACTGATACCCAAAGCAGGTTCTAGATACTGTGCAGCATTAGTACTATTAAATGCATTAAGAACAGCATGGGCTAGAAAACAAATTTTTACTGTCTCTAATCAATGTATAAAAGAAGAAAATGATATCAATGTCTCATGTAGAGTATTTGGTCTGTATGTTTCCTACATATATGACCCCAACTGTGTGCTGGAAGCACCGTTGTATTTTAGGAAAGCAAATTAGAGGTGGAAATGAAACCACTTTATTGCAACCTCTTGCAAAAACACTATTGGCAAGACATGACAATGCATATGTGAGAGATATACTTGGATGAGCTCACTATTTCCTGTGCATTAGATCAGAGCCGTAACTAGACTTTTTGGTGCCCTGTGCCAGAAAGAGCATTGGCGCCCCCCTCATTTTTCAAAGGGACATAATGCACCCAAAAAAGGGCCATGGCCTGATGGAGAAGGGCCAGGGAAGAGATAGGGGAGGCCAGGAGATGCTGGGGATGAAATAAGAGGAAAGTACAAGTGAGAATGATTATAAACAGAAATGTGACAGGCCCAAACAGCGCCCCCTGACCTGTGGTGTCCTGTGTGATGGCACCGGCCGCACTACCCTAGCTACAGCCCTGCATTAGATGTCTGTCAGGAAATAGTTAAGTGCTTGTGCAGTAAGTCCTTCACCTCTTTACAATAGTTTCATATTAACAACGAACAATCATTTGATAACTCTACATAAAATATAATAGGTTAAATTCTGGCCATTGATTAATTGGACTACATGTTACAAAGTAAATTGTACAAAAAAATCCAAAAAATCAGTTCCCCTTAATTCTGACTTCAAAACGGATCCTTCTAGTATAGATTTGTGTTTTGGAGCTTTTTGGAAATCAGTTTACAGTACTTGTTTAATAGACCATATGACCATATCATTAATATCGTTCCCTGGAATAATCTTAACCACTTAACAGGCTAATTTATTTTCCCCAAACCGCTCAGAAGTTGTCATTTAGAAAAAAAATCACTAAACTTAGAGGTATTATCTTTAAAAAAAAGTATATACATATATATAAATATATATATGACAAAATAGGCGGCACTCTAGCGACTCATAAAAGTACAATAGACCCCGTAAAATAAGGTCAACGTTTCAGAACACTTTACTTGGGTTCTTTCGTTAGGAAGGCACCGGCGCACGTTGTTTGAGGAGCATTTGAGTGCCGGCCATCTTTTTCCTTATATATATATATATATGATACACAGCTGATCTGGCACTCACAATGAGCAATCTTGGTATACCTGCTCCGGTGCCCTCCTTACAGGGAACGGCGCCCTGATACATACAACACACAGACGCGGCACTTGGAGACCTTCAAGTGCTGTATACAAAAAATGAACGTTTAATCCATCATTTGTATACACCGCTTGAAGGTCTCTGAGTGCCGCCTCTGTGTGTTGTGTGTGCATATATATATATATATATCACCAAAAATACCCCTAACTTGCACTAAAATGTGTAACAATTTTTAAACAACCACACAATTGGTATGAGCTGCACCTTTCCATTGACCCCCTGTTAGATGGGTCTAATAAATTACATTAAAAAGGAAAGAGAAAGGGCGCTGAAAGATTATAATGCAATTGTCTTATTAAAGATCATCCTATTTTTATATAACAAATCAAAATAACAGTTCATTAATGTATAAAAGTCAAAAAGACTGACACGGTGTTTGAATTTGCAATCAAAACTGGTTGGTTAACTAATCTGGTCGCAGACTGGAATTTTTCACATCATAATGTGAAAATTTGAGATCGGATTCAGTAATTCAATAGGACTCATGCTCTGTCTTATGGTAAATATATAAACTCCCGTAAAAAAAACCCTGTGGAAGTCCATATAAGAACGTAAGGAATTGGGCTGTGTCAATTGGAGTCTATAAATCCACTATGTGGACCCTTTAACTAAAGAGCATGGATGTGGATATCCTTTGAATGTGATTTTACTGTATCAGTCTTTGTGGAATACAATCAATTAGTAAAGGGAGGGGTATTTAACCCCCTATTGTTCCTCAGCACACTGAATTATAATTGCAACAATATATGAACACTATAAGGTAATAGAACTTCAGAGATATTGGTTGCATGCATTTGCAAATACATGGGAAGCTGCTAGGCCATGTCACGGCTTCTCTGTCACTAGCATTCCCTAACACTAAGGGGTTCACATCCGGGGTGCAGAGCACCCCAAAAAACAACCAGCCCGGGACCCCCCCAGGGCATCACATGAAAAAGAGTGACAGTGCAGTGTAAAGTACAGATGTGTGCGAGTAGTTAATAAGTGTTGAAAAAGAGGTTAATATCTATGTGAAAAAATTACATGAATAAAAAAAACAAACATAAAAAGTGATGTGAAAAGTAACTATGTGTATTAAGTGGTGATGCCCAGCCGGGCTAGGACTTATGTTTATGTTTATATTCATTTGCTACAATAAAGACTGTCGCTGACCCTGTGTGTGTAAAGAGGGAGTCCATCTACCCCAGGAGAGGGACCCCTATCCTGACTGTGTCACATTTGGTGGAGAATGCGGGCAATCACACACTGAAGTTTGCAGCAAGAAAAATTTTCCTTTAAAATTTAAAGGGACAGACATGAAGTTGTGAAGTCCATGAGGGTGGCATCAGCAGATGCTCAGAGAGGCCAGGTTCTGCTTTCAGCCTACCCCTAAAGACAATGTGGAGGATGTTGTAAAGGCCTTGCTCCAAGCTACGGCAGCTCAGCAGGAAATGAAAAAAATTTAGCAAGAAGCTACCAGGGCTCAGCAGGAAGCTACCAGAGCTCAGCAGGAATCCACCCAGGTGCAACTATTGGCCTTGGAGGCAGCCCAGAGGCAACAACAAGTCACCATCAAGACAACCCGCCAGGCTTTAGCGGAAAACAGCCAGGCCATAAAAGAGGTGGTACAACACCTAGTAGCCTGGTCTGGAGATGCATCCGCTGACCCTCCAACCCACACTCGCTCCATATACGCCAGTCATTTTTTACAGAAGATGACTTCAAGTGATGATGTGGAGGCGTATCTCACGGCATTTGAGAGAACCGCAGAAAGGGAGAGTTGGCCCAAGGAACAGTGGGCAAGTCTTGTGGCACCCTTCCTGTCTGGAGAACCACAAAAGGCCTACTATGATTTGTGCCTGGCTGATGCAAAGGACTATGAAAAACTAACTCACTTGGGAGTCACCTCATTTGTTCGTGCCCAATAAGTCCACCGCTGGGTGTTCCAAATGGAAAAGCCTCTGCGCTCACAGATGCATGACATCGTGCATCTAACCACAAAATGCCTACAGTCCAAGACGCTGACAGGACCACACATCGTGGAAAGAGTCGTGATGGACCGGTATCTGCGATCGCTACCTGCAACTCTACGCAAGTGGGTGCGCCATGCAGACCTTAAGTCCACAGGCCAGTTAGTTGAACTGGTGGAGAGGTACGTGGCGGCTGAGGAGCTGATGAGTGTGCCCCACCAAGCCCCGATGGTGCATCGGCGAACTCCCATTGACACTGGTAAGACTGTTCCAGGGGAAAAGGGTGCTGGGTGGTGGAATGTACTCAAGACTGGGGGTGTGGAACCTGGAGATGGGCCAGCCAGGCCAGGAATGTTCCTACCCGTAAAAGACTAGATGTTAATGTAATTCAATGTTTCTGATGTGGTGGTTTTGGCCATATTGCGGCTAATTGTTCACTTACCTCTGAACCTATGCAATGTGATACTGCTCATGTCAACCACAGGATGTCTTTCTTTGCACAACCAGCCTGTACTGCTGACCGGCAGGTTGAGACAGATAAGCACACGTGTATACTCACTGTAGAAGGCAACCGAGTAGAGGCTCTGTTAGATTCTGGTAGCCTGGTTACACTTATGAAAGCTGAACTAGTGAACCCCTTGAAGCATAAGGGGAAAACTGTTGGTGTGACCTGCATACATGGGGATACCCGGTATTATGTTACTGCTGAAGTGAACATAGAAACACCATGTGGTTCCACGATAGTCTCTGTGGGTTTGGTACAGGGCTTAATGTATGATGCAATATTGGGGAGAGACTTTGCTCACTTCTGGAAGTTGTGGGAAAGCCGATTTTGCACAGAGGTAAATCACCCTGACTCGTTTGAGAGGGTTACTGACGTAGTAGCAGAGTCAGAGATGTTCCCTTTTTCTAGTATGATTGGCGAGCTAGAGAATACGGAGCGTGATGGTGGCACGCCAAGTGGTGTGCCTCCCACTGAGGTGGGTAGTGTTATTGAGCCTGTGGACCGCCTGCCTTATCTTGAGGTCAGGAGATAGGTCTTTGCCGTGGAGCAGTTGAATGACCCTACTCTGGTAAAAGCCAGGGAGAATGTCAAGGTGATTAATGGTACACCCATAGACCCCGATAGTCCTTTGTCATATCCTCACATGGCAGTATGTCAAGATTTGTTTTGTCAGGTGACTAAGAAGGGGGCATATAGAAGAACAGTATTAGATCTGGCCCATGGTCATATAATAGCAGGCCACCTAGGGGTAGAGAAAACTACTGAGTGAATTGTGCAGAGGTTTTTTTGGCCCAGGGTCCATAAAGAGGTATCTGACTACTGTGCATCCTGCATCCTGCCCTGAATGTCAGTATCATGCTCCAAGGCCACATTTCAAAAGACCCCTGGTTCCGTTACCCATTATTGAGGTACCATTTGAAAGAATAGCTATGGATTTGGTTGGGATATTAATGAAATGTGACGTGGCCATCAATATATTCTGGTGATAATGGATTACGCTACCAGGTACCCGGAAGCGATACCATTACGCAATACATCAACCAAGACCATTTCTAGAGAATTAGTCAATATCTTTAGCAGGCTGGGAGTACCTAAGGAGATCCTGACTGACCAAGGTACCCCATTTATGTCAAAAATCATGAAGTTATGCCGCCTGTTTAAAATTAACCAATTAAGAACCTCTGTGTACCATCCCCAGACCGATGGGTTAGTGGAGAGGTTTAATAAAACTTTAAAACACATGCTAAGGAAAGTAGTTGACAAAGATTGTAGAGATTGAGATTACTTGTTACCTTATTTGCTGTTGGCCATAAGAGAGGTTCCCCAATCCTCCACAGGGTTTTCCCCTTTGGTTTTGTTGTACGGGAGACATCCAAGGGGGTTACTTGACATTGCCAAAGAGACATGGGAGGGGCAGTCCAGTCTGCATAAAAGTTATTGATCATGTTTCTCAAATGCAAGAAAGAATTGCTGCTGTGGTGCCGATAGTAAGAGAGCGCTTGGAACAGGCCCAACAGGCAAAGCAGAGGATATACAATCGCAATGCTCACTTACGCAACTTTGCTCCTGGGGACAGAGTGTTGGTGTAAGTTCCCACAGTAGAAAGTAAACTTCTGGCTAAATGGCAAGGACCATTTGAAATCTTAGAAAAAGTGGGGTAGGTCAATTATAAAGTTTTCCAGCCGGGGAAAAGAAAGCCAGAACAGATATACCATGTAAATCTTATAAAACCCTGGAAAGATAGAGCAGCACGGTCAGCCATCCGAGCCCCTCCAGTAAACCCAGGGCCAATGGTACCCGAAGTGACAGTAGCAAAAACCCTGTCAGCCAGTCAATAGCAGGAAGTTAAGGAATTTCTGATCCGAAATAGGGTGCTGTTTTCTGACCTACCAGGGAAAACCACGGTCATCAAACATGACATAATCACTGACCCAGGGGTTAAGGTTAACCTAAAACCCTATAGGTTACCAGAAGCCCAAAGAAAATCAGTGTCGAAGGAAATAAAAAAATGTTAGAGTTGGGTGTAATTGAAGAATCGCATAGTGAGTGGTCAAGTCCCATTGTGCTCATTCCAAAACTCAATGGGAGTGTGCGATTCTGCAATGACTTCCAGAAATTGAACAGTGTCTCAAAGTTTGAAAGGCTGGGGACAGTCAGATATTTAACTACTTTTGACTTAAGCAAAGGGTATTGGCATGTGCCGTTAACTGAGAACGCCAAAGAAAACACAGCTTTTTCTGCACCAGAGGGGTTGTTTCAATACAAAATGTTGCCCTTTGGGCTACATGGGGCACCTGCTACCTTTCAAAGAATGATGGATGGGATTCTAAGGCCCCATAGACAGCATGCTGCTGCTTATCTGGATGATGTGGTCATTCATAGTCCTGATTGGCAGTCTCACTTGCCCAGAGTACAAGTAGTGTTGGACTCCATCTATAAGGCAGGTTTGACAGCCAATCCAAAAAAGTGTTGTCTGGGGATCGAAGAAGTAAAATATCTTGGATACACCATTGGCAGAGGTTTGATAAAGCCACAGCTCAATAAGATTGAGGCAATCCAAATCTGTCCACGACCCCTGAATAAAAAGCAGGTGAGAGCCTTCTTAGGTATCACTGGGTATTATAGGAGGTTTATACCCAAATTTGCCACCATTGCAGTCCCACTGACTGACCTTACCAAAGGCAAACAGAAAGTCATGGTGGAATGGGGTCCTGAAGTAGAGAAGGCTTTCCAGGAGTTAAAAATAGCGTTATGTACCCAACCAGTTCTGATGACCCCTGATTTTGACAGAGAGTTTGTTGTACAAACTGAAGCGTCAGATGTAGGCATTGGAGCGGTCCTGTCCCAAAGCAAAGAGGGTGAAGAACACCCAATTTTCTTCTTAAGCTGTAAATTAAATGTGCATGAATGAAACTATGCTATGGTCGAGAAAGAAGCATTGGCAATAAAGTGGGTGTTAGAGACTCTCAGGTACTACTTGGTGGGATGAAAGTTTAGATTGATCACTGACCATTCCCCTCTGAAGTGAATGTCAGAAAACAATGACAGTAATGCGAGAATAATGAGATGGTTCTTGGCATTACAAACCTTTACATTTATGGTAGAACACAGGCCAGGTGTCATGACCAGAGTTTCTCGGCATGGTGGTCGACGGGTATTACCTGTGAGGTCACTATGGCGGGGGGCGTCTGGCAGGGGCACTGGTGTTTGGTGAGGGGCATTGGCTGTGCGTGGTTCTGTGTGGGCATGTTGTCACTTTAGGCTGGTGAGGCCTGGTGGTGCTTCTGTTCTGCTCTGGTATGGGTTCTGCCATCTTGCCTCCGGTCACGTGATCTAATCGCCCAATCCTGGTTTGTCACATGCTCTCTCTGACCAGTCACGGCACAGCACTTGGTATTTAGGGAGGTTCAGAGCCTCACTTCATTGCCAGCGCAACATGTTTCTCAGCATAGCTGAGAGAGAGTTCCCTGTGCTCACCACCTGTTCCTGTGAAATGCTACCTGCCTGCCTGCTTGTCTGCTCCAACCCCGCTGGACTACCCTGCATCCTTAAAATTACCTTCCCCTTGCCTGAGTACCTGTCTGCTGTTCACCCTGCACCTTGCCTATACTGACACTCAGCTGGATGATTCTTGCTCAGCCTGCATTCTTCATTTCAACCACTACACATGATTTTCTCTATTAACCAGTCATTACCTGGACTGTTCCCATTGTCTGCCACTACCTGGACATTTTCTATTATCAGTCACTACCTGGACATTTTCCATTGCCGGTCACTAACTGGACTTTCTCCCATTTCTTCACCACTGCTCCCAAGTGCACTTTGTGCTATATCTGGACTTTAGTTTTTTGTCATATTCATGTCTACCAAACCACTCATTAAAAGTTCCACCTGTTCAGTGTCTGCTCCTATCACCACCCCGGGCTCACAACAAAACCAGAACCTCACACCAGGAAGCCAGCTGGCCAATGCAGATGCTTTGTCACGTGTCCATTGTTTGCGTGCTGCAGTTGTTCTGCCCCACAGGTCGAAACAAAGGGGGGGATATGTGATAGAAGCACTGGAGAAGTGTGGAATGGCTTCTATGTATGTCATAGGTTCCTGTCATATGTGTTCTGAAACCCCCAGGAGAAGTCTGTTTGGGAAAAACAGACTAGAAATGTTGGCTTTAGAAAAAAGCCGGTTGGGTCCTGGGGGTGTGGATGTGAGGAGAGGGAGGGCTCCATCCACAGGCCACTCCAGGTTTTGGACCTTTCAGCCTGGTAACAGGCTCATTAGGGCTTGCAGCTGGAAATGGCTAATATAAGCTGGGTTTGTTTGTGGCTGAGCATCTCACACCTGGGAGAGCAGGCAGATTAGCCTGTTCAGAGACACTTGGTTACTTTCCTTGTAAGTACTGTGCACGTGTTTTGTTGATAGTGAGGGCAATAGGCCCTACCATTATTATAGAGAGGGAATCAGCTGTGTAGCTAGTGCCCAGGTGGGCTAGGACTTATGTTTATGTTTTCTTTATGTTTATATTCATTTGGCACAATAAAGACTGGCACCGGCCAGTATGTACGAGAACCCCAGGTTTGTATCCTGTTTCTATGGCTGCTGTGTATGTAAAGAGGGAGGGACCCCTATCCTGACTGTGTCACAATATATATATATATATATATATATATCAACAAAAAATTATGCCCCTCTCTTGCGCTATATCTTAATGCAGTACCTCACGGAATGACATTGCAGTTGGAAACAGACAACAGTCTCACACAGTGGGAGATCCAATTTCTTCTGATTAACATTTTTAGATCCAATAAATTCTCTGCAGAATCATCTGCATTTGTGATTCAGCATTATTTAAGATTCATAGGACATTTTTCCTGGGAATTATCCATCTGAAATTCGATCTGAATCTCCCTTGATTGGCATATACTCAGAATCTGGGTTTTAAGATATTCACCCCTGAAGAAGTCCTAACGGACAAAACGCATTGGGTATTGGTTTTGATGGTGTCATCCATTAAATCCTAAAGATCTACCATTAAGCTCAAACTACTTTTAGACGATAATACATTCTCCTAGTTATGACACAGGTTGTCTGATTATCATGTAACCACTGTAAGCAAATTTTTATATTTTGTATTAAGAATTTTTTTGTAAAAATTTCTTGTTATAAGAATTTTGGATACCAACTAATGTTTGGCCAATTGGCCATATTTGGGTGTCTTTTTGGTGAAGGATTTTGGGTCTCATTCAGACCCGCTCGCAAGTGCCTGAGCGCTCGCAAGCGGGTGGATGTTTGGCTGTGTGCACGCGCAGTGGCTCACTGCGCGTGCGCAAGCCCCGGGGCGAGAGAGATATTCTCTCGCTCCGTGGCTCACTACAAAAGGGGCGGCTGATCGTTCCCAAGCGAATGCCTGCCGTTTGTGGGTGGCCTCACTGACAACACCAGTGATGTCAGTGGGAGAGCTTCCAGCTCTATTAGAGCTGAAAGCTCTCTGGGGTTTGCGGCAGACGAGACCCTGCCATAAGGGTCTCGTCGCAAGCCCCGATGGTCGCGATGGTCTTGACCATCGTGACCATCATCCTGGCCGTTCGTTAAGGCTGTGGGTGGTAAGTGAGCAGCTTGGAGGCCGAATCATTTTTTAGATGCGGTCGCCCTCATTCAGAGAGAGCGCTCGCATTTTGCGAGCGGCTCTGAATGAGGTCCTTTGTTTTAGAGAAATTACGATTCCAGTGGCTTCCTTGGAGAAGTGAAGGCTACAAGATTGTCACTCTATAGAAAAATTATGTATATTATGGACTGAACTTCCTATCCATACAGTTGGATTTTAATCAATTTAGGTTTTTGGAAATTATTTTGGATGGTGTTGCGCCCTCTGGTATTTTTTGTATTGATATATATATATATATATATATATATATATATATATGCCAAGGGTGTCTCTCTCCCCCCCAATGTCCATAGGCCACCATTGTAAAATTACTTCTCAACCCCCAATGTCTATAGATCCCCCAGCAGCAAAAGATCCCCGGTGGAAATGATGGGGGTCTGGAACAGGAGGGGGAGGCCTGTTATGCACAATTGCAGAATGGATTTCCTCCATAACAGATCGGGGATGCATCAGAATGGCATGGTCGCATGTGAAGGGACTGTGGGCAAGATTCAGAGATGAGCTGCATACAATAGGCTGGGCAATTCCGTCCATCTAAGATGTGAATGCAGCAGGAGGTATCTGTAGGAAACAGACACCAACTTTCTGCATCTGCGATCCCAGCTCTACGACCGAGGTTGCAACCTGGGATCACTATTGCAATTATCGCTTACCGCAGCCTGACCAGGTCCTGGCAGCTTGTGAGGCCAGGAAATGTGCGTCACAGACCCTGACCTGATCCCTCACACAAAAACAGGATCAACGCGCCCTTGTTTCCAGGAGCGCTGCCCAGGAACGCCCCCACTTTGCCCCCCAAATGCTGCAGCATGTCAGTCAGGTACATCTCTGAATTAGGCTGGCTGCGGTGACAACCCATGGGATGCGGCCGTGCCAGGTAAGTGGTTAAGAAAATCTCTGTAACAAGATGTAAATCTCAGTTTTTTTCTACTCTCGCAAGAACTTGAATCCAGAGCTGAATCAGAAACTGAAATTGCTGGCCATTGTATTCATGTATTTATAGAAGGCCACATACACGCTACAGGTATATGGGCCTGATTCAGAGATGTACGCAGGGGCGTCAGAACGATTTTATGTTGGGGGGCAACATAAAATAGTTCCGGTGTCGCCCCCTCCCCCCCTCTTACCTAAGCGGCAGCCATGGACTGTCGGGGGCTGTGCTTTATAGTAATAGGCTGAAACACAGCCCCTGCACCGAACGGAGGAGGAACTGTAATGTGCAGTGTTTTAAAGATCGCACATTACACCTCCTCCTCCAGGCGGTGCAGGGGCTGTGCTGCCTATTACTATAAAGCTGCACAGCCCTGACAGTCTGCTGCCGCCTCTCCTTTGAAATGTTTGGGGGGGGACCCATAGATGTACGCTAACCCGATGGTTAGCATACATCTCCGATGTGTCCTATTTTGCTTGTGCATAGGACCCGTTCTTTGCATGTGCAGGGTGGATCCTGAGATAATGCACGGAGTTCCCCTAAGCCGCTGCCTGATTGACAGGCAGAAGCATTTGGAAGGCAGTGCAGGGGTGGGGACGGCCTGCATTCTCAGAAACAGGAGGGGGTCACCCCCGTTTTGTGGGAGTGCCGAGGCCACAAGCCGACAGGACCAGATCAGGATGCGGTAAGCTTTAGCTACTGCAGCCTGGCCAAAGAGACAACAATTGCGACCTGTTCCATTGGTGAACCCTGGCTGCTACCTCAGTCGCAGCGGTGGGATCACACAGATGCACCAAGAAGGTGTCTGACACCTCTTGCTGCATTTGCATCTGAGATGGATGGAATTGAACAGCGGCTTGTGTGCGGCTCTGCAATTCTGTCCATCTCTGAATCAGGCCCTATGCTCACAATCCACATGCTATTTTTAAAAAATTATGGTAATACAGTTTCTAGAGTTGTTTCGGGATATTCTGCCACTGAAAATACCTTGGAGGGCCACATCTGGCTAGTAGGCAGAGCTGTAACTAGACTTTTTGGTGCCCTGTGCCAGAAAGAGCATTCAGTGCCCCCCCCCCTCCCCCTTATTTTTTAAATAGGGAGATAACATCCAAAAAAGGGCCATGGCGTCATGGGGAAGGGCCATGGAAGAGATAGGGGAGGCCAGGAGATGCTGGGGATAAAAGAAGAGAAAGCTACAAGTGAGAATAACAAACAGAAAATTGACAGGCCCAAACAGCGCCCCCTGCCCTGCGGTGCCCTGTGTTACGGCCCTGCTAGTAGGCCACCAGTTGATTAGCCAGCCATAGATCATAAAATAATCAGAAAGATAGTGCTCTGTACAAACATTTATAGCGTTTCTTGATATTATGGATTTTAAAATAGAAACTGATATTGTGTAAGCCAGTGATAATCATAGGCATGAGACAGTAATTGAAGTGAAAACAGATGGAGCAGACTAATGTGCATTCTGTGGTTCCCTTGCAGATATCAGAGAACGTAACAGCTACAAGCCATCAATTTCAACAGAAAAATTTGGCATTTTATACTTTAACTGTTTGTATTCATACAAACTATAGCATGCCTATTCTTGTAGTCCCTATTATATTTTCTATTTAACATATTTAATTGATGATATTTATTAACCACATAGTTTAATACATGTTACTAGGTTCATTTATCTTGCTAGAAATGTATAACTGAAAATAAACAAACACCTTATCTGTAAGGCTTTTCCTGCCATAAATCTTTTCAGCAAGAGCCACTGATCAGCAGTTAGAGCTTTATTACACAATAAGTAAAGCAAATGGATACTTTTATCATCTTTACACATTGGGGCTGATGCAAAAGAAGTGGGCACAAAATGAGTGTATTTCTCCCCATATGCTAAGCCATACACATCTCTGCATCGGCAGCTTATGCATCAAGGTTGCAGCAAGTATGTGTCAGAGGAAGCCATGGTCTGGTACACAGCATCGGAGACGAGTAACATTATCAAAGCTGGTCGTGGTCAAGAAACAGCTCAATAGGCAGCACTAAGGGAAAACCAAAGAGTGAGTTCCAAATAGGAGAGCTTGGTCAGAAACTATGAAACAACAGGGCGTAGAGTGACACTGAATTATAATAACTCACTAATTTGGCAGTAGGCAGTGCCAACCTCATCTCTATCTCCCCTTGTTACTCCCTCCCTTTCTCCTCTGTCTCCTGGAACACCAGGGGGTAAATTTACTAAAGGTCGATTTGGCATTATGAGTGATTTGAGGTGCGATTCTCATTCGATTTGTATTCGATTTTGCTTTTGGTATTTACTAAAGGCCAAATCGAATGTAAAATCGGACTTCAAATCGAATTTTGAGTCAAATTAGCCTCATATCGAGCATGGGAAAAACATTGGTACTTTTACATAGCCCAAAACACAAAACCCTTATTTACTATCATTCGATTTGAAATCGACCTCAAAATCGCACTTCAAACCGAACTTCAAATCCCCAATAGAATAGACCTGCTTCATGCTTTCGAGCAGGTCGGATTGACACAGATACATGCATACATTAGTGAGATGCCTGCAGCCTGCATGTATCTGGCTGTACAAAGTAAAGAAAGAGTTGAAAGTTTTTAAAAAATGACGTGAGGTCCCCCCCCCAAATCAGAACCAGCCCCGGACTGCTGAAACCCAGTTCTGGTTGACTAAGTACAGGGAAAAAATGACGTAGGGTCTCCCTTTACTCAGTACAACCAGCACTGGGCTATGGGAAGCAGGGCTGGCTCTGGATTTACAGGGAAAAATTTGCGTAGGGTCTCCCTGTAAACCACAGAACCAGCCCTGGACCCTTTCTAATGGGGGACTGATGCCACAGCCAGGGGAACCCTATCACCGGGCCCCCCAGCCGCAGCATCAGCCATGACCGTTATTCAGTCCAGGCCAGGGATCCCTGGGGAGTTGGAGACCTCTTCAAAAAAAGGGGTCTCCCTCTCCAGGACACCCATAGCCTAGGCTGATAGCCCGGGGCTATCCCCGCCACCCCTGGGCGGTGGGTGGCGGGTTGATTGTGTCAGTGATGTGTAAAAATAGATCAAAATAAACATTGTCTTTACAGTAGAACTGCAGGTACCAGCAAGCCTCCCCCGCATACTGGTACTTGGAGAACCACAAGTACCAGCATGCGAGGCATTAAGGGCCCACTGGGACCAGTAGTTCACCTGTAAAGGATGCCTACTGGACAAAGGGGAGGTAATATACTGTAGGTGAGTATGTGTGAGTGTGTATGTATGTATGTATGTATTAAACTTATACTTGTTATACATGTAAGGTGTGTGTGTATTTCTTTCAACATTTCATCTGTATGGCCCCTGTCTCCCTTGTCTGTCTCTGCATGGACCCTCCTCCTCTTCCTCACTGAGAGCAGCAGCCTTGGAAGAATCTGTCTGACAGATAGCTGCTTGGTACTTCTTGAATGCTGTATGGCTGCAACAGATGAGATCACAAACAAGTATTTAGGGTATAGCATACCTCCATACACTGGAGAGGTTGTGATTGGGACATTGTGGGCATGGATTTTGTCATGCAGGTGGCATGCCCGGTGCTTCCCTAGCTGCTGGGCTTTCCCCAGTCCCTCTTCAATGCACAGATCATCCGTTCACCGCTGCTCCAACTTTGAGTTCTGAGGGTGGGGCAGTGGGATAGTGCCCAAGAGAGGGACTGTCCTTTCAAAAATGGGTTGGTTGGAGGTTTAGTATAGGGAGTGAGGGCATGCTTGCCAACATTTAGCTCCCTCCTTTCGGGAGCAAACTGTTGGGCTTTCACAGCGGGGGAGGCGTATTGCTGTAAGAGGAGGTGTGGCCCAGCAGGTGGTGCATCATTGGGGCAGGGCATGGAGGTGTGGCCCCGTCCCCTCGTCACAATGCCGATATTAATGGCATTGTGAAGCAGGGGGCGGGGCCTTGATGACGTGCTTCAGCGCGAAATGCGTCAAACTACCGGGATTTATACTGTAACTGTGGGGGAAGGTGGACGGATCGCCTTGGCTGGTAGGCACCCAATTATCGGGAGGCTCCTGGCTGAACCTCGAGGGTAGGCAAGTGTGAGTGGGGGTTAGTATAGATTATGGTAGTTATAGTAAAAATAATGGGGTAAGACATTACTGCTATGATGAGGGTGATTAAAATGAAGGATTTTTTATGACACTGTGCCAGGTATTTAGGGGGTTAATGTACATAAATGGAATTATTTGTTGTTGTTGTGGCAAATTAATAATAGGAATTATGTACATCAGGGGAATTCAACGTGTCGCCCTCCAGCTGCTGTGGAGCTACGCATCCCAACATGCCATGCCACAGTTTTAGCATGCCCTAATAGCAAAACTGTGACAAGGCATGCTGGGATGTGTAGTCCCACAGCCACTGGAAGGCCACATGTTGAATACCCCTGATGTAGGTAATTATTGTAAAGAGGGTTAAGTTTATCATTTTTGAGGAAGGGTTAATTATTTATGAGGATATTATATTGTGAGGTGATCAAAAATACTCTGTATTATATGTTGGTCACTGATGTTTTCTATATTATATGTCATCCACTGATGTTCTATGTATTATATGACAGTCACTGATGCTTTCTGTATTATACAGTATGTCATCCATTTATACTCTCTGCATTATATGGTGGTCACTGTGACTGTGGGCACAGTGTGGCATATTAGACAACTGTGGGGACAGAGTGGCATATAATGTGAACTGAGGGCACAGCATGGAATACTATATGAATTATGGGCACAGAGTGCCATATGAATTGGGGGCACAGTGTGGCATATGAATAGGGGGCACACAGACAAATTAAGAGGCGGCAGGGAACATGGTGCCTTGGGCCCCACTCTCTCAAGGCCCCCACCATCCTCGGCTGGAGTACAATGCTGCAGCAGCAGCTGGGCACTAGGGTCCAGTGACTCTCCATGGAGGTGCAACCTCCAACATGCACCAACTGCGAATGCGAGACATCCCACCTCATCCATTCACTGTGCCACCATCGGATCAAGGTGCTGCTCACCAGAGAGGGAAGGCCAGAGGTATGGAGAATGCCCCCTGTTTTAATTGCCCCAGGCCCCTGAAAGCTTAATCCAGCCTTGGGGGCAGATTGTGGCATATTATATGAATTGGGGAACAGCAGAGCATATACTGTGAACTAGCCTTGCCACACAGCACTAACCACACCCACACAACACTGGCCACATCCATGCAACAATAGCCTCACCCTTCCACTTCTCACAATAGGCCCTTTATAACTTTCATGAGTGCCGGTCCCCAGGCCTATGTGGCACTTAATATGGCCCTGACTGCTGATGTTAGTAAAGAAGCAGAATTGAGTGTAACGGAGGTGCACGGGACCTCTTTAAAATGTTATTATAGTGCCAAATAACATTTGCTATACCACTTCTGGTAACATCTACTCACCCTCTCAAGGGAATTATATAAGATCTATTCCAAATGGAGTATATTATCCATACCTGCCTACGTACTCTCCCGCAATGTCCAGGAGCAGTGCTTAAAGTGGTCCTAGAGAGGTGGTGGAACTCACCCCCCTCCCTTGGGGGTGCCACATCCTAGCCCCTCCCCTTCTTATATAATATATATATATATGTATATATATATATATATATATATTAGGGGTGTGCACCGGCCACTTTTCGTGTTTTGTGTTTTGGTTTTGGATCTTGATCTTTCTTCGTGTTTTGGATCTGGATTGGTTTTGCCAAAACCACCCTTCCGTGTTTTGGGTTCTGGGTTTTGTGTTTTGGATCTGTATTTTTTTGAAAAAAAGCATAAAAACAGCTAAAATCACAGAATTTGTAGGTTTTTCTGCTCCTATGCTATTATTAACCTCTATAACCTTAATTTCCACTCATTTCCTGTCTATTCTGAACACCTCACACCTCACAATAGAGCTTTTATGTCCAAAAGGTTGCACCGAGGTAGCTGGATGACTATGCTAAGCGACACGAGTGGGCGGCACAAACACGTGACCCATCTAGGCGTGAAACTGCAGTGGCAGACAGGATGGCAGTTTGAAAAACTAGGCCCCAAACTGTACATAATGCAAAGAAAAAAAAGAGGTGCAAGATGGAATTGTCCTTGGGCCCTCCCACCCACCCTTATGTTGTATAAACAGGACATGCACACTTTAACAAACCAATCATTTCAGCACCAGGGTCTGCCACACGACTGTGGCTGAAATGATTGGTTCGTTTGTGCCCCCACAAAACAAGCTGCCAATTAATCTGTCCCTGCACAAACTGGCTCTACGGAGGCAAGATGTCATCCTCATCCTCCTCATCCACCGATTCCTCACCCTCTTCAGTGTGTACATCCTCATCCTCACAGAGTATTAATTCATCCCCGCTGGAACCACAGGTCCCTCTGTACGTTCTGGAGGCTGGTCTCCCTGGAAGAGTTGATCATTCATTTTATGAACATCATCTTCTCCACATTTTGGGGAAGCAACCTCCTACACCTTTCGCTGACAAGGTTCCCGGCTGCACTAAACACTCTTTCAGAGTACACACTGGAGGGGGGGCAACTCAGGTAAAATAGAGCCAGTTTGTACAGGGACCTCCAAATTGCTTCTTTTTCCTGCCAGTACAGGTACGGACTGTCTGACATGCCTACTTGGATGCTGTCACCGATGTAATCCTTTAACAGACAGACGCACGCTTGTCGCTGCTGCTTTGAGGATGCAAGTGCGGCTACAGCCCACACAATTCACAAAGACAGAAAAAAAAAAGAATATTTTTATTGTTTGTGGAGCGCACTTTGAGGGTTACACCACCCTTTAACAGACAGACGCACGCTTGTCGCTGCTGCTTTGAGGATGCAAGTGCGGCTACATCCCACACAATTCACAAAGACAGAAAAAAGAAGAAGAATATTTTTATTGTTTGTGTAGCACACTTTGAGGGTGTCACCACCCTTTAACAGACAGACGCACGCTTGTCGCTGCTGCTTTAAGGATGCAGGTGCGGCTACAGCCCACACATTTCACAAAGACCGAAAAAAAAGAACAATATTTTAATTGTTTGTGTAGCACACTTTGAGGGTGTCACCACCCTTTAACAGACAGACGCACGCTTGTCGCTGCTGCTTTAAGGATGCAGGTGCGGCTACAGCCCACACAATTCACAAAGACAGAAAAAAGAAGAATATTTTTATTGTTTGTGTAGCACACTTTGAGGGTGTCACCACCCTTTAACAGACAGACGCACGCTTGTCGCTGCTGCTTTGAGGATGCAAGTGCGGCTACATCGCACACAAGTCACAAACACATTAAAAAAATAGTTTTTTATTTTTTGGAGGACTTTGAGAGTTACACCACCCTTTAACAGACAGACGCACGCTTGTCGCTGCTGCTTTGAGGATGCAAGTGCGGCTACATCGCACACAAGTCACAAACACATTCAAAAAATAGTTTTTTATTTTTTGGAGCACTTTGAGAGTTACACCACCCTTTAACAGACAGACGCACGCTTGTTGCTGCTGCTTTGAGGATGCAAGTGCGGCTACAGCCCACACAATTCACAAAGACAGAAAAAAGAAGAATATTTTTATTGTTTGTGTAGCACACTTTGAGGGTGTCACCACCCTTTAACAGACAGACGCACGCTTGTCGCTGCTGCTTTGAGGACAGTATCATATGCAGTGACAGTAGACTTGTCAGAAATTGTTGGCACGTCCTTCAGTCCGGACCAGATGTCCAAACCAGCCCTTGACTTATGACACAGGCGCACGCTTGGCGCTGCTACTATGTTGATGCACGTGCGGCTACATCGCACACAAGTCACAAGCACATTAAAAAAATAGTTTTTTATTTTTTGGAGCACTTTGAGGGTTACACCACCCTTTAACAGACAGACGCACGCTTGTCGCTGCTGCTTTGAGGATGCAAGTGCGGCTACAGCCCACACAATTCACAAAGACAGAAAAAAAAGAACAATATTTTAATTGTTTGTGTAGCACACTTTGAGGGTGTCACCACCCTTTAACAGACAGACGCACGCTTGTCGCTGCTGCTTTAAGGATGCAGGTGCGGCTACAGCCCACACATTTCACAAAGACCGAAAAAAAAGAACAATATTTTTATTGTTTGTGTAGCACACTTTGAGGGTGTCACCACCCTTTAACAGACAGACGCACGCTTGTCGCTGCTGCTTTGAGGATGCAGGTGGAATCTAGACGGGATTTGGAACCGGGGACACACTACCTCCATCAATTGTCTAAATCCCACTGCACTAATGGCGGATACTGGACGCACGTCTAACACCAACATAGCAGTCAAGGCCTCAGTTATACGTTTTGCTTCAGGATGACTGCTGTCGTACTTCATCCTCATCGCTAGGGACTGTTGGAGGGTCAATTGTTTAGTAAAAGTAGTGATGTTCCTACTTCCTCTCTGGGATGATGAACAACTCCCAGCAGCAGCAATAGCACTAGGAGGAAGTGGTTCTTGATCTTTCCCTATTTTATTTTTATCGGAGAAAGTTTGGTCCTCCATTTATGTTATATTGATATATACGTGCGGCTAGAGCGCACACAAACACAGAAAATATTTTTTTATTTTTGCTGGAGAGTAGTGCACTTTGTGGGTTACACCACCCTTTAAGAAATGAGCCAGCCGGCTCTTTACTTATGGGACACAGGCGCACGCTTGGCGCTGCTCCTTTGTTGATGCACGTGCAGCCACAGTGCACACAATTCACAAACACAGAAAATAATTTTTTTTCTGGTTTGGACTGGAGTGTACTTTGGGGGTTACAGCACCCTTTAACGGTCAAGCCAGCCGGCCCTTTACTTATGACACAGGCGCACGCTTGGCACTACTTTGTTGATGCACGTGCGGCTACTGCGCACACAATTCACAAACACAGAAAATATTTTTTTTTTTGGTTTGGACTGGAGTGTACTTTGGGGGTTACAGCACCCTTTAACGGTCAAGCCAGCCGGCCCTTTACTTATGACACAGGCGCACGCTTGGCACTACTTTGTTGATGCACGTGCGGCTACTGCGCACACAATTCACAAACACAAAAAAAATATTATTTTTTTAGCACTTGGGGGGAGCACCCCTGATGGACAGAGCACCCCCTGGACAACACTACAGCACCCCTTTAGGACTGGGACACTGCACAGGACTTTGGAGTGGACACAGCCCCTATGGACAACTGACTGCACAACACAGTCCAGCCAGCCCCTATGGACTTTGAAGTAGTGGACACAGCCCCTATTAACAACAGCAGCACAGCACAACACAGCCAGCCCCTATGGACTTTGAAGTAGTGGACAACAGCAGCACAGCGCAGCACAGCACAGCACAGCACAACACTACTCTGCACTACACTACACTACACTACACTACACCGCCCAGCCAGCCCTAACTCCCACCCTCCCTCTTCACTGTCCACAGCCGAGTGAGAAAATGGCGCCGACGCGGGTACCTTATATAGGATCCAAAACCCGCGAGACTCGGAAGGCGGGAAGATGACGTTTTGCCTCGATTTCAGAATCCGAGTCAGGCGGGAAAAGTCGAGCCTGACTCGGATCGGACTCGGATCGGGGGGGCTCGGGGGGGTTCGGATTTCAGAAATCCGAACCCGCTCACCCCTAATATATATATATATTAGTAAAAGGACTATACCCGTCCTCCTCCCACTTCTCTGCACCATCCCTTCACTCACACTGTTCTGGCCCAGAGCATCAAGCACAAATATGATGGCATTATATTTAGGCTATGACCATATAGTAAGGCCCATCAGAGCATACATCACTAAATGATATAAGGAGACAAAGCGGATTTCAAAAAACTTTCTGGAAGCTGGGACAGAACACTCAAAACAAGACTTGTACCCACAAATCAAAGGCACATGAGGAGCTCCCATCTCCTCTTCATATATCACTACAGACCCCTTTTCTCTATATAATAATACCATACAACAATATTGCTGGGAGCTATATTATACCCTCCTCATATATCACTGTGCAGTCCCCTCTCCTGAAAAATAATAATACAACATATCAGTGTGTGCTGGGAGGTTATGATTAAAACCGGCTCCCTTAACTACACAAATCCCAGTCAGAGGGTAACTTCCTTTTCTGTATTCCTGTAATTGTTGGCGCTCAGTGACTGTTCACTGCTCCAACGCAATGTGGTCAAGGCAGTTCTAGACCAAGGAGAGCCTAAGGCAAAAAGTACCTTTGGCGCTCCCCTTAATTTTATTTTTTTTTAATCTAAACTGTTTTTTGTATTTAATAAAAATATACCTTACCTATATGGTGGTTTATCTGCAACGGGGAACCTATGAAGAAATTGATCCTTTCCTGGGCAGACAGTATTTTCAGTCGGTATTCACTATTTATGTAGATCACAAGATCCGGCAGATGCCTGTTTGTGTCCCCTCCAGCCTCCTGCGTCACTCTAGTCTTGTGCTCCCTGTGTCTCCTCCTGCCCCCAGTGTCTCTCCAGCCTCTATCCCTGTGTCACTCCAGTTTCCTGCCCACTTTGTCACCCCAGCTTCCTTCCACTTGTGTCAATCCAGCCTTTTGCTCCATGTCACTCTAATCTTGTACCCCTGTGTCTGATCCAGCCCTGTGTCTTTCCAGCAAAATGTCCCTTTTATCACTCAAGCCTAATTCCCCCTGTGTCAGCTCCAGCCTCCTGCTTCCTGTCTTTCCAGCCTTGTGCCCTAGGTCTCTACAGTCTTTTGCCCCATGTCACACCACCCTCCTGCTCCCTGTCACTCCAACTTCCTGCTTCATGTCCTCTCCAACCCCATGTCTTTCCAGCCACATTCCCCTTTTGTCACTCAAGCCTTGTGCCCATGTCCCTTCCAGCCTCCTGCCACCTCTATTTCCAGCATTGTTCCGCATGTCTCTCCACTGCCTCCTGCTACATGTCACTCCAACCTTCTGCTACCTGTGTCACCACCAGCCTCCTGTGTTCCCTCAATCTCTCCAGCCTCCTGTGTTCTTTCCAGCCTCCTATGTCCCTTGCAGCCTCTTGTGTACTCTCTTGCCTCATGTGTCTCGTCTAGCCTTCTGTGTCACTTGAAGACCAGCCCTCTCCAATTTACCCTATTTTTTTAACAGCCCACCTGCTCCTCTTCCTTTCATCCTCCTCCTGCTACTGGCCATGTGATGCGCTGGCAGCTCCACAAGGCTTGGGTGGCTCTATTCAGGAACAGAAACAGTCACACAGAGTGCGGCGTACGCATAGCGTGATGTCATGTTGCGTCGCACATATAACCAATGGGAGGCAGAGCTCAGGACAAGAGCTGCTGCTAGACTTCTTCCTCCCGGTCCACTCCTGGTTGGGCAGGTGGAACAGCAGCCACACTGGTGGTCACAGCTGCTACAGTCTCCGAGTGCTGTGGCTGGGTAACGTGGAGGCGGAATGACATACAACTGATGGAACACAGTTCCACCACATTCCGGCCCACTTTAACCCCTGTCAGAGGCTCCCGAATCTTTCCCAGACTCCTTAAAGAGTGGGCAAGCCTCCCTGAGGCCATCCGAGTGAAGTGGAAGGACCAGGTGGCGGATGACGCTGCTCATGCTGAATCGCGTCATCGTGTAGCAAGGGCAGTCGTGTTATCATGCTTCCTTGCACCACCTACTGCCACACCACTCCCCCCTCTTAGCCTATATGCTGCCCCCTCCTTGAAAGTCAGCTAGTATGGTATTATCACATGTGAAGAAGATGAGCTAGACTGATTTCCTTTTGTCTTATTATTTTTCCCAGATACCCTCCTTCTGTTTTACGACAGTCTCATCATGGACTTCTGTTGTTTGTCATCCTCCTCCATGTTGTGTTTTTACTAGGACAAAGCAACATGAGCACTTTGCCATTGACACAGACATGCTGGGTGTTGACCCATTTTACAATTGCGTCTATACAGTACATTTTTCATGTAGGAAATTTTGAATGGGAAGAACTGTTGTCATGGCTCCATTGCTTCCCAGTGATGGAATACCTGCACTGGTCACAGTAACCTTACTGTGACAATTGCTAAACAAAGATCTTTGGTGCTAATTTTTGTGCAAGTATTAGTTACTTAGAGTATGTCTCGGAGCCTGATTCAGAGATGTACGGTGTTGCAATCACAGCTGCGATTATGTATTCTGTGGAGGAGTGATTGTTTGTCCCCCTAAATACCCCCCTAAACAGTACTGAGACGCCCACTGGAGCCATCACAAACAGTACCACAACTGCATACACATTCGCAGCCCCTACACAGGGCTGCAACCTGCCCCCAAAAAGGCACCGACCCGCCTGTGTTTGCCGACCACTCCTCTGGTTCCTCCCCCAACCATTGCCTTTCTGTCAATCACACTGTGATCCTTGAAGGTATGCGTGCAGGATCACAGAGGTGGCTTGGAGCATGTGCATTTTGATGCATGTCCAGTTCTCAATAAACTGAGTATAAATCGGAATATTGTACATCTCTGAATGAGGCCCTTTGTTTGAAACTTTAAATTCTTCCCTGTCATATGAGGGAATGATTATTTTGTATGTGATCGCTGCATTTATACAGCTACAGACGTGGCTCCTAGACTAGAATGCACTGGTGACAGTACCCTTATATATTACAAACAATGCACTGGTTATAGGGCCTGATTCAGAGCCGCTCATAAGCGGCCGCTCGTTCGCTCCGAGCGATGTTCGCACATCTGCGCATGCGTATGGGTCATAATGCGCATGCGCCAACCAGTCATTGCGGTCGGAAATCGAGCGCTCGCAAAATAGCGAGTGCCTGCTAAGTTGAGTGACAGGATGAGGCGTTTGTGGGTGGTAACAGGGGAAGGTGCTTGAAAACGGGGAGTGGAGATCCGAACGCAGGCATGCCAAACGGTCAAAACGGGCGTTTTAAGGGTGTGCATAATTAACAAAGCAGCGTCATCGACCATGTCACTTGGTTGTTTCTTAGCCTGAACTGTTCGCATGATTGCGGTAGGAAATTCCTACCACAAGCACTGCGAACAGTTCAGATGCCTTTCGATGTACTCGATTAATCAAATAAATAGCGGAGATGACGTAGGATGCGAGCGGCCAGGGGGCGTCTTTACAAAATAGCGAGCGCATGTTTCGTTCGCTCGCTCAGACATAGAGGCGTCAACAGAACACAAAGAGCGAGCGCTCAATTTAAATAGCCGGCCCCTTTTTATGAACAAGCGAGCGCAAATAGCGTCCGTCTCTGAATCAGGCCCATAGTACCTTTACATACTGCAATACACTGGTTACAGTACCCTAACCTACAACAATACACTGGTCACAGTAATCTTACATACTACAATGCACTGCTTATAGACAGGGGCGCTGACAGCCATGGTGGGCCCGGGTGGAGTGGACGTGACCTAATTGCGGGAGGCATGGCCACACCCCATGCTGTGCATCGGGGAGGGTGGAGCGCTGTGAGCCCTTCGGCCTGGCACAAAGCCAGGAGAGGCCGCGATCAATGTGATCGCTCCCCCCACAGGCATATATAAGAGACTGCTGCTGCTGCTAAGCAGCCACGAGCAGTCTCCCACTGCTCGTGCTGGGCAGCTGTGAGGTAGGAGAGAGGGGAGGGGGGGACACCGGGCCCCTCCAGCAAGCCCATAATTAGTACCCGCCTTCTCCCCTCTCGGCATCCCTGGTTATAGTACCCTTACATACTACAATGCACTGGTGAAGGTACCCTTAAATACAACAATGCAATGCACTGGTCACAGGATTTTGAAAGGGGGGTTTCCATATCTTTGGTTACCGAACCAATGAAAAAACATCTATCCACAAATAAAAAAAATAATAATAATTTAAAAATAAAAAAAAATAAAAAAAAATATATATATATAAACAGCTTACACAGGATTTAGGACCACTACAGTAAAATATACCATTCAGCCTATGATCGGGGTACACAGACACTGACTGACACAGACACACACAGACACACACACACCTCTATCACTAAAAAACATGAATGCAGCAGGCAAATAAATACAGCCAATATGATTTATTAAAGACCCCCCCACAATAGTGCCCCTTATACAGTGTCCCCAGTAGTGCCCCATATACAGTGCCCCTAGTAATGCTCCTTATGCAGTGCCCCCCTATGTAGTGCCCCAAGTAGTGGTCACCCTATGCTGTGCCCCCAGTAGTGGTCCCTCTTATATAGGCCCCCCCCGTAGTGCCCCTTATACAGTGCCCCCAGTAGTGGTCCCCCATGCATCGCCGCTTATACAGTGCCCCCAGTAGTGGTCCCCCCTATGCCGTGCTCCCAGTAGTGATGCAGTGCCCCCGGCCAGTAATGCCCCTTACATATATAACACAGTAAACACACTTACCTGAATCGCCGCGCCCGCCGCTGTCTGCTTCACCATCCTCCCACTCAGTACTATGGGAGAGACATCATGACGTCTCTGCCATCACCCACTGCGGGAACCGAAAGGCGGAGCTCATGAGTGAACTCCAGCCCGGCTCCATCCATGAGTGCAGCAGCCAATGAGAGTCTGTATGACTCTCATTGGCTGCTAAAACAAACACACCGCCGCTGGATAGTACGAGTGTCCTACCCGGAGCCGTTGTGTTTATGACTGTGTAGTGCGGACCGCACTACACATATTGAAACTGATTGGCTGGCAGGGGGGGTTTCTGGGTACTCAGAAACCCCCCTGCGCACGCATATGCATACTCCAATGCACTGGTCACAGTACCCTTAAATACTATAATGTACTGGTCATAGTACCCTTACCTACAACAATGCACTGGTCACAGTAACCTTACATGCTACAATGCACTGATTATAGTACCCGTACATACTACAATGCACTGGTCATAGCACCCTTACAAACTAAAATATACTGCTCATAGTAAACCTTACCTACAACAATGCACTGGTCACAGTAACCTTACCTACTATAATACACTGGTTATAGTACCCTTACATACTACAATGTACTGGTCACAGTAACCTTACATGCTACAATGCAGTGGTTATAGTACCCTTACATAATATAATGCACTGGTTATAGTACCCTTACATACTACAACACACTGGTAACAGTACCCGTACATACTTAAATGTCCTGGTCATAGTACCCTTACCTACAACAATGCACTGGTTATAGTACCCTAAAGGTGGGTACACACCTGACAGATATATCTGCAGATGATGGTAGTTCATACTCACTGGATAGTTTGTGGGGGCGTGTGCTGCCCGATGGTGGTGATCTGGTGCAATCCGCAGTATGGGGGGTGGGTGGACCCTTTGAGGGGGCTCCTTACCATGCAGTCCTTACTACTGCATGTACCCCTGCTGGACCTATGGTCTAAAGTCTTGGGAACTGGGATGCCCTATTGTTGGTGGTTGGGGGGTGTCCCCAGTGGCGGCGTCCCGCACTGTTAAGGAGGGGTGGGTGGTACCTACCGGTAGGTGCTTGACTTCTGTGGCAGGGAGCGGCTTCCTCAAAGTCCGGTTGGGGCCAGATGTTCTGTTGGGCTGACATTGGCCATCCACATGCCCGTGGGTGCAGGACAGGGGTGACCCACTGGCTGTATGCGTTTGCCCTGTGTAAGTGCGAGACAGTGGCGCTTGCCACGATGGTAGCTGCAGCGTGATGGGTGCCGGCTGTGTGTGGCGATCTCAACCCAGCGCTGGTTGGGGAGTTGCATGCGCTGATGCTGGCACGGCTGCGTGGCTTGCATGCTTTTGGGGGTGCAGCCGTTTGTGAGAGGTGCCGCCACCACTGGGGACACCCACCAAACACCAACAATAGGGCATCCCAGTTCCCAAGACTGTAGACCATAGGAGCGCATGTCAACCTTTCCATATATATCCAAACTATAGTAGGACCAGGTACCCCTACTCGCACGTTGCAGCACCAGCCCCCGTCCCTCCTCCCCTCACCCCAGACGTTACCAACCACACATCCCCTTACCCCACTCCAACACGAACTGCATCCTAACCAACCAAGTTCATACACACTGCGGGTCCCGGCGACCAGGGGGCATGTCTGGGACGTGTCCCGGTGGGCGGGGGGCATGTCAAGCCCCCCTCCTCTCGGCTGCCGCTCTGTGTGTACAGGCGGTCTGCAGAAGCTAAGTTGCTGCTCTCACAGAGACACCGTCAGTCTACTGTGGTGCCGGACGCAAACCAATCAGTGCTCGCGGACCGGCAGCCAATCAGCAGAGGCTGCCGGTCCTTGAGCTCCAATTGGTTCGCGCATGGCATCACATTACAATGACGGCAGTACTGACAGTTCCCCAGCATGTGGCAGCCTCGTCCCGCGCCACCCCGAGCTCACCCACCGCATGGCCCTGGCAGGTAAGAGAAGGGAGATAGGGCCTTACTGTGGCTTAATGTAAAAGAGGCCTTACTGTGGCATAATGTGTAAGGAGCCTTACTGTGGCATAATGTGTAAGGGGCCTTACTGTGCCATAATGTGTAAGGGCCTTACTGTGGCATAATGTAAAAGGGGCCTTACTGTGGCATAATGTAAAAGGGGCCTTACTGTGGCATTAATGTATATGGGGCATAATAGTGGCATAATTTATATGGGGCATTACTGTGGCTTAATGTATAAGGGGCATTACTGTGTGGCATAATGTGTTGTAAGGGGCATTACTGTGGCATAATGTGTTATAAGGGTCATTAATGTGTGGCATAATGTGTTACAAAATCACACCCTTTTTGTCCTCTATGTTGTATTTTTTTGGAGGGGCACCAAATCATGACCTTGCCCCAGGGAACAAAAATCCTAGTTTCAGCCCTAAGTAACCTTACACACTATGCACTGGTTACAGTAACATATCATAATACACTGGTTACAGCATCTTCACATACTACAATGTGCTGGTCACAGTAAAACCTTACATACTACAATACACTGGTTATAGTTACATATTATAATACACTGGTTACAGCATCCTTACATACTACAATGTTGGTTATTGTTCCTTTATGTAGTATAGTTAATTCAGCCCACAGTGTCAACAATCATCTCAGAGAAAAGGGAGCATTGGCCCTGATTCAGACCCGGACGCAAGTGGCCGTTCGTACGTTCGGCGTACGTGCCGAAATATGTTAATTTAAGCGCTCGCACGTAATTTCGAACGCAGCTAAACTTCCTCCCCAAAGTCTACCGACCCCTCCTCTAGCTAACGAGCGAGCCAAATAGCGAGCGTACATCCCCAATGTGGCTTGCAGGGAACGCACGCAGAAGTACAAACCGGAAGTGGGCCTGTCAGATTCCGATTACCTGCTCGTTCATTCTGCCTACCTCCTTCAATCGTATCATGCCAATCAATATATCAATTAGCTTAATTGCTCTTCACATGTGTTATTTTTTTTTTTTTTTGTATTTCAATAAACTTTACTCTTGTCCGTGTTTGTGTTTACCCGCAGAATACGTACGGTTTAAACAATGGTTTTCTTTTGCCAGAATACATGTTTGAGCCAATTATCCATTTGTTTTCCGTGTTTTTACCCACGCATATTTTACTGGGTTCATTTCTTTATTTAAATTAGCTTACGCATGTCACTGCATCAAGCCTATCATAACTCACAATAGATTTTTTGGCCTGTCGAACACATGACTCATACACTAACCAATAGAATGGTTCCTGTTAATTTCCCAACTACATTAGCCAATCAAAATTATTTTCTGGTCTTTATTAAAACTGTTTTATTAAAAATACACCATTGCCATCATGAGAGCCTCTGCATTCACCAAGCGAGAGCTTCTGGTTCTTACAGAGGTGATGGACAGGCGTATCACCAGCCAGCCTCCCCCCATCAGCAATCGGGAGAAGCTTGCCGCCTATGCGGAGGTTCGCGGCCACCTGCGTTTCTTCGGCTCACGCCGACAGATCGGCCAGCTGGAGCGCATGTGGTCCGACCTTCAACGGCGGACGCCCCGCTTGCTGGCATGTTTTCGCATGCGTATAGCGGAAAGTAAGTTATGTTTTTTTTGGTTTTCCTGTTTATCTTTGTGGCCCTATCTGCGTGTGCATGTTTTCTTGTTTGGCCTGTTTCTTGTTTTCACTCATATCTGCGTGTGCATGTTTTCTTGTTTGGCCTGTTTATTATTTGCACTCATATCTGCGTGTGCATGTTTTCTTGTTTGGCCTGGTTCTTGTTTTCACTCATATCTGCGTGTGCATGTTTTCTTGTTTGGCCTGTTTATTATTTGCACTCATATCTGCATGTGCATGTTTTCTTGTTTGGCCTGTTTATTATTTGCACTCATATCTGCGTGTGCATGTTTTCTTGTTTGGCCTGTTTATTATTTGCACTCATATCTGCGTGTGCATGTTTTCTTGTTTGGCCTGTTTATTATTTGCACTCATATCTGCATGTGCATGTTTTCTTGTTTGGCCTGTTTCTTGTTTTCATTCATATCTGCGAGTGCATGTTTTCCTTTTTTTTGGTTAAACAATTAGCGTTTAGCAAGGTGATGTTCTAAACTAACCTCAATTTGTTTCCCATCATTTAGGGGCCGAGCGAAGACTACGGCGTCATCGCCGGCAAAGACGTCACTCTCGTCCCCTCTCCCCAACCCCCAGCCAAACCTCCTCTCCCCAAAATTCCCAAAATTCCCCCTCCACCCCAGCCTGCCCAGACCCTGTCGCCCATCCCTCTTGGCAATTTCCCCTCCATCCCAATTCCCCCTCCCCTCAACCCACCCCTCTCTTTACCACCCCATCTCCTGAGTCAGTTATAACCCCTCCCACATCCTTGGGAAATGTGACCACCTCCGAGGAGGACGATGGAGTGGTTTCGGGGCCAGCCGTCATTCACAACGGTATGTTTCCCTTTTATCCTTTTTTGGGAAGGAAAATGTGTTGATGTAATCCTTTGTCTGTGCCTTTTCCTTTTTTTAAAATTTTTAAAGGTTGGTTATATATCTGTTTGTATTTACATTTCACAGCTGATTTCCCCATACACATATCCCACATGTCAAAACAGTCAAACTTGTATCTCTGGTTTACGGTTGCTATTTTTTGAAGGTTTTTTGTTTTTACATTTTTTTATTGTTCAAGATTTTTTGTTTAATGTGGTTTTTGCAACACTATTGTCACTTTTTGCTAAGTCTATTTTGCTTGAGTATTTTTTTAGATTCATAAATTATTGATTCATTTTAGTAAGCACCACAATTTTCTAGCCCACAGAGGACCAGAGGCGTTTGGCGGACCTAGCTGGGTGCGTCCAACTGATGCGGGGGCACGTGATCGGCCTGCTGGTGGTCCTGGATAGGATGGCGGGGATCCTGCGGCCCTAATTTTTATGGTTTTCCACCAAATTATTTTTCTACAATAAAAAGTTACATTTTGAATACAGTCTCATTCCTTGTCTGAAAATCTTAGATTGTTTAAACTTACATAAGTAGACTCTTGCAGCAAGTATTTGAAACTAATGTCACTAAGATTGTGTTATGATGTTTTATTAAAGCAGGCACATGAAACAGCTAACACTAACAATAGGTTTTGAGAGTTACCAGATGTTTTTTTTTTTTTTATTTACATGTAAAAAATTTTAGGTAAACCTGCTTAGGCCGAGATTCAAAAGCATACTGATTCTACATAATACCTTTTGGTGTTGGTATTTACCCACAAAGCATAGTTAAATAATGAGCAAATTGACACATTACAGGATTAGCTATTAAGCAAATTTTCCTTGGGTGAACCTGCTTACACTTGCTTGTAATGTCGAAAAGAATTGTTTTGATTCAAAAAACCAAAAATGTATTCACCACAAAATAAAAACACAAAGTGTTGGGTCACAAACAATACACACAGTGATAACAAACTGTAAAAACCAGCAAACACCATAATAAAAAATAAACTAAAAATCAAGAACTGGTTGACGAATGAGCATGCGAACATGATTCCACAAATGTTGTGTTTCAAAATTGGGTCCAGAATATATATCCAATGTGGCCCCATGAAGTCATTTTTTGGGAGCAGGAAGTAGTCATCGTTTCATTCCAAAAGATTATGAAATAAAACACAAGATGGGAAATAAAAAACCGATTAATTTGATGGTAAAAAAAAATCCTTTTGACATTGTGTCAAATAACTTATTTTGTGCCAATAATTACCTAAAGAATCTGGCCACCACATCATCGCGTATGGCCCCCCACATACTGACCTCTGACCAACCTCGGGGGGGCCATCCTCAGGCAAGGCATCCTTTGGCTGCATTGGGACACCACTCCTTATGGCGATGTTGTGAAATATCCCACACAGGACCACAATTTTCGAAACCATATCCGGCAAATGCATGAGTTCGCCACCAGAGCGGTGGAGGCATCTGAATCGGCCTTTTAAAAGGCCGATACAGCGCTCCACCACTTGCCTGGTGGCTGTAAGTGCGGAATTAAAATTACTTTGTGGGCCTGGTGTGGGAGCCAAATAAGGAGTGAGCAGCCAGGGCGTGCAAGGGTAGCCACTGTCTCCTGTGAAAAAGAAGTGACAACATCAGGAACACTGTGTATCAAGCTTTGCATTGGTATGTACTAAAGGTCTCCACTTACCCAGAAGCCACGCATCACCAGCTTGTAGGTTGTGAAATTTTTGCCATATCCCTGATTGCCGGATGACGAATGAGTCATGTGCACTCCCGGGTAATTTTGCATTCAGGGACAGGATCTGGAGGGAGGCATCACATACCACCATTACATTCAGTGAGTGATAGTGTTTTCGGGTCCTAAAAATGGCCTCCAGCCGTGCTGGAGGCTGAAGTGGTATGTGAGTACCATCCACAACCCCTATGATGTGTGGGAAGCCAGCTATTTGGTAAAAATTGGCCTTGGCCACACTAAGGGAACCCATATCCAAAGGCATTTTAATAAAATGATGGAGGTGCTTGAAAAGGGCCTCCATCACTGCCCTCAGGATCCTTGAAAAGGAGGATTGGGATATTCCTGCAACTATTCCCACCGTGGTTTGAAAGGATCCTGAGGCACAGAAATGTAACACCGCCATAAATTGCGTAAGTGGTGGTATTGCTGTAGGACTGTCAATTTGCCGCTCAAGATCACTCTCTATTAATGAGAGAGTGTCTATGATGATTTGGGGCGGAAGACGGTAGCGCCTTAACACCTCATCATCGGGCATTCCAAAAAGGGTGACACGTGTTCTATATATCTGGGGCCTTGCACGCCTACGATGCCTACGCCTGGGACGAGATTGAGGTTGGTCGGCTTCCGGGAGCATGGCCACAACAATCCGACCAAGATCAACCTGAAATGGCAAGAATTGAAGTTAAGGTTTGTTTCCCCCAAAAAAGAGCGAAAAATACTTATCTTTACGATACAATCCAAAGATGCTTACATGCCGGGGTATTGTCATGATTTCCCAAACCTAAAATTCAAAAGACCAGAACAAGGACAAAATTTGTGTTGTCCATTTTGGAAGCTTAATTTTGTAAAAGACAAAAATAAAAGGGGATAAACACACATTTCTACAAAGAGCAAACCGACATTGCGCCGACTTCCACAATTTGGGCCCCAAACAACAACCAAGATTGTGAACGGTAAATATCTCCCAATTTAACTAGAGAAATCAAGCCGACAAAAATGCGCTAATTAGTTCGCAATTTAACTAGAGAAATTAAGCCGACAAAAATGCGCTAATTAATTCGCAATTTAACTAGAGAAAACAAGCCGACAAAAATGCGCTAATTAGTTCGCAATTTAACTAGAGAAATCAAGCCGACAAAAATGCGCTAATTAGTTTGCAATTTAACTAGAGAAATCAAGCCGACAAAAATGCGCAAATTAGTTCTCACATTTATGATCCACAAAAACACAGAAAAAAACAGTAATGTCCACAAAAGATGCGTAAAAAAAGTCATGAACATTTAACAAACAAGTGAAAATCCAAACTTACCAATACAGGATATAGAAGTCACAGAACAAAAAGGTCGTTGGGGCAGAGCCAAAAGAAACCTACAAATGGAGAAAAAAAAAATAATTTTGGTACCCAAAAAACAAAAAAGGATAGCCAAATTTTACAAAAGGAAGACGGTAAAAAACTTACCAAAAAAATACACCACAACTAAAAGAACCACACCAAAAAAAGCGAACGGAAAGTTAAACCCAAAAAAAAACGCACAGAAAAAATCACCAAACACCGCCAAATACAACTCCCGCCAACAATCCACTCCGACCAACATAACCTCCAACAAACAACACCCGCCACCTAGACTCGAGTCGGCCAAAGCCATAAATAGTGTTTCTTTTCCCGCTCAAATTAAGGACGGATCATAGGAACGCACAATCAATGATGTGGACGAATAATAAGGACGCATGTATAAATATGTCACGACCAAAAAAAAACGGTCTGGTGTATTTCTTGTTTTGTCATGAAAAATGGCTACAGACCAGCCAAACAATGGCCAAGAGGTGGCCGGTAAGTATTTCTGGCATTTCTAATCAAGGATTATTTAGAGCCAGAATATAGTGAAAGTTGGGCAGCTAAAATTTAACAATTTTATTGTAAATAGGTGACATGGAAGAGGCTGCTGGGCCCAGTATTCCGGGCAAAGCTGGGAAAAAGAAAAGGCAGCCACAATTCACAAGAAAGGAGATGGAGGTTTTGGTTCAGAAGTGTGTGGACATCCTGCCACAGGCAGACAGGAATATGGGTGCAAGCCAGAAGTGGAGAATGTGGGAGGAGATAGCCAGTGCTGTCAATAGGGTGGGTGATTATGTCCGTCTAGCCCGGGATGTCAAACGGCGGTAAGTAAAAACTTGACCACCCAAAAAAAACAGGGTCAAATAATGCAGGAATAATGCCTACTTTTTCACCCATGGATGGCAAGACTTCAAATATTGCCTAAAGCAAAAAATGGTTGACAGGGCTAGGCATGCAAGGGGGACAGGTGGGGGTCCCACCCCTGTGTCATTGGAGTTTAATGATTTGGAAGAGCTGGCACAGGGGTGTGTGCAGGATGTGGAGGTGTTTGGCGTGTCCAACATGGATACGGACATGCCAAACTTTGCGGCTCCTCATGTTGTCCCAGGTAAATGTTGTGATGTAACCAACTCTGAAATGTTAATGTGACAATATGTAGATTGTAATGTTCCTCTTTTCTCTTTTTTCTCACAGAGACACAGGCGGATGAGTGGCTCCAGAGGGGAGCCTTGGCCGCAGAATTTCTGCTGGCTCTGCAGGGGAGGAACCAGTACATCCGGCTGAGGACCCTGCAGAAGCCAGTCCTGGGCAATCCCCCTCGCAGGCAGTGACACTCCTCACAGAACTCAATTTTAAATCGGATTCCCATACGGAGATTCTGCAGAGGATGGACGCCAGTCTGCTACGGGTGGCTGAGGCCCTGGAGCAAAATGCTGCGGCCAATGTGACCATTGGTCAGGCCCTGGCTGAAAATACCAGGGCCAACATCCGAATCGCCAATGCCCTGGAGCAGCTCGTTCGCCAGCACATGGTGGAGCCGACCTCCCTTCCTGCCGGAACATCAGGATCCTCCACCTCTGGCACAACAACAGCCATTCCTCCAAATGTGCCTAGCCCTGTGCCTAGTCCAGAGGCCACAACATCTGCCTCTGGACAGGCCAGCCAGAGGACATCCCGGAGCCGGTCTGGCGCACACCCTACCCCAGCCAAACGGGGAAAGAAACGGTGACAGCACTGGCTACTTTGCCCACACTCCTTCTGTGCTTGCCCCATATTCCTTTCTGGCCAAAACTTCCCTCTCCTTTCTTGTGAATTGTTTTTTTTATTTTTTTATTTTTTGTACCAAAAATATCATTTTAAAAAAACAAATGTACCAAAGATTAGTGGGTAACAATGACCCCAAAATTGTACGTGAAAATGCACATGATTTGTTTTAAAATGTGTTTTGAAAATAAAACCTACAAATGGTTCTCAACTGTATTGTGACATTAATTTCAAATTGGTTTCTAGTTAATCCTGTCCCACAAGGAAAAAACGAAATCTTAGCTTTGGAGTTCCAAAAAATCAAGGGTTAAAACAAAATGTTACTTTAAGGAACACTTTGGTAAAAAAAAAAAAAACTCCAGCCCAATGCATAAGGTTACAATACACACAAACATGATGACAATATTGTTACAATATCCAAAAACGCTAACAAAATTGTAAAATACATTCCTACAAAAAAACGCAAATTGATTGTGTAATCCTGAAATTAGCAGCCGAGATTTTCAGCTGCGTACGGTTTTGTGCTATTCCAAAGAAAAAAAAAAAAAACACATTACAAGCTGGTTTTCAATACAAAGTTGATTGTTTTTCTGACAAGCCGTGATAAATCGATGAAACATCGAGGAGGCCCGGGCCAAAGGACAAGGCCATCGCCATTGTGGTCGAGTAATCCAGACCCCAAGCTGTGCGAGCAGTTTGAACGGAAAGAGGATCAGCCAGTGACGTATGACTTGGTACGAACACATTTGACGTTCGCATGAGCTAATTTATGTACGCCCCAAAAACGCCTCGCCACGCCTGCGTTTTTCCATCTCCACCCCGTCAACGCCCAAAAACGGCCTGTTCTGTCAATCACATTTGACATGTCACTTCCTGTTCGCAATTTGCCGAACGAGTGACAAAAAGCTCGCAATCTGCCGTACGCACATGCGCAGTGTTACACCGACGCATGCGCAGTTTCTCAACATCGGAACGCAACGAGCGTACTGCTGTTAACGAGCGGCTCTAAATGAGGGCCTTTGTTCTTACTTTAATTAATTAACATAATTTTTTATCACAAATAATGACTCCGTTTTTTCATCATTAACTACCAATTAACGAGTCCAATAAGATGAATATGTAGATAACAAAATATTTATATTTTAATATATTCCATGTGCAAAATTTAAAGATGTTATATATAAAATATAACTTTTTATATACTTTGGACTGGCAAACTGCCATTTAAGTGATCCAGATCCCACAAATGAACACATAAATAAATAATAATAATAAAGGGAGCTCCGTCGTGCGCATGCACGAGACCCGCATAGCGACAGCCAAGCTGTCGCTATGGGTCTCGCACCAAAGGGGGCGTGCTGTCGATAGTGAGTGACAGCACGCCCGCTTTGGTGGGCGTGCCGGGGGCGTTGCTGCCCAGACGGAGGCGTTCCCGTTCTGATAGAGCCAAAAGCACTCCTGGGCTTGCGGCAGCGAGACCCTACCGCAGGGTCTCGTCGCAAGCCCGATGGTCGCGATGGTCTTGACCATCGCGACCATCTTTTTGGCCGCTCGCATAAGCTGTGGGTGGTCACCCACAGCTATGCGAGCGGCCAGGAGGCCGCTCCATTTTTAGGTAGGAGGGCCCTGATTCAGAGCGAGCGCTCTGGTCAGAGCGTCCGGCTCTGAATCAGGCCCTCTCTTCCCAAAAAGTGACGCGGCAAGACCAAATGAGTGAAAACATCAGTGTGTGTTGCCTGTGGCATAAATTGAAAGGCTAAATAGCAAACCTTTGGAGGAGCCATGCTCCTTGCAATTAAATACAAGTGTTACTACGACTGCAGTATTTAAGGCAGGACTACAGATGCCTAACTAAGATGAGAATAAAGATTAGCTGCCATCAGGTTTTACATTGGCTTTTTATTTGCTAGGTACTTAGAGTCTGATTCAGAGATGGATGCAGTGCCAATGTTTATGCAGGTAATCAATGTTTTGCTACTATGCATGTGCAAAAATTCCAGGAATCCCTTACTAAGCACGCACGACCCTTAATGAGCGTACACACTGAATGATTTTTGGAGCGATTTGCACGATTCTGACAGATCGGAATGACAAATCCTCCAAATCATCTAGAGTGTACCCACTATGTTGTGCAGTGCACACTCCCATGGGGTCCTCAGCCTCATCATCAGGTCGGCCCTACATGTAGGCCAACCTGATAATGCGGCTGACGAGCCCATGCAGCAGGATGCGGTAGGGGCCAACATATCGGGCGGTCGAGCACCGGATCGTCTAATGTGTACTGGCCGCTTGATATGGAACCGGCGGGTGGGGTCACTGGTCACATCGCTGGGTACACATGTCATTTAATTATGTACCCAGCGTTAGTGAGGTTTGCAATCCCTGGGCATATCATGGTGGTGCCACAAGTCGCCGCTGCGTCTTGTCAGACAACAGTTCTCTGGGCGGCTCTCTCAGGACCATTGCTAGGAGATGTGGACAATGCACTGTTTCTCCGTGAAGTCCTCCTACCTGGCTGCTCCGTCATCTCTGCCTTGACCAGATTGGTTCCTTTTCCTTTTTCTTTCCCGATTGCTGGTTGTTCAGATGCCAGTGATAGCTTTCAGTACAGTTCGTGCTTTCTGGTTCCTGGGTGTGGAATTCTTGCTCCTGTGTGTTCCAGCTTCTCGTGTCCAGCGTGTGTTTACAATCTCAGTTGATTCCAGTGTCTGTGTGGATGCCCTGCTTTTAATATCTCAGCAGTCTCCGCCGCACTTCAGCGTTTGTGTGAATCTTCTGCTAATAACATTCCAGCAGTCTCAGCCGCACTTTTGCGTCTGAGTGGACAATCTGCTACTAACTTACAACAGTCTCAGCCACACTGCAGTGTCTGAGTGGACTCTAGTTATTGGACATTGCTGCAGTCTCAATCACATTTCTGTGTCTGTGTGGACATTCAGTTACTATCTTTACGGCACCTCAGCCAAGTTCACAACAGCCCCCAAGGCTGCACCTCGGTCCCAAGGCCGCACCTCAGCCAAGTTCACTACAGCCGCCAAGGCTGCAACTCGACCCCAAGGCTGCAACTCGGCCCCAAGGCTGCATCTCTGCCAAGTTCACATCAGCTCGCAGGGCTGCAATGTGGTCATCAGACCACCACCTCACCAAGTATTAATCAGCCCTCAAGGCTATGACATGGTCACCAGACCACCACCTCACCAAGTGTCAATCAGCCCTCAAGGCTAAGACTTGGTTACCAGACCACTATCTCCCCAAATATAATTCAGCCCTCAAGGCTGCAACTTGGTCGCCAAACCACAACCTTGCCAAACCTCAATCAGCCTTCAAGCCTGCAACTGGGCTACCAGCCTCACTCCTGACAATGACTATCTTCTCCGCTGTCCTCATCACTTCATATAATCCTCAGCACTATTGCTTCAACTTTGGGCTACCTAGTCTCACTCCTGACAGGGACTTCCTTTTCAGTTGTTCCCATCGCTTCATATAATCCTCAGCACTACTGCCTTAAGTCAAAGGTGAAACTTCTCCTAGATTCATAACTGGTGGGGGCTGGGAGGTGATCTAAAGTGATTACAAAAAGTGGCCACTTCATGAGCATGTTATAGGAGTGTCACATGCGGGTCTGGAAACATTTCTGCATTCCCAATTGAAAATTCACAGTTTATGAGGCCATGTTTAGTTGGATTAGGGCAGAGAAGCTAGAATAATACCAAGGCTACTGCAATTTCGATAGTGCGACCAATGTTGCATTGATGTTGGAGGGTTTACAAACACCATCACAAATGCACAGACCACACAGCCTTAAAGTGGGCATCTCGCCGCTCGTACACTCCATTATCACACCATGGACCACAGCTGCATTACCAACCATCTCTGAAACAGGCCCTTAAAACCTTGCACTGTGATAAGATAAAAAAAAGTATTCCATGCTTCCAAATTATTCCATATAGTACATCCAAAATCCAAAACAGAGACAGGAAATTAGCACATTGACAGTTGGAACACCACCACTATATATGTCAGTGGGCACATAATAAATTGAATTGCATGTTTGACTTTCATTAATGCAGAGTTTTCCAAACTCCACCACGACGGTCCATGCTTGAGCACAGGTGACTTAATTTGTATCTAAGTCAGTTTGATTTATTCATCTGGACTCCAGCATGGATATCCTTTAAACCAGTACTGTAATGGTGGAGTTTGCAGACCCTCCAACATGACCCTTTCCACCCGGTACAAAATGCTCTGCTCCTGGACTTCTCTCTTAATTGATGATTGCAGCCACCTGTGGTGAAACACCTGCCTCATCTATTAACTAGATCAACACATGTGATTGCAATCATTAATTAGGTGGGAAGTCCAGGAGCAAAGCATTTTGTACGGGGTGGAAGGGGTCATGTTGGAGTGTAGGTGTTCGGGAAACTCTGCATTTATGTGTTATTTGACTTAGGAAAATAAAGGGATAATCCTGCCTATTCCAGTGTCAGGTTTATTTTTGCCACAATAGGTTACATTTTGTGTGCTACTCAAAGCCTCTTTCCCCCACTTTTTTAGCTTTAATGGAACCATTCCATCCCACACTACAACCTGCCCTGGCCAAACCATGCTTCTCCGCCCCAAAAATGTAGGAATGGCCTTACTAGCTGCCAGTACTGTATCTCACTGACCATAAATGCCCCAAAAAATGCAACCGCAAAAGCTAAGCGAAACAGGGAAGCTTTCCAGAGCATCAGAAGCCACCCTGTCCATTACCCCAACCAATCTACCCAGCAGCTACAATTCAATGGGCCTTTGAGAGTCAACCCTATAAGGAAAATCCTTAGCCCAACCTTTTAGGGCTTTGGAAAGAAGTAACAACTTGGAGGGGTCCGGAAACCCCTTCAATTTACTAAAGAAGGAAATTCCAGCTAGGGCCGAGGACATGAAAGCTTTGGAGCATCCACGATGATAATGTCCCCAAACAAACGATGAAAGCATGTCCCTGGTAGACTTACCTGCTTCAACACCCTGCGCGCAGAAAATCTGCCAGTCCTGCCAAACCGTAGAATAAACCTTCAGAGTTGCTGAAGCCAGCGACCACTGCGCCAGGCCTTCTATGCCAGCCTGATAATCTGCCATACAAAGGGAGGGCAAGGTAACCCTACTGCAGAAGCCGCAGGAGTCAGCAAACGGAAATAAGCAAAATGAAAGTTGGACAAAGAATAGGCAATCGCATTATCCGCTCTGGGGATGTGCAGTGCCTGAAAGTGAATGTTGGACTCTAAACACTGCAAGACTAAATGTCGAAGAAGACGCAAAGTGGGAGGGGAGGAAGTCTGTTGATTGTTGATAGCTGGAACCACCCTCAGGTTGTCGCACCAGAATACAACCTGTTGGCTATGTAAACCATCCCTCTAAAGCTCTATTGCTACGACAATAGGAAACAATTCTAGTAAAAGCAAGCTTTTAGTAAGACCCTCTGGGCAAAATTTGCTAAGCGGCAGGTTCTAAACCCCGGCGGTTTTGTGGCGACTTGGCGGCGGTTTTACTTCACAGATTTACTAAGGCCAAAATTGCGGCAAAACCACCGTCAAAATAAATTTTAGAATAGAATAGAGCAGGGCTGTCATTTAGAAATCGTCGCCAAGCTGCCACCAAACCCCCAGGGTTTAGAACCCGCCACCAAACCGCCGTGGTTTAGAACTCGCTGCTTAGTAAATTTTGCCCTCTGTATGCCAATCAGGTGGCCAAGACATAACACACCAGTCACCATCAAAGAATGCTCCGAAACCATACGAGCCAGCCGCATCGGTAAAAAGCTGTAGACAAAGGAGGAGAAGGCCAAATGCGTTCACCATTAAACCGCACCAAAAAAGTGGACCAAGGGCCTGATTCAACAAGGAACGCGCGGATGCAGATGCACGCACCCGTCCACTGTGAGAATATGCTAATCAATGCATACGCACGGAGACAGCAGCACAAGATGCAGACGCAAGATATTGTAAACATCGGTAACATCGAGAACCATCAAACCCATTAGTATAATAGTGGTTAACCTGACCTGCCACAGGAATTTGGCTGCTTCCTGTGTACAGCTGACAGTATGGATGCGTATTCCGCTGCACTGCCTTAATTCCGCACGCCCCTATAACACCGTTATAACGCCTGTGTTCGCCTGACCACCCCCCGTCACTACCCACAAACGGAACTTCCTGTCAATCAAATTCAGAAGGGTTTGCGTACACACTGCGTGTAGTCTGCGTACTATAACCCTATCGCACTGGCTAAATCGTGCATGTGCAGTGCGATGCATGTGCAGTGCAAAAACATCGGTCTAGAGCATGCGTTCTATGCTTTGCGTTCCTTGCTGAATCAGGCCCCAAGTGTAAAGGTCCTCCTTAATCTCGGAATACAAATGCACATGGTGATGAGGCCCCATAGGGATAATACGGCAAGGAAAATTGAACGAGCCTAAAAAGGACTGAACTAAACGCAGCTTAATGTTATCTGCTTCAAAACAAACTTAAATTTGCGCAAATAACTTAAGCACCTTCTCACGCGGCAAAGGACAGCAACCTGCCAGTGTATTAATCTCAATTCCTAAATAAGACAAGCAGGGTGAAGGGCCTTCGGTTTTATCATGTGCCACAGGAACCCCCAACACCAGAAACAAAGTTGTAGCGGAGAAGATGAGGTCAGTACAAATCTCGCTCCCTCCCAGCTCCATAAAGAGAAATCATCCACATAATGCGCAACACCAGACTGACCAGTGCCCGCGTTAATGCACCAATGTAAAAAAGAACTGAACTTCTCAAAATAGGCACAGGAGACTGCACAACCCATAGGTAAACATTTACCCACAAAGAAACCACCATCCAAATAAAAACCCATAAATTGCATAGCATTGGGGTGTAAAGGTAACAACCGAAATGCAGATTCAATATCCAGTTTGGCAAGCAAAGTGCCTGGACCAAAACCACGCACCAGACCCAAAGTTTCAACAAAGGACTGGTAGACAACCCTGCAAGCTGAATCATGGATAGTATCGTTGACTAAACCACCATGGGGATAGGATACATGCTGAATGAAATGGTACTTCCCAGGGGCCTTCTTAGGGACCACCCCCAGAGGTGAGATACAAGGAGGACAAGGAAATGGGCCCTCCATGCTTCAAAACAAAACCTCAGCCTCAACCTTAGCCCTTAAAACTTCAGGCATAACGCAAATTGCAGGGCACCCTAACCTCAAGCAGCCCGTCCATAGGTAAACCAAAACCAAACTGAAAACCATGCAAAAGAAAAGCAGCTGACTCTTCATCAGGGTAACGTGACAACCACTTGGCAAGTTCAGCCAAACAAATGGGTGTCCTAGCCGTAACTAGCACTCTTGGAACTATCGCCCCAATCAACTGTTGCTTTACTGGACCCACATCAGCAATCCTTGGCCGGGTGTTACTCGCCACAGAATTGGCAGGAGTGACAAAAACATCAGGAGGCGCCACGTGTACACCTTGAGTCATTGAAAGCAAAGCACTTTCCATTTGCCACCCCCCAACCCACCTGTTTTAGGCAAAGAAGCCTTGCGAGGAGCCACCACATCCAAAGGAGGCCGGTGCTGCTGTGAAACCTCGAGCCAAACCTCCACATCCTTAACTCCCAAAGGCATAACCCGTTTACCCTCTTGTTTGCGACAGAACTGCAAATCATATTCCTTCCAGGCCGCACCCCTAGACTGGGTGAACATATCATGTGCCAGGTAAATATACCTGATCAATGAAAAATAGTAATAACTAATTCAGGTGCAATAACTGTATGAATAGTATATAAACACTATAGATAATCGATATGATGTACATGAATTCAAATAGCTCATAAAAAGCAGCTCCTAACAAAGGTATATTCTGATTCCTCTCAAATATCAACATATAAAAACCCTAAATATCGTTAAAATAATATGTAGTAACTCTAAATAGACCAATATGGAAGATAATGAACCAATTTAGAAGGAGCGCTAATACAGTATATAAAAAAATATAAATTTATTACATATGAACACCACACACAATAAATATAAAACCAAATAATAAAAAAAATGCATAAACAGTCAAGTTGATCAAGACAGGCTTACAAAAACAAAAATATATAAATATATACCATCAATCCATATTTGACTTAGTGACCACAAACATATAAATTAAGGCCCTCATTCAGAGGCGGTCGCAAGAAGCGATCGCTTTCTCTGAATGAGGGCAGCCGCTTCTTTTTTTTAGTGCGGCCTCCTGGTCGCTAGCTAAGTGGTGGGTTACCACCCACAGCTTAGCGACCGACTAGGGTGATGGTCGCGATGGTCAAGACCATTGGGGCTTGCAACGAGACCCTAAGGTTGGGTCTTGGCAGCCGCAAGCCCCAGGGAGCTTCCTGCTCTGATCGAGCAGGAAGCTCCCCACTGACATCACTGCTGATGTCAGTGCGGCCGCCCACAAAACGGCAAGCGTCTCGTCAGGAACGCCCCCGTTTGTGAAACCACCCCCCGCCCCACCTACAAAACGGGCCAAGCTGTCGATCAACATCGACAATCGGCCCTTTTGTAGAGAGCTCTGGAGCGAGAGAGTTTCTCTCTCGCTCCGGGGCTTGCGCACGTGCAGTGCGGCCGCTGCGCATGCGCAGGGCCTATCCATCGACCCAGTTGCGAGCGCTCATCGCTTGCGACCGGGTCTGAATGAGACCCTAAGTCTCCTAATTTTTATTACTCTTATCCTTCTGCAGTAGGTGTCCAAAAATAGGGTTAAAATATTGTCTGTGGAAGGAGACAGGATAAATGATGTTTAGCATATATCACACTTCTGACCTTCCTATTAGGTAGTGGTCTGGAGAATAGAAAACCTGTGGAGACGCTCTTGTACTTGAATAGATATTATCTTGTTGTATTAACAACAAAGTCCTGGATCCTCAAGATAACATCCCAATATATGTAACAATACATTTTGTTTGTTCATCACCACTGTTACACAGTGGTAAAAGGCAGTCTATTATGGTGTGCACACTAATTATTTTGGAAGCCACTTACCGTTGGCTACTTTGTAGGGATCAGCTGTTGTCGGAGTAAGATCTCTCGGTTCCAGCAGTCATCATTACCTCAATCAACCGGAGGATGAATTCTAACATGTAGCGTAATCCTCTCAGTCAGGGGTAGTCATCAGCAATTAGTATCTGAATCCAAAATATCTCTGTGGACACACATAGGTTCTCAGAACAGTTCTCCAAGGTATATTAAGTTTGTAGCCTGTCGTTTGTCAAGTCCAAATATATACCTGATCACATTCGTATGCTCCGCCGGGCGTGTCTCCAAATAACACACCACAAAAATCAGCATCCGCTTGAGCCACATATTGTAACCATAATAAGATTCTTCACCCATACCCCCTGGCTTCTTAGCCTGAGCTAAACCCTTCTTCAATTCATCCGTCAGTGTGAAAAAAAAATCAACAAACTTCCCTTTGCGGATACGTTCCTCAACGCTTCTGCGCAACCCCCTAAGGACGGCCCTATAAGCGCAATGCACGGAGTCAGCGCCATCTGTTGGTTCCACAGGGCTAGAAGCATCAGTCTTCCTACCCATGGACCCAGATTTTTTAGCCAAATGCTGTGCAGATAACCTCGCAATTTTACTCAGGCGCCCCAGGGAACCAGATGAATGGGAGGCGCACAACAATCAGACGATGAGGAAGTAGACAAATCATACTCACCACTACCAGACGGATGAGGTACAGCATCACCGGAAGCTTCGCGCGGAGGATCCGCCAAAACGACATCCGGGGTCACCTCAAAACGCACAGGAACAGCAAACACTAGCCCCCCGAAATCCTGAGAAATTGGAGCCGACGGCAAACCTAAAACTGGAGGAGAGATGTGAAACGCCAAAGCGCAAACTGGGGGAAAAAAAGGAGGGGAGAGGGGAGGGGTGAAAAAGAGGAGGATGAAGCGGTGCAGAGGCAGGCAGACCGAGACCCAAAGATGAAAGGGAAGAGTGAGGAGAAAGAACAGAAACAGAAGGTGCAGTGGCCCCACAAAGTGCCGCGGCACCAGAAGAAGGAGGGGGGGGTCACAGGAGAAACAGGGACAGAGGGAGCAGATGCCACAAAAGGGGAGGAGGGAGGATGCTACAGAAAAGAAAAAGAGGGCAACAAAACTGCCAGGGGGCAGAGTTGGTATAAGAAACAGGTGGCCAAACAGGATAACCAAAAGAAGACAGGGATGAATGAGGAATGAGAGGATAAACAGAGGAAGGGGGGAACAGAAGCAACAGAAAAAACAGGGGGGGGGGGCGATGCAAGAACTCCAAGATGCCTGAGGCCAGGGGGAAAAAGAAACAGAGGGTACCTGAGGAGCAGTAACAGAAGAACTGGGAGACAGAGAAGAAACAAGGAGAGAGGGTGTGAAGCAGGCACAAAATTACCAACAGAGGCCAGAGGGGCAGACATCAGCGGTGCCCCAATAGTGTGAGATGTGGCACCCTCATAGCTTGCACATAAGTACTGGGTCCCACTGAAGAAGTGGGACCCAAAATGGCCACCCCAGAGGAAATGGCCATCACGCCTTCCACACCAGCAGGGGCGGGGGGCCATGCAGAGGAAGGCAGCGTGGTCCCCACAAGCACAGGGGACCCAGCAAGTCCGCTGAATGGGAGAAGAGCTGAGCTAACAGAAGTCCCAGACGCGGCAGGGACAATCACTGGGGGTCCGGTGGCAGCCGCAACAGGAGCACCCGCAGAAGTAGGAAGAGCCAGGGAGGACAAAGGGATGGACACATAGCCAAAGCCCTGCACGGGGATCGCAGGAAAAACAGGGGAGAGCCGGGAGGGAGGTGATAGCCTGTGCTCAGACGCACAGACAACTTAGGACGGGGCATAGTGAATGAAAAAAGGCAGAAATAAGGCACAGGTGGAATATAAAGCAACAAACGCACAGGCACAATACTAATCAATTGGAACTCCAGAATTGAAAAGAGGCTGAACCCATGCAAATCCACCATTATATACAACCACTTTAAACACACCCACACACTCATTGGCCAGACAAACCACCACATGACACAAACATCCAGCTAATCTACCTAGTAACAAGGCTGTTGAGCCAGCAAATCAGCAAAAACCCTAGGACTCTTATCCATTCTCAAGCCTATTCAGCTTTCATCTAACATTCCATCCCACACTACATCTTGCCTATGTTACCATGTCACACCAGCATCTAGAACAGTGTTGCCCAGCTCCAGTCCTCAGTAACCAATAACAATGTATGTTTTACAGATATCCTAGTTGGTGCACAGGTGTATTCATTACTGACTGACACATTTTAAAAGATTCACAGGTGGGGCTAATTATTTCACTTGTGATACTGACGAGATCTGTAACACATGCATTCTTAAGCTGTCCACACACTAGACCAACTTTCATCCAACCATCCAACTAGTTGATTGGTTGGAATGAAAATCTGGTAAGGAATGGGAGTAAATGATGATCAGCAATTTGCTCCTAAATGCCAGAAAACAGATGAAAATGGTTGTTCAGACAAGTTTTTTAAATGTTTGATCTAAACAATTTGTTCAAACAGTTTTTGTCCATTTTCCAGCGTTTGGTAGCAAATTGCTGATTGTCATTTGCTTTCATACCTTACCAGATTATCATTCCAACCAATCAACTAGTTGGCTGGTTGGATGTAAATTGGTCTGGTGTGTGGCCAGCTTAAAGGACTGACACCTGAGGACTAGAGTTGGGCAACACTTATCTAGACCACAAGTTCTCAAACTCGGTCCTCAGGACCCCAAACAGTGCATGTTTTCCAGGTCTCCTCACAGAATCACAAGTGAAATAATTAGCTTCTGTGGATCTTTTAAAATGTGTTAGTGACTAATGAATACACCTTTGCTCCTGCTTGGTTACCTGTATAATGTGAGCTGTGTGGGGTCCTGAGGACCGAATTACCACTGATCTAGAGGAAAGATTTCCCATACTCACTAGATAGCTTCTCTTGCTGAGGTAACGCTGGTGGAATTGCAGTTACATGTTATCACAAGCAGGGCCGGCTTGAGGCGTGTTCGACCAGTGCTTTCAAACAGGGGTGCCAACCCATGGAGGGCGCACCCTCCAAACCATTCCCAATTTCAGTGGGACAGTCCCGTTTTTCGGGCACTGCCCCGATGTTCCACCAGTGGTGAAAAGTGTCCCGCTGGTGGTCGGATAGTTGGGCACCTCCACCGCCGCGGCGGTGCCGGCCCCAGGCAAGAGGAATGGATTCCGCACACACCATTCAGTGCAGGAAGAGGACTAGGGGTAGCCCAGCTACTGATGTAGTACTGGGCTTGCCCCCAGCCTGACGTTAACGGGAGGCATGCCATATGGGCATGCCCCCAAATAACATCATATAGGAGGCGTGGCCTATGGTAATTAGTTCACATCCCCATTTCTGCGCGCAGCTAATGGGCGACATGTCCCGGCTCACCCTGGAGCAGGCCCTGATCACAAGGAATAAATGAAGAATTGTGGCACTGTGACACTCGTTCATAAATGACCCCTGTGTTGAAAAAATCCACAGCTATTTTGTTTTTTATTCTCCTGAAATGTTTTAAATAATTTTTTAAAGTATGATTGATTAATGTGCAATCATACCTGTACAACATGAGTCCATATCTATTGTGTGAGTCTATGCTTCTGATTACTTATTATAAGGATTCCTTATCCAAGCTAATAAATGAAGCCCTCAGTTCATTATTCCTGCAGTGCAGTGTTGTGCACTGGTCACTGTTAGTGCCGGGCTGTGTTGATGGATAGTGGCAGGAAGAATGCACACATTACTGATGTACAGGCTCTTAGGGCTGCTCCTCTATTTTTACCATCCGTTACCTGTGATAAATACAATGATGCAATGAAATGCCAGGAATATTCATCAAATTAGTTTTAAGGGACCTGAATCCTTCAGACCACAACAAAGAGGATTTGTATCCTCTGTCCCTTGCTGATAGTGTGTTTTCTATTAATCATTGGAAGTGCATTACATTAGAATGATAAATTGCGAGGCGGCTGTGTCAGTTCATGTGCTGTAGACAGGTATTGCCCCAGTTTGTATATTCTTTGACTTGTGTGCTTCAAACTTTGCCTAAAAGCTGGACACATAAAGTTTTCACCTGAAAAAATGTGTTATTTCAATGTAATTGTGAGCTATTTTTGTTCAACAACTTTAAAATAACATATTAAAAATGATCTTATCACAAAAATTATAAATTAGCCATATTCTTTTTTAATGTTGTTGTTGATTAAATCCAGGCATCACAGCAAACTTTTCCAAGGCCATACAGCACTAAGGGGTCTATTTACTAAGCAGTGTTCGGAGACAGAGTGAAAAGTGATAAGAAAGTGATAAGGTGCCAGGCAATCAGCTCCCAACTGTCATTTTTCAAACACAGCCGGTGAGATGACAGGTGGGAGCTGATTGGCTGTCACCTTATCACTTTCTTATCACTTTTCACTGTGTCCTAACACTACTTAGTAAATAGACCCCTATATAGCATTCTTGCCTACTCTCCTGGATTGTTTGAGGAGACTCAAGAATTTTGGTGAATCCTCCCATACTCCTGGGAGAGTAGACCAACTTACTGCATCCAGTGGGCAGGGCCTGGATGAAGAGATTCCTCTTATCGGGTTCTGCTCAGCATGGTTTTGATTCACATCCTCGTACAGTGGCATGTGGGCCTGATTATGTAAATTGTGTAATTGTTACCCCGCCCCTACTGTTTGATTATGTGAAATTGTGTCATCATGCCGCTCACACATGACTCCTGGCGACGAGGTTCAAAAAGCTAAACGTATGATATAAAAAAAAAAAGTATAAATTCAATTTCAAACATTAACTCATGGTAACCAATAAGATATTTGTTTTCATCAGGCAAATTTTCACTGGACCGACCAAAGTGGATTGTTATAATTCTCCACAGCACATGTGTCTACAGTACATTGCACCATGTTATTAAATTAGAAATAAATCAGACACAATTGAGGTGACAATGACATCTTTCTGTGAAATGTTTGGAATCACATTCTGCATGACATTCAAGGTTTTTTCTTGTGTGACATCCATACAAAACGCATTAATGTCTCAGAGAATTGACTATAGTTATTAATAGCCAACATTCTCCCTTCTTATAATCCATGCAGAGCCACCACACTTCCAGTGCAGTTAATTGCTTCAACAACAAGGGATGGGATCATAACACAAGATAAGAGCTGAGGGAAGGCCAGCAATTATGCGGCACAAGGTGCTTTCATTGAAGAGTGCTGTGCAGGTGATGCTCAGGACGAGTGGCATGAGGTCTTGATGCCTTTGGGGCAAGTCTGGTGACAGTCTGCAATGCTCTTAAGACAAAGGTTACAGATACTAATTCATTTGAATTGGAAATTGCTGTTTCCTCATCAATAATTGCTGTTTAATTGCACGAATGGATCACTTTAGTTCATTTGACATCCTTATTTACCAAATACAGTATTGCAGGTGCGCTAACGATAATCAAATTGAACAAAGAGTTGGAATGTCTGAGTGAAAGGAGGAGGAGGAACGTGACACAGGTCAAGGAACAGGACAGTGCAAAGGGCCAATATATATTAAAAAAAAGACATCCCAGGGCTATTACACTTATTTTATATAGATGGGGTTACTTATACCCCTTTTACACCGGAGCTAACCCGGGTTATTGTTAAAAGGGGAGAGGGTTGGATCGCCGGGTCGAGTGACCCGGCAATCCAACCCAGGTAAACAGCAGGGTTTAACAAGGGCGTAGCCCGTGAAAACCCTGCTGTGAGAACAGCGCACTCCGGGTCACGATGACCTGGAGTGCGCTGCTAGCCGGCCGATTGGTCCGGCTTCAGTGGCGCTTGGAGATGACGTCATAACCAAGCGTCCACTTTCAAGCCGGGAAAGCCGGGTCTATGCAGACCTGACTCCGGTGTGAGCGGGGCTGACTCGGGAATATCCCGAGTCGGCGCCGGCTAAATTCCGGGTCTGATCCGGATAGGAACTCTGGACCTCATTCAGAGTCGGTCGTTGCGGCCGCATGGTCGTACTCCACCGATGTTCGCTAAACCTAAACTGCGCATGCGTAAAATTCGCAATGCGCGTGCGCAAACTAGCTATTATGATCAGAAATTGCTCTCTCCTTCAACTTGGCCAGGTCGTTAGTTTGAGTGACAGGATGAGGCGTTTGTGGGTGGTAACAGGGGAAGGTGCTTGTGAACGGGGGAGTGGAGATCCGAATGCAGGCGTGCCTGACTATGCAAACGGCGTTTTATGGGAGTGCATAATTAACTAAATAGTGTCATGGCACATGTGACATGAGAGGTTTTTACACTGACTTGATCGTAGTGCTTAAGAGAGGGTATGGTCAACCTTAAGGTCTACGAGCAGCTCCGATGACGTGTAATGGGAACGAGAAGGGGGCGTATTTTTAGTCTTACGGCCGCATCCTCCCCTCGCTCGTCCAGCTAACAATCCCATCTTAACGACGCAACTTACTAGCGTTTCATTTGTATATCCGGCCCCTTTTACCTTACGACCATGCGGCCGCAACGACCGACTCTGAATGAGGTCCCCTGTTCCAACTCCGGGTCAGGCCCGGAATTTTGGTGGAAAAGGGGTATAACTATCACATCTAATAGGAGTCTCATGGAAGATGTAATCACATAAATCAGAAGCCTGAAGACACAATAAACAACCGTGCAACAAAGCAACTACGATGTTTTGCATCAACTTTGCTGGATAATGATAAATATATGTACACACACACAGTGGCAGCATCAGGGGATAACAAGTAAATGTAGTACCAGGCCAGATCAACTGATGTTTCAATGCTTTATTGTATTTCAGGGTTGATAAAAGGGCTATAAAGCATTGAAAGGTCGGTTGCTGTAGCCTGGTACTAAGTATACATTTATGTTTCATCCCGAGTGCCGCCACCGTGTTTATCTTTGATCGTCTAGCGATAGTAAGTCACTGGAAGGCAATGGAGAACACTATCGAAGATAATCAGTGAGTGCCATTGGTGTGTAGATAGATAGATTATAGATAGATAGATAAATAGATAGATAGATAGATAGATAGATAGATAGATAGATAGATAGATAGATAGATAAATAGATAGATAGATCAAGAAGTAATGGATTAAGTACTTACAGCTGTTTAGCAGCAATGAAAAGAGGCTTGATTGGGCCATGACGCACAGCCATGTTACTACTAAAGACTGGAAGAAGGTCTTATAAACTGATGAATCAGAATTTGAAATCTTTGGTTCTTCACATAGGCTTCTTTGATGCCATTGATGAGATGACAAGATGATTCCTCAGTGTGTGGGGTTTATTTAATGGTATATTAAGGCCTTACATTTTTAAAGGTAATGCTTTTTTAATAGCAAAACACCCATGTATTGCTATTGAAAGCATTGCCCTTTTAAATTATGTCATTGCCATTTTACAAGCCACCAATTAGTAAATATACTCCTGTGACACTAACTGTTGAATATGGAGGAGGAAGTGTGATGGTCTAGGACTCTTTTGCTGGTAGCAGTCAGAATCCTGGCTCCAGAATCCCAACCGCCGGCATCCCAACATTAGGTATTAGGGTTAGGGGGAGGGTTAGGTTTAGGGTTAGGCTGTGGGGGGGAGGGTTAGGGTTAGGCTGCGGGAGGAGAGGGTTAGGCTGTGGGGATGAGGGTTAGGGTTAGGCTGTGGGGGGACTTAGTGTTAGGCTGCGGGAAAGGTGGGTTTGGGGGAGGGTTAGGGGTTAGGACACTTACTTATTTGGGTCGGGATTCTGTCAGGTTAATGCTGTCTGTATTCTGACTGGCGGTATCCCATGGCCATACTGAGAAACAAAAGACCAATTACTATGAAGACCATAACATGCCCATAAAACAGGGCATCTCCATGCATCTATATAGTCACCCCCAGGAACGTCCAGCACATTTCCAATACATTTCTGACACTGTGCATCTCAATCATGACTGCACCTCACACGTACACACCGCATGAGTTTTTGATGATTTTTGTGTACATTCTCAAGCAAAAAATTGTTTAATTCCGTGAATGTCGGTATTACATGCAACTCAGGAAACCGGCCAATGTAGTAAGCAACAGCTGCTGTTTTTAAAGATATCAAATGGTAGAATAGATTATACGATACAATGGGCTGGGTACAGGATGTCGGCACTCAGGATTCACGATTAAAGTGGACGACTGAACGATAACGATATCGTTATCATTCAGTCGTCCACTTTATTGTCCATTTTTAACACAAAAATTATGAACGATAACGACGACATGCGTTCCCACGGGTCGTTCGTCATCATCGTTCATCGGGTTAACAAGCAGGCCAACCTGACGATGTCGTCAGGTTGCTGCATGTTGGGGAATGGGGGAGAGAGCCCGGCGCTGAACGATATCGTTAATGATATCGTTCAGCGGGTGTGCTCAATGTCATGAACGGCATTGAGCACACCCTGCCGGGGACACACTAGACGATATCGCTCAGGGAGCATATCGTCTAGTGTGTACGCACCATAATTCTACCCCTAGTGCCTAACCTCTAACACCAATACTTTCCGTCGGGATGCTGGCGCTGGGATTCTGACTGGTGTCAGTATAACGGCTCTGGCATAATGAGCACAGGCATCCTTACAGTTGGGATAATAACTACATCCCAACACAATATATTGACTCCGTAAACTTACAGTGCTGCTTGAAAGTTTGTGAAATCTTCAGAATTTTCTATATCTCTGCTGACATTTGGCCTAAACCTACCTCGGATTTTCACACAAGTCCTAAAAGTAGATAAAGAAAACCAAATCAAACTAATCAGACAAAAAAATTAGACATGCTCTTTTTTTTTTTTTTTTAGGAAAATGATTCAATACCACATATCTTTTTAAAAGAACAGGGATCTATATGATGTTCACAACACATTTGTGGAAGTGTATCATGCCACGAACAAAGGAGATTTCTGAAGACCTCAGAAGAAGAGTTGATGCTTGTCAGGCTGGAAAAGGTTACAAAACCATCTCTAAAGAGTTTGGACTCCACCAAACAACAGTCAGACAGATTGTGTGCAATTGGAGGAAATTCCAGACCATTATTACCCTCCCCAAGAGTAATCGACCAACAAATATCACGCCAAAAGCAAGGCGTCTGATAGTTTGCAAGGTCACAAAGGAACCCAAGGTAACCTCTAATCAATGAAAGGCCTTTCTCACATTAGCTAATGTCAATGTTCATAAGTCCACCATCAGGAGGACACTGAACAACAATGATGTGCATGGCAGGAGAAAGCCGCATCTTTCTAAAAAGGACATTGCAGCTCGTCTGCAGTTTACTAAAGATCACTTGTACAACCCAGAAGACTATTGGAACAATGTTTTGTGGACAGATGAGTCCAAAATAGAGCTTTTTGGTTTAAATGAGAAGCGTTATATTTGGAGAATGGAGAACACTGCATTGCAGCATAAAAACCTCATACCATCTGTGAAACACAGAGGTGGTGGTATCATAGTTTGGGCCTGTTTTTCAGTATCTGTCCCAGGACGACTTAACATCATAGATGGGACAATGAATTCTGAATTATACCAGAATATACTAAAGGAAAATGTCAGGACATCTGTCCATGAGCTGCATCTCAAGAGAACGTGGGACACGTAGCAAGACAACGACCCAAAGCACACATGTCATTCGACTAAAGAATGGTTAAAGAAGAATACATTTAAAGTTTTGGAATGGCCAAGTCAAAGTCCTGAACTTAATCCAATCGAAATGTTGTTGAAGGACCTGAAACAAGCAGTTCATGAGAGGAAACCCACTAACATAACAGAGTTGAAGCTGTTTTGTACGGAGGAATGGGGTAAAATTCCTCCAAGCCATTGTTCAGGACTAATCAGCAATTACCGGGAACATCTAGAAACAGTTATATACTGAAAGCAAAGGTTCACATACTTTTGCCACTCACAGATATATGATATTGGATAATTTTCCTCAATAAAAAAATTAGCATGTCTAATTTTTTTTGTCTCATTTGTTTAATTTGGTTCTCTTTATTTACTTTTAGGACCTATGTGAAAATCTGAGGTAGTTTTAGGCCGCATTTCAGCAGAAATGATGAATGCTTCATGGTTTGAAAACTAAAATAAAAATGTAAACTATTGTTTTTTTACTTATTAATAATGTTGTTTCATACTATATAAAATAAAACAGTTCTTCCCAAATGTTACAAATGGGCACTGTCCTGTTTGGGCTCAGAAGATTTTCCACAGATGGTTTAGAAGTCGGGGTGCTAGGTTGGGGAAAGAACCGGAGGTGAGGGGCCTGGATATATGTCTTCCTTATCCACGAATACTGGATGTTGGCTGGACCGGAACAAAGGCGCGGAGTCTGACCTGCTGCGAGGTGTTCACCAGTGACCTCTCCAACAGGAATATTGGTTTAAGCTGCACCCAGCAGGCAGGTCGCGTCCCTTTTGTCAGTAAGTGAGAAACGGAAGAACACAAACACAGGGAAAGCACAGGAGAATGGTACTAGGAGTTAATACTTGGGTGACGTACTGAGTAGCGATCCATTGGAGGATGGTGTCAGCTGACAGCAACTAATGCTACCATTGGGTAAAGGGCTAATCAGGTGATGTAGACTTTCATGGCTGCGCCCATGACGGCAACCGCAGGAACCAAATCACGGAGAAACACATGGATGTCCTAGCAGACCCCAGGAATACTTCTCAGCGCGTCACTCGCCGCCACACCTGGCATCTGACCGCACAGGAAGTCAGGGGAAGCCGGCGCTGAGGTGAGTAATGACTGATCCTAGGCCGCAACCTGACAGGCACATATATGCAATGTATAGAAAGCACTTTGCTATGAATCAGTATGTATTGTTGGTTTTGCAACTGTTCTATTCTGAGATGCCTCCTATAATTATATTGTCTGTAAGAGATTTTGATTAGAGATTGGATACACACCCATGACCTCTGCATGATTCATCATTTCACTATATAAACTGAGTGTAGCAAGCGCCAAGCCACCAATTTGAAGTAGTGCCAGTTGCAAAAAGCTTCAGATCTTGGTGAACTACAAGTACCACTGTACTTTGATGGTTCACATCCTCGGAACACAGGGCCTGATTCAGAGCCCCTTGTAAGCGGGCGCTCGTTCGCTCTGAGCGATGTTCGCACATCTGCGCATGCGTATGGGTCGTAATGCGCATGCGCCAAGCAGTCAATGCGGTCCGAAATCGAGCGCTCGCAAAATAGCGAGTCCCTGCTAATTTGAGTGACAGGATGAGGCGTTTGTGGGTGGTAACAGGGTAAGGTGCTTGAAAACGGGGAGTGGAGATCCGGACGCTGGCGTGCCAAACGGTCAAAACTGGCGTTTTAAGGGTGTGCATAATTAACAAAGCAGTGTCATCGACCACGTCACTTGGTTGTTTCTTAGCCTGAACTGTTCGCATGATTGCGGTATCAAAATCCAACCACAAGCACTGCGAGCAGTTCAGACGCCTTTCGATGTACTCGATTAATCAAATAAATAGCGGAGATGACGTAGGATGCGAGTGGCCAGGGGGCGTCTTTACAAAATAGCGAGCGCATGTTTCGTTCGCTCGCTCAGACATAGAGGCGTCAACAGACCGCAAAAAGCGAGCGCTCAATTTAAATAGCCGGCCCCTTTTTCTGAACGAGCGAGAACAAATAGCGTCCGGCTCTGAATCAGGCCCACAGTCTACAAGCAAACACATTCAGCCACAAATCGAGATGCAACTGAGATGCGTATGACTTTCAATCACCTGTAGTTTCTCATAGATATATCAGCTCAGCCACAGAATCCATCCAGAATGCCAGAATCCGTCCGAAAAAATTGTCCAGATTTGGATTTGGATTTGGATTTGCCAAACTGCGGTGACTGGCTTTGGATTTGGATTTGGATTTTTATACAAAAAATGACAAAAAAAAGGCTAAAATCACATAAATTGGGCTTTTTTTTTCTTCCTAGAGTATTATTAAGATCAATGACATCAATTTCCAGTCATTTACAGTCAATTTAGACCACCTCACAGTTTAAATTATAGTTTTCACCATTATTGGCCAAAGGTTGCAGTGAGCTGACTGGTTACCAAGCGACAGAGCAGCGGCACAGACACCACAGTTTAAAGCACATCTATGACACTTTGCCACACAGCAGTGGCAGAAATGAGAGGTAGTGCAAGATGGAATGGTCCTTGGGCCCTGCCACCCACCCAGTGAGGTACGGCCAGCAGAGTCACAGTACTTGTATACACAGTGGGCTGCGGCCCAAGGAGTCACAGTGCACAATCTTATTCACATTACACCGCACATAGTGCCCGATTCACATTACACCATAAAGTAGTGTCTCTTATATATGTTACGACACACAGTAGTGCCCCTTTTACACAATGCCCACATTAGTGACCCTTATACACAAAGCCCACAGTAGTAATGCCCCTTATACAATGCTCACAGTAGTAGTGCTCCTTATACAATGCGACAGCAATGGTGTCCTTTACACAATGCCCCCAGCAGTGGTGTCCCTTACACAATGCCCTCAGTAGTAGTGCCCCCTATGCAGTGCCCTCAGTAGCATGCCCCCATTAGTAGTGCCCCTAGTAGTATGCCCCTAGTAGTTGTGCCCCCAGTAGTTGTGCCCCTTGTAGTATGCCATTAGAAGTGCCCCTCAGTAGTTGTGCCCTTTGAGGCATGCCCCCAGTATTTGTGCCGCTTGTATTATGCCCCCAGTAGTTGTGCCCCTTGTTTTATGCCCCCAGTAGTTGTGCCCCTTGTATTATGCCCCCAGTAGTTGTGCCCCTTGGATTATGCCCCCAGTAGTTGTTTCCCTTGGATTATGCCCCCAGTAGTTGTGCCCCTTGTAGTTGTGCCCCCAGTAGTGCCGCCTTACACAGAAAAAAAAAAAAAACTTACCTGAATACGCGCTCCTGCTTGTGACTGCAGCTGTCCGCTCCTCTCTGCACTATGGGAGAGACATCACTCGTGACGTCTCTCCCATCACCTGCAGCGGGGGGATGCAGCAGCCAATGAGAGTCTGCCTGACTCTCATTGGCTGCTATTACAAACACACAGCTGCCGCTGGTGGCTGTGTTTTTGTTTCTGTGTAGGGCAGACCGCTATAACAGAGGTCTGCCCTACACTAGAGGAGCCCTGACGTCGGATTCTCTTGCGAGTATCCGACATCAGGAGGCCACCGTTCGGCCCCGAATGGGGATCCGAGTCAGGCGGGGAACACCCGAAAAGGGTTCGGGTGGACTCGGATCCCCTTTGTTCGGAGCGGTTCGGATTCCACAGAATCCGAACCGCTCATCTCTAGAATAAACTGCTTACCAAATTTAATAAATGATGAAGTATCCCACAGTATAGCATGGACATTATAATTTAAACCGACTGGGGTTTTTTTATTCATCATATAGGTGAATTGAGGATTCTCCTTAAAATCTATTTTCAATGTTTATATAATATGCCTTTCCAAATGCCTTTTCTGTTCTACATTGATTTCATTTTAGTTGGATGTCAGTTCAGTTAAGTTGTCAATAAGGTTGAAATCTTCTCTATATACTCCTACAATAAACATTTCCCTCAATATTTTGTAACTGGTCCGCAAAAAGGGTCTTTGACATAACTATAGAATGTACTTTGCTGCCCCCATGTGGCATAGCTAAAATTAACTGCTCATTTAGAGCATTACTGTACAAATAGCAACAATGGCATCCTCAGCATTAGGGGCATACTTATCACAATCCGCATCTCAGATGCAGATGGGATGTGATAAATTTGCTCAAATTCGTATTGCGATATTTGAATACATTTCAAGGATGCATCAAATATCGCATGCAGGGACAGAACTTGTAAGAATGCTCTGTCCTCTCCCCACACTTCTCAGGGTATTTTTTGCACATGTGCCGCCAGCTCTCCCGCTCTGCCTGCTCTCCCTCTTTCTTTTGCCGGTGTTCACTTAGCGGAACAATTTTCTGCTACTGTGTGTGCAAAAAACCTTAAAACTCCTACTGCGCATGCGTTACACAGTGTGTAAAATCTGCACCTACCATTGGGCTGGTGCAAGTTTCGATGGTACGACTGATGGTGGCAACTAAAGATTCACCAAGCGGTTTTAGAGTGTCTGAAGATGCTTAAAGTGAGCATTTACACAGTCAGAGGCATGGATGTACACCAGGGAAAGGGCTGATACTAGCATTAGCATATAGAGTCGCAGATGCTAGAATAGTCCCAGCAGTGTGCAACTCAGAATCAGCCACATTGCGCTCAAAGTAACCCCCAAATCAATGGAAGTGACTGCTCTCCATATCCCCTATGTCAAAGCGCAGGGTTTAGCGAACAGGAGAGCTGAACCACAAGCGCCATCATGTCCATGTTGTACCAAAATAGCACAAAAAAAAAAAAAACACATACATATTTAAAATGAAGCTTAAGTAAATCATAATTGACAAGGACTTTCTGTTATGATACATGATGAACTCCTGCACAGTCAAAACCTAAATAAAGTGCCCTTTGCCATTAACAAGCCTTTTTCCGGGAACACACACTTGCTCATAGGTACTCAGCTACCGTTTGACTTCGCACTTTAAGTAATAACAATGCATGAAGCACAAGTATCAAAACATAGGCAAAGGAATGTGACACTCTAAGAACTCATATAGGGAATTACACGTAGGTTCTCAGGAGGTCTCTCATCCAGGTATAAACCCAGGCCCTTACTGCTTAGCTTCCCAAACTAGACAGAAGTCTGTCTAAAGCTAATTGGTGTAGCAATACAATTAGCACTCCTAATTAGTGATTACCAGAATACTCTCCTGCAGTTAACGTTAATGCAAGCTAGTAACAAACAAGGGTTCAATTTAGCTGCTTATAATTAAGCAACTGACAAAAGGGTATGCAGTTATATATTCACTACATTAATAATATATGCATTCTTAGGCAATAATAATAATTCCAGAATGATATTTCAATAAACATGACAGTAATTTCAAAACTCAGTAATGTTTTTTAGATATACAGCAACCTGCAGGATAAGACATTTCAAAACACATGGACTATCCAAAGTTGTATATTAGCTAGGTGTATATCCATGTAATAGAATATATCCAGGATACTTAGCAGATGAAGAAACCAGCAATCCTTCCTAGGCAGCTTGCAAACAGCTAGAACCAGGGACCAGGCAAGACATGGAATCCTGTGGTAGACTCGGCCAGAACAGAACAATCCACACAGGCCCAAGAGCCAGCACCTGATTGAAACTGCTGACAAAACAATCACAGTCAGCCCAGGATGACATCATCATAACAAGTGAACAAGTCAGCAACCATTCCAAAGATTCAGTCCAGAGTAGACCAGCCGAGTACAGATATAACACTTTCTATTGTTGTTATCCAATCACTAGTGGGGTAAACACTTTTGAGCAGCTTATGCGACTCACGCTCACTTCAGGTTACAATCATTCAGCATTGTGCACTTGTAGAGAGCATTCAGCAGTGGGCACTTGCAGCGAGCATTCAGCAGTGGGCAACGAACCACGAGCCCCGTATGTTTTTTTGTTTATTGGATTACAGAGACAGAAAGGCCCAGTAGGATCAAAAAGAAAAATAACAGAAAGATTGTATTTTAAGCTAAAATGGAGAACAGAGACTTTTGTAAAGGTTTTATTCAATTAAGCTTCATTTGTAAAAAAAAAAAATTGTGCCTATGTGTTGTATACATATTTTGATATAATGGGCAGGGCTCATAATGACATTGGTCCTTTCTTATGGAAACTGCTGATGTGGCAAAATTGCTGACTGTGGTTCGACTCTTTTTCATAACCACCACCGCTACAGCCCATTGGGAACCATGAAGAGCTCCAGCGGGCTAGTAGCCTCTGAAGCAAGGGTGCTGGGGTTTTTTGGGTAGCCTTCCCTGCTATACATACAAACGCCATACACTAATCAGCCTGGAACTGGTTTCTACTATGACAGTTGGCTGAATTGTAATAGCTATTTTGAAATTCTAGGCCTTCCTTCACTCACTTCCACCTTTAAACTCCATGTACTGTACATTATATAAAACATTTTGTCAGGAAAAGAAGATATTAAACATTAAGCAACTCCACTGCACTAAAGAAAACAATAAGGGGGCTAATAACCTAGTGAATAAAAATAATGTACCCAAAATTATTTGATATTAAATATAAGTGGGTTCAGTTAATTATGATTACATACAAGGGGCATGCTTAATTAATATTAAATACAATTTGGAACACTTATTTATTGGGGATGGATTGGCAGGCTCGATCCCTTTGGGGAATACAGCCCTATTCTGAAGCTGCGAGTTGTGATTTACGGCCCTTTCAAATAGTTTTGTAGGGTAAACTGCTTCTATGTTGTTTGGGGTTTTTTTATTTGATAAGGCAGCAACCCCCGAATGAACTATAAAGAATAAATTTTTAAAGAAATCATAGTATACACTGTGTTACATTTAAAGATGAGAAGTGCATGGAATTACACACAGCTTTTCTGGAAAGGAATGAAGTGCTGGACAGTATTTCTTCGATGTCATCCGGTGGTTCTAGTTGTTGGTTTGGTGATGTCCTTTAGAGTGATGAACGTATCAATGTCTCTAAACAAAAAGGAACTAAGACTCATGGACATACAGTAACAAGACAGGTTCAAGATGAGCAGTAACATAGTAAGGGGTCAATACCAAAATTGGTACTGTATTCAGCCAAATAGTAGTCAATACCAAGAGGTATATTTACTAAAGTGTGGGTTTTTAGAAGTGGAGTTGTTGCCCATAGCAACCAATCAGATTCTACTTATTTATCTAGAACCTTCTATAAGATAATAGCTGGAATCTGGTTGCTATGGGCAGCAACTACTGTACACTTCTAAAAACTCACACTTTAGTAAATATACCCCCAAGAGTCAAGTAAGCAGAAATTACACAAGAATGGGAAAGGGAGGGACCTGTCACAGAAACAACTGGTAGTCTCTAAATGCCTTTGGGTCCGTAGTATCTGCCTCTCCTCTCAGAAGTGCCATCAGGTATTCTAATGACCAAAGGACTTGAATAGCACAAGGAGCATTAGAGCTTCAGCAGGGCAAACAGAGGGCAATAGGACCAGGACAGAGACACAAATGACAGTAGCAAAAATAACAGAAGCAGACACAATCTAAACAATATGGCAAGGAAGACAAGATAGAGAAGACTCAGATAAATACAAAACAGAAGGCCATAGGCTAGGGCTAAGATTAGAACTATAAAGAGTAAGATTTAAATAAAGGACATAGCAAGTTCAGATACAAAGATAAAATATAGGGCTGGACAAAGGGACAAGCAACAAAGTAGCTTTATCTACTCTCGGGGGTTGCATTACAGCTAGGCTTGTTAGGGCAGACGATAAACATAGAACAGAGAGACCATACACACAGTAATACATGGAGAGAGTGCAAATAGTGCCTACAGCAGTGTTTTTCAATTAGTGTACCCCGAGCAGTTGTCAAGTGTGCCGCTGCTGTCAGTTCAGTGCACTTGTACTGTAGTGTGTTTTATTCCTGAGGAGGCCAATGTAGTGTGTTTTATTCCCGATGAAGCAATGTAGCGTGTTTTATTCCTGAGGAGATCAATGTAGTGTGTTTTATTCCCGATGAGGCCAATGTATTGTGTTTTATTCCTGAGGAGGCAATGTAGTGTGTTTTATTCCCGATGAGGCCAATGTATTGTGTTTTATTCCTGAGGAGGCCAATGTGTGTGTATTTTTTTATGTGGGAGCCAATGTGTATGTTTATTCATTGGTCACACATGCTGCATCGCCAGATGGTGTGCTTTGGTAATTTTAAAATCTTGTGTAGTGTACCTCTAGTTGTAAAATGTTGAAAATCACTGGCCCAAAGGCTGAGGTCCTAAGTTCCAACTCCATCACAACTCTACAAAGCTTAATTTATATCTTAATCATAAGAGTAAAGATACTTTTGGAAATATGTAAATTCGACATGTTTTATTTGTACCGGTAATTTGTGCATATCAATGCTGTTCCCTTCCTGTAGAACTTTTGTCTCATGCCGCAAAAGACATATAACAGTCTCGGTCACTGTCTGAGTTCCCCTGGAGAATGCATAAAAACCATGTAATTGTGCATGCTTAAAGAGTGGCATGGACGCCTATTATATGGGAAACACCTCCCTATATGCACAGTCCCACCACATGAATCCCATTACGTGCACAGAATCAGGTGGATGAAGTATGAAGTGTCTGTTGTTAATTATTATTATCAATATTATTATCCTTTATTTATATGGTGCCACAAGGGGTACACAGCGCCTTAGGGAGCAGCACGGTCAAAATCTTTGAAGGAGGAGCGAGAGAAGGTAATCAGTTGGGAGAAGGCAGAGTGGCCAGAAAGTCTGAGGATATACAGTAGTCCAAACTGAAGTTGACCAGTGAGTGGATGAGCTGTGTGATAACATAGAATTTCCATTGCTGCTTATCACAGCAATAGAAAATGTGGTTCTGCCAAAAATGATGAAATGTTATCAGTACTCCAGTGCTCAGCTCCCAGGCAGTGTAATGCTGGCCATACATGGTAAGATTTTCTGTCCAACCATCCAACTAGTTGGTTGGTTGGAATGAAAATCTGGTAATGTATGGGAGTAACTGATGATCAGCAATTTGCTCCTAAATGCCATAAAATATATTAAAATGGTAGTCAGACAAGTTTGTTAAATGTTTGCTCTAAACAATTTGTTCAAACTACAGTTTTTGTCCATTTTCCTGCAATTGGGAGCAAATTGCTGATTGTCATTTGCTTTCATACGTTACCAGATTTTCATTCCAACCAACCAACTAGTTGGATGGTTGGACAGAAAATCTTACCGTGTATGGCCAGCATTAGTGGGCAGTGATACTGCTTAGGCCAGTGCAGGGAGCCTGTGTGTATGCATGAGCCAGGATTGCCAGTTTACACATGCACAGTGTACCTGTAAGCCCATGTAGGCTTACAGTTCCACTTTCCTAAAAAATAAATAAATAAAAGACTAAAAATATATATTATTTTAGTATAAAAAAAGTAAAAAATACTTGATTTAACTAATAACATTCTTGTGCATTGGTGCTGTGATAGTGACGCACTGTCCTTGCTAAAGTATGGGTAAGCCTCCACCCAAGCAATAGCTACCGCCGATTATAATGTGCATCAGCAGTGGTAGCCTTTAATAAATAGGAAGAAACCCTCTCCTCCTAGATATGCAATTTCTCCACTTATCAATTGTGCCCCCAAACTCCTCACCCAGATTAACATAAAACTGCATATGTCCATATTATTGTAGTTAAAAAAAAACAGTGTGATCATAGAACAAATAGACTTGCTCTGAAGCTGCGAGAGAAAAAAAATCTAGCAAACCCCCCCCCCCCCCCGAAAAAAAAAAAATTTTCTTACCCAAATGAATACCAAAAAACTTGCACCTGTGGGAAAAGTCCCACAGGTGCAAGATTTTTGGTAAATTCGAGCCTAATTGATTATGCCCCCGTACAACGTCACAATATTTTGCAGAAAGAATGGCTTTAGCCAAGCACAAAAATAATCCTGTAGAGACCAGCTAGATAATTAGAACAGAACAGCAATAAGCAAATATGCAAAGAGGGAAGACAAATGCGACGCAGAGTCACAATTGTATATAGAGAAGTGTTGGCTGTACAGTAATACCATATAGCACAATGCTGACATGCAACTTCTCCTCGCTTGTACGAAAGAGGGGATTGGCTGTACAGCACTAGTTGGTGGACTACATGAAGATAAAAATGCTGGAATATGTACATATTTTACTAAAGCCAACCAGTATTTCCAGTGGGCAGACACAGGTGAGAGGTGCGGCGGGTGTGGGGTGATTAATCATGTAATCAGGACCCCGCTGTTCAATATTGCAATTTATGACAACAGGGCCATGACAATGTGATTCTCTGTGACTCATGTCATGAAGCCCCCAAACTGCCCACTTCACTGGTAAGGAGGACGGATATCAGAGGCTGGTACCCTCAGGAGTCATGAGTCTCTTGGGTATATCTGGAAAGTGGGCAACTATAGTACTGAGCCTCATTTACCAAATGCTGGGGGAGGGTACTCTATTATTTTGGAACTCGGGAGAGCTCCTCAGAATTTAGTAGTCACCCTTGCATACAAGGAGAATAAACTATGGTACTGGGCCTCACTTACCTAATGCAAAATGCCCGAGGAGCATTGCTGAACCCTCAATTTATACTAGTGCTCCTAGATTTCCTACAAAACTCAGGACTAAATACAGTAGACACAAATTTAAGTTTGTAGGGTGAACCTAGTAAAATTAGATAGAGGGTATATTTTCAGATCTAATTAAGGGGTTGAAAATAAAGTAGTAGGAGTTTGGACTTTAATATGACTTTTACACTTCTGCACACTGCACCTGAGATTTTGTTATCTCCCTGACAGTAAACCTATATGCACTTCTGATTTGCAGAGACATCTCCTGAAAGCGGAGAGTAAGGGGTATATTTACTAAAGGTCGATTTTATTTGTTTTTGATTTATTTAAAATTGATCAACGATGTTATGTTTCTGGGGATAGGGGGTCTATTTACTAAGACTTGAGTGGAGTTAAAGTGAATGGAGATAAAGTACCAACCAATCAGCTCCATTTTTCAAACACAGCCTGTGACATGACAGTTAGGAGCTGATTGGCTGATACTTTATCTCCATTCACTTTATCTCATCCAAGGCTTAGTAAATAGGCCCCTTTATCACACACTAATACTTTCAATTAAAAAATTATTTATTAGTAAATGTGTGATTTCTCCCCAGAAACACAACATCGATGTTGGTTGCTTTTCTTCTATTTTAAATCTATCAAAACCGACCTTTAGTAAATATACCTCTTTCAGATATTTGTCCCGGCAAATACACGGCTCCTACTCGGGTTTTTCAACACGCTTCCCAGCTCTGAGAACCCCTTTCACGATACACCACAGACCCAGGTTTTTTCTGTGTTGACCCCTTTCACACATAAGCTGTGTCTGCTCTGGCATTCAGAGCCATCTGCCGCTGATGAGGTAATCTGTAACAGCCCCAGGCAGCCCCGAACAGCCAATCAACTCTTTCTTGGTGCGACCCGGGTCTAAAAACCCGGGTCACGCCATTCAAACATAAGACAGGCCACTAACCAGGGTTGCAAGTCCCAGGAATAACCTGGTTAATTGCAGGGTCGCGGACCCGGGAATGATCCTTTCAGACATAAGCAGGACCTGGATCGAATTCCCAAGTTTTTGGCTGAAAGGGGTATTAATGTGCAGCTGGACGTGTGCAGTGTGGACTATTCCGGTGCACAATGTACACAATCAAAGTATTTAGCAGCACACATAACTTCATAATGAAGCCTATGAATTATCACCAATAAAAATGTGTTGATACTTTTCTAAGATATGTAGCATTTTGGCATATTTCCCTGTGAAGGTGATACTAGATTTAAATTTTCTAACACAATCGCAGAAGACTGATGTATACATACTTTGTTAGTATTGTAAATTAGACAGCATGAGCAATTGTAATATAGCAATATGTCACGGATTTGCACGCTTACAGGTCAATGAATAAAAAGAATCTGTTTTGCATTAGTTTGATTTTTGCCGACAAAGACGACAACTGGAGATACATAATAAATTCCTTGCCTAAACAATGTTATCAGATTTTTTTTTTCAGGCTAACCCAAGGTTGATAGCTTAACTTAATTACCTGCAATCCATTTTATTACTAGCAAATTATTAACCATGCGGAGCTGATGCCACTTAGTGCTGCTGAATGAGACTCTGGATAGAGTGTTAGCCTTGTGTACGGTACAAAGCATGACAAATGTCTTCTGCTTTAAACGTAATATGTTTCTGAAAGGGTGTATTAAATTTAAAAGTTTTGCACTGATATTTTTTTTAAAACTCTATAGATTTATTTTATACCTTTTCTCAATATATAATGTCCTTTTTATGTTAAAAAGAAGAAATATTTATGATGTACTCATTTGTTAATTAAAATGGTCAATATGGGATTTCATTCAGCAAATTTCTTGTAGGTAATGGGCCTGATTCTGAGTCGGAGACAAGTGGAAATGTGGATGGATCTCCTGGATTCCAGCGTACTGCGCATGTACCAAAATAAGAAGTTGGCGACTGCAAATGCACCAGATCATGTATATGGGCAGAGGTATTTAGTGTGTACGGACTGATTCATCTGTCAACAGACCACACTTTCCGTGAAATAGATGTTTCTGTTCAGTATCTCGCCAATGACCATGCAATAGCATTGATCTGTTCCATCTCGTTGGAGTGTCATGGCAGCACCATGAGCATGTAAACCAGCTCCCATGCTCCATCATAGCATGCAGATGGAAATTGGACTCCTGTTTCAGACGTATCTTTTGCACCTAGCATGGGGTGGGTGCAAGTCCAGATACTGATAATTGGAGGCTGCAGAGGTAAGAACAGTGGGCAGGATAGGATTCCATATGCAGACACATGGATAATCAGCATACAAGAGGCATACTTTGGCATAAGCGTAGGGAAATGTGAGACAGGAATGTCAGAAGTTCAATACAATGACAGTACTCTGGGTGAGGGAAAAACAGGTTTTCATAGATAAAGTGTTCTGAGAGACAGCAGGTTACTATAGTTGGTTTGTGCTCCAAATCACCCAGTGCAGTGATATAATTGTGCTGAGGTCTTGGGCCATTAGACCCTCTCTAAAGGCGAAGGGCCCTGTTTCTCCCCATCCCCCTAGAACCAAAAGGCCATGTAGGGGGAAGCAGGAATCTTCATATCCCTCTTTGCCCTGAAGCTAGGGGGGCCTATTTACGTCTCCAACCCCTGTAGACAAAAGGCCCCTTAGGAGGCAAGGGTCTTTGGGCTTTCCTCTGCAAGGTTTTGAGATACCTCTTTCTCACCCAGGTATGCCAGAGCTTCTCCCTGAAGAACCGATTCTTCAGCTCTCCCCCTAAGGCGAGAGCTTCCAATGACTTGGGGAGAAATTGGCCCATAAGGGTACCCAAAACCTCTCCAAAAATGTGGGACACACACATAAAACATAAAAAGGTGGTTTTAAGGTGCAAAAGATAAATAGTGCAAGTGCAAAAATAAACAGATGGTATAAAGGTACCAGCCTTTTGGCCGGGAATATAAAAAATGTTCTCGCCCAGGCCATAAAGTTAGTGCAAAGGAAAAATAGTGACACCTGAAAAATGCATTTTCGTGGCACCTCATACTTCAGGAAGCCAGCCTCTTGGACTGAAGACCAGATGGCAGCACATCAAATACTGGGAGCGCCGTTTAGCCCCATTACATACATGGGCATCTACATGCGATCTTAGCCAACTACAAGTTCCGCGAGCATCATAATGCTAATCATTAACGGGTTGTACAATAAAAAAAGATCAACTGACTCACACCATTTTATTAACTATTAATAAAAAACATAGTGCAATGTATAATGCTGCTAACTCAAGGCTAATTGAAATATACCTTAAGTGGCATCGGTGCCAAGGGGGGTTAATTCTCCTGGCTACGTATGGTAAGGGTCTGACCCTCTTCCTTTTCATTATAGATACAATAAAAACTCTAGACTGACCCTCATGAACAAATAAGGGGGTCAGATTGTATCATATAAGGGTGCTGAACTACCCACACACAGATGTATTTTAAAAACAAATGGGCTAGTGCAGTGGTTCTCAAACTCGGTCCTCAGTACCCCACACAGTTCACTTTATCCAGGTCACCCAGCAGGTGCACAGGTGTAATCATTACTCACTGATACGTTTTAAAAGATCCACAGGTGCAGCTGTTTCACTAGTAATTATGTGAGGAGACCTGCAAAACATGCACTGTTTGGGGTCCTGAGGACCGAGTTTGAGAACCTGTGGGCTAGTAGCCCAAGTTGCATCCCCGTGGTATACTTTTATGTACTTGGAAGAGCTCCTAAAAGAGCTATTTGAGCCAATAAACAAAATTACTGTTAAACCCTCCTTGTTCCTGGGACAGTCCATATCCATCCATATTTTACATTTAGCCCATCATTCTTTACCCATCAATTCCTTATACATCCAGCCGGGAAAGAGGTGTTGCAGCAGCTACATATTGAGCAAGAAGCGTAAGTTGTTTCAGGTGGTAATGAAGGCAGCAATTACCCTCCTAAAACTGCGGAAACCAAGTTGGTGTGCAGTTGATATTCCCAGTCTTTGAATGACTGGTTTGGCCAAGTGGCACCCAAGGGAGTAGTCATTAGACTAGCAGCTGAAAACCAGTGAAAATCCAAAAAGCGTGGTGGGGTGGTACAGTAATCCCATTCCACCACAGCACTTCTTGCCTTTGACCAAAAACATACCTACATAACAATAAATTATCAAAATAAATGTAATAGAAATGTTAATATCCCAACAAATCGTGTAGTTACAAAAAGGAGGCTATAATAAAAAAAACACATATAAATAATTTAGAAAATATACAGTATACTTGTCAGGAATGAGGAAGGTGGCTGTTTTCCAAGACTTACTTAGGCCTATTATATACATTACTGTGACATTAACAAAGATAGTATAAGAAAGATTATGGAGGTGGTGATTAAAATATTTTCTTGTCGCTGTCAAAAATTTTTAAAGAGATTCTCAAAAACTCAGTATCAAGCACAAGAAACAAAGAGCTACAGAAATGAAGACCCCCAGACCTTTGTTTAACAATGGACAGCACAAGTCCAGTGGCACTTTTAAGTCATTTATGTCTTTGTAAAACTAACTATAGATTTTGGTGTCATGCATTTAGCCTGATTTCTCTTCCAACGCCTCCCTGGCGTGGCCAGTTTAAATAGATCTTCACATTCTATTCATTCTCACCAGCTGAGAGCCTTTAGTTACTAAACAAAAAGCTAAAGAAGGAAATCTATAGAGAGCGGTTTATATAACCAGGCTATGTAGACGACCACCCCTTGACTGCCTGAGCTTGTCTTCAGCTGTATGCACCCTCAGCACGTGTTGCTCTCCACCGTCACTAACATTGAATCATATTGAAAGGGGGAGCATCGATTAAACATTCCTGAGGCCACACCTGCTGTAGCCTGCAGCTATGTCCCCAGTGAGATTAAATAATGACATCTCATTAACCCGTTTAGAACTAGAGACATGCATGACATGCTCTTCATTCTATACATAAAGACCAGTGAGCAATAGAAAACATACCAAGATTTTTATTTATAAAGTCAGAAAGCAAGACCAGTTTCTGGCTTTGCCACTTATAACCAGATTGGCTAAGTAATGTGCTTGTTTGGTCATTAACGTGGTGGATGAAAAGTCTTAGTTTACAATATTGTCATCATAACACCCATACTGTACCTTGCTACAACTAGATTATACACTCCATCGTATTTCTGCATCTCCCTTGTACAATAAACACTTTGTAAATGGATCTACTAAAATAATAGATGCAAAATAAAAGACGTTTTACAATTCAGAATTATAAAACTTTATTTAAATATTTTTTCTATTTACCATGATAAAAAGAAAATGTATTGAAAGTAATGATAAAAAAATATAGAATTATAAAACAATTCCATATATAAACTACAAAAAATAAAATAACAGAATACGACCCCGTTAACAGAATACAATTACAATTTGTGACTGTGCAATTTCTTTGCGATCAGTGTATGTATGAGGATGGTTCTACATGTCTGCTGAGGTCAGCCCAGAAACAGTGTTATTGGCTGCATCATGCTTGGTAATCTAACAGATGCTCCATGCAGTCACCGGGCCTGTTCCAGAGTAGGATGTAAATTGGGCATATATTACTCCAAAACTGCATGCATATTCTCGCCTAAACTAAGCAACAGAGCAGGGGCACAAACACACGCAGTTTAACAGAATATATCAGATCTGTGAAACATTGCGGCACAACAGTGTCAGACAGGATAGCAGTTTAATAAACTATACGTCCCCATAGAAAGAGTTTTCATTAACCAAGAACTAGATCTGATACCCGAGGGCAGTTAAGGGAAACGTAGGTTGAGTATGTAGTGGAAGTCAGGTAAAGGATTGATTGATTAAGAAAATTAAATTTGAGACGTGGCCTTCCGATAGCTGTTTTGCAGCAACTGAGAAGAGAAAAGGCAATAAAAGAATACAATGTTAATAACCTTCTTGAAAAGGGTTGAAAGAGAAGCTGGCCATACTACCCCCTCTCCTCCCTCCTTCCTAATTGGGTAACACACCCTATAATACATTTTGGAGGTGCACCAGAAAGTATGAGGGGAACTAGCTCAGAGGCCTGAGGGCAGTACAAGGAAATGGAGTTAGAGTATGTAGTGGAAGGTGGATAAAACAGAATAAGCAAATTAATAATTGAAAAAAATGTAAATTGAGACATTCATATTACCAAATAAAACTAAATAATAAATTTATTTTGTAAAGCACCAGATTATTTGTGGTAAAAAAAATGTGTTGCAAATTTGTAATGTGTTAGAGCAATAACCAATAAAAAATGTTTGTTTATGCAAAAAAGACAGTCACAAATGTTCAAAAACATCCCATAATGAAAATAAAATCAGTCCATGATGGAATTGTCCTTGGGCCCTCCCACCCTTATGTTGTATATTAAAAAGGACATGCACAGTTTAACAAACCAAGGAGTTCAGCAACAGGGACTGCTACTTTTGTGGCTGAAGTGCTTGGTTTGTTTGGGCCCCACAAAACAAGCTACCAATAAGCTTAAGGCATGTGACATGCTAATTTGTACATTGTCATTAAAATAATCTTCCACTATCCTAATAGCGAATCTCTAATTGTAATCTCTACAATGAGAAGATGTCATTATCATCCTCATCCACCCCACCCTCATCAGTGTTAACATCATCATCACACAATATTAGCATATTCCCACTGGAATCGACCATAACAGAAGTCTCAGTACTTTGTTGCAATTGGCGGCAAAGGTCTTCCTTAAAGAATTTGTAGTTAATTTTTATGAACATGACTTTTGCCACATTATAAAGAAGTAGCCTCCTATGCCGATCGCTCACAAGGTTGCCGGTTGTGCTAAACATTGTTTCCGAGTTCACACAGGAGGGTTGGAATCTTAAGTACACAAAAGCTACAGTAGTTTGTACAAGGGGCTCCAAATTGCCTTTTTTCCCTCCCAGTAATCAAAAGGATTGTGTGACATACTAATTTGCACATTGTAACTAAAATAATCCTTCACCATCCTATTGATGCTTAGTGTATCAAATTGAATCACGGTAGAAGTGTCAATAATTGTGGGCAATGATTTTAAGCCTGACCAGATATCAAAATGCTATTTACTTTGGTGCACTGAGTTGACTCATCATCCACACTCCCAATGGGTTTATTTGAAAAGATCATATTTTTCCTGGCAACAGCATTTGCAGGAGAGTCTTTAGCAGGAGACATGGATGTGTGATGTGCCACTTGAGCTGACAACTTGCTGGCAAGGAGTTCTTTGCATCTCTTAAGATCTGTGTTAGTTAAAAAGAAAGACATTACATATGACTTAAACCTAGGATCAAGTATGGTTGCCAAAATGTAGTAATCCAATGCAAGATCTTGAAAACCCTTTGGGCCTCGCAAAGCGAATAAAGTAGTTGATCTACAAGTCTTACTTAGCTGAATCACTTAGTTTAATCTCTTCTTTCAGTTTCTCTAGCTGCTTTTCCAGTAGTTTTATTAAGGGAATCACCTGACTCAAGCTGGCAGTATCTGTACTCACTTATTAGTTACTACTTCAAATGGTATCAGTAGCTTACATAAAACAGAGACCACCACCCACAAATGGCACTTCCTGTCAATCATTCTGCTATGGGTCTTCATAGCTTCTGCGATCGCAGTCCCGATCGCGGTGGTCGGTTCACGGGTGCGCACTGCGATGCATGTGCAGAATGCAACAATTGGCCGATTGCATGCGTAATCCTAGTTGCAAATGGTAGTGACTCAGGCCCAGTGTCAGAAATGTCAGACTCACACATAGCAATCGTGGACACACTTATGCTCTCTTCAGGGATTTGTGAAGTTTGTGAAAACACACATTGTTCTTTAGTCTTTGTTTTGGTGAACTGATTTGCCTGTTTTAAAGGTGACACATAAAGGCTTAGGTATACATTTAGCAAGTAAAGTGGGCATCCTTATGTACTGCTGCGATGGGATAGCGATCACAATGGATTACTATGGCAGCTGAACTGCGTGCATAATCGCAATTGCATACGCAGTTGCTTATGGTAGTGAATCAGGCCCTATGTTGTGTAATAACACCTGAATAAGCCTTTTTTTAATTTCCCTACACTACACAATGCATATGACTAAATGTTACATTTTTTAAGAATTAATGAAAAATGATACAAATTTGATGCACCTGGCCACTAGCAGAAATATCTACCTACACACATACAGTATATGTTGCTAAAAGTGAGCAATGTAAAGTAATTCTGGCTAAACAAAACCTAATTCCTGTAAGTTAACTGGTTGGTTTAGCATGTAGGCCACAAAGCAAGGCTTTCTGAAGCTTTCCACAAGTGGTCCTTGGCTCTTGGACAACTCTTCTGATAATTCTTTTCACTCCTCTGTCAGAAATCTTGCGAGGAGCACCTGTTCATGGCTGGTTTAAGGTGAAATAATGTTCTTTCCATTTCCGGATTATAGCCCCAACAGTGCTCACTGAAACATTCAGAAGTTTAAAAATCCTTCTGTAACCAATGCCATCAATATGTTTTGCAACAATAAGGTTGTGAAGGTCTTGAGAGAGCTCTTTGTTTTTACCCATCATGAGATGTTTCTTGTGTGACTCCTTGGTAATGAGACACCTTTTTATAAGCCAACAGTTGGGACTGAACCAGTTTATATTAATTTTCACTGACAAGGGGCAGGATTGCTTTCTAATTACTGATAGATTTCAGCTGGTGTCTTGGCTTTATATGCCTTTTTGCACCTCCATTTTTCACGTTTCAATACTTTTTTCCTGTGTCATTTCACATTATTACAAATAACTTAATTTATGGATATCTATAGTTTTATTTCCTTGCATGTGTGGATTGCATGGGTTGTTGCTGACATTTGGTGAATATTTCATTACAATAGCCCCATTACAAATATATTTACTGAGATAAATGTTGATGTGTTCAATACTTATTTTACCCGTTGTATATGAATACATACACTATCGAAAAACACAGTTACGTGAAACACGTTTGCTTAGTAAATTTCCGGATTTACACGTTAAATTGATCTGATCCATGTTGAAACTCGGATAAACACAGGTCCAACATGATTCTTAGTAAATTTGCCCCTTAGAGTGAGAAGGTGTTGCATTGGGAAGCAGTCGGGAAGCCGGCTTCCTGACTGTCTAATCCCGGCAAGGGTTAAATGACAGGCATCGAGATCCCGACACCTGTATTTTTACCTACACTGGGAGCTCGACACCCTGCTTACCGATCAAAGGTAAGCCGGACACCGCGCGCGGACAGCCGCGGGGGAGGGTTAGGTTTAGGGCTCCCGGAGGGACTTAGGGTTAGGCACCCCACTGAGAGGTTAGGGTTAGGCTATGGGAAGGGGGGTTAGGGTTAGGCACCCCCAGGGGGAGGTCAGGGTTAGGCACCCCCCCAGGGACTTAGGTTTAGGTGGCAGGGAAGGGGGGGTTAGGTTTAGGCACTTAGAGAGGGGATTAGGGTTAGGCACTTGGGGGGATGTTAGGGTTAGGCACCCCTAAGGGGGGTTAGGGGGTAGAATAGGGTTAGGAAATACTTACCTTGGATGATCAGGATTTTCACCCTTGCCGGGCAGCCACTATCAGGATTTGAACTGCTGGTCATACCGAACCCATTGCATTTGAGGTTTCAGAAAATGCCTGTGTTGGCCCCAGCTTCCACAATAGGCATTTTAGTGCATGAAACATCAGTTGCAGGACCACCACTTGCAAAGAAAGACCATGGCCTGAGCCTTTCTTTGCCGCTGCATGTGGTGTATGGAATGTTGGCAATTTTACACTTTTCGACAGTAAATTTTCCCTTTATTATTAGAGGTGATGTTTTCTTTAACATGAAATATTGTTTAGATTTCAGGTGCCCTTTTTTAAACTTTATTCTCCTGGACCACCTTTAGTAGAAGTACTATCATGACTGCTGGTAGAAACCGCAGTACTAGTACTAGTACTGGGTTGCTGCTCCTGCTCTTCTCTTGACTGATCCATATTGACTCATAGCACCCCTAGTATAAGGGTGGCATGCTAATGACAGGATGCTAGCAGACTGGATGCCGGATGTCAGTATACTGATGCCGGAATATCGACGCCTGTCAGAATGCCGATGCCACCGTCCCGAAGAGATCAAGATACCAACTGCTGGCATCCCAATGGTAAGTATGAGGAATAGAATAAGGCTGGGAATGGGGGGGTTAGGTTTAGGGACCTGTGGGTGGGTTAGGGTTAGGCACCGACTGGGTAGGGTTAGGGTTAGGCACCACCCAGGGAGGGTTAGGTTTAGGGTGTGGGAAGGGAGGTCAGGTTTAGGCCTCAACAGGAGGAGGTTAGGGATAGGCACCACCGGGGGAGGGTTAGGGGGGGTGAGGGGGAGGGTTAGACTACTTACCTGCCCCTGTCCGGATCCTGAACATCGGGATGCCACCGTCGGTCTTCTGAATGCCGGCACCCCGTCCACTGGTCAATCATTTGTATACTCTAATGACATTATAATTTTTAACACAAGTTTTATATTAAAATGTTTTAACTGTGCCAATTTGCTTCACAGTGCCCCTAGTATAAGCCTGGTGGCATCCTAATAATGATGTTATATTTTTTAACACACAAGTTTTATATTCAGATTTTTTAACAGTGCCTGAAGGCCCTGAACACACAACACACTGCCTCAGAGCTCCCATAGTATAAGCAGGATGGCTCCCTAATAATGATGTTATATTTTTAATACACGCGTTTTATATGAAATTTTAACTGTGCCAGAACACACAACAAACTGCCTCACAGCACCCCTAGTATAAGCCAGGTGGCAACCTACTAATGACGTTATATTTTTTAACATTTTATATTAAATTTTTTACCAGTGCCTGGACACAGAAAAACTACCTCACAGCGCTCCTAGTTTATACAAATAAAAGAAAAATGAGGTGTGCCAATCCACCAGCGCAAAAACCTGTAAGTCTAAGGATTAATCACATTTCTTATAAAGCTGTGGGTAGTGAATCATAGTTCATCCTGTCCTTCGAAAGCTGTATGTTTTGTTTAAGCTTTGTATATTCTCCATTTTGCTGTGTCTGTTCCAGCCTCCCAATATTCTCACATAAGATGGTATGGGGGATAAAACACATAAAGAGAGGTATAGTGTAATACCATTTAATACAGAAATACATAAAAGTGTGCAAAAACAATTTCTATGTATCATGAATGAACATGTGGCATGCATCCACCCAAAGTTCTTATGAATTAAAAACTATTACCAGCAGGGCTTTCAGAACTGGATGGTATCAGTTCTGTCAAGCTTGAGATGGAAAAATCCTTAGGAGTTCCGGGAATACCCTTCTGGATATGCACTGTCTCTACTGGAAGCAATCCTCAAGACCATCGGGTGAAGGCACCACATTCAAGAAGACACGTTTCGACCCTTACTAGGCAAAGTCAATGGATAAATGGGAGATATCCTTTTCCCCCTTAAATACCGTTGACAACCAATCAGCTACCTACCTACCTCAACCTAACTATACACAAACTCCTACCTAAACTGCTATCCTAATACGGGGACCAATCATATGTTCTGCTGTAGTGGAAGTTGATGTCTCACAGTGCGTTCAAAATGTCCGATGATGTGACACGTCAATGATGTGACACCAGTGTCATGACAACTTTCCAATACGCAAGTGTTTCTCCGTGTAATGCGTGATCAAGATACCCGGCATCTTCCAGGGTTCCGCTCACGAGTTCAGACCATGTGATCCCACATGACACCATATGATCCACCGTTGTTCTGGTAATACACAAACACAGAAGTCCTCCTTCGTGTGAACGGTCCGATAATGTGGTAAACATCATTGCCATGGGGAACATAAACATATAGAAGGAACACTCATATTTTCTTATGTGTCCTCTATTTCTATATCTTAGGTCACTGGATAAGGGACACTACTGGAAACACTGCATAGGGGGACCACTACTGGCGGCACTGTATAAGGGGCATTACTGGGGGCACTGTATAAGTGGCACTACTGGTGGCACTGCATAAGGGGCACTGTATAAGGGTGCATTACTGGCAGCACTGTATAAGGGTGCACTACTGGGGGCACTGTATAGGGGCACTACTACAGGGGGCACTGCTATTGGGGACATTGCATAAGGGGCACTGCTACTGGGGACATTGCATAAGGGGCATTGCAAGAGGGGCACTACTACTTGGGGCATTAAGGAATTTTCCCAGAGTGATGAGAAACGGTGGTGTGTCATGTTGCCACCATTTTCCAGTGGCCTTGCCCCTTGTGACATGTTGACACGCCCACTTTTTCAGCACGCCACCTGCTTTTGGAGGGGGGCTCCATTTTTTTTACTTGCCCTGGGCTCCAAATACCCTAGTTACGCCACTGGTATTGGGATCCAACAACTCATTCAAATGTGCATACTGTACATCAGATCATCCCATTACAACCCAGCTACACCTCTTCAGTCATAAGTATAAAGGGGATTGAAATGAGCACCACTCTGCATCACCCATCTTAGTGTGCGCGTTCCAATACATGCACAGTTAGAATACACACAATATACGCTCCACAAACAGCAAAACTTTCAACTCAGCATCAGCCCAATTATGCTAAACAAGAAGATGTGCATGAAATTGAATTTTAGTTTGTACATGCTAAAATCATATGAATCATTTCAGCCATCTAAAGTAATAATAAACCATTGTCCAGGGCCTCTATGCATCCCAACTTTCCTTGCACTGTAGTGTTTTTTTTGTTCGTTGTTTTCCTTAAATTAGTAACATTGGGCGGAATTCAATTCTTTCCAGCCCCTATCGCGCCCGACGGAGCTATTCAATTCTTGCTCCTGTCGGGCACGATGAGCTACCACTTTTCAGCTCGCAGCTCCTAGGGGATGAGAGCTGAAATGTGCGAAAAGTGACATGTTTGGGCGCCCAAACATCACTTTTCGCGATCACGCCCAGCACTATGGTCGGGTTTAGCTGCTTTACGCGGCTAAACCTGACCTCTATGGGTGCAATCAGCACGAAAATCTTGGACAATTGTATAGCGGCCCGCGATCTCCTGTCACTTTAGACGGGAGATGTGGGCCGCGAAAACAATTGAATTCTGCCCATTGAATCCAGACTGATGATGCACCCAGACCAACAGAATTGGGGGCATATTTATTACAGAATATTTGTCGGATATTCCCTAAAAACGCCCTTTTTTTAGGGGGAATCCACCAATATTAAGGGTCACCAGGAAGAAGGTCTGCGTGCACCTCTGAATCAGGCCCACAATCTGCAACAGGCAAATAGAGTATACAAAAAGGTGGGTTTTTTTACATTAAGGAACTTTATATAGATGCTTGAAAAATAAATATGGTGGATGCTTGTAATCAGTTCCATTTTACATGTAATTTTAATATATGAATTCAGAGATGGGATCCACCTTATTTTTTTACCAAATTTGCTAAAGAAACAAAGGGGGTCATTCAGACCCGCTCGTGAGCGTAAGTACGCTCGCAAGCGGGTTGATGTTCCCCCACTGCGCATGCGCACTACGGAGGGAGCTCCGTCGTGCACATGCGCGAGACCCGGCGAGCGACGGGCTCTCCATCGCTCCGGGCCTCGCACCAAAGGGGGCGTGCTGTCGATGTTGATTGACAGCACGCCCCCTTTGGTGGGCGTGCCGGGGGCGTGCCTGCCAGACGGAGGTGTTCCCATGGGAACGCCTACCGTCTCAAGCCGGCCCCACTGACATCACTAGTGATGTCAGTGGGAGTGATTTTGGCTCTGATAGAGCCAAAATCACTCCAGGGCTTGCGGCAGCGAGACCCTACCGCAGGGTCTCCGTCGCAAGCCCGGTAACCCACAGCTATGCGAGCGTCCATGAGGACGCTCCAAAAAAAGGTAGGAGGGCCCTGATTCAGAGCGAGCGCTCTGGTCAGAGCGTTCAGCTCTGAATCAGGCCCAAAGTTCGGTAAATGATATGCCACTTATTTCTTATATTTATGGACTCACTTGCAGGTATATTATTCAATATTTTTCTTACTAAAATAATGTGAAGACCGATGTTTTCACACCAATTTCACATTATTTTAGTATCATTTAAATGTATCAAAGGGCTATTGGAGAAGAATTTGCAAAATTTTCCTCCTTGCCTCAAATTTGCATATTTTTTTATAGTACCTGTAATGGCCAATGTGTTCTGTGTCAGATATACTAATTGTAAATTGTAATACTGGAGGCAGCATTTTGATAATAAAGCCATCTTCAGATGGAGTTTTGCAGGCTTTACTCTGTTTTCCCTGCTGGCTCTCTCCGGGCTCTGCTCTGAGGTACAATGAAAGTCCCAGCCAGCATCTCTGCTGACTGTACAGATCAGCTGACTGGGGGATTACGGAAGGAGTTCACTGATCACCGATCGCTAGGTGCAGATAAGTTTTATTTCATTATTTTCTATTATAACTATTTATTTTCTCTGTGATCAGCCTGTTCTCTAACAACACAGGCTGATTACCGAAGCTGGCTCCAGGTGCAGGGACATTGAGGCAGGAGCCCAGTAGTGGGGTAGCAGGTGCATGAGCAAACACAATCTCGCAAGCTCTGTCCTGTGATGCGAATTATAATACATTCATGTGATATTTGCAAATATCACAATGCGAATGTAGTCGAAATGATCGCATTACAACTGCATCTGAGATGCAGCTTGTGATAAATATGCCCCCAAGTCTGCGACACAGATTAGTGAAAAACAGGGTTGTATCTAGGGGTCCGAGCGTCCCTGGCAAAGTAAGGGACTCGCGCCCCCCGTCACTCCAGGCTCCCTTATGGCACTCCAGGCTCCCTGTATGACACTCTAGGATTCCCCTGTGTCACTCCTGGCCTCATTTGTGTCTGAAGGCCTGAAGGCATGAAGATAGGATTTTTCTAAATAGTTTTTGCTTGGTACTGTAGGAAATATCCTTTCACCCAAAACTGGTGCCATAGCTCTAGACAGTGTTGTAGTACAAAACCTCCAGAACATCACAGATCCCAATTTTTGTAACTGTAGCCTGAGGTGTATGCTCCAAGCACACACGGAAGTTTAAAACTGTGCTGGGGGCATAGGCCCCATTTCACTCCATCCCCTCAGAGCCAGATGTCCCCCATTGAGAGGAAAAAAGGAATCGTCATGTCCCCTTCACCGAAGCTAGGGGATACCCTTTGACATCCCTGACCACTGAGGCCAAAAGGCTTCTTATGGTGCAAGGGTCTTCAGTAGGGATGGCCATCGACCATCAATATTTAGCAGTTATTGATGGTTAACTGTTGATGGCCTATGGGTTTGCTATCGATGGACGACTAGGAGTCGATAGTTTTTCTTTCTAGATGGGACAGAGCTTAGCCCCACCCCCATATTTGATTGGCCCATGGCCTGCTATGCTCCCAGCAGCGGTAACAATTGAGGGGTGCACACCATCAATGGTAATCACAGATAGACCCATCAATCGACACCCCACGGATGGCCATCCCATCTTCAGACTTCCTTCCGCTGTGAAGCTTGGGGTGGAGCTTCCAGTTTGTTACATAGCAGATCCAAGTAGCTATCCAACTTGTGGAAGAAGGTAATAAGAAATGCAAATAAACATTAGGGTTAGACTAAATCATATACTATTACAGAGATGATATTTTTTTTTTAATTATATATTTTTTTTATTTATAATACTTAGCATATGCTAATTACCAGTAATTTAATCCCTTAATGTTAACTAACCAGATAGATAGTGCACACTGCACTTCATTAACAAGCATAAAGTTTAGCAGCTAAATAATTTGCATATATGCAAATTATTTTGTTGCTTATACATCTTAAGTATAAGTGTTGTAATATTTGCACTTTCTGCCAACTTAGTTGACATTATAGGCTTAAATAAATGATGATTAGCATATGGTAAGCATTTCTATATTATACTGTGGAAAATAATTTGTTACCATAGTGTCATCATAGTTAAACATAACATATATTAATTATATGAGGAGGAAAATTTCAATCTGGATCTTGGCACTGCAATTGGTGCAATATATATATATATTTTTTTTTTTTGCAAAAATGTTCTATGTAACAATCTGGTACACAAGTAAAGCATCCTGAGACCATTCATGTGTGGGGTTGCTTCTCAGCCAAGGGAGTGGGATCACTCACAATTTTGCCTAAGAACACAGCCATGAATAAAGAACGGTACCAAAACATCCTCCAAGAGCAACTTCTCCCAACCATCCAAGAACAGTTTGGTGATGAACAATGCCTTTTCCAGCATGATGGAGCACATTGCCATAAGGCAAAAGTGATAACTAAGTGGCTCGGGGAACAAAACATCAACATTTTGAGTCCATGGCCAGGAAACTCCCCAGACCTTAATCCCATTGAGAATTTGTGGTCAATCCGCAAGAGGCGGGTGGACAAACAAAACCCACAAATTCTGACAAACCCCAAGCATTGATTAGGCAAGAATGGGCGGCCATCAGTCAGTATGTGGCCCAGAATTTGATTGACAGCATGTCAGGGCGAATTGCAGAGGTCTTGAAAAAGAAGGGTCAACACTGCAAATATTGACTCTTTGCATAAACTTAATGTAATTGTCAATAAAAGCCTTTGACACTTATGAAATGCTTGTAATTTTACTTCAGTATACCATAGTAACATCTGACAATAATGTCTAAAAACACTGAAGCAGCAAACTTTGTGAAAACCAATACTTGTGTCATTCTCAAAACTTTTGGCCATGGCTGTATATGAGTAAAATGACACCATTTGAAAGGGTGATAAGAAAAACAGATAGCAGACTATGCCTGTCGTGGGTTAAACCACAAGGCTATGGGTGGTTTGTGTGAGGTCACATGGGTTATTTTTAGCAAGTTAGGGTTAGGGGGTGGGGTTAAAGGTTTGAGTATTTAAGGCTTGTGGTCACATTTTACAAACCTATTTGTTAAGAATTTTCCCTCCCGCCGTTTAAATAGGTTTTGTTCGGTTGTTGGCTATTTTCCATTAGCGGAAAAGAACGGCGGGTCATTCAGCTCGGGTGCAGTTTATTTGTATTTGGATGCACTCAATTTTGTCTGAAGTCTGAATCACCCCCCCGGGGGCAGCACTATACAATTCCAGGTGATTATCTTATGTTGCAAGGTTGAGTTGTATACCCCATTTTTTAGTTATGTGTTGTAAGCAACCATATGGCAGACTCCGCCTGCAATGCATGTTTTGTGTTTGCATTGCTGGGCTGCGATGATTACTGCCCATCCTTTCTTGCATCCATCCTTTATATATCCTTCATATAAAAGACCATACGGTCTTTTATATGATCTTTTCAATAAATAGCTAACCTTTTTTAATCCCATTCCTGTCTCTGTCATTATTTTATATAGGTTTAAGGTTATTAGGCCCTAAGCACAAAACACACGTCAGCCGATAGGAGGTAAATGGTGTATGTGGCCACTAAAGTTCTCCAGAATCTGTATTTGGTGGTACACATGTTGAATCATAACAAAATGGAGCATAAATGCATGTGATACAAATATAGTTTTACTATTGCATCAGTCACTGGAGAACATCTTGAATTTGGCATATAGTATTAGCAGGGCCAGTACAAGGTTTCTGGTGGGGAGCCCTAGGCAACATTTTACCAACACAGCACCGTGCCACTCAGCAGTTTCTCAAATTCATAATATACTATGTAGAAATAAATGCCTCATATGCCACATTATCCTGCCCCTATGCACACACACAAACCCTGTCAGCACTCATTAAACCCCCACAAACACACACACACTATCCCTGTTAGCAGTCATTAACATACATGCCCTACACATGCACTCACCACCCATTAATCCATTCTCCTCACCAAAAAGTAATAACCGATACACCTTACCAGGCTCCAATCATCATCATCAGCCACTCGTGTTGTCTAGGAGATGTGGAGCTTCTTGTATGAGTGACAGTCTGGCACCTTGGGGAAGGAGAAGACTAGAGGAGAGGGAAGGGGCGGCCAACACTTCTAGAGGCTTGCCACCTCTTCAGGGTCTGCCCTGGTCATCAGTAGTCTCGGCTGGGACTGAAAGAGACATCCTCCATTTATTTATTATTTTGGTGGATTAAGCAGTGCCCTCCAGTGGCCAGCACCATTAGATAGCTGTCTAATGGTATTGTTGGTCCTGAGTATTGGGCAACTCACTGTAAGAAGGACAGGAGAGTGAGAGGGTCCACAGGTGCCCAGCCACATTAGAACAATTACATTTGTTTCAAATATCTACTGATAAGCATTTCGGTTCAGCTTCGGGACAAGTGCTAAAGACGCACCAATCAGTATTTCACCATCTACGGACGCTGACAGTGGGCTTCCAGTCCTTGCACATTCAGTGTCACAGATGTAGACCAGGGAAGGACTTTGTAGCAGGCATTTGCATAAAGTTGCAGACTCAAAGCTGCCTAAAGACAGACGGGTCCGTTTTCGAGTATCAGTCGCTATGTATCCCAGCTGCTAGTTTGTAAGCTCATTTGGGCAGGGCCATTTTTATCTTCTGTTTCATGTTAGTATATGTAAGATGGTGCTCAGGAAAATGAAAAAAGACGGATGACCGTAATAAGCGGTAACGTGCACAGCGTCACATCGCGGTTATGTGCAGCAGCACATTGCACTAAATTGAATTGCCCCCTATATTTTTAAGCTTTGCTAAATGTACACACAATACATGTCCATAAATTAAATAATAATTGAACCACAGTAAAATGCTAAAAATTTCCATATAGGGGTATATTTACCAAAGTGCAGGTTTTTAGAAGTGGAGATGTTGCCCATAGCAACCAATCAGATTCTATCTATTTTTTCTTCTAGAAGGCGCTAGAAAAATTATAAGTAGAATCTGATTGGTTGCTATGGGCAACATCCCAGTTCTAAAAACCCACACTTTAGTAAAAAATAACCCTTACTGCTTTTTTACATTAATAAATTACATGAAAAATGCATATACTAAATTAAAATATATTGTAAACTTAGGTATATTGACCATCTAAATGCAAAAGATTTAAAGATTGCATATTTTATAGGTCATCATATTAAACCATTTTGAAAGATCATTTATAAAGATCTATAGTTAGATACAAGTCATTTTTTAATATTATGAATAATTGAGACTCAATGGCTCAAAAATAAATAAACCGACTCAGCTTAATTGATGCAACACTACAATAATAATTTTTTGACAGAAAAAAATAATATACTGCTGCACTAAAAATATCAACTTGGAAGGATGCACACATTGGGGTTGAAGTCACTGAGGCACAGAAATTAGTAAGATCGATTAATATGGAGACAAATGGGCCTGCTGCTTTGTGCTGAGTTAGCAGTAAAGGTCAGATAAGGGCCACTCGGCACTTGCGGAAAACACAATAACCAATATAAATCATTATGATTTATTCCCAGTGTGACTAAATATAGAATATCAGTGGGGGGTCATTTACAAATGAGCAGTTCAACACTTTTTCCTCTTTCCTGTCCTCTTGTGACATCACATGACTGCTTTTCCAAGTCGTCTTTTGCAATAGTGGCAAATGTCTGCTCTGGATGATAGGTTGTTCAGGGACCTCTATATATAAAATCTATATATTTACAATTGTTTGTTGATATAAGCTTTGAAAATACTGAACTGAGATTTTGATATGTGCAAGCTATTTTTACAAATAAGAGTTGGAAATGGAGCAAATAGAAGTATTTACATGTTTCATTTTTTCCTAAGATTGTATTAACTACTAGTTATAATGGGATGATGTTTGCTCACTGAGGGTCTCGTGTGGAGTTAGACGAAAATGCTATTTGCATTTTTTTTTTTTTTATTATTATTATTTTTTACCGTACATGTTTTTTTTTTTTTTACTGCGTATGTGCACCAAAAATTCTTCCACATCCATAGGTATGTTATCCTGAGCTCTGTGTCTAGGGTAACAGCTCAATGTCCAGCAGCGGCGGTGGGTGCACCATCGCTTGCTGCAGCGCAGGCTGAGGGGTTTCAGATTGAAGCCTTACTGTCCCTATTGCAGGTGATAGCAGGGCTCCCAGGACAGAGCTGATCAATGTTGTAGCAGCAGCGGATACACTGCTGCAGAGCTGCAGTGGAAGATCAGTGGTCACACCCAGGGCCGCTATTAGGGGGGACTGCAGGGACTCTAGTACCGGGCCCGGAGACAGAAGGGGCCCGGCTGACAGCGGCGAAGAATGCACCGGGTGGCTGGCAGGGCCCAGGGAGAAAGCATCAGCGCTGTGGCATTTCAACTATGTAGTATGTACTGGAACTGGCCGTGAGCTGTGAGTGGCTCGCGGAACGGCAGCCTATCAGGAGCAGCAGCTTCTTATCAGCCAATCAGGAGCAGCCGCTCCTGATTGGCTGCCGTTCCGCGAGCTGTGATTGGCTTACGGCCAGCTGCGTAGTTCAAATGCTGCAGCGTAGCGGATGCTGGCGGACGGCTCCAGTCTGACTCCATAGTTGAATTCCACAGCGCTGATGCTCTTTCTTTCTCCCTGCCTGGTGCCCGGTGCATTCCTTGCCGCAGCTAGCCAAGCCCAATCTCTCTCAGGACAGGAGACTGCAGGTATGTCGACCCTGCCCTGTGCCTCCCCTTCTCTTGTCCAGCCAGCGCTGTTCACCCAGTCCAGCCAGCCAGTCTTTCCTGCACCCAGCCTCCCATTCAGCCAGCCAGCCTTCCCTGCCTTGCCCCTCCCCCAGTCCAGCTAGTCTTTCTTGCGCCCCCTCCTAGTCCAGCCAACCAACGTGGCTTCCCTGTGTCCACTCCCCATGTCCAGCCAGCCTTTCCTGCGCCCCCCCAGTTCAGCCAGCCTGCCTTGCCCCATCCCAGTCCAGGCACCCTGCCTTGCCCCTTCCCCAGTCCAGCCAGTCTTCCCTTGTTCCCCCCTCCTAGTCCAGCCAACCAGCCTGTCTGCCCTGCGCCCTCTCCCTATCCAGCCTTTCCTGTGCCTCCCCCAGTTCAGCCAGCCAGCCTGCCTTGCCCCTCCCCTCCCCAGTCCAGCCAGCCTGCCTTCCCTGCCTTGCCCCTCCCCCAGTCCAGCCAGTCTTCCCTGCACCCCCCTTCTAGTCTAGCCAGCCAGCTTGTCTTCCCTTCGCCCCCTTCCCATGTCCAGCCAGCCTGCCTGTCTTCTCTGCCCCTCCCCTACTGCCCTTTGCCCCCCTAGACCAACCAGCTGTAGACAGCACAATTAGTAGACTCACTTAAGCTCTATAATGCAGACACCAGAGCAGATCTGTGGAATGTAATCCTAGCTAGTATGAAAACACAGGTGTAACTAGGAAGATTGCAGTTTAGGTAATAGCAAAGCTGACACCTAGGGATAAAATCACAAGGATCACAGGGAGTCAGGAATATGACTTGCTGCTCTGGCAATGCGCAGGTAAACTGTAAGGGTTTAAATTGGCTGTCCTGGGAGCGTATAGGAAGCAGAGATTATATGAAGAATTGCATGAACCAGATTGGTGTATGAATTATCACATGAACAGAGTCAAGATGGCCGTGCCCATACAGTTTGGCCTAGTCACACAGTCTTACTGGAACCAAAAGCAATGCAAGGAATGACATGCACAAGATATCCAGGAGACATGACATGCACAGAGGACCATAGGACATGCCGAGATGCCACATGAGCAAGGTCATCTGATCCAGAGGAGCGGAATGTGACACATCTGTAACAAGGTGCAATTTAAACTTTTGCATGCCTCATCCCCTTGGAGATAATACAGAGTGATTCTGGGTTGTTCCATAATTTAGTTCATGACCTGGCACTGTTCCCAGATTAGTCATCCTTGAAAGCATGCCCCTTGATTTGAATGGATTCTATATGGACAACCATACTTCCAGATAAACTGGCCCATAATGGTTTGAGCAGTGGAAATTGCAATTTGATCCCAAGTGGGCACTTCTATGGTGAATTCAGTGAAATGCTATTATGTCATCCAGATAGATAAGGGAACACGTCTGTTGCCAGCAGTCATGGTAGGAGGAGGTGTTTTGCTGAGCTACTGAGGTCTAGCTTCCTACTGAGCAAGGGGAAGATAGTACACAATTTTGATCTACAGCAAGATACTGGAGGAGGTATCTCCCATGAATCATTAGCTGCAGAGGTTGGTCATTCAGAAGGAGGGAAGTTGCCTGCAAAAAGGGATACTGAGGTCCTGGGGCTTCAGTAGTCTGTATGGGATGAAGTATTCTAGAGGCTTTCTTGGGCTATGCAGATGGAAGCAGAGGTGCTACAAGCTGAAATTTGTTTCTTGGAGGCTTCTGCAAGTAAGCAGAGACAGCAGATGAATATGAAGAAATAAAGTAAAACATAGCAAATAATAGAGATTGAGGCAATATAAGTGAAAAGATTAAAGAGATGAAAACAGGGCTAATAGAAAAAAGGCTTATTTAGAAGGCCCACAAGAGCGGCTTGCACGGAAAGAAATGCTACAGCAAGAAGGAGTACCTGATATGGAGTCTCCAGTAGCCAGCATGAGCAAGGGAGTAATGAAAACGGAGGTCTGCCATGTTTAGTTTACTCACTCTGCCTCCAAATCTGCTGATAGAAGAGGAGAGTACAAAGTTATACAAAAGAATAGGTTGTATTCATGAATACTAGAGGAGAGAAAAAGTATGTAGCTGTCTCTGGTGGCATTTGAGGCATAAGGTGCAGAGGGTGTGGATGAGGCATGAGCGACATCATTCTCTGAGGTTGTATTTGGTGAAACAGATGGAATAGATGCTGTGAGGTTGGTTGAGGGTCGAGAGAAGAACAAGTGGACGAATGCCCAGCTGTTGTGGGAAGTGAGCTTACCATCCAGTAAGCTGGTGGAAAACAGTAAACCCGGGGCCTGAGTTCAGATCTTCAGGAGAGTATACAATTGGAATGTATTAGATCAAAGACAGCACTGCCAGGGAAATTTGAAATAATGTAACTGTATGTTTCCTAGTAGTACTGATACAGTGGTTAACAAAACAGGAACATAGGAATCAATGGTAGCATCAACAAAGGCAAAACGTTAAACTACATGTTGGCACTGGTAAAGTAATTGTTTCTTCTGTCTTTGGGGACATAGGCATAAACATGTTACAAAATAATTGTGAATATGTCAAAATGGTAAAGTAACTGAGACTGTATTGAGTTAGGGCGTAGGAGTTTGGCAGGGGGTGAGATTTCTGGTGGGAGTGCTTCTTATGCCAGGGCTTTGTCTGACCCAAGGGTGGTGATCTTACAACTAACAGTGAGTGATGCTCTACCCAAACGGAAGACTGTGTAGTTAAATTGGATTGGGAAAGGGTCTGATAAATCCAAACCAGATTTCCTGACGATGATATATTCTCTTGAGTTTGTTGCCATTGAACTCTTTGCCTGTATCCACCCAGTGGGTACTATTAGTTATATAATGTATAATTATCTCCATATGTTTTGGGTTAAATGGAGTCTGAAGTATATGAATTCCTTGGTGGATTTCAAGGCTTTCGTGGTGGCACCCCAGGAGAATGTAAAATCACAATCCTAGTCAGGAATGAGTCGCTATCAGTTGTGCACTTATCATTCTGGATTGGACTTGTTAATACATCTGTGCAAGGTAACCATCATATCAGGGGAAGCCCTGGTCAGTGACTGTGGCAGCAGGAAAGTAATACACGGCTTATACCATCTGCAGCCTAAATTGGTTGCAAACTCATACAGTGCTTCAACACCAGACAGTCCCATTTATGTAATATGCATTCCTACACAATATAATAACTCTACAGTGTTATTTATATCAGGGGATGGGGCACTCCTTAAAGGATAGCTCTGTTATACTGTGTAACCTTTGTTGTGAAGAAGATCATTCATATGGCAGATGTCCCTCTGCCAAACATAATAAACCCACAATTTATGAAATCACACAGCCACTGGCTGTTATAGAACATATTTCTGCCATTATTAAGAATTCAGTAGTAACTCTTTGTTACAAAAGGTAACAACATCCAAATAAGTATTCAAGCCTTCCCCTTCTTAGTACAAATGTTTGAGACCAGGCAAGGACCCAGGAAAAACCCAGGTTGTGTGTTAGTGTAAATGGTTCAACCCAAGTTATCTGACCAGGATCCGCGCCCCTGATCATGACCTGGGATTTTCCTGTGTCTGAGCCGGATAGGCTGTAGTAAGAAAGGGAGCTTCCAGGTTGCTTTACCTGAGTTATGATGATCAAGGATCCTCATTGGTGGATCGAAAGCTTTTAATGACATAGCAATGTGATTACCCTGTTCTGCAGGACAGTAATAGGTCTGACCCAGGGTTATTGTGTGAAAGAGGTATTAATGGCCTGTTATAAAAATCAATAAATAAACAAGAGGAAAAATACAAGAGGTAAAAAAAAATTAGCTACTGTATAGTGTATGTTTGGACCTGTATCCCACAAGGTAATGATGGACTTCTGAAGGACAATGTTCTCCAAAAGTGGTATTCACTTAATTCTTATTAATTTACTGGTTTCAAACTTAAATTTCATTAAGATTTCTTGTCAAAATTCCTAGTAAAATTTCCTACCAAAATATGTAGTTAAAACTTTGGGTTACAGACATAAAATGATGAATTTAATATGAATTCTAACAAAACTAATTTCCCTCTTTTGTTTCTTTTGTTCTTTTAGTTTGCAATTTTTTTTTAATAACAGGTGTCTGCTTACTCTTTTAAGAATGGATTCACCTTTTCCGCTACCTATAACAGCACAAGAAAGGAAAAACTCATACTCGCCCAGTGCATATGCCAGCAAAAGCTTGGAAACTTAGTCATAGACCTGTTTTATTTTTTTAAATCACGCTTGTCTACTCTTCATGAATATTTTCCAGAATCATGAATTTCAGGGAGTTCTAACATATTCCCAGCAGAGTAGACCACCCACCCAAATCGCGTCATCATGGATCTGACATCACTGCATACTGATACAAATCAAAGCATTTTGTACCAGGGGACATATCTGTAGTGATGTAAAACACCTCATTATATATGTCTCCACCACTAGACGGGAAGTCCACAAATAGACATCAATGTATTGAATTTAACTTAAAACATTAAAATAAGTTAGAAATACATGTGTTTCCCCAAAATATCAATCTTAATGGGGTTCGGTATATTTTGGCAACATTCAAAATGTCAGTATTCATCATGTTGACCCTTATCATAATGTTGATGTGTAGCATGTTGTCATTGACCACATCAACATTTGTTATGTCTTAACTGATGAAATGTTGACAAGATTAAAATGACGACAATTCAACAATGTCGCCATCATAACGTTGACATTATGGTGTCGGACATTATGATTGTCGACATAATGACTGAATCTTATATTAATGACCAGGGAACCAAGTCAGGTATTTTTCTGCATGCTTCATCTCTCAAACTACATTAATTTTTTGCCCTGACACGTGATATTCCATGGAAGAATTGAATATAAGAGGTTTCACCTAACGATTGACCATTAATACTAAAGCCGGTTTTAGACCAATTAGAACCCAGGGCAAAAAGTCCCTTTGGCGCTCCCCTTAAAAAAAATAAAAAAATCTCTACTGTTTTTTTGTATGTACTAAATAAAATACACCTTACCTGTATGGTTATTTCTCTACAACGAGGAACCTGAGGTGCGCAACAACAGAAATTCCAACATGAGTGCAGCATGGCCAAGCAGATGGTGGCTGTTTTTGTGGCCAAGACTGGTCATGCAGCTATCGTACCACTCGTGCAGCAGCGCACCAACACTGAGGACTGGTACGCCGTGGTGTCCTTCTCCATCACCACAATGTACCTGTCCACAAGTCCAGGAAAGTGGTGGATTTTCTGGCCCATGAACGTTTCCAGGAGCTTGGTCATCCACCAAGTCCAGACCTGGCCCTCTGCGACTTGTGTTCCCACAAATCAAGTGCAAGATGTGTGGGATTTGTTTTGAGTGACCGGAAGCTGCAGTGGAGCTTTCATCCAGCATGTAGAAGACATACCTGCTTCGGATTTGTCCAGCCTTTTCACCAAGTGGTTTGAGCGCATGCAACTTTGCATAGACTCCTCTGGCACATTGGCGTTTCTATAATGGGTGCAGGGGGTGCTGTGCACACAAGCCCCTGGGCCCAGGGGGGCCCGCACCACACACTCTGCACCCATATAGTTATTATACTCACCTTTCCGGAGTCCCACTTCGGCTGATTCTGCAGACTTTAATCACCGGGAAAATGGTGCGGCAGGCATTTTCCCAGTGATTTACGCATGCACAGTAGAGATGCCCCCGGGAATAAGTCGCAGGTGCCATGTTTCCAGAGACCTGCGCATGCCAGAGTCTGCTGCACTCCTGGAGAGGAAGGGGTCTGCACACGAGCCCCCTCCTCTCTTAAAACACCCCTGGTCTGGTGAATATGTTGAAGAAATGTAATATTAACTTTTGCAAAAATAATACTGTTTGTGCATCCGGAACCTTATTGCACACCCCTCATAGTCTTGCACTGAAAAGAGTAGAAGAGCTGATATGCACGCAATGGGGCGATTGTTTAGTTTGCATCTCATTGTGCGTGCGCGAACATACCGATGCGATCGGGACTGCGATTACAGTGACTACGCAGACCCATCGCAAAGTGATTGACAGGAGGTGCCATTTGTGGGATATTATGGGGTGGTGGGGTGGTCTACGAAACACAGGCGTCCCAGTGCGTTCAGACACAGTTGCAGGGGCATGCATAAATTAGCCACTGCGATGCCCTATGCAGTCTGAGGACTCATAGTGTGCGTGGAAATTAGCAATTTCTGAGTAAAGTCAGATCTTGTGTAAGTGTGCGTGAGGCTGCGATGGTTTTGCAGTGTTGCTAAGCATTACGGATGTGTGCTAAGTAAAGTGGGTGTCCTTGTGTAGTGCTGCGATGGGATAGCGAACGCAATGAATTAGTATACTATTGCAGTTGAACTGCGTGCGTAATTGCAATTGCATAACAATTGCAATCGTAGTGAATCAGGCCCATATATCATTACCAGCTAACAAAATGAAAAATGTATAAATGATGTACCAAAGTAAATAAGGAAGTATTGAGGGGCCTGTGAATGGGCAGAGCTAGTGCCTGAATAAACAGGTACTCAGTAGACTTGTTTGAGAACGGAGCACAGAAAAAAGGGTTTTGCCCCCCAGCACACTGTAGCAAAATCAATAAAAAAAAAAAAATCCTACATAATAATAGAGATTCACAGGTATTAGTTACATACATTGGAGGTTTTTTGGGGTACCTCTAAGGTGAGTTAGCTCTCAGCTTATACATGTGCTGTTATCATGCAGTACACCAATTTGTAATTATACGACCCAGAGTGGGTGCTACTATTATGTAACAATAATTATTTTGGGGTGAGCGTTTGGGAGTGGGGCCCCAGGAGTTGTTCTGGCTGGACCTTTTTTAGGGCATCACCACTTAATTCACATAGAATATTTTTATCACCTCTCTAATTGTTTGTTTATTATTTATGTCATTTTAATTCTTTCACATTTCATTAACACTTATTGATTTATCCTTACACATCTATCCTTTACACTTCACTATCACCTTTTTTCCCCTTTTCGTGTGATGCCCTGGGGATGGTCCTTGTCTGGAATTTTTTCGGGTACCTTGCTTCTCGGACGTGAACCCCTTAATGTTAGGGATGCCAGTATAGAGGAGCTGTTACGATTGGCATGGCGCTTATTCATATATTTGCAAATGTATGTAACTAATACCTCTGAATCTCTATTATTATGTAGCATTTAAGTATTTTTTGTTGATTTTGGTACAGTGTGTTGGGGGTGGCAAATCCCTTTTTTCTGTGTTCAGTGTAAACCCCGCCTTTACAAGCACCTGTATTATGTCATTAAGTTGATAGATTGTAAGCTTGTGAGCAGGGCCTTCCTACCTATATATCTGTCTGTTATTACCCAGTTTTGTTCTATTAATGTTCCAATTGTAAAGCGCAACGGAATATGCTGCGCTATATAAGAAACTGTTAATAATAATAATAATAATAATAATAATAATAATAATAATAATAATATGAGCAACCACCATACTTTTTGTTTGTTTGAGAACTGGCAATGTTGTTCCATGTTACCAAGTTTTAAGGAATTTTGTCACAATATAATTCAGGAGGCTTGTAAGCAGTGGCAGATTTTACCCAGGGTTTGCAGCCCTGCCCCCCCTCCCCCCCCCCAATAATATCTGCCACCTCTAGTGAGTGTCCCTTGGGACTGGCAGTGGCTTCCTATCAGAAGTGCTATCTGCTAATCACAGCCAGGCAGGCAGTGCCGGGGGAGGTGGTTTCTCCACTGGGACTGCCAGTCCGTGATTAGCAGAGAGAGCGCTTCCAATGAGAAGCCACTCCTCTGGTTTCCCATCAGCCCTAACATCAGCAGGGTCTGCAGCCGATACTGTCCCTAGAAGCTGATGCATTTGCGAATGTGTGGATCACAGGACCTGCCAGATGCATTGCGCATGAGCAATGCACCTGGAAGGCACTGAGGGCAAGAGCCGGCTGACCAGAATGTTGCACGGGCAGCCCCCCTGATAGATAAAGGTAGGATTTGCCTCTGCTTTGTCTACTGTCTCTTATTAGTGCAGAGACCCCGTAGTGCCGGAAGTACGTCACTGCGCAATCTCCAATCCTAATGTACTGCTGCACCACGCGTCTTCAGCTCCATCCTCCATAGGAAGGACATGACCCTGAGAGTCTCTTCAGTGAGACGGCCTTACATAGGAGATATCCTGTGTATTCCACTGTGTCACCAACGGGGTGGGGAAGCAGGGCTATCGCCCAGGGCACTGTGGCCAGAGGGTGTGGCTGCAGTCACCCCACCACCACCATCATATCTGACAGTGCCCACCCACTCTTGCCCACTGCCGGTGGCCGCCATCACTCCGTCCGCTCTTGCTCGCCACCGGGACTTTGATTCGGTAGTCCCAGTCTCCCAGCAACCCTCCCAGAATGCCAGTGCCCTGCATGACGACGCCATGTCTTGTGACATCGTTGCTCATGGCATTCTGGGAGCAGACGTGGCAGACAGAAGATGGAGGAGCAGCACAAGGAGGAGGGACCCACCTGCCGTCACCAGGTAAGACTAGCCCCCCCACGGTAAATGGCGCCCCTCCCCCTGCAAATTGCGCCTCCCGTCATGCAGCTTCGCAAGCGGCAACAACATTTTTTTTGTCAGCCATGGCTATGCCCCCTGTCATGTCACGCCCCCCCCTGACGCTAGAACCGGCCATACCACCGCTATACATACAATTTTGTACATACTACACTACCACCACTGTTCTTTGTATGTACAGGCATATGCTCCCGTTTGTCCGCACACCACCTACGTTATCCCATACGGTCCTGGCTAGATTTGCTACAGCATACAGTGTACCTGTTGTATACATCAGCATTAACCCTTTGTTATCCTGCAACCTGTTCTGCCTGGTTAATAAACCTAAAATCTGGTTAAATTATCGATCGTGCAGATTGACCTCCATCACACACAGCTGCCAACTATATTAACAATTACAGTATCTGCCAACATGTACTAGATAGAGATAATATACTATATATGATTTAATATTGTAAGTAATAGTGGGAGGACACTCTCTGGTGGGTGGATGGGGTGTCACTCAGCATTTGACAATATGACCAGTAGCGGATTTAATAATATGCATGACTGCTTTGTCCAACCATAGGGTTGCTCATCCTATGCTCATCGTATGGTCCAAGTGATGTTCATTTGATGCTGTGTCTTTGGACGCATGCAGCGGATCAGAGAAGCCAGCGGTGGGCGTCTCATTATGCGACCAAAGACGCAGAACCGACCCGAACTGCATCCACCTCTGAATTAGGCTGAATCTTTTACATTTAGTAACAAATTTATTTTATTATGCATCGGTCTAAACAAAGATTCATCTAACTATTCATAAGCTGATGTTTACTCTTTTATTATCTTATTTACCTTACTTACAGCGCTGATCTCATACATTGCTCAATTAATTTTTAAGTTCACAGTACCAATAAGACAAATATTTATACATTATTTACTCAACTTGGTGAATATTCAGTGACAAAATATCAATTTTGTGAAATTGTTGCAGTTTATTGCAAGTTCTAAATTGACAAAATTTTCATTACTTTCAAAACAACAGGGAAAGGAAGTAGAACTAAACTTCCTGATAAAGGCTTCATTCCATTTCCTATTATCTTTTGGCTTGTTTCCTTGTACATGTGACAGTATGTGTGCAGCAAAGAGCTGGGAGCATTGTTTCCCCCAGATCCTGTTTGTTTTACTGCAATAATTCACTCTCTGACTGGAAGGTCATCTGTGCCAGAATCAATACTTTTCACCACCACATTATAATTTTGTTTAACATATATTAGATGCAATTTCCTTTATAAGATATAATTAAATAAAAAGTTTCTAAAATTACGGATGGACAAATCACTTTGTCAGATTCTGAAATTCAGGTCAATTTTTTAGACTGTAAATCAGAGAATTAATTTACAAATCTGTACTAATTTGCCCAAAAATTAATGAATCAATAGTGGAATGAGAATCGGCCCAATTATATCCAGCAAACAAAACAAAGCCAATCACCAAGTATCAACATATATCCTCTTGTGGAGCGCTAGCTGGCAGGTATCATTGTTGCACTGACTGTGCCTCCCAGATACAATACACGTCATTGTAAGCTTTGTACATGCTTTGTAACCCTGATGAAAAGGTTGGAGTGGCCATGAAACATTGTTTCTGAATACACATTTTATGCTTTCATTTGTTCCGAAACTGTAAATTATATATAAATATATACTGTATATATACAGCACCACTGCAATGTACAAGTTTTTAAAAGACTGTATAGTACGCCAGGGTCTAATCATGTCCAGAGATCAACCTACCTCCTGACGTGTCCAGGAAAATAGGCAACAATAGGCATATTTATAATGGGTGCAGGAATTGTTGTGCATTTGGGGCCCTGGGTCCGAGCAGGCCCCGCACCACACACCCAGCAACCAGAGTAAACTTAACTTGTACTGGCAAGCGGATCCTTCCTACTCAGCAGTGCCATCTTCCCAGTGACATCTTCCAGAAGATGGTGCTACACACGGTGCCAGAACCTTTGCTCTCTTTTGTGCATGCACCATCTTCCCAAGTATCACTGGGAAGATGGTGCTGGTGAGGAGTAGGGACTCGCTTGCTGGTACAAAATAAGTTGTGGGGCTGGGGTGGGAGAGGGGCGCTGCTCAGAGGAGAGGGCCCATGTGCAGCGTTAATACACCCCTGTAGACAAATATGATGCCCAATGAATACTCTACACAAAGACTAGACTATCATCAGCACCTCTGATATAATTGTCCCAATCTCCACTGTGAGGCTCACTTGCTCCTCTTGCTTCAGATGTAACTTCTTCCAAATAGGATGTAAGCTTTCTCATGATCATTTCACTCTACCCCTTTAGATAAATATACTAAGCAGCAGCGCTTCTTGGTGTGTTTAAGCCAAGAGTGTAAAACGGCAATGATATTTAAAGCAAAACATACCATGGAAAAGCTGCCACTTGGTAAATTCACCCCATTGTGTTCATATCTGCATTTGTATTTTCTATCTTGTATGCCCGTTTTTATGTATATAGATTTTCACACTTTATGGCTAATTTTATTGCACAGTCAAACCCAGAGCCGGCCCTAGGCATATGAAAACTAGGCAACTGCCTAGGGCCGATGTCAGAGGTGGTTTAGGACTTGCCGGGGGGAACCTGCTGAATACGGGCTGTTGGGAGACTCTCTGGTTTGTCGATTGCAGTTTCCTTACCAGCGGCTACTGCAATCGGAGTTCTCAGCTCTGATCAGGCAGCTCAAACAGACCGGAGAGCAGAGACAATAGGTGGAGGCAGCGGGTAACAACAAAAATGACCCCTGGAGGAGGGCTGCTGCACATGCCCAGCCACAGCAACCCCTCCCCCCATGGGCCTTTGCGGAGTCCAGCAGGCAGAGTACTTGCACTGACTTGTCTACGCCTGCAGCCTGCCAGTGCCAGCCACCTCCACAAAGCACAGCTCTGGGTAGACCCACTGGACTGGACACAGTGCACAGCCATTTAGATGATGGGTGCCGTGCTGGCAGAGGAGTGCTGTTCTGGTTGATGGTGATGGGTGTTGGGCTTGGAGAGGGGTGCTGGGTGCTGTGCTGGGAAAGGGGTGCTGGATGAGGGGTGATGGGTGCTGTGCTGGCAGAGGGGTGCTGGGTGAAAGTGCTGTGCTGGGTGAGGGGTGCTGAATGAGGGGTAATGGGTGCTGTGCTTGGAGAGGGGTACTGTGCTGGGAGATGGGTGATGTATAAGGAGTGCTGTGTGAGATATGATGGGTGCTGTGCTGGGAGCGGGGTGCTGACTGATGGGGCTGTGCTGGGAGAGGGGTGTTGGATGTGATGAGTGCTGTGCAGTGAGGGGTAAAGGGCGCTGTGTTGGGAGAGGGGTGCTGGATGAGAGGTGCTGTGCTGTGAGGGAGAGGGGTGCTGGGAAAAGAGTGCTGTACTGGTTGAGGAGTGGTGGGTGCTGTGCTGGGAGCGGGGGGCTGACTGATGGGTGCTGTGCTGGTAGAGGGGTGCTGTGCTAGGTGATGGGTGCTGTACAGTGGTGGGAGAGGGGTGCTGTATGAGAGGTGCTGTGAGGGGTGAAGGGCTATTCTGGGAGAGGGGTGCTTTGCTGTGAGGGGAGAGGGGTGCTGGGTGAGGAGTGCTGTGCTGGTTGATGAGTGCTGTGCTGGGTGAGGCATGAAGGGTGCCGTGCTGGGTGAGGAGTGCTGAATGAGGGGTGATGGGTGCTGTGCCTGAAGAGGGGTGCTATATAAGGAGTGCTGTGTGAGGGATAATGAGTGCTGAGCTGGGAGCAGGGTGCTGACTGATGGGTGTTATGCTGGGTGATGTGTGCTGTGCAGTGGTGGGAGTGCTGGGTGAAGGGGTGCTGTGCTGTGAGGGGAGAGGGGTGTAGTGCTGGGAGAGGGGTGCTATGCTGGGAGAGGGAAGCTGGATGAGGGGTGCTGTGCTGGATGAGGAGTGCTGTGCTGGTTGAGGAGTGATAGGTGCTGTGCTGGGAGAGGAGTGCTGGATGAGGAATGCTGTGCTGGGTGGGGGGTGAAGGGTGCTGTGCTGGGTGAGGGGTGCTGTGCTGTGAGGAGTGATGGGTGCTGTGCTGGGAGAGGCGTGCTGGATGAGGGATGCTGTGCTGGGTGAGGGGTGAAAGGTGCTGGGTTGGATGAGGGGTGCTGTGCTGTGAGGGGAGAGGGGTGCTGAGTAAAGAGTTCTGTACTGGTTGAGGAGTGATGGGTGCTGGGGGAGGGGTGCTGTGCTTGGTGAGGGGTGAAGTGCGCTGTGCTAGGTGAGGGGTGCTGTGCTGTGAGGGGTGCTGGATATAAGGTGCTGTTCTTGGTGAGGGGTGAAGGGTGCTTTGCTGTGTAGGGTGCTGGGTGAGGAGTGCTGTTCTGGATGAGGAGTGATGGGTGATGTGCTGGGAGAGGGGTGCTGTGCTGTGAGGGGTGCTGGATGTAGGGTGCTGTGCTTGGTGAGGGGTGAAGGGTGCTGTGCTGTGAAGGGTGCTGGGTGAGGAGTGCTGTTCTGGTTGAGGAGTGATGGGTGCTGTTCTGGGAGAGGGGTGCTGTGCAGTGAGGGCAGAGGGGTGAAGGGTACTGGATGAGGGGTGATGAAGACTTTGCAGTGAGAGGAGAGGGGAGCAATGAGGGAAGAGCGTGGCATGCTGTGAGGTGAGAACAGTAGTATTAATCTATATTAAATTAATTTGTATTCAAATTGGTTGGGTTTGAAATGAAATACTAAGAAATTCATTGGAGCGCACATTTTCATATTGAATGGAACATTAAGCTTATAAAGCCACCCACTTCCCATTACACACATCCGCAAGTCAGCGAGAACATCGGTAACATCGGACCCATACGCACAGTTGTGGTTGAGCTTGACCTGACTCATAAACTGCGAAGTTTCCTGTCGCTATCTAGACCTCTGGCTGCGTATTCCGTCAATGAGCCTTTTATTATGCATGCCCCTGTAACGGCGCTCAAATGCACAGGCACGTCTGCGTTCCTTCGACCACCCCCCCGTCCACCCCCAAATGGCACTTCCTGTCAATCATTTCTCAGTGGCTCTGCATGTCCGCTGCATTCACTTTCACGACCGGTTCACGCACCGCGGTGCGTAAACGTGCGCGGAGTGCGAACTTCGATCAGGTGCCTGCGAACGCACACTTGCGACCTAAACTGAATGAGGCCTTCAGAGTTTTATGCTTTGCCGATGTTTTTGCAGTTGAGCAATTATGGGCCATCTGCACATGCGTCAAAGTCCATTACTGCAGTCACAAGCCGCGACTTTTTACCAGTAGAGTCATTAACAGTTAAGGGTCATTTGGAGAAGGTAACAGCATGTGTGGCCAAAAAGCACATGTGTCGCAACCATTTTCGGTAACAGCATGTGTGGCCAAAAAGCACATGTGTCGCTGCCTACATCTGTGATCCAATATGAACAGAAAATGGCTCCGGCGTCTAAGCTCAGATGGCCTTTCTGCTCGACCATAGAGTTACTCAGGAGGCCGATTATCGAAGGATCTGTGTATGCGGCTGCATATTAGTACACAGTTGCTTGGATTTGAGATGGCGTCTGTGGGCGTCTCAATACAGATCCCGGAGTCTGCGACATTAGCATATTTGTGCATACCCTCTCCGTACAAAATCGCAGCAATGGCAATAGCGTACTTCTCTGAATCAGATCCAATGACAAGTTCAGCAAATTGTTTCCAAAACATCTCCCAGGGAAAACTTTAAACTATTAATAAATCCCCCCAAAATCTCTTTAGAAGATGATGCATAATTGTTTTCAGAATGGGGACACAGAGCTACCCAAGTCTGCAACTTGTGGACAGAAAATAATGGAATTCCACCTAATTATTATATACTGGAATTTTGGCAGAAGAAGCTTAACCAGTGGCCAGAATTATCAAAATGTGTTATTGAAAAACTTTCCTGACTGTGTTCCAGTGTATTGTTTTAACAATACAGTGCTGCCTTCCTGGAATAGTAACTGAAAGCCACAAATGTGTAAGGACCTTATAATTAAAACAAATAATAATCAATACAGATCGCTCCTAAATTTACACCCCAACTCACCCCTCCTTCTGGTAAATGAAAAGTTACAATAAGACTTTCTTTTACATTTTGGAATAAATCCAAGTAGAAGGTGCATTTTTGCACCTTGAAACAGCCATAATGTGCTGCAGGGAGTGGGGAAGTTATGGGGAGGTAAAACATGCCACTAGTTTTATACTTGGGAGGGGGAAGCACCCAGCTCAGCACTGAGGCCCTGATTCAGAGCCGGATGCTCTGACAGAGCGCTCGCTCTGAATCAGGGCCGTCCCTTCTCCTTTTTGGAGCGGCCTCCTGGCCGCTCGCATAGCTGTGGGTGACCACCTCACAGCTATAGCGAGCGGCCAAAATGATGGTCGCGATGGTCAAGACCATCGCGGCGATCGGGCTTGCGACGAGACCCTGCGGTAGGGTCTCGCTGCCGCAAGCCCAGAAGTGCTTTTGGCTCTATCAGAGCCAAAAGCACTCCCACTGACATCACTAGTGATGTCAGTGGGGCCGGCCCCAGACGGTAGGCGTTCCCACGGGAACGCCTCCGTCTGGGCAGCCATGCCCCCGGCATGCCCACCAAAAGGGGCGTACTGTCAATCACCATCGACAGCATGCCCCCTTTGGTGCAAGACCATAACGACGGCTTGGCTGTCGTTATTCGGGTCTCGCGCATGCGCACGAGGGAGCCACCTCCGTCGTGCGCATGTGCACTTGGAAACCATCGACCCGCTTGCGAGCACTCAGCGCTCGCGAGCGGGTCAGAATCAGGCCCTTAATCTCCATGTAAAAATAAAGCTATTCATTATTTGTATGTTATATAGAAAACCATGCAATATGTTTCCTGCATGCCCAAAAAAATTACTATTTGCTAAAGGCCTGCGTACCAGATGATGGTAGAATCTTAGCATTGGGATGCATTGTGATCACCTTCTGAGGAAGAGTACAACTTGCTTGAAACACGTTAAGGACTGCAGACTTTGGCTACAAGGAGAACCTACACCTGCTGCCAGTATCGCTTGTGAGACACTGGGGGAAGAGTCCGGACAGTCCACAGTGCACCCCAATGCTAATAGTCTACCATCATCTGGTACGCAGGCCTTTAGGCCTCCCTTCTTGCCTTTGCTATTTATACTAATTTGACTGTTTATGTCGCATGATAATTTTATATGTATGATCATTGTGGACCTAATAAATGTATATTTTGATCTATATACAGTATCACACTATTGCCCTCATTCAGAGGCGGTCGGAGGATGCAAGCGGTCGCTCAGAAACTGGGCGGCCGCTTGCATCCTGACCGGCCGCCTCTGTTTCGGTCGTTAGGCTGTGGGTTTACGCCCACAGCTCTAACGACTGCTAGGGTGATGGTCGCGATGGTCATAGACCATCACGACCGTCGGGGCTTACGACGAGACCCTAGGGTAGGGTCTCACTTGTCGTAAGCCCCAGAGAGCTTCTGGCTCTGTCAGAGCCGGAAGCTCTCCACTGACATCACTAGTGATGTCAGTGGGGCCACCCCCAAACTGCAGGCGTTCCCACCCCCAAACGGGGCTGCCACCCCCCCGGCCCGTCTTCCAAACGGGGCGAGCTGTCAATCAACATCGACAGCTCGCCCCCTGTAGAAAAAGACCCGCTACGACCGGCGGTGTCGGTCGTAGCGGATCTCACGCATGCGCACGAAGGAGCCGGCTCCGTCGTGCGCATGTGCACTGGACAAACATTGAGGTGGCCATGCGGTCGTAGACCGTACAGCCACCTCTGATTGTCTTTTTCTCTTTTATATGTACATAAAACATACTGAAGTGCACTATCAAGAGAGAGAAAGTAACTAATTTCATTAATTCCAATTTTTTATTTCTTTACTTATTGGTTGAGCGCTGATTGGTTATAAACACTTTTATTGTTATTTAACTGAAGGTCTATCCCTGTGTGCCAAAATATCTCTAATACTAGTGCAATTCCTTCCTAATATAGAGTACCAAACAGCTGGTCATAAGGAGGCCATAAATGCTTGAATGAAAGTTATGTGAAAGATTTTTCCAAACTCATGGTGTTAAGGGGCCTATCCATTACCCGACTAGACGTTCAGACTTTCAGGTCGCCTATTAGATAGGCACCTTAAGTGTGCACAGATATTTGCTGAAACCAATCAGCCGTTTTAAGGTGCCTATCCATTAGGCGACCTGAAAGTCTGAACATCTAGCGTTCAGACCTTCAGGTCGCCGAGGTGCGGGCACCGCACTGAACGGCGTTCATTGAACGTCATTCAGTGCAGGAGCCCAACCTCCTATCTCTGAACATGCCGAACCTGACGAGCATGTTCAGTAGACAGTGGGGGACGGCAATGACCCAGCGTGCATGCGCATCGCTGGTCCTTGCCGGCTATCCATTACCCGAGTTTGTGAACAATGCGACCAAAACCTCTTGGTTTTGGTCGGATTGTTCACAAAGTTGGGTAATGGATAGGCCCATTTACAATTCAGAGTTAAGGAGGCCTGCTAAAAAGGATTACTGCAGGTACACCATAGTACATTACATGCATTGCTGTAATGTTCTTTATCTTGAACAAGTATCTGAAATCCTCCTGTGTGGAGATCTCTGTTCATTGTAGATTTCTCTCTTTCCCCATCTTATTGCAGACATAAGTATAACCAACCAGACTTCTATACATTTATATGTGACCCCCCCAAATACTCATATTATTAGCATAATCTGTGTACGCCTCTGTGGGAGTTCTTTTTTTTTTATTGTTCTCTGTGTTCTCATATTTACCCTTTATTATCTACCAACTGTTATATCCCATTTCAGAAATAACTGTTCTTTGTGTAGTAGCAAATATGATTATATCATGTTTAATTATTTTATGTAACACTTGTAACACTTGTAAAGACAAAGGCACTAACAACTGTTATACTCCATGTCAGATTACTGATAAATATTTGTTTTCTTAAACTGCAGTACAGGAAAGGGATATGTCACATTTAAAGTTACCAGGCAAATATGAAGGACAACAAGAAAAGAATATGTTATGCAATCACATAGACTTTTAAGAGAATAAAGTACTGAGTGATGAAATATGTGATACAATTAAGACAGGTTGCGCAATGCCATCCAAGTATGACCAAAAAAGATACAATTAATAACATGAAAAGAAATAAAATATAAAGATGTGTTAAGCACGCTATTTCCCAAAAGATCGTTTCCAGTGTTCTCTTGTTCACAAATAAAACATACGTATGCAGAGAAGAAAAGAATCATAGTGCATTATGTAAATGCTCAAAAAATGTCAGCGCCACTAGTAGCACTTCACATTCCTATCCTCAAGAGAAGTGAGAGCGACAGCAGACTAAGTAGAATAAATAGGGAAAGTACTCCACTCCAAATTTTTATACAATCTTATACCTCCTAGATGCTCCCCTAAGGTTTTATGCTTACAGGAAAGGTTTCTTGTTGGTATCATATTCAGAAATTCAAATGCTGGATTTTCAGCATATAAACTCCATTGCCCAGTTGTCAATATCCATTCATATAACAGTACTAGCTGATGTACTCGGTTTCACCTTAGATATTTACTGTTTCTATTTCCATCTCACCACTCTAGTAACACATTAATCCTTCACTGCTATAGTAAGACATTACTGTTGTAACTAGGGGTAAGCGGGTTCGGATTTCTGAAATCCGAACCCCCCCGAGCCCCCCTGATCCGAGGCCGATCCGAATCAGGCTCGACTTTTCCCGCCTGACTCGGATCTGAAATCGAGGCAAAATGTCATCATCCCGCCTTCCGGGTCTCGCGGGTTTTGGATCCTATATAAGGTACCCGCGTCGGCGCCATTTTCTCACTCGGCTGTGGACAGTGAAGAGGGAGGGTGGGAGTTAGGGCTGGCTGGGCTGTGTAGTGTAGTGTAGTGCAGAGCAGTGTTGTGCTGTGCTGTGCTGCACTGTGCTGCTGTTGTCCATAGGGGCTGTGTCCACTACTTCAAAGTCCATAGGGGCTGGCTGTGTTGTGCTGTGCTGCTGTTGTTAATAGGGGCTGTGTCCACTACTTCAAAGTTCTTAGGGGCTGGCTGGACTGTGTTGTGCAGTCAGTTCTCCATAGGGGCTGTGTCCACTCCAAAGTCCTGTGCAGTGTCCCAGTCCTAAAGGGGTGCTGTAGTGTTGTCCAGGGGGTGCTCTGTCCATCAGGGGTGCAGTAGCCGCACGTGCATCAACAAAGTAGTGCCAAGCATGCGCCTGTATCATAAGTAAAGGGCCGGCTGGCTTGACCGTTAAAGGGTGCTGTAACCCCCAAAGTACACTCCAGTCCAAACCAAAACAAAATATTTTTTCTGTGTTTGTGAATTGTGTGCGCAGTAGCCGCACGTGCATCAACAAAGTAGCAGCGCCAAGCATGCGCCTGTGTCCCATAAGTAAAGAGCCGGCTGGCTCATTTCTTAAAGGGTGGTGTAACCCACAAAGTGCACTACTCTCCAGCAAAAATAAAAAAATATTTTCTGTGTTTGTGTGCGCCTTAGCCGCACGTATATATCAATATAACATAAATGGAGGACCAAACTTTCTCCGATAAAAATAAAATAGGGAAAGATCAAGAACCACTTCCTCCTAGTGCTGTTGCTGCTGCTGGGAGTTGTTCATCATCCCAGAGAGGAAGTAGGAACATCACTACTTTTACTAAACAATTGACCCTCCAACAGTCCCTAGCGATGAGGATGAAGTACGACAGCAGTCATCCTGAAGCAAAACGTATAACTGAGGCCTTGACTGCTATGTTGGTGTTAGACGTGCGTCCGGTATCCGCCATTAGTGCAGTGGGATTTAGACAATTGATGGAGGTAGTGTGTCCCCGGTTTCAAATCCCGTCTAGATTCCACCTGCATCCTCAAAGCAGCAGCGACAAGCGTGCGTCTGTCTGTTAAAGGATGGTGTAACCCTCAAAGTGCGCTCCACAAACAATAAAAATATTCTTCTTCTTTTTTCTGTCTTTGTGAATTGTGTGGGCTGTAGCCGCTCCTGCATCCTTAAAGCAGCAGCGACAAGCGTGCGTCTGTCTGTTAAAGGGTGGTGACACCCTCAAAGTGTGCTACACAAACAATAAAAATATTGTTCTTTTTTTTTCTGTCTTTGTGAAATGTGTGGGCTGTAGCCGCACCTGCATCCTTAAAGCAGCAGCGACAAGCGTGCGTCTGTCTGTTAAAGGGTGGTGACACCCTCAAAGTGTGCTACACAAACAATAAAAATATTGTTCTTTTTTTTTCTGTCTTTGTGAATTGTGTGGGCTGTAGCCGCACTTGCATCCTCAAAGCAGCAGCGACAAGCGTGCGTCTGTCTGTTAAACGGTGGTGACACCCTCAAAGTGTGCTACACAAACAATAAAAATATTCTTCATTTTTCTGTCTTTGTGAATTGTGTGGGCTGTAGCCGCACTTGCATCCTTAAAGCAGCAGCGACAAGCGTGCGTCTGTCTGTTAAAGGGTGGTGACACCCTCAAAGTGTGCTACACAAACAATAAAAATATTGTTCTTTTTTTTCTGTCTTTGTGAATTGTGTGGGCTGTAGCCACACTTGCATCCTCAAAGCAGCAGCGACAAGCGTGCGTCTGTCTGTTAAAGGGTGGTGTAACTCTCAAAGTGCTCCAAAAAATAAAAAACTCTTTTTTTAATGTGTTTGTGACTTGTGTGCGATGTAGCCGCACTTGCATCCTCAAAGCAGCAGCGACAAGCGTGCGTCTGTCTGTTAAAGGGTGGTGACACCCTCGAAGTGTGCTACACAAACAATAAAAATATTCTTCTTTTTTTTTCTGTCTTTGTGAATTGTGTGGGCTGTAGCTGCACTTGCATCCTCAAAGCAGCAGCGACAAGCGTGCGTCTGTCTGTTAAAGGGTGGTGACACCCTCAAAGTGTGCTACACAAACAATAAAAATATTCTTCTTCTTTTTTCTGTCTTTGTGAATTGTGTGGGATGTAGCCGCACTTGCATCCTCAAAGCAGCAGCGACAAGCGTGCGTCTGTCTGTTAAAGGGTGGTGTAACCCTCAAAGTGCGTTCCACAAACAATAAAAATATTCTTTTTTATTTTTCTGTCTTTGTGAATTGTGTGGGCTGTAGCCGCACTTGCATTCTCAAAGCAGCAGCGACAAGCGTGCGTCAGTCTGTTAAAGGATTACATCGGTGACAGCATCCAAGTAGGCATGTCAGACAGTCCGTACCTGTACTGGCAGGAAAAAGAAGCAATTTGGAGGTCCCTGTACAAACTGGCTCTATTTTACCTGAGTTGCCCCCCCTCCAGTGTGTACTCCGAAAGAGTGTTTAGTGCAGCCGGGAACCTTGTCAGCGAAAGGCGTAGGAGGTTGCTTCCACAAAATGTGGAGAAGATGATGTTCATAAAATGAATTATCAACTCTTCCAGGGAGACCAGCCTCCAGAACGTACAGTGGGACCTGTGGTTGTGGATTCCAGCGGGGACGAATTAATACTCTGTGAGGATGAGGATGTACACAACACTGAAGAGGGTGAGGAATCGGTGGATGAGGAGGATGAGGACGACATCTTGCCTCCGTAGAGCCAGTTTGTGCAGGGACAGATTAATTGCCAGCTTGTTTTGTGGGGGCCCAAACGAACCAATCATTTCAGCCACAGTCATGTGGCAGACCGTGGCGCTGAAATGTTTGGTTTGTTAAAGTGTGCATGTCCTGTTTATACAACATAAGGGTGGGTGGGAGGGCCCAAGGACAATTCCATCTTGCACCTCTTTTTTTTCTTTGCATTATGTATAGTTTGGGGCCTAGTTTTTCAAACTGCCATCCTGTCTGCCACTGCAGTGTCACTCCTAGATGGACCACGTGTTTGTGCCGCCCACTCGTATCTCTTAGCATAGTCATCCAGCTACCTCGGTGCAACCTTTTGGACATAAAAACACTATTGTGAGGTGTGAGGTGTTCAGAATAGACTGGAAATGAGTGGAAATTAAGGTTATTGAGGTTAATACTAGCATAGGAGCAGAAAAACCCACAAATTCTGTGATTTTAGCTGTTTTTATGCTTTTTTTCAAAAAAAATACAGATCCAAAACACAAAACCCAGAACCCAAAACACGGAAGGGTGGTTTTGGCAAAACCAATCCAGATCCAAAACACGAAGAAAGATCCAGATCCAAAACCAAAACACAAAACACGAAAAGTGGCCGGTGCACACCCCTAGTTGTAACACATTTGACATTCCCCTTTCTAACCTGTGTAGAAATACAATCCTTCCCTCAAACCTGTAGCAACACATTACCCTCACTCACCCCTGTAGTAACTTTTTCCCACCTCCTTAGTAACACATTCCCCCCCTCATCTATGTTGTAACACATTCCTTCCCTCACCCTGCAGTAACACATTTGACATTCCCATCCCACACATGTGTAGTAACACATTCCCCTCCCTCACCTATATAGTGACACATTCCCCTCCCTGTGTAGTAACACAGTCCCCTCCCTCACCTGTGTAGTAACACATTCCCCTCTCTCACCTGTGTAGTAACATATTCCCCTTCCTCATCTGTCTAGTAACACATTCCCCTCTCTCACCTGTGTATTAACTTCTATTAACTATCCTTCCTGCTATTGAGGAATCTGTGAAAACAGATTTGACTCCTTTGCAGTGCTGTCTGCCCATAAGCCATGTCAGGATCACAAGGCTAGTGGCAGCTCCAGATGTGGGGCTGCAGCACAGTCCAATATTCAAATAGGGGAGCCACACCAACTGCCAGTGATGTTTGGTAGCACTTGGGGTGACAGTTGGTGTGGCTCCTCTATTTGAACTGTGCTGCAGCCATGATCAGTCAGGCAGGACATTGCAGAGGGGGAGGAATCATTTGAGCCCCTTTCACCACATTAGGAGCTAAATCCCTGCTTAGTGGGCACCTACATCAAGGAAGGTATAAAGGGAGCTATTTAATAAGCATAATGATCTAATTTTTCCAGCATAAAAGCTGGAAAATTTGATATTTATGTTTTCTCCAAATTTCAGTGCAGTGAAAAGTACGATGAATCACTGCTGTCACATTCTATTTATTGTTTCCTGAACACAATGCCTTCCCCATAGGATCTATATAACCTGTCAATATTTATATAAACTGGAGAAGAGATATTTATCTCTTTTTTTTTTAGCAATCTTATCTCCATCTCCAGATGGTGATACTGTAAGTAGACTTCCCCTTAAGTACCTGAACTGTCAGCACTACATTCCCATACATATATATATATATATAAAACAAAATGTGGAAGACAAGCGCCTCATGGCGTATTATGTTTTACCACGGAATACCCACACCATACGTGGCCAATATGCGTACCGTTAAGTGCTCATCCAATAGCTTATATGAGATCTTTACATCACGCCTGAACCTTTAGGATGGTACTTTAGCTCCTCCTGGTTTCCTTACAGAATAGTCTTCACCTTACAGACTTACATGCTACAGTTGCAGTTTTTATAAATGCTTAAGCAACCATATATATATATATATATATATATATACAGTATATGGGCCTGATTCAGAGGTGGATGCAGCATCGATGTCGGACAAATCTGCACATGCATCTCAGTTGCAATGCGCATACATCCCGATTATTACCACCGGCGGACGCAATATGAATTTGGACGCAGAGAGAGGAAATTTTGAGGGCATTCCTGGGAAGTAACTTCAGGGTGGCTAGTCAGAAGCAGGCATCAGCAGCCATGTTCCAACAGACAATATGTGCCTCCTTAGGGCTCCTCTTGTGTCCAATAGGATTTTGTGATGCAGCAGGGGAGTGTCTCAATAGGAAGCCCATCGATTGTGGCATTAGTATAAAGTCACACTGCGTCAAAAGACGTCCACCTCTGAATCAGGCCCAATAAATCTATATGGATACAGATATATATATATAGATATTAGGGATGTGCACCAACTATTTTGGTTTTGAATTTGGATCTGTATCTCCTTGTGTCTTGGATCTGGATTTGGTTTTGCCAAAACCGCCCCTTGCGTGTTTTGGTTTTGGATCTGGATTTTTTTTCTAAAAAAAATCCCAAAAGAAGCTAAAATCACATAAAGTGGGCCTGTTTTTGTTCCTACAGTATTATTTACCTCAATAACATTTATTTCCAGTCAATTTTGACCATCTCACGGCTCACAATATTGATTTTTCTTATCTAGTTTAAGCCAAAAGGTTATATCTACCTAGATGGCTAACTAAGTTAAGCTACAGCAGTGGGCAGCACTAACATGTGGCAGTTCAGCTTCCAGCATGGCACAGAGTGACATTGCAGTGGTAGAGAGGATTGCAGTTTAATAAACTATACGACCCCTAGGAATTTTAAAAACCAAGAATGTGCTCCTTAACTAGGTCAGAGGCCCGACGGAGTTGGAATATGTTTATGGACTGAAAACAGGGAAAGGACGGAAGGATTAATTCGTTTTTAATTTATTTTATTTTAAAGTTTTGATTCTTAAAATATTGTATGAGGGAATATCAATCTAGGATCAAGTTCTTCAGTTCCTAAAAGACATCTTTGATCTAAAGGAGGTTTTTTAATTTTTTATACATCTAATAGAAATGAGGTGGCCTTGTTTGGGGAGGTGCTGCTAGAACATACTGTAAACAGACGTTTACTTTGCACTCAGGGACGTTGTTAGGGATAATGCTGTTTACATCAGAGGAAATCAGCCTGTAGTTCTCCGGCTGAACTAGAACTCCCAGCATCTGTGATGTTTGCTGGGCCTACTGGAAGTTATTTGTCAACAACAGGTGGCATGCTTCAGGTTACTTCAGCCTGCTTTGCACACTGTTTGTACCATGTAAATATATATGTATGTGACTAATATACACAACTAATTTTTGTATTAAACCTATTTGCACTTTATTGCACACATCCTGGCAGGAAGAAACTCTGTGCTGCTGCTCATATTTGCCCACCCCAACAAATTGGTGGTTCAGAATTTTTTTTTAAAAAATGAAAGGGGCATACAGGAGATGCTGTCTGTGGCCATTACAATTTCTGGACATTCATAAACCATAACATTAAAAATGTCAGACAGCAATGCCCCAAACAGCACATAATGCAAAGAAAATAGGTGCAAGATTGGATTATCCTTGGGCCCTCCTACCCACCCATATGTTGTATATATGAAACAGGACATTCACAGTTTAACAAACCAATCACTTCAGCAACAGGGACTGCCACTTGTGGCTGAAATGATTGGTTTGTTTGGACCCCCCACAAAACAAGCTGCCAATGCGCAGTCTACATTGGTGGCAATGATCCCATACACAAACTGGCTTTACAACATAGGTAAGATCTGATGTCGTCATCGTCATCATCATCCCCATCAGTATGTATATCCTCCTCTTCACACAATATTAATTGGAATCCACCATTACAGGCGCATCTGTATTTTTTTTTACTTAATTGTTGGTAAAGGTCTTCCTTGTGGAATTTGTAATTCATTTTGATGAACATCATCTTTTCCACATTTTGGGGAAGTAACCTCCTACACCGATCACTGGCAAGGTTCCCGGCTGCACTGAAAACTCTTCACTGGAGGATGGGCAACTTAAGTAAAGCAAAGCCAGTTTGTGTAAGGGACTCCGAATTACCTCTTTTCCTGCCAGTAGTGAAATGGGCTGTCTGACATGCCTATTTGGTTGCTATCCCTAAAATAATCATCCACCATTCTCTGAATGGTGACCGTATCAGACAAAGTGACGGTAGACATGTCACTAATTGTAGGCAGTTCTTTCAGACCCAACCAGATGTCATTAGGTTTTGCTGACTGATCTGCATTACCAGCAATGGGTATCTTAGGAAAATTTAGTTTTTTCCTGGCAGCCGTAGAAACTAAAGGAGGAGATGCTGCCATGTCACGTGCCGCTTGAGCTGACAATCTTTTCACCACCAGCTCTTTGCATCTCTTCAGATTTATGTCCGTCAGAAAGAAAAACACAAGGTATGACTTAAACCTAGGATCAAGTATGGTCGCCAAAATATAGTGATCTGATTTCAAGAGATTGACGACCCTTGGATCCTGGTGAAGCGAATGAAGAGCTTGATCTACAAGTCCAAAGCACCCCATTTCAACTCAAGCTGGCAGTGTCTGAACTAAGGACCTGATTCTGACCTGCTGACAAGTGGCCGCTCGCTCGTGCGCTCGTTCTGCACGTGCGCAAACTACTCGGATTGATCGGAATTCGCTCGCTTGCCCAGAAAAGACAGCCCAGTGTAATGAGTGGCAGGAGAGGCAGTTTGTGGGTGGTAACAGGGGCAAGACACTAATAACGGGGGACTGGGCATGCCTGAGTGTAGCAACACCGTTTCAGAGGCGTGCATAATTATCAGCCAGCATCATAGTACACGTCACCTGCCTGTTTTTTACACTGAAGTCCTTGCAGTGCTTGCGGTAAGGTAAAGCAACCACAAGTGCGGCGAGCCCTTCCTATGGTCCTCGATGTACCAATGTTTTAATACACTTCCAGGAGATGACATGTGCTAGTGGGCGTCTCTACATATGCTAATGGACGTCTATAGACACAAAGTGATCGCTTGCCAACACGAAGTGGGCGTGCTTATGCCTTTCCGAGCGAGTGCCTGACATGCTGTCACTTAGACAAATTTGCATATGCTGGGTGCGAGCAATCGCATCTAGCGAGCAGCTCTGAATGAGCTCCTAACTTCACATGTGGCAAGTTCAAAGGGTTTGAGAACCTTGCACAACACAAAAATTATTCTCTACTGCACTTGACTAAGGTGCATTCCCATTCCTTTCCGTTGGATGGCCTTTTACTGTTCCTCCATCTGCTGAAGCATATAGAGGGTATAATTCCACCTAGTTACTACCTCTTGCTTCAGCTGATGGCAGGGCAAATTCAACAGTACTTGCTGGTGCTGCAATATTCGACATGCAGTTGCTGAATATTAAAAATGTCCTGAAATCTTTCGGGCCACCGAGAGTATCTCCGGCACCCCCCTGTCATTTTTAAAAAAAATGTTGCACCACCAAATTAATTGTGTAAGCAAAACATGGGATGTGTTTGAATTCGCCCAGATATAATGCTCGCACAATATTGGTGGCATTGTCAGAAATCACAAATCCCGAGGAGAGTCCAAGCAAGGTAAGCCATTTTGCAATGATTTCCCTGAGTTTTTCTAAGAGGTTCTCAGCGGTATGCCTCTTAGTGAAACTGGTGATACACAGAGTAGCATGCCTCTGAATGAACTGGCATTTGTTAGATGCAGCTGCTGCTGTTTGCACTGTTGGAGGCAATACACCTATCCAGTGGGCTGTCACAGTTATGTAATCTTTAGTTTGCCCTGCCCCGCTTGTCCACATGTCTGTGGTTAAGTGGACAGTGGGTACAATGGCATTTCGGAGGACACTAATAAGGTTTTTTGAATGTCCTTGTACAGACTAGGAATTGCTGTTCTAGTGAAGTGGAATCTAGAAGGAACACAGGACCTCAATTAACTGTCTAAAACCCACTGCATTAATGGCAGATACTGGATGCACATCTAATACCAACATAGCTGTTATGGCATCAGTAATCCGCTGTGCAACTGGGTGACTGCTGTCATACTTGTTCCCTCTTGCAAAGGATTGTGACAGTCAATTGCTTTGTTACATTACTAAAAGTAGTCTTCTTCCTGGTTCCCTTCTGGGATGAAGATCCACTCACAGCAGCAGCAGCAGTAGCAACAGGCGTAGGATCCTTATGAGGAATCACAGACAGGAGTCAGTCATGCTTATGAAATTGGATGCAGCAGGACTACTGTACTTCCGATCATGAATGAGGATGTTTATGATGCAGGTGTTGGTGGTGGAGATTGCAGGCGCTTGGATCTAACAGAGAGAAGGGAGCAGCTAGGTGACGCTGGACTGATTGATAAGTTTTTAGCCAAAGTTTCTGAATTTTGCGAACACTTTAGAATTTGATGAATGCGCTGCAAGTGACATAACAGGGAGGAGGTTCCTAGATGGTTAAGGTCTTTACCTCTACTCACTCTTGCTTGGCAAACGTTACAGATAGCTTGACAACTGTTGTCTGGATTTGGATGGAAATAATTCCACACATGAGAAGTGGATTTTTTTGTCTTTTGTCCTGGCATGACAATGGGCTTTTCATACCATGGGCAACAACTGTTCCCTGATTTATACAAACAACATCCTCATTAGCGCCAACTACAGAAATATCCTCCTCATATTCCTGGCTCAATTCCACAGAAACATCCTCGATTTCTACGTCAGCATGTTGACTTGTGCTGCTCATCCCCACATTTGCAGAGGGCACACAAATGGTTGAAGTAGGATCCTCTTCAAGTACAATATTAGAAAGGTCAGACTCACACATGGCAACCTCGGACACACTTGGGCTATCCTCGGGGATCTGTGACTTTTCTGAGCACACAGTTGGTTCATGTGCCTTAGCGATTTTATTTTTTTATATTTCTACAGGGAGAAGGGCTTACATCATCATAAGATGCAGAACCACCCATCATAAATAAAGGCCAAGGCCTTATCCTTTCCTTGCCACTTCGTGTAGTAAATGGCATATTGCCAATTTTTTGTTTCTCTGCAGTTAACTTAACTTTTCATTTTTTTTCTTTAACACTCTAAAACATTGCTTGTTTGATTTTAAATGCCCTGACTTAAGCCCTTGGGCATTGGCCTTCATAGATGATGTTGACGGCCTTGCATCCTCATCATGACTGCTGGCAGCAGCTGCAAGACTGGTATGAGGTTCCTGCTTTCATCTCATTTGATCATCCTCCATATCAACAAACTTACATTGCGTTCTGACTGGCAGTATCACCGAACAATATTTTTTTTACACTGGGGAAGAGCACCCCTGAATGAGGCAGCATCCCCTTGATGAACAACACAGACAGCACCCCTTTTTTATGGACAACAAAGCACCCCTGCACACCTGCAGACAGACCGCCTGCAGAGTCACAAATACGTGGACGACCAGGGGCATATCTATAATGGGTGCAGGGTGTGCAGTGCACACGGGCCCCCGTGTAAGTCCCTCCCTTGTAATTTTATGATTTCACACATCAGAGTGTATGGAGAAGGTGTGGGATGTAGTTCATACTGCAATACTATATACTAGTCACCATTAGAGAGAGTTGTAGGTAGATGGTGTGCGTGGGAAGACACTAGCTAGCACCTGCAATCAAGTGCAAACAGGCTCTTGTGTATGTTTGTTAGAAGTGAACTTGGAGTGAGCTGTACTTACTTACAATTGTTTTTATAGATGCAGGGGTGCCGAGAGGGCGGGGGGACCTGCCTTAATATAGCATGAGGCTCTGATGGTACCGATGTTTTCGCAGACATAAAGGGAAGCGGGCATCTTTATGTTGTGCTGCGGCGGCTTTGCAATCGCAGTCATTTGCATAATTTTGCAGCAGAACTGCGTACATGCTTGCTGCCGCGATTGCATCAGCGATTCTTGCTGAATCAGCCCCGTATTTGTATGAAGAGAGGTGATTGTTAGCAAAGAGGAGTATTGCAGCCAATATTGGGTAATTGTCCTGATATTGCAAGTTGCATCATGTACAATATGGTCTGAAAATGGTTGTGATACCCAAAAATATTATTATTCATAAATGTTAATAAATACAGTCATATGGGGACTTTAGATGGCCCTTTGGCAGTGCCTGATTAGCCATTAGACTAAGTGGGCTGCATCCTATGACTTGGAGCCAGTGAAGTGGCAACTGGGGATTTAATTAACTCCATGCTGGCGATGGCCGCAGAGCTTAATTAATAAGATTCCATGCTGGCCACTTCACATCTTGTTAGTTATCCGACCGCCCCAAGGAGGTGTTGAGGGGAAACTCCTGCAGTTCTCAAAGTGACGTCCAGTTGAATGTGCCCTCCGACCATGTAACTTACTGCTAAAACCTTTACATTATACCAGAGGTTCCCAAACTTCGCCATTGCAGTTTAGACTTTAAGGATATCCATGCTTGAGCACAGGTGACTTAATTAGTACCTCAGTCAATTTGATTTAACTGTCTGGACTCAAGCATGGATATGCATAAACATGGACTGTAATGGCAGAGTTTGGGAACTTCTGCATTATGCACATTGTGCAATATATGCATTAACCTAGAGCAGAGGTTCCCAAACGCGGTCCTCAAGGCTCCCCAACAGTTCAGGTTTTAGAGATATCCATAGTTGAGCACAGGTGACTTAATCAGTACCTCAGTCAATTTGATTTAACCACCTGTGCTCAACCATGGATATCTCTAAAACATGAACTGTTGGGGAGCCTTGAGGACTGTATTTGGGAAACTATGGCCTAGAGCACAGGCTCTCAAACTCGGTCCTCAGGACCCCACACAGTGCATGTTTTCCAGGTCTCTTCACAGAATCAAAAATTAAATAATTATAACCACCTGTGGATCTTTTAAAATGTGTAAGTGAGTAATGAATAAACCTGTGCACCTGCTGGGTGACCTAGAAAATGTGACCTGTGTGGGGTCCTGAGGAACGACTTTGAGAACCACTGGCCTAGAGCAGGGGTTCCCAACCATGGTCCTCAAGGCACACTAACAGTCCAGGTTTTAGGGATAGCCATACTTGAGCACAGGTGACTTAATTAGTGCCTCAGTTATTTCGATTAAACCATCTTTACACAAACATGTATATCACTAAAACCAGGACTGTTAGAGCTATTTCACACATGCCGGTTTTGACCGGGCGGCAAAAAGCCGCCCGGTATTTAACGGCCTGTGAAATATAGTACTGCAGGGAAAGGACAGGCTCCTTTCACACGGCACGGTCACAGCACGGTCGCCGTGATATAGCCGGAAAAAACTACTATGCAGGACGGTGCCGTGCCCGTGCCATCCCTGCACGCCAGTAGTGTGAAGGAAACAATGTTTCCTTTCACACACACAGGCTTCTGCCGGCCGGGCATGTGCAGCAGCAGCTGCTGCTGCGCATGCCCAATAACAACAAAAAAAAACCTGACATAAAAAGCGGCTCAAAGCCGCTGCTTATGAAAAGCCGTCAAGCTGCCGCCCGGTTCTTGCCTGTCCGACAAGAACCGGCATGTGTGAAATAGCTCTAAGTGTGCCTTGAGGACCGAGGTTGGGAATCACTGGCCTAGAGTGTCTCTTAATCTGACCCTGCCCCTTGGCTTGAAGTGATCTACTTCAACTTGATCACCTAGCTATGTGTCCTGTCACATGGCGCTCTTGACAAGCAGCAATATCACCCAATGTGTGGGAATAGCTTTACACAAACATTGAAAGTTATGTTGCACTTATTGTAAAATAGTCGTTGAATAAAGCTATTTTCATTTATTGATAAAAGTTGCCGGCATGTTCAAAAATAATCAGCTGATTGAGTTTCCATGTGAAGAACTTCATACTAATTGTTTGTACAATACATGCTGAACTGGGCAGTGAAATTGAAAATGACAAACAATGGATATTGTCATGAAATATTGTCTATGTAGGTCATCGTGGTCACTTGTAGTCAGCAAAGTCTGAGTACAGACAGTATAGTAAGTTATAAACATTTTCTATGTTTAGTTTGTAATTTATCATAATAAATGTTGGCCAATATGTATCATGTGTGCATATAGTCCCTATTTATTGATGGAACACATGTTTTCCTTTGCTATCCAACTAATCAACAGGAATCTGATGACTGTGCAGGAAGTTCCTTTGTTTTCTCAGTTCCTCCTGAAACACTGGGCTCCTTCTATAGAACTAAATGTTATAAAAACAACTGCTAGCACATGCTGACAAATGCACTATTTACATGCACCTATGCAGGAGGGTATTTGGACCTCATTCAGAGTTGGTCGAAGCGGCCGCACGGTCGTACGGGTAAAAGGGGCCGGATATGCAAATGATTCCCTCGCAAGTTGCGTCCCTAAGTTCGGATCGGTAGCTGGCCAACCAAGGGGAGGAAGTCGCTGGAATTCAAAAAAATACGCCCCCTTCTCGTACGCATTGCACGTCATCTCCAGGCATATAAGGATTAATCGAGACCATCGGGAACCATCGTAACTGGTCGTAGAGCTTAAGGTTGACCATACCCTCTCTTAAGCTCTACGATCATGTCAGTGTAAAAACCTCCCATGTCACATGTGGCATGACGCTACTTTGTAAATTATGCACTCCCATAAACCGTATGCACTCCCATAAAACACCGTTCGCATAATTAGGCACGCCTGCGTTCAGATCTCCACTCCCCCGTTTTCAAGCACCTTCCCCTGTTACCACCCACAAACGCCTTAATCTGTCACTCAAACTACCGACCTGGCTGTGTTCAAGGAGAGAGAAATTTCTGATCGTAGCGGTTAGTTTGCGCACGCGCATTGCAAACTTTACGCATGCGCAGTATAGCGAACATTGGTGGCGTACGACCGTGCGGCCACTTCGACCGACTCTGAATGAGGTCCTTGTCCTGAAATGTTCTGTTATTAAATAAAATGACCTATGTATTTAATCCATACTAATCAATTCACTCATAAAAAGCAACCTCATTTAAAACTGTTTTCAGTTGTCCACAATTTACTATTTATTTAAACCCATGACTTCAGATATCCATATAGGGCTGATTGACTAATGATTACTCCACAGTAGTTACATGTAAAAGTGATGAATTACTCTTATTTTTTGTACTTATGAACAAAAAGTAAGCAATATATACCAGTGAGAGTATTCCAGTGCAATATTATAATCATAATGGGCAGCACAGACGGTGGAATGGTTAGTGGGTTCGGTTCCCACTACGGCGTGTGGAGTTTGTATATTCTCCCTGTGCTTGCGTGGGTTTCCTCCGGGGAACTCCGGTTTCCATCCACACTCCAAAAATATACTGGTAGGTTAATTGGCTCCCAACTAAAAAAAATTAACTCTATTGTGTAAATATGTGTGTGTACATGTGGTAGGGAACATATGTGTGTACAATATAAATAACTGGATAATAAATAAATAATAATCATATATCAACATTCTTACGACAGAAGCAGAGTTAGATGATGCACCGATATTACCTTAAATGCTGCACGGGCCCTGGCCTCTGCAGTCTGCATTTTTGGTCCATATGTAGGTAGCATCATGAGTACTGGTTCTTACAGTGGTCCATGTATCTGTAGTTTTATGAATATCCACTTTACTTTCGCCTACCATAATCACAACTAAAGTCGGGCAGCACTAGGTTGCAACTTGCATTGCTGGCTGGATCTTATGCGGTTAAGCCTAACATGCACACACACAGACAGTAAAAGATCAAAAAAATTACAATTGATTTTTATTTTTTCTCAGCACCAGAACTTGGGCCCAGAACACCGATTGATCACGACTGGAGTTGGGCAGCACTAGGTTGCAACTTGCGTTGCTGGCTGGATCTTATGCAGTTAAGCCTAACATGCACACACAAACAGAAAATAAATTGACAAAAAAATTTTTTTGTTGTTTCAACTCCAGAACTTGGGCCCAGAGCACCGATTGATCATGACTGGAGTTGGACAGCACTAGGTTACAACTTGCATTACTGGCTGGATCTTGTGCGGTTAAGCCTAACACGCACACACACACACAAAAGATTTAAAAAAAGACAATTGATTTTTTTTTTCAGCTTCAGAACTTGAGCCCAGAGCACTGATTGATCACAACTGGAGTCGGGCAGCACTAGGGGCCTGATTCAGACCCACTCGCGAGCGGCTGTCCGCTCGCAAGTGGGTCGATGGTGTGCACTGCGCATGCGCACGACGGAGGGAGCTCCATCGTACACATGCGCGAGACGCGACGAGCGAAGGACTTTCCTTCGCTCGTTGTGTCTGATCAAAGGGGGCGTGCTGTCGATGTTGATTGACAGCACGCCCCCTTTGGTGGGCGTGCTGGGGGCGTGCCTCCCAGACGGGGTGTTCCCAAGGGAACGCCTACCGTCAGAAGCCGGCCCCACTGACATCACTAGTGATGTCAGTGGGAGTGATTTTGGCTCTGATAGAGCCAAAATCACTCCGGGCCTTGCGGTTGAGAAACTCAACCGCAGGCTTCGGCTCGCAGTGCCGATGGTCGCAATGGTCAAGACCATCGCGACCACCAACCTGCACGCTCATATATGCTGTGGGTGGTGACCAGGGCTGTTTCTAGGGCCGGGCGACCCGTGCAATCGCACGGGCGCACCTCCTCCGACCCCTTCTGTAGAAAGCCTGTGAACTGCCGGGCGCCTGCTGAGATTCAGTTACCAGCGGGCGCCCGGCAGGGCAGGGCAGAGCAGAGCAGCAGCCGGAGATGGAAGCTCCGGCTCCCGGCTCCCCCAGTGTGCACTATGGGAAAGACGTCATGACTCATGATGTCTTTCCCATAGTGCAGAGGAGCAGCCAAGCGGAGCGGACGCCGGAGCGGGGCTTATGGTAAGTATTAGAGTTTTTTTTTATGTGTGTGTGCACGCGGCTTTTACTAGCGACAATACTTGGAGGGGGGGGGCATGTCTGCTGGGGGAGGCACTACTACTCGGGGCACCCGGGCACTACTACTGGGGACATTACTCTGGGGGCACTTCTGCTGGGGGAAACACTACCACTGGGGGCACCTGGGCACTACTACTGGGGACATTACTCTGGGGGCACTTCTGCTGGGGGAAACACTACCACTGGGGGCACCTGGGCACTACTACTGGGGACATCACTGTTGGGGACATTACTAATGTGGACATGACTACAGGGGGCACAAGACTATAGGGGGCACTACTAATGGGGTCATGGCATAGGGGGCACCACTCCGGGGGGCACTACTACTGGGTGCACTGCACTACCACTGTGGGCACTGCATAAGGGGCATAAATACAGGGGGCACGTGTGGTTTTAAAACATAGTTTGTGGTTCTGGCTTTTCCAAAATATTTTATGTGGAAGTGGTTTGTTGCAGTGTAATCCCTAAGTGGCCTTTTCAGTGTATTTTATGTGGACCTGGCTTATTACAGTGTATTTTATGTGGATCTGGCTTGTATCTTCAATGTGCTGGGCTCGACCCCCAACCTTACTAAAAACGGGTGTGATACAAGGTCATACTTCTGCAAATGTCACACCAAAGGCATGCACACACAAGTGCGGCGTGGGTTTGTGACAGCTAGGCCACACCCCAATTTTTGAGCGCACGCCTTCGGCGCGCGCATGACGTCTGTCTTTCTTTTAACTACATATATTTTTCAGTGCTTTGCCTCTGACAGGTTAGCCACCCCTGGGCTCAGTAGTCACAGCAGCTGACATTCTGTGGTCTTTCAAGACAACGCTCCCTTACTGTGGTACCACACCCCCCATGATTAGGCCACGCCCACAATATTACTGCTTCTTGAGGGAAGGGGGGGGCGCATTTTGACTGCTCGCACTGGGAGCCTCAGACCCTAGAAACTGCCCTGGTGGTGACCCACAGCTATACGAGCGTCCAGGAGGACGCTCCATAATTATGGAGGTGGGCCCTGATTCAGAGTGAGCGCTCTGGTCAGAGCATCAGGCTCTGAATCAGGGCCTAGGTTGCAACTTGCGTTGCTGGCTGGATATTGTGCAGTTAAGCCTGCCTAACACGCACACACACAGACAGTAAAAGATAAAAAGAAGACAAATTTACGTTTATTTTTTTTTCAGCTCCAGAACTTGGGCCCAGAACACCGATTTGATCACAACTGGAGTCGGGCAGCACTAGGTTGCAACTTGCATTGCTGGCTGGATCTTGTGTGGTTAAGCCTTACATGCACACACACAGACAGTAAAAGATAAAAAAAAAGACAATTTATTTTAATTTTTTTACAGCTCTAGAACTTGGGCCCAGAGCACCGATTGATCACGACTGGAGTCGGGCAGCACTAGGTTGCGTTGCCGACTTGCTAGATCTTGTGTGGCTAAGCCTAACATGCACAGACACACAGACAAGTACATACTTACCTACATTGCTGGGCAGCTTTCCGGGAGCAGCAGGAGGGGACCTGCTGCTCTCCTCTTCGGGGGGCGGGGCCAGACGATAGACAGCATTAGGCCCCGCCCCCTTTACAGTAAACCCCCGTGATTTCAGGTAAAATCTCCCCATCCTGCCCACTTCACTAGGAAGTGGGCGGGATGCGGGAGATATGCCTAATCTTCCGGGATCGCGGGGGGTTACCTGAAAAATCGGGAGCCTCCCGCGATTCCCGGGAGAGTAGGCATGTATGTAAGTATTAGAAAAAAAAGACAATTCTTTTTTATTTTTTTCAGCTCCAGAACTTGGGCCCAGAGCACAGATTGATCACAACTGGAGTCGGGCAGCACTAGGTTGCAACTTGCGTTGCTGGCAATATCTTGTGCGGTTAAGTCTAACATGTACACACACAGAAAAATATTACACAAAAAGACACTTTTATTGTTTTTTTTTTGACAATATATTTTTTTCTTGGGCCCAGATGGACGCAGCAGAGCCCAGATGTATTCTGCACCAGCCCAGATGGACACAGCAGACAGCACAGCACCAGCCCAGAATGGATCAGCAGAACCAGCCCAGGACACAGCAGACAGCACCAGCCCAGAATGGATCAGCAGTGCACCAGCCCAGGACACAGCAGACAGCAGACAGCACAACACCAACAACTCTTCCAGCCCTACACTACCCACCCTCACTGTTCAGTCTCCATAGCCGGAGTGAAATGGTGTCTGCCGCGTGGTCCCTATATACTACATTGATCATAGAGACGTAAGTTCGCGAGCCGCGTGATTTCCAGCTGTATGGTTTTGCCTCGGTTTTGAGATCCGAGTCAGGCGGGAAACCCTGAGCCTGCTTGGATCCGACTCGGATCTGTTAAATTCTCTGAGATCCGAACCCGCTCATCTCTACAAAAAAGCATAAAAACAGCTAAAATGACAGAATTTGTGGGTTGTTTTGTTCCTACTCTATTATTAACCTCAATAACATTCATTTCCAGTCTATTCTGAACACTGAACACCTCACAATATTGTTTTTAGGCCAAAAGGTTGCACCGAGGTAGCTGGATGACTATACTAAGCGACACAAGTGGGCGGCACAAACATGTGTCCCATCTAGGAGTGGCACTGCAATGGGAGACAGGATGTCAGTTTGAAAAACTAGGCCCCAAACAGTACATAATGCAAAGAAAAAAAAGAGGTGCAAGATGGAATTGTCATTGGGCCCTTCAACCCACCCTTATGTTGTATAAACAGGACAAGCACACTTTAACAAACCAATCATTTCAGCGCCAGAGTCTGCCACCTGACTGTGTCTGAAATGATTGGTTTGTTTGGGCCCCCACAAAACAACCTGGCAATTAATCTGTCCCTGCACAAACTGGCTCTTCGAAGGCAAGATGTCATCCTCATCCTCCTCATCCACCGATTCCTCACCCTCTTCAGTGTTGTGTACATCCTCACAGAGTATTAATTCATCCCCGCTGGTAACCACCACCACAGGTCCCTTTGTACTTTCTGTAGGCTTGTCTCCCTGGAAGAATTGATCATTCATTTTTATGAACATCATCTTCTCCACATTTTGTGGAAGCAACCTCCTACGCCTTTCCCTGACAAGATTCCCGACTGCACTAAACACTCTTTCGGAGTACACACTGGAGAGGGGGCAACTTAGGTAAAATAGAGCCAGTTTGTACAGGGGCCTACTTGGATGCTGTCACCGATATAATCCTCCACCATTCTGTCAATGGTGACAGTATCATATGCAGTGACAGTAGACATGTCAGAAATTGTTGGCAGGTCCTTCAGTCCGGACCAGATGTCCAAACTTGGTCCTGCCTGCCCTGCATCACCACCAGCTTGTTGCTTAGGATATCTAAGTTGTTTCCTGGCAGCCCCAGTTGCGGGAGAAAATGAAGAAGGAGCTGTTGATGTGTCATGTTCCACTTCAGCTGACAGTGTTTTCACCAGCAGGTCTTTGCACCTCTGCAGGCTTGTGTCTGCCGGAAAGAGAGACACCACATAGGCTTTAAACCTAGGATCGAGCATGGTTGCCAAAATGTAGTGGTCTGATTGCAACAGATTGACCACCCTCGAATCCTGGAAAAGTGAATGAAGGGCTTCATCCATAAGTCCCACATATCGAGCAGAATCGCTCCATCTTAGCTCCTCCTTCACTTTCTCCAGCTGCTTCTGCAAATGCCTGATGAGGGACTGACTTCACGTGTGGCAAGTTCGAAGGGCTGGAGAACCTTGCACAACACAGAAATCATTCTCCACTGCGCTTGAGTCGTATGCATACCCCCTCCTTTGCCTATGTCATAGGTGCATGTATAGGCTTGAATGGCCTTTTGCTGCTCCTCCATCCTCTGAAGTATATAGAGGGTTGAGTTCCACCACGTCACAACCTCTTGCTTTAAGTGATGGCAGGGCAGGTTCAAGAGTGTTTGCTGGCACTCCAGTCTTCGGCACACAGTCGCTGAATGGCGAAAGTGGCCAGAAATTTTTCGGGCCACCCAAAGCGTCTCCTGCACACCCCTGTCATTTTTCTGAAAATTCTGCACCACCAAATTTATTGTGTGAGCAAAACATGGGATGTGCTGGAATTTGCCCAGATGTAATGCCCGCACAATATTGGTGGCATTGTCAGATATCATAAATCCCCAGGAGAGTGTAAGTGGGGAAAGCCATTGGGTGATGATTTCCCTCAGTTTCTCTAAGAGGTTGTCGGCGGTGTGCCTCTTACTGAAACCAATGATACATAGCGTAGCCTGCCTTGGAATGAGCTGGCATTTCTGAGATGCTGCTACTGGTGGATGCTGCCGTTGTTGCTGCGTAAGGCGATACATCTACCCAGTGGGCTGTCACAGTCATATAGTCCTTAGTCTGCCCTGTTCCACTTGACCATATTTCCGTGGTTAAGTGGACATTGGGTACAACCGCATTTTTTAGGCCACTGAGGACACCTTTTCTGACGTCTCTGTACATTCTTGGTATCGCCTGCCTAGTGAAGTGGAATCTAGATGGGATTTGGAACCGGGGACACACTACCTCCATCAATTGTCTAAATCCCACTGCACTAATGGCAGATACTGGATGCATGTCTAACGCCAACATAGCTGTCAAGGCTTCAGTTATACGCTTTACTTCAGGATGACTGATGTCGTACTTCATCCTCCTCATTAAGGACTGTTGGAGGGTCAGTTGCTTAGTAAAAGAAGTAGTGGTGTTCCTACTTCCTCTCTGAGACGATGAACGACTCCCAGCTGCAGCAGCGGCAGCAGTAGGCGTAGCAATGAAGGATCCTCCGGAGGAATCCCGGATAGGAGAGTCAGTCATGACAGTGACATGGCCTGCAGGACTACTTCTGATCCTTGGACTGCTTCCGGTCTTAGCCACAGTTTCTGAACTTGGCACTAACTTTTTATGAATGCGCTGCAGGTGATGTATAAGGGAGGATGTTCCTAGGTGGTTAACGTCCTTACCCCTACTTATTAGAGCTTCACATATGCAACATATGGCAAGACAGTTGTTGTCTGGATTTGGATAGAAATATTTCCAGACCAAAGAGGTGGAATGTTTGGTCTTCTTCCCAGGCATTACCGTGATGGGCTTTTTTATCCCACATACAACTACTCTTTCCCTTGGTGCCTGATTTACACAAACCACATCACCATCAGAATCCTCCTCGTCAACTTCCTCCCCAGCGCCAGCTACACCAATAACCTCATCCTATTGTACTTCAACAGTGACATCTTCAATTTGAAAATCAGCAACTGAACTGTGGGTGCTACTTACAGCACTTGCAGAGGGCGTGCAAATGGTGGAAGGAGCCACCTCTTCCAGTCCAGTGTTGGGAAGGTCAGGCATAACAACCGCCGCCACACTTGGACTCTCTTTGGGGATTTGTGATATCTTCTGCACAGTTCTTTGCTGTGCTTTTGCCAGCTTAAATCTTTTAAGCTTTCTATCTGGAGGAGGGCTTCCATCGTCATGTGAAGCTGAATCACTAGTCATGAACATAGGCAAGGACCTTAGCCGTTCCTTGCCACTCAGTGTCATAAATGGCATATTGGCAAGTTTATGTTTCTCCTCAGACAATTAAAATTTATTTTTAAGGTCATTTTCCTGAACTTTGCCATTTGGGATTTTATATACCCTCCATGATATTGGACATCGGCCTTGGCAGACGACGTTGATGGCATTTCATTGTCTATGTCATGACTTGTGGCGGTAGCTTTAGCACTAGGAGGAAGTGGTTCTTGATCTTTCCATATTTTTTTTTTATCGGACAAATTTTTGTCCTCCATTTATGTGATTTGATATTCGTGTGGCTAAGGCGTACACAAACACAGAAAAAATGGGGGGGGGTTATTTTTTATTCAGGCACTTTGGGGGTTACACCACCCTTCAACAGACGAGCCAACCGGCCCTTGACTTATGACACAGGCGCCAGCTTGGCGCTGCTACTTTGTGGATGCAGGTGCGGCTACAGCACACACAAACAGAAATTTTATTTTTTTTGCACTTGGGGGGAGAACCCCTGATGGACGGAGCATCCCCTGGACAACACTACAGCACCCCTTTAGGACTACAGCCTTTATGGGACACTGTACAACACAGCCCAGCCAGCCCCTATGGACTTTGGAGTGGACACAGCCCCTATGGACAACAGCAGCACAACTCCCACCCTCCCTCTTCACTGTCCACAGCCGGAGTGAAAAATGGCGCCGACGCGGGGACCTTTTATAGAATCCAAAAATCTGCGAGAATCCGACAGCGGGATGATGACGCTTTGCCTCGATTTCAGATCCAAGTCAGGCAGGAAAACTCAAGCCTGACTCGGATCCGGCTCAGATCGGGTGGGCTCAGGGGGGCTCATCACTACTCAAAATATATGATTTTTTTTGCTTTCATTCTTCATGTGGTTAAGGGCCAAGGCAAGGAGGTTTGGCAAAGAGTCCAGGGAGTCCGCAGCAAGGCTTCTTAAGTGGCACAATTTTTTTTTTTTAAATCATATAAATTGTTTTTAAACACTATTGTTGGCCAATATATGGACATAGATGATAGGAGCATCGCAAGTTTACATTTCCACAGTGGCTGCTCCTGTCTGCAGGCACCAAGTGGGGGTGTTGCCACACTGCCCGATTAGCAGTGGTCAGCAGCCCGGCAGACACTGAGGATACAAGGATTCAAAGGGGCTGGGAGGTACCTCTCTGTTTAGCGGGCTGGTGGAAGATTATCAAATGTTTTGGGGGAGCGAGCTGCCCCCATTCCAGCGCATATGATCCCATGTATGTCTGGTTGTGGCAGTTCCAGGTCTATAGGTCTTTACATACAGGGCCGGATAAAGGCTTGTGGGGGCTCCAGGGCAACTAAATTGTGAGGGCCCTTTCAAACCACACAGAGCCTACAAGGCCACCCCCACCCCTTCCCCCTAGCCACACGAAGCCTACATAGCCACACACACCCCTTGGTCACACAGAGCCTACAACCCTCCCTTCCCCCCAGCCACCCAGAGACTACCGCTCCCCTACCCCCAAGCCACACAGAGCCTATTGCTCCGCCACTGATGACTCCCCTGAGTGACGTTGTGACCTCCCAACAGATCTGCTCCCTAGTCCCATTCTCAGCGTTACGGATGTAATGTGTCACATGATTTTGATGAGGGGACTCGGGAGCCGCTCTGAACTGTATGCAGCAGCACTGACTGTGCTGCTGCATACAGTAACACAGAGCCGTGGCAGTGATCCTCCATCCAGGAACAGGTACCACTGGACACCTGTTGTCGGCAAGGTCACACTGACCCTGTGTGGGGGCCCCTCCATGTGTGGGGGCCCAAGGACGACCGCCCCTGTCACTCCCCTTAATCCGGCCCACATGCTGTCAACATTTGATCAGTGTGGTAGGGTGGCTGAATTTGCCCTACTGGGGAATTTTTCATGTCCACTCCATATACTGTATAGTACATTTGCTGTAGATAATGCAGTAGCAGCAGCTGTTGTCATTTATATCACCCTCTGCATGATGTCCATCATCCCCGCCATCTTTAATTCAGATGTTCCCATATATGTTTCCTGTAAAGTAAGCTTTGATTTGGAGGGACGCTGCTCTCCATCTATTGTTACTTTTTTAAAGTCTATCTCATTGTTGTATACCAGCTATTTTGGAGGTAATACACCACTTTCTGAGAGAGGAGCCTTTTCAGCTGGTGCCCTACAATGCATAAAGGAGTTTCTTTTGCTATCCATTAACTGTATATCAGTAATTTTTGACTCAAATTACTGTATTACAAATTTTTATAAATTCTAGATGCATTGATCCAGAAGGTATAAACACATAATTATACATGAAAACCAATGTAAACAAAGTTGATTAAAGCTAATTTGTTTTAAATTCTAAGTAAATTTATTTATTTATTTTTGATTTGTAATTATTTTGACATATAAAGCCTGATATCGTGACACAAATTTGTCCCGGCACACTGGTTGGGAGTAACTCCCAGAGTTATTAAGCGCAGCTAAGAACGCCATTAACAAATGTGAGAATTATAAATAGGATATATTGTACATAAGGTAGGTGCACAAAGAGATATGCTGTTACCAACACCAAGCTAACATCAGAATTATTCTGTGACTTCCCTGTTGAAAGCACTACAAATACCACATTAATTTTCAGATATTTACCATGAACCTAAAATATAGTGTTTAATGTTCATTTGAGATTCCTTTGCAGGCAGCTATGTTAAAAAGTAATGCATTACTTTCACACTCCGCCAGACAGCTAAAGTTTTTCCCACTTCCTTTTGGACAAGGTGTCCTATTGGCACTAACACAGGTAAGATATCTGAGTTACTGCGACATCACTGGCCACGTTCATGAATATGGATTTATCCACACGACCAAATTGTGAGTCACTCACATCCCTCCTAACATGACATCCTGCTGCAGATGAGTGAAAGAGTGCAAATTAGTTAAGTAGAAGCACTCCAGTTATTTCAGGCATGCCACTTAGCTTATTAATACATTGCCACTGAGTGATATTATACTTTCTTGTGAAAACTTGAAACTTAGGGCCCAATTCAGACCCGCTCTCTAGATGCATTCGCACACAGCCGTCAACTGCCAATGTATTGAAAACCCGCAATCACACTACAAGACATCAGCACGCCCACTATGTCATGACGTGCGATCGTGGTGTGTTTTTAGACGCCCACCAGCCTGTCTTAAGACATCCACTTTCCCTTAGTAATACACGTCATCTCCAGGAAGTGTATTCAACAATCGGTAACATCGACTAACATTGGACCCATATGCAGCACTCGTGGCTGACCATACCCTGCCACAAGCACTGCGAGTACTTCAGTGTGTAATTCAGCCATGTGACGTGTATTATGACGCTGCGTCTTAATTATGCAAGCCTCTGAAACACGCCTGCGTTCGCACCACCACACCCCCATTTCCATCGACCAACCCTTGTCATCACCCACAAGCGGCTTGTCCTGTCACTCATTCTAGCGAGGTGTCTATGTACAAGGGGTGATCGCCTTGTGATCGCATGGACTGGTTCGCGCACGTGCACTGCGTCTTATATGCATGTGGTTTGCTAACATCGGTAAGCTACGTGCGAACACAGCCTAGCGAGTGGGTCTGAAATTAATCGGGCCCGTATCACCAAGTACACTAACTAGAGATGTGCGCTGACCTCCATGTTTTGGTTTTGGTTTTGGATCTGGATTTATTTTCGGGTTTTGGTTTTGCAAAACCACCCTCATGTGTTTTGGTTTTGGATCTATACATTTGTAAAAAATATATATATATTAAAACAGCTAAACTTATATAATCTGGGCCTGTTTTTGGGGGTCATTCAGACCCGCTCGCGAGGGAAGTTCGCTCGCAAGCGGGTCGATGTTTGGCGAATGCGCATGCGCACGACGGAGGGAGCGACCATCAACATGGACGCTCGCTATAGCTGTGGGTGGTAACCCACAGCTATACGAGCGTCCATGAGGCCGCTCCAAAAACAGGTAGGAGGGCCCTGATTCAGAGTGAGCGCTCTGGTCAGAGCGTTCAGCTCTGAATCAGGCCCTTTGTTCCTACAGTAATATTAACCTCAATAACATTAATTTTCAGTCATTCAAAGTTAATTTTGACCACCAAACAGTTCACAATATTGATCACCAATATTGCCCAAAGGCTTCTTGGCTAAACTAAGCAACAGAGCAGTGGCACAAACACACGGCAGTTTAAAAGACTATGGGCCTGATTTACTAACATACTCAACTGCGAATGCAATAGCGATTACGTACGCAGTTCAACTGTGATAGTATGCTATTCCATTGCGATCGCAATGCCATACGCAGCACTACATATGGACGCCCACCTTACCTTACACATCTGTAATGTGTAGCAAGGCTTCGAAACCATCGGTACAATCGAGTACCATCGCAGCCTCACACATAAGCCCTGACCTTACTCAGAAATTGTTAACTTCCACGCACACTATCAGGCCTCAGGCTGCGTAGGCCATCGCAATGGATAATTTATGCATGCCCCTGGAACGGCGTTCAAACGCACTGGCACGGCAGCGTTCACCCGACCATCCCATTACCACCCACAAACAGCACTTACTGTCAATCACTCTGCGATGGGTCTGCAAAGTCATTGCGATCGCAGTCCCGATCGTAATGGCTGGTTCGCGCACTTCGATGCATACACATGCACAGTATGCAACAATTGACCGATTGCTTGCGTAATCACAGTTTCATATAGTAGTGAATCAGGCCCCATAGGACATCTATGAAATATTGGCACAAAGCAGTGGCAGGCAGGAAGGCAGTTTAATAAATGATACGACCCCATAAAAACAAAGAATGTTTTCATTAATCAAGAACTAGATCAGAGGCCTAAAGGCAGTTCAGGGAAATAGAACTGCCTATGTATGTAATGGAAGGAAGGATTGATTAGTTAGTTAATTAATTGTTTGATTGGCAAAGAAAATTGATGAGGGAGGGGGGGTAGTATGGCCAGCAGGTCAGCCTCCTAATATGTATGTGTTTTCTAACCCTTGTCGGAAACCCTTGGCTATTAACATTGTATTATTATTATTATTTTATTTTTAAAAAGGTGCAGTAATGTATTAGAGCAATAACCAATAAAAATGTTTGTCTATGCAAAAAAGACCACCCCAATGCCCCCCAAAATTACAGCCCATTATGAAAAGAAAAGTGGTGCAATATGGAATTGTCCCACCCACCCTTATGTTGGATATTAAAATGGATATGCACAGTTTAACAAACCAAGCACTTCAGCAACAAGAACTGACACTTTTGTGGCTGAAGTCCTTGGTGTGTTTGAGCTCCCACAAAACATAATTTAGAAACACCACCTCCAATCATTAATGAGGAGCGTGTTCGGGCTTAAGAGATTGCATATGCTGGTCCAAACTGATACTAGACTGTTTTGTTATTATTTTACAAATTATTATAATTTTGATAAATAAATTGCATGAGCTCGCTGCAAATTACATAACAGGGAGGTGGTGCCTAGATGGTTAATGCCCCTACTTCTACTAACTTTGGCCTAACAAAGGGCACAGATGCCTTCACAAATGTTGTCAGTATTTGGGTAAAAAATTATTCCACACCTAAGAGGTGGCTTTTCTGGTCTTATGCCCAGGCATGACAATGGCTTTCATTTTATCACGAGCAAGAGTTGCTGCCACTGGTGGCTGACTTACACAAACAACATCGTCATCATCAACATCTCATTATCATTAGATAGTACACAAATATCCCCCTCATCCTCCGGTTTCACTTCCTCCACACTAGCGTCATTAATTTCTATTATTTCACAGGGTACATAAATGGTGGAAGAAGGCTTCTCTGCTAGTACAGTATAAGAAATGCTCACACATTACACTTGCAGACACTTTTAGACTCTCCTCAAAGATTTTTTACATTTTTGAACATAGGGCCTGATTCAGACCTGGTCGCTATCTACGTACGCTTGCTAGATGCGTATGCAAATTTTTCAAAGTGACGCCACAGGAAGCGATCGCTCGCCAAGGCATAAGCATGCCCAACATGTCTTAGCGAGCGGTCATTTTGTGTGAGCGTACGCCCAATCACAAAAGCAGAGCTGCCCACCAGCACAAGTCATCTTCTGGAATTGTATTAAAACATTGGTACATCGAGCACCATTGTATGCTAATGCAGTGCTTGCGGGAGCTTTACCCTACCGCAAGCATTGCGAGGAAATCAGGGTAAAAAACATGTCAAGTGACATGTACTATGATGCTGCCTGTTAATTATTCACGCCTCTGAAAATGGCGTTGAATCACTCAGGCACGCCTGCGTTCACATCTCCAACCCCCCGTTATTAGTGTCCTGCCCCTGTTACCACCCACAAATGGCCTCTCCTGTCACTCATTACCCTGGGCTGCCTTTGCTGGGAAAGCGAGAGGGTTGTGAACTTAGTGTGTAGTTCGCACATGCGTAGAACGAAGCATGCACATACGCAGTACATTGGGCCGCTTGCGAGCACACAGTGCGAGCGAGCGGCTCTGAATCAGGCCCATAGTTTGTTCTTCTGCCTTAATGCTTTTTTCAGCACTGATTATCCTGTTTTAATTTTTTTGTCCCCTCTTCTAGATTCTGAGTGAGGTCTTGCATCGCCATGTGAGGTAGAAGAAGATATAAGGACAAAGGTGTGAGTCCGCACTAGTAATAAAATTTAAGTGACTCTAAAAAAATCACTATGGTATAATTAAATTACCAACATGCTTGTTCATCACACTAAGAAATTCTGGATGAACTTAGGTTGGTGGTGCCACCCCAAGATTTGTGCTGAACACATTTAAAAAATACCTTTCATGCAAAAATCAAGAAAAGAAAAGACAAATATGCCTTTGTGGCGGCACTTTTATAAATAGACTAGAAAAATTATGTTGAAATAATGAGTTTAAGATAAAACTTATCGTTTAATAAACTACTCCTTAAAAAAGAATTCTCACCAAGGGTGATAATATACCACAAATGTAGGGACAATTGACAAATATATAATACACTTAAAACATATAAACAATTGACAAATATCACAAGATATTCCAAACATAGAGTATCAAGATATATTCGATCTGGAATTACATACATAACTGTATGTTTTTAAGGCGAAAATGTCTCCATATTAAACCCTGAGGAAGAAATAGATAATTAAATAGAAATTATGTATAAATAATCTATATCCAACAGGGATATAACACCACTCCAATTAAGCATAACATATAATAATATAGCCTATAATGTTTCAACAATGAGCAATATTGACAGTATTAGAATAAAATGACCTCTCTGTTGAAAACAAAATATCTCGTTCAGATTATGACACTGCAGTTGTCATACCATAGATCCCTAGCACCTAGCACCTAGGATTGAAGGTAAAAAGTCCCAGACTGAAAGATGTTAATTACTGAATAATCATGTTAGAACAAGGCCCTATTTGGGACAATACTCATCTGACATACATATACTTAAATGAACAATAAACATGTTTAAACTGAGACCATGTATAGGGAAAAATCTGATAGAGGCAAATAAATAAACATGAATATGAAAATGCTTGACCTTATTACAACAATTAATACTAGGTAGATGGTAAATCTCACTTCATCACAGATAATGATACCATTTGACAGAATATGTTGATCAACAATAAGGGTATAAAATGTCTCAGGATTGTGTATAGGGTCAGTGAAAAAAGTAAGGTCCTGTTACCGCACTGGCATTGCAGGAGAAGTCACCGGCATCCTCGGGTGACCAAGCCTCCCGGCGAAATACGCGTCCTACCAGCTGCCCGAGCAGCAGCATTCACACACCACTCCAGCAGCCTCTCCAACACGGACCTTTGGCTCCAAGGTACTCCCTTTACTCTCCCTCATAGCGCTCTCTCATCTGGGAGGATGCCGGTGACTTCTCCTGCAATGCCAGTGCGGTAACAGGAGCAAGGCACGGCTGAATACCCAGACAGCAGAAGCGCTGCTGTTGTTTCTTCCAGGGCCAGCGTCTTCCTCTCTCTCATCCCCTGTTTGATGCTTAGACAGGTAGGCAGGAAAGTAGAAGTGGACAGCCGCTTTTCCCATCTCCCTGGACCTTACTTTTTTCACTGACCCTATACACAATCCTGAGACATTTTATACCCTTATTGTTGATCAACATATTCTGTTAAATAGTATCATTCTCTGTGATTAAGTGAGATTTACCATCTACCTAGTATCAACTGTTGTAATAAAGTCAAGCATTTTCATATTCATGTTTATTTATTTGCCTCTATAAGATTTTTCCTTATACATGGTCTCAGCTTAAAAATGTTTATTGTTCATTTAAGTATATGTATGTCAGACGAGTATTGTCCCAAATAGGGCCTTGTTCTAACATGATTATTCAGTAATTAACATCTTTCAGTCTGGGACTTTTTACCTTCAATCCTCGGTGCTAGGTGCTAGGGATCTATGGTATGACAACTGCAGTGTCATAATCTGAACGAGATATTTTGTTTTCAACAGAGAGGTCATTTTATTCTAATACTGTCAATATTGCTCATTGTTGAAACATTAGAGGCTATATTATTATATGTTATGCTTAATTGGAGAGGTGTTATATCCCTGTTGGATATAGATTATTTATACATAATTTCTATTTAATTATCTATTTCTTCCTCAGGGTTTAATATGGAGACATTTTCGCCTTAAAAACATACAGTTATGTATGTAATTCCAGATCGAATATATCTTGATACTCTATGTTTGGAATATCTGATATTTGTCAATTGTTTATATATTTGAAGTGTATTATATATTTGTCAATTGTCCCTACATTTGTAGTATATTATCACCCTTGGTGAGAATTCTTTTTTAAGGAGTAGTTTATTAAACGTAAAATTTTATCTTAAATTTATTATTTCAACACCATTTTTCTAGTCTATTTATAAGAGTGCCCCCACAAAGGCATATTTGTCTTTTCTCTTCATGCTTTTTGCATGAAAGGTATTTTTTAAAGGTAGAAGATGCCTGAATGACAGCAGTTGCAGAACCACCACTCACAAATAAATGCCAAGGCCTAAGCCTTTCCTTGCCACTGCATGAGGTTTATGGCATGTTAGCAAATTTATGTTTTTCTATAATAAACTTTTCCTTCATTAGAGGTGTCGAAGCTGGATAATTGGCTGAGACAAGATCAGTTTAAAATCGAATTGCGGCGATGCAATCTTGCGACTGGCCGCAAGATGCCCTCTTGGAAATAAGATCGCAAGACGCCATTTTGCGAATGGCCGCCCAAGCACCATTTTAGATAAACTCACATTTAAGTACATATGGCGATATTACTAATAGCATCATGTGATTGCATCTTTCACCGTTTCTCATATACACCTTAATACGCACAATTGCGCTGTTAACTAGTCGCATATTAGCAATGCATAAGATCCTATATGAAAATACAGTTTAGTAGCTAAATGCGCACGTACCCGCACTAAGTTAACTAGCTTCTATATATCAAACCCCGCTTACTCACACATTACATATTCACATAAAAGGTTTCATAAGCTTTAAGGTATAAGATTTAAGTTTGTTCATTTAGTATAGATGCTATGAAATAAAGATTGTTTGGTAACTAAGGTTTTATACATGATAAGTAAGCCATGTTTGGTTTTGTACTGATGCGTACTCTTTCCACAGTATTATGGTGTTAACGGTGGGGAGATCACATCATGCATTCTCGACTTATGGACCGCAGAGACTTCAAGCAACAAAATGTATATGATATGAATAACTGTTAGGATGTGGCATGTGGCGGGAATCTAGGGACCCTCAGTTGTTGGAGGCTAGTTTGTGTCTATTTGAATCAGCCTGTTAAATGCTCTGTAACAGATGGATCCCCCTTGGGAACCAATAGCATCAGCAACAAATGTCTCTATTGTTTTGTCTATTCCTGGGGGGTATAAATATGTGTGCTCCAACACTGGGTCTTTAGTCTTCATGCTGAATGCTGATAGACAAGGGGTTTCTTTGCTGATGCCTAACATCTGGTCCGGAAGTGCTGCGTATGTATACTGTACTTGGGTCTGTATAATTCCTTTGCGCCGAATTGTGTCTGGATCAATAGCGTGTAACTGACTGTACTTTTACCTGAATAATACTTGTGCTTTGGAACCACAGATTCCAGGTCTTAAGTCTTTATTTACTGTATGACTGCGTACGCAAATTAGCGTCATCCTTAGAGGTTTATAGGTAGGATATTAGAAGGTATAGGCAGGGGTATATAAAGGTTCTGATCCAGTATCGTTAGTTGGGGGCTCGTAGTGAAGTCACTTACCTGCTCACACGGTACATACGGCTATCGATATTTCAGCAAAGGGTGGAGTGGCCACATGCAGGGTTTATCTGCAACCGCTTTGTGCTGAAAGATCGCTATCCATTTCCGTGTGAATCAAGGAAGCTGACTAGAATCCAGACACAAGAGAGGAAAAAGTTTGTTTTCCTCTGTTGATAGAACCTAACGTTTAAAGGGGTGCAAAGTCGCACTTTTGTGTATGCAGCTAAAAAGTTGTTATACGGTTGTGTGGTAGTCGCATTATTGTGTATACGACTGGTCGCACAATAGCATATACATACTTCCGGTTGTGCTGCCACATGTTTAAATAAAGCCGTTGAGGTTTACATTTTTTTCAATTGTTATCAATATCTGGGTTAACGTGTATTTTTCTGCGCAGGAAAAAGTGTGTAACAGTGAGCGTTTGTTGGTAGGGGTAACTTGTTCCCTACAGTTAGAGGTACCATATGACCTTTAAGGGCTAAGTGCTAGTCGCTCGGTAAGCAGCTTTACTGTTCTATACACAGTAGCAGGTGTAGAGAGGTGCATGGAAGTAGCCGACATACAAACTTCCATAGGTGTGGAAGTTGCCTTACAAATCTTATCCGGGTGTGGAAGTTGCCTTTTTAAAATCTTCTCCAGGTTTGTGGGCGCCGCCGACTTAAATCGTCCACAGGTAAGTGACAGTATCTTGATTGTCTTTCACCAGTTTAAATCTTTATTGAAAAGCGTAGGATTTTGTCTCAGAATGGGAGCCGCGCAAACAGTAGAGATGTTAGAAAATGATGAGCTGCTAATGGAGGTGCCGATCAGATCGGCTCATCGTATTATGCATACTAAGTACTGTACTTATGCGATAAGGTATTGTGATGTATGGTTTAAAATGACGATGAAGAGTGTTAGACCATTTCCCAGACTTGGTAGTTTTGATAAAAATGTATTAGATAATGTCCGGGATCACATCAGTCTGATGCGCTCCCAAGAGAAAAAGGTAAAATATTATGAATGTTTAAAACTGTAGCAGCATGAAGGGGATGCGTGGCTTAAAAATGTACAAGCGACGCAAACTAGCGTCGCGAGCACATTGCCAGAGAATACATCCGCGACGCTAAATTGCAATACGGGCGAGCCGCAAAATGGCGCGCACGTGTGACAAGGTAGCGTTGTGGAGAGACCTAATGTGGATGGAGGTGCAAGTACAGTTACCAAAAATACTCATAAAAATGTAACAAGCAATTTGTACCCTCACTTAAGCAACCATAAAGACAATGTTTATGATGTGGATGATGAGCCTATTGTAATGTCTGCCATTTACCATGCTGTGCAAATGATAGATGCTGCATCACCACAATCCCAAGTGGTGCCGCCATCTCCATCGGTAACAGCAAGGGAAGTGTTAACACCCTCTGCACCCATAGAGGAAGTTGTTCATACCATACGCAGCAGCAGCTGAAAATAAACCCCCAGCCAGGTAACCAGGTCAAAGGTAGCAGCGCTACCGGTCTGCATCCCATTCGGACAATAACGGTTCCAAATGGAAATGCAGATGCGAACGGTGTAGTGCCCACGAGGGAAGTAGTAATGCATTGTCCTTGGACAAGAGCAGAACTAAATTCCATCATAAATGATTTCCCCAATCCCAAAAAGGAACTAGCCAAATGTCAAAGATTTTTGAGAAATTTGGGTAGTTCACATGAGCCCACTAATAAAGATTGGCGTGTGGTATTAAGGGCCTGTCTGCCACGCAATACCGACGTGACAAAATTTATCACAGATTGTGTATTGGATGGTGACGTTCCCTTAACAGACCAAGTAAACCAAGGTAACATTTCCCGCATTGTAACTCAATTGGGTATATATTTTCCAGTAGTAGTTAACTGGAACAAAATTTTCACCATTAAGCAAAAGGAGAGTGAATCTGCAGAAGATTATTGTGACCGGGCACTGCAGGCTATCACCCAGTACACTGGGATAGAAGATATTAAAGATAGCACACACCACAGGGGAATGATAGTCACGGTACTCGTGGACGGTCTGAAAGAGAGTTTAAAAACCCGGGTTCAGACCTCACAGCCTGGCTGGCGGGGACTCACAATAGATACCCTCATAGAAACCACCATCGAACATGATAAAAACATCTCAAAGAAGAGAGAAGCCCAGAGCAAAAAACTAATGGCTGTCAGTATCCAAGCTCTGGAGGGAATGACAGTAACATCACAGCCAACAGACACACTTGCACCTGCACACACACTTACATCTGAACAAGTATATGCCCTCACTAACCCTACGCAACAACAATCACAGCTATATCCCACTAACCCGCTACAACCACAGGTCCCATACTACTCACAAACTTCATATCCCCCACAATACCCTTACCTTCCCTATCCTTACCCATACCCACCACCTTTACCCTCTGCTCAAACCTCACAACAACACGTCTTCACCCGATCCACGAACATGTTTTAACTGTAAACAAACAGGACACTTAAGTAGAAACTGTACAGTAAAAAGAGTAGGAGCCACAAGTCAGGGAAGACCTGGATATCCCCATAAGGGATATGCACAGAGACAAGCATATGTCCAGCAGGCACCAGCTCCAATTGTGGCCGTAAATGCTTTATTGGATAATGGTAGCCAACGCTAGGGGTCAGGTCATACCTGTAGTCTACAGATAGTCAGGTTAACGGGAAGTACTAGGGAAGAACCGGTCATGATGGTTGATGTAGCTGGTACTGAATATCCTTTTCTTGTAGACACAGGGGCGACCAGGTCAGTGATAAAATCTCCCGTTAATTTACAGGTGACCAACGAGACAGTACCAACAATGGGTGTAACAGGTAAAGTGGAGCATTATCCTTTAACAAAGTCCACAGAGGTTACTATTGGGCCGTTGCATACCAGGCATTCTTTCCTTCTGGCTGCTGCGGCTCCTACTAACCTGCTGGGTAGAGACTTGTTATGTAAGATGGGATGTGTTATATACTGCACCCCTGATGGTGTATTTTTAGAAATCCCAGAGAGAGTTGCACACGAGGTGCGGGATATATTGAACACTCCCCAAAGGATAATGTATCACTCTACAAGTTTAAATGAAAACCCATCCCAGGTAGATGAAATGTTGTCCCAAATTCCAGATTCCCTTTGGACTAAGGATGGACAGGACACTGGATTAATGGCAAATGTAAGCCCTGTAATGGTAAATTTAAAAAGCGGTGGCAGTAATTAAATGTAAAGCCCATACATGTGAGGATGATCCGGTGTCACTGGGCAACAACAGAGCCGATGAAGCTGCAAAATGGGCAGCAGGTTTAACAATGTCTTTCCAAACAATTGATATGCTGAAATTAACTGAAATGCAAACTTTGTGTTCAATTCAGGAAAGATCCATTTGGAAGTCCAAGGGATGTGGGCAAGAGTCCTCCGGGCTCTGGAGGGATGGACAAGGTAAGCCAGTAGCCCCCAAGGCATATTACCCCAGCCTGGCTGAGGCAGCACACGGTCTGACTCATCTGGGAAAGCAAGGTATGTGCAAGTTGGTGAGAGCATATTGGTGCGCACCAGGTTTTTCTTCACAAGCAGAAAAGATAGCAATGTCCTGTCTGACCTGCTTGAGGAAGAACATAGGGAAAGCGATCCCTACCGAACCGTCCCACATTCCACCGACTGATGGACCTTTCCAGGTGATACAAATTGATTTCATCCAATTACCACCCTGCAGGAACCTTAAGTATGTATTAGTGTGCACGGGGGTATTTTCTAACTGGGTTGAGGCCTACCCAGCGGCCACTAATACTGCTGCGTTTACTGCCAAGAAAATAGTTCAGAAATTTGTATGCAGGTACAGCATCCCTAAAATCATCGAGAGTGACAGGGGTACTCATTTCACAGGTGATGTTTTTCAAAATATGTGTAAGCTGATGGGTATTAATAGCCGACTTCATACCCCCTACCGACCGCAAGCCAGTGCCAAGGTAGAGAGGATGAACGGGACTATTAAAAATAAGTTAAGTAAAATCATGGCAGAGACTGGACTAGGATGGCCAGAAGCATTGCCTTTGGTCCTACATAGCACAAGGACCACTCCTAGACCCCCTCTAAATCTGTCCCCATTTGAAATACTGTTCGGTAGACAACCTCATTTGATTATAAGTCCACAGGAAGACCTGAAGGGTAACAACGAGGTAACTGTAAAGTATCTTATATCAATGAGTAAGCAGTTAAAGCAACAGCAGCAGAAACTGAAATTGTTGTCTAATGATATGCCTGAAACTAACTGTCATGATGTTGAACCAGGAGAATATGTTATGATCAGAAATTTCTTGCATTCAGGTTGTTTGACTGATCGGTGGGAAGGTCCGTACCAGGTGCTTCTGACAAGTACTACATCTTTGAAGGTGGCCGAGAGAGATACCTGGGTCCATTCCACTCACTGCAAACAGGGCAATCAACCGGTGGAGAAACAAGTCGGAGACAAGGCTGATAGGGTGGACCTGTCACTCGCGAGCTTGTTCCGGGAGGATTGAAAAGGTTGTAGTGAGATACCTGAACTAAAAGAAACTTGCAGGTCTTGTTGTGACAATGGACAGGCCTGCTGTGTTCATTTTCATATTCTCTTTTAGAATGTTCACCATCTTGGTCGGTTCGGGAATATCTAATTTCTGTGATGGGAGACCGATCAAGGAAATGGGAGCTGATGGCAGTGCTGATGGAGTGGAGTCAGGAGGAGTGCAATGCCAATCAGGGGAGTGTCTGACCAATCTTAGTACTGTTATTGTTAAGAGAGCTGTCATTCCGGATACTCGGGGATGGTTTATCGTCTGAAGATTCCTGTATTTGTGAGCTATGTGGGTCCCTAGTTGATGAGAACTGTATCCAACGGTGCCAACCTAAATATAACCCGTACTGGGGTGGGGTGGGTATCCTTTAGAGGATTATCATAGCATGGCAGGCAAAGTGTTATATCAAACTGATTGCTGGGTGTGTTCACATGTGCCACAGGGACAGCATAATGCAGGGTTGGTGTCACTTCCGCTGAATATCACGGAAATTTTAGAATTACAGAAAGGGAAAACATTGGATGGAAAGTTCCTCTCATCCAAACCACCTCATTTCAAACTCTATCAATTCCAAGTAGATAGATCACTTTTGTGTTTAAACATAACCAACCCCAATAAACCCGGGAGTTGGGAAGTGACGGGGAATAATCAGACGATGACCTTCTCACAAAGAGCTGATAATGAGTCCATAAAACATGATCTGTTATGCTCAATTAAATCTGGTGGGAAACATTTTAGGTATCGGTATATATTGAGTTCCACCAAAGAAATTATTGGTAAGGTGCCAAATGGTTATTGTGCTAAAATAATACAGCCAGAAACTTGCATGTACCAGATGGAAGACCCAGAAATAGGATTTTCAAGGGAAATGTGCTTAATGATAATGATGCATACCATTCCTTATGTTCTCCCTGATAATGTATATTTCATATGTGGACGAAAAGCGTATAAATGGCTCTCCTCGAGTTCCGAAGGTTTGTGTTACCTGGGAAGAGTAGTCCCAGAAGTTAGTACCCTCACACATGTTGAAATGCTTGGCATACATGAAAACACACAATATGAACACAGAGGCAAAAGAAATATGATACCTGGTGACGTGCATAAAGCCACTCAGTTAATCAGTGAGACAACTGGCTTTCAAGTTTTAGTCGCACTGGATCCCACCAGGATTGCTCGGGGTACATTAAATTTTAGGTATATTCAGGAACTTGATAAATTGATAGATAATATCACCGAGATGTACGATGACACATTTAGGTATACAGGGAGAGAATTGCAAGTGTACCAGAAAGAACTGGTGCAACACAGGCTAGTGTTGAATTATTTAACTGCTGTTACTGGAGGGTATTGCATAACGTTAGCCACCCAGTTTGGAGTAAAATGTTGCACCTATGTCACCAATGATACCAGCGACCCTAAGGAAGTGATAGACCGAAAGATGGATGAAATTCTGCAGCTAAAATGGGAGTTTCGTAAGAACCATAACACTTCAGTGGCTGAAGTAGGGGAAAAGATAGAAGGATGGGTTTCATGGCTGTACCCAGTAAAATGGTTCTCAGGTCTAGGGGAATGGGTCCAGGAAGTGATCGCTAGCATAGGCAAATTCTTGATCCTTATACTAATTGTCATCATAATAATTGGCATATGAGTCCGGTGTGTTCCTATTGTGTTGAAGTGTGGAAAAAGTAAAAATAGAGTAAAACGCAAGAACGAAACTATGATGGTGGTCAGTAATGACAATATGAATACCGAGGTAAATATAGAACTGCATTACAACCCTGAACTAGGAAATACCATCATTTGATGTATTATATTTAGACGTACATAGAATGTATTATTGAAATGTTATTTTTAGAACACCTCAGATAATGTAAAGTCTCAATTCCCCTCCAAGACTGCCTTTATAAGACTGGTGCATTCCCACACCTTTCACATGATCTTTCAAGATCCACGGTATGCGTATAATACTAGTTTTATGTCCCCACCCAGAGACACATTATTGATGGATTAAGAACCACCTTGTGCCATCCTATAATAACACTAAATAATATGTTAATGTAATCCTAAATTAAATTCAGAGAGTAGATTGTGATAGCATGTTGTTTGCTATCAAAGGGTGGACTGTCAAAGCTGGATAATTGGCTGAGACAAGATCAGTTTAAAATTGAATTGCGGCGATGCCATCTTGCAACTGGCCGCAAGACGCCATCTTGGAAATAAGATCGCAAGACGCCATTTTGCGAATGGCCGCCCAAGCACCATTTTAGATAAACTCACATTTAAGTACATATGGCGATATTACTAATAGCATCATCTGATTGCATCTTTCACCGTTTCTCATATACACCTCAATACGCACAATTGCACTGTTAACTAGTGGCATATTAGCGAATGCATAAGATCCTATATGAAAACACAGTTTAGTAGCTAAATGCGCACGCACCTGCACCAAGTTAACTAGCATCTTTATATCAAATCCCGCTTACTCACACATTACATATTCACATACAAGGTTTCATAAGCTTTAAGGTATAAGATTTAAGTTTGTTCATTTAGTATAGATGCTATGAAATAAAGATTGTTTGGTAACTAAGGTTTTATACATGATAAGTAAGCCATGTTTGGTTTTGTACTGATGCGTACTCTTTCCACAGTATTCTGGTGTTAACAGTGGGGAGATCGCATCATGCATTCTCGACTTATTGACCGCAGAGACTTCAAGCAACAAAATGTATATGATATGAATAACTGTTAGGATGTGGCATGTGGCGGGAATCTAGGGACCCTTAGTTGTTGGAGGCTGGGTTGTGTCTATTTGAATCAGCCTGTTAAATGCTCTGTAACAGATGGATCCCCCTTGGGAACCAATAGCATCAGCAACAAATGTCTTTATTGTTTTGTCTATTCCTGGGGGGTATAAATATGTGTGCTCCAACACTGGGTCTTTAGTCTTCGTGCTGAATGCTGATAGATGAGGGGTTTCTTGCTGATGCCTAACATCTGGTCCAGAAGCACTGCGTATGTATACTGTACTTGAGTCTGTATAATTCCTTTGCGCCGAATTGTGTCTAGATCAATAGCGTGCAACTGACTGTACTTTTACCTGAATAATACTTGTGCTTTGGAACCACAGATTCCAGGTCTTAAGTCTTTATTTACTGTATGACTGCGTACGCAAATTAGCGTCATCCTTAGAGGTTTATAGGTAGGATATTAGAAGGTATAGGCAGGGGTATATAGAAGTTCTGATCCAGTATCGTTAGTGGTGATATTTTATCAACAATGTAAAATATTGTTTTGACTTCAGATGCCCTGACTTAACCCTCTATGCCCAGTGTTCTTCCCAGAAAATTTTTCCAGCCGGGTGGCATCAAGAAGTAGCTGGGTGGGGGCCTTCACAATAATAAAATGTTTTAAAACCTGACCTTATAAGGATTTAAACTTGAAATAACATTTTATATATTAATTTTCCTCTTATTTTATTAGAGGCCCAGTCATTTGATTATAAAAAAGCTGCAAAGTCTGTAGGATTTGTTCCTTTTTATACAGCTGCCAGATACTGTCCTCACTTGCAGACTCCCAAAGTGCCAGGTGGTAGGCTGTTTCTTGCTGGGTGGAGAACATTGTATGCCCTTGAGCACCAGCTTTAGTAGATGACATTGAAGGACTAGTATTGTCATGACTTATGGCAGCAGCTGCAGCACTAGTACTTGTTTGCTGCTCCTACTGTTCTATCACTTGATCATCGTGATCTATATTGATGCACTGTGCAGATAATATTAATCAAGGTGGAGGACTTTGACCTACTAACCGTTAGTGTTCTTAAACACTGTATCATGGCCTGAAGTTTTTTAAACACACACAAAAAAATGGGGGGGGTATATTTTTTTACACACTACTGCAAATCACTAATTGTAATGGTGGGCACCAGCGTGAGGTAATAAAGGGTTAATGCTGCACTGCGGGCATTGACAAAAAAAACTGTGTGCAGTTGTGCACCAAGGGTTAATGGAACAAAATGCTGCAGTGCTCAATTAAGTAAGTTACTTACACAGGCTGTCACCAGTGTGACACTGACAATAAGTAGTAGTACGCTAGTGTAAGTAATATTAATTATAGATGTCCCTGCACTATAAAAATAAAAAACAATGTTTTGCTAACTGCCTACATCAAAAACTAGCTTGGCCAGAAAACACTAAGGGACATATTGGACTTCTCACTCCTCCTAAAAAATCTAACTCCTGCTGCGGTCTTGTGTGACATGGTGCCCAAATCGCTGCAGGAGGGTCTTACATCGGATCCATAACACGTGAGATCCGATGCTCGGAAGATGAAGTTTTGCCTAGTTTTGAAATCCGAGTCTGGCAGGAAAACTCAAGCCACGGCTTGGATTCACTTGGAAAACAGACGTTCTGTTCCGTTCGGTTTTCAGAAAGCCGAGGCCGCTCATCTCTAACAGTAATACTCTCAATTCTTCCAGAAGATCCACAGTGGCTGAAGTCATGGTTAGTAAATACATCTTTAAAAACCATTATTGTTAAAGTTAATACTTTACTCTACCCAGTCTATGTGTTTTGCTGACAACTGTACATAACTAATATAGCACTGTCTCAGAACCATCTAAGGAAAAAAGGTTTTATTATAGAAAAAGAGGACTACAGTCAAAGACTATAGAACAGGTTATTTTACTCTCCCCATGACAATAATGTTGTTACTCCATATTGTCATCCCCATTAAAATTATCATGCACATTAAAATTATCAATAAAAAGGAGTAAAAATTAAAATGAAATAAACATCAGCTACTACAGTTTGTAATTTTTTTCTGGTAACAAAGCAAAGAGAGAATAGAACAGTCTTAGGGGTAAATTTATTAACCGTCGAGTTTTCACTGGGTTTTGAAACCCCTGCCTTTTGCCAGGAAATTGAAGCACCAAACCACTTTATTTACTATTCAATTGCATTCAATTTGCATCTGTTTTACGGCTGTTTTGGGGGGTTTTATAATGTGACTTTGACCAAACCAACATAAAACTATCTGAAAACAGATTTTAAATCAGTGCATGGATGTGGCCAATCAGGAGAAGAATCACAATACACTAATAATGAAGGCAAATATTATATATTGAAAAAGTAGTCAAACATTTACATTAATAATTCTCTAATATGGGAAATACTATTTTTTTAATATATTAGTGGAGCAATATTATTTATTATTTATATTTAATGGGAAATATTAAGTAATTGTTAATTGGTGTTTAAATATGTATTTTAGTGGTGGGGACGCATTTATTATTTTATCTATATATAATATGTCTATGTCCTGACTACCTGACTCATCAACATCCAGCCCAAACCCCTGGACCTAGAAACAAGAAAATTTGGGAATATATGCCTTCCATGACATATGTAGGCACTCACTAAGAAGGGATTTTCAAAATTCGACTCCCAAGTGGATGAAAAGGGCTAAAATGTTTCCTCCCCCTATGCAATGTCCTGATTGACTAACTTATCATGGTTGCAGCACAGTTCAACTTTCAAATGCTAATTGTCACTCCAAGTGCTGCCAAAAATCACTGGCAGTTGGTGTGGCTCCTCTATTTGAATTGTGAGGGAAGGGAATGCTTTACTACAGAGGTGAGAGAGGAAAATGTGTTACAACATCAGTGAGAGGGGAATATGTTACTATAGAGGTGAAGGAGGGAAAAGTGTTACTACAGAGATGAGGGAGGGTAATTTGCTACTATAGAGGTGGAGGAAGGGAATGTGTTACTACACAGGTATGGGAGGGGAATATGTTACTACACAGATGAGGGAGGGGAATGTGTTACTATACAGGTGAGGGAAGGGAATGTCAAATATGCTACCACATTGCTAGGGAGGAGAATGTTATTTCAGGGGTTAGCCAGGGCAATGTGTTACTATAGAGGTGAGGGAGGGAATGTGTTACTACAGGGGTGAGCGGGGGTAATGTGTTACTGTAGAGGTGAGGAGAGGAATAAGTTACTCCAGAGGTAAGGTAGGGGAATAAGTTACTACAGGTGTGAGTGAGGGTAATGTGTTACTACAGGTGTGAAGGAGGGATTGTATTTCAACACAGGTGAGGGAGGGGAATGTCGAATGTGATAAAATATGGACAAGGGAGGGAAATGTGTCACTACAGAAGTAAGTGAAGATAACTATTTTCTTGTTTACTTATTATTTTATGTACTCTGTAAGGCGCTGCGGAACACTTGTGGTGCCATTTAAAAAAGGATAATAATAATAATACTGCAGAGGTGAGGGAGTGAAATGTTTTAGTACATAGGTGAGGGAGGGTAATGTCTTACTATAGCAGTGATACTATAGAGGTGAAGGATTATTGTGTTATTGGAGTGGTGACCTGGAAATGGAAACAGTAAATAATACTTTAAATATAAGTGTTGCAAATACAATCATGATTTGGATATGTGTGTCAATGGTTTATGGGTTTGGTCAGGGGAGAAAATTGGGTGAAAAGATGAGGGTACAGGGGAGGGAGGGGTAGAATGAGTGGAAGAGGGTTGAGGGGAGGGAGGGGTGAAATGAGTGGAAGCGGTTTGAGGGGAGGGAGGGGTGGAATGAGTGGAAGAGGGTTAGGGGAGGGAGGGGTAGAATGAGTGGAAGATGATTGAGGAGAGGGAGGGACGGGTAGAATGAGTTGAAAAGGGTTGAGGGGAGGTGGGTATTTGGGGTGAGGGTGGTCAGTTTGCACGACCTCTTCTCCTCAGCCATTGTCGTCGCTGTTGTTTTATGAGATAATGTATAAATGACAGGTTATTAATTATTTAATATATTTTAAGTTAGAATATAATATTTTCTCATAAAAGAATGTGTGTGTGTATATATATATATATATATATATATATATATATATATAATTTAGAGAGAGAGAGAGATAGATAAATGTTTTGGGGGCAAATAAGAATCTATTAAAATACAAACATCTTTATATGTACATGTAGAATACAATAACATGGAAATTTTAAATATAAAACAAGCACAGCACACACACACACACACACCCAATATCACACTAAAATAATATTCATCTAAAAAGAAAATGGCTACTCAAAAAAACAAAATGGCAGCAGGCAAAAAAAAAGATATCAGTAATCTATGCATATGCGTACATACATCAACACTAACATGCATACAAACCGCAAAGAAACTTACTTCTTGTGTTAATGGCCCGCAAGTGGGCCAGTAGGTCCAGGATCCAACGCCTGAGGGCGGACCATCGCCTCTCAAGCTGCACTATGGTGCAGCAACAGCCTATGCGGCGAAGTCACCTCCGTATATTGCCACACCTTCTGGACATTACTTAAGTCCATAACCTGGGCCAAGATTCGCAGCTCCCCGTGAGTGAAGCTTGCGGCTCTCATGATGGTAATGACAAATACTACAGGGTGCATACTTAATATAAACTATGGTGATATCTAATTGGCTGTCCCCCAAGAAATGGCTGCTTAGTACAAGACAGTAGTTATTTTTTTATTCTCTTTTCACCAAACTGCATATGTAATTACAATCAAAACACAGCAGGTGTCTTACCTAGTGCCAGAGTTGGCATACACATGTGCGGCATATTGGAGACCCTACCGCATCGAAGATCCTAGTGAAAGTGGGTCTCACTTGGAAGGATGGTTTTATAGGTGTATGTTAATTTCAGATGTAAGCATGTGGATTGCGTATGTAAGGTGTACAATTATCCCTGCATACACATATGCCTATAAATAGCCTCAGATGGTTTTTGGACTTTTGCAGTCATGGAGGAAGGGTTCTGCTCTTTGGAAGACTGCTATGCAGATATACACAATTTTCTGGTCGAATTTGGAAGGGAAGTATCAGATGAAATTCTGCCTATAGACACACTTGCAGATGTGGATGCTGAAAGTTTGGTTGTGCCAACACCAGCTGTTCCTCCTCCACCTCCTCCAAACACATCACCTCCAAATATGTCTGTCACAACTCACAATGGAAGATGATGATACTTCATCATCAGATGGCAAGATACAAGTTCAAAGTATTAATTGTATGGTAACTAATACACTTATAGAGGAGGCACTTACCAGATTTCATAGCGGGCACTAAAGCTGCATACACATGTAAAGATTTTCTGTCAACCATCCAACTAGTTGATTGGTTGGAATGAAAATCTGGTAAGATATGAAAGCAAATGACAATCAGCAATTTGCTCCCAACTGCCGGAAAATGGACAAAAACTGTTGTTTGAACAAATTGTTTAGATCAAACATTTAACAAACTTGTCTGAACGACCATTTTCATCAGTTTTCTGGCATTTAGAAGCAAATTGCTGATTATCATTTGCTCCCATATGTTACCAGATTTTCATTCCAACCAATCAACTAGTTGGATGGTTGGACAGAAAATCTTTACGTGTGTATGCAGCTTTGGAGCTCATGGAAAGATCTGGACTAAAATTTGCAACAAAATCAATCATGAGCACTTCGGGGATTATAACATACACTACCTTAGGAAAAGGTAAGATTTGTTTAAATTCATTATTCCTTTCAAAATCCAAACTTAAAAATGTTAGTAGTAAATGTTAAATATAACAAAACAAACATATGTGTTGTTCCCAATGTTATATATAGAACTTTTGACATACCAAGATATTGTTTATAATTTTGCTCTCAAATTAAATTATTATTAGATGGAGCGACCTTTGCAGCCGACTATGGAGAAAGATAATTTCCCAGATCCAACACCAAAATGATCCCAGATCCCCTCCCTGAGATCTTGGAATTGAACCAACGTGATATCCAACTGTTGGGGTCCTTGGCTCGGAGGTTGTTGGCATATGCAGACATATTACAACTGGTGTTGCCTGGCAAAGCTGCCCCACATGCTGGGTCTGGTAAATATTTGCATAGAGATGTCTCTGTATCTGTCTCTTTATGTGTCAAGTCCAAAAAAATATTTATTTTATTTAAATTTTTTAAAGGAAATGTTGAGGCTGAAAGGCTGTAGTCGGATGGGGGGGGCACAACCTCCATCATCTGTGTCACCCCCCATCCACCACTGCCACCCTTGCCAAAGTCATCAATGGCCTTAGGGTGTCAGTGGAATGACAGACTGCAGCCATTGAGACCTTGCATATACAGTCCAGACCAGCATGGGGGAGCAACCCTCTGTTCTGAAGACCATCAACCAAGATCTCAGAAAGATCAAAGAATGACTTCCTGGCCCAAGAGAGTGTTCGAATGAGGTGGACCAGTGATCTGCCCTGGCAGGAACTAGCTATGGGCAGGGTACACAACGGTCCACCTGGATCCGGGAAATTACATCTCCGAAGTCGGCTGTGAAGCGTCATTGCCAAGATTGATTTTGTTTGCAAATTTTGAACCAGATCTTTCCACAAGCTTTTGGAACTTTAGCCTAATATAAAATCTGGTTAGTGCCTCTGTAAACCATATTATTAATACTTTGAACTTGTATCTTGCCATCATATGTGGCAGACATATTTGGAGGTGATTTTTGTTTTTTTATAAGGTGAAGCAGGGACATTTGGTGATGGCACAAAAGTCACAGCCCACATCTGCAAGTGTGTACTCCTTCCAAATTCAACCAGAAAATCATGTATCTTCCATAAATCACTTTTTTTGTTAATGTATTCATATTATCTCAATATTGTATTTAATTAAAAAAACATAATTTACAGTCTTTCTGCATGTTTATTATTTTGAATAAATCATTTTGAACATTTAAAACAAAGTCTTTGAGTTTTAATTTGAAAAACATTTAAATATGCATTAAAAACAATTTAGCAAAATAAAAAACAGTTTTTATTAAGAGGGGCTCTACAGCGGCTGTGGAACTACACATCCAAGCATGGGCTGCCACAGTATTGCTATTAAGGCATGTAATTACTGTGGAATAGCATGCTGGGATGTGCAGTTCCACAGCAGCAGTAGGGGAGCACAATAAAAACAAAAAAAATTTCTTTTTAGAAACAACTATTCCTGAGTTTTCTATTATACTCTTGAATTACACAATTTGTAATGTTTTTATAAAAGGAACATGCTGTATACTGTTAGGGCACTAATATTTGTTGCCTGTAAACACATCACATTTAAAAACAATTCAGACTACATAAAGTGAAATGTAATTGCTTTGGGCGACTATACACACCTATACAGTCAATCACTCAATGCAATGGGCAGCACCTGATGCTTAATTGTGTGTGTATGCATCGACAACCATCGAAACTATACGCACACTAGTGGTTGATCTGACCATACCGCAGAGTTTGCTATATCTCCTGCACGCAGTGGGAGCTCTGGCTTCCTAGGGTCTTTCAGTGCTTAATTTATGCACACCCCTGCAACGCCGTTGCAACGTACTGACACGCCTGTGTTCGCCCAACCACTCCTCTGTCACCACCCACAAACAGCACTTCCTGTCAATCACTCTGCTCTGGGTCTGCACATGCAGTTTCCTTCGCAATTGCTGGTTCGTGTACACGCATACTGTGATGCATACGTGGTGCAAAAACATCGGCCGGGTACGTGCATTCTCTCACTTGCGTTCCTTACTGAATCAGGCCCTATATGCGACCAGGACTGTATGCTACCTGCACTGTATGCGACCCGCGCTGTATCCGACCTGCATTGTACCCAATCCACACTGTATCCCGCACTATATCCAACCCACACCATATACCACACTGTATGCGACCCAAACTGTACCCACACCCACACTGTATGCGACCCGCACTGTATCCAACCCGCACTGCAACCTGCACTGTATCCAACCCGCACTGTAACCTGCACTGTATCCAACCCGCACTGTAACCTGCACTGTATCCAACCCGCAGGTATGGAACGCTGTTTTTATGGTTGGGGAGATTCTGCTCTGTTTTTAGTTTAGCCAGCCAGCCTTTGGCTTATATGGTAAAAAATATTGTGAGCTGTGAGGTGGTCAAAATTGAGTGGAAATGACTGGAAATTAATGTTATAATGTAATGTATAGTGTAAAGTAATGTAATAATACTGTAGGAACAAAATAGGCCCATATTATGCGATTTGAGCTTTTATTGTAAATTTTTGGCAAAAATCCAAAACCAAAACCACTCACAATGTTTTGGCAAAACCCAAATCATAATTGGACGAATTAGAACCAAAACCAGCAAAAATGGTCCTGCGCACATCTATACTTAAAATACTAAGGAAAACAAGAGTATTCATAGTTTTGATAGCTTTCCAGGAAATTCAGTAATGCTGGGCATACACTGGGGGTCATTCAGACCCGCTCGTGAGCAAAGGACGCTCGCAAGCTGGTCGATGTTGTGCGAATGCGCATGTGCACGACGGAGGGAGCTCCGTCGTGCGCATGTGCGAGACCCGGCGAGCGACGAGGAATACGTCGCTCAGGGTCTTGCACCAAAGGGGGCATGCTGTCGATGGTGAGTGACAGCACACCCCCTTTGGTTAGCGTGCCGGGGGGCGTGGCTGCCAGACGGAGGCATTCCCAACCGAACGCCTACCGTCTGAAGCCGCCCCCACTGACACCAGTAATGATGTCAGTGGGAGTGATTTTGGCTCTGATAAAGCCAAAATCACTCCTGGGCTTGCGGCAGCGAGACCCTACCGCAGGGTCTCGTCGCAAGCCTGATGGTCGCGATGGTCTTGACCATCACGACCATCTTTTTGGCCGCTCGCATATGCTGTGGGTGGTCACCCATAGCTATGCGAGCGGCCAGGAGGCCGCTCCATTTTCAGGTAGGAGGGCACTGATTCAAAGCGAGCACTCTGGTCAGAGCGTTCGGCTCTGAATCAGGCCCACTATACCACAGGTTCTCAAACTCTGTCCTCGGGACCCCTAACAGTGCATATTTTCCAGGTCTCTCACAGAATCACAAGTGAGATAATTAGCTCCACCTGTGGATCTTTTAAAATGTGTCAGTGAGTAATGAATACACCTGTGCACCTGCTGGGTGAACTGCAAAAAGTGAACTGTGTGGGGTCCTGAGGACCGAGTTTGAGAACCCCTGCACTATACAATTATCTGTCAGATATCGGTCCAGTCTGGCTGGTTGGAATGAAAATCTGGTAATGTATGGGAGCCAATTACAATCAACCATTTGCTCACAAACACTGAAAAACCAAAAAAAATTGTCATCCGGATAAATTGGTTAAATCAAATGAATTTAAACAATTTGACCAATCATTTTTGCCCATTTTCCAGTGTTTAAGACCATATGGTCATTGGCTCCCATACATTACCAGATTTTCATTCCAACCAGCCAGATTGGACAGATATGTGACAGATATCTGTAGAGCAGAGGTTCCCAACCACGGTCCTCAAGGCACTCTTACAGTCCAGGATTTAAGGATAGCCATACTTGAGCACAGGCAACCTAATTAGTACCTCAGTTATTTTGATTAAACTATCTGTGCTTTATCATGGATATCACCAAAACCAGGACTGTTAGTGTGCCTTGCGAACCGAGGTTGGGAATCACTGCTGTAAAGTGTATGCCCAGCATAACTCAAGCTGTGAGTTCCAGATCCATTCTCTTGGGAACAAATTTGGAGGGTAGCTACTTGAAAAACCATCTACACCTTTGTCAGACCCTAGACTAGACAGACAGGCAATGTTAGAAGTAATGTAATTATTTATATGTACACTCAATGGCTTCATTATTTAATACACCTGTTCATTAGTGCAAATATCTAATTAGCCAGTCATGTGGCAGCAACTCAATGCCTAAAAGCACGCAGACATGGTCAGTAGGTTCAGATGTTGTTAAAACCAAATACCAAATTGGGAAGAAATGTGTTCTAAGTGACTTTGATCGGCCATGCCGGTTGACGTGGTTTGAGTAACTCATAAACTGCTGAGGTCCTAGGTTTTGCATGCACAAGAGTTCTAGAGTTTACAGAGAATGGTGCACAAAGACAAAAAAACATTGAGCAAATGGTAATTCTCTGGGCAAAAATGCCTTGTTAATGAGAGATGTCAGAGGCTACAGTAACTAAAATAACCAGGTGGGCTACAGCCACTGGTCCCTCCTACTTACTCAGCAGGGTTTGTCAAGCTACAGCTACTGTCTGCCAGTGTTTATCAGAGGTGACTGTCTCAGTGTCCGAAATGGCCGTGCTGAATCGTGGGTGGCACCATCTTGGGTTCACTTCCCCCTTATAGCGGGCTTATCAAATTCCTGGACCTGCTATCAGCTGAGCAGTGCCAGTCAATCCTGACTAGGCAATTTCGAAGTGGGTTGTTTAAATGGATCCAGTACACTCCCTCTTTGCCTGAACTCCATCTAACCTTTAGGCGGATTTATGGCTCCCGGTTCCTGGATATCTTTGTACTCCATTCCTGCGTCTCCTAGAATCCTCTCTGGGGCCCAGTCACTGAGATGTGCTGGAAGGGGAAGGAGGATCAGGGATGAGAGATTTGTATTGCAGCTACCAAAAGCATTATTAGCAGCATGTCCCCAGGGCTGGGGCACCTGTGCATATTTACACAGCCTACATGTGCACCCCTCCCCTGCTGCCGAACATGGCAATGAGCAATGTCCTCTTTGCTCAATGTACCTTGTATTTTCTGTTGAGGTTCCTCGCCGTGGTGCCCCTGTCCAAGAATAGTGCTGACTTCCATGGGAGGTGCCTCCTGTTCACCGAGGGCATGTGGCTGAGCGGGAACATCATGCTGGAGAGGGAGCACTTCAGGGTGGAGTGGTGGCCAGAGTCTTCCTGCAGGTTCAGCGTAGAGAAGAAAATCAGAATCCGATGGTTACTAACCATCAATGTTTTTGTTCCGATGGTAGTGTTTTTACTATTTGATGGTGGATGTCTGATGTTTGCCACCATCGAATGAAAATCATTTGATGGTGTTTAGATGGTTGTTTGTTTTTTTACATTTCTGATAGCAATGCCTCCCCTGGCTCCTTCCTGGCTACTTTGTCTGCAACAGGGCATCTTTGTGGGTTCGTTGAAGCTGTCTCTCAATCTCTGTCTACCTCAGATGTGACCAGGCTCAGTCCCTCACCTCCCTAGGCTGCTGCTAAGCAACAGGGCACATTGCTATCTCTGAATGCCTCTCACCGTCTCAAAGAGCCAATCAGAGTGCAGCCCTTGGCCCTGCAGCAGCAGCAGTCAGTCACTCACACAGCACAAATTTTTTTCTGTGACTTGCTTCATTGTAAGCCTCAGTTTCAGATGCTGTCTTGCTGTTTCAGCACACTGACCAGCTCCTATACAACAGCTTGGTGCAATATCTTTCCTGTGACTTGCTTCACTAAAATCATCACTGCTTGACTCCTTTTTGTCATAGATGAGTGATTCATACACCTAAACCTTCCTCTAACAATGCTGTATGGAATAATGAAAACCCTATCAAAATCCGTCCAGTGGTGCAAGAGATTAGCCCAAACGAACAGACAGACCCCTAAACCGGGGATTTTATATATATATATATATATATATATATAGATAGATATATATATATATATATACACATATATATACATATATATATTATTATTTTTTAAATCCCCGGTTTAGGGGTCTGTCTGTTCATTCGTCTGTATTAATATATATATATATATATATATATATATATATATATATATATTAGAGATGATGAGAGTGTGATCGTACTTATCTATTCTAATTGTTGGGCTTACATTAGTGGTTATAGCCAAAGGACTGCCATACTTTGTTACTTTTTCTTATCTTCAGCTCAAACTTGTACACAATGGTTAAGTACATACACTTCAATAAACTAGTTCAAATGAGTTTGATGTCAGCAGCTTCTCCGTTCTCATCCCACAACTCATTTAGGATATCCTGCCATTTGGCTTGTATCAAAGTGTCCCTTTTACAAACGAAATAGTGAAACCTTGCATGTTTTCCTATGACTGGCAGATTTCACATGCTCAGCTGTTTAACCCGGTACAGGAAAGAGAGGTGGGACTGGGGATAGCAAAATTATTTAAACACACAGCAGGCATAGAGACAGTGCATGCAATGTAATGTATAACAACTGGAAAGATCTGCTGTTCTTATGCTTTCTCAAACTAGTGATATAATTATAACTTTTATCGCCATGAAGAAAACAGCAGTTGGTTTCATTTTGTCAACGCTTGTGGGAGTCTTTAGTGTTTGTGCAGGGTCCAATACGCCACAGGTAAGAAACAATGGGTTACATATTCATATATATATATATATATATATATATATATAGTTTTGTGTGAGCTTCCATTTAGTAGCAGTTAGTAAAGTTATCTGCTTTGTTTAAAACTAACATTTTTGTTGCCAGTTCACACAGAATGTCCCATTTCTGCTAATTGGGGGGGGGGGGGGGGGCTTTAGTTTGTGATAAGGGTATCAGAAGCTCAAACATCTGATACGGTATATGTTATTAGTTTTCGTACTTTGCAAATATCTGGATCAATTTGATATAGTACAATATTTACATTATTTTGTACAACAAATAAGAAAGTTGATGGATTTCTTCTAAATCTGCATGTTTGCTGGTAATGCAGTCTTATGTGCTTTTTTTACATAAAACATATGTAGCAAAGTAATATATTGCTTGCAAGAGCAGTCATTTTTGAAAACATATTTTCCAACGGAAATATTATGATAAAACACCAGATTCAAAAAAGTATTTTGAATGATTAAAGGATTGATGTATCAAAGCTTGATGTGATATAAAATTGTGAGATATATATCACCAACCAATCAGCTTCTAACTTACATTTTGCAGGCTGTGTTTAAGAAATGATAGTTTGGATTTGATTGGTTGGTTTTATATATTTCACAATTTTATCTCACAACAAGCTTTGATACATATGCCCCTAGGTTGTAAAAAAGATTATTATTTTTCCAACAGATCTTGATACAAAAATAAATTGTTGTAAGTGTGGCATATAATGTGAATTTGGCATGAACTAGAACATATCTAAGCTCTGAGGCTGGACACCCAATGTTAATGTCTTCTTCATTACTAGCAGTCAAAACTCTTTATTGGCTCATGCCAGCCAATAGCCTAAGATAAGACACATTTACAGTGCCCAATGTCTCTCACCAGTACAGTGCTTAATGTATCACATTAATGTATCACTGTGCTTAATGTATCACATTTCTCTGAAGTTGAATGCAGACAGTTAAGACACAGTGTCTCAGTGATTTGTGTGCTAAATCTATTCATTGGTATCTCAGAATGTGTCATACGTTTTACAGCAGTAAAACTCCCCAAGTCAGATTCTAATGATAGAAATCTTATATGTAAATGGTTATTGAACAAAGTGCTACAAATAAAATAAATGAACTGTAGCCGGTAGTCACAAATTAGACTTTCATTACTCTAACACTAGAAAGTAGAGCTAATATCTGATTTATACCCCTTTCAGGCTGATGACCTGTGAAGTATATGGGTCTATCAACTCGTGAATCTCCCAGGTCTCAGTTCCTGACCCTGGTACAGAGCAGGATCGCAGACCTGGGTCAGTCCCTTTCACACATGGGGCATTTGTATCAAAGCTTGATGTGAGATAAATTTGTGAGATATATATGACCAACCAATCAGCTTCTAACGTACATTTTGCAGGCTGTGTTTAAAAAATGATAGTTAGGAGCTGATTGGTTGGTGATATATATCTTACAATTTTATCTCACATCAAGCTTTGATACATATGCCCCATAGACCCAGATCGGTACTTAGGCTATGTGTAAAAGGGGTATCATATAGGTTACAGGCCAAATATTCCATTTGTACAATGTTATTAAGTAATTCCTTTTGTTTTGTCATAAAACAAGACAAAATAGCATCTCAGGGTATTAAGGGGCATATGTATCAAAGCTTGATGTGAGATAAAATTGTGAAATATATATCACCAACCAATCAGCTCCAAACTATCATTTCTTAAACACAGCCTGCAAAATGTAAATTAGAAGCTGATTGATTGGTGATATATATCGCACAATTTTATCTAACATCAAGCTTTGATACATATGGCCCAAAGTGAGATAATAAAAATATTTTTAATAGATGTTTTGCAATAGCTTTAACAGTAATGTCAGGATATTTATATATTGTATAGATTTTAGTGTATATTAACATAAAGTAAGGTTTGCCAAAATGTATGCTAAAACTGTCACCATGTGAACTGCAATCAAATATTCAATTATAAACATTGGATAAAAGTGACGTGCTGTAGAGCTGCATTATTTAGTAAAACCTGCTCATATTGTACATATCTATCCACTCTCCGTTACTCTCTTTTTGCCATCCTATATAATGTTCTTGGCTTATAACATTGATTATTATCCTAGTATTGCATCCTGTTTTGTTTTCAGATCATCTTCCCCAGCGTCTGTTATTTCCCCTATGCAACATAACGATAATATGCCTAGTGATCATGTGATGTTGGTAGCTATAGAAGTGACCGGCCGCAGACAGCCTTTCACGTGCAGCCCCCATCTCCTTACTGCTTTATTGTAAGGTTTGTTTGTTCGAGATATCTGCTACGGTTCCCATCTTAACGATCGCAGCAGCCATCCCCATAGCTTTCTATGAGGAATGTGATAAGGCCCAGGGTCGTCTTAGCAGTGTGGGCCCTGGGCAAAGCAATGCACTGGGGCTCCTACCCACCGATTCATGGGAAAAAAATGTAAATGGTAAATAAAATTAGACCCTCCTGCATGCCCATCAGACCTCCCACACATGCAGAGAGACACTGTCTGACTGGTCTGAAGCCGGAGGTGAGCACTCGTCATGGGGGCGGGGATGGGGGGGGGAGTTAGATCAGAATACAATGCAGCGGTGGCCGGCTTATAAAAACATCACACATTTCCCAACTGGCCGCAGCTGCAGGGGGGCGGGTTGGCAGGCCCCTACAAGCTTTCAGCCCTTCGGCAACTGCCCAACAATCCCAATTGAAGAGATGGCCCTGATAAGGCCCCATTTCCCGAGCTTTGAATAGCTCAGCTTTTCGGAGGTTAGCCATTGTAGCCTAAATGCTGGCATGATTTTATTCCCAAACTTTTTCTACAATAAACCAATGATGGCCCATCCAGATAATCTTAAAGGGCCACATGTGCTACCTACCCTATAAGGGGGAGATGTCTCAAGCCTTGGAGAGAGAAAAAGTGGTGGAGTTGCCCAAGCAACCAATCAACCTCTACCTGTCATTTATCTAACACAGTCTATGAAATGACAGGTAGAGGCTGATTGGTTGCTTTGGGCATCTTCTCTATTTTATCTCTCTCCAAAGCTTGATACATCTCCACCCAAAAGTGCCGCACATTAGCATTAATCTCAGTAACTTGCAACAATATATTTAATCAAAGAAAGACATAACATGTAGAGCAGGCCCCACATGTACTCCCAATTATGCTTAGATTGTACTGCAGGCCACTCAAACCTCTCCATTTAGCCAAAAACATTGTTGGATTCCCAATAAAACCACAATCACACCAAAATGCCTGTACTTACAACTTGCCCTAAAAGGCCCTCTACTCTACCACCCACTCATCACTTACATTTCCCATGTCCTTAAAACTTCATACAAATTGCTGATCTAATGCCACCCACATTGGGAGCACCAGTCACCCACTACTAATCTAGTGACTCTTAAAATCCTGCCTAAAACTTGCTTACTTTGCTTTAGTTAATACACATCTGTCCCCCGCTGATCTCACATGTGCTTCTGGCACCGTATTGCCCATGTACTGAGTGGTGTATATCACATGATGTAGTGAAGGTCACATTAAGCGGAAGTCAGGTGATCTGAGCATAAAATAACACCATGTTTGGTTTTATCCTCTACTTTATGACCCACCGAGATTCACCCTGGGACCCTGGCAGTGGCGTCACTATAAATTTTGCTCCCCCCTGCCAAAAATGTTTCTGGCGCCCCCCCCCCTCCCACGGTTTCATGCTAGATGCACGGGGTCTCTGGGTTTCATGCTTGTTGCCAGGGGTTTCATGCTTGTTGTCAGGTGTTCCATACCCGTTGCCAGTGGCTCCATGCTCATTGCCAGGGGTTTTACGCTCGTTGCCAGGGGTATAATATATATATATTTGGAAGTGTATGTAAATGGGGGCACCGCTGCTACTTTGAATTCACAGAGCATCCCTGCTAGTCACACAGCACCACTCCTAGTCAGAGGGTATCCCTTCTAGTCACAGCACATCCCTGCTATTCACAGGGCATCCCTCCCAGTCGTATAAAGCATCCTATATTGCCAGCATCCCTCACACTACATTTATATATACAGTACACCATGTATCACAGAGCACCAATCATCATCACCACAACAAGCATCCAGCACAGATCATCCTTCCCATACACAGACAGAGCACAAAAGCAGAGCATTGCTCCACTACACAGAGACAGAGACAGTGGCTTTACTTTTAGGGGGGCGGTTAGAGAATGAATACTAACTCCTTCCCTCAGATACCCCAATTATATTATGCTCCACAGAGGCTCCCCCCAATAATAAAATTCCCCAAAGAACAGGCTCCCCCCAGCCCCACACGTGCACCAGACCACCCCAATAGTAATATTCCACACAGAGAGGGCTCCCCCCAGCCCCACATGTACACCAGACCACCCCAATAGTAATATTCCACACAGAGTAGGCTCCCCCCAGCCCCACACGTGCACCAGACCACCCCAATAGTAATATTCCACACAGAGCAGGCTCCCCCCAGCCCCACACGTGCACCAGACCACCCCAATAGTAATATTCCACACAGAGCAGGCTCCCCCCAGCCCCACACGTGCACCAGACCACCCCAATAGTAATATTCCACACAGAGCAGGCTCCCCCCAGCACCACACGTGCACCAGACCACCCCAATAGTAATATTCAACACAGAGCAGGCTCCCCCCAGCCCCACACGTGCACCAGACCACCCCAATAGTAATATTCCACACAGAGCAGGCTCCCCCCAGCACCACACGTGGACCAGACCACCCCAATAGTAATATTCCACACAGAGCAGGCTCCCCCCAGCACCACACGTGCACCAGACCACCCCAATAGTAATATTCCACACAGAGCAGGCTCCCCCCAGCACCACACGTGCACCAGACCACCCCAATAGTAATATTCCACACAGAGCAGGCTTCCCCCAGCCTCACATGTGCACCAGACCACCCCAGTAGTAATATTCCCCACAGAGCAGGCACCCCCATAACCCACACATACACCAGACCCTCCCTCTCAACCCCACTGATAAACTGCACAAAGACTCACGGTGATAGCACTCCTCAGAAAAAGTGACAGCCAGGCAGGAGAAGACTCGATCACGGAGTGTCAGCCAGCCCAGTCCATTGACAGTCTGCTCTGCTGCTAAAGTCAAGAAGTTGGCGTCCACCTCGACGGATCCCAGCATCCTCCCTGTCCTCACTGCGCATGTCAGAAATCAAATCTCTGACCTTGTGCATGCGCAATGGGGGCCTTCTGCTGCGGAGATTATTAACAGGGGCTGCCGCTTCACCCCTGGACTGGAGACGGAGGTGTGTCACGTGACATACATAAGTGAGTCAGTGACAGTCTACAGACCATCGCACTGGTGCTGCCGCTGCACAGGGCTGCCATCAGAAATTATAGGGCCCAGTACAGATGAAACAGACATTAAACTACATGCTAACATTACATGATATGCTGACATTACACTACATGCTAACATTACACGATATGCTGACATTACACTACATGCTAACATTACACTACATGCTAACATTACACTACATGCTGACATTACACTTTATGCTGACATTACACTACATGCTAACATTACACTTTATGCTGACATTACACTACAGGCTAACATTACACTACATGCTGACATTACACTATATGCTAACATTACACTACATGCTAAAACTACATGCTAACATCACACTTTATGCTGACATTACACTTTATGCTGACATTACGCTACATGCTAACATTACACTATATGCTAACATTATACTACATGCTGACATTACACTACATGCTGACATTACACGACATGCTGACATTACACGATATGCTGACATTACACTACATGCTGACATTACACTACATGCTAACATTACACGACATGCTGACATTACACGATATGCTGACATTACACTAAATTCTAACATCACACGACATGCTGACATTACACTACTTGCTGACATTACACTACATGCTGACATTACACTATATGCTGACATTACACTTCATGCTAACATTACACTATATGCTAACATTACACTACATGCTGACATTACACTTTATGCTGACATTACACTATATGCTGACATTACACTTCATGATGACATTACACGACATGCTGCATCCGAAGTTCCCAACTGTCAGGTATGTAAATACAGAGCATGAAATCAGGTCCCCTGCGGCCCGAAAACCCAACCTGCCCCCGACCCAGCCAGCTCCTGACTGACACTGACATGAGGGCCCGCAGCGAGCTGATGACCCTGACCGCAGACTGCTGTGTGTACTAGGAGGCAGACATCTGCTGCGCAGCAACCGCCTGAGCCGCGGCACTGGCAATGGAGGAGCTGCCCCTTCAGAGCTGGAGCCCGGCGGCAGGCGCCTCTATTGTCTCCCATAGTTCTGCCCTTGGACAGAGCATTGCAGCCTGCACACAGCAGCATCTGGTACACATCCAGCATCCTGAGTGGCCTGGGTGTGGGGGGCGTCAGGTTGTGGCTACTGCAGACCCATCGGCTCCTCCCACCGGTGTCTGACAGCCCTGAGGAAGAGGAGAGAGAGCCAGTATGAATACCTGTCAGACAGCAGGAAGCGGCTGTACTCCTCCGTCTCCTCGGCACAGTGCAACACACGCAGGAGCCCGTGGGTGCAGGGCCAGTGCAAGGTTTCTTGGCACCCTATGCATTTCTTCAACCTTGCACCCTCCCTCCCCTCTCGGATAGCTACACAAGCCCTTATGCAGTGCCCCTTATACAGTGCCCCCAGTAGTGCCCCTTATTCAGTGCCCCCAGTAGTGGTCCCTCTTATATAGTGACCCCAGTACTAACCCCCCAGCAGTGCCCCCAGTAGTAGTCCCCCCCAGCAGTGCCTCCAGTAGTAGTCCTCCCCCAGCATTGCCCCCAGTAGTAGTCCACCACCTATGCAGTACCCCCAGCAGTAATCCCCACCTATGCAGTGCCCCCAGCAGTAATCCCCACCTATGCAGTGCCCTCAGTAGTGGTCCCACCAGTGCAGTGCCCCAGTAGTTGTCCCACCAGTGCAGTGCCCCCAGTAGTAGTCCTCCCAGTAGTAGTCCCCCCCAGCAGTGCCCCCAGTAGTAGTCCCACCCAGCAATGCCCCCAGTAGTAGTCCCCCCAGCAGTGCCCCCAGTGGTAGTCCCCCAAGCAGTAGTCGCCCCCAGCAATGCCTCCAGTGTTATACCCCCCCAGCAGTGCTCCCAGTAGTAGTCGCTCTCAGCAATCCCCCCAGTGGTAGTCCCCCCAGCAGTGCCCCCAGTAGTAGTCGCCCCAGCAATGCCCCTAGTAGTAGCCCCCCCAGCAATGCCCTCAGTAGTAGTCCCCCTCCAGTAGGACCTCTAGCATACGTCTCCTCCTAGGTGGCGGCCATTTTGGAAGGGCCATTTCAGATTTCATGCGGACGGCTAGTGCGCATGAAATCTGCAGCCACCGCGCCCCACATGCCTCCGCGCCCCCAAGCCACCGCAGGGTCTGCGGGGGCTGTAGTTACGCCACTGGCCCCTGGTTTTCTAATCGATAATAAGTCGGCCTCAGGTGAAGTAGAGCACAGGTTCTCAAACTCGGCCCTCAGGACCCCAAATAGTGCATGTTTTCCAGGTCTCCTCACAGAATCACAAGTGAAATAATTAGGTCCACCTGTAGATTTTTTTAAAATGTGTTAGTGAGTAATTAATACACCTGTGCACCTGTCAGGAGACCTGGAAAATGTGAATTGTGTGAGGTCCTGAGGACAAGCTGGAACTACAGTACAGTAATGTGGCATAAAACAGAGAATAGGACTGATAGGACAAAAATTAGGTAGAAGGTAAAGGCTCAATGAGCCACATGTTGCCCATCACTGCACTACACAGATGAGAGCTAATTAGTTATTATGATTCAGCACAAAGGTCTTACCTAAATGTTTGTACCTGAACCTTGCCTGAAAACACTTTGCTAATGTTTGCATCATACTTGCCTACATTTGAAAAAGCATTTCAGGAAGATTGTGAAAGCAACACCTATGAGCGCTGGTTAAGATGGACGTGTACTGCTACATCTGATACGTGTGTCAGAAAATTGCCTTACATCCAAATGTAAATGAGCCCCAAAGCAGTTATTAAGATCCACTGGGTGATGAAAACACACTGATACTTTTCAAAAAAATGCATGTAACCATAGGGATCATTGTGCTTTATATCCAATACACGGAAATTATACTAAGGGGTAAATTTACTAAGAATCGAGATAGGTCGAGATGACCATCTCAGGTGATTTATTGATTTTTTCCCTGCTTGCAAATTTACTAAAGGTAAAGTCGGGTGAGTTAGAGAGAAATTTCTCTCATCTCCCTCGTAAAACTCGGGTGAGATAGCAATCTCGAATCAAATCACCATTGGGCCAAATCGGAAGTACTTTTCACCAAAAACATACATCTCTCAAATTTACCAAAAATCGGGATGACAAGCTCGGGTGAGATAGGAGCAAACTCTCTGTCAAAATCACTTTTTAAACTCTCAACCCTCTGAGCTGCGAGATGGTCAGAAACATACACAAATCATTGTGATTTGGCAAGAGTTGTAGAGTTGGCAAGTATGGTTTGCTAGTACTCCCTATTATCATTTTGATAAAGTCAGAAAATTACAATTTTACTGATGAATGTAGTACTTCTAAACACAATATCGTTTAACGATAATCGTTTGAAAAAATCGTTCACTTTCTGAGTTAAACGATGAACGATCATCGTTCATGCGCGTTCACGTTTGTAGTTCAGTCAGACTTGTTAACTCAACGATTTTCATTAAGTTAATATGCAAAAATCGTTTGTAGTTCAAAAAAATCGTTAATTACACTTTAAAAAATCTGACAGATAATCTAACAGATAATAGTTCATGAAATCGTTCATAAAATCATTCATAAAATCGTTGGTAACAAAATCGCTGTGTGTGTGTGTATGCAGCTTAAGTTTTAATCCATGTTTAAAAATGTATTTAGGCATATCTTTTAGATTTGACATACTCCCGGCTAGGCAAGCTATATATAGTCCTCCCAGCACCTAGAGCTGTCCCCCCACAATCCAAAAGGCTGCACATACTCTCACTCTGGGGCGGATTCATTTAGCCGTGAAAAGCACAATGTTTTCACCTCATTCGCTTGTTTTGAGGCAAAATTTTCACATGCTTACTCATTACACTCACCCGCTTTTCGCCTTATTCAATTGTAAAGCAGGCGAAAACACATATGAGTGAATAGCGGAACTGGCAAAAAGGTCACTTTTTGGGGGGGAAATCAGGTTGTACACCCAGGGAATCAATATAGAAGTGTATTATTAGCCATAATAAAAGTAGTTAAGGATCTTATTTTGAGTCAAAGGGCTGTTTTATGCATATTTGTATGAGTGTGGAAAATATATATTAAGCAATATCTTTTATGAAAAAACTAGCTGGAATACCTGGCGTTGCCCGGGATTTTAAGAATGTTTGTTTACACATCATCCTCCAACCAACCTCTCCTTAGGCAGGCCTCAAGAAAAGTGTGACAAACTTCCCCATCCACAATCCTAAGGTCTTCGAAGGAAGTAGGACCTGTAATGGTGTAAAGCAAACTTCGGAGATAGAAGCATTCAAAATGTGTTGGATGTACAGTGTAAACACGGCCAAGAGCTTCTGTTGCTCTGATACCAGGATGACCATCTACAGCGACTCCCTGTTTTCTGCGCAGAAAAACTTTCGGAGAAGCATTGCATGTGTAATATTTTGGCAGCTCACAGTACAGCAGGGTCCTTGCAAAGTCATAGTTTTTTTACACAGTTGGAAGAAAGAAGTAAATGTTGTTGCGTAATCTGGTATAGTCAGAAAGCTGAGAATGCTGGCAAAGCCTGCTAAAGCTCTCTTCGATAATAAACATTAAGATCATGACAAAACATGGCAACACAAAACACTTGCACCGAGGCCCTACCCATATGACGTGAGGCCCCACAATGAGCGTCCAGCAAAAATTGTGCTTTTAAATTAATTCAAAATGAACAGTAATTAATTTTGATTAAAACATTTTTTAGTTGCCTCTGCCGTGTTTTAATACGCTTGTATGTAAAATGTCACGATCTTCGCTTGTAAACTGTGGATTTGTATAGAAAGACGGAAGTACAGAAGGACAAGTTTTCGCTTTGATATAGTAGAGATGAGAGAAAAGAAAAACTAGTAGATAAGCTAAATCCTTTTGTAATGCCGTACCTGACCTGTAGAGGGTGAATGATATGCAAAAATTGTGATTTTTAATTAATTAAAAAGTAATGGTAATTAATTTCAATTTAGTAGAGAAGATAGAAAAGAAAAAATAGTAGATAAGCTGAATCCTTTTGTAATGCCGTACCTGACCTGTAGAGGGTGAATGCTATGCAAAAATTGTGGTTTTTCATTCATTTAAAAGTAACAGTAATTAATTTCGATTTCAAATTTTTTTAGTTGCCTCCGCCGTGTTTTAATACGCTCGTATGTAAAATTTCACGATTGTGGTTTGTAAACTGGGGATTTGTATAGAAAGACAGAAGGACAAATTTTTGCTTTTATATAGTAGATAATTGCTGTAGTTAAATTGGGGGTATATGTAAATGAATACTAAGATATTTTGGGGGTTGTAAAGTGCAGAATATTTTTTTTAAAAATACACCTGCTGCAGCCTCCTGCAATCCTAAAAACACATGTCCCATCCATAGAGCACACCAAAATACCTATCCCAGTACTTCAACCCCATTTTCAAACACTTTTTGCATTTTCACCCCAAAAATGACATGTCTTTTTTTGGGGTGAATTAAGATAATTGTTTACATTTTTTTGCCTAATTAGTCATTAGGGGGGGATGTGTCCAAAGGGTTCTGAACCAAGTTCCCCCATTTGCACCCCAAAATATGGATTTTGCCTTTGGGTGGCGAAACTTTTTCGCCTGATTTTGCCTATAGAGTTTTCGCTTAGGCGAAAACGTCCTGGAATAGGTTCTGTATGTTCTGCTTATTTTAGGCTAGACGGTGCAATTGTTCACCTTGTAAAACCATAATGTGATGCAGGGGTTGGGGTGGTTCTGAAGATGTAAAATGTGCAAACCAGATAAGGGGGTGACTCAGTAGTGGACGGAATTGCAAAGCCGCACGCAAGCAGTCCTTGCAATTATGTTAATGCAGCATGCATTACTTATCTGAGCTGCATTGGAAAATCTGCGATCACATCGGCCGTCTGAGTCACCCATGGGGTCATGCAAGCTGGCCGCCGCATACAAGAAAGAGGCCAGGAAATCTACGGCACCCGACGGAGATCCTGGCCTCTTCCCTTTCCCCCAACAGTGGAGACACGCCTCCATTTCGGGAAATGGAGGCCGTCGCCGCCCCCTCCTATATACAAACGGCAGCAGACTGTCAATCACTGACAGTCTGCTGTCGGACTTCGTGTGAACCCACAGGACTCGTACTGCACATGCGCAGTACGGGTCGGGTCCCTGCGCAGATTCCCGATCATCGGGAATCTGCGTTCAGCAGTGCACTGCTGAATAAGGCTCTAAATGTAATAGGTTGCGACCTTCCAATGCTGAGGGGATTTATGCAAGTCTATTTTTAATTTGACAATCATTTTAAAGGTTTAGCCTTTAAAATGATGGTCACTTTTAAAATACGGGGATACTTGCATAAATCCCCTCATAGGAGTAAATTTATTAAGAGGGATGTTCTATTAAGAAGTGATGTTGCCATAGCAACCAATCAGATTCTACTTCTCATTTATCTAGCACCTTCTAGAAGATAATACCTGCAATATGGTTGCTATTGGCAACATCACTTCTTAATAGAACTCCCATCTTAGTAAATTTACCCCATAGAGTCTTAAGATGGGTACATACGATATATCGGCCGATCTTGCGATCTGCAACGAATTGCAATGACCATTGTATAGTGTGTCGGGCAAACCCACCCAATTCATGGTTGAACCATGGAACAATATTTTGTATCATCATACGGCACATACAGTATTGTAATGTGTACAGTGATGCGATATATTGTTACACCGCATTGCCGCTGGGTCGCACCGTCATTCAGATGTGTACCCAGCTTTAGAAAGAGAGCAGTTTGGAAGTGCCATTGCTCACATTTCTGAGAAATATTTTAAAAACAGTGAACCATAATAAAATAAGAGACACTGATAAATGCATTCCTGTGGGAAAAACGGGATGTAGTCTGCATACCGGCATGCGGGATGCGGACTGTCGATATACCGGTGCCGGCATCCCGAGTTCCAGAATCCCGCCGAGCAGCATCCCAAAGGTAAGTATCAGGTTAGGGTTAGGCACTAGGGGGAGGGTTAGGTTTAGGGTGCGGGGAGGGGGAGGTTAGGTTTAGGCACTAAGGTGAGAGGTTAGGGTTAGGTCAGAGGTTCCCAAACGCAGTCGTCAAGGCTCCCCAGCAGTTCAGGTTTTAGAGATATCCATGACAGAGCACAAGTGTTTAAATCAAATTGACTGAGGTGCTAATTAAGTCACCTGTGCTCAACCATGGATATCTCTAAATCCTGAATTGTTGTGTAGTCTTGAGGACCGCGTTTGTGAACCTCTAGGTTAGGCAACAAAAAGGGAGAGATAGGGTTAGTGTAGGGAGAGGGGGAAGGTTAGCATACTGACCAACAAGTGTCGGTATGTTAACCCTGTCGGAATCCCGGCTACGGGATTCTGACAGCCGGGATCCCGACTGCCAACAACCGATATCCAACCTGGGAAAAACCATGGGTCTTTAATGTACTGTACTTGAAACAACTAATGAAGAGTAAGTGCAAACTAAAATGCATTTAAAGACCCATTCGTTGGACAGATTGGTTCAGAACCACTGGGACACCTTCCTTAATGACTAATTATTCAAAAAGATTTTTGTAATTAGCTTAATTTGGTCAATAATGACATGTCATTTTTGGGGCGAAAGAGTGCAGGAAAATGGTTTAATTGATTTGGGACAGGTATATGGGGGTGCTATATGAGTGGGAAAGGTGTTTGTAAGATTACAGGTGGTCTTAGAGGCATATTTTGAAGGATTTTTAAAAGTGTCTTTAAATGAGACAAATATATACTTCCCCAATAAAAAAGACATTTTTTTTTTCCAAAAAACCACTTGCTTTCTATAATTTATTCACTGTTTTAGAAAAATGCATATAACATCCATTTGACTCAATTTAAGAACTTCAAATACTTTTATTACGGCCACTAATACACTTCTATATAGTTCTCCCATATCACTTAGCCTTTTTTCTGTACAGGCAGATTTCCCTATTTTCACCTATACTTATCCCGGTTAAAATCAGGAAGAATTTTTGCGTGAATGCTGCATTGCGACTTTTGGGATTTTATTGCACGAAATACAGGAGCGCGCATAGATGCAATTACCAAAATTTTCACGTGAACGGTAAGAAATCTTAGTGTTCCAAAAAAAATTACATTATTTAGGCTAATTGAATTCCCCCCTGAGTTGTCAATAGAAGCAAATTCTATCACAAAGTATATTCTTTAATAAATGGTAATGCCAATTTTTAGCTATGGTGTGTATCATTCAATTCCAAGCCATTTAAACAGGGCATGATAGGGCTAGCTGTAAGCTGTGGTGAGACCGTAAACACCAACATTATTTTTCTTTAACAATAATAATTATTCCACTTGTTTATAAACTAAAGCTGGGTACAACTACGCGATGTATCGTACATAATATCATTCTGATGCGGATATAAATGATATACCGCACACATCGCAATGTGTGTATTCCCAATCCATCATTCACAATGGTCATTCATCGTATCATCCCATCTGCTGCGCTAAAATGTGTGATGGGACAATGCAATGAACCATGTGGTGCTTCTACATGCAGCATGTACCCATACATTGCGCCATCATACACTGGATCGTGTATCATTACATCGCATTGTTGCATCACTAGGTCGCTCCATCCTACAGTGTGTACCCAGCTTTATCGTGCTGCAAAGTCTGGTGACAAAATCTGACTTGCAAATCCTGATAATCCCAAATGTCGTTCGTTGAAGTGTCTATGAGAAGTAAAATGAACAACGACCTTTATAAATATGCAGGTTATGTCGATTTCTCCTATCAGGAATGCATGAGCAATTTTCCTAAATAATTCCAATATGACTTTTATAGAAACACACCACACTATGGTAAAATGGCTCTGTGCGATCATGTAACCCATAGAAACCAGCTAGTTCCGTTTTTTTTTTTTTTAATTAGCTTCAAAAGGGCAATTCGGCTTACCTAAACTGTATTCTTACCTGTAAAGCTTTGACTCTCATAGACACGCTAAATCCCTGATGCTCTGATTTTAGCAGGGAATTCCCAATGTGTATGGCAGTGATGCTAATCTAACAATTGCTGAATTATTTATAACAAAAAAAAACCATTTAGTTATAACTAGGGATGTGCGCCGGACCATTTTTGCCGGATTTGGATTTGGTTCTAATTCGTCGTCCGGCTTTGGATTTGGATTTGGATTTGCCAAACTGTGGTGACTGGCTTTGGATTTGGATTTGGATTTGGATTTTTTTTACAAAAATTGACAAAAAAAGCTAAAATCACATAAATTGGTCTTTTTTTTCTTCCTAGAGTATTATTAACCTCAATAACATTAATTTCCAGTCAATTTAGACCATATCACAGCTTATAATATTGTTTTCAACATTATTGGCCAAAGGTTGTAGTGAGCTGACTGGTTACTAAGCGACAAAGCAGCGGCACAATGACACAGACACCACAGTATAAAGCACATCTATGACACATTGCCACACAGCAGTGGCAGAAATGAAAAGTAGTGCACCCACCCAGTGGGTACGGCCAGCAGAGTCACAGTACTTGTTTACATAGTGGGCTACGGCCCAAAGAGTCACAGTGCACAATCTTATTCACATTACACCGCACATAGGGCCTGATTCACATTACACCATAAAGTAGTGTCTCTTATTTATGTTACGACACACAGTAGTGCCCCTTTTACACAATGCCCACAGTAGTGCCCCTTTTACACAATGCCCACAGTAGCGGTGTCCCTTACACAATGCCCCCAGCAGTGGTGCCCCCTATGCAGTCACCTTAGTAGTAGGGTCCCCTATACAGTGCCCCCAGTAGTATGCCCCCCAGTAGTATGCCCCCCATTAGCATGCCACCCAGTAGTATGCCCCCCATTAGCAGGCCCCCCCAGTAGTATGCCCCCCATTAGCAGCCCCCCCAGTAGTATGCCCCCCATTAGCAGCCCCCCCAGTAGTATGGCCCCCCAGTAGTATGGCCCCCCCAGTAGTAGGCTGCCCCAGTGCAGGCCCCCCTCAGTAGTAGGCTGCCCCAGTAGTAGCCCCCCTGTAGTATGGCCCCCCCTGTTGTATGGCCGCCCCAGTAGTAGTAAGCCCCCCCAGTAGTATGCCCCCACAGTAGTATGGCCCCCCCAGTAGCAGGCCCCTCAGTAGTATGCCCCCCCCCCAGTAGCGGACCCCCCCAGTAGTATAGCCCCCCTCCAGTAGCAGGCCCCTCAGTAGTATGGATGCCCAGTAGCAGACCCCCCAGTTGTATAGCCCCCCCAGTAGCAGACCCCCCCAGTAGTATAGCCCCCCCAGTAGCAGGCCCCCCCAGTAGCAGACCCCCCCAGTAGCGCCCCCGGCCCTTGCACAACTTTCACAAGTTAAAAAAAAAACAAAACTTACCTGATTCCTGATTCCCCGCTCCCGTGCCGTCCGCTCTGCTGAGCCTGTCACACACTGCGGAGGGAGCCGGAAGACGGAGCTCATGTGTGAGCTCCAGCCGGCTCCCTCCGTGCAGCAGCCAATGAGAGTCTGTGTGACTCTCATTGGCTGCTGTAACAAACACAAAGCTGCCGCTGGCGGCTGTGTGGTTGTATCTGTGTAGGGCAGAGCGCTATCACAGCGCTCTGCCCTACACAATAGGAGACCTGATGTCGGATTCTCTAGTGAGAATCCGACATAAGGCGGCCGCCGTTTGGCCCCGAACGGGGATCCGAGTCAGGCGGTGAACACCCGAACAGGGTTCGGGTGGACTCGGATCCCCAATGTTCGGAGCGGTTTGGATTCCACAGAATCCGAACGGCTCATCTCTAGTTATAATCCACTCGCTATAAGTGGAATTATAATATATTTATTGGGGAATTTTTAACACTGATCAATATAAAAGAATCTGTAACTTTACATTAAGAAAAGAAATTCTGAAGATTTTCTTTAAATACAAAGAAGTACAACAGACAGTAATTGATTACATAAGTATTTATCCCATTGTTTTACTACGTGGTAGAAGCACATTTAGCTACAATTACAGATATGTCAGCTCATCTTCCTCTCCAAACGCTCTACATCTGCCTCCCCCTCTTACAAGCCCTCCACTGGCTCCCCTTCCCTTTCAGAACCCAATTCAAGGTTCTCACATTTGCTTACAATGCCCTCACCCATTCCTCTCCCATTTACATCTCTGATCTCATCACTCTTCACTCTTCTGTCCGCCCTCTTCGTTCACTTAATACACGCCACCTTTCATGTCAATTGATTACTTCCTCCCACTCCTGCCTCCAAGAGTTTGCCCGCGCTGCTCCTCACCTTTGGAACTCCCAACCTCTCCCCATCAGACTCTCCACCTCTTTACAATCATTCAAACAAGCTCTTAAGACCCACTACTTCATTAAAGCCTTCCAGCTCTCATCCTAACTTGCTGCTACATCTTCCTTCCTCCCCCCTACACCATCTGTGTCACTCCTGCTTGTCTGCCCCTCCCTTAAAGAATGTAAGCTCTTTCAAGCAGGGCCCTCTACCCTCTTGTGCTTCTCCCTACTGTAATTTAATTTATCTCTTACTCCCCACTAGGGCAACTAACACTCGGCTGCTTATGTGGGTGTAAAGGTTGCTAATATAGCAATGTTTATCCATGTATTGTATTGTATTGTATTGTATTGTAAGTCAATGGTTACTTATTTGTTCATGTACTTTGTAAGGCGCTGCGGAACACTTGTGGCACCACATAAATAAATGATAATAATAATAATAATGACTCTGTTTGGGTCTCTGCCAGCTTTGCACAGCTGGACACTGCATTTTTCACCAGTTTTTCGATCCAAGTTCGGATATTTGTCTGTAATTAGTATGTGGGTGCTTAAGTGTATAAACACAGAAATTACGGTTTTAAGGTGCACCTGGTTGATATATTGTGTGTGTGTATGTATATATATATATATATATTAGGGGTGAGCGGGTTCGGATTTCTGAAATCCGAACCCCCCCCCCGATCCGAGGCCGATCCGAGTCAGGCTCGACTTTTCCCGCCTGACTCGGATCTGAAATCGAGGCAACACGTCATCATCCCGCCTTCCGGGTCTCGCGGGTTTTGGATTTTATATATGGTACCCACGTCAGCGCCATTTTCTCACTCAGCTGTGGACAGTGAACAGGGAGGGTGGGAGTTTGGGCTGGCTGGGCTGTGTAGTGTAGTGTAATGCAGTGTAGTGTTGTGCTGTGCTGTGCTGCGCTGTGCTGCTGTTGTCCATAGGGGCTGTGTCCACTCTCCAAAGTCCATAGGGGCTGGCTGTGTTGTGCTGTGCTGCTGTTGTCCATAGGGGCTGTGTCCACTCCTCCAAAGTCCATAGGGGCTGGCTGTGTTGTGCTGTGCTGCTGTTGTCCGTAGGGGCTGGCTGGGCTGTGTTGTGCAGTCAGTTGTCCATAGGGGCTGTATCCACTCCAAAGTCATGTGCAGCGTCCCAGTCCTAAAGGGGTGCTGTAGTGTTGTCTAGGGGGTGCTCTGTCCATCAGGGTTGCTCCCCTCAAGTGCAAAAAATATATTTTTTTTTTCTGTGTTTGTGAATTGTGTGCGCAGTAGCCGCATGTGCATCAACAAAGTAGCGCCAAGCGTGCATCTGTCTGTCATAAGTAAAGGGCCGGCTGTTAAAGGGTGGTGTAACCCCCAAAGTGCACTCCAAACAAAATAAAAAAATATTTTCTGTGTTTGGGAATTGTGTGCACTGTGGCTGCACGTGCATCAACAAAGGAGCAGCGCCAAGCATGCGCCTGTGTCATAAGTTAAGGGCCAGCTGGCCTGTCCGTTAAAGGGTGCTGTAACCCCCAAAGTGCACTCCAAAAAAAATAAAAAATTCTTCTTTTTTTTCTGTCTTTGTGAATTGTGTGGGCTGTAGCCACACCTGCATCCTCAAAGCAGCAGCGACAAGCGTGCGTCTGTCTGTTAAAGGGTGGTGTAACCCCCAAAGTGCGCTCCAACAAAAATAACATAATCTTTTTTCTGTGTTTGTGTGTGAAATGTATGCGCAGTAGCCGCACCTGCATCCTCAAAGCAGCAGCGACAAGCGTGCGTCTGTCTGTTAAAGGGTGGTGTAACCCTCAAAGTGCGCTCCACAAAAAATGAAAAATTCCTTTTTTTTCTGTCTTTGTGAAATGTGTGGGCTGTAGCCGCACCTGCATCCTCAAAGCAGCAGCGACAAGCGTGCATCTGTCTGTTAAAGGGTGGTGTAACCCCCAAAGTGCGCTCCAACAAAAATAAAATAATCTTTTTTTCTGTGTTTGTGTGTGAAATGTATGCACAGTAGCCGCACCTGCATCCTCAAAGCAGCAGCGACAAGTGTGCGTCTGTCTGTTAAAGGATTACATCAGTGACAGCATCCAAGTAGGCATGTCAGACAGTCCATACCTGTACTGGCAGGAAAAAGAGGCAATTTGGAGGCCCCTGTACAAACTGGCTCTATTTTACCTGAGTTGCCCCCCCTCCAGTGTGTACTGCGAAAGAGTGTTTGGTGCAGCCGGGAACCTTGTCAGCGAAAGGCGTAAGAGATTGCTTCCGCAAAATGTGGAGAAGATGATGTTCATAAAAATGAATTATCAACTCTTCCAGGGAGACCAGCCTCCAGAACGTACAGAGGGACCTGTGGTGGTGGATTCCAGCGGGGATGAATTAATACTCTGTGAGGATGAGGATGTACACAACACTGAAGAGGGTGAGGAATCGGTGAATGAGGAGGATGAGGACGACATCTTGCCTCCGTAGAGCCAGTTTGTGCAGAGACACGTGTGGCAGACCCTGGCGCTGAAATGATTGGTTTGTTAAAGTGTGCATGTCCTGTTTATACAACCTAAGGGTGGGTGGGAGGGCCCAAGGACAATTCCATCTTGCACCTCTTTTTTTTCTTTGCATTATGTACTGTTTGCGGCCTAGCTTTTCAAACTGCCATCCTGTCTGCCACTGCAGTGTCACTCCTAGATGGGCCACGTGTTTGTGCCTCCCACTCGTGTCGCTTAGCATAGTCATCCAGCTACCTCGATGCAACATTTTGGACATAAAAACACTATTGTGAGGTGTTCAGAATAGACTGGAAAAGAGTGGAAATTAAGGTTATTGAGGTTAATAATAGCATAGGAGCAGAAAAACCAACACATTCTGTGATTTTAGCTGTTTTTATGCTTTTTTTAAAAAAAATACAGATCCAGAACACAAAACCCAGAACCCAAAACACGGAAGGGTGGTTTTGGCAAAATCAATCCAGATCCAAAACACGAAGAAAGATCCAGATACAAAACCAAAACACAAAACACGAAAAGTGGCCGGTGCACACCCCTAATATATATATATATATATATATATATATGTTTATAAAAAATTTAATAATAATAATTAAGAAAAATATGTCTTTCCATTATATGGTATTTTCTGTTATTTAGAAACAAGAATTCCTGAATGAATCATATCTATATTTCTATACAATTGTAAGAAGTGACAAATGGTGAATGGAAATATATATATGTGTAGGTGTATAAGGTCTTAGCGACTGACGTATATAAATAGTGAATTTAAGTCACAAGAGATAAATAAATGTTATAAGAGTGCTGTATAAATCATATAAAACAAGGTGTGTGGAACTAATAACAATTTATTACATAAAGCATACACATAAACAAATAGTAAGTAATACTGAGCCTGTACGTGCTAAAAAAGGCTCTAACAGTGACCCTTACGTTTGTATAAGTACAGCAAGTGTATTTATTGAAGTGCAAAAGTGCTTATAGTTATAAATAGTTAAAACTGGCCTTAATATACACTAAATAAACACATAATTCAGAGTTAATATAGCAATAAAAAGCAATTGATAATATGAGCACAGAATAATAAATAAATGAATAAATAAATAAAAACTTCAACAGGTGCGGTGGGAGCCGATTGTCGGCGGATGTGTTTTATATCACACCATGTGTTATTAAGCCCACACAGTTTTGTTTTAGGTACGGGCACAATTGTTACATGTGCACCATTGTTTTAATATTAAATACTTTTATGCACTATGAGGAGCCCTCTTTTGTTATTGTTGACATATATATATTGACAAAAAAGCCTTTAACCTGCGCTAAACTGTAAGAAAATGAGTTAAAGAACTTCAGTATGTTGTATAATACTCAGCTGTAACTCATTTAAGACCCCCTGTTAGAAGGGTCAACACATTAATTCCAACAAAAAACAAAACAGTGCGCTTAGGAATTAATCAATAATTACTAAAATTCATTAACTTGAAGGTAATAAGGATTCCACACATATAGTCCTTGGAGTAACAAACTGATATGGGTCAATCCTGGGCCAATGTCTTATATGATACAAACGTAGTTCTCATTTGTTATTCAATAGATATAGTCCTCATAATTTAAAGGTAAAAAACTGGTTTCAAACCAGTAGTATGGAAACAGATTTCAAATATTCTTCTGATGTTTTTTAAGGAAAGCCACCCAGTGGTTAGTCGTAAGTGTGGACTTATCATAGACTATTCCTCTGATGGAGTTGATCACTATCTGAACCAGTGGTCGAAGTGGGTCGGTATACGGCGATATGACATACCGCCACTTCCCGGCCCCACTTAATTTTAAATGCAGATGAGAATGTACCAGCGCTGGGATCCAGTATGGTATCCAAGCGCTGGAACAGCGGCGGCTATGTGTAGAGATGTGTCCCGCAGGGGACACATCTCGATCGGGGTAGCGGAGGCGCTGGCATGTAGCCGGGACCACTTACCGGGTCCTGGCTGCACTAGAAGCACCACCACCACGCACTGGGCGGCCGCCTGCCAATGAGGACGCTCGCGGCCGCCAGCCAATCAGGAGGCTCGCGGCCGCCACCCAATGAGGAGGCTCGCGGCCGCCATCCAATCAGGAGGCTCGTGGCCCCCAACCAGTCAGAAGGCTCGCGGCCGCCAGCCAATCACGAGGCTCGCGCCCACCAGCCAATGAGGAGGCTCGCGCCCGCCAGCCAATGAGGAGGCTCGCTGCCGCCAGCCAATGAAAAGCTGCCAAATGGCAGCTTCTCATTGGCACGCATCGGCGCCAGATAACTGCAATGAGGAACAGAGGCTACCGGTGGCTCCATTCCATCAGTGCAGGTCAGAGGGAATTAGAGAGAGGGGAGGGTGTGAGAGGGGCAGACAGAGGGAGGTAGGCAGTTAGTATTGTAGGGGGTGAAAGAGAGGGAATCAGTAAGTGAGAAGGACAGGGTGTGAGAGAGGGGAGCAGGCAGGGAGAAGTGTGTGTGTAAGGGGGGGGGTGAGATGTACAATGGGGTGTAATGGAAGCAGGGGTCCAAAGGGGGGGGATTCAATTTCCATACCCCCACCTCTAAATTCCCACTTCGAGCACTGATCTGAACTTCACAATGCCAACCACCAAAATTCGAAAGCCGGAGACCTATCCTCAGAGTAGTAGAATCCTCCTTGGGTTCAATCTAGAACAGAGACCCTCGCACCAAGAAAAATACCCAAAAAGGCCCAGAGGCCACTGTTAGTATCATAAAAAAAAAATGTATTAATACATTTTTTTTGTATTCTATAGAACATGAGGAATGCACATTAAAATAGAAAAATGGTGTGCAGGGGCAAACACACGGAGGCTTGGCTTTGCACAATAAGGGAAATGATTGGGTGAGCAAAACGTCAAGCATGATAAATACGTTTTTGCTAATGCTTCATAGGTACACACCATCAGCATTCAACAAAATTGTGCATGTATAGTAGACCACTGCTTTTTTTCGATAAAGCTCGACCAATGTGACAGTTTACTGCTAAACTTTCACATTTTCTAAACTCGTTAGTTGGTGTTGAATGCCATTCTTCTTTAGAAAGGTAGTCGGATCTCTGGGCCTGATTCAGAACCGCTCACGAGTGCTGAGAGCTCGCAAGTGGGTCGATGTTGGCCCAGTGCGCATGTGCATGACAGAGCCGGCTCCGTCGTGCACATGCGCGAGACCCGGATAGAGACAGGCAAACCGTCGCTCCGGGTCTCGTACCAAAGGGGGCATGCTGTCAATGTTGAGTGACAGCACGCCCCCTTTGGTGGGCGTGCTGGGGTCTGGCTGCCCAGACGGAGGCGTTCCCATGGGAACATCTACCATCTGGGGCCGGCCCCACTCACATCACAAGTGATGTCAGTGGGAGTGTTTTCGGCTCTGTTTGAGCCGAAAGCACTCCAGCACTCTCGTCACAACCCCGATGGTCGTGATGGTCTTGACCATCGCAACCATCTTCCTGGCCGCTTGCTATAGCTGTGGGTGGTCACCCACAGCTATACGAGCAGCCAGGAGGCCACTCTAAAAATAAAGAAGGATGGCCCTGATTCAGAGTGAGCGCTCTGTCAGAGAGTCCGGCTCTGAATCAGGGCCTCTGTTCTCTTATTCTTCTCCATTATCGGACCTCAGCATTTTTATTTTTAAGCCTGTTTGAGTTTCCACTAGATTCTTGTAGTCTGCAATCTTACTGGTTACTTTTCTTTTAGCTTTCAGGAAGTATATGTGCATCATCCTTATAGCATCATCTATGAGCATCCTGAAGTAGCAGTTCCCAGTCAATATCTCTGTCTCCATCGGTCCACACATTTCCATGCACACTAGTTTGCTCACTCTAGTTGCGGACTTTGGAAAGGAGAAACATTTTTGCTTAACCTTCATCCAGTTTTCACACTCCTGTCTCTCTCTGTTGTTCATGCCATCTAGAAGCCTCTGTACGATGTTGTACCCTAGGTGACCCTGTCTCATGTTCCATAGACTGATTGCAATTTGAAGTTGCCACCGCACAACACTCCTCAGTGTTTAGGATGTACAGTTATTGGCACCGGGTTGCCCTTGAAATTACAGTCCCTCTTTGCAATTGCACACATCACATGGTTCCTTTGTGAATTAGACCTTGTATCCTTTCTTCCACAGTACTGAGATGGCATAAATAGTACATCTTCAATGTCTGTGATATGTCTTTGATCCTTAAGCGCACAGTAATTGTCCTGATTTTGTGGCATTTAGGTCTTTATCTCCCGATTCCCCTGACATTTACGGGATTAAACAACTTTAGTGACTTGAACCAACTTTCATTACAGCTGAAGTGCCTCATGACTCCTGAGTCCATGTACCAGCAATCTTTGGGGTGACTGTTGGTTATATTTAATGCTGACTCATTCTTTCTATCTAGCTTGAATGAGGAAGTACACTTGGTTCACTTGCTCTACATTGTGAGGCCTTATGTCCCAACTTTTGACACTTGAAGCACTTGTATTTGCTCTTCTTAGGTTTTACACCCTTTGAAAGCAGAATAACATTTTCAGCAATGGTCCCAGCAGGTATGCATTCTTGAAACTGCAGTAGCTTGGTTTGTACAATCTCTGTTGATACATTGGCAGCACATGACTCCAAGGCTACTACTAGGAAATGATACTATGGTGTACAGTTTTGCAGCATTACCATTGCAACCCCCTTGTTTTTTACTTGGACGTCTACTGATTTCTCAGAGATAGATAGTTTCCTATCTAAATATTCATTCATATTCTTGCATGCACTTAGCTTAGTATCTGGCAGTAAGAGGGAGACAGTGCATAGCGCAGTCCCCTTCTAATACCTTTTGAAACTATAATCACCAAACTAGTTGGGAAAATCATACATGTTCAATTTCTACTGCTAGTTGGAACTAACATTTTCGAACATTTTTCAGAGTCTGGAAGCAAAAATTGTAGATGATATACTTAGCTCCCACACACTACACAGATATCATTCTATCCAACCAACTAGTTGAACATAATTGTTTAGTCAGTTTATGGCCAGCTTTAGTATGCTGTTCTTTTCTATATAATTATTTATAAATGTAAGCACACTACATTTTTGTAAATGTTTTGCCAATGATTTACACTGAAACTGCCTACTGGTTTAATCTACTCAGATTAATTCCTTAGTTAATTCCGCTACGTACAAAGATGCAGCAGCTCTGCTATAGCGTCCATCTCTAAATCAGGCCCTTAATGCTTGAGTACTGCTACTTATTTTACCTCTAGTGAATGTATTAATTACAATTTTTATATTGTTCTTAATTTATAAAATATATATATTGAAAAAATATATGTATTGAACTGTTAATTTTCTTTTCTGCTACAGGTAAAAAATAGGTGTGATGAAAAACAAAACATTACATCCAAAACAGAATGCATGTCATGTTCTTTAAATTATGCTATAAATTGTACCAGTGGCTTTGCGAAACTCAGCAGCGGGAGTGGAGTAAGAGACTGCAGGTAATTCTACTTTACTATGTTAATCAAAATTATTCAGATCACATCATGAAATAATACCTTTCTTTTGGCCACATATATTTAAATTACTCTTATCCTGTTCTTCTGCAAATTATCAATGAAACGCTACTGATTTGTGTTGTGGACACAAATACAGAATCAGCAATTGCAGTAAGATCACCAATATCATTTAGAACACAGGTTCTCATACACGGTCCTCAGGACCCCAAACAGTGCATGTTTTGCAGGTCTCCTCACATAGTTACTAGTAAAACAGTTAGCTGCACCTGTGGATCTTTTAAAATGTGTCAGTGATTATTGAATAGACCTGTGCACCTACTTGGTGACCTACAAAAAGTGAACTGTGTGGGGTCCTGAGGACCGAGTTTGAGAACCACTTATTTAAAAGAATACCTATATTAAATTTATTGTTATATACATATTCTATAAAATATATAGGGAAAACATATTGCATAATTACAACTCAGTTTCTCTACACATAGTTTGAAGAGTTAATAATATATTGCTGTAATTGATGGGTTACACCTGACCTACTTACTTTATGACTACACTACAATACCCAATGTATGGCCTTACTGTGTTTCTTTGCATATGCGAGTATTTGGCCTATTTCACACTTGCCAGTTTTGACCGGGCGGCAAAAACCCGCCCCTTTTTTTTGCCGGGTGTGAAATATAGTTACAGTATGCAAGGAAGCAGGTGGGTCCTTTCACACGGCACGGACATGGCACGGTTGCCGTGTAACAGCCGGAAATGTCTACTGAGAAGGACGGCTGCCATGCCGTGCCATCCCTGCATGCCAGTGGTATATAGGAAACAATGTTTCCTTACACACACACCGGCCGGCTTGTGCAGCAGCTGCTGCGCATGCCCAGTAGATAAATGAAAAAAAAAAAAACATTAAAAGTGGCTCAAAGCCGCTGCTTGTGAAAGGCACTGAGTGCCTGAAAAAAATGTCCCACTTCTGCCTGTTTCTAGGCCGGCCTTTCTGTTTGCACTAGTCACCACCTTGGCTAGCCACATACAAACACAAGTGTGCCCAATGATATCACATAGAGATATCACTTGTGCTGCATCTCAAGAATGATCCTGATTGTTTTTAAATAGGTCACATTTAGGAATAAATGCTGAAATTACGTAAATAATTTCACAGTGAACAGTCTGCCAAATATGTAGTTTTATTTAAAATAATATTGCTAATGATTAAATAGTCATCAATATCTCATTGATGGACTTCGGTATGCAAGCCTACAGTATATTAAGTTACTTCTTTGACACTTTCAATTTGCCAAACATGCTATGTATATAAACTACTGTACATATAGCCTTTTAGTAAGTTGGACCATCCATTCAGATTTACCAGTTTGGCCCCGGCAGCTAATAACCCTTTGTAGCCTATGTGCCTTATGTCACAAAAACCCTCTCCGGGAATGGCCACTGCAGATGCATGGTCAGTAGACTGCGCAATAGTGCACAGGAGTCCCGGTAGAGTGAAGAGAATGTTGCAGTCACTTCACTTCACACATCGCAGGGACGGGCTCCTTTCAAAGCCCCTGCCCCTGCGGGTGTTTTTATACATATTCTATTGCCACAAATAGCGGCAACAAGAAATTACAATTATTAGGTCTAAAACCCAATATTTGATAAATATGCCCCTAATTTTTAAACTGCTGTATCCTGTACTTCATTAAAATAATTGATGATCAATGTGTTTTTAATATCTACTTAAAATGTATAATGTTGGTAGTTACAGTAACTGTTCCAGCTATTGCTGCTTAGGGAAGCGTTGGTGGTACAGTGGTGAGCATAGCTGCCTTTCAGTTAATGCTGGTTGTTTCTTTCTTTCAAGGTATTATCTGGAAATAAGAGCCTACTCTCTCTCACTTCCTGGTTGTCGACATATATGTACAATGGAAACACTGGAGCCAAAGTGTTGCCCTGGGTTTTGGGGACCTGATTGTATGGGTAAGTTCTCAATATTGATGAATGTTAATTTTAGGTGCCAACCCTTAGCAGAGATGCCTCATCGCAGCAGACTGGCCTGTGCATATGTATAATGCTGCTCTTAGCAGACAGGTATACAACAGAGTAGGCACAAATAGAGGCTAAATAAAACGACTTTTATCTGGGAATTGTGTCCTGTCCAATGATCCATTAAGTAGGCCCAGACAGCAGAGAAGCCAAACACAAGTCTCAGGTCAGGTGCTATAAATATTTTTACAGTATGTTTGCAAACTTGCACTAAGTGCTCTGCTTTTAATACTTATAATTGAGCCATTGTTATTATTCATTTAATTATATATACAATTTCTTTTGCATACTCTGAGGAAAATGGCAAGTTAAATTTTTAAACTGATGACGAAGGAAACCTATAAATACAAATGAAGTCATATCTGGGAAATTAGCATAATTAGATTGAATAGTCTGTAGAATATTGAGCTGCAGGCTAGCTAGAAATTATTATGGCAAAGTTTCAGAAATGGTATCTATACAAACAGGGGTGTAACTAGGTATTTGAAGCCCCCATAGCAAAATTTTGTAAGGGCCCATATGTACCACCCAATTAACCTACCCTCCAACATGACCCGTTCCATTAGGTACAAAACACTCTGCTCCTGGACTTCCCACCTAATGTATGATAGCAGCCTCCTGTGTTGAACTAGGTCATTGATGAGACAGGTGTTTCAGCACAGGTTACTGCAATCATAAATTAAGAGGGAAATCCAGGAGCAGAGCATTTTGTACCTAATGGAGCAGGTCATGTTAGAGGGTCTGATATAATACATGTAACTTTGACGAGGAAGTTTCCCTCCCCCCTCATCTCTGGGACCCATAGCCGCTACACCCCTTGCACCTATGGTACTTATACCCATGTATAAGCGTGTGCTGAGCTACAGTGGGAGACTGCTCATGGCAGTCTCCTATGCCACACTTATCGCGCCTCCCCTGGCCTTACGCCGTGCTGAGGGGCTCACAGCGCCCCCTCCCCAGTGTGCAGCGGCGCTGCAGAAGTGTATTTACTTATTTTTTGCTCAAGGGGGCGTGGCCACACCTCCTGCAATTAGGCCACACCCCCTCATCACCCGAGCCTGGCATGGCTCTCTACGCCCCTGTATATAATCTCCTGTCTAACTGCAGGGGAGTGGGTGAGACGGCTCGCTGTTAGGACAGGACTGCTCCTTCCACTTACAGACAGCACCATCTCTCCATTTATTTTAGTAACAATTCCTCTCGGCTACATTTAATGATGACTGAGATCTGGCCCCTTACCATCTTTTAACTTCCTGCTTGTAAATATGAAGGACACCATGAGAATGAAGCCTGGGTCATTGTTTTTGCTGTCCTTATATTGTGCTGGAAACCAGCTCTGAAAACACCAGTGGCAATCAGTTCCTTCCTGTGCCTGGAAAGTGGCTGATTAACTAGCAAACATGTTCTGGAGGTGATGACAAACTATTTCATCTGTCTTATCTATGTTTCCACATGAGATGACCTGCTGAAAGGAGCTCACTTGGAAGTGGATTGCTTTGCTCTAAGCTTTTCAGTTCTCTGTAACTGTATTTTAATTTTCTAATGCATGATTACTGATACACATCAATTTCATGTAGTTAAGGTGGGTACACACCTGAGAGATGTATCTTCAGATCAAGTGATCTGCAGATATATCTGCAGATGATGGTCGTTCATACACTCTGAACGGCCATCATCTGCTTCTGCCTTCGGGTCCCAGCGGCCAGGGGGCGGGATCTGGTGGTAGAGGGGCGTGTCAGGGGCGTGTCCCGTCCCCCTCCTCGCGGCTGCCGCTGTGTGTGTATGGGCAGTCTGCAGACCACCCGTATACACTTGCCGATGGACATATCTGTCCATCGGCTGTGCAGCACAGCCAATGCGATGTCAGTGAACAGCGACGTTCACCGACATATCGCGAGTACACACCGGCCGAGGGGCAGCAGATATATTGGCCGATCAATTAATCGCCCAATGTATCTGTCAGTGTGTACCGAGCATAAGGGTAGGGCACATGTTTCGTATGTGAAATCATAGATCCATGAGATTCCATAGTTGCAATGGAATTTGTAAAAAATAAACAAGCTCTAGAAATAAATCAGGCGCTAATTAGGCCATAATCATGACAAATTAAATTTGCAGTATATTATATATTAGTCTCTGCTGCTGGTATCTAACCGGAGTGACTTCTACAGTGTCTCCAGAAACATTACAAAGAGAAAACACTAATGAAGATACAGCGCCTGTGTCTATTGCAAAGCTATATCATTTCTAATAGGGATATAATTCTAAACAAGAAGAGTGGAGGTGCTGCCTGCAGGAACCAAAAAAATTAACGCAATAATTTATTAAGAACATTCTTAAAAATGATAACTGTAATCTGATTGGTTCCCGTGGGCAACACTTCCTCTTTCCTTTTGTAGAATGTTACTGTTTCATAGACAGATTGCAATCTTTTAAATAAAACAACCAACTAAGGGGCTTATGTACCAAAGCTTGATGAAAGATAACATTGTGAGAGAAAAAGTATTAACCAATAAGCTCCTTCAAACACAGCCTATAAAATGTAAGTTAGAAGTTGATTGGTTGGTGATTTATATCTCACAATTTTATCTCTCATCAAGAGAGATAAAATTGCCATTCTTACAGGAAAATACCTGAGGAATAATGTTTTGTATGATAACTTGCTGGCCGCATACCACATTATGCAGACATCAGACCAATCAGGCACTGGCACTCTGTCTAACCAAGTCTGCTGATTGCCTCACATGTGTGTATTGGGTAACACACTGGTTTGTTTGTATTACATGAATGTGAATACATGTATTGAAGTCACTAATGCTGTGCTTACAGAATGTCCTGGTGGAGCATCATCCCCATGTAACAACAGAGGAACGTGCTCTGATGGGATGCCTGGAAATGGTACCTGTGTGTGTCAGGTATGTGCTCTGTGATATTCTCACTACTACCTGTTGCCATGTAACCTCCATGTACTTTTTCTATTTTAATTATTATTGGTTGTTGGGCCTGTAGCTTGAGCCTTATCCAATTGAGTTTTAATGATTAAATTAGGTTCATATAAATGACTTTCATTATTTAGTTTTCAGTTAAGGCAAAATCTAAATAATTGCATCTCATTGTAATGCAGTACTCTCTGGAAATGGCTTTTGATGTGACATTACAAAACTCTTTTTTTATATTTCAATGTGTTGAACATACAGATAATTTGAAATAGGGTTGAATAGAATAAAAATAAATATGAAAAACAAAACAAAGAATATACATTGTCTCACATTTCCGTATATTAATAACCTCAGCTAACTGTATCCACTTTTGTTTAGGAAGGATTTGCTGGAACAGTTTGTGAGAAGTGTGCTGATGACAATATGTATGGTGCTGACTGCAGCAATGGTATGTCTTTTTACCGACAGTATTCCTCTACTGAATGTTACTTTTAAAGCTGCATACACACACAACGATTTTGTTACCAACAAATTTATGAACAATTTTCTGTCAGATTATCTGCCAGATTTTTTAAAGTGTAATGAACTATTTTTTTGAACTACAAACAAATTTTGCATATTCCCTTAATGAAAAACGTTCAATTGGTCAGTCTGACTGAACTACAAATTACAAACGTGAACGCGCATGAACGATAATCATTCGTTTTAACTCAGAAAGTGAACGATTTTTTCAACGATTGAACGATAAACAATATCGTTATCGATAACCGTTCAAAAAATCATTGTGTGTGTATGCACCTTTACTATATATATATACATATATATATATATATAAATATATATTTATATATATATATATATACAATATTCAAAAATCCTCTCTCATTTTGACCTCCATTTATTAGGCAAATACAGTACCAGCAGAATTTTTCATTTAGTATCACTGTGATACAAACGAAATATCCGCTGGTATTTACCAATACTTACCCCTCTGACGAAGTCCAGCCAAGTCCTCCTGACGATATTGAAATTAACCTCTATATACTCCTGCCTGTACCTTCTAAAATCCTACCTATAAACCTCTAAGGATGACGTCAATTTGCGTACGCAGTCATACAGTAAATAAAAGACTCCAGACTTGGAACGTGTGGTTCCGAAGCACAAAGTATTATTCAAGTAAAAAGTACAGTCAGTTACACGTTATTGATCCAGACACAATTAGACGCAAAGGAATTATACAGACCCCAAGTACAGTATACATACGCAGCGCATTCTGGTCCAGATGTTAGGCTTCAGCAAGAAACACTTCGTCCCTCAGCGTTCAGCAAGAAGACTAAAGACACAGTGTTTGAGCACACATATTTATACCCCCCAGAATAGACAGGACAATAGAGAAGTTTGTTGCTGATATCATTGGTTCCCAGGGGAGAAGCATCTGTTACAGAGCGTTTAACAGGCTGGTTCAAATAGACTCACCCAGCCTCTAACAGCTGATGGTCTCTGCCCTTCCCACCCCCATGCTGCATCCTAACAGTTGTTAATAAAATATACATTTTGTTGCTTGTAGTCTCTGCGATCCATAAGTTGAGAATGCATGATGTGATCTCCACACCGATAGTACCGGAATTCTGTTGAAAGAGTATGAATCAGTATGAAACCAAACACGGCTCTCTTAGCATGTATAAAACCTTAGTTATCAAACATCTTTATTTCACAGCATTTAAACTAACTGAACAAACTTAAATCTTATATCTTAAAGCTTATTAAACCTTTTATGTGGATATGTAATGTGTGAGTATGCAGGGTTTGATATAAAGACACTAGTTAACTTGGGGCAGATGCGTGCGTATTAATGTGTGTATGAGAAATGGTGCACTTAACACTTACTAAGTGAACATCTAGCAGTGTGGATTGCTGAGCATGATAGTTCCACATGACCCCTCTGTCAGCAGCCCCCACCTGTCCCAGGCTTCAAAAGAAAAACTCTTTATTCTCCCATTCTCTTGTGTGAATGCAAATAGCCCAGCTACAAGAGACAGACTTAAGATAACACTCTAGTCTTTGAAGTCATTTCATTGCAGGAAGCTTGCTAATGTAAGGTGTGTATTTGAGCCAGGCCACCTGTAGTGAGAACAGACACTGTCCAGGAAGCTTATCTACACAAGCTAGTTGTCACGTGGCCGTTTGCTCTATTCATCTAATGCAATCCAATTTTGACATACTGTAAAGCCATTTCTGAAATATATCCTTTATAATACGTAATGTCTTGAAATAGGCTTTTGGTGAATCGCCGTAACTTATGGCGATGGTCACAGATGCATTCGCATGATGCTAATAGTATTATCGCCACATGTACTAAAGTGTGAGATTATCTAAAATGGCGCTTAGGCGGCCATTTTGCAAAATGGCGTCGCTGCGATTCAATTTTAAGCTGATCTTGTCTCAGCCAATAATCCAGTTTCGACACTCCTCATCGGCAAGGTCCTCCGCTGGGCTGCTGGCAGCCTAACGCTGCTCCGGTGTAATGCGCATGCACAACGGTCATTCTACATGATACGGGGACCCGACAGTGCCTGGGAGGCTTCGCTGAAGCCAGGAGGGCAGCACCAGATCCCAATTGTCGTCTATAAGAACTGCATCGCTGTCGCTATTTAAAGATGGCGAGAACAATGCTGTGACAAACAGCGGTAATCTTAGATTACCGCTGTTTGTTAAATCCAGAAACGAGGACATATACCCCTTTAGAGAGCGCTAAAGGAGTTATGCTTCGCTGATAAATGGGGGCCCAAATGTTTAATTTGCTTCACTAATCAATAACTTTCTGTTTAACTTTCTGTTAGTTTTCACATATTCTGACACTTTTATTGCTCTGAATTGTTTATTCTGCCTAGTATGTTTAGCATAAAATATACTTGCTTACTGGATCAAGATATTATTTGAAAACAATTACTCACTAGCAAAGTGAGGCATGAATAGTTTACAGTACACCAGGGGTTCCCTGAATCAGGGCCTGATTTATGTTCCATATGCTGATGATGGATCTCATGCAATTTTCAGATTATCGAAAAACTGTGCATGGGCAGGTCCCATTCTGCGATGTCACTCTCAGAACATCAAGCCACAACATGGTTCACATGCTGCAGTGTTTGGAGGGCAGAGCGGGGTTGTGCCTGGGCAGTGTTCCCGAAAACAGGGAGTGTCATCCCCGTTTTCCGGGTGTGCCAAGTCCAGGGTCTGAGTCGGTGGATGCAGATTGCCTGACCTTGCAGACTGCCAGCCTGAGTAATTTGGAGCTTACTCAGACTGTCCACTGCTGCTGTCATCGCTGATGGTCGCGATGGTGATCCGAGGCAGCGTCTACGCACGCTGCACCCATAATGCTATTGCTGTCAGGAAGCGTCTGCTTCCTATAGACGCCTCCCGCAGTATTAACATTTTTGCTGGATGGTATTGCACAGCCTCTTGCTTGCTGAACATGAATCGGGTCCTCAATCCTTACGGCACCCTAACAGTCCAGCTTTTAAGGAAATCCATGTTTGTGCATAGATGGTAATCAAATTGACTGAGGTGTTAATTAAGTCACCTGTGTCTAAGTATGGATATCCTGAAAACTTGGACTGTTAGGGTGCCTTGGGGACCACGTTTGGGAACCACTAATTTAATTTACACAATCAAGTCTAAGGGCTATAGTTACTAAACTAAAAATTTCATTTTGTGGCTGTTTTGAATTTGCTACATATCACCAGCAATTTACTGCTACAAACAGCAGCATTTACTATACAGTGTTCTGGAGGATCATTCCCAAACAGCCCACAATGTGTGGTGATTTATAAATTGCAAAACGGCTCCCGAAGCCAACAACGTTTTGCGGAAAAAGAACGTTTGCAAAATCAGTCACTTTATTTGTTTTCCTTTTGGCTGTCTCCAACAACACCTAATTTTGCATTCACAACCTCTACCTGTAAAAGGGCTGTGAGGAGCTCTATCGGTGAGAGAGATGAGCGGTGCAGAGCAGTTTTGTGTGTAAGTTTCCAATTGGGATTTCCAGGAGGTTTCCTGTGTTTTTTTTTGTCTTGTTGCTTGTCTGTTTGCTTTACAACCCTCACCAGTGTTGTTTGTGAGTAAGCTCGTGTAAGTGTCATTCATGGCAGAGTAGATCGACAGACCTATTCTGATTGGCTGCTGTGGGCAACACCACTACTTGTCTTTTTTTTTTTTTTAGAAGCTTTAGTAAATGTACCCCATGGAGGGAGAACAGAAAAGTGATGGAGTGTGGAAGAGAAATTGAGGCAGTTAAATTAGGAAGGGTAAGATGAGGCACTGAAGAGATTACAAGATGGTTGGTAAAAATATTAAGAAAAAGGCAGGGTATACCTTTGGCTTTTCTCATGATGATAATTGTGTGTGAATGAGCAGTTATATTCCCTGCTATAGCCACATTTTGGAGAGAAGAGTGGCCAGGACCATTCAAGGTCACAAGCTGCAGTTATGGTCACAGGTCTCTGATGCATTCCATGCAGTGGGGCCATTAAAGAGAACGGTGACCCACTGCAGAAACAGATTTTCAGACATTAAAAAGACATTTGAAAGAAAAATTGACTGAGGAGTGAAGAGCTGCAGGAGGCACAGGCGCTCTCCTCCCGTCCCCTTCCGACCCCTCACTCACCCCCACCACAGAATTTACAGGTTATGTAGCTGCCACAACTCCACATAGGCGCAGTGTGTGCATAAAGGTGGCCATGGTGGGGGACACAGCAATTTCAGAGGAAAGTCTCTTTTAAAAGGGAAAAGATAAGTAGATTGAAATATCATTAGATATAACTGTTGATTATACGTTGTTATATAGCACAGTGCACTTTGTTACAAGACACCCTGTAGAAGTCTAAGATGATGTAACAGTCAAATGGCAATGTCACAATACATCTATTGATCTGACTTCCCATATACAATCCATGCCAAGGGTGCCAGAGAGAGAGGACACTGAGGACACCCTCAGAAATGATCTACAACAATTTGTTGTTTTCAAATTAAACATCTCTGAAAATAAGTTATTTTGTGAGAAAAAGACTTACAGTACATATAAACTAGTTATAAATAATTGCCTCATATGCATAGGGTTAATACGATTGTCCTTGCGCTTCAATCAAGAAGCCGTTCGGCCCACTGTTTTTCCATCCATAACTGCCACCGTCGTCATTGGTATCGGCACTTGTACAAGCCCCATATTAGGTGCAAGAGAAAATAGATTTCTCTTCCCTGTAAACACAACTGAAGCTACACGCCCATGATACTCTTGTGACACTCCCACACCACAGAACAGCTTCGTACAAACATATCGTCACCACTCAGTACCCACTCTGAAATGGCCATTTTATGGAAAGACGGATGGGCAAAGATGTGTCTGCCTCAGAATAGGACAGAGCTATGGAAAAATTCTTACATTTGCAATGCATATGTGCATGCAGAGGCACCGAGAGGGGGGAGAGCTAATTACCCGGGCCCAGGCTTGCCGGAGGGGCCTAGCAGGGGCCCGGGTCCGATGCCGCCCCCCTCCTCCCTGTAAGCTGAGCAGCCCAGCACACGCTGCTGTGTGCTGGGCTGCAAAGGGAGACAGCAGTCTAATCTGACTGTGGGGGGACCGTTCATCTTGATCTCGCCCCCCCCCCCCCCGGATATGCGCTGGACTGAGGGGCTCACAGCGCCCCCCTCTGCGGCGCTGCAGCAATATTTTTTTTCATTTTTTTTCTTCTTAAGGGGGCATGGCCACGACCCCCAGCGCTTATGCCACGTCCCTTACACCCTGGCCTGGCCCGGTACTTGGCAGCCCTGTGTGCATGTGCTGTATGTTAAACACCCGACTCAGAACTAGACCCATAATGTGCAATATAACAAGTCTGTTTACTATATATACAAATGGATGTTGTTTTTACATAGAGCACCTAGTAGACATCCTTCCATCATTTCTATTTTCTTAAACTTGTTGTAGAGGGCTGGGATATTTTCATTGCAGATCACCTGCACATTGAGAGAGTGATAGCGGTGGTGGTGGTTGATATATACCTCAGCTCTGTACTGAGGTGCTCTCAAATAAATATGTATGCAATATATTGTTCCACAGACACTAGGTACACCTGCAAATGTACAAAATGCTACCTTTAGCCCATGCCACTGTGCCTTTGGTTGGTGAAGAATAACTATGTTAGCGACAGTCTTTTGACGTCCATTCAACACTTGAGAAGTGCCTTGGAAATGTCTTCTGTGTAATGCCTGCCACTCAAGAGCATACAGACTGGAAGGTGCCTATGGCTATAAAGTCATAGTCATAAACAGCGTGCAGCAGTAGTACCGCCAAGACACTACACTGGAGTGTGCTGTTACAGGCTCCAAACAGAATGTAAAGATTCAGGAGGTTTGTGTAGTTGAGGACAAACATTTGCATTACCTCCTGTCCTGATAAGGAATCCAGAACCAAACATGCTCTAAAGACTCATTCTATACACAGCCTTCATACACCCTGGTGCGGGGTCTGGTGCTCTTCCTCCTCCCTACTTCTCAGTTGCTCCAAAGTCCACACACATTATTGCCAGGAAACACCGTCTTGCTTGACTTGCAATAACAGACCAGCATGGGCCCTTGCACCTACCAACAACCTCTTTTTGTTTTCAGGTGGGTTTTCCAGTATATTGTAAAATTTCTGCTTCACAAATCTACTGATTGGTTACTGTAAAATTGTTGGCAATTAGTAAATTGTTTTGAAACTGTTGAAAAAAAACATCATTGGACAAAACCTCATTTTAGTAAATTTAGACCTAAATGTCAATATTTAACTTCATACATTACAATGATATTATTAGAATGCTACCACAAGGTGGCGCTAGCTGTATGAGAAAAGCAGTTGCTCGTACTCTCATTTGACTAGTGTAATGAAGTTAGCTATCATTTTCAGTTGTTAAAAGGGGATGCAGTTGTCATGTCAACATTTACAATGTCGACAATCAAAATGTTGCCATTACAATGTCCACAGCTATGATGTCGACATTGTTGAAATGTCAACCACAGAAATTTGACATGTTCACAATGGCGACATCTGAAATGCCAACATTCTCAGAATGTCAAACATTAAGGAGGCTGCAGGAGGGGAGGTTAGGCTTAGGCTGCAGGAGGGGAAGTTAGGCTTAGGCTGCAGGAGGGGAAGTTAGGCTTAGGCTACAGGAGGGAAGCTTAGGTTGCAGGAGGGGAGGTTAGGTTTAAAGGGCCTATCCATTACACGACTTTTTGAACGATCCGACCAAAACCAGGAGGTTTTGGTCTAATTGTTCAGTAAGTTGTCTAATGGATAGCCGGCAAGGACCAGCGATGCGCGTGCATGCTGGGTCCTTGCCGACCCTGACTATCTACGGAACATGCTGGTCAACCTGACGACGATCGTCAGGTTCCACATGTTCCCAGATAGGAGGTCGGGATCCTGCACTGAAAGACGTTCAGTGAACACCGTTCAGTGCGGGCACCGCACCCGGCGACGCGAAGGACTGAACGCTAGATGTGCAGTTTTTCAGGTTGCCTTATGGATAGGCACCTTTAGACTGCAGGAGGGGAGGTTAGGCTTAGGCTGCAGGAGGGGAGGGATAGTTTTAGGGTTAACGTTACTCTTCACCAGAACCGCCGCAGGATCATCTGGATCTCAACATTCTCTGAACACCAGACCCGGAAGACACCAGTGGACCACCAGGTGCGTTTTGTCAACATTCTAATTATGTTGACATTTCATCAGTGTCAGCATGATGAATGTTGACGTGTTCAATGTTGACATGCTGTAAGTCAACATTATGACCATGTCAACAATATATACCCAACCCATTAAAAGTGAACTGAGCCGAGTTGGGCTCAATTTACTAATTTATTTATCACACTATTTTGTGCAATGGTAATATTCACAACAGCACTGTTGATTACATTATAGAAACAGTCTATAATGTGATCAATTGCATATAAAATTCATTAATGCAACTTTTGTAATCTTTGTATTTCTTAGGCCAGAATCTCTGCATAAATACAGTATTGCTAACTATCTGCCAGTACCTTTCTGTATGTTAATTTTTTTAAGATTATAGGGGCTGATGCAGAATTAAAGGTACGCCTGATTATGGAACGCATCTTATATGTTTTTGCACTGTGCATGATCCAGACCAAGGTTACGCATGTGCAGTGATGCAGAGTGGTACGCATTTCGGTGACATCTCTACTGGGCTGTAATGAAAGTAGGCAATGCTCAGTGAGGGCATGTAGACAGAATTACGAACAATGCAGAGTTGCCCAAAAGCGGATATACATCTGGATTTTAAGATGCATCTTTTGCACCAGGGATAAGGTTTGTGCATGTGCACACTGATGATGATGGGTATCAAACCAAGTATATGGATAAGGCGGTTCTCTTGCAAAGGTGTGTACAACCCAGCATATCGGGAATAGTGGCAAACGCAGGATTTTGAAAGGGGGTTTTCCAATAAAAAAAAATTTAACCACAATAAATATTCCCTATATATGTATTTAATGGGCAAGTTCAGCATTACACAAACAATGACATAGACATGCACACAGACACACTGACAAAACTACACAAATAGACACACACATTGACAGAGACCGCTTTCATTTAAAAACATGAGTGCAGGCAAATTGAATGCAGGTAAATAAGTACACTATAAGTACACCATCATTTATTAAAGATCCTTCACCCCTCCCCCCGCCAGCACCCTCAACATGTGATACACACACATGAGGCTTACAGGAGAGAGCGCGGCAATACAATTAGTGAGTGGGGGTATGGAATATTGACTTGAATGACCTGGAATCTGGGGAACACTTAGAACGCTAAAAGCTTTAGGGATTTTGATAATGTGAAATCAATTTTAGACACTTTTTAACACTATGTAGGATAAAAGAAACCATATTATATTATAGAAAGTTATCCTACCTGTGTTCATACCATCCACCTGTTCCCCATATCTGTTTTATTTCCCCTTTCTTTAATGTCTCACATGTTACCTCTGCTCCTCTTCCATCTCTTACTTATTTACCCCTTGTACCTCTATACTGTCTATCCCTCACTCAGGCAGCAGCAGCCATGTACACACATGGCGCCTGCAGCTCACTCACCTTCCCTAGGATATAGGCGGCTGGCAGTGGCTCCCTACCTCCCCTGGAGTCCTGTGTAAGTGACCCTTGGGGCTGGGAAGAAGGGAGGAAGATTCCCCCCAGCACTGAGCACAGTCACGGCAGTCACTGACCTGGAGATGACTGCTTCCGTAAACACGTCCAGCAGTCACATCATCTGACAGCTGGGGCTCCGGGAGAGGGTTCCCGCACACAGCACCTGGCTGCCCCTACAGCAGTATTATGGTGGCAGCAGGCCGCATAGACATACAGCAGTCACCTGGCTTTGTACAATAAACATTATCCCCCCAGCTGCGGGCACCCCACCTACGTCCTGCGTCTACGAGACTCCTCAGCTTGCAGTTTTGGACAGTGCGGCAGGCGCTCTCCTCCGATCACAGTGCCCCGGCCTATGGTAACTGACTGGGAGGGGCTTTCACGCTGCAGCTCCCCCTAAGCCAGCACAGGCAGTGTCTCTTTACCAAAAAAACATAATATTTTGTTCAGCTGCTCGGGGGCGGCGATGGAGCAACGGGCAGGGGGGGGTTCTAGGTACTCGGAAACCCCCCCTGCATGTGCGGGTGGGAAAATATAACTACTCAGTTCCAAACGGTATGCGGTCAGAAACCTGACTGTCAAATCTCGGCATGGGACTAATGATAGGCATCGAAATCCCGACGCCCATCATTATCCATCCGCCAAAATCCTGACGCCCGGCATACCGAACGAAGGTAAGCCGGGCGTCGGGAGCGGACAGCCGTGGGGGGTGGGGAGGGTTAGGTTTAGGGGCTCACAGAGGGACAGGGTTAGGCACCCCCCCGGGTGGGTTAGGGTTCGGCTAGGGGAAGGGAGGGTTATGGTTAGGCACCCCTGGGGGGAGGGTTAGGTTTAGGGTGCGGGGAGGGGGGCTTAGATTTAGGTACCCCTGGGGGGCGGTTAGGGTTAGGCACTAGGGGGGAAGTTTAGGGTTAGGCACCCCTAAGTGAGGGTTAGCGTTAGGGGGGGAGAGGGTTGGGGATAGTTACAATATTTATCCTGTCAGGATCTTCAGTTTTCTGCCTTCCGGCATCGGTATTACATCCGCCGGGCTTAGGTCTGGCGGTATGTCATACCGATTTCATTCCAAACTTGCTATCTGGGAGCAATTGCAGCTGATTTGCATTTACTTTGCACTTGCCTCATAGTGACTAAATAATGCTAATGAATAAGATATTTAGGGATTTTCATAAAAATTGATTTTAGCATCTTTTTTTTTTTACTAACTCCTTATGAATAATGTTATATATACTATATATCATTGTCATCATCAACTAACACTCAAACAAGCTCACATTTCCTATACATTAGTTGCCAACAATAACTGGGATCTTTAGATTCTATTATTCAAGATGTAACTTGAATTACTATATTATTTTTCTATTTAACACAATATAGTACTACTGATAGGGTATCTTATTGCTGGATGCTGGTTTTAATATTCAGTGCTCTAAATCTATTAGCTGCATGATTTTTTTAAATTTGAAGGAAAAAATGTTTTAATTAATTGAGTTTAATACTATTACAGTGTAGTACTGTATTATATGATCACTAAAAGCAAACATTACACGAAAAAAATCATATTTTATGTGCTTGAGTGCTGGAGATTACAACTGACATGCACTAAGTGATTTTGAAAAGCTAGTGGACTGTGTGTTTACACCTCTCTCCCTTCCCATGTAAATTAGTAGAATGGTGAGTAGCTTTCACTACTATTTATTTCTAACTAGTATGCTCGTGGCAAACATTTCGCCAATTTGAACCCAGAACATATGTACAAAAAATGCTTTGCTAGATAATGGCTAGAACATATGTTAATATGACGGAATTGGGTAATAAAAGATATGTGAAACATAATCGGCTAAGCCACGCCCTTTTATGGGTTTTTTTTAATGTAACATTTCGCCAATTTGTAAGTGCGTGTGTGTTTGGCTATGGACTCTGAAGCAAAATGGTCCATTTCCAGGGAGTATTGCAAGCTGAGCCCCTATAGATGCAAATGGTAATGCACTGTTACTCCACCTTACCGTCTCCCAGCCTCCCGCCAATCAGCGGCTGCTGGCAGCTCTTGCGGAAAGCAAAGAAAAGAGGCTTTGCTTTCGAGGCGCAAACCCGGTGCTCATTGGCTGGGAGTTGCGAGCCTGGAATCGACGTGTTGATATATTTGGCCATGACTCTGAAGCAAAATGAACCGTTTCCAGGATGCAAATGATAATGCACTGTTACTCCGCCTCACCGTCTCCCAGCCTCCCGCCAATCAGCGGCTGCAGCTCTCGTGGAAAGCAGAGAACAGAGAAGTTGCTTTTGAGGAGCTAACCCGGTGCTGATTGGCTGGGAGTTGCAAGCCAGGAATCGACGTGTTGGAGAAAGTAGGTGAGGGAAGAGCGCCCCTTACGGCAGCAGCCTCACCTGTTGTGCCGCCCGCAGGCCCTCACTTTTTATGTAATAGCTACATCATGCAGTCAGGCAGCCAATCAGGAGCCGAACTGTGCAGAACGTAAACAGTGTCCGCACATGGCTAGGGTGCCGGGTCCATGTGAGAGCACAGACCACCAGTAGTGCTTGATAACAGCAGCCGGTGGTGGTCACCCCTATCGCGCTTCCCCCGGTACCTTAAAATGTCTGGTAGTTTTCTTGACATTTTAAGGTTAGCTATACCAAAGCATTTCTTTATGGGGGTTTTTTTTTTCAGCAAATTTTATACAGTTTTATTCCAAATTCTGTAATTTATTGCTGATTGAAATCCGTCACAAAAGAATCACATTAACATCTTAATTAGACTTTGAGATATTCAAATTCAGAGCGTTCTGGACAAAGGGACTAAGCAAATTATCTATATAAGATGTCAGTGTAGCCTGTACTAATAATGTGTGTGCCTCTTTAAAAGTAAATGTTATGTTACATATGTAGATGGCCCTACATCAGGGGTCTCAAACACGCGGTCAGTGGAGCTAATTTGTGCATCCTGTATGAGAACCTTGGACAGTCCAGGATCTGAAGTCACAGGGAGAGTCGGGCTGCTGTCTGAGTGCTCCATTGCCACCGTCCATTAGAACATAAAACAAGGACATAAAGATAATACATTGTTTTATTAAACTTGTTCAGCTCATAATTGTGATTTTTCTTCTTTTTTGAATACTTTTTTTTTTTTACTTTAAAAATTATGTGGCCCTAAGGCAAATGTAGGTAACTGTCCTTGTGTGGCCCTTCTATGTCGGATGACTGAAATGTTATCGGTGTCTAATGTACTGTGTCATTTATATTTCCTCACAGTATGCGATTGTGTACATGGGGTTTGCAACAGTGGGATCAAAGGAGATGGTATATGCTTGTGCCTCTCTGGCTATGGTGGACTCAGGTGTGATCAACGTAAGTAGGATTTCAGGAGCAATGCTTTGGTTACTTATCGATAGACTAATGAAATATTTAGGTTTTTTTTTACAAAGCAAAATGATTTGAATTAGGATGTATTCTTATGTGAGAGGATGACTTCAATGTATGGATTTGTTTTACATCATTAGCTTTGCCAGAATGTGCGGCACTGAAATGTAAAGAAAATAGCCGCTGTATGAGCTCAAGCACAGGTGTTATGGAGTGTCAGTGCCTGCCAAATTATGAAGAGAGAGGAGCAAAATGTGAACGTAAGTCCTCTCATAATAATGTGCTCTGTCATTGACATTTAAAAGATGACTGTAAAATTGTGCAATATATGTAGAGGTAGGAGTAAAGCAAAAAAAAAAAAGACAATATGCACTTTGACAAAACCATGTTGCAGAGCAGGGAGGAAGATATAAAATGGCTGATTTAGATTTGGAGCTCAAGTCTAAATTTCAGTGTATGAACCAGTGTATGGAAGTGGAACAGGCTCGTGGGAAAGGAAGTGCTATAACACTACCCCCATCCCCTGGACATACTGTAGGTGCACACCATGACCTAAGCACACCTATGGTTTGTGGGCTACGTGCGGATGCAGTCAGTATTTTCCCTGTATGAAAAATTAATAAATGTATTTGCTTATGTTTGTCCCATCAGAGCTGCTAAGTTTGTTCAATTTGTTTTAGCCAATAAAGCTCCAGCTTTCAAACTGCACATGTATTATTATCAGCTAGTAATAACTGCACATTAACACCCCTGCCCCACCCCATGAACAAGATCATAGATTGATGAGTTAGGGAGGGTACATGCCGATGTTCAGAGCGATTTGCCTTCACCCTGGACATCGCATGATTGCCGGTACACACTTAAAAGATTTAACGAGCCCCCTAGGGGTGCCTAACCCTAACCTCACCCCCAAAAAAAAAACTTACACTAACCCCTCTAACTTACCTAACCCTCCCCCCCCCTTCCCCGAGGCTAACACTAAGGGCGCCCCGGCTTACCTTTGTTCAGGCACGTGTCCTCCTGGATTCCGGCATCAGGATTAAGATAGGTGTCTGAATTTTGACGCCTATCTTAAGTCCCTTGTCGGGATGTCAGCATCAGGATTGAGACCGGCGGCCACCGGTCTCATAACTACTTCCCCTTAAATATTGTATATTACCATGTATTATAACATTTCTGATCCCCAATAATACCCTTTATTTCCAGCTATTAATCCATGTTTGAAGAAGGTTTGTGATGCAGCAGCTGATTGCACATATATGGGTCCAAACCAACACAAGTGCACATGTAAGGAGGGCTATAAAGGAGATGGTAATGTGTGTTTGCCAATTGACCCATGCCAGGAAGAGTTTGGAAATTGCCCCACAGCATCATCTGTTTGTAAATTTGATGGTCCTGGAAAGGTGAGATTTCAGTAATCTACAGGTAAAAAGTTTCCTTAACTGAAGCTAAGTTTTGTGGTAGTATATACAATAACTAGGCTTTCCATAATATCCCTTTAATCCAGGACACACATGAATTACACAGGTGACAATCTGCCGCTACCACTTTATCCTAATAAGTGGGTTTGATATATTTCAACATTTTATCACATGTCTATTTATTTTGGAATATCAACGTATGCTATTCTACCAAATGTTTCTTCCCACAGGCACTAGGACATGACGTGTGTGTTTATATAAACTATATTGTCCTAAGTGGGTGCACTGAGGGATCCTCTGAGCAGGAAGGCATTTCATGCTTGTACTTGTCTACATTATATGTGTCAATCATCGTTCTGGAGATTTTTCTGACCTATACTAATTTATGGTTGTTTTTATCTACGTACATCTGAAGTATTATTATGAACGGATTGACTTTTTCCGGGAAGCAATCGGGAAGCCGACTGCCTATATACCGGCAGCCGGCTTCCCGACTGTCTTATCCCGGCAAGGGTGAAATGCCGGGCGTCTAGATGTAGACGCCCGCATTTCCCCGACACCGGGAGACCGGCGCCCTGCATCACGATCGTAGTGATGCCGGGGGCGGCGAGCGGACAGCCGCGGGGGGGAGTTAGGTTTAGGGGTCCCGGGGGGACTTAGGGTTAGGCGCCCCCCCGGGAGGGTTAGGGTTAGGCTAGGGGGAGGGAGGGTTAGGCACCCCCGGGGGGGACTTAGGGTTAGGCACCCCCCCAGGGAACTTAGGTTTAGGCAGCGGGGAAGGGGGTGGTTAGGGTTAGGCACTTAGAGGGGGGATTAGGGTTAGGCACTTGGGGGAAGTTAGGGTTAGGCACCCCTAAGGAGGGTTAGGGTTAGGGGGGGGTATATCATACCCATTCCACTTTTTCCTACCAACATTCGCCATCATCCAGAATATCTAACTCTATGAGTACATATCTCTCATAAGCTTTCTTTATTGGCAAATCTTTGTCAATAACTATAAATATTATATGTATGTTGTATATCAACTTTATATCTGATATTATATGTATGTTGTATGTCAACCCTATATTTTAGAAATATAACTATTAAAAGGTAAATCTTAATTTTTCATTTATATCTTGAGTGCCTCCAACAAAGAGTCTTCTTTTTCCTTTTTCTATATATCTTGTCGTTCTGACTCTGGGGAGCACCGCCAACTCCAAAGATTTATTATCCAAATTACGGCATTACAATCTAACTAGTTGGTTTTCGAATTATACTTTTCACCATGTTAGCTTTTTGTCAAAATTTTAATTTACTAGGGTAGTGTTAATCTAAGATTTTTACACAAACCCCCCCCCCCCTCTTTTAGTTGTGTCCTCTGCAAAACTCAACTCCAACCACAAACATCATTGAATGGTGCAAGGTTTTCAAAGTTTCACTGCAAACCATGGTATTTAAGTTAGATAATATAACCATTACAAACCATTCTATGGTTTAAGCCAGTGCTTCTCAAACTCGGTCCTCAGGACTCCACACAGTTCACATTTTCCAGGTCACCCAGCAGGTGCACAGGTGTATTCATTACTCACTGACGCATTTTAAAAGATCCACAAGTGGAGCAAATTATTGTACTTGTGATTCTGGTCGAGATGTACTAAGGTTGCGGTGACCATTCCGCCAGTCACCGCTACCTTACTAATCGCATATGTACTAACATTTGCGATTAGTATCACAAAGGACAGCTCTTGCGATAAGAGCTGCCCTTTGCGAAGCAGCCGACGCCGGGTGACGGGGTCTCCATGGGACCCCGCCCCCTCCGAGCCCCTAGAGCTTCCTGCTGGTCACCTGTGCAGGAAGCACTGGGCTCCTCCTCCTCCTCCCTGCACCCGGAAGAAGATTAGGAGGAGGCGGAGGACCCAGGAGGAGTGCGGGCCGGCGACCATGGCGAGCAGGTGAGTGGGGGCCAGCGCTGGGCGACAGCGGGGTGGCAAGGCAGCGAAGCGTTGGGAGTGGGGTGCGGTAAGTAGCCCATAGGCTTCTATAGGGTAATGCCAGGTTTTTCTGGCGTTACCCTTTGCACCGATAAATGTGCGGCCAGGGCTTAGTACATATGGAAATGCGGTAAACCGCCGAAAATTGGGTTTTTACTGCATTTTTTCTTTAGTATGTCCCGGCCTCTGTGAGGAGACCTGGCAAACATGCATTGTTTGGGGTTCTGAGGATCGAGTTTGAGAACCTGTGGCTTAAGCCATCGATGGCTCGGTGGTGCGCATGTGCAGATGATAAAGTTAGTTTGTACATACACAAAGGAGCATTGCTGCTGAGACAGTGTACTGATAATGTCAGGGAAACATTGGTTAAACAACCTATGGGAATGGGAGCAAGCGTTGATGGCAGCTGTCACAAATATATAATTGAATTGAAAACCCAGGAGCATCAGGGAAAACCATTGATGGTTGTGAAACATTGCATTCTGTCAGCCATTGCATTCTGCTGGCCATCCTTAATCCACACTCTGACAGAATTGGAGCTGCACAGTGCCTGTGATCACAATGGTAGTAGAGGCTTTGGCAGAACTACCTCCGGACCAGGCAATTCAGCTGTTATGGGACCCGAAAATGAGGGAGGTACAGTGTAACAAGTATATCTACTATGGAGACACCTACTCTGTTATCCAGAGCTAAAAGTCCAAAAGGAGCTCTACTGTACACGTGCTTGCCCCTTACATGATTATAAGAGCAGGGGTGGTACAGGTCACATATATTGCTATAGGGTCTGGCAACTTATATTATGTCCCTGACGAGAGACTAGGGGGTGTATTATATGAATTATATGAGACTGCCTACTGACTTGTCACTGGATTCTATTTGATAATAAACTGAGTGGTAGTTTGAGTCTTCTGCTCCAGTCATCTCTAGCAGAGCTAACAGCTCTCTTTTCTGCAAGCTTACAGTGGTACCTTGCAGGGCTGTGGAGTCTGTACACGAAACCTTCCACTCCAACTCCTCTATTTTAATACTGTCTGACTCTTTTATGAAAGGCAAACGTATATTATATGTAACTAATTTACTGTAGTAAATTAGTAGCACAAAACATTCTCATCACCACCACATAAATCATCAGAGCATTGGAGCTGACTAAAGCTGGGTACACATTGGAGCGACCGGCAATCGTTCTTTCCCGATGATTTCCCTTGAGCTGGGATTGAGCGTACGCACTAGAAAGAAGAAACAATATATTGTTCCATACTTAATTAACATGATTAGGTTTCCTGCAAATTTGTCATGTTTGATGTGCAGCACGTTAAACCTGAAGGTGTCACCAACGTCCGCAGGCCCTAACATGTTGAGCATACACACTGAGCAATGTAGGCGATTTGTCATTGCTAAACAGCAAATCGGCCTGACATCTCTCCAATGTGTACCCAGCTTAAGGTAGCTATGTACTAAGGCATGGATAGAGATAAAATACCAATAAATCAGTTCATTTTACTTTACAGGCTGGGTTGAGACAAATTGGGTGCAATTTGAACCGACAAAAAACTATTCTGTGTTGCAGAGGGAAATTAAAATTGCACAGTATAATGTTAAGTTGTAATGGAGGTACAGACTAGCCTAACTGTAAATGCAGTGTTAATATAGAGCTGACAGATCTGTGCATGCAGCATATAGCATCATGCAGTATTTTCCCTGCAAGCAACTCTAAATCAGGGCCATCATTTGTACTCTGCCTATGCCCTGTACCACTACCAACACGCCTGTAGATGTGTTACCGCCATCACTGATTTTATATAATAAGTTTTTACTTTGAAGCTGGAGTTTCTACCTAGTAACGGTCTACAGCTATCTGGGGGTCTGTTTATCAAAGGGAATTTGGGGCAAATTCCCCGAAAACACCTGTTTTCCGGGGTTTACCTCAAATACTAAGGGCTCTATTTATTACCATTATTTTTACTAAAATAAAGTGAAAAAGGGTGTTTTCACACCCTTTTCACATTATTTTAGTATCACCTATAGTTATTACAGGGCAACTGGAGTACAATTCATAAAATTCTACTCCAACCCCTAAGTATCACTTATTTTTAGTAAGCAGATCGCATTTCCCATAATTGTAATGGGAAATGTGATCCAACCAAAGTTACTAAAAATAAATTGTAAAAAAATATCGGGGAAAGCTGTGTGATAATAACACCACCTGGAGGTGGCGTTATCCAGGGTCTCCCCCGGTTACCGGACTCCTACTCTGCTCTAACAGGCAGAGCAGAGCCGGTCCCAGTGATCAGCTGTGTGGTCTAAACAGACCACACGCTGATACAGTGTAAAAAAAAAAATTAACTTACCTGGCTCCAGGGACCAGTGGTCGGGGCTCCGGTGATGACTCCCCTCCGGTCAGCTGGTCTCCCATGCTGCACTGTAGCCCGGTCATCAGGTGATCAGGTCCCAGTGCAGTATGGGATATCAGTTGACCGGAGGCATGGAAGACATCACCGGATCACTGATGACTGCAGGTAAGTGCTATTAAGGGAGGGGGCTCTCGGGGGAGGTCGCGGGGGTCCGCAATCACGGAGGCGGGGCTTAGCACCGGGGGGAGCAGCGGCGGCCGGTCGGCACATTCGCGGGGCACTAGTCACAGTATATTTTGCAAAAATATTGTGACTAGAGTGCGGAGGGGATCGCAGGGACAGAGCTTTCTCGCAAGCTCTGTCCCTGCAAGGGATTTGTAGTAAATCCCTGTGATATTGCCTGAATTCGTAATGCGAATTCAGTCGATAATATTACACTACAATCTGCATTACAAATGCGGATTGTAGTAAATAGAGCCCTAAGTATCCCCCGGATGTATGAAGGAGGGATCGCAGCAGGTATCTCCGATACCTGCTGCCATCCCTCCATTGCCGCTGGCAGCCGCCTCCCCCATAGGTTTCTATGGGGGATGTGATGCTGCCAAATGTATCAATATCGGGAATGCGAAGCATTCCCGATATTTGCCCCAGTAGCTAACGCCATCTGAAGATAGAATTAGCCGCTGTAGCCTATGGGGACTTACCGCATGTCAACCAGGGGAGGGATCTCCCAGATCCCTCTGCCAGCAATGGGCGCCTCTCATGTGCAGTCCGCAGGACTGCGCATGCGCAGCAGCCTCCGGCCACATCGCAGGAACGGAGCCTGCATGTGCCGGATCATACATTCGGCCGCTATGATCGCAATTTGCAATGCGATCATGGGCGGTACTGCATGCCCTGATCGCGTTGCAAAATGCGATCATTAATAAATGGGCCCCTTGGTCTGTTATTCAGTAACAGTGGAAGTCCAGTGTGGGTAACCTCCTATGAAACTCCTTTAACCCATAATCTACTAATAATCTGCTTTCCCTTCTATTATTTGTTTTTCACTAATTATGCTTAAATCTTGAGAGAATGTGTGCCTGTTGACATTTTGTCTCTGTGCTAATGAAATAAAAATAGCTATCTATTATTTATACTGTACTGTAAACTTCCCTCTATGACAAACGCATTTGAATTGAGAGTTGTTGGCTTTACTTTTCTTACTGGGTAAGGGTCATCATTGCTGGGTAAGGGTCACAGTGTAAGAATGATTGGAACTTAGGTAAAATCTCCATCACCTTTCAAATTCGAATTTATAGAGGACGCACTTCAAAATGACCCTTATTATGCATAACTGTTACTTACAAAATGCCATGGTCTCCTGTCAAAACTAATTTTCATCATTATAATTTCAAAAATATATATTTTTTTTATACTTAATTCAATTTGTTTTCCAGTCTCATTGTGAATGTAAAGAAGGATACATTATCTTTAAATCTGGAATCGGGTGTCAGCTGATAGAAATGTGCATTACCAAGAACAAATGCAGTAAAAATGCTAATTGCACTACAATTGCACCAGGGAAAATGAGGTGAGTGGTTTCTTTATGTGCTATATTTAGAATGTGTGTGTACTGAAGACTTTCATAATAACCGATGATCTATTAAACAGATGCACATGCAAGAAGGGATATGTTGGTGATGGTCTTGTATGCTATGGAAATATCTTAGAACGTATCAAAGAAATTAATAGAGAACCTGGACGATGGCAGGGGAAACTCTCTACTGCTATAAACTTGTTTGGTGAGTATTACTGCCATTGTCATTTCTAAAATTGTATTGGGGAGATTTATCAAAGCTTGGAGAGAGCTGTTGTTTGTATGCAAAGTAGTATTTGACATTTCAAAAAAAGAAGTATAAAGCTTTCAGTTTTAAGATACATTATATGCTTCACAAATTGGTTCTCAGTAAACAGGAGCTAATAATGCATGTAAAAAAAAAAAGCACAATACAATAATGTTCAAGGGAAAAGAAAAGGAAATGGATAAAAATTATAACAATGGTTGGTAACAACCTCCAACTGCATGGCAAACGTGAGGCCACTATCAGTTCCCTTCACTGCACACTGTGTATAGTAAAACACTGCACATCACTCTAGTGAGCATTCAACTTACATTGGAGATGCAATTCATACATCAATGATTCGCATAATAAAAAGAGAGAAAAACGTATATATAGCGAAGTCCCATAAGATTATTACAATATGAATGTTGTTATAGTGATTGCACTCACAAGAATCCCTGGTGAATCAGCATTTCTCAATAAGGAAATTTCCTCTTAGTCCTACCTCTTCTGGAATGTATCAAACAGTCATAACATAGAAAGTATCTAGTGCATTGCCTCTTTAAAAATGTAATAAAGTTCCAGGATTATGCACACTTACAAAAATCCAATATAAACAGGCACATAGAGCAGTCCTAAAATCCCCATATCCTGAGCGTGTCTCCCTTTTCATTAAACTGAGTATTTTCACTGACAACCTTCTGCAGAGCAGCATTTGTCAGTTCCATGGAGAACTTTTCTAAAGGCACACATCCACTTGCTGATTTCTTTAAGCGATTGAACGATAACGATATCGTTATCGTTCGATCGCTCAACAATCGTGCATGAATCGGACACATTAATGTCAGAAACGACCAGCGATGTGCTCACCTGCTGGTCGTTTCAGACATCAAGCATCAGCATTATGCTGTACAACTTGACGATAACGTCAGGTTCAGCATGTTAGGGGATGATTGATGTGCCTACACTGAACGACTGCTCGTTCAGTGTAGGCACAGTACAGACTGTCAAACGACTGCACGATTACAATGTCGTAATCGTGCAGTCGTTTTTAGGTCTGTGGATGTGTGCCTTAAGGCAGCTAGAATTTCTGTGCATGGGTAGGCAGGCTGTAGCACAGGTTTACATTTTGGCATAGATATATCTGCTCAAATCTGACAGACATTCAGCCACTGGCAGTCGGGGTGACTGTCTGGATAGCTCTGAGCATGGGCACCTTTACTTCTAGTAGCGTAACAGATACTATACAGGATAATCCCTGTACACATTTGCAGTGCATTATTATTATTATCCTTTTTTTATATGACGCCACAAGGGTTCTGCAGTGCCTCACAAAGTACACAAACAAGTGAGCAAACACGAAAACATCAACTTACAGTACAAAAGAATACAGAATAAGAACATAGTTTATAAACATTGCTGCAATAGCGATCATAACACCCAGAATAAGCAGTAGGGCATCAGCTACCAATTGTTAAGTGCCCTTGTGGGGAGATTGGAGTATGTGATTGTATGAGTGGGGAAAGATAAGCACATGAGGGAAGAGGGCCCTGCTCGTGAAGCTTACATTCTAAAGGGGAGGGACTGACAGGGGTGACACAGATGGGGTAGACAGTGAGTAAGAAGTATGGAGCAGCAGGTTAGGATGAGAGCTGGAAGGCAATGATGTAGTGGGTCTTGAGAGCCCGTTTGAAGATTTGTAGAGAGTTGGAGAGTCTGATAGGGAGAGGGAGAGAGTTCCAGAGGTAGGGAGCAGCACAGGCAAAATCTTGGAGGTGGTAGTGGGAGGAAGTAATCAGTAGGCAAGAGAGGCGGCGTGCATTTGTAGGAATGGGAGGAAGTTTAGTGTGATGCAGATGAAGGTGTGGTGATCGAGAGAGGAGGGTGGGTGCAGAGCTTAGGGGTGGGGTAGTAGGACCATTATGGGGGAGAAAAGAATGAAAGTGGAGTAACAGGAGAGGAGGGGGAGTGAAACAGAGGGGAGGAATACAGACAGAGGAGGGGAGGAAGCGGTGGAGGAGACTATGGGGGGAGGATAGAGGTGGGAACAGGGGGCAGAATAAAGGATTAGGTAGGCACTGAGGAAAGGGAGAAATTGAAGAAAACATGGTCATGGTGTGGATGAGTTAAGAAGGAGGAGGAATACTGGAAGTAGGAATAGTGTGAGAACAACTGCTAAAAATTTAGCAAAAATGCTGGTGAAAGAACACTGTTGGTGAATATGTATGCCCGATGACAAAAGTTTTCTTTTATTTTTTTAGGGGAATATATGTGAAGATCTAATGGGTTTAGAAAATTAGTAATAAATAAGATTGTATAAGTAGTTCAAGTTGTGAGGCTAGGCAAAAAAAGCAATGGTAAATCAGACAGTATATGCAAGGTTAAAGAGGTAAATTGGCATTGGCACAGATATGATATAATTTTTTTGTGAAAAAAGGCAGCACAAATAGTAGCAAGTGACGTGGTAATTTCTTTGCAATGATTAAACGAGGAGTTCAGTGTTGCATGTCCTGGTTATGCAGGCAGCAGGTGTTTGTGGTAAAAGAGGTAGTGAACCCACACTTGATGCTCCATAGGTGTCCATATGCAGTGTTGATTGTAGTTTTTAGTTTTGGATGATGAAATGTTCTCCTTCTGTTTTTTACGTCGGTTTAACGCCGACATTTTTCCTAAAATGTATTTTGCACTTGTGAAATCTGCTAACTACAGGCTAGTGAATGATATTTAAGTAGAGATGTAGCAAAATGTGTACCCTAATTATTGACAACCCCACACTGGCCGGCCAATACAGACCTAGCAATAAAATGGCTTAAACAAACATGTATCACATACCAAACATTTAGGACTAAAGATCAATCATGCCTATACTCAAACTAAAGACTGGAGATAGTACTTATGGCAATCTATTTATATACAATAAAATATTATAAGGCACCAGCATGACTTCAGATAACAAATTCTGATTACCTGTTGAAGACAGAGATAGGAGGGGTCAATTCAATCAATATCAGCAGAGGATATAATCAATAACGCCGGTGTAACGCCAACATTTTTCCTAAAATCAATTTTGCACTTATCAATCTGCTAACTACAGCCAAGGCCTACAGCCTAGTGCATGCACTAATCCTCCGAAAATTGAGTGACTCTATGGCCACGCAGCATATTTACCTGAACTGTGATGCCAGAGTCGCAATATTAGCATACGGGATTGCAGGCACAACCATCAACACGTCCATAAAACTGCCGCGACATGGCTGTTTTATACCACTCCCCCCAAATCCTCCTCCAAATGGTGTCTTCCTGTCAGTCACCCTGTGTGGAGGTAAGTGATGTGTGCTTAATTGCAGATAGGTTTTAGCCAGTGTTGGCTTCAGAGGTGGGGCTGCAGCGCAGACCAAAATTCAAATAGGGGAGCCACACCAACTGCCAGTGATTCCCAGCCAGTGATGTCTGGCAGCGTTTAGGGTGGCAGTTGGTGTAGCTCCCCTATTTGAATTTTGGACTGCGCTGCAGCCCCACCTCTGGAGCCACCACTGGTGTCAGCGCAGTGCGGTGCATGTGCAGTTTACCGTTAACCGCTCATTTGAGGAAAAAATCAGCTTACTATACAACTCTGAATCAGACCTAACAAACTGTATAATCCCTGCGATCCTTAACATTGTTTAATGCTGTCTGTTGTCATATATTCATTATGATATTGAACTCTGCGAGTAAACAAGCCCATTACTGAATAACCTGTTACTTTTTCCCAAAGATGTATATTCGTGGCCACTGACTTCACTGGGGCCATTCACTGTTTTGGTGCCAATAAACAGAGGCATCAAAGGGAAAGATGTAAGTATTTTCATGCAAGTTTGTTTACATTCATTCAAAGCAATAGGTAAACAAGATAGATATCATGTGCATGGTATACACTTACCTCACAACATTCCCAGCTTGATGATAAGGGCAGATTAGGCACTGATCCACCCAAAGCACTCCCCAATTTCTCATGGGTCACAATCCTTAATCTCAAAATCAGGACAGTTCTGTAAAAAAAAAAAGGTGCCACTGGCTGTTCCATATGCATCAGTATCAGCTTACCAGGCTATGCAATTACAATACAAAAGGTCTTTATACACTGCGCATCTATATATGTATAATAAAATTATTCACATTTGTACATTTCATATTTTTTTTTTTACTAGCAAAATAATTTCGCAACAGCGATTTTGCCAAAATGTATTGACCGGTGCTGCATATTGTTGTTTTTCTATGTTGTATGTAAATTCATACAACTATTTATATTTATTCTGATCCATGACAGGTGGCGAATCTTATCGCAAACAAAGAAAATACGCTTTACTTCATCAAACTTCATATGATTGCTGGGCAACTCAATGCTGAAGATTTCAACAGCACTGATTTAATTTATACATTGACTGGAAAGTCAGGGGAGATAACAGACATGGTAAGATTATATACACATTGTTAGCAAGAGCATGTTTATGTACTATAAAGCTCTGCTATTAGGATGAGAATCTTTCCAGATGTTTAAGATCTATAAATAAATATGAATTGTTTGATTTCACTAGAATGCTCTTTGTATTTTGTAATAGGGTACACTCTGTATTGTATGGTGGTCACTAGGCCGCTTTTTGTATTTTATCATTGTCACTAGGATGTACTTTGTATTTTGCAATAAGGTTCTCTCTGTATTGTATGGTTGTCCCTAGGATGCGGTGTGTATTTTAGACCAGGAGGCTACATAAAGGTTTTCATAATGATTTGCTGGAAAAACAGAGAATTCAGTAATCTAACAGACTTGGTTTTCCAGTTGATGCACCTTGGAGTTATAATTGAGAACATCTTCCATATAACTGTGCTCTGCATTCCCCTCACTCTTTATTGTTCCTAACCAAGAGGAGAACCCAGTCTGCAGCTCACTATTGTATAGTATCCTGTAAGCACATCTTTCTGGGAGGGATTTCACAGGGATGCTGACGAGTCCTTATATGAACCTCCTTACCTCTAGCATCAGGAGCCCAGTGTCACATGAAGTTGATCAACCGATTAAAGCAACCCAAAATTCCTTAAACCAACTACAGTAAAACATGGATAGCACTTGGATGAGTTTAATGAGGAACAAATGCCACGAATGAGCGGACCACGGGGTAGAGGGCCACGGAGGGGGTGTAGAGTGTAGATGTTGTGCAAGAGAAGAAGACTGAGAGAACATGAGGGCCCTGCTCCAAGGAGGGAGGAGGACCCAGCACCAAGGAGCTTACAATCTAGAGGGAAGGGGGAAGACAAATGTATAATAGTAGAATCTGTTTTCAGTATACAATTAATTTTCACAGTTAAGTTTTCTACTAAGATGTAAACTTCTGGAAGTGTGGTGAAAGATAGTTTCCTGGAAGAAGGGAGCTGCTGCCAAAAAGAGATTAAGAAAGTCAATTTCAGGGCTATAAATATAGTACTGGGTATAGAAGTGCAGAAGAGAAAATCCTGGTTTAGGGGCCTATTCATCATCACTTATTTTTCACAAAATCATGTGAAAATTAAGTGTCAGGGTTATTCATCAAGTTCTGAAAAAGCATTCTTTGCGGAACTTGATGATGTTACTGAACGCCACTTTCAGATGGCTTTCAGCCCCTGATAACCTTTACAGGCTGCTGTTCACACGGCAGCCTGTGAAGATTTACATGGCAGCCACAGCAGAAAGATCTATTCAGATCCCTCCCTGCTATGTCTGCACTGCAGAGCCCCGGAGCTCTCCGCACTGCAGACATGTAACCCGGACACACTGACTGAACACAGGTGACCCTGGATGGAAAAGATGCGACGGCTCTGGTTCAGACTCCCGCCGGGGAGGATGGGGTCTGGATCGGCCCCCTGGGCGGAGCGGGGCTGGTGATCAGACACCCCGCGGGGGTCTCTGTCGGCCACAGAGGCAGCTTTATAAGGATGCTGGGGGAGACAGACACCAGCAGGGTTAGTTGGAGCCGGGAGGGCAGGCAGATAGGCGGGGGTTTAGTCTCTTCCCAGCCTGTCTTCAAGCTGCAAGAAGACAGACAGTGAAAACTGAAGAGGGACAGGAGAAAAGTCTCACTTGCAAAAAACTGCTACGTAGAAACAGCAGTTTTTCGGAAGTGATAGTTTAGGGCAGGAGGCATGATGAATAACTCCTAAACTGTGTTTGAAGTCTCAGCGAGTTCAAATGATAATTATAGTTTGTTTTGATGAATAGGCCCCTGAGGGGCTTATTCATCATCGGACGCCATATGGCCTCCAATTATGAAGTATCCAACTCGCAGCGGAGCATAGAGGTGGGGGGACAGCTGCTCTGAAAAACAGCTGTCCCCTCAATTAGTATCGCAGCTACGTCCCGGTCTTTCCGCATGGTTACCGGGCCATTTATCAGTTGATGAATAGGCCCCACAGAGTGTTAACTCCATGGCTAGCTACCAACTTCTTACTGAAAGATACTGCCTGAAGCTCACACATGCAGATTGGATCCAAACATAATGACCACATTGAAAAGTGTTTTGTACCAGGACACGGTGTGAGTCTGAGCAAATGAACCTGTATCCACTAAAACCGTCCGCGCTCGCTTGCAGCCACAATATGTCACATATCACTTGCAGCATTATCGCAAAACCTGCTTCCAGTCTCCACCATCCATGCTGTGCTGCCAATGATGAAACCGGTGGTGATGTATGTGCAACCCAGCTGATCAATGTTATAGGGGGGTAACCATCAATGTGTAGTCGTCATTAATGCTAACCAGATACTGAGAAATTCCTTTTATAAAAGATCATTTCATGTTCATGTTAGTATTGTAAGCCATAATTATTACAGAGCTTAAAAATCTGCTTTCACTTTTCATAGGATAATGAGCTAAAGATCAGGATTCGTGGTAGCAAAAAGAGAGGGAAGATTCTAGAGAAGAATCTTATTGCCTCTAATGGAATCTTGCATATCATTGATAAGGCCATGGATTTTGTGGAACCAACCCTTGAGAGCAACACTAAAGTAAGTAATCTGGTCTATTGTGGATTAAAGTAGCTATTGAGGCACAGATTCATTTATAACAAATGTTTTTATTTCATGGTTGTTAATGGTGCATACTAAGTCACCCATAGTTTTATTATTTTACACAACACTCTTAAGCTATAACTTAACTAAATAAATAAGACACAGACAACTGTATAGAATTGGTAAAAAGAGGTCACAGCCAAATTTATTATATGAAATTAGAATTGATTAATTAGTCCTGGTGGCGAAAAAGCAGTGCTACCTCGGTCCACAGCTCATAATTAATTGAACGCTTTACCAAAATGGGGTGGAGTTTTCCCCACCCCCTGCGCGAGCTAACCTGGGTAGAACCACCCCCCCTTAACTAGCATAGTGCTGGCCCCTCCCTAGGATGAAGACCTGGTTCTCCCTTAAGGTAGCAACCGACTCGCTTTTCTCAAAGGGGGAATGCTAGCCAAGCTCTGCCGCGCTAAATTGAGCCGCCGAGGAGCACTGCTTTCCGCCAACAACGTGGACAAAATTAATGGACACGTAACGCCACCAAACAAAAAACACAGGCCCTACTAACTATTCCAATGAGGCTAGAATGTCAGATACGAAAAAACCTAAACCCTCCTCAGTGAGGTGCACTCCATCTGGCCTGTATAAATGTACCTCCTCATATCGAAGACGAGGGTGCTTGATAGCACGCCCGCCCAAGCCAACCACAAACCGAGAGACTGCAGCATTCAGCTTCCTTCTTACTCTGTCTAGGGCCACCCCACCTTGTGTACCCCGCCAGAACCTCCTTGAAATCATCTCAGACCAGCAAAGTTTAACTCGTGGCCAACGTTCCGCTACTAATTTCAAATCATGCTTAATGGCAATGATCAATTCCACTCCTTTACACGTGCCAAGGTCATTACCACCCAAGTGCATGACCAGATAGTCAGGGGTCCCCCACTTACTCTCTGACTGCCTAAGCAGGTCCAAAAGGCCGCTCCACCTGAAACCTCTCAACCCTATCCAACGGACCTTGAAATGGGCTAAACTGGCCCCATTATGCCTGCTATCCCAGTAAACAAAAGAATGCCCAACAATCCACACCCGGCAATCTTTCTCCAAAAAACCTGTGATGGGAAAAAACAGTATAACATAACGTTAATAATTTTGAATTAACTTTTAAACAACTTGAAAACAGAACGAAAACATGGAAGGGGAAAACTGAGTTGTCTAGGTGACCCAGATGGAGGTGAACAACACCAAACCTCTTTCTTTGAGGGCAAAGGTGAAAAGAACTCCAATCCCCCCTAGCGGCGGGTAGCATAAGGCACTGGGTTTCCTAAATAACAAACTCGCCAGTGACGCCACTACTTCTGTAACTTATCGCCCCTTATATAACCCTTATAAGCTGCCGACTTCCATCTACCCAAGTGCTTGATTACCTCCGCGGAAGAACCTGATGTCGCAGCGCAAGTTGCCGCCCCAATCCTAAACGAATGGGTGCCAAACTCTTCCGTCGGCACATCCAAAGCTATTAAGCATCTATCGAAAACGCTTGCAAACTGGAACTTAGATAAAGGGGATAGATCTTCATGGATAAGCCATTGAGCTCCCCCTTTTGGACCCTGCTGATTATATCTGTTGGCTAGAGTGACCGGGCAGATGCATGGCTCAGGGTGCGAGGGAACAGAAATCCAACGCCCCCGATCCATCTGATCCATTTTTGATTTTTGTATTTTTAACAGTATGGCACTTTCTTTTACTACAACATTACATAGAAGCAACCCTGAGTTGACTGATGTTTTATTTTTGGCGACTAACTCCCCAACCCGTAAAGCGCCAAAAAATGCCAGCACAAAAGCCAAGCTAAACAAATTTGCCTCGAATTCACCTTTAGCTACTCCTGAGACTGCCAAAACTAAATCCCTCAACATGCACACATCTATCGGCCTACGGGAATCGCCCGGAGTCGCCTGTTCCCTCGCCCAGCCTCTCATCACCTTAGAAATGATGAATGACTTCGTAGGATCATTCAAACCGTACATTCGCGAGAAATACGAAATGCCAGCTAAGGCGCCCGACATGGAAGATTTTGAACGACCGCTCTCATGCCCCTGCCACACAAATTCAGACATACTGACATGCAGCTCCTTACCCTTCCTGGAATTTGCAAGAAAAACCTGCCATTCATTCCAAGCTGCGGAGTAAGACCTAAACGTACCTGGAGCGAGTGCCCTCAAAGCGAGTCCCTCCATGCCGGATTTATGATCTGCCAGACAAAATCAGGACAAGGCAAACCATGAATCCTGGCAGCCGGTGCCAATGCCCTAAACCTACCCCACTGGAACCGTGACAAGGCATCCGCTATCTCATTCTCCACACCAGGAACGTGCCTGGCCTTAAAATCAATGTTTCTCAACACAGACAAAAATTAAATGCCTAAGCAGCCTGAGCACTTGGGGGCAGACCGACCTCTGATTATTAATGGCTTGGACCACCCCCAAGTTATCGCACCAAAATACTATTCTCCGATTGCTAAACTTTGAAGCCCAGAGCTCCACCGCCACCACAATCGGAAATAGCTCCAACAGGAGTAAATTGCGTGTCAAACCCTCCACATGCCACGACTCAGGCCAAGCTGCTGCGCACCACTCCCCGCCAAAAAATGCTCCAAAACCTAATGCCCCTGACGCATCTGTGAACAATTGAAGCTCGCGATTGGCTACAGACGAAGCGAGCCAAATGCGAACCCCATTGAACTCTCGTAGAAATCTTAACCATACCTTAAAGTCTTCCTTCATGTCCGCCGAAAGGCGGACCATGTGGCAAGCCTTTTTGACGCCTGCAGAGGCACGCTCCAGCCTGCGGCAAAAAAACCCTACCCATGGGAATGACGCGACAAGCGAAATTTAGCAAGCCTAGCAGCGACTGCAGCTGCTTCAGAGTTATTTTCTTAACTGATGTAAAATGCAGTAACAACTTGCTGATCTTCCGCACCTTTTCACAGGGGAGCCTGCATAAACTCAAATCAGTGTCGATTTCGATACCCACGTAAGATAAACTAGTAACGGGGCCTTCGGTTTTTTTGTGAGCAATGGGAACGCCCAACGAACTGAAAAGCGCCTTTGCCGAAAAAAGCAGGTCACTACAGACTGCGCTATCGGCCGGCCCTACTAACAGGAAATCGTCAAGATAATGAGTGACGCCCGAATGGCCAGTGCCTGCTTGCAGACACCACTGCAAAAAGGTGCTAAAACACTCAAAAAAGGAACAAGAAATAGAACAGCCCATAGGTAGACACTTATCTATGTAAATGGAATCGCCTATCCGAAAACCCATGTACTTAAATGATTCGGGATGCAAAGGGAGCAACCTGAAGGCCGACTCAACATCGATCTTTGCTAACAAAGCCCCTTTACCAAAATCCCGAACGATACCAAGTGCATCCTCAAATGACTGGTATGAAACACTGCAATTGCCCGGATCTAAAGCGTCATTAACTGACCCTCCTTCCGGGTAAGACAAGTGTTGTATTAACCTGAACTTTCCCTGTTCCTTTTTTGGTACCACGCCCAGCGGGGAAATGCAAAGATTTTACACAGGCGGTGAGGCAAAAGGGCCACACATGCGCCCCAAACTAAGCTCCACCTCTATCTTTTCCGCCACAACCTCTGGAAAATCCCTAGCTGACTTAAGATTTCGTCTAGCTACAACTAAAACTGGACGAACTAGTGGTAACCTAAAACCTTCTTTAAACCTTGTAGTAGGAAGGCCGCGTCCTCCTTAAGAGGATAACGCCTCAACCAACGCTCTAATATCTCCAACTTAATTGGAGACACCGCTTTATTTAGCACCTGTACGCTGATCCACTTTTCCTGCTGCGGAACCACCGGGGCGATTGCAATCCTTTGCAGTGTGACTTCCCCCACAAAGCATGCACACATGCCGGTAGCGGCAACTGGCCCCTCTGCTACACTGGGCGTTATTGAAAGCGTAGCACTTCCCCTTGCCTCCGGTATTATAACCGGGGCGGGCTGGAATGGGATGTTTACGTCCCAGCGCAGGCTCGACAGCCGATCGGCGGGGCCAGGCCCATAATTCAAGAACTGCTGCCCCGCATTTGCGCAGGCCGCAGCAGGTGGTAGGGGCGACATTGGAGCCAGCAATCTGTGCCAAGAGCCCCCATAAGGGTTGGCTCTATTCTGCTGCGCCAACGGCCTAGGGAAGTGGATGAAAGGGGGCCGGTGCAACAAATCTGCGGGCCCGCTACCTTGGGACCTATGATAGCCCTGCACCCTAGGCGCTGTGGCAGACCCCAAACCTCCAGTCCCTGAGACAGAGAGGGGGGAATCTGAGGAGGTAAAAATCTCCTCAGCATCCAAAATGGCCACCGGAGGCGAGGGGGCGTGGCTGCCGGCCGGGGAGACCTGGCGCACAGCCCCTAAAGCCACCTGGGTCAAATTAAAGCTGGGGGTCCCTGGTGTACCCGCCGGGCCTGGCGGGTTTATAATATAAAACTCAACTGCCACTGCAGCCGCAGCGGCGGGCGGGAGACAGGGCCCCGCGCGGTCCAAAATGGCCGCCGGGGATAGCCGCACCTGTGGAGCTGCCGGGGGAGCCGGGCGGGCGGTCCCGCCAATGCCCGGCAGAACGATCTGGCGGGGGGTGCTGGGAGCGCTCTCCGCACTCCTCGCCAACCAAGCCCGGAGGCCGGATGGCGAAGGGGCGGGTGGGAGAGAAGCGCCGGAGCTCCCCACTGCCGCAGCCGCGGCGGCGGGAGGGGGGAGGGGGCCCGCACGCACTGAGGTCAGGCGCGCACCCCGGGCAAGGGGAGAGGCTGCGGCGACCGATAATGGTCTGGCCGCTTCAGCCAGGCGGCGGGGAGGGGGGGCATTACGGCGGGGACGGGGCATTCTCAGTTAATAATGGGGGGTAGGATAGAGAAGACAGTAATGAGGAAGAAGGGGGGGGTGGGAAGAGAAGAAAAAAGAGAGTGAAAAGAATAGGAGGAAAGAGACAAAAGCTGTGTGAAAGGGAAAGAAAATATAGATAGTGAAAGCTGAAATTGAATAAATTGATACTGGTACTTATCACTCAGATAACAGAGGTACTTGTCACTCTGATCTCAAAAATGGCAAGAGACAGTTGACTCCTCCTCCAGCCTTAAAATACAGATGTTAAACCCCGCCTCGAAGGGGCAGCTAATAGGCTAATCAAATAATGATTGGCAACTGACCTCAACCAATACAAACTATCAACAAAACCAGCTCTAACTAGTACTGTACCAAATAACAAACAGTGTGCTTATATTTCTCAAGCTTATTCAAGCATTCGAATATTCTATTGAATATTTTATGGCATGCATCTTATTTATAAAAAAAAATATCTTACCCCTTCACTAAAAGTATTACTGCAGCTGTGTAATGCCTGCTTCTCACTTTATTCTGCTGGATTTTACTTAATCTTGCAAACGGGCAGCTTTTTTCCAATGTGTTGCAACATTTTTTAAAACCTTTTACGGCTACACTCCAAACAATTACAAAGGACAAAAGATCATACTTTCAGTAATAAATTTGTCACACGTACATATATAGGTTTTTTATTTTTTCATACAAGTTGTTATTGTTATAAAAAAAGATTGTATTATTTTTTTAGGAAACTATCATGGAAATTTTACAGGAAAATGGTAGATACAATCGTTTTAGGTCACTGCTGGAGGTGAGCCATTCCTGTTCTATGTATTTTTTATGCTTATTCATTTATTTATATGTATATTTTCATCTTATGTATCATCTATGTTATCTTAACAGAAATCTAACCTTGGGCCAGATTTAGAGAAAGAAGGACCTTTCACAATTTTTGTTCCCAATAATGATGCATTGTCTGGAATGGAAAATGGAACTCTGGACTACCTGCTATCCAAAGAGGTCTAGATCCTTTATTTCACTGCCTCTTCCTGTCATTATTTCACGGTGGATATAGATAACATCGCCCTGGTTATTATTTGTTGAACAGTAGACAGGGGATGTTATAAATTACTTATACTGTTACTGCTGACTTATGGTTTGTTGTGTTTATGTGCACAGGGCTCTAGGAAACTTCTGGAACTCATGAGGTACCATGTTGTTTCATCTGCTGAGGTCAGTTTACTTTCTTGTTCTGTTACACTAAATCTACTAATTATGTAGTGAGTGATTCATTTTATTGTTCTAAATACTTATTTGGATGTAAACATTTTTGTTTAACATTGAAAGATTGTGCAGTGTAGCACTGCCACAGCTATGTAGCACAAGGCCAATCATTGGGGGGCAGCAAGTACAGAATGGTGTAAAAGCTGATAACATAAATCCTGTGGTGAAGAAAGGTACGCTACATTGTACATAACATATGGAGTTATATCAACCAGCATAAAATAGTTCTTTCCAATATTTATTTATGTCATCTACAGCTGGATGTGGCAAACATTATATCATCGACTCACATTATGAGCATGGCAAACCAGCTTATCCAGTTTAACACAACCAGTAATGTAAGTGGAGTTGTGCTTCTCACTTGTAGCTGTTCTTGCTAGATATAAAGTAATTACAAATTAAATATTAGGCACTCTGCTTCAGTTATCCCCTTCTAGTTTACTCTTCAGTACTAAGTATATACTAGGTATAATGTTTTAGCCTGTACCGTCTGCCTAGAGATACATTGAAGAGTCTTCTTCTTCTTTTTCTTCTTCTTTTTCTTCTTTTTCTTCTTCTTTTTCTTTTTTTCCTCTTTTTCTTCTTTTCTTTTTTTCTCCTTTTTCTTTTTCTTTTTTTTTTCTTTTTCTCCTTTTGCTTCTTTTCCTCCCCCTCCTCCTCCTCCTCCTCCCCTCCTCCTCCTCCTCCTCCTCCTTCTTTTTTCTTCTTTTTCTTTTTCTCCTTTTTTTTCCTTTTCCTCCTCCTTCTTCTTTGTTTCCCTGGGCATTTATTTACTGGACAAGTGCTGTGGTGACCCACAGGCAAATGTTTTGTCCTTGAAGCATCTTTGGGAACAATTGTAAAATGGAGATGCTTTTTCTTGATACTTGATATTGTGAATGGATTGAGATGCTCCCACCAGTGAGCATACACCTCTTGTACCAGGGCCACCCAATATTTCATTGGTCACGGATGGTAACGTAGAATCTAGAGGACTTATTGAAGTGCACTCATAATTTAACTCTGTTTTATCCTAGTATTTTTTGTAGAAGAACCACATTTATAATATATGTCTATACTCATAAGTCAGACGATTAAAATAAAATGGCACCATACAATACAGACTATTTGGTTCCTTAATTGATTTTAGTGCTACAGTACTAAAATATTTTTTTGTTCATATGCAGATCACAATCTAGTATATTGGCTATAACCAAAATGATGTATGAAAAATGTCAAGATGATTGATTCTACATGATCCAAAACTTGGATTTGTGTTGTTGATTTATAATAACTAATTTCAATTAATGTATAAAATATTAGAGTAAAAGATACGTCCAATTAATATTTTTATATTTATATCATCAAATTGCTTAATTTAAAGGGACAAATTCTGGTCAATGGAGAAGAGGTTGAAGAAGCTGATGTTGCAGCAAAGAATGGTCGAATTTATACTCTAGATGGTGTTCTTATTCCGCCCTCTATACTGCCCATCCTGCCACACCGTTGTGACGAGACTACACATGAGCTAAAACTTGTAAGTATATTATTACTAGTATTAGCCAAGTACATACAGCACATCTTTAATATTTGCAGGAGCGTACCTAGATATTCTGTGGTAAATAAAAGGGCCACAACTCTCATATGAAAGTTACTGGGTCACTTCATTAATAATTGCTTACAAAGCATGACTTTGTCAGCTAGATTCAATTATACACAAACTGCCATCAGCACATTTTAGGTCCAGCTCCGGTTGGCTGATTCTGATTGCACCTTCGTAGCCTGTGAGCAGAATCACCACATTTTAAGACTTTTCTGGGGGTTTTTGGCTTTTATGGAACCCCTCCAGCCAATATTCTGTAGAAAACATTATATGCTTGTATGGAACACACTTTATTATATATGTGGCTCCACGTTCTTCTTCCTCCAGTTTTAGGGAACACCCAATACTTAGGTGGTTATTATGAACTCTTTGTTAACTAGGGGTCAGTTGCCAATCCTGCTTGATCTCACCTAATAAGCTTCTAAGTATGAAACTCTTCAAGATGTAATTGATGGTAAGGAAATAATTAAGGACTAAAAAAAAAATACAAGAAAAGAGGTGGCTGAGTGTTGAGCCTCCAAACTGGGGAGCAAGAGGTGGAGACTGTCTCTGCTACTATACTAGCTTGGCTGATGGGGGTAACCATGCTTCAGCTCACACCTTCTCAAGGTAGCATGTCTGCCATCAATTCTGCCAAAACCACCCCAAGCCATTACTGAAATGTTCTTGTGTACCCCAGAATATCCAGTACCAATCCAAGGTTGAGAACCACTGTCCTAGGGGCAAAAGATCAGACACTGAAGTTATTACAACCCTGGATATTCTGATATGCTAAATAAACTGCTACAAACAAGTGATGGGTAAAATTATGTTTATTAGCAAAATAGAATAAATCATGATAAGCAGACTATTGTCAATATTGGCATGACCTTCTGTAGGAATGGAATCTAAAACAAAAAAGGTTTTCACCAGAGCCCTCTGCAAGGTGCAATGAACTTGGGTGCTTTGCTTGCCAGATCATCTGATCTTATAGAAGGTTATTGATGAGGAGGATAAACATAATAATGGAAGATGGCAAATGCATATGAATAACAGTTGGCCTCATTCAGAGATGCACACAAACCCGATGGTTTGCGTACATATCCGTTGGTGGGAGGACTGTGCATGCGCTGGCCTCCGCCTGCAAGTTCACTTTCAGTTTCTCCGTTTGGGAGCAAGGAGGAGGTGGCATTGGCCTGCATTCCCGAAAATGGAGGCGTCTCCTCAATTTTCTGGGAGTGCAGATACCAGGATCTGTGTCGGAAGACACACATTTCCTGGTCTCGACTACGCAGGCAAGACGGCCATTCTGAGTAACCTTTGGCTTTCTCAGATAGCTGATGGTGCTATGGTGATTTGATGCTACATCTTCAGACCCAGCACTTGGATCTGCGATGCTGTCATGAGGCGTCTTTTCTCTTTAGACGCCTCCTGCTGCATTAGTATATTTTTAGGTCGCTGCTGCATCCAAAGACACAGCAGTGATGTGAACTGTGTCCATCTCTGAATCAGGCCCAATGTACACAGTACACACAAACACAAAGCCCTGACTAAACTGCCTATCGGAATCTAAATCAATAAGAATTATACTACCTTATCTAAACTGCCTAACCAAAGCTAAATTAATCTAAGGGATGGGAATTTATCACTACCTAGTGTAAACTGGCTAACCTAGTTTAACTTATAACTACCTAATGTAAACTATTTAACACTCAGATAAACCACTCACCTGAAACCCATATTAACCAGGCTTGCCAGAGCAAAGTGTGGCAGAAATGCAAAGATAATTTCATCTCCAGGCAGAACCATACAGAATTACACAGCAAATATTAAACCAATATACTAGGTATTGAATTACAGATGTCTTTATATCTGTATTTTAGATATGATTTTCTCTTTGATAAATTGTTAATTGGGCTGGACTGATTACCATAATTGTAAACAAGAGGTGCTACCATGCTGAGACTTGTAGTACCATGCAGAAAAATTAAAATGCAGGTGCTCACTCTAAGCACTAAGAATAAGATAGTGAAAACAATTATGATAAACTCTACAATTAACCTGGGGCAGGGGCGTAATTAGAAAAATTTTCATAGGTCCCCCTACCGCCACCCCCCGGCCTCCCCTCCCCTCTCTACCCTCCCCGACTTACCTCTGGTGGTCACGTCCTCCAGCAGTATGCTACGTAAGGCAGGCACATCTGCCCTCCCGGTTGGCTCCAACGCTCCACACTAACTGATGCTAGAAGGTATCAGTCAATGAGAAGAGTCGGAGGAGGAGATGCCCGGGAGGGCAGATGTGCCTGCCTTGTGCAGCACACTCCTGGAGGATGTGACCACAGCAGCGGCTGGCTTGGCACTGTAGGTGCAGGGGGAAAGCCAGGCCCCAGGTCGGTCCAGGCCGCATAGCAGTCGCACCCCCTGCACCTACGGTAATTACGCCAGTGACCTGGAGTATAAATGAAGTTCTCAGCACATGATTGTCACAAAATGCCTGCCCATCCACCACGTCAAGGTGATATCTATATGTACCTGAAATGCCAGAAAAAAGTGTATTTGGTCACAGTAGACTTTAGTATTCTCATCTGAATTTAGTAAATATTGATAATTGTGCTATCATTGGGCTATTTGTAATAATAATGTTTAGAGCAGTAACTTCTTTCTGCATAAATATCACCAGGTGTTTTTCTTTTATTAGGGTTCGTGTGTCTCCTGTGCCCTGGTCCTCTTAAGTGCATGCCCACGAGGATCAGAAACTACAGTAAGAACCTATATTTCTACATTTTGTTTTCATTTTCTGAGTGCCATAGAATTAATGGATCTGCATAACATGAATTAATACAATACCCATCTCTTTTTATTCTAGTCTCTTTTCACATACAAATGTGTGTACAGAAATTCTGTTATGGGGAGTGATTTTTCCAGAGCTGGGTGTTCTAGGTACTGCAATTTCACTATTACGGTAAGTGGGTGTCTCTTTTTAAGGAATTAATTGAATATTTCACAAAAATCCAAGAGAGACTGCTAGGAAAGGTTATCAGGAGGTGCATGAATAGGTATTGTTTATATAATCTTTTCCCACCTCATATAACTTAATGGGAATTAACAGTTTTGCATTGATAGGTTAATGTTGTGCCAATTTCACTAATTGTATTGTGCTGTCTTGCAGGTGCCCAAGTGTTGTAAAGGTTTTTATGGCCCTGAATGTAGACCTTGTCCTGGGGGCTTTTCTAATGTTTGTTCTGGGAATGGAGAGGTAAATATATTTAATATTATTGAAAAGTATGATTCAAGTCTAATAAGACAAAAAACTATTGCTAATTACAGTATGTCTGTAGTACATTTAATCGCAACTTTCCACAGTAACAACTAACATCTTAGGCATCTCCAACTGTGACTCTCACTTAGGCTATTGCTTAAAAAACCATTAAATACAAATTAGTTTGAACTTAGTAGGTGTTCACCTACATTTGCTCTCTAAGCTGGATACACGCTGATCGATACTGTATATCGCCTGTTCTTTGACCGGGCTATATATCTATAGTGCATCAAAGGGTGTGTACAGCGAATATGTCTGTGGACGACGTCATTCACAGACATATCCGATCTGCTGTGCCCGTCCATTTGAGCTGTCAAGCCCGGCATGTCCGGCAGACAAATTGGTAAGTGTATATACACTTACCAATCGTCAGATGGGTCGGCTAAACAGCCAACCCGTCGACCTAGTGTGTAACCAGCTTTAGATTAATATCCCCACTGGGTAAAAGTTTGCAAATCTTTGTTCAATTTTTTTTTCAAAAAAGGGTCAGTGGTGAGGTATTTCTCCACTCCACTACCTCCTGGCCCCAAAAAGGAAAGTAAAATATTAACCATTAACAACTACCAACGAAAGAAAGCTGTCACACACAGAGAGGTATGCACTACCCCTTAGATGAATACCAATCACTGTTAGTTCCATATACATATTTTATTATTATTTAGGATTATTATATATTTTATTTTATAGGTATACCAATATACTAATTATAATTATGTGTCTTGATCAGTTAGTCTGCACAAATGGATTCCCATCGATTGGAAGTGCATTTATTTACTCATGCATTCACCTTAAGTAATTTAGGGCCTGATTCAGAGCCGGACGCAATTAGCGCTCGCTCGTCCTGAAAATAGGGGTGGCTATTCAAATGAACCGTTCGCTGTTTGCAGTCTGTTCACGCCTCTAGGTCTGAACGAGCGAACAAAGCTTGCGGTCGTTTTTTTGGAAACTACGCCCCCTGGCCGCTCGCATCCTACGTCATGTCCGCTATTTATTAGATTTATCGAGTACATCGACCAGGGTATGAGCTGCTCGCTATTCTTGTGGTTGGTTTTTGCTACCACAATTTTGCGAGCAGTTCTGGCTAAAAAAAAACCCAGTGACATTGTCAATGACGCTGATGTTTTAATTATGCACACCCATAAAACGCCCGTTTTGACCTTTAAGCACGCCTGCGATCAGATCTCCACTCCCCGTTTTCAAGCACCTTCCCCTGTTACCACCCACATACGCCTCATTCTGTCACTCAAACTAGCAGGCATTCGCTATTTTGCGAGCACACGATTTTCGGCCGCACTGACTGGTTCGCGCATGCATATTACGATCCGTACGCATGCGCAGTTGGGCAAACATCGCTCGGAGCGAACGAGCGGCCGCTTACGAGTGGCTCTGAATCAGGCCCTTAGTGCCCACTTTTGTATAAAATTTATTTTTCATGCAAAGTTTTTAAAAACATTTCAAATTTTTAGCCTCTCTAAAGTTATTTCTATTAATAAATAAATAAATGGTGTAGTGCCTGGAAATACTCAGGTTTAGGACTTCATCCTATATCTAGCCCATAATGGGATTGAAATGCCAGCAGTTCAAATCTCGACAGTGGCTGCCTGACAGGATCAAGATCCCGACAGAGGCAGGTAAGTACCCTAACCTCCCCTATCCCCCCTAACCCTCCCATAGTGGTGCCTAACCCTAACCCCCACCCCTAGTGCCTAACCCTAACCTACCCCCGGGGGTGGCTAACCCTAACCCCCCCCTAGGGGTGCCTAACCCTAATCTCCCCCAACCCCCCCCAAACCTAACCCTAACCCCGCTAGACTCCCTATTTCTAACCCTCCCCCCCCGCAGCTAACGCTAAGGGCGCCCCTGACCTACTTTCATTCGGGATGTCGTCCTCTGTGTTCCAGCGTCGGGATTATGATAGGCGTTGGTATTTCGACACCTATCAAAACTCCCTAGCCGGCATTCCGCTGTCGGGATTGTGACCTACATCCCATCTAGCCTTAGGTTCTATTTAGTACAAGTTTGGTCGTGTTCTCAGGTATTCTTCCAAGTATCTGAAAAATTATCTTCTATGGAAAAATATCAATCAGCTTAGTGTGGGAAAGATGAAAATATTAATATTTTTCTAAAAGCAAACTACAATACTATCTATTACTTGATATTTGGCAATGATGATTTGTAATTTAATATAAATAATTATTATAATTATTACCCTTTATTTATATGGTGCCACAAGGGTTTTGCAGCACCTTACAAAGTATGTAAGCAGAAGCAGGGCAACCAAAACAAGAAGGAATACAAGCTATATAACCATTGTTTCATGTGCAGTCACACCCACAGAAGTAGCACTGCCTGTTGATTGCAAAGTTTGGTGTTATTGTGGGTAAAGGGGGGGAAATGATGGTACAAGTGATGGAGGGAAAGCACATGAGAGGTGAGGGCCCTGCTCGTGAGAGCTAACAATCTATAGGGGAGGGGCAGACAAGGGTGACACATGGGATTGTATAAGAAAAAACGTTGTTTAATAATATTGTGGTTGGTCACTTTATGCTGATAACGGACTCTTCTTTCCATGCCTCAGTGTATGGATGGCATGGCGGGGAACGGGACCTGTGTTTGTGATGAGGCCTTTACTGGCTCTGACTGTCGACGTTGTTTTGATAACAAAAAGTTTGGACTTCGATGTGACAAAAGTAAGTAGTGTACATCACTGAGAAACTAATTAGTTGTCGGAGGAAATTGTTTCCAATACTATTTGTTAGGAGTAGCATTGCGTCCATATACTGTACGTCTGCACACTTCATTCATTGTACACTTACATATGGTTCCCCACACTTATGTCTCCAACTTTTTCAACTGCCTTGGTTTTCCCACAATGTTTTATTTTTCATCATGTACTTCCTGTTTTAATTCACCTAAATGAATTATGTGGGAATAGATACTTATTTTACAGTATATATTGGACGTAGTAAGAGTAATAGAGCAGCTTAGCATATTTTGTGTCACATAGTGCCCTAGTTTTATGTATAAAATATACTGCAGTCATAGCCTTTTCCTACATATTCCTCAGCATGATTTAACACTCTTCTGTCGGCTGAGAGTAATTGTCATACAATACAAAGGAAGTACATAACCATAAAATTAAACACCTAGCACAAAATATTTGTCACTATTAGAACTTTAAACCGTTCGCTGATGGAACATTGGGCAACTTGTTGTAGTCACCTTGTGATAACTATACTGATGTACACACACTGCTGATGCAGAATGAGACGATCTCCTGTATGTGCGGCATATCTTATGTAAATTCTCTCTGCGTATGTCCAGAAATGTGATTGCAGACTTGTCTCATCCTGGCCCTTTTGCCTGCTAGAGTATTGAGAGGCTGGACAGGGAAGGGGGCATTTTATAGTAGGCCGAGTACTGTAAGGGCATGTTTACAAAATTAGGTACCAAGGCAGACCAAGCAAAATAAACATATACAAGTCATATCATTGGCGGAAGATCAAGGGCAGGCACAAATACCAGATGATGATGATGATGATGATGACGATAGTCACCAGTAGTAGTGACCTGCTTTTGATATCCAGCTTTCGAAGATACCACTAACACTGATAGTTTCTTTCTTCATTGCTTGTACAAATATTATGGTTTATGTATATTTCTGAGCAATATAATTTTTTGTACACGAGCTAGAGTTGTTCCTGCTGTACTAGAAAGGTTTCTTACATTTAATTTAAGCCTAATAGCTACAGGATATTTCAAAAGCAAAACAAATGGCTGAAACATGGGCATAAGTGTATGCAAATTATGCCTGGTATAAACTGGGCACATATGCTGACCCACATGCATCTTGCGATAGTTGCAAGTTTATTTATTTTTATTTATTAATTAACAGTTCTTATATAGTGCAGCATATTCCGTTGCGCTTTACAATTGGAAACATTAATTGAACAAATCTGGGTAATAATAGACAGATATATACAGTAGGTAGGAATGCCCTGCTCGCAAGCTTACAATCTATGCTATATTTTCCAATTTGGTCCAGCCAGAATGCAGAGTTTCTTGGTGGGCTGCATGATCCAGTCACACTGGAATCTCAGCCAAATGTCAGGGAGGATGTGAAAGAAGGACAATGTGTGAGGTTATGTGTGGACTGTGAAAGGGGATGTACAGTAATTAGACATGGAAGCTATGAAGGTTATGTGGGTGGCTCTGGAATCTGATAAACTTGCTTGAAGAGGTGAGCTTTCAGGGAACGCTTGAAGGATTGGAGACTAGAGGAAAGTCTTATTGTGCGTGGTAAGGCTTTCCAAAGAGTGGGTGCAGCCCAAAGAAAGTCCTGTAACCGTGCATGAGAGCAAGTAATGCGTGGGGATGAGAGACGCAGATCTTGTGCTGAGCGGAGAGGTCGGGGGTTGTTAGATATTTTGAGATAAGTGAAGAGATGTATGTTGGTGTGGTTTGATTAATGGTCTTATGTGTAAGTAAAAGTATTTTGTATTGAACACGGTAGAAGACCGGCAACCAATGGAGTGACTGACAGAGTGGGGCAGCAGACGATGAACGTTTAGCAAGGAAGATAAGCCTCGCAGCTGCATTCATAATAGATTGTAATGGCGAGAGCCTGTTTTTGGGAAGACCAGTAAGGAGACTATTGCAATAGTCTATGCGGGAAATAATGAGTGCATGGCTTAGAGTTTTTGCAGTGTCTTGTGAGATATGGTCGAATTTTGAATATGTTTTTTAGATGTATGTAACATGATTTTGAGACAGATTGAATGTGGGGAACAAAGGACAGTTCAGAGTCAAGGATGACACCAAGGCAGTGAGCTTGTGGGGCAGGGTGGATTGTCAAGTTATCAACAGTGATAGAGAGATCAGGTTGGTAATTGTTACTGGTCAGTGGAAATATAATTAATTCTATTTTAGAAATATTAAGGGGTAAATTTACTAAAATGAGAGTTTTTAGAAGTGAGTTTTAGAAGAGATGTTGCCCATAGCAACCAATCAGATTCTAGATGCTAGTTAAATGATAATTAGAATCTGATTGGTTGCTATGGGCAACATCTCTTCTAAAACTCACTTCTAAAAACTATCACTTTAGTAAATTTACCCCTAAGTTTCAGGTGGCAAGATGACATCCAAGATGAAATGGCAGAAAGACATTCAGTGACACGGTCCAATACAGATGGTGATAAATCTGGGGAGGATAGGTAGATTTGAGTATCATCCACATACAGATGGTACTGAAATCCAAAAGAGCTGATTAGTTTGCCAAGGGAGGTGGTATAGATTGAGAAATGCAAAGGACCTAAGACAGGGCCTTGCGGTACTCCAACTGATAGAGGTAGTGAATAGGAAGTAGAAGAAGCTGGGTGGTCAGCTTTACCCAGTGAAATGCATTGAGACCCCCTCTGCACTCCTATATTACTGCTGGACTACCATTTGGACTTTGCTACACTCCTCCTGGGACCCTTTGGCAAATACTGGAATCTTCCATGTGGATTTACTTCACAGCTTACAAAGTGCTGCATCTGGGATGCTAAGGAATGTGCTGGTGACCATTACACCACCTCATGGTAATTAAGTGTTGCCTTCAGACATTATTTCATCTGTTTGGGGCGTATTGGAGGTTGTCCTCGGTCCAGCTGTTCAATTATATACTAGCAGATATTTATTCACCTTGTTCTATTGTGAACTTTTATTTTGCTTATCCTGAGATATCTCTACATTTATGCTTTTTAAATAAACCATTGTGTTTTTTATTACACCGTCCATCTTATTCAGCGCTGGTTTTTGTATATATTTGTATGAGTCAGAAAAACGAACAGTAAAAGAGAGATCAGATAGGTAGGAAGAGAACCAAGAAAGAGCTGTGTCCTTGAGACCTAGATATTGTAGTGTTTGTATGAGAAGAGAGTGGTCAACAGTGTCAAAAGCAGCAGAGAGATCTAGAAGAATTAGGAGTGAGTAACGGTCTTTAGCCATGGCAGTGACCAGATCATTTTCTACCTTAGTCAGTGCTGTCTCTGTGGAGTGTTGGGAACGAAAACCGGACTGAAGTGGGTCCAATAAGTTGTGTGAGTTAAGAAAGTGTGTGAGGTGGGTGTAGACAAGTCTCTCAAGTAGTTTGGAGGGGCATGGGAGCTGGGAGATAAGACAGTAATTTGAGAGGGTGTTAGGGTCAAAATTTTGTTTTTTCAGAATGGGAGTAATCATTACATGCTTGAACTGTGATGGAAAGATGCCAGGAGAGAGAGAGAGATTACAGATTTTAGTTAGGGTTGGGATGAGCACAGGGGACAGAGCTTCACTGATTTGTGAGGGTATAGGATCTAGAGGAGAGGTAATAGAGTAGGAGGATGAGAAGAGTGTAGATACTTCATCTTTGTTTGTGAGGTCAAATGAAGAGAATGTGCCAGAGGGTTCAGGTAGGGAATTGAGTAGGCCACTAGCAGAGGAAGAGCCCACCATTTAATTTTGGAGCTTATCAATCTTGTCCTTCAAATAGAAAGCAAGATCATGCACACAGATAGCAGCAGGTGGGTTGGGTGAGGGAGGAGTAAGAAGCAGTTTAAATGTATTAAAAAGTTGCTTGGGGTTAGAGGCTTGAGCAAAAATAAGAGATTGGAAATATGTTTGTTTGGCAGCGTCCAGAGCAGTACGATAGGAGATGTAGATAGTCTTATATGTGAGGAAGTCACATTGAGTACAAGACTTTCGCCACTGACATTCTACTTTACATGAGAATTTTTGTAGATGCCTTGTTAAGTTAGAATGGCACGGTTGATGTCTAAGACTATGTGGCATGTGATGGGTAGCTGGAGCTACTTAATCAAGGGCTTTTTCTAGAATCTGGTTTAGGTGTGATACGGCAGTCTCAGGAGAAGTGAATGTAGAAATTGGTGATAGTCGTTGTTGCAGAGAGGTAGATAGTTGTTGAAAGTTAATAGCCTTAATATTTCTGTGGGTTTTAGGAGGTTTGGTTGATTTCAATGACATTGAGGTTGATGTAATGGAGGAAAGTGTGCAGGTGATAAGGTTGTGATCTGAGAGAGGGAAAGTAGCATTTGTGAAATCAGAAACCGAGCATAGTCTGGTAAATACAAGATCAAGGCAGTGGCCCTCCTGATGTGTAGAGGAGTCAGTCCATGGGAGAGGCCAAGAGAGGAGGTTAAAGAAAGTAGTTTGGAGGCATGAGGAGATTGTGGACTGTCAATGGGATATTGAAATCACCCATAATGATGGTGGAGATGTCTGAGGATAGGAAGTGAGGGAGCCAGGCAGAAAAATGTCCAGAAATTGTTGGGGTGGCCCAGGTGGGCGATAGATAGCAGCAGCTCGCAGAGAGAAAGGGATGAAAGTCCTGATAGAATGTACTTCAAATAATGTAAATGTGAGTGAGGGTACCTGTGGGAGAACTGTGTATGTGAAAGATTGGTACAGTAATATTCCTTCTCACACACCTCCCAGGCCTGGAGGTGTGTTAGAAGTGTAGGTAACCATGTGAAAGTGCAGCAGGAGAGACAGTGTCTGATTGTGTGAGCCATGTTTCTGTTATTGCCCGAAGGTTGAGGTTAGTTGAAATAAAGAGGTCATGGATGGATGTTAGTTTGTTGCAGACAAAGCGTGCATTCCACAAGGCACATTTTAGTGACTTAGAGGGTGAAGGGAGGCACGCAATGTTTGAGGTTAGCTGGATTTATAGTTCGTTGTGGGTGTGGCATGTGGGTTGGGCCTGGATTTGGTGATATGTCACCAGCTAATAGAAGCAGCAGGAGAGAGATATAAATATATTTGTGGGATTTGTCTAAAAGATTTTTATGGCGACAGGTTGTGGATGTTATTGTCAATGTGTATAGATATGTTAAAAGCTCATGTGTGTTTGTAAGAGGAGAGAAGATTAATGAGGAAGCAATATGTACAGAAGGAATGCTGCAGGTAGATGTAGTATCCTTAGAGATGATTCCAAGTTTGCATATACCCACAATGCTGGCTTTATAGTGAACACCTTTTTATGCCTGCAATTTTGGAAGCAATTGCGGCCACCTCTGCACCACTCCCACTGTGTTACTAAGGTCCTTTAAAATCTAAGCGTTAACATTGGTAACTAAAAGTGATATAATCAATACATAAAGAAGACACGGCCATATGTTTTTTTTTAATGGAACTGGCTTAGCATAAACTCATAAAGCCATCAAAGTTATAATACATGTATTCACCATAGAAATGAAAACTTCATTTTTGTTTTATGTTATTTATTTTTTTATTATGATGAATACATTTATTATAATTTAAATGGATTATGTGAGTTTATTCAAAACCAGCAACAATATGAGACCTTGTGGTGGTGCTGGATTTGTGTCTTATATATGACTTGTTGATACCACTGTTTATTACTGATGTTAGCATTTACATGTTTTAAGAATTTTGAATGTAAAAAAAAAAAGTGATACACTTTTGTCCTATGGTTAAGCTTTCATTTTGGAATTTTTGACAGTGGAAAAAGTGTTTCTAATCAAAGCCTGGGGGTTTGATAAGCACCAGTGTGAGAGAAGATTGATCCCTTCAACCTATTTTCGCTCTGCACTGCACACTAATAATGAAAAAATAATTGTGAACAAGTTTTGCTGCTTTACTAATATATTGTTGCTTGGGATTAGAATGCGGATGTATACATGGAATATGCAATAACCATATAGACAGTGATGGCAGCTGCGTGGCAGGGTCCTGTAAGACTGGATATACAGGAAAATTCTGTGATAAGAAGACTACGCCCTGTGGACCTTTGGTTACCTACTGTCATGCCCATGCAGACTGTGAATATAGCAAAGGGACGCCCAGGTACTCTGCTTCTGTACCAAGTAAAAATACTACCACCAGTACTTCATTTACAGTCAAGCCATATATAATTTTCCTATGTGATGTTCAATTTTGAATATTTATTATTATCATTATTATTATTATTATTATTATTATTATTATATATTTTTTTAATCATTAAAATGAGGTAACACTTCTATTTGTTGTAACTTAGCTTTTACCATACTACTTAATGCAAGTAAGCAACCATTTATTATTTTACGTATTGGCCTTCATTTCTAATACTGCAGGATTTAGTTACCAAATATTGGGGATTGAAATTATCTCAGCAAGCGGTGTCGCATATTATACATATACTTTTTTATTTAATATATAATTTTCTAGAATGGTGATAAAGCTCAAAGTAACAGTTGATACATCATTTATTTCTGTTTGTGTTTCAGTTGTGTTTGTAAACCAGGCTATGAAGGAGACGGCATACACTGTAGAGAAATGGATGCCTGCGTTGCTTCTGATAAAGCACCCTGCAATGTCAATGTGAGATGATGCTTTCTCCAAATAAATATTTGCGTAACTTGTTGTTTGCTGTTTATTAAATTTTTTTCTTTTAAAAAATTGGCTTGGTGTACTATGTGTAGTATTAAAAAGTCATGTTCTCTTTGTAACTCTATTAGTTTACAATATATCTGATCATTTGGTTAGTTAGTTAGTTAGTTGCAATTTGCATTTAACTTGGTGGCTCTCTATTTTTAAAAACATTGCATATTACTATATTCTGCCAATACTCTTTCAGAACCATAATATGTTACATAAAATGCTTTGAGTAGAAATGGATCAAGTTGTAATGTGTGTCTTGATTTTGATATTAATATACAGGCTGAATGTATTCCAATCGGTCCAGGAACTCACAAGTGTGTGTGTCGGGCAGGATGGGATGGTGATGGATTGGACTGCTCAGAGATCAAGAATTGTCTCCTTGCAGACAAAGGTGGATGCCACTCAAATGCTACATGCATGTATATTGGCCCTGGCCAGGTAAATAACCAGCTGTATGTAACATCATATGTATTTTATGTCATATACCAATGTGAATTTTATCATTTTTGCCTCTGCAATTGATACTATTGTGCCTTCTTTTCTAAATACTATATATATATATATATATATATATATCAGTGCTATTTTTCAGCAGGAGCAAGTAGGAACTCAGGGCCTGATTCAATATGGATCGCAAGGCTGTGCTCGCACGCAGCCAGCCGATGTTTGCATTCTACGCATGCGTATTAGATGCCGTGCGTGAACCTGCCACTGCAATCGGGAAGCGATCGCAGTGAGCATGCAGAGTCCTCACAGAGTCCTTCCTGTGATTGACAGGAAGTGACCGTTGAGTGTGGTGAAGGGGGGGGGTCAGAGAAATGCAGGCGTGCCTGGGCATTTAAACGTTGGTGTGGTAGGGTCAGGTCAACCACAACTGTGTGGATGGTTCCGATGTTACTAGATGTTACCGTTGTTTTCGCTGACTTGCGGATGCATGTCATGGGAAGTGGGCGGCTTATACAGAGGTGGGCGTCTTGGTATAGAGCTGCGGTTGCCGTGCATTTGCATTAACTAGCATATTTTCGCAGCAAACGGGGTGCGTACGAACGTAGCCTTGCGAAGCAACCTGAATCAGGCCCTCAGTTCCTGAACCTCTTATTAACTATGAAGTTAAATTGTATTTTCCATTAGATACATTTTATTTTAAATTCCCTTTTGAGTGCCTTCATTTCTAAATATATATATATATATATATATATATAAAATATATATATGCATATATAATATATATAATTGTTTTTCTATAGCTCCACCCCCAGTAGCTCCACCCACAGTTCCTGAACATATTTTTCCATAACAATAGCCCTGATTATAGCTCAATAACTAACTGCTTGGAACTCTGTCTTAACTGTTCAGCCAAATAAACTAGTAATATGAATTTGCTGGAGTCGATGTCACAATATTACACTTCTTCAGGAACAGCTCCATTTTGGCATACATATCCTATTGTGTGCTTTGTAATTATTGTTTCTTATATTAAGTATTCTAAAATAATTTCCAGCAAAACTCTCCTTCCCATAAATGTGTTGGCGCTTATTTACATATTGTTCTTTATTGATTAACTTAACTCAAAACCTTCCCTAGGGCTGGTCATTGTATCAGCCAGGGAATTGCCATTACATACCTTCCAACATTCTTCTTTGTTGAATTGCGCGTCTGAAAAGGGGGCGAGGCTTCATTGTGAGTGGGCATGGCCTCATGGCACACCCTTGTTTTCATCACTCTGGGGGTCAAGCCTAGCACTCCAGAGTGAATAGATGCTGGGCTGCCTCCAGGCTCTCCCCGCACAGTGAATAGATGCTGTGCTTATCTACTATTACCTGATGCTCTGCTATGCTATGCAGAGCAGCGGTGAGAGTGATCTCCCACCAACTTCCCCCCACAGAGGGACACTGCAGTCCCTGAGGGTGGGACAGCACGACAGTCCCTGAATAACAGGACAGTCTCAATGAAAGCAGGACAGTTGGGAGGTATGCAGTTACCAATGTTTCTTAGATTTCTTCTTTTAACACATAAACCAGTATAGTATCATATTTTTTGCTCTAGTTATTTATATGAAATGTATTGCAATGCAAATTGTCATTTTTGTTTGGAAAGAGTACACTCCAGCATCATCTCCTGTCTGCTGCTTCACTGAAGCAGCCCAGTGTCCATAACTAAGATGGCCACCAAGGATGTTCTTGCGCATACGTTTCCGCACATCTTTACTATGCTCAGCGTCAGTGAATGTAGCACTTAGCTCCACTGTATTACATGACCAGATGACTCTTATCTTCACTGTCACCACACTTATACAGGTGTTACTGCCATTACTGTCTGTACCACTGTGTTTCTACAATAAACCTGCAAACCTGGTTAAGGAACACTGTTGTGGCCTTAAATCCATATTCACTTTCTGCTGGGGCCTATTGTTGACCTCCTGTAGTTTCATACCTATACCACATATCAACATATTTAGGGTTTGCCAATTGCACTTCCCTGGTCTACATTTACTGAATGTGCTATATGTAGCTTATACCCTTGCAAAACATTTCATGATAAAAAAAAAAAAACAGATGACTGCTAAATCTAGGTGATAGAGGTAGTGTTTTCAGGTGTCAATGTTCTGTTGAAAACTTGATTATGTATCATTCTAGAACATGAATGATATTTACTCATATCTTATAATTTCAAGTTCCCATAGTAATAGCATACTTCTTTGTAGAGATGTACAGGCTCGGATTAGTTTGGATTTTCCCGCCAAATTCGGATTTGTCCTGACAAAAATCTAGTCTCAGAGGCAAAATGTCATCTTTCATGGACAAACATCTTTCCTGATGAAAGATGATGCTTGTCCATGAAAGATGACATTTTGCCTCTTTCTGAGACCCGATTTTTGGCGGGAAAATCCAAACTAATCCGAGCCTGCACATCTCTACTTCTTTGTAAATAGTTATGCTATGATCTCTCCCTTTTATTTCCACACATGCTACAGAGTGACTGTGAGTGCAATAAAGGTTTCCGAGGTGATGGTATACAGTGTGAGCCAGTGAACACTTGTCTGGAAGAGAAGCAAAAGTGCCATATCTTGGTAATTTTCTTTCAAGGCTTTTATGAAAGTATATTTTACAAACCTCTGTCATTATCTCTCTAACATTACTTATGTCTCAGTAATAGTGCACTGTCCATGCTTGTAAATGCTGCACTTTTGTTATTGCAAATAGTTCTCTGATTTTTTTCCCCTCCTGTCATGTGGGCATTATACATCCACAGCCGTAAAATATTTAAAGTTAAAAAAATGTCGGGTAGATGAGCAATGAGACAGCAATGTAATAGATAGGGGCACGTGGGTAGAGAGTAGTGATGGATGAACATCAGGTGATTTATTTGTATACACCAATGCTTGGCACAATAGGTTGGAGTGCCAGAGGCTGTGCTGCCACTGATGTGATTTTTGTCTCTTTCAGGCGACATGCATAAAAATAGCGTCTGGATTCTGGGAGTGTGTATGTAATGATGGATATCAAGGAGATGGAAAACTATGTTATGGAAATGTAGGAGACGTAAGTAACCAGCTATCTGATTCTACACCAATATCTTGAATATAATTAAAATAACAAAATTGTAATTTAATAGTATATTGCGTTCTCATACAGCTGGAAATCAACCTCAATAATCTTTTCTCTTTGCCTATGCATTAAAAATCCTATTTTCTGTATTCTACTCCATTGTCTATATTGCTTGGTCCATTGTTTGTTCATTTTACAGGATCAGCAGAAATCTGGAGTATAAGGGGGTGTACAGGAGGACCAATCCTATTCAACATCTCCCCTCTCGCTCTCCTCCAACATTTAAAAGTGGTCAACTTGTTGATTTGTTGGTTATGTAACACAACACACAGATTTCCCTGAGGAAAAAAAAGCTGTGACAGCCCCAGGGGCTCCAGAGGAGGGGAATGGGAGTTTGATCTGCACTGTCATTTTTATTCTAGGTGGTAGTAAAGCTTCAGCTAATGAGATAAAGCTAACAATAATGACATTGACAGTTGAAAAGTGTTTAGGAGATTTTCTCCTAATGTCTACAGTGTCTATTACATTTTTTTTTAATTCATGTTGCCTTAATATTTTTAGGCAAATTACTTTAACATTTAGAAAAAGCACTAAGTAGACATTTGCCAAAATATACCTATACTACTTGGGTTGATGCACATTGCCAAAACCAGTGTTTATGCACATTGAATCAGAGCATCCTGTCTCCTATGAATTGTATCCATTCTACTTGGCACCTTCCTTTTGATATGGAGAAGCTATTTGATGACATCTAATTAATTTTAATACTGGCTAAAAAATCTCAGCTGTGTGAGGGGAGTGCCAGATATTGCATGAGTTGAGGTGGGAATTAATCAGAATGGATAAGTGTTTTGGTTGCACCTTGTGTAACACATATTCTAGCAATATTTTGAAGGTGGAGGTGACACAACTTTGACAGAGACTGAATGTAAGGAGTAAAACAGATGGTGAAGTCAGTGATGACACAAAGTGGATTTGGGAGACAGTAATTATGATGTAGGCAATGAGGGAGATTTTAGGCTCTGTCTTGGAAATGTTCAGCTTTAAGGTACTATTGGACAATCATGTGGAAGTATCTGAGAGACAGCTTGGCACAGCAGATAGTAGAGGCGTGGGAATGTTTGGGAAGCAGGCGTACATTTGGGTGTTATCTGTGTACAGATGGCTCTCTAGGTAGAGTGAATAATTTCCCAAGATTAGCAAGAGCTAGGAACAGAGGAACGGAGCAGTTGGTTAGGAAGAAACTTCCCCAAGTGAGAACTGTGTCAGACATACTGTGCCTGACAAATTGCTCTCTTATGGGTCTGCTGCAGAGTTGAATTCTAGTCCATTTCAGTTGAGTGTAACCCCCCGTCACAGTGTAGCTGGGTTCAGGTGCATTCTCTGATGCATTCTTGTGCCCCGACTATATCATGTGTATGGGCAATAAATGAACAAAGAGTCCCCTGCACATGCAGGTTTTAAGTCACTAAAGTTATTGGCACAGATGTTGCTATCACATGGAGGTGATGCAGTGCAGCACTAATAAGATAGATGCCAGACCATCACTTTTCACAAAATATACTACATTCTTGCTTATAGGATAGTATGAATATGGATATGGTTACATCAAGCTTTAGTATATACCTTCACTTCTCCTGTAAAAGGATTAAAAATGTCATCAGATAAAACATATGACCATTATTTTACCTTCATCGTCACATCTGCCCTGCTCACTGACACATTGCACAGAGCTGTGTCACTCCGCCTCTCCCTGCCATACTCACTGACACATTACACAGAGCTGTGTCACTCCGCCTCTCCCTGCCCTGCTCACTGACACATTACACAGAGCTGTGTCACTCCGCCTGTCCCTGCCCTGCTCACTGACACATTACACAGAGCTGTGTCACTCCGCCTATCCCTGCCCTGCTCACTGACACTTTACACAGAGCTGTGTCACTCCGCCTGTCCCTGCCCTGCTCACTGACACATTACACAGAGCTGTGTCACTCCACCTCTCTGCTCACTGACACATTACACAGAGCTGTGTCACTCCACCTCTCTGCTCACTGACACATTACACAGAGCTGTGTCACTCCACCTCTCTGCTCACTGACACATTACACAGAGCTGTGTCACTCCACCTCTCTGCTCACTGACACATTACACAGAGCTATGTCACTCCGCCTCTCTGCTCACTGACACATTACACAGAGCTGTGTCACTCCACCTCTCTGCTCACTGACACATTACACAAAACACAGGTTAATTCATGCCACAGTGGCCGTTGCAAGCGTATCATTGTGTTTTCTCACTGCACATGCTTCTGGACTATGTGTATGCAACTACTGGCAATCTGGATTCATACACATTTCAGGTGCATATCCACTTGCAACTGAATGGGTGTATCTGGGCTGTAACAGGGCATTTTTACATAGACAATGTGCACTGGTTGTGTGTTGATAGAATTGTGGGCTATGCAGAGTTTTGCAGAAGCATAAATGATGACCGCTAGAATACCAAGTATACAAATAGGGTGGTCTGGACACAAAGAAGCGTACCAGTTGGCATACACATTTAGCGGCTGATTCTGACTTTGGAGCAAAGAAAATAAACAAGCAACTTTGCACCTTCCGGTTGCACTGCAAGTGGGCAGATCTAAAATGTGCAGAGAGATTAGATTTGGGAGGGGTGTCTCCAAACTAAATTATAAAAATAAAGTTGTCCAGCATTTGTGGGCTACATGCAAAAGCAGCCATTAGTTACCCCGCATGCAAAAAAGCCAGAACAAACAAAAAACATTTGCTGCATGGTTTCTTCCAGATGCAAAGTTACTTGCTTTTTTTGCTTTGCTGCAAACTCAGAATCAGCCCCTTAGATGCAAATCGGACGCAATTCGGGAACAATTGCATCCGATTTGCCTTAATTTTGCATCGGCCTCTAAATCTTCAAGTACATGGTGGTCGTCCTCCTACTGAGACTCCTGCTCATTCTCTGAACATCATGTATATGATGTGGAGGCGCCATTTGGGAGAGCTTATGATGGCGGGTTGCACTTTATTCTGTCTATCAGGAGTATAGTGTGCTGAGACTGCGGATCTTGTAAATGGCTGTTTTATGTGGGTGTTCTGTAGAGCTCTCAGACTATGCAGCCATTTAGTTGATCACTTACCTGCAGCCTCCCCAAATGTGTTTAAATGCATACACAATGAGGGGAAATGGGTTTATATGAGAGTGATGTATCCACTCTATTACAAAGCCTCATTTTATTCATGAATTTATTATTTTATTTTGCCTTAGGTGGTGGCATCACTCCCAGAAGCCTCTGAGTTTCATAAGTGGATAGAGGTAACATATATTTTGCTGTGATAAGTCTGGGATTTAAATAAAATATATATTAGAAGAAAAGTTTTAAGAATAGTGACTCAGCTTGAATTGAGGTAATACATTTTTATTTTCATTGTCTATTCTTGGTTTAAAAGTATTTACAAACAATGTAAGTTTGTATAAAAGTAAAAACAAGACAGTAAAACAAAAATGAAAAGAATCATGGTACACAATGTTTGGAGAAAATTAATGTATCACCTCATAATTTCAATATAGTTATCTCCAAATTTCTTCTTTGTTACAATGGGCCTGATACAGAGGTGTACGCAGTTCATGCATGGCTGCAGTTTCTCATGGATTCACAAGTGCGAAAATATGCAAATGTCAGCTCGAGCAGTCCTCTTGTGTACTTCTGTGTCATGCACTTGGCAAACCAGGCGACGCCCACTTTTCATATGTGAGCAATGCTCAGCTGCACTGGTGGATCCGATCTCCCCACCATCAACGCATTATCAGCCTCAACATTGACTCCCTGAGCAGCCCCTGCCTGGTGCACAGACTCCCTTGTAACTTTTTCAAAATACTGTGTCTGTGGTGCTGTGAAAGAGACTGCAACCAAAGCCACATGCCGAAACATGCCCATGGCACTCTTACATACTTGCCTACCCTCCCGATTTGGTCAGGAGACTCCCAAAAATCGGGTGCCGCTCCCGGCCCCCCGGAGAGGTAGGCAAGCCCCCCCCGCAATTGTAAGTAAAAACCCTGGCAGTGGGGGGGCATGGTGGCTCGCGTCATCGTGGCTCCGCCCTCAGCTGCACAATTCCATCAATCACAGCATTGTGAAGAGGGGGCGGAGTCACGATGATGCGATCGTGCTGTCACGCCCCCATGCTCTGCCCCCAATGATACGTCAGCTGGTGGGCCCCACCCCCTTTGGTCACGTCACGCCCCCAGCTGTGTAAGCCCGACAGCTCCCTCCCGGAAGGAGGGAGCTAAATGTCGGCAAGCCTGCACTCTTATAACATGCCCATGCCACCTCCTCCTGTTTTTGTGATGACCTTAGTTCACCTTCCAGTCTCCACCCTGAAACGTCCATGGAACGCAGACACGTCTGAAGTCATAGCGATGTAATCAGGCAAATGCCTATACCATCTCACACACTGGTTCGTGCGTGCGCCATAAGAGTTTTCTAGACTTTGCACACATGCGCAGTAGCAAATCGCTCCTGCGCATACATCGGTACTGCGTAAACCACTGAATCAGACCCTATGTCCTCATTTTTTAGTTTTTCACCCATCTAGAGGTTTTAAGAACATTGCCCTGTCTATGTTGCCAAACTACTGATTACTATTTATACCTTAGAAATATTACCACTTAGTAACCAAGATTAGCTTCAAAATTGGATTTACGTTGCTATAGAGCACTGGACTTCCTATGGAAACTCTGATATACTAAATAATTTAATGAGAGGACTCTTGTTTCTGTCTATTCGACATTTCTCCTTTGCGTGTACCGCTGAGTATATTATTTCTACATACTGTTCAGCTACTGTTTCTAATCTTACACTGTCCTCTGACATTGACAGAGTGAAATCAGCATTCCTTCCCTTTCTTTTATAAATCAGGCTAGATGAAAAATGACATGACAAACAGCACATGCTGCAATCAGCCATACAAAGTGACTTTCTTTGATGTTTATTTTACAGGATCAAGGCATAAAATTTTTGATTTCCCAATCTCCCAAATTGACTATGTTAGTCCCCACTCAACAAGCATTTGAGATTATGAACAAGCTGGACAAGACATACTGGATGAGAAAGGAGAATGTGCCGGCATTGCTAAAGTAAACCCCATTGCTAAAGTATTAGTTCTACTAAACAAATGTATCTTATAATTACTAAAATGCAGATTGTGCTTTATCTGCAGTGTAGGCAGAGGAAAAGGAGCTGTACAAAACCAGCCACTGTACTAAACGTTATGGTAAACAGGAACTTTAAAACACACATTTTCTGACCAGAAAACCTTTTAATCATTGTGTATTTGTATTACAACATGAATAGATGAGTACAAACTAAGCAAAATAACAAGATGTGTGGTACTGAAAATAAGTACCACAAAACAAGTAAATAAGTAAGAACACATAAAATGTTCATAATAAATTGAAGCATAAATTATAAAAAGACGTACATGTGGGTTAGAGAGCAAGTGGGAAGACCTGAGATGTAAGGTATTGTGTGAGAGTGTACAATGTAGGGGTGAGCGGGTTCGGATTTCTGAAATCCGAACCCCCCCGAGCCCCCCCGATCCGAGTCCGATCCGAGTCAGGCTCGACTTTTCCCGCCTGACTCGGATTCTGAAATCGAGGCAAAACGTCATCTTCCCGCCTTCCGAGTCTCGCGGGTTTTGGATCCTATATAAGGTACCCGCGTCGGCACCATTTTCTCACTCGGCTGTGGACAGTGAAGAGGGAGGGTGGGAGTTAGGGCTGGCTGGGCTGTGTAGTGTAGTGTAGTGTAGTGTAGTGCAGAGTAGTGTTGTGCTGTGCTGTGCTGCGCTGTGCTGCTGTTGTCCACTACTTCAAAGTCCATAGGGGCTGGCTGTGTTGTGCTGTGCTGCTGTTGTTAATAGGGGCTGTGTCCACTACTTCAAAGTCAATAGGGGCTGGCTGGACTGTGTTGTGCAGTCAGTTGTCCATAGGGGCTGTGTCCACTCCAAAGTCCTGTGCAGTGTCCCAGTCCTAAAGGGGTGCTGTAGTGTTGTCCAGGGGGTGCTCTGTCCATCAGGGGTGCTCCCCCCAAGTGCTAAAAAAATAATATTTTTTTTGTGTTTGTGAATTGTGTGCGCAGTAGCCGCACGTGCATCAACAAAGTAGTGCCAAGCGTGCGCCTGTGTCATAAGTAAAGGGCCGGCTGGCTTGACCATTAAAGGGTGCTGTAACCCCCAAAGTACACTCCAGTCCAAACCAAAAGAAAAATTATTTTCTGTGTTTGTGAATTGTGTGCGCAGTAGCCGCACGTGCATCAACAAAGTAGTGCCAAGCGTGCGCCTGTGTCATAAGTAAAGGGCCGGCTGGCTTGCCCGTTAAAGGGTGCTGTAACCCCCAAAGTACACTCCAGTCCAAACCAAAAGAAAAATGATTTTCTGTGTTTGTGAATTGTGTGCGCAGTAGCCGCACGTGCATCAACAAAGTAGTGCCAAGCGTGCGCCTGTGTCATAAGTAAAGGGCCGGCTGGCTTGACCGTTAAAGGGTGCTGTAACCCCCAAAGTACACTCCAGTCCAAACCAAAAAAAAAATTATTTTCTGTGTTTGTGAATTGTGTGCGCAGTAGCCGCACGTGCATCAACAAAGTAGTGCCAAGCGTGCGCCTGTGTCATAAGTAAAGGGCCGGCTGGCTTGACCATTAAAGGGTGCTGTAAATCCCAAAGTACACTCCAGTCCAAACCAAAAAAAAAATTATTTTCTGTGTTTGTGAATTGTGTGCGCAGTAGCCGCACGTGCATCAACAAAGTAGTGCCAAGCGTGCGCCTGTGTCATAAGTAAAGGGCCGGCTGGCTTGACCGTTAAAGGGTGCTGTAACCCCCAAAGTACACTCCAGTCCAAACCAAAAGAAAAATTATTTTCTGTGTTTGTGAATTGTGTGCGCAGTAGCCGCACGTGCATCAACAAAGTAGTGCCAAGCGTGCGCCTGTGTCATAAGTAAAGGGCCGGCTGGCTTGCCCGTTAAAGGGTGCTGTAACCCCCAAAGTACACTCCAGTCCAAACCAAAAGAAAAATGATTTTCTGTGTTTGTGAATTGTGTGCGCAGTAGCCGCACGTGCATCAACAAAGTAGTGCCAAGCGTGCGCCTGTGTCATAAGTAAAGGGCCGGCTGGCTTGACCGTTAAAGGGTGCTGTAACCCCCAAAGTACACTCCAGTCCAAACCAAAAAAAAAATTATTTTCTGTGTTTGTGAATTGTGTGCGCAGTAGCCGCACGTGCATCAACAAAGTAGTGCCAAGCGTGCGCCTGTGTCATAAGTAAAGGGCCGGCTGGCTTGACCATTAAAGGGTGCTGTAAATCCCAAAGTACACTCCAGTCCAAACCAAAAAAAAAATTATTTTCTGTGTTTGTGAATTGTGTGCGCAGTAGCCGCACGTGCATCAACAAAGTAGTGCCAAGCGTGCGCCTGTGTCATAAGTAAAGGGCCGGCTGGCTTGACCGTTAAAGGGTGCTGTAACCCCCAAAGTACACTCCAGTCCAAACCAAAAGAAAAATTATTTTCTGTGTTTGTGAATTGTGTGCGCAGTAGCCGCACGTGCATCAACAAAGTAGTGCCAAGCGTGCGCCTGTGTCATAAGTAAAGGGCCGGCTGGCTTGCCCGTTAAAGGGTGCTGTAACCCCCAAAGTACACTCCAGTCCAAACCAAAAGAAAAATTATTTTCTGTGTTTGTGAATTGTGTGCGCAGTAGCCGCACGTGCATCAACAAAGTAGTGCCAAGCGTGCGCCTGTGTCATAAGTAAAGGGCCGGCTGGCTTGACCGTTAAAGGGTGCTGTAACCCCCAAAGTACACTCCAGTCCAAACCAAAAAAAAAATTATTTTCTGTGTTTGTGAATTGTGTGCGCAGTAGCCGCACGTGCATCAACAAAGTAGTGCCAAGCGTGCGCCTGTGTCATAAGTAAAGGGCCGGCTGGCTTGACCGTTAAAGGGTGCTGTAAATCCCAAAGTACACTCCAGTCCAAACCAAAAAAAAAATTATTTTCTGTGTTTGTGAATTGTGTGCGCAGTAGCCGCACGTGCATCAACAAAGTAGTGCCAAGCGTGCGCCTGTGTCATAAGTAAAGGGCCGGCTGGCTTGACCGTTAAAGGGTGCTGTAACCCCCAAAGTACACTCCAGTCCAAACCAAAAAAAATTTATTTTCTGTGTTTGTGAATTGTGTGCGCAGTAGCCGCACGTGCATCAACAAAGTAGTGCCAAGCGTGCGCCTGTGTCATAAGTAAAGGGCTGGCTGGCTTGACCGTTAAAGGGTGCTGTAACCCCCAAAGTACACTCCAGTCCAAACCAAAAAAATAATTATTTTCTGTGTTTGTGAATTGTGTGCGCAGTAGCCGCACGTGCATCAACAAAGTAGTGCCAAGCGTGCACCTGTGTCATAAGTAAAGGGCCGGCTGGCTTGACCGTTAAAGGGTGCTGTAACCCCCAAAGTACACTCCAGTCCAAACCAAAAAAAATATATATTTTCTGTGTTTGTGAATTGTGTGCGCAGTAGCCGCACGTGCATCAACAAAGTAGTGCCAAGCGTGCGCCTGTGTCATAAGTAAAGGGCCGGCTGGCTTGACCGTTAAAGGGTGCTGTAACCCCCAAAGTACACTCCAGTCCAAACCAAAAAAATATATATTTTCTGTGTTTGTGAATTGTGTGCGCAGTAGCCGCACGTGCATCACCAAAGTAGTGCCAAGCGTGCGCCTGTGTCATAAGTAAAGGGCCGGCTGGCTTGACCGTTAAAGGGTGCTGTAACCCCCAAAGTACACTCCAGTCCAAACCAAAAAAATATATATTTTCTGTGTTTGTGAATTGTGTGCGCAGTAGCCGCACGTGCATCAACAAAGTAGTGCCAAGCGTGCGCCTGTGTCATAAGTAAAGGGCCGGCTGGCTTGACCGTTAAAGGGTGCTGTAACCCCCAAAGTACACTCCAGTCCAAACCAAAAAAAATAATATTTTCTGTGTTTGTGACTTGTGTACACTGTGGCTGCACGTGCATCAACAAAGGAGCAGCGCCAAGCGTGCGCCTGTGTCCCATAAGTAAAGAGCCGGCTGGCTCATTTCTTAAAGGGTGGTGTAACCCACAAAGTGCACTACTCTCCAGCAACAATAAAAAAATATTTTCTGTGTTTGTGTGCGCTTTAGCCGCACGTATATATCAATATAATATAAATGGAGGACCAAACTTTCTCCGATAAAAATAAAATAGGGAAAGATCAAGAACCACTTCCTCCTAGTGCTGTTGCTGCTGCTGGGAGTTGTTCATCATCCCAGAGAGGAAGTAGGAACATCACTACTTTTACTAAACAATTGACCCTCCAACAGTCCCTAGCGATGAGGATGAAGTACGACAGCAGTCATCCTGAAGCAAAACGTATAACTGAGGCCTTGACTGCTATGTTGGTGTTAGACGTGCGTCCGGTATCCGCCATTAGTGCAGTGGGATTTAGACAATTGATGGAGGTAGTGTGTCCCCGGTTCCAAATCCCGTCTAGATTCCACCTGCATCCTCAAAGCAGCAGCGACAAGCGTGCGTCTGTCTGTTAAAGGGTGGTGACACCCTCAAAGTGTGCTACACAAACAATAAAAATATTGTTCTTTTTTTTTCGGTCTTTGTGAAATGTGTGGGCTGTAGCCGCACCTGCATCCTTAAAGCAGCAGCGACAAGCGTGCGTCTGTCTGTTAAAGGGTGGTGTAACTCTCAAAGTGCTCCAAAAAATAAAAAACTATTTTTTTCTGTCTTTGTGACTTGTGTGCGATGTAGCCGCACTTGCATCCTCAAAGCAGCAGCGACAAGCGTGCGTCTGTCTGTTAAAGGGTGGTGACACCCTCAAAGTGTGCTACACAAACAATAAAAATATTCTTCTTTTTTCTGTCTTTGTGAATTGTGTGGGCTGTAGCCGCACTTGCATCCTCAAAGCAGCAGCGACAAGCGTGCGTCTGTCTGTTAAAGGGTGGTGACACCCTCAAAGTGTGCTACACAAACAATAAAAATATTATTATTTTTTCTGTCTTTGTGAATTGTGTGGGCTGTAGCTGCACTTGCATCCTCAAAGCAGCAGCGACAAGCGTGCGTCTGTCTGTTAAAGGGTGGTGACACCCTCAAAGTGTGCTCCACAAACAATAAAATATTTTTTTTTTTTCTGTCTTTGTGAATTGTGTGGGCTGTAGCTGCACTTGCATCCTCAAAGCAGCAGCGACAAGCGTGCGTCTGTCTGTTAAAGGATTACATCGGTGACAGCATCCAAGTAGGCATGTCAGACAGTCCGTACCTGTACTGGCAGGAAAAAGAAGCAATTTGGAGGTCCCTGTACAAACTGGCTCTATTTTACCTGAGTTGCCCCCCCTCCAGTGTGTACTCCGAAAGAGTGTTTAGTGCAGCCGGGAACCTTGTCAGCAAAAGGCGTAGGAGGTTGCTTCCACAAAATGTGGAGAAGATGATGTTCATAAAATGAATTATCAACTCTTCCAGGGAGACCAGCCTCCAGAACGTACAGAGGGACCTGTGGTTGTGGATTCCAGCGGGGACGAATTAATACTCTGTGAGGATGAGGATGTACACACTGAAGAGGGTGAGGAATCGGTGGATGAGGAGGATGAGGATGACATCTTGCCTCCGTAGAGCCAGTTTGTGCAGGGACAGATTCATTGCCAGCTTGTTTTGTGGGGGCCCAAACGAACCAATCATTTCAGCCACAGTTGTGTGGCAGACCCTGGCGCTGAAATGATTGGTTTGTTAAAGTGTGCATGTCCTGTTTATACAACATAAGGGTGGGTGGGAGGGCCCAAGGACAATTCCATCTTGCACCTCTTTTTTTTCTTTGCATTATGTACAGTTTGGGGCCTAGTTTTTCAAACTGCCATCCTGTCTGCCACTGCAGTTTCACGCCTAGATGGGTCACGTGTTTGTGCCGCCCACTCGAGTCGCTTAGCATAGTCATCCAGCTACCTTGGTGCAACCTTTTGGACATAAAAACACTATTGTGAGGTGTGAGGTGTTCAGAATAGACTGGAAATGAGTGGAAATTAAGGTTATTGAGGTTAATAATAGCATAGGAGCAGAAAAACCTACAAATTCTGTGATTTTAGCTGTTTTTATGCTTTTTTTCAAAAAAATACAGATCCAAAACACAAAACCCAGAACCCAAAACACGGAAGGGTGGTTTTGGCAAAACCAATCCAGATCCAAAACACGAAGAAAGATCCAGATCCAAAACCAAAACACAAAACACGAAAAGTGGCCGGTGCACACCCCTAGTACAATGTAAGCAGATGGAGCAGACAGAGACACTAGAAGCAATACTAGTACACAGGGCAATGAGCCCTGTCACCTCATTCTGCATGGAATGAAGAGGGGAATGCAGGAGATGGGAAGAGCATTAATTAGGAGGTTGCAGTAGTCCAGTGGGTTATAATGAGCCAATATATCATGGTTTAGTTTACTTTGGACAGCACAAAATAGAAGAAAGAGGTAGTTGTATGGTGCACTGCACTTAGTTGTTAAAATGTTAATTTTGCTTTTAAAAACTACTTAAAACATACAGTACAAAATATTTAAAACAAAGAAAATGTTTGTAGAGAAGAAAATGATCAGTGACTAGTAATTAGTGTTCACATTGGACTGACATATTGCTCAATTTAAATGTAATGTTACTACTGTACTATACACTATAAGTAGTCCTGGATGAATGTGACCTATATGTCAGTGACTCTTATGAGGTTGGCCAATATTTGGAGATATATAGTTCTCTCTTATAAATGATGTTACTTAAAAAAGATGGGCTCAGATGTCAGACTGTAATCAGTTTTAAATCTGGGAGATTGTGTACAATCCAACAGAGTCTCTCCCCTCATATAGAATGGACAAGTCAGCAGTTTGATATCGGGAATACATACTTTATCTACTATCAGTGATGAAACAATTGATCCCTTAAAGTGTGTCGACATATTGCTACTATATGACTATCTGCTAAACAGCCATGATAGTCATCAGGATGGAGTATGGGTGAAAGAGAGCTCTCCATAGGAGAGTACAGCAGAGGAAGCAGTGTCAAGGGCAGAGAACCACGTTTCAGTGAGAGCTTGCTTGTTTGTTCCCAAATGCTCCTGTTCCATTTTCTTTGTGATTGTTTCTACCTTGGGTCTAAATATATTAATTCAACATTTTGGTTATAAAAATCTCTCTTTTGGAACCTGAATCCAGATAATGCACCTTTGTAAAACTTGGCGGTATATTTGCATACATGCAGCAGCAACGGTCAATATGTACCATTACTTACCGCAGCAGTACTAAACAGGTTACCTCTGCAAGTCAGCGTTGATGGTAATTCATATATCAGCCGGGAACACTGCAGTAGTGTCTCTCACTATGTCCAGCGCTCAAATCAAATCACATAGGGAGATTTATGAAGGCTTCTAAAGAGGATACATTGCGTTATTGCCCATATCAACCAATACTATTCCGGCTGACATTTTTCTACCGAACCTGTCGGAATAAAAACCAGGGCTCTTTATCCTGTCTGGGCAGTAAATGGCTGTTGTGCCTCCTGGGAATTCATATCTTTCTATCTTTTTGAAAATACCAGTGAAGGAGGGATATTGAAGGTGTTAGACACAAACGTGTTTGTGTCCAACAAGAGTTACTTACTGTTGGGTGCCACTATTGGAACATATATCAAGGAATATATTAAAAGGAACAATTGACAAAGTGGAAGTAATAAGAAATATACTCTATTTTTATGAGCACCTAAATGAATGACACTCACTTATTTTTGAGACTGCATTTGAAGGAGAGTTACAGGTGAGAACTCTATAGTGGAATTGGTGCTGGTGGCTCATTCTAGCTGGAATTGAATCCTATTGATTTGTTGAGGTTTATGTACCAATCTGAATCGGGCCCTTAGTAAGTAGTGTCATATATTAATTTGCACAGAAAAGACTGCCAATCTTGCATATGTATGTCACTGATTATGGTCAAATGTGTGTTATTTAATTGTCACTATGGACATTTCAAATACAGGATTGGTAGCTAAACTGTGCTTTCTGCAAGATATGGGAAATTATTTCAGATTAGATATGCTAGGTAAAAGGTTTAAAGGTCTATTTATTTAGCCGAGTTTTCATAAAATTGTGCAGACACAACAGATTCTATATGATTTTATGCATCCTGGCTGCAACAGCCTAATGCAGGAAAAATGTTAACTGTCGCTGCAGGCCGCAGCCCCAATTATTATCAATAACGGGGACTGCGGACTGTCCCCTACAGTATGTACCAAACTTCTAAAAGCAAAGCTTTTCAGAGTGTGGTCCCATTGGTTTGCCCCATCCTCAGTTGGCATAAAGAGCTTTATGCCTATGGAGGCATATTCGGAGTAGAGGGATCCCTCTCCCACAAACTCCAGAAACTGGCAATGTTCGCATGCGCGAATTATAAAACATATGCTCTTTAGGGGCCTATTTAGCAATGAATATTTGTGGAATATCTCCTGAATACACCCATATGTATGAATGTCTGTATGAATAAATCAGAGAAATCTGCTGTGATTCCTCATTTTCGACTACAACAGCAACCCCCTGAGAAACCTATGGGGACTGCTTTCTTGACGAATTTAGCAAGCACTGGAATACTTGGCCCTGGTGCTTTAACCATTGTAGACTATAGGCCACAGATCACAAAAAGTACCGGGAGAGGGATCTGTAGGAATGGCGGCAATAAGAAATAATAATTATTGGGTCAAAACCCGATAATTAATAAATGGGCCTATTAGTTTGAAAAAGATACTGTAAAAGTTGACAACAGAAAATGAAAAAGAAATTCAGTGAATTGTATGTTTTGTTATAACAATGCATTAGGCATACAGTGGTGGTTTGGAGACACTAGTATAAAATGTAGATTATCCAGATTTGCACAAGACACTCAGTACATTGCAAATCTATGAGATCGCCTGCTGCACAATTGGATCTCCACCAGTGGCGGATTTTACCTATGGGGCTGCAGGGCCCATTGGAAGCACTATCTGCCAGTCACGCACAGGACAGGCAGCCCCTGGGGGAGGTGTTTTCTCCCCCTGGGATTACCAGTCCAGGCTGCGATTAGCAGAGAGCAGCTTTCAGTGGAAGCCCCCACAAGCAAGAGGGTAGTAGACGCTGCTGATTCCCAATCTAAATAAATGTAAATTTAATACAATAGACTCTGGTTATTGTATTTATTGAATCTCGTAATGGTGACTTGATTGATATATCAGATGCTTTAGTATTTTATTGCAGAGGGTACAAAAAATGATATTCCATTGAAAATAACAGATAATGCTACCTCCAAAATAACATCTCCTCCAAATTGGTGATAAAATCAAGGTTTTTTATTATGCCCTAAGCCTCTGAAACAGTAATCATTCCATTGCTACACTTTGTGGCGTATAACAGCATGAAGTCGGCAGGTCCTTTTGCAGCTCTGTGACTTTGCACTATGTGGGGACACATAGGTTAATGGACACAGGTAATGCCCAGCTCCGATTTATCATTATTGTAAAACCTGCTTCCATCTTGCAAAGCAAAGTTCTAGCCCAAAAAGGTGCAGAACAGTAGGAGTGGGAACTTCTGTTCTCCGTTGCTCTGTGCTGTTTCGTTGTAAATAATTCCCAATGTTAAACAACTTTTTCAAAAGTTGCTAAATTACAAACATTTTTTATTAAGATTAATATTTTGACTGTATTCAAGAAAGATATGATATAGTATTCACATTTAAATTATGAGTTCACTACATACTGTAGATATTGAAATTTACTGAATAATGTACAATATTTATGATTATGGTTATTTGGTGTATAGTATGTGGATATAACTTACTTAATACAAACAGCATGACTTATGTGCCTTAGTAGATACAAAGCTCTATAAAAACATTAAAAAAAATGTATTTAAATAATTGTGTTTCTTAAATTTTAAGCCATTCAACTTCAATGAGACTATATTAAACCAATCACAGTTTAGTTTCTGTATCTGTTTCTTTGCTTCTAGGAATCATATATTGTCAGGTGTCTACAGATATGATGACCTAAAGAACTTGTCTTCAACTAACATGTTGGCTACCTCTCTTAAACGTAGTTTTCTGGATGTTTCTAATGAAAATGGGGTAAGTTACATTGTGGAGAGAAGTGTAGAGAAGTAAAGCAAATATCAGCCAACTGATTTCAGAGATGTATCACTAGGTCTCAGGCACTGAGCAAGGTGTTTGAACGATGGGAGTCCACTAAGGCCTTCAAATGGTACCCTCAGCCTATCACTTAATTGATGCATGTTAGTATACGTTTTCTGAATATATTTATTGTTATTCTCTCTCCTATATAGTTATTTGTTAATGTTAATTATGGTCAGTCCTAGGTTTGGCAGTTGGCTGCAGTAATTTAGTCTACAATGATGTTCTGAAAACTAGAAATATGTTTTTGTATTTATTTTTATAATTTATTCTAATAACTATGCAAATTAAATATAAAGTATTTTATATATTCTAGAATATGTTAAATAGTCGATTTTGGGAAATTGTTATATTTTTTATTGTGTGACAGCAACCAGCCAGATTCTAGCTATCATTTTCTTGAATGTGCTCGAAAATGAATGCTACAATCTGATTGGATGCTATAGGCAACATCTCCACTTTGCCTTTGTAGAACTTTTAGTAAATCTACCACACAGATGTCTGTAATAAGTTAAGTATTAATATTGTTATTGCAAACTTGTTCATTGTGAACAACAAACACTTTTCTCAGCATAATCATTATATCAACTACAAGCTTCATTCTTTTTTAAAGAATTGGAGGTTTCAGGTTTGATCAGGTCACTGGTCAGTATACTTGTGCGCTCTGGTTTGGTATGAAGCACCGAATGTCGCTTTTTCATAATGCATATGCCATGTCATTATCTCGGATCTATTTTTCTCTACTCCTACAGTAAAATTTAAAAATTTTGCTTTTTGTATTAATTATTGTGAGTTGTATTTTGCGAATTGCTCAGTTCCAGTCCTTCACTTTAACACATTGGTGTGACATTTTTAAGGGCTTCCTTGCGTTAACTGCAGAAGGCAGATTCTGCTTGCATCCTGCCGACCGTAATGTGCAGAAAATGTAATCCACCCCTAAGTGAATATTGATAACCTTTGTCAATTAAATGAGGAATGTAGTAGCTGTTATGCACTGATGTATTTCTAAATACAGTACTTGGCATACATACAAAAGCATTACATTAAAAATGAAGGCTTAAAATATTTCATTTGTATTTCAGAATGTCACTGTTGGGGGTGCTAACTTTGTTGTCAGTGATATAGTAGCTACAAATGGAATTGTTCACCTTATTGACAAGGTAAATCTTTGTATTTAACAGGTCTTGCATTGTATTTTGCAAGTAATGTAAAATTGAATGTTTCACTTTAAAACAACATTAATGTATTAGTTTCTAATGTAATGTATTTACACTGCTACAAATTTTACTGACGTCTTCGTTATATTTCTCTGGCTTCTACACATGCCTTTCAACAAAGTTTTTTAATATGCCGGCAGAATTGTTTATTTACGTATGTCTAGAAACAGAACTAGGACTACCTGGCAGCTTGAATCACTGCCTGCTATCTTCCTGGGCCATTTTGCATACAGGAATATATATTTGCTTAAGTTTATATGTCGCTATTCGTATTCTTGAATAGGCACCTGAACATTGCAAAGAAATATATATATATATACACAGTGGTGGCCAAAATTGCGGACACTTTTTGAAATTTGAATGTTTTTCAACTTCGAATGCTTATAAAAACTGTTACGCTTTACGCAGTGCAAAGATTCATGTATCAAATTAAAGGAAATGTAATGTTGAATACAACACAATAAACAGGTCAAATATTTGCATTACAAGGGAAGTTATGCAGTGAAATCAACACTTAGGGTGAAAATCCCTGTGTACTTATGATGTTACTGTCCTATCAGTATTTTGTTGGGTATCCTTTATTTTTCAAGACAGCAGCACAGCGATGTGTCATTGAGCCAACCAATGTTTGGAGCTCTTCCTTCTTTTTTATGTGGTGCCATGAGACAATTATAGCCTAAATTAATTGTCTTTTATTGGATGGACGTCTCAGATGTAACAGTTTTTTCAAACAGAACCACAAATGTTCTATGGGGTTCAGGTCTGGGCTGTTTCCTGGCCATCCCAGCACCTGTATGTCATTCTCCGTAAACCATTGTTTGCATATCCGTGCAGTGTGGCAGGGAGCTGAATCCTGCTGGGAAAAAAATGGGGCATTATCTGGAAAAAGATCCCTGATAGAAGGTAGAAGTTTTGGTTGTAGGATGGTGTCAATGTACTTTCTGCTGTTCAGTGTGCCATCTATGACATAAAGGTGGCCTACAGCATCTGCTGTCATACATGCCCAGATCATGACACTTGTAGGATTCTTTGTTGTGGCTTGAATAAAATCTGGAGGTACCTCTTCCCCGATGCGACGTCTCACACAATTTCTCCCATCACTACTAAATATCGATATCTTAGTTTCGTCACTCCATATCACTTGTTTCCACTGACCTTCTGTCCATGCAATGTGTTCTTTTGCCCACTGTATTCGTTTCTGCTGCTGCTTTTTATTCAGCAATGGCTTTTTTCGGGGAATCCTACCTTTTAGGCCAACCTCCATTAGTCTTCTCCATTCCATTCTTGCACTGACAAAAACACCAGTTGCACTCAGTTTACTGCTAATGGCCGCAGATGACATTCATCTGTCCCTGACGCAAATTCGTTTTATTCTCCTATCATCAACAGCTGTTGTGCACTTTTTGTGGCCTTTTCCTTCTTGGTTTTGTATAGATTGTGTTTCCTGATAGCGTAAACAAAACTTTCGTACTCCTGATGTTGTCACATTCCCACCAATTTCTCTCGCAATTGCTGCATACAAAATACCATTTTCACTTAACACCACAATCCTGGATCACATCGCTGTGCTGCGGTCTTGAGAAATAAAGGATACCCAATGAAATACTGATAGGACAGTAACATCATAAGTACAAAGGGATTTTCACCCTAAGTGTTGTTTTCACTGCATAACTTCCCTTGTAATGCAAATATTTGACCTCTGTTTATTGTGTTGAATTCAGCATTACATTTCCTTTCATTTGATGTATGAATTATTACACTGCGTGAAGTGAAACAGTTTTTATAAGCATTCGAAGTTGATAAACATTCAAATTTCAAAATGTATCCGCAATTTTGGCCACCAGTGTGTGCGTGTGTGTGTATGTGTATATACATATATATATATATATACACACACGCACGCACACGGGTGATGGAAAGATCTACAGTAGAAAGGTAGACAGTGTTTAGATAGACCCCCAGATGTTAGACAGTCAATAGGTTGACATCGATAAAAGGTCGACATGTAAGGATGTCGACATGTACAAGTGGTCGACAGGGTCAAAAGGCCGACATGAAAATGTTCTACACAAAAATGGTTGTCACATGCTTTTTTTTCTTTCATTTCTAACCCTAATGTTCACCTTAACCCTCCCCTTGGTCCCTAACCCTCCGGTAAGTGCCTAACCCTAACCCTCCCTCCTGGTGCCTAACACTAACCATTGGGGTAAGTGCCTAACCCTAACTCCCTGGTAAGTGTCTAGCCCTAACAACAACAAAAAACAGGTGTCGACCATTTTTGTATTGACCATTTATGTTTCATATTTGCATATTAACATTAAACAAGTAGTATATCACACTCATCTCCTCCTCAGAGAAGAATATAGGACCAACATTTTGGATAGTAGATTTATTAAAGTACCATCACAAACAAAGTGTACAAAATAAAAAGTGTGGTGGTCGCTCACATCAGCTTAATGTTATTGCACAGGTGCTTGTAAATGGTGGGGTTTACACTGAGCCACAGAAAAAAAGGGATATTCCCTCCAGTACACTGCAGCAATATCAACAAAAATACTTGAATCCTACATGATAATAGAAATTCAGAGGTATTAGTTGCATACATTTGCAAATATATGATTAAGCGCCGGGCCAATGTCAAGGCTCCTCTATACCGGCGTACCTAACATTATGGGGTTCACATCTGAGGCACAGGGAACCCCAAAAGAATCCAGCCGAGGGCCATCCCCAGGACATCATACGAAAAAGGGAAAAAAGATGATAGTAAAGTGTAGATGTGTAAAGGTAATCAATAAGTGTTAATATAATGAGAAAGAATTGAAATTACATAAATAATGAACAAACAAATAGAAAGGTGATGAAAAAGTATCTATGTGAATTAAGTGGTTATGCCCTGAAAAAGGCCCAGCCAGAGCAACTCTGGGTGCCCCATGCCCAAACACTCACCACAAAATAATTTTTGCTACCTAAAAATAGCACCCACTCTGGGTAATATACAGTGGCGTAACTTCATCCCAGGTGCCCCCCCCTACCCCCCAAATTAAAATATACCACCACCCCAGCACCTGTGCTAGCCCCAGCTGCTGCCACCCCCTATGCAGTTCCTTTTATACAATCCCCCAGTAGTGGGCCCCCTATGCAGTGCCCTCAGTAGAGATCCCCCTATGCAGTGCCCACCTATGTGGTGCCTCCCAGTAATGAATGATCCCCCTATGCAGTGCCTCCAGTAGTGGTCCCCCTATGCAGTGCCCCCAGTAGTAAGGCCCTTGTAGTGCCCCCAATAGTAAGGCCCCTGTAGTACCCCATATGATGCCCCCAGTAGTAATGCTGCTGTAGTGCCCCCATATGATGCCCCCCAGTAGTAATGCCCCTGTAGTAAGCCCCCTGTAATAAGCCCCTGTAGTTCTCCCAGTAGTAAGCCCCCTCTAGTGCCCCCCCACGCGCGCACGCACACACACACATACAAAAAAATATATATACTTACCGTAAACCCGCTCCAGTGCCTGCTGCCATCCGTCCCCAGCGCCCGCTCCTCAGAACTATGGGAGTGACGCCATAGTGCACTGCGGGACCCGGAAGCCAGAGCTCAGGAGTGAGCTCCATCCTCCGGCTACCGCCGGGGGGAGAGAAGGAGCCAAGCGCCCACTGGTAACACACTCAGCGGGCACCCGGCAAATGGAGGGTGCTGGGTGGGCGACCGCACCCCCTGCACCCTCCGTAGTTATGCCACTGGAGGCGGCGCTCCTTCTCCATGCAGCTCCAGGTGACAATGGAGCCAGGTGCCTCCTTCAGGGCTGGCGCACGGCGGCAAATGACTCCATTGTCTCCGGGAGTTCCGCCCCTGGTCATATAATTACAAAAAAAAAGCAGTATTTATTTACTGATTGGTGCTGGTCCTGCATTCTTCCCTGAGGAGAGGGTGAGTGTGATACACACACACACAATATATATATATATATATATATATATATATATAATATATATATATTGTATGTATGACAGAAATATAAATGTCACTCCCCTTCAAGTTATGACAGTGCAAACCTTTTTCTCCATATTGATCCCAATAAAAAGTTGTTGACTCCTTCTTCTGCTCTCATGACTAAATGGGTCTCACACTTCTCCAAATGTTTTGGGAAATGGCAGGGGGACACTTCTGTTTCGTTGAAGAAAAAGGCCCTCAGCTATTGTTTATTTCATATCCAGGACTCCTCACCAGAAAAGTAACTAAAGATTATGCAATCTAATAGAAGACATCTACTCCATAGTCTTGTTGGTCATTTTTAAAATGAAGTTGAGGTGTTTTGTCTATTGCTATGGGTTTTTTTCTGATTTATTTTAATATTTGAACATATAGTAACTTATTTCCTTAATAATTAAACAGGTAAATATGATATGGCCAATTGTAACTTGTGCTGTTTTTGTGTTGATGAGTACAGGACAATATATATGTTTTGTAGGTATTGGCCCCAGATCAAATCACCGCTGGCCCAAAGCCGGACCTTATGACCAGACTTGATCAGATGCCTGATTACTCCATCTTCCGTGGCTATATCATTGTAAGCACTAAACATGATGAGTGCACCTTATGTCCAGCTATACTGAAGAAAATACCCATTTCTTATTATTCCTGTACAGTTTCTTGCTTTGAAAATAATAAATAATAATTATTATTGTTAATTTTGCAAACATATTTTTTACTTTAGGAATACAAGCTGGCGAAACTGATTGAATCTGCAGACTCCTACACAGTATTTGCACCTCATAATGATGCTATAAACAATTATATACACAACAGAAGTCCAGCCACTCTAGTGAGTATTTTATCATCAGGCTTAATCACAATGTTATCCATTATTTTGTTCTAAATAAATATTGAGCATTATATCATTAAATCAAAGGAAAGCAGAGGCGGTGGATGGGTATGAGATCATTTACAGATATTCTAGTATAGGATTTAGGGGCAGCAAAACCAGGAAAGGGATTTCTCTAAAGAAATATTGACACTGAACTGACAAATAAAATAACATACAATAAACAGTTACTTTTCTTCATCCTAATCTTCAGGATGAAGACACAATCAGATATCATGTCATACTGGGTCAGCAGCTGCTGAAGAATGATCTCGCTGAAGGCATGCACCGGGAAACCATGCTGGGGGTTTCATTCCAAGTTGGATTTTTTATGCATAATGGCCAGGTAAAGATATAGAAATGTACGAGTTTCAGTTCATATTCTCAAAGCCTCATTTACACTCTGCACTGTGTACTGAATATCATTGTAATGATTAATGTAATAAAGATATTGAATGCTGAGCTGTCAGTGTGCTAATAGCTACAAGGGGATGGGTACGGGATGCTGGCGCTCGGGATCCCAGCGGTCAGAATCCCAATGCCGGCATCCCGACCAGGTAAGAATAACGACAATTGTCGGTCAGTGTTCTAACCCTCCCCCTCTCCCTACCCCTTCCTCCCCGGTGTCTGACCCTAACGTCCCTCCCTAGTGCTAAACCTAACCTCCCCCCTTAGTGCCTTACCCTAACCTCCCCCTCTAGTGTCTAACCCTAATGCTAACCCTCCCCACAATCCCTTCGGGATGCCGGCACCGGGATTCTGACAAGTGTAGGGATTCCGGCGCTGGCATTCTGAGTGCCGGAATAACTGCGGTCGGGATATTGACCACATTCCCTCTGCCAAAGTGCTGAGTGTTCACTACAAGTATGTTACTACATCACTACCAGTGTGCTGAGAGCTCACTACAAGGATACTTAGAGCTCACTACAAGTATGTTACTACATCACTACCAGTGTGCTGAGAGCTCACTACAAGGATACTTAGAGCTCACTACCAGTGTGCTGAGAGCTCACTATAAGCATACTTAGAGCTCACTACAAGTATGTTACTATATCACTACCAGTATGCTGAGAGCTCACTATAAGCATACTTAGAGCTCACTACAAGTAAGTTACTATATCACTACCAGTATGCTGAGAGCTCACTATAAGCATACTTAGAGCTCACTACAAGTATGTTACTATATCACTACCAGTGTGCTGAGAGCTCACTATAAGCATACTTAGAGCTCACTACAAGTATGTTACCATATCACTACCAGTATGCTGAGAGCTCACTATAAGCATACTTAGAGCTCACTACAAGTATGTTACTATATCACTACCAGTATGCTGAGAGCTCACTATAAGCATACTTAGAGCTCACTACAAGTATGTTACCATATCACTACCAGTATGCTGAGAGCTCACTATAAGCATACTTAGAGCTCACTACAAGTATGTTACCATATCACTACCAGTATGCTGAGAGCTCACTAGGGACCAAATTCATGATCACTTAATTTCTACAGAAGTAGGTGAAAATTAACATTTTCACCTACTTTTGTAAAAATTAAGGATTGGAGTCATTCATTATAAAGGTAATGCAGGAGCTATCACCAATATCTCCTGCTTACCTTTCACCCCCGATCTGGGCCGACGTCCCCATACACTAATATGGGGGACCTAAATTCATCAAGCTCTGAAAATACAACATTTTCTGAGCTTGACTGCAGGAGCATTCGTCATCTTCACATGGCATTTGCCTCTACACCCTGCTCCTTCCCTATGGGAAGGAGTCCCGGGTTGAGAAAAGGGATCCTTTTAGATCCCTCCACTCCTGTCCAGCTCCATCCACTGGACGAAGGGGCTTTGTGAGCCTGCGTGAACCCTAGAGAGACACGGAGGAGTATGTTTTAGAGAGCCCGAGGGATGTGTTGGAGAGACAGATGGGCATTGCTGCTATGTAAATGGACCAATGTGTTGAGATTAAGTACATGTATGTAAATGTTCCAGTATGTACTCACAGTGCAGAACAAGTATGTGAATGTCTGCCTTATTGAAACTTCTGCTCCTTTTACAAATAATAATAAAGAAATCCTCGAAATAACTCAGTGTACGCACTAAAAGTATATGATGTCTTCCATAAGTTAAGATGTTGACTTAATGGTGAACTTTTTTCTCTCATCCAGCTCTATGTTAATGATGCACCAGTGAACTACACTAATGCAGCCACTGATAAAGGAGTTATTCACGGAGTGGGAAAAGTTCTAGAAATCCAGAAGAATAGATGTGATATCAATGATACAACTACTACGCTGGTAACAATACTTTTTCAAGTGTGCTTTTATCATGTGGTTTAATATCTATATTACCAAATTATATATATATATATATATATATATATATATATATATATATATATATATAATTTTTTTTTTTTCTTACTGGAACTGATACCACAATTCTCCTGTCACCACATGGCCTGCTCTTGTGGTGGTGATACGTTTCTTTCTATACATTGTGCTTTTACGTTGTCCCTTTTTCTTCTTTCTCCACTAGGGGGCACAAGGACAACGCTGGGTATAGCCTGGAGAGGAGAGTCTGGGCACCAAACAGTTAAATACAAATACCCACAAAGCCCAGGCTCCTCTCCTCTATACCCTGCCCCGAGGCAAAGGACCTTCAGTTTTTGAGTTTGGTACTAGGCAGGAGCTGGGCACCAGGTTTTGGGGGGGTTACTTTATGTGGTCCCCTAACATTTTTTTTCACTTTTATTGAATTTATTTTTATTTTAGTTTATACTGAGTGTGCAGTGGAAGGCGTCATATAGGACGCCCCCACTGCTTCTCCATCACCCCAGCACAGGTGGCCACAGCACCGGCGACTGGGCCACGGGCTCCTTTATATTTGAGCCACAAACCACAGCTGACTCTCAGCGGGGGACAAGGCAAGCAGCAGCTCCCTGCAAGCAGGGAGCCACGAGTTCGCGGCTCTCACCACCGGAGCAGGAGACCTCCGGCTGTGCTGGTAGGTGGGGGCTCCTGGTTCACCGCACTCTCCACTAGACCACCAGGGAAACATGCTGTGGGTCAGGGGCTGCTTAATACAAGCAGCAGCGGCCATATTCCAAGGAGGGTTTGCCAGAAGGGGGAGATGGGCGCTTCCCTGTTTGCCCCTCCCTCACCCCTGGAGTGTGCTTCTTCCTTGCAGCCAATAAGCTTCAGGTGTCTTCTCACTTCTCTCCGCCCCATCCTAGACACTGGGCGGCCATTTTACTGCATGCCTGCCTCAGCGCTGGAGTGAGAAGTTTGGGCTCCAGTCACCTTTATAGCCTGCTCTCAGCAGTTGTGCTTTATTCTGCTCCTTCCTGCTTTTTAGCTGGATTGTTGAGCAATTTAGCCCACTATTCTGCATTAAGAGGTCTGTGTGCATGTAAGTAAGTGTGCCCTTTATTGTGTGCCTGTGCTGCTGTTACTGGTCACTGGGGGAGCATCCCGTGCAGGGGTGAGTACAGTATATAAATAATTATATACACATATTGGTGTTATGTAATACTTACACTGCTTTAGGACCCCTTTTTTGCTTCATACTCTTCTTAGCGTGTGTGGTGCTACTTCTGTGACTTCTATGATGTCCAGACATAAATCTACCAAAGAGACAGGCACATCTGCACTGCGCACATGCAAGAAATATCTTCTTATTCCGTCTCCTCAGGATCCAGAGCACGATGGCCTGTCTGTTAGTGGCTTTGGAGCTCTGCAACAGGTAGTTGTGTCCATGGATTCTACTCCAGAACCGCCCTGGGTGTCACGTCTCACTCAGGTATTGTCGCAATTTGTAGACAGTATTTCACTCCTGGTACCGCCTGTATCTGTCGCGATGCCCATGACTGAGCCACCCTGGATGCAAACTTTTGCACAGTCAGTACAGGGGATGGCTCACATATCCACATCCTTTCAACAGATGCTTGGATAAGGATAGAGCTACTGGAGTGGGGATTTCATATGGGGCATGACTAGGCCCCATGCGAAAGCCTCACTCCAGTATCTGGCGGAGTTTTGAAGTCAGAAGTCTGGCTAGTGCTTCTATTGCTTTCAATGTGGAGATATCTTCTGTACCTGAGGAAGTAATGTCTCCAGTGGACGTAGAGGCTCTTATTGGGGCTGTTAAAGCTATCCTTCTGGTGGAGGACTCGGATCAACTTCCAAGATCCAAGACACTTGTGTTTAAAAGACAAAAGAAGACAGTGGCAGAATTTCCGTCGTCAGCGCAGCTGATGACCTAGTGGAGGCGTGGACTCACCCTAGCAGGTGCTTTCAAGTTTCCAAGCGTATTGCTACCTTTTATCCTCTCCCTGCAGCGGATAAGGCTAACATCACTCGGCTGATTAGATCATCTCTCCTACCTATTCCTAACATGGCATCTCTTAAAGATCCCACGGACAGGAAGCTGGAAAATTTCCTAAAGACAATTTATGTTAACGCAGGTGCTAGCTTGGGTGGCTAAAGCTGTTGGCCGCTGGACAGATAATTTGGAGGAAGGTATTACCTCAGGTGCTCACTGAAGTGATTTAGTTTCTATGGTTGCACAAGTGAGAGGCAGCTTCTTATCTCTGAAGCAGTCATAGATTCAGGGGTTTTAACTTTAAGAGTACTCTGGCTGCGCACCTGGAAGGTGGACACAGAATCTAAGAAGACCCTGGAAGCCATCCCCTATTCTGTTGACGTTTTGTTTGGTCCAGAATTGGACAAGATAGTGACTACGCTAGCAGCTTCTAGATCTGCTTTCTTGCCATCGGTTACCACCCTGAGACCCAGAACTTCTACATCTCGTTCCTTTCATCCTCAAGGCAGGGCCAGAGGTCAGCCCTTTTCCAGAAACCAGGTTGCAGCTTCTAAAAGCTCTAAACCCAGAGGTAAGCAGCCTTGGTCCACTAAACGTCCAGCTGCCAAGCCGGCAGACAAACCTACCGCATGATGGGGCTGGCCTCCTTCCAGGGGACCTCGGAGTGAGAGGCCGGCAGCTTTGTTTTTTGGTGGTGTGGATGAAAACAACAACAGATGCTTGGGTAAGAGGCGTCATATCTCAAGGCTACACTCTCACCTTTCATCAGCATCCACCTTCCTGGTTCTTTTCCACTGGCCTGCCTACACAGCCAACAAAAGCAGAAGTTCTCGAAGCATCAGTTCGCTCTCTCTTGGCCTCAGGGGTCATCATTCCAGTTCCCCCTTCCCAGAGAGGGGTAGGCTTTTACGCCAATCTTTTTCTGGTTCAGAAGCCAGACTGCTCCTTTTCGACCCATCCTCAACTTGAAACATCTAAACAAGTTTCTTTGGATTCCCAGATTCCACATGGAGTCCCTTTGGTCCATCATTCTAGCAATGAAACAGGGAAACTTTATGGCATCATTGGATATACAGGATGCATATTTGCATATCCCTATATGAGCCAATTACCACCAATTTCTCAGGTTTGCTATCCAAACTAGTCACTACTAGTTTGAGGCGTTGCCCTTTGGTCTGTCCACTACCCCTCATGTGTTCACAAAGGTCATGGCAGTGATGGCTGCATATTTGCACCAACGGGTCGTTCGAATTTTACCATACCTGGATGACTTGCTGCTACTGGAGCAATCTCTGACAGTTCTCAAAGATCACATATGTCTGACAGTAGAGCTCCTACAGTCTCACGGTTGGATAATCAATTGGAAGAAGTCCATGCTATCATGGTCCCAGGAGATGCTCCACCTAGGAGCACTGTTGGATTCCAGAGCTCAGAGAGTATTCTTCCCTCCAGAAAAGATTTTGACTTTACAGACAAAAATATGGAATTTTCTCAGTCAGCATCAAGTGTACATACATAGACACGTGCATGCAGGTTCTGGGGTCGTTGGTCTCAACATTCCATATGGTAGCGTAAGGTCAGTTCCACTCCCGGCCTCTCCAGGGTCTTATTCTGAAACGATGGATCAAATCTTGCCCGAACCTCAAGGCTCAGAGTTTACTTCTTCCTCAGGAGGTACGTCTCTCCCTGCTATGACCTTGGCCAGGTGGCTCCGCCTCTCCACTCGCTATGCTTACCTCCTGGCAAACCGTCCTGCCCCTGTCGTTGTGACGGCCCATTCCACGTTGTCAGCTGGGTCTTCTTGGGAAACGCTCTGTGGGGCTTCTGCTGAATAGCTCTGTAGGGCTGCCACATGGTCGTCTGCTCATACCTTCATCAGATTTTATGCGTTTGACACTTTTGCATCCTCGGACGCTGCCTTCAGGCGTGCTGTGCTCACTGCAGCTTAGGAGCGTCCTGCCGATGGGGGCTGCTTTGGGACATCCCAGCGTTGTCCATGTGTCCCCTAGTGGAGGAAGAAGAAAATGACATGTCTTACCTGTTAAGTTTTTTCTTTGATTCCATAGGGGGCACAGAGCGCCCACCCTGACGCACCTGTCTGCTAGGGGTGTTTCCTTGGTGACAGGTCTGGTTGTACTCGCCATGGTATAGATGGTTCTGTATGTATGCCGGCCTTCCTTCTTTTCTCTTTTGCCTCGCTCCTGCCTTAGGTTTGTTAACTTAAAACTGAAGGTCCTCTGCCTGGGGGTGGGGTATAGAGGAGAGGAGCCTTGGCTTTGTGGGTATTTGTATTTAACCATTTGGTGCCCAGACTCTCCTCTCCAGGCTATACCCAGCATTGTCCCTGTGCCCCCTATGGAGTCTAAGAAAAAGACATAACAGGTAAGACATAAGTCTAATTTATTTTTTAACCAGACCTTTTGTCCCTCTATCCTTTTGCTTCATCCCATTGTGGGTATTTCACATTGTAGAATATATCCGTAGCAACCAAAACCTGTGTCCACATTCCTAAGTTAAGAGAATCTTATTCTGTGTTTATTACTGAGTTTTGAGAGTATGTAGTATTTCTCTCTATTTCATATATTGTTGTTGACCCTGAAATCCAGTCAAGTTGTATGTCTGTAGTTACAACACAAGTAAAAGTGTTATTCTACTGATCTACACACTGTGGGTGAAAGCATGTAATGGGCTGATGTAACATTCATGAGAATGCAGCCAGTCATTTCACTAGGGACCAATGACAGCAACAAGGTATTTAATGTTCCTTGCATATTGATAGACTGTGCCCTCATATTATATCACTCTACAAAATGTGTGTATATCCTCCTCCTTTAACTATTTAAAATGTTAGGCGGCATCATTCTGTGGCCTAGTAAAACCATGTTCTTTGTTCTTTATTAATACTCTAGTAACATTTTGTAGAGTGTATTTTCACAACATGTTTTATACAAGATGTTTTAACCATGTGTCACTTTTCCATTAGATATAAATAGATCTCGTGATATTGCTTTACATATATATATATATATATATATATATATAATTTGTACATAATGCTTGCTAATAATCCTGTTCTAAGCAGCCCTGACAATTATTATTATTATACATCAAGCTTAAGATATTATCCAGATATAGCTTTTTGTCTCTTAGTAATCCTCACCGATTTTTATAATTAAATCACACATTGCCAAATGCCTTTTATTTATGTAACGTGCTCTGTAACTAACGGATCAGCTATTGAAGTATGACTTTAATCTTAACTTCAAGAAAGTATTCAAGTATACAGCTGGACTTGCTCATCGCCATCCCTTGTGATGGCTTCAAGGTACTAATAACATTTAATTAATTATTATAAGCCCTACAGTGCCTTAAAGGGACACTACCATCAAATCAAGTTAGAATTCAAAAAAGATCTAAATTTTGCTTGGCTACACATTTATAATTGTTTGAGCTAAACTTTGTGAAAACATTATTAAAACAAAGGCACAAGACTACAGTGAACATCTTCAAAAGATTCCTTTGTCTGCCCAGATTATACTGTTATGAATTGTGCACATTTTTGGGGAATCAGATAGATTTACCATTTCACAAATGTGTGTATATATATATATATATATATATATACTGTGTTTACACAAATCAATATTCAAAAAGGAGCTATACAAAGGTACAAGTTCTTCTATAAATGTGTTGCGAATAAACTGCAAAAAAAACACAAAAAAAGGAACATATACTTATGGGTATATTTACTAAAGGCTGATTTTAATTGATTTGGATCGATTCAAAATTATCAATATCAATGGTGTGTTTCTGGGGCTAAATCACACATTTCCTAACAGGCAATTTTTTATTTGTTTTTTTAAGTATTAGTAAAAGCGTGATTTAGCCCCAGAAACACAACATCGATTCAATCGATGAAAATCAACCGTTAGCAAATATACCCCCCTAGACTTACATAAAATCACTGTACTGTTGCATGCACATAAATATTAGAAACAATCCTAGAGCTTAATATCCAGCATACAGATGTCACAGTTTGTAGCGTAATCGTATATGCAGCTGGACCAAGCACTATATAATTCTTTAATTTTCTGTGTCACTCCACACTTTTTAACTGTAAGTACAATAGCAGGTGGGCTAGTGTGTGGAACATATAATGGCCTGCTAACATACATTTTATTTTCTCCTGTACTGTGGTCGGGGACAGTGCTACCACTCGGTGAACCTAGGGGCCTGACTAGGACACACAGGTTTAGGAGATGTAATGTCACTTCTTCAGTGTGCGTAGTTTTCCCCGCAATGTCCCCACACCATACTTAACTACTCTCCCGGAAGTTTCGGGAGACTCCCGAATTTTCAGGTAGCCAGCCGCACCCCTGAAAGAGTGCCTGGATCTCCCACATCCCACCCATTTCCTAGTGAAGTGGGCAAGATGGGGAGATAATTGCCGGGAATCGCAGCTCCATATGGAGGGAGCGGTGCAAAATTATGCAAAAATGCACCATTTAGTCCCGCCTCTCCTTGCCTCCCACAATTTTGTGGCAGTTTGCCGTGCCATTGGACGGGCCTAATGACATAGAAGCCTGGCACCGCCCACCGAAGTGACTGGCTGCTTCTCCTCTCCAGGATTCTTGCAGAGAGGAGATTTTAAAAGTCGGCAAGTATGCCCCACACTTACGTGGCAGGGCAGCAGTTTCATACATGAAAAGCTGCTGGCAGCCGCAGTTCCACCAGGCTAACTCCCAGCCTTACAGGAGAAAAAGATGCACCCACCACACCACACAAAATAAGTGGGGTGAGCAACACCTAAGAAAGGAGGGCCGGGGAATTTGTGCTGGTCTAGACTGTGATCATACTCTAGGGCTCATTTACTACCATCACTGATCCACCGCAAAAAGTGAGACATTTGTCTTCATGGTCTGCCTTTCAAATTGTTGAATGTATGCTATGGTTTGAACATTGCACCTAGATGCAGTATTAATAAATAAGCCCTGTATTATTATTATTATTATTATTATTATTATTAAAAAAAAATTTTATCAAAAATATTATTATTATACCTTTCTCAAGGATTCAAGGTGCTTTACAGAAATCATAACCATAATACATAGGTTTAAATTTGGAGAAAATAGAGAAAACCATGAAAATAATGCAGAGCTGAGGCAACGACTTTGGGTACTCCGTTCCAAGGCTTATTCATCCTATTCACGAAGGTACCAGACGAGATGGCCATCTAGGGAGCACTACATAGCTTTGGCGTATCTATAAGGGTTGCAGTATACTTACCTCTCCGGAGTCCCACATCTGATGGTTCTTCTGACTTTAATCACATGCGCAGTAAGGTATGGACAGGGCCGGATTAAGGGCAGGGCGACAGGGGCGGTCGTCCTGGGGCCCCCACACATACGGGGTCCCCACACACTATTCCCGATCCAAGGCCACTTATTCTAACACCCCGCTGCTGTCCCCGGCAGCTCAGCTGTTCTCTTACAGCGGCTGCCGAGGACTCAGCAGACTCACTACAGTGAGTCACTGTAGCGAGTCTGCTGAGTCCTCGGCAGCCGCTGTAAGTGTGACAGTCACAGTCTCGTGAGATTATGACGTCAAATCTCGCGAGACTGTGGCTGGTCAGTCTCCGAGAGAAGAGCGAGGCTGTCTGCCCTGCGGGGCATAGCACCTGAGTCGGCAATCAAGAAGCCATATACTACCCTGCCTCAGCGTTTCCCCGGGCAGCGGGCTGGTGAGCAGAAGAGCAGACAGCCTGAGAGCTGAAGCAAAGGTAGCCTGCTGTCCCACCACCCAACACACTATTATATATATACAGTCAGGTCCATAAATATTGGGACATTGACATAATTTTCATATTTTGGCCTCTATTCACCACCACAATGGCTTTGAAATGAAACAAACAAGATGTGCTTTAACTGCAGTCTTTCAGATTTAATTTGAGGGTAGTTACATCCAAATCAGGTGAACGGTGTAGGAATTACAACGGTTTCTATATGTGCCTCCCACTTTTTAAGGGGCCAAAAGTAATGGGACAAACTAAACAATCCTAAATCTAACATTCACTTTTTAATACTTTGTTGCAAATCCTTTGCAGGCAATTACAGCCTGAAGTCTGGAACGCATAGACATCACCAGACACTGGGTTTCATCCCTGATGATGCTCTGCCAGGCCTCTACTGCAAATGTCTTCAGTTCCTGCTTGTGCTTGGGGCATTTTCCCTTCAGTTTTGTCTTCATCAAGTGAAATGCATGCTCAATCGGATTCAGGTCAGGGGATTGGCCATTGCATAACATTCCACTTTTTAGCCTTAAAAAACTCTTTGGTTGCTTTTGCAGTATGCTTCGGGTCATTGTCCATCTGCACTGTGAAGCGCCGTCCAATGAGTTCTGAAGTATTTGACTGAATATGAGCATATAATATTGCCTTAAACACTTCAGAATTCATTCTGCTGCTTTTGTCAGCAGTCACATCATCAATAAATACAAGGGAACCAGTTCCATTGGCAGCCATACATGCCCACGCCATGACACTACCACCACCATGCTTCACTGATGAGGTGATATGTTTTGGATCATGAGCAGTTCCTTTCCTTCTCTTCTCTTCCCATCACTCTGGTACAAGTTGATCTTTGTCTCATCTGTCCTTAGGATGTTGTTCCAGAACTGTAATGGCTTTTTTAGATGTTGTTTGGCAAACTCTAATCTGGTCTTCCTGTTTTTGTGGCTCACCAATGGTTTGCATCTTGTGGTGAACCCTCTATATTCACTCTTATGAACTCTTCTCTTCATTGTTGACTTTGACACATATACATCTACCTCCTGGAGAGTGTTCTTGATTTGGCCAACTGTCGTGAAGGGGTTTTTCTTCACCAGAGAAATAATTATTTTGTCATCCACCACAGTTGTTTTCCATGGTCTTCCGGGTCTTTTGGTGTTGCTGAGCTCTCCGGTGCGTTCTTTCTTTTTAAGAATGTTCTAAGCAGTTGATTTGGCCACACCTAATGTTTTTGCTATCTCTCTGATGGGTTTGTTTTGATTTTTCAGCCTAATGATGGCTTGTTCACTGATAGTGACAGCTCTTTGGATCTCATATTGACAGTCGACAGCAACTGATTCCAAATGCAAATGTCACACCTAGAATTAACTCCAGACCTTTTACCTGCTTAATTGATAATGAAATAACGAGGGAATAGCCACACCTGTCTATGAAATAGCTTTTGAGTTGATAGTCCCATTACTTTTGGCCCCTTAAAAAGTGGGAGGCACATATTGAAACTGTTGTAATTCCTACACCGTTCACCTGATTTGGATGTAATTACCCTCAAATTAAATCTGAAAGTCTGCAGTTAAAGCACATCTTGTTTGTTTCATTTCAAAACCATTGTGGTGGTGAATAGAGGCCAAAATCTGAAAATTCTGTCAATGTCCCAATATTTATGGACCTGACTGTATATTGTATGCATATGCACATATGTGTGTGTATATATATATATATATATATATATATACACATATAGATTTACACATATACATACACACATATATATATATATATATATATATTTACACACATACACACACACAGGTATACACACATACATTTAAACTGTGTGTGTGTGTGTGTGTGTATATATATATATAATTATATATATATATATATATATACTTTTACATACAGTATATATATATATATACTTTTACATACAGTATATACAATATATATATATATATATATATACACAAATACATTTAATCTGTATAATATATACACAAATACATTTAATCTATGTGTGTGTATATCAAGCAACGTTTCAGTGCACATTTATTAGCACTGTCATCAGGCTATCATGCTAATAGAAATGCACTATGCCGGTATTGTGATCAGTGGCGTAACTAGGGGGGGTCGGGCAGGGTGCGTGCCCTGGGCGGCGTGGGACCGGCAGCGCAGGGGGGCGCCGCCAGCCATGGTCCGGCCCGCCCTAGTTAACCACCAGTGTAGCGCCGACCGCAATGAGTGCGGTCAGCGCTACACATTTACACAGGACCAGTGCTAGGCTTCCAGCGCCGGTCCTGTGCTGCACACCTGAGCCCGTTCCCTCCCCCTGAGCGCTTGCCCAATAGCGCCAGGAGGCGGGCTCAGGCTGTGCATAACACACGCATCGCCGCCAGCGCTGGCGGCGATGCGTGTGTTAAACAGCAGCCAATGAGAGTCAGTAGACTCTCATTGACTGCTGCAGCACCCACTGTAAGAGCTCCTGCAGTGGGTAATGGGACAGACGTCATGACGTCATGACGTCTGTCCCATTATGCTGAGCGCGCCAGCCCAGGAGGACTGGCGGGCAGCGGCGGGAGCGGCGTCGCGGACTGGAGGAACAGCAGCAGTGTGGATTCAGGTAAGTATGTTTTTATATATATATTTTTAAAAACCTGTCAGCACTACTGGGGGCACAACGGGGGTGGCTACCACTGGGGGGACCTCTACTGGGGTGGGGGCACAATGGGGGGGGCTACTACTGGGGGCACCATTATTAGGAGGACCTCTACTGGGGAGGGCTATTACTGGGGGCACCATTATTCGGAGGACCTCTACTGGGGGGGCTATTACTGGGGGCACCATTATTAGGAGGACCTCTACTGGGGGGGGCTATTACTGGGGGCACCATTATTGGGAGGACCTCTACTGGGGGGGCTATTACAGGGGGCACTCAATATGGAGGGGGAACCTCAACTGGGGACCACTACTTGGGGGGGGGACTTCTAATGGGGGCATTATAAAAGGGGCCTACTACTAGGGGCACTGCACTGGGGGGACCACAACTGGGGGCAATAACAGGAAGGACCACTACAGGGACCACTGGATAGGGGGGGTCACTACTGGGAGCCTGCATCAGGGGGACCACTACTGGGGGAACTGCATGGGAGGGGGGGTCTACTGCTGGGGGCACTATATAAGGGGCTTACTGCTAGGGGCACTGCAGGGACCACTACAGGGAGCACTAGATAGGGGGATCACTACTGGGTGCCTGCATAAGGGGGACCACTACTGGGAAACCTGCATGGGGGGGGACTACTGCTGGGGGCACTATATAAAGGGCACTGCATAGGGGGGGACTACTACTGGGGGCACTATATAAAGGGCACTGCATAAGGGGATACCACTACTGGGTGCACTGCATTGTGGGGACTGCTACTGGGGGCACTGCATAAGGGGGAACACTACATAGGGCACTGCATTTGGGGGGACCACTACTGGGGGCACTGAGTAAGGGGAACTAATTGGGGGCTGTATAAGGGGGACCACTACAGGGGATACTGTATAAGGGGCACTACTATGGGCCTGCATAAGAGGGACCACAACTGCATACTGGGGGTACTGTATAAGGGGTACTACTGGGGTTAAGGTGCATATGGATAGGAATGTTCAGCGTGAAAATAAAGGGGTGCATCATGTTGACACGCCCCATTTTTAAGTGACCACGCCCATTTTTTTCCCGCACTTTGGTGCGCGCACATATTGGGGTGGTGGGGGGGGGGGCTCCCTTTTCAAATTTGCCCTGGGCTCCAAATACCCTAGTTACACCACTGATTGTGATTCTTTCAAAGCACCTTGAGTGCTGCACCTTTGGGAGTTTATGTGAGTTATAGTGCTGGCACCCGGCCACATTGCTACATTACCTGGACAGCTGGACCCTGCATATTTCTTATATAATGCTGGTTGTTACATTTCTACATTTTTTTTTCTATAACATTGCCCACATATTTACTTTGATTTTATTGATTGGGGCCCCTACAAGTTTGTTGCCCAGGGGTCCCCACAGACCTTAATCCGGCCCTAGGTATGGAAGCCATGTTCCCGGTGACCTGCACATGCACAGCAGACTCTGGCACAAAGCCAGAGTCTACAACTCTGTCGGAGAGGAGGAGGCCCGCACAGTGGCTGCACATGGGCCCCCTCCTCTCCCCTGCTACATAAGTTACACTGGGCAGAATAGGTAATGCCTGGACGAAATGACACATGATGGTGGAGCTACAAAAAAATAAAGTGAGATACACAATTCTTACAAAATCATCAGATGCATGCATTGTTCTTCCTAACCACGACAGGCATCTTGAGTGTACTACATAGGTTATGGTGGGCAGGATGAGCAATTTGCAGAAGTGTAATATACAAAAATGTCAGAAAACAGGAAAGCACCAGGCAAGGGGGCAGAGGAGGAGGATTGCATGATGGAATAGTATGGAGAGATATGGAAAGCAGACAGTATATCGCAGGCAGACATACATGGTTACAACATATTAATAACAAAGTTGACTTACTGCAAATCAGGTAAGGACAGATTGCAATAGTAATAATACATAATGTTACGCAATAATGGGTAGAATTACCAGGTACAGTTGCAAGAGGGTGGTTATAGTAGTATTCATGAGGAGCAATGCTTGAGAAATGGTTTAATTTGAGGTTAGAGCGTAGGCAGGGTGCACTCCACCCCCTCCACTAGGCGTTAGTAACTTAATGGAGCAGGATTATGGATGCACTTGGGTGCTTGGTTGACTTCTAGGAAAACTACACCAATATTAGCCCTCCTGCCAATCAATGTGGGTAGTCCTGATACACCCCTGTCCCCTCCCTTTATAAAGGGGCCATGTTCTGTAGGTGCTCCAGACGGGCACACTGCAATCTGTGCAGCCGACCAGGCATCCTCAGGTCAACGCAGGTGTTGTAGGTAGGTCCCCTAAGCCTCTGGGCCCCTTAGTAATGGCATCCGCTGCACCCACTAGAGATTTGCCCAGGTCTCTGTCTATGTAATATGCAGAGCTAGTCTGATATACTGAAATATATATGGTGCTCATTCTATTTGGCAGAGCCTTATCTGGTCCCTAGTCTATTATTCAGAGCCTTATTTGTTGTCCAGTATAATATTGCAGAGTCATATCATGTGACCTTTGTAATATCCAGTGTCTCATCTGGTGGAAACCTAATATACGGAGTAATATTTGGTGCCTGTTCTAATATGCAAAGATAAATCAAGTATGGCTACAGATCTTATCCTCAACCTGTAAAAAGTGTCACCTGTTTCTATTAAAGAATATCATCACCCAAAATATTTTTTTGAGTGGAATTTTGTGAGATTATAAATAAAACTCAATTTACTGTGCTCCCCTGATCCTCCTGTCCCATGTCTCTCACATTACCTGTATCAGGTCTATATAGAGACCCTCCCATCTGCTCCATACAGGTTAGTATTGTCAGGATCAATCCCTGTGAGCCTCCAATATACTATAGATGAATGAAAGGCTCATAGGTTTGAATGCTGACAAAATATTGACCTAAGTAGGAGAGAGGCGCTTAGACCATTACAGGCATCATTTAACTGGCCTGGGAATACAAGTATGTGAGATTTACTTTTATCCATTTTACTTAATTTCAGGTGGAATTATGCTTTTACACGGTGAAAGTAAAATGTGCTTTGCAATAATGAGTATCTATATATGTTATTTTGCAGAGCAAATGTGGTGACTGTTCAATGGTTTCTGCTTGTGGCCAGAATATGAAGCCTCAGGTAAGTGTGCAGAACATTACATGACTCTAATTAAAATAGTAAGAACTCCGGAATAATAATAGAAAAGTCCAATGACAGGAAAGTAAGATACCAGTTTTATGTGGAGTATAGCTATGGTTCCCCAGGCATTGGCGTGAGCACAGATAAGTGAGGTTTAGATGGTACCTTACAGTTGAGACGGCAGCTCCTGTAGATCTTCCTTCTTCTCTGGCAATGACTCCACGGTCTTATCCTCCTCAGGATATAGCAGAAGGTTAGTCCCATACACACAGTACAATGGTATATCATGACAGCCTTGATATATACAATAATCTAGTAGATTTATTGAACAGGTTGTAAAAAGACATGATTCCTGGAGAGGTCATAATGGAGAGAATAATAATCACTAGACAAATGACAGTCAGTTAAACATTAAACACAAACAAAATATGACAGATACAAGACAGTTGTTAGCATTACGGTAGTAAATAGGCAATAATTCTCTAATAGTTAAATAGACTTCTTTATCCTAACTGCTGCAGCACCTCTACTGCTATAACTATAGAAAATATAGTCTAAATTACTTCAATACACTATACTCTAAGCACGTGAAAAACCTTCTCAATAATACATATATGAAGAATTAGCAAAACCGATTATTACTCAGTAGACTAGCAAAACCCCAGACTGATTAGTCAATTACTTTAAACGTGAATACAAAGTTCTTTCGTTGGAGTCATCTATTTTCTAGGTGGTCACTGTCCTATAAGGTGCATATACATGCAATCCACAATAGGCAAAGGTAACAGAATTAGCATCTAGTGCTGGTCTTTCTTGATTTCAGAGAACAATAGCTTACATAATATTAATACTGCCACTGTAGTAGCACAGTTATCTGCAGCACTCAATAGTATCAGTAGCTCAGTCCCAAGTGCACTCTTAGGGGCTGATTCACTACCATACACAACTGCGATTATGCACGCTATCGGCCAATTATTTTGCACTGCCCATTATTTATTATTATTTCGCACTGCACTGCACATGCAGTGCTCGAACCGGCCGCTGCGATCAGGACTGCGATCAGGGGGTGTAGACCCATCGCAGAGTGATTGACAGGAAGTGCCGTTTGAGGGTGGAGATGGGGGGTGGTCGGGGAAACACAGGCGTGCCAGTGTGTTTACGTGCCATTGCAGGGGTGTGCATATATTAGCCACTGCAATGCCATACGCAGTGTGAGGTGTCATAACTTGCATGGTATCTAGCAATTTCTGTGTAAGGTCTGGGCTTGTGCAACTGTGCGTGAGGCTGTGATTGTACTCGATTGTACTGATGGTTTGCAGTTTTCCTAAACAGTACGTATGTGTGCTGAGTAAAGTGGGTGTCCCTGTGCAGTGCTGCAAGGGCTTTGTGATTGCAATGTATTAGCAATGGATTAGCATACTATCACAGTTAAACTGCGTGAGTAATCGCTATTGCATACGCAGTTGAGTACAGTAGTGAATCAGCCCCTTAATCAGCTCTAATATCAATCTTTCTCAACAAATGGCTTCCTCTCCCTCTATAATAATAGACTCAGTCCACTGGTTCAACGGTAGCTCAATAAGCACATATATCACGCTATCAGTGTGTGTGTTTGTGTGTATGTGTATATCTGTATGTATATGTGTGTGTGTGTGTATATATATATATATATATATATTTATTTAAAGTTCACTCTCTTGCAGGTATTAGAGTTAGTCAATGCTGCAATGGACATCTCCCTTTATTAGTTAACTCACACAGCCTTATGTCTGCTGATACTTCCAGCACTGACACGTTGCCTCTCCGGATCTCTTAGACGCACTACAGGCGCTTCTTCTGCAGTCCCCAGCACTTTATCAAAGGGTATTCAGTGGTCCTGGTACTTGTTACCATCTCAGCATTGGCACTCTCCCAGTCTTGGCTCACTGTCCTGTAGCACGTCGCCCCACTCTCCAGCTCAGCTCCTTGGCGTCTGCCTCTCTGTACTGTGCATGTGCAAACCAAAAATCCCTTTCTTATGTCAGCTTGTCCTTTTCTGGTGCTCTGTGGCTCCACCTAATGGCAGCTTCCCACATTACAGTGTACATTGGCTCTTATTACAGCCTGGGGTATACCCATTTCAACATGGTAACCTGCTGCCACATCTATATAAATTACATTTGTTATTTTAATTTTTGCAGCCCAGCATTAAAAAGGCTTGCATTTACACAAAGTACAGCTTGGGAAAGAGATTCATCTTCATTGGCTGCCAGATCAGCTGTGCTAACACCATAATTGTAAGTATGCTTTTATATCTTTGTATATACTTTATACTATACATTTTATACCTATACCAGTGATGTCACTGATGGTTAGTTGTCTTCATTCTCCTGCAAAGAGTACTCTAAAACAGACTAGCTGCCTCTACTGCAGCACTGCTCACTAGGGGAATGCAGTGATAGGGGCCCATACTTAGGGGGTGTGGCCATCCTTCAGAGGGGGTGTGGCCAGCCTCCACAGAGACTTGGCTAGCTATTAGAGAGTGCATGGACTGGGCCCCTTTAAAAATGTATATATAGTAAATACTGCTGGTGCATGCATGATAATGTACCAGATTAATAACAGCAATGCATTGTAGAAAATACACCATAGTCCTGTGCAGTATAATGTAACATATGGATAGTTCAGGAGAACCTAATCCCTAGAGGAGGGGATGGACACTCAGGCAGTGGGGCCCACCATGGGATTGCCCTGTACCCTAACAGGCCGACCCTGTATGTATGTATGTGTGTGTGTATGTGTATATAGTATATATATATATATATATATAAACTATATACACACGTGCGAATATTAATGATGTTTGCACGTGATATATTAATAATATTAGGACACGATAATTAATAAATATTCCACTTCGGGGCACCATATTAATGTATATATAAATACATACAGTATATATATCCCTTAAACAGCTCCCCCCCTCACTCAGAACTTTCCCCTCATATAGCTCTCCCCTCCTCACACAGATCCCACCCTCTCAGAGCTCTCCCTTCCTCATACAGACCCCCCACTCACACAGCTCTCTCCACTCACTCAGATCCCCAATGCATCTTTAGCAACAAACCTTACACAGACCCTCCCACACATACAGCTCTCCCCAATCAGATCACCCCCTCACACACATAGTGCTCCACCCATACAGATCCCCCCTAACACAAATCTCCACACTCATTCAAAACTTCCCACACAGCCCCCCCCTCACTCAGCTCCCCCCTCACACACACAGTGCTTCACCCACACATAGATCCCTTCTTTCCGTAATACTATCACAGAGCTCACCTAGCCATGGGGGGATTACATGCTGATTCTTCAACACATTGAGAGAACAGTGTCTCCTACCTGGAGGGTGGTGTGGGCGTGGTGGGGGTAGCGAATGCCGCTCCGCACACACACGCCCTCTGCCTGGAAGCACTGATATCTGAATGTGTTTCAGGCTCTCCAGTTGTTCCCTACGACCACCCACCCCCTCCTCCCGCGCTTCAGGCGACAGAATCAGATAGACAATTATGGTATGTGCTCACAAATTTGTGGTCAGCACATACCTCCGGAGGGTGGAGGTGCCCCTTCAGGTCTGGTGCCCGGTGGCGAGCGCCTCTATTCTCTCCCATAGTTCCACCCCTGCTTTGGAGTAAATACAATTGTTACTGTCAGGATTATCATTTGGAGGATTACAAATGGCCATATGGATTTTACTTCACCTTCAAATTACTCTAATTTACTGGCTTGTACATTTCCTCCTGCAAAATGTACTTAATGCATTGCTTCTCCTTCCCAGATACTTTATATTCTTTTTAGTCATGCATTTATATCAGCAGCCAGGCTTTTTTATGCTTTTGCCCTGGGATATGGCACAACACTGCTCTATAAATAGAGAGAGCAGAGCATGGTGGCTTCATACCCCAGGCTTTGAAATAAATACATTTGCCTGACTAAATAAATACACCTATTAACTAGTATGTGTCAATTAAACTAAGATAATTGACATGACCCTGTAATGTATCTACTTTTGATGAGGAAATATTGGCTAAAGAAGACATAATTTTATTATAACTATGTTCATGCATTTTAAATCTTCTGGAGAAACGTCATGCTGGACTCCGCTACAGAATTGGACATTGTAAAACTTTATAAATCGCCCAATGACATGTGAACCTTATCAGAATAGGCAGTGTCATTGAAAGCTATGCAACCTCTTCTTTGCCCGTTAGTCCCTTAATGAACGCAGGCCTGCACTGATATGGGTTATCATGTTAATGCTTTAATGTAGAAAGTTTGTCTATCATTTACCATAAAAGAGGAAGCTTCAGATATCCTGGAATTGCCACTTGCTTTATAAGACTTGCTAATCGTGTTATTTTTCTGTGTGCAGACAAGAGAATGCTGTTCAGGCTTCTTTGGTCAGCAGTGCCTATCCTGTCCTGGGAAAGCTGGGAACCCTTGTTTTGGAAATGGAATATGCTTGGATGGTGTTAATGGCACTGGAGTTTGCCAGTGTGAAGAAGGGTTCGTTGGGACTGCTTGTGAAAGTTGTGCTAATGGGAAATACGGTACTCGCTGTGGTCAAGGTACCCATTTTTGTTTACACACCAAAAATAATCAGTGGTCTATGTGCTAAGTGAAATTTGAAGTAAGTCTTTCCTCCATACTCGTTGCCTCCTCAGACTGTCTGCTGGCAGAGTACTTGCCGAATAAGTCAGGGCACAAATGCAATTCTGGACTTTATTTTGTGAACAGGAACTTTATTAGTGTGATCAGGAGCACCCTGTTTGGTTATTGAGATGTTGGACATTTTTCAGTGCTATCTTGAATGAGTCCACTGTTACCATGTGCACTGTTTAGCTTTTTATTTTTGATTAATCTGTCTGTTTTTAACAATTTTTGCCGGAAACGGTTTTCCATATTGGATATACTGTACATTTGCACATAGGTTGAACTTGCTTCTCTAATAACAATATGCATTTACCTATATAAGCTGTGTGCTGTTTTTTTTTTTTGCTTTTGTCATACTGCTTTGAATACCTTGCAGCAATATAGACGGTAAGGTTGGTTATTCACTATAGGGGACATTGGGCCTGATTCAGACCCAGTCGCAAGGCTGCATTCACACGCAGTCAAAGTGTGCAAATCCCACGATCGTTAGCAAGACATTAGCACGCCTATGTTTTGCCGTGCGATCGCGGTATGAAATTAGACGCCCACCAACCTGACACAAGACGCCCACTTTCCCTTAGTAATATACGTCATCTCCAGGAAGTGTATTAAACAATCGATAACATCGGCTGACATCAGACCCATGCACACCACTTGTTGCTGACCATACTCTACCGCAAGCACTGCGAGTGCTGCTGTGTTTAACGCAGCCATGTGACGTGTATGCTGACGATGCGTCTTAATTATGCACTCCCCTGAAATGGCGTCCCAACGCACAGACACGCCTGCGTTCGCACCACCACACCCCCATTACCATCGACCACCCCCTGTCACCACCCACAAATGGCACGTCCTGTCACTCATGCTTGCGGAGCGTCTGTGTACTGGGTGCGATCGCTTCCCGATCGCATTGACTGATTCATGCATGCGCACTGCATCTTTTACACATGCGCAGATGTCAAATATCGGCAGGCTACGTGTGAACGCAGCCTTGCGACCAGGTCTGAATCAGGCTCTTTGTCCTATGTTGGAGTGAGCACTAACTGTGGTAAAATTGGCCATTTGCTAGTTTATCACTAAGGATCCTGCAAGTCATGTTGTTACTGTAGTTGTCATGGGAAGCAGGCCCTCGGGAAGAGCTGAGACTCCATAAAGTGACACTCTACCTCATATGGAACAATAAAGTCCAACTTAAGCAGTGTGTATATATATATATATATATATATATATATATGTGTGTGTGTACAATATTGTGTTCTTAATGTAATACATATTATGTATTTGTGTCCAGAATGCCTTTGTGTCAATGGAAAATGCAGTGAAGGGATAACTGGTGACGGATCGTGTCAGTGTGCTGTTGGCTGGAGAGGAGTAAGATGTGACATTGGTAAGCTCATTATGCAGCGTCCTCGTAACATGAAGATGTGAAGAACATGTATCGTTTGCAGCTACAGAGAAACTGAAGGCTTCTATCAAATTGATGTGAATTGTGTGTATTCATTCATTGTATTTAGCATCAGGTAGTGCAGTAATCTCACTCTCACCACTGTAATTACTAAATTGTTTTCAGGATTGTCTTTGATGTCTCTGCAGTTCACGCCAACTAATATTTGTATTGAAAATACACTTAAAATAAAAAATATTACACAGGCGCTAAATGTAAAAAACGCCAGTTCAGATGTGTCAGTAAGCCAATATGTCAGACATACCTTTTACCTTTGCCGTATAATGAAAATGTTTGATTTTGTTTCATTTTTATTTTTCAGTGATTAAAGAAGATAAGTGCAACAAAAACTGCCACACTAGTGCAAAGTAGGTATTCTTGCCTCCCTAGTGCACATCCTAATTTATGGTTTATGAATGAGGGTCTGTCTGTGGATTGTTTAAAAAGCAGGGACAGACAAGTGACTCTCCATGTCACCCAGCAATTGTTTGTCTAATGCAGATCATCCCTGTTATTGTTTATCAAAGATACCTACTAGGTTGAAAGTAAGTGTACAGTACTAGGATGATTTCCAGCCCATTTTATGTAAGTATACAGTACTAGGATGATTTCCAGCCCCTTTTATGTAAGTGTACAGTACTAGGATGATTTCCAGCCCCTTTTATGTAAGTGTACAGTACTAGGATGATTTCCAGCCCCTTTTATGTAAGTGTACAGTACTAGGATGATTTCCAGCCCCTTTTATGTACGTGTACAGTACTAGGATGATTTCCAGCCCCTTTTATGTAAGTGTACAGTACTAGGATGATTTCCAGCCCTTTTTATGTAAGTGCACAGTACTAGGATGATTTCCAACCCATTTTATGTAAGTGCACAGTACTAGGATGATTTCCAACCCATTTTATGTAAGTGTACAGTACTAGGATGATTTCCAGCCCCTTTTATGTAAGTGTACAGTACTAGGATGATATTCAGCCCCTTTTATGTAAGTCTACAGTACTAGGATGTTTTCCCACCCCTTTTATGTAAGTGTACAGTACTAGGATGATTTCCAGCCCCTTTTATGTAAGTGTACAGTACTAGGATGATTTCCAGCCCCTTTTATGTAAGTGTACAGTACTAGGATGATTTCCAGCCCATTTTATGTAAGTGTACAGTACTAGGATGATTTCCAGCCCATTGTATGTAAGTGTACAGTACTAGGATGATTTCCAGACCCTTTTATGTAAGTGTACAGTACTAGGATGATTTCCAGCCCATTTTATGTAAGTGTACAGTACTAGGATGATTTCCAGCCCCTTTTATGTAAGTGTACAGTACTAGGATGATTTCCAGCCCCTTTTATGTAAGTGTACAGTACTAGGATGATTCCCAGCCCCTTTTATGTACGTGTACAGTACTAGGATGATTTCCAGACCATTTTATGTAAGTGTACAGTACTAGGATGATTTCCAGCCCCTTTTATGTAAGTGTACAGTACTAGGATGATTTCCAGCCCATTTTATGTAAGTGTACAGTACTAGGATGATTTGCAGCCCCTTTTATGTAAGTGTACAGTACTAGGATGATTTCCAGCCCCTGTGTGGGGTCCTGAGGACCGAGTTTGAGAACCACTGCTCTACTCTATGAAGCCACATATTCACCCAACCAGAAACCCTCTCTCCCTTGTAAATATTCACCAACCTGTAGTAACACATTCCCCCCCCCCCACACACACACACACACACTGTATTTCCCACACTCCATAGCAACATTTTCCTCTATTCTCTGTAGCAACACTTTTCCCACCACCCATAACACATTTCCTAACCCTCCATAGCGAGTAACTCTTCACGCCTCCTTCCATGGCAACACATTGCCTCACCCCTTGTAGCACCACCTTTCTTTCCATATATTCTCCCTCTCACCACTGTTCCTCCAGCCATTAGCAACACGTGCTCTCCCATCCACTTTAACAATCATTTATTCCCCTCCATCATCATTAGGAACACAGGGCCTGATTCAGACCCGCTCGCGAGCGTTGAGCGCTCGCAAGCAGGTCGATGTTGGCCCAGTGCGCATGAGCGAGACCCGCATAGCGACGGGCGAACCGTCACTCCGGGTCTCGTACCAAAGGGGGCATGCTGTCAATGTTGAGTGACAGCACGCCCCCTTTGGTGGGCGTGCCAGGGGCGTGGCTGCCCAGACGGAGGCGTTCCCATGGGAATGCCTACCGTCTGGGGCCGGCCCCACTGACATCACAAGTGATGTCAGTGGGAGTGCTTTCGGCTCTGTTAGAGCCGAAAGCACTCTAGGGCTTGCGGCAACGAGACCCTACCACAAGGGTCTCGTCGCAAGCCCGATGGTCGCGATGGTCTCGACCATCTTCCTGGCCGCTCGCTATAGCTGTGGGTGATCACCCACAGCTATACAAGTGGCCAGGAGGCCGCTCTAAAAATCAAGAAGGGCGGCCCTGATTCAGAGCGAGCGCTCTGTCAGAGCGTCCGGCTCTGAATCAGGTTCACAATCCCTTGCAGAAACATACAATTCTCCCCCATCTAGGAACACATAATTTGCCCACGTCCCCTACAGTTACACAAAAGAAACACCAATCATCATCAGTGTAGCATCATCATCTGCTACCCACCTCCAATTAATGCAGCTTTCTCAAGTGCATATGTATCCTTTCCCACATCTACATGTGCTCCTAATTGCGTGAACACATCCTTACCTTACACGACCTAAAGAACACTCCTGCCCACCTATCTAGGCTCAAGTAAGTGTAAGTGGCAGAATTATATAAATCTGCATGGGTTGCATATGCATGTGCCTACTGTTCTGGGCATTCGCTGAGTGAGTATTTGCAATATACACTATATCAAACAGGCATTATACTCCCTCAGCATCCATGCCATTGTGCACAATTTTGTCAGTCAACAAATTATATACCTTTTTATAGAGTGAAGATTGCAGTGCTTGTGAACATGAGCTATAAATGAGCAGCCACTAGCGTCTTTTGGTCTAGTTTTACAACGTGTTCTGCATCAGCCTGAAAAGCCATTATGGTATTTGTGCTAATCCAATCCAATATATAATGGAATAGAAGCAGGGGCGTGTCTATAATGGGTGCAGGTGCCCCTGGGTCCAGGGGAGCCCCACACTGCACACCCTGCACCCATAATATACTTATCTCTTCGGAGTCCCACGATGGCACGGGGGTCCAGCACTGTAAAAACATCTGGAAAATGGCCATTTTCCTGTCGTTTGAGCATGCACAATCCAGGGGAAATGGCCACCGCGGCCATTTTCCCGTTGTCCTGCGCATGCGCTATAGACTCTGGGCACACTCTAATACCCAGAGTCTATAACTCCGGCGCTGGCCGCGCACAACTCAGTTTGCTGCTGGCTGACGAACGGAGGAGGGAGCCCGTGACGGAGACTGCACATGGGCCCCCTCCTCACTAGAAACGTCCCTGAATAGAAGTGAAGTTCATTAAAAGTCTTTTGCTATCCAGCTACCAATTGTGTAAAGTAAATGCAGTTTGAAGTGTCATGTGTGTATTAAAATTTGGGAATACTTAGTTACTTTTTCATATAAGAATATCGATCGTTATTGAATTGAACAAGAAGCTAAAAGTATGTGTCACTTTGAACCAGAACTGTACAATATTGTAGGGTTACGTGCTCAGTTTGACTGATCTCTTAGCTCATTCATATTCTCTTCTGTTTCACTAGCTGTCTTGAAAAAGCAGATGCCACTGCTTACTGTCAGTGTGCTGCTGGATTTGAAGGAAATGGCACAATGTGTACAGGTAATATTTTCCATTTATAGTGTGAAACTTGTTCAAGTAAAATTCAACATGTTGAGAATTTCTGACTAATCTCGGATAAATCATTATAAAGTTCCTATATGGATGGATTTCTGAATGTGAATATACAAAGAACACAGTTATGATTTAATATTCTAACACAGTATATGATTTTTATTCATCTTTTTAATGTTTATTTTATATTTATATTCTGGTCGTTTAGTTTTGAAACCTACATATGTTTTACACACTTGCCATAGTAAATATATACTGTACTAGCTGAAGTACCCGGCGTTGTCCAGGTTTAAATCTTCAAGTTATTTAGTTGGGCATCCAAGACCAATTGCCACCCTCTCTGAAGTTTTCATCCAAATCCATCCAGTGAAAGGCCCAGAACAGGCTCCCTGGGTCAAAGTTCTGCCCAGCGGACACAAACCCCCTAGTATGTCTTCTGGGATCCAATGTTACCCATTTGAAGTTTTCGTCAAAATCCATCCAGTAGAAGGCACAGAAGAGGCTCCCCGGCTAGTGTAGTTATCTTACTCTCACCGCTGCAAATACTAAATTGTTTTCAGGATTGTCTTTGATGTCTCTGCCCAGTGCACACCAACAGGAGATCCGACCAGGACCCTATCCCCCATAAAACCTGGCCAGGATCCAACTAGACTACCTCGCAGTGGTTTCATCCCAATCGGTGCAGGGGTGTCCGAATGCATAACCGGACAGACAAAATAACAGACCAATGAATTTTATATACAAGATTGATTAGAACCATGTCATCATTGGCAGATCATGATGCAAATGGTAGCCTAACAACAACTAGACCACTAAAATAAGGGGAGCTGAATTCTCCTATGTTAGAAGCCACAATAACTTGCAGAATTTAATAGAATGTAGTTGTCCTAGGTTGGAAAGGTAAGCATCTATGATTGAATGTGAGCCAGATAAGGTGGCACATAATTGGTGGCTGCAGCTAACTAGGGCCAAATTAACAATGGAGTGGGTGGAGCTGCAGCTCCAGGTCCCCCATGAAAATAGGCCCACAGGAGACTGACAGACAGTGTTGGCAGGAAAAACCCTAATAATCTAATAAGCCTGCTGTGGCACACAGCACTGTACTTGCACTAGAGATGGACATCAAATTTTGATGGTTTAACACCATCAATGTTTTTCTTGTTGTGTTAGTATTTTTACTATTCGATGGCAGCTTTCCGATGGTAGCCGCCATCGGATGGTGTGGAAGTGATGGCCACTTGATGCTAAACAACTGAATTCAGCTGTATTTTAACATTGAGAACAGCTGTGGGTCGCTATTGTGCATGTGCAAACTTGATTTCTTTGCACATGTAGATACTGTACCATCGCAGTGTTTTTTCATCTAATTCTTTTGATATGATGGTTTGTTTCGATGGTGGAAGCCCAGCCATTTGATAGCAGGTTTCCAATGTCCATCCCTACAGGATCCTCCTATAGGAGCCATGATTCCGCCTACCAAGTTGCATTGGCCTTGCTTATTACCATTGTGACTAATGCTAACAATTTGCTTATCACCAATTTTGCATTGGGCACCGCCTTTAGTTGATTTATTTCAACCTACACAAGGCCACTTTTCATAGTTTGCCAGGGCCACTTTAAGTTCTCCAATCCTCCCATGTCTGGCAAAGAAGAAGCTTGAATCATAAAGCAAAGTTATCTGAAGATGGAAACCCCTCTTTAAGCACCTTGAGGCCTATTGGAGAACAGCGCTCTATAAATAAAATTATTATTATTATTATTATTTTTACATTATTTTATATTGTGAATTTCTTACCCTATTTACCAAGACAAAGACATTGTTAATAAAAACAATTGACATTGCTAATTAAGTGAAAGGGGGACATGAAACTGTCTGGTAGATGTATCATGCCTTGGAGAGAGACAAAATGGAGTTGTCCAAAGCACTCATTTCAAATATTGTGCTAGATAAATGACAGTTAGAAGCTGATTGGTTGCTTTGGACAACTCCACTTTATCTCTCTCCAAGGGGTTATTTACGGTGTTGGGTTGTAAAACCCAACACTTCTGTATCTGTTTATGCCCAATAATTAAAAGGGCAGTGCTTTTACTAGTTGTATCTTACTAGTAAAAGCACTGATCTGGTATAAGCACAAACAGAAGTGTTTTACAACCCAACACTTATTAAATAAACCCCCAAGGCTGTAAAATATAAAATATAAATGTGTTTAGCTGTTATATAGCTGTTCAGGAGCACCAACAGCACATTAGAGTAACAATCATATCAGGAATAAACTGTGAAATTCGTAATCAGTACAGAATAGAGACTCTGTCAATGAATACATATTTTTTTTTATTATATGTTAACCTATAAAAAAAATTATTATGCGGAATGACGCAGAAGTGTAAACTGGAGAGAAGCAGAAGTGTAAACTGGAGAGACGCAGGGACTGGGCTGGAGAGACACAGGGGACTGGGCTGGAGAGATGCAAGGGTGTGATCTGAAGAAACGGAGGGGTGTAAGCTGGAAAGACAGTGTTGAAAGCTGGAGAGATGCTGGGTGCAGCAAGACTAGCTAGTCTCACAGCACCCAGTGTGGCCGCACCCTGCCTGGGACACACCAGGCCTAGCTGGTCTCGCAGCACCCATAGTGGCTGCTCCCTGCCTGGGGCGCACTGGCCCTAGCTAGTCTTGTAGCACCCAGAATGGCCACAGCCTGCCACTTCATTACACTTGGGGATGTACAAAAGCTGTCCTTAGGTGAGGGAGCTTCCAGACTTAAGTGAGCTAATACTTTGTTACTGTCAGATTCACTGGGAGCAAAGTCAAGAAAACTGTAATAATTTGGTGAATGTATGGACAGAGAACCATGTATTTGTTTTTACATAACTGCTCTGTGGATGCCCATTCCGAGCTGCCCATGAAGAACCCACTGAGTGAGAGGAATGAGCAGAAATTTAAGTGGAACAGATCAATCAGCCCCAGTATATGATAGCTTAATCGTGGCCGTAATCCATCTAACTATCTCCTGCTTAGACAATGGTCATCCTCTTACATAGTATCATAGGAGTGTATAATCGGTCCTTCCAATACCTGCAGACCAGTCCAAGTAAATACAGGTTGAGTCTCCCATATCCAAATATTCCGAAATACGGAATATTCCGAAATACGGAATATTTTCAGCATGACTGAAATAATGAAACCTTTGATTTTTGATGGTTTAATGTACATAAACTTTGTCTAAGGCACAAATTATTAAAAATATTGTATAAAATAACCTTCAGGCTGTGTGTATAAGGTGTATATGAAACATAAATGAATTTCATATATGTACACAAACTTTTTTTGATGCACAAAATTATAAAAAATATTGTCTAAAATGACCTGCAGGCTGTGTGTATAAGGTGTATATAACACATAAATGCATTCTGTGTGTATATTTGGGTCCCATTTCCAAGACATTTCATTATAGTATGCAAATATTCCAAAATACGGAATATTCCGATATCCAAAATACCCCTGGTTGGATATAGGAGACTCAACCTGTACTCAATACTTTGATCACATCTAACAAGGGCATTTTTCTTGCTATCTTGTCTGCTTTAGACACTACTTTATGTGGAAATACAATATGTGTATGAACACAGGGGGTCATTCAGACACGCTCGCGAGCGCAAGACACTCGCAAGCGGGTCGATGGTGCACTACTGCGCATGCGCACGACGGAGGGAGCTCCGTCATGCGCATGCGCAAGACCCGGCTAGCGACGGGATAGCCGTCGCTCCGGGTCTCGCACCAAAGGGGGCGTGCTGTCGATGTTGATTGACAGCACGCCCCCTTTGGTGGGCGTGCCGGGGCGTGGCTGCCAGACAGAGGCGTTCCCATGGGAACGCCTACCGTCTGAAGCCGGCCCCACTGACATCACTAGTGATGTCAGTGGGAGTGATTTTGGCTCTGATAGAGCCAAAATCACTCCAGGGCTTGCGGCAGCGAGACCCTACCGCAGGGTCTCCGTTGCAAGCCCGATGGTCTTGACCATCGCGACCATCATCATGGATGCTCGCTATAGCTGTGGGTGGTCACCCACAGCTATGCGAGCGTCCAAGAGGCCGCTCCATTTTCATGTAGGAGGGCCCTGATTCAGAGCGAGCGCTCTGGTCAGAGCGTTTGGCTCTGAATCAGGCCCACTGTCCTATCCTTATGGGTGACTATATATGGAGAGTACAGGATAAAGCTCCTAATTCTAACACCCTTCTGGCTGATGTAATGGCCAGGAGAAAAACCAATTCCTCTGTTAACCATTTAAGATGTACCTCCTATACTGTCTGAAAAGGAGGATCATGAAGAGCTGTCAAAACTAAATTTAAATCCCAAGGCTGTATAGGATGCTTATATGGTGCTCGTGTAGAACCCTGATTGGTGTAGTAAAGAAATGTTGAATTGTTTTTCACTCTTCCAAAGTGGGTGGAATCCGTTTCTTTTGATTCGTGCTTCTCTTGGTAGGTCAGGGAGGTAAGGAGGGTTAAACTGACACAGGAAGTCACCACATCAGCTTACAATTAGAGTTACAATTTATTGCAAAAAGCTAATAAAGGTTTGACAATGCTATAACAATATACAATTAATATGTACACTAGTAAATTACACTTTCAACAAAATTAATATTTTATACTGGAACAGCATTATACTCCTTGCGTCTGATGGAACAGCAAACAACAAATACTGTTAATACCAATGGGTTACCTCAATGCATATGCAACCACTACAGGGACCAAGTAATGCTTAATTTGTGCAAGTTGTAAATTTCCTAAGAAATTTACTAAAAACTATAATAAAATAGCTTCTCACTGAGAAATGCCCTGACGTGTCCCTACTAGTACTTAATAACACATATTACTATAACAATTATTTCACAAAGATCCTTTACTCTATCTGGCCAGACACCCTTGCTTTGTTGCACATATGGATGGTTTATGCTCTCCTGGTGTATAGCTGAAGAAGTAAAGCAGTTATAATGATCCTGCGGCAACATGCGTTGCTGTAAATGGCACTTGAATGGTGCAAACCCAGGTTTGTTGTTTATGAAAAATTGGGTGATAATCGCTGCTCTTCACAATTAAACTGTCCATTATTTGATAAGGGGATGTCAGCTTCCCTAGACTAAGCCTGGTCCAGTTTCTATTTTAGGGCATAGGTCTGTGCACTACAGTTGTCCCACAGGGATAGAAAGAAATCAGCTGCTCCTAAGCTACTAAAGAATGTGCCTATTACACTAGCTGAATGGTGTGTGCTGATGTAACCTGGATGCTGTCACACCTGTTCCTCGTCGGCAGGAATCTGCGATCAGCACCACCAGAAGCTCAGACAGCTCCTCTTCCTCAGGGAAGTGTCTCAGCTGTCACTCAACAGGGCAGGGGCGGCCCCAGAGCTCTCCTCCAATGGAGCTCACTGACCGCTCTGCTGCAGTACAATACAGGAGGTCTCGGTCTCCTGCAGTTGGATGTTGGCTTCACTGCAGGGGGCCACACACTGGCACCGGCTCCCTCTGACAAGATATGGCTGCCTCAGTAAGTCAGCACTGGCTGTTACCTGAGGAGACTCCGCCTAATGGTCAGTGTTGGTCTCCTATTTATACCCTGCAGTCACATGCCAGTCAGTTTCCCGCTGGCTGCACACACTGCTGTAACTAACAACTGCCCTCTGCACACACAGCACAGGCAGCAGGACTCCCCGTTCCTATCAGAGATGGGAGAGTCCCTGCCACGTGCCCAAGCAAATCATCACATTCCCAGCTGGCTGGGATATACCAACTTCCCCTCTGTGAGGGGGTCATGTATGCATAAATGTATTATGTATACAGACATATTGCTGACACACTGGTATACCTAAAAGCTATATTTATGTAAATAAATTCATATTAGCACATCCAACAGTTGTATAACATATCTAGCGTGATGACATGTATATACTGTGGGTAGCAACACTCATAAGGGCACATTTGTGCTGTAGTGGGGTATCACACATACACACATCCCAAAATCGTATGCCTATAAGTTGCTGTCTATGAGAAGCCTAGAAGAGGAGCAGTAAGAAAGATCCCCTTCCTAACAACATCACCCTTCCAGATGCTAAGATATTTGTCTGATGAAACTACAATCCTGATTTCCTCCTAGTCTGAACTAAGGTATCTAGAAATCCCCTAGTTTCTTTAGGATTCTAGCTTCAAACCAATGCCATAATTAATACCTATACTAGTTTAGACAACAACGGCCCATAAACAGACTGGTTCTATTTAAATGGAAACCTACGTCATGGGCCCACTGCCCTGTTTAGTACCTCTGGGTACAAAGGGCCTGATTCAGAGCCGGACACTATTTGCGGTCGTTCGTTCTGAAAAAAGCGGTGGCTATTCACATGAACCGTTCGCTCTTTGCAGTCTGTTCACGCCTCTATGTCTGAACGAGCGAACAAAACTTGCGGTAGTTTTTTTGGAAACTACGCCCCCTGGCCGCTCGCATCCTACGTCATGTCCGCTATTTATTAGATTAATCGAGTACATCGACCAGCGTATGAACTGCTCGCTATTCTTGTGGTTGGTTTTTCCTACCGCAATCATGCGAGCAGTTCTGACTATAAAATAACCCAGTGACGTGGTCAATGACGCTGCTGTATTAATTATGCACACCCATAAAACGCCCGTTTTGACCTTTAAGCACGCCTGCGTTCTGATCTCCACTCCCCGTTTTCAAGCACCTTCCCCTGTTACCACCCACATACGCCTCCTCCTGTCACTCAAAATAGCAGGCATTCGCTATTTAGCGAACAAACGATTTTCACCCGCACTGACTGGTTCGCGCATGCGTATTACGATCCGTACGCATGCGCAGTTGGGCAAACATCGCTCGGAACGAACGAGCAGCCGCTTACGAGCGGCTCTGAACCAGGCCCAAAGCCCTCTTTTGACAATCTGTTGCCACTGAATTACTGGAATACCATCTCCTTTCTGTGCGGTTAATAAGGTTAAGTCTCTCTCTTTATATAGAGATGTCACATTCATGACATCAGTAAGTGACCCATATGCAGGCTTGCCTACCCTCCCGATTTAGTCGGGAGCCTCCTGAATATCGGGTGCCACTCCCGACCCCCCGGAAAGGCAGGGAAGCCTCCCGGCTGCTGCCTGCCCCCCCGACTAGCTACTAGAAACCCCCACAGCGGGGGGCCTGACGACGCGATTTGCTCTGAATCGTGGCTCCACCCCCTGCTTCACAATGCCTTTCTTTTCAGCATTGTGAGGAGGGGGCGGGGCCATGATGCCTTCATGCGGTTCCGCCCTGGCCCCGCCCCCAACATGGACCCATTGTCCTGTCATGCCCCCTACTGTTTGCAGGCATTCAGTTTCCTCCCAGAAGGAGGGAGCTGAATGTCAGCAAGTATGCCCATATGCTCTTTGGTAGAGCGGTTTCAAATGTATGTGATCACTAAGTGACATTTTTCTATTTTTGTCATGTTCGCAAGGGGATTTCGCCTTTGCTTGTAGATTTTGCCATTACACTGTTAATATAGGCAAAGTGGGGAGGGCAATTGAGGTGACTGAAGGAAGGCGCTAGCCACAACCTATGACGCAGGTAACACACACCGTGTAGATCATACTCTCACAGTACTGGTCACTAGTTACACTCCTTGTGGCAGTGCACAATAGGCCCTTCATAAAATTCAGCTCCAGGCCCATGTGGACCTTAATCTGGCACTGTAGCTAACAACCATTTACAAGTTGCCCTCACCTACTCAGACACACATAACCCCACACACACCACTGCCAAGTCCTTACTCAATCAGACTACACCAGTTCATGTACCAGTGGTGGACCATGGATCACAATGACCAGTCAATAAATTTGCAAGCCAGCAACCATTAGATGTTTAATAAAAAAGTTAATTCAAAATATTCTTTGTCATTTTTATTTTCAATGGGTAAAGTTTTGAAGTCTTTCCTTTTGTTCTTTTCTTTTTAAAATAACCCAAACTAGTTAATAAAAAAAGAACCAGATAGCCTACTATTTTAACAGAAGAAACTGTCCTAAAACATTTCAGCTATTGATGCATGTGCTACAAGCAACGGCGGGTGCTCAGCGAATGCAGAATGTCGGAAAACTACTCCTGGAAATCGCATGTGTATCTGTAACCCAGGCTACACTGGAGACGGGATAATATGCATTGGTATGTATATATCTTTTATGTACTAGGTGTTAGAATACATTTAAATTCTCTTTATCTGAATTATCCCTGTTACTCCAAACTTCCCAATGCACATCATGTGTCACTTAGGGGTATATTTACTAGAGGTCGATTTCTATAAATTTAAATTTATTTCAAATCAATCTAAATCGATGTTGTGTTTCTGGGGCTAAATCACATATTTTTATTTACTAACTCAAAAAAACAAATAAAAAATTATCTGTTAGTAAATGTGTGATTTAGCCCCTGAAACACAACATTGATTTAGATCGATTTGAAAATTGATTAAAATCAATAAAAAAGAGAATTGAAAGTGATTGCAGTGGCTTAGTTACCCAGTTATATGTGTATCTTTCTATGCTGTCACCATTCATTATTGATGAAATATTACTCCAATTTTTTATAAAGAAACAAAATGAATGTTCATACAGACAAATTCTCAAAATGGGATTTATGGGATCTGATGGAGGTGGCAACCAGAATTTGTTTTTCCTCAGTCAGTGGCATAAGTTCATCCCAGTCGCCCTGAGGCAAGTTAAAGTTTGTCACCCCTTCCCCCCCAGGAAAAAAGGAAAACAAATATGGTGCATACAGTATATATATATATATATATATATATATATACACACACACACATGCAAATATTGGCAATAAGAAATTTGAAATTATCGGGACTAGGACCCGATAATAAATATTCCACTTCGGGGCCCCGTATTGATGTATATATAAGTACATACAGTGTATATACAGTCAGGTGCATAAATATTGGGACATTGACAGAATTTTCACATTTTGGCCTCTATTCACCACCACAATGGCTTTGAAATGAAACAAACAAGATGTGCTTTAACTGCAGACTTTCAGATTTAATTTGAGGGTAATTACATCCAAATCAGGTGAACAGTGTAGGAATTACAACGGTTTTTATATGTGCCTCCCACTTTTTAAGGGGCCAAAAGTAATGGGACAAACTAAACAATCCTAATTCAAATTTTCACTTTTTAATACTTTGTTGCAAATCTTTTGCAGGCAATTACAGCCTGAAGTCTGGAGCGCATAGACATCACCAGACGCTGGGTTTCATCCCTGGTGATGCTCTGCCAGGCCTCTACTACAAATGTCTTCAGTTCCTGCTTGTTCTTGGGGCATTTTCCCTTCAGTTTTGTCTTCATCAAGTGAAATGCATGCTCAATCGGATTCAGGTCAGGGGATTGACTTGGCCATTGCATAACATTCCACTTTTTAGCCTTAAAAAACTCTTTGGTTGCTTTTGCAGTACGCTTCAGGTCATTGTCCATCTGCACTGTGAAGCGCCGTCCAATGAGTTCTGAAGCATTTGACTGAATAGGAGCATATAATATTGCCCGAAACACTTCAGAATTCATTCTGCTGCTTTGTCAGCAGTCACATCATCAATAAATACAAGGGAACCAGTTCCATTAGCAGCCATACATGCCCACGCCCTGACACTACCACCACCATGCTTCACTGATGAGGTGGTATGTTTTGGATCATGAGCAGTTCCTTTCCTTCTCCATGCTCTTCTCTTCCCATCACTCTGGTACAAGATGATCTTTGTCTCATCTGTCCATAGGATGTTGTTCCAGAACTGTAATGGCTTTTTTAGATGTTGTTTGGCAAACTCTAATCTGGTCTTCCTGTTTTTGAGGCTCACCAATGGTTTACATCTTGTGGTGAACCCTCTATATTCACTCTTGTGAAGTCTTCTCTTGATTGTTGACTTTGACACATATACACCTACCTCCTGGAGAGTGTTCTTGATTTGGCCAACTGTTGTGAAGGGGTTTTTCTTCACCAGGGAAATAATTCTTCTGTCATCCACCACAGTTGTTTTCCGTGGCCTTCCGGGTCTTTTGGTGTTGCTGAGCTCTCCGGTGCGTTCTTTCTTTTTAAGAATGTTCCAAACAGTTGATTTGGCCACACCTAATGTTTCTGCTATCTCTCTGATGGGTTTGTTTTGATTTTTCAGCCTAATGATGGCTTGCTTCACTGATAGTGACAGCTCTTTGGATCTCATATTGAGAGTCGACAGCAACTGATTGCAAATGCAAATGTCACACCTAGAATCAACTCCAGACTTTTTACCTGCTTAATTGATAATGAAATAACGAGGGAACAGCCCACACCTGTCCATGAAATAGCTTTTGAGTTGATAGTCCCATAACTTTTGGCCCCTTAAGAAGTGGGAGGCACATATAGAAACCGTTGTAATTCCTACACAGTTCCCCTGATTTGGATGTAATTACCCTCAAATTAAATCTGAAAGTCTGCAGTTAAAGCACATCTTGTTTGTTTCATTTCAAAGCCATTGTGGTGGTGACTAGAGGCCAAAATATGAAAATTCTGTCAATGTCCCAATATTTATGCACCTGACTGTATATCCCTCACACAGCTCCCCCCTCACTCAGCTCTCCCCCTCACTCAGATCTTTCCCCTCACTCAGATCTTCCACCTCATATAGCTCTCCCCTCCTCACACAGATTCCACCCTCTGAGAGCTCTCCCTTCCTCATACAGACGCCCCCACACACACAGCTCTCACCACTTACTCAGAGCTCCCTCCCCCTCTTACATCACAGCAGCCCAGCACACACTGCTGTGTGCTGGGCTGAACTGGGAGACTGCTATGAAGCAGCCACAGCAGTCTCCTATGCCTGTGGGGGAAGCGATCAAGCTGATCGCGCCCCCTACTGGTTATGCACCGGGCTGAGGGGGCCTAGAGAGCCCCCCTCATTAGCGCAAAGCGCCGCTTCGTGGCACTGCAAAACTTGTTTTTTTCCCGCGAAGGGGGTGTGGTCACACCTCCCACGATTAGGTCACGCCCCTTTACCCAGCCCTGCCGCTGCTCTCGGCAGGCCTGCACACACACACTGATTCACCCACACATAGATCCCCTCTTTCCCCTATACAGAACATCTTCCCTCTACACTGATGTCCTCTCTGGTCCTCACTATCATAGAGCTCACCTGGCCATGGGGGGATTACATGCTGACTCATGCAACACATTGAGAGATCAGTGTCTCCTAACTGGAGACTTGGTGTGGGCGTGGCTGGAGCAGTGAGCGCCGCTCCGCGCACACACGCCCTCTGCCTGGAAGCACTGATCTCTGAATGTGTTTCAGGCTCTGCAATTGTTCCCCGTGACCACCCTCCCCTCTCCTCCCGTGCTTCTGGCGGCAGAATCAGATAGACAATTATGGTATGTGCTCACAAATTTGTGGTCAGCACATACCTCCGGTGGGTGGAGGTGCCCCTTCAGGTCTGGTGCCCGGAGGCGGGTGCCTCCATTGTCTCCCATAGTTCCGCCCCTGTCCTCAGTTGGGTCCATGTTGCTGACATACACTATTTAGAAGTGATTGGACACCCCAGCACAAGAGAAATGCATACCATTGCACACGAGTTCCAAATGGCCACAAATGTAGTATTTCGACAAGAACACTTCATAGGGAGGCCCATGCACTTGCAGTTCTATGATAACAACAAATGTTTTGATCAGGATGACAATGCCACCTGTCATGTTTCCAGGGCAATGCTGGACTGGTATACAGAAAATTTGGTAACCTGGATGGTCATTGTACTTAAGGCGGAATGGCAAAACATACCGCCTGCTGTTGTCCAAGAACTTGTGGACAGTTTGCCAAGAAGGGTGTCTGCAGTAACCACTGCACGTGGTGGACCTACAAAGTACTGATGTCAATAAAATCTCATTGGTCTATTTGCTGTCAGTGTCCAATCACTTTTGTCTACATAGTGTATATTGTACTGCTCGGTGTTGGATTAGAGCCAAGGACATAAAGCTACACCAAACTGTAGGATTGTTAATGGAATAACTGCTTATCAGCATAGTTAAACAAGATTAGGTAACCCATACAGTAATGTATACTTTTATAAAAAATTAAACAAAAAAATCCTAAAATAATATAACCGTGATGTATTTAGTATCTAAAAAGGAAAACAAATAAGAAAACAACTTTTAGAACTGTGGTACTTTTAATGCTAGATATATGGCACGCTTGAAGCTAGTTTGTAATTTTCCATTGTTTATTAATTGAGATGTTAAATTTCCATTATGTTTAGTTTTTCTTCTAGCACACAGATATATCCACCAATGGCTATAATTACTGGCTAACTGTAAAACATTTTTTTCTGCCTATAAGGAAAACATATAGTACAGCAACACAAACCCACTGTGTTGTATATTGCAGGCATTTGTGTCTAATTGTGATTAGAACATTTGAGCTCAGAAAGTAAACATTTTTTTGTTACATACAGTACAGCAGAAAGTAACAATACTACCGCAAAGGTGGTCTATCTATATGTCTATAAAATGAATGAATGTACAAGTATTGTTCATCTTTGTTATACATATAAAGTAGTTATAAGATTTGTTTTGAAAATCTTTGAGTATGTTATGGTGCATACACACGGTCAGATTTAAAGGACGATTTAAACTATAACGATATTGTTTGATCTTTTAAATCGTCATTTTTTTTGCCCCCTCAAATGACTACACAATGCACAGGCACGGATGGTCGATATCGACCATGGCCCCAGGGGCATTTTAAGAAAGGAGGGGGGTCCGTGTGCAGCCTCCGTTTGGGCCCCCTCCTCTCTGTCAGTGGCTCAGCGACACTGAGCGCTGTAGATTCTGGCTTCATGCCAGAATCTACTGCGCATGCGCTGGTCTCTGGGAAAATGGAGCCCGTGCCTACTTTCCCGGGGACATCTTTTCTGCGCGTGCGCAGAACACTGGGAAAATGGCCACCGGCATTTTCCAAGTGAGTGTATGCTGCTCTGCATGCCGGTCCTGCGCTGCGGAGCAGCACATCGGGTTCAGCGGAGAAGTAAGTATAATTACCTATGGGTGCAGTGTGGGCCCCCAGGGGCCCATGTGACCGCACACCTTGCACCCATTATAAAGACGCCTATGCATGGCCTGTGCATGCAGGCCAACCTGGTCGATATCGATCCAGATTAGCCTGGTTACCATAGGGACCCTCGATCATTGATCGAGGGTCGTTATAGTAGTTGGGGGAATGGTGCCTGTGCTGGATGTTCGATAACAATCCTCCAGCACATGTAGGACGATCAGACAACGATGTCTGATCTGACCGTGTGTACGGTCCATAACACTTGTGACATCTTGTGTCTTTGCAGAGATTAATCCGTGCTTGGTGAATAATGGTGGCTGTAATCAATTTGCTGAATGCACCAAAACTGGCCCAAATCAGGTAACACATTATCCAACATGAGTGGTTTATCCTTCTCAAGTTATAATGAGGAGGAAAGAACTTCACTTGTACCATAGTAAGAATGGGTAAACCCCATGAAGAAGATGAAATACATTCACTCACAGTTATAAGTTAGATTTGCTGTCATTAACAGCTAGATAAATCCAGAAATCCAGGTCAAAATAATATGGTCATAGATTTATTAATTTTCTCTTTAACATAACAATGCAACATATCACATTTTACTGTAGACAAGCAACAGAAAAGCACTGGTATTGTGACAATGCACACTGACACTCACAACCGAACTGACTGGGGGTAGTGTAAGAGGTGAACTTGGTTTTACACAGAGGTGTATTAACTTTGAAGCTACAATTTCCTGCAACAACTTGAGAGACGCCTCACTCTCTTATGTTGGGCTACACTGCTCTTCCATTAACAACCTGTGTCTGTGGCTCTCGCTTACTTCCACTGGCTTTCTCACATCATGATGCAGCCCTATCCTTACACTTATACGCACACAAATGGACACTGCCGCCCACAACATCAGCACACCTCTCCTGACATACAGATGTGTCCTTATACACCTAGCGTCTATACACCCCACGGTGCAAGATGCCCTGCGTGACTGAGATGCTTCCAGATTAGTAGTGTGCCATATTTTTCTTTAAAAGGGGCTTCTGTTCTCTCCTACATCAAAGTATGGTGCACAAACGGATAATTAAAAATGAAACAAATAGATAGTGGTAAATTTACTAAAGTGAGAGTTTTTAGAAGTGGAGATGTTGCCCATAGCAACCAATTTAACCAATTTAATTTCTACTTAACATTTGACTAGCACCTTCTACTAGAAGATAATAGCTAGAATCTGATTGGTTGCTAAGGGCAACATCTCCACTTCTAAAAGCTGTCACTTTAGTAAATTTACCCCTAAGACTCTAGTCAAGAAAATTGGTCTTAACTTTTCTGCTGCTTCATAGTGAAAAAATAAGGATATGTGAAAGTTGTTTCCAGCCTTCTGCTTATGCGCTTTACATTTCATCTGACATGTAGTAGTTAAGTGCAGCGATTGAGTTAGCTTAGTCCCAGTGCTGTTTCATCACATACACACCTGATGTGTAAATGCTGGCGCTTCTATTTGGCTGGTCTTTTTCTAATAATGTCACTGACAGACGTATTGCTGTCATTGTAGAGGCCGCACTTTTACTAGACATACATCAGGGTGCCCTTTATTCTGGTGATATCAACAACACTTAGATAGGTTTATTGAATCACACTCCTTTAAACCTCTGAAACGACAATATGAAAAGTACATATTTCCTCTTTGTTTTTATTCTCTCTGCTTACAGTCTGTCTGTAATTGTTTGGAAACATACAGCGGAGATGGTGAAACCTGCATTCCTATTAATTTATGCTTGACGGTGAGTATAATACATGTCTCACCTACAGTATTGAAATACTTCTGTTATGTATGGAGTGAAATGGCCCTGATTTCTAATGTCTTTATTTAGTTCTTTTGGGGGTTTGGTATATTTGGTCGACAGTGACACAGTGGAGCGATGAAACAATTTTTTGGGTGGCGATAATTAATGGGTACCCAGTATTGCAATTCAATTGTTCTGGGTATCCAATTAGACCGTGTTTAGCCATCTAAAGTCCTAGTTGGGACGGCCAAGCTATTGTTTGGGCACCCCAACCATGGATTTCTCGCACATTTTTGCTCACACCTTCATAAAGGTGTGAGCAGAAATGCCGGCCCTGGCAGCTGTCGCACCCGAACAGAGCAACAATTTAATTGCTCCGTCGGGCACCCAAAACAAATAGCCGCCCACAAAACAATTGATCACGGTGACGTTCATAATGTAGACATGAGATGCTGACATTGAATGTCGTCACTGCTGAAATATTGGCATGGTCACAATGTCGACAATGTAGTTAAGAGGTATGCCTAACACCTTATCCCTGACCCCTAAACCTTATCCTAATGTCGACATTGCATATGTCGACATTCTGTCCATGTCAACATTTTCCAGGAGTCAACTTCCTGACTGTATACCCTTTTGGACATGCACTGGTATAATTTTATTTTACTAAGAGTCAATGAAACATCCAGTGATGGAACTAGCACATTCAGGTTAACAACAGGACACTGTTTATTGTACATCAAAAAGTACATGAGTGGTGTCATCAAGTTTTGTGTACAATGTTCAAAGTAATTACTGTAACTTTTATAATATAATAGCTGTTGCCCGCGGTTTCGCTCACGAAGAAATCACTTCTGCCAACGAAGTGTTCTAGATTTATTGCTTTGCATAGGGGCCCTGTGGCGGGAGTGGTCCATGTGACTAACAGCGCTATACAGACTGGTGGCAGCAACGCCTTCACCCACCACTCACTCTAATATCACTGTGTGCCCTGTGCACAGACTACTATGCCTATCCTATTCAAATAAACACAGGCCCAGAGCACCTCTCCCCCCTGTACCGCTTACAGGCCACGCACATGATGTCACACCTATCTCTTGCATTGATGATGTCAATACATGTTGTTCTTATTATTGCTCAGCTTTAACTTGATGGATCAAACTGAAACAAAGTGCAGGTTATTTTTATTTCTAGGAGTTTCCACTACAAAATGGTGCAATTTTCATGATAATTGGTTCAGTAGTTTGTGCACCAACTTGGAACAAACAGACACTCACAATGTTCTTATTATATCAGTATATATTAAACAATGAAAAGAAATAATGAAAGGTTACACGGGAAGTAAACATTGTGCAAAAATGTAGGGATTACATTTTAAATTAAAGGATAAAGAAAATAAATAAATAATAATAATTTAAAACCAAATAAAGGAAAAAGAACAAACATGGGTGTAATACAGTACCGTAATAGAACTACAATGCAATTTAAGGTGCCGAGTAGAGACAGCTTGCGACCACTTCCCTTAGTAGCCGCAAAATCACAGAAATTGTACAATATTAGTGCAGGCCGGCTGCCAAACCAAGGGGAGAGAGCCAGGGGAGAGAGCCAGGGGAGAGAGCCAGGGGAGAGAGCGCCAGGGGAGAGAGCGCCAGGGGAGAGAGCCAGGGGAAGGAACATAAGCACGCAGGGCTTAGGCAAGTCCCATATCATGTGAGCTGTCGCAGCAAAAATCATTCTATGCTTCCAAACATTTTCCATATATTTGTTTTAGTTTGGATTGGATAAACGTTCAAAATAGACGCCGCACTTTTTCTGGAATGTCAATACTCCTTTTTCAGTATGAAAGGTAGCCATACGTCTCTCGTGATACAGGATATCCATAAGGGCAGTCTTCCACTTACTCAAGGTGGGGGAAGATTTAGAAATGTTTTAAGATAATCTGTTTAGCCATCATCGTTACATTGTTGAACATTTCACCATCAAAAATGATGCAGCATAGCCCAGATAGCCATAAGAGGGGAATTTATTTCCTGACATCCCCCTGCCTATTGGCCAATTACCTGGATCAACAAGCTGTCATGTATTTTATTTTTCAGAAAAATGGTGGTTGTAGTGAGTATGCCACCTGTAACCATACTGGACCAGCTGAACGAACTTGTACGTGCAAGTCTAGTTATATTGGAGATGGAATAAACTGCAAGGGCAATATCTATGAGGTAATGTATGTTCAGGCTGATCATGTCTTATAACGAGTCCTAAAAACGTGTCCATGTTTGCTGAGCAGAGTGATAAAAATGGCAATGTGCAAAATCTGTTGTTCTAACAATTGGAGTATGCCTAACTGGATATAATGGTGTTTAATGAGTTTTGCCCGTAGGTTAGCATACGTTTTGGAGATGTTGAGCATAATGCTTTGATAATAACCTAAATCTTTTCATATGAAGCTAAATGTAATTACGTATAAAATCTGCAGGATGATGTGAAAAAGATGGGGGTTAGTCTGTATATTACAAAGAATTGTACCTCCATTATGCCAATATTATTCTGTGTTTGTCCAGAGCATTACTGCAATCATTCAGGGATTTTACAGTTTTTTTTTTCTTAGGAACTGAGGAAAAATCCCAAAACTGCTAATTTTTTCTACGTGCTGCAGGTACAGTATGGCAGGCCGTACAATGAAACCCTACACAAAATATGTAAATGACACAGTAAATGTTAATAAAAAATTTTGCAGATAATTTATACTGCTTCGGTTTAGATTAAGGTTACATTTGCCCAAACATCATCATTTTAGTTGTCTTTATATTACATGACAGCAAACAACAAGATATATGACTGTTCTGAGTATGACTCTCTGCTTCCATTAGATGTATTACTACTGTTTACAGTTAAAGACAATGATACATTTTGGAAAGTTTATGATCATTGCCTCCTTTTTGATGGAAGAATTATAAGTATTTTAATTTAAAATACTGGATTTGTGTTTTCTCTAAATAGAAATGTGATTTCGGAGTTCATGATAAAATAATAACCCTATTGATCTTATATGTTTCAATACAGTCAAATTTCATTAATGAACTCACTGCATCCGGACCATTTACTGTGTTTGTACCCAGCAATGAAGCGTTGAAGAATGATCCCCATGTAAGGATGAATTAATGTATTAAATTCTAATGTTTTATTTAAGGCCAACTTCATAACAAGACTATTTCTAAAAATGTTTCCTTTGTTATGTAGATAAAAGAATGGACAACTAAGGGGATGATGGATCAGGTTCTATTATATCACATTGTAACCTGCACACAAGTAACTAAGGAAGACCTTTCATCAATGTCGTCACTCACTTCACTGCAGGGTGACCCAGTGAGGATCTCCTTCTCCCAGGTACTGAGCACACAATGTTATGTGTCATCTGCAGCATAAACCCAGCTGCACTATATAGTGTTTTAGCTATATTTACTGCATGTAATAAGTATACAGAGACATAGGGGATGAGATAAAGTGGTGTCAAAAGAAATGTCATTTAAAACAAAATGAAAGATAAAATGTAATACAAGTAGTAAAGAAGCTCAGCACTCCAGTAGGAAAAACTTAAACACCATTATGTTTATTGAACATAAGCATAATACAGCTATTGCTGTTCAACAAAGGGTGTTTAAGTATATACATATGTATATATCTATACATATCTATTCTATATACACACACATATCACCTGATGATCCTACAACTGCATTACAGGAACGCAGCCTTCCAGTAGCATCTTAGGTGCCTAGTAATGTGGCTAGTGATTGACAAGTAGTTTCCTGTACACCCAATATCACCTGTCATGGTGCACTTCCACACTAGGATGAACAATTCAGCAATCTTACCATGCACACTCCTAAGTGAAGTGTGTCTCTAAAGGAGCAAAGAGCAAACATGTGTCAGGTTTACTCTGTACATCAGCGTCTGTGTATCTTAATTTAATAATAGCTGATGTCATACATTTGGCAAAAAAGCAGTTTTTCATGGTGGTTGGGTGATTAGCAACCAGTTCAGCGAGATGTTTACAACATTACCGTAACACGCCCATAAGACGGACCATCTCCGTACGTCTGTATAGCCACCTTCCAGTCACCCCCAAGAATGTCCAGCACATTTCCAACATATTTCTGATACCGCGCGTCTCAATCGCAACTGCGGCTCTGTGCATACACACTTTGTAACATGTGCAAAAAAATTTTACAAATCTGTGAACATCGACATTGCATGCAACTCAGAATCAGGACCTAATATAGCGTAGCAAATTACCAATTACGCTGTCACGCACATGCCCCGCCCCCGTTGACATGTCATATTCTGGACCACGTCCCCTTTTGAAGTGACATCTTCCCTGCTGAGGACGCCCGATCGTTCCCTCCCGGAAGGATGGAGCTAGAAGTCGGCAACTGTGCTGTAACCGCGGTGGATGGTCTCCCAGAACGCATTTCGTCAGTCACTCGCATATTACCCTCTTTGAAGTACTTCCACCATTGTAATGCTGCAGCACGGCTAATTGTTTCTCTACCGTATGCTTGCCGTAACATTTCGTTAGTTTCATTTCCACTTTTACCAAGTTTAAAACAAAATTCAATGACACATCTCTGACGTAATCTCACAGATAAGTCTTCCTCATCCACTATGACGAAATGTACGAAGATCTTTCACTCGCTGTGACCAAACAAAGAAGACTATGGAAGTCCACCGAAGGTTCAGACACATCTATGTATGAGCTGCACAATAACCAGCATAGCGTTACCACATCTACCTATGGGACAGAAACACAGAGGCAGTCTTATTACTTTACAATCAGCTCTAGTAATTAAATTCACTACTAAACTGATAAAATGTAAAATCCCTTTGTACACTGCTTAAGCATGCATGTATTGTAGATACCATTTTGTGTTCATCTTGAATTGTCCTGCTTGAATACAAGCTGTGTTTATTTCACTTGCAGAACACTATTGTTTTGAATGAAGATGCAAAATTCATATCTGATGAAGAAATGATCGTTCTGACGAATGGTGTTGTGCACTTCATTGATAAAGTACTTGTTCCCCAGAAAATGCAAGACAGATCAGACAAAGCAACGGTAAGAATTACTATTATTATTTTTGTTTTGTAAGGCACCACAGCACCAGACAGTGGAGGAGAACATGTCTTAGAGAAAGAAACAATTGTTGCTGGGAATGCAGGATGGTAGCCATGGATTACGAGTGTCAGTAGTTTAGATGGGAGCAGGATAAGCTCTGACAGAGTTGGATTTTTAGACAATGTTCAGAGATTTGAAGGCTAGAGATAGTATAAACCTGAACCAGGAAAGAACTGTGTCACAAAATCCAATGACCGGATGAAGTTGGCGATGGAGCGTCTGTTCCTCCAGGGCCACAAAGCAGTCATGGAGCACTCTTGCATGTAGTGGCTCTTGCATGTAGCAGTCATGGAGCACTCTTGCATGTATGGTATGCTATAGCTGAGGTTTGGATGGCCAGACACTATATGTGGCGGTTGCAGCTGCCTTGTCTGGGGCTACGGTGAGTATGCTGTTGTAGAAAGAGACATCCAGATCAGGACAGAGTAGTTAAAAGAGAGAAGAGTAATTTTAATGAAGTGCATTGGGACAAGTGCATTTAGTGTCACTGTGTGCATGTGGATTTTGTTGTGTTGAGGGAAAAGCATAATGTAAGGTAAGGCTGTAGGAAAGTATTTTCATTGTCAGAGAGTGAGAAGACAAGCTGAGAAATTAGAAATGGTGGAGCAGGCGTTCTGGCCCATCTTGTATGTCCCCATAGAGTCAGACACAGTAAGCCATCATGAATGGATATGAGTTTGTTACAAACAGATCTTGCATTTTAGAGAACACATGAAAAGGAGGAAAGATGAGGATAATGTTGGGCACAGTGGAAATACGAGATGGATGGGAAGTTTGAGCAGTGTGAGGGGATTGAAAAGGAATAGGGTTGGGTGAGATGTCACAAGGAGCCACTGGAGGATGACTAGTGGGTGTGAAGTTTGTATGGGTCTGTAAGTTAAGTTGGTACAGGAAACAGAACAGAGTATTGTGCAGAGAAATGAGGACAGAAGTAGTGAGATGGAAATAATGTTAGGAGAGAGAGCAGGAGAAATAGAGTAGGTAAATGATTTCAATGTATGTTGGAGTGATATGAAAGAGGCTGATACATTTGGTAAGTTTGGCTAGGTATTGACAGAATGGAAGAGCAAATTATCCAGGTAGAATAGGGCAGTATGGCTCCAAATAATGGTAATGGGGGATGTGAGAAAATGTAGTTATATTACAAATACAATTATGATATGTAGCAGTGTTCTTTAAATTTACCTAAAGCCATTCCATCGTCATTCACAGATATATTGCACCTGTCCTGCAGCACAGTCGATGCCATTATATCGTGCAGATATATTAGCACTTCTGGCTCTGGGTAATAGTGACCCACCGACCGCCCGTACACTTGTTGCAGTGACCCGTTAGTGAGTGACATCTTAACTGTGTGGGCAAATTTAAATATCCTCCCAGTCGTGATGTCAGCGCAGAAACATCAGCCAAATGATTGGCAAGTGTGCATGCACTTACCAACCGTTAGGTGTGTGTACCCGTCTGTAGTTAGGATGTTCCTAAGTTCCACATTTATGAGCCAAATGTTAACAATCATTTACCTTACTGTTTGCAGATATTTCAGAATAAGAGTATGATGATCCCACTATGCTGGTAATTACTGGCAAAGGTGAAAGCAACTATACTGTAGAGTAAACATGAACACATACTAAACAATGTACTTTTTCTAAAGCTTCAATTCAGGCACCTTTATGGCTTCATCTCTTAGTTCAGTGCAGTAAATTTCTCCATCACTATATTCTGTAAATTAGTGGAAGGTAAATAGCGGTGTATTAGAAATACATTACCTCGTGGTGCTCTTTATGGGGCAGTGTGTGTCCATACTGACAGACTGTTTGCAAACTCAACTGTACAATGAATGTTGTATATTACTTCACATGAAAATGTCTGTTTTTGTTCAGGATACTTTAAAAAAAGTTGCAGAAACAAATGGATACAGCGCAATGATGAAATTATTACAGGTACATTATTGACAGTTACTAATTTCTTCTTAGCTTTTATTACCTCAGTCCTGTTGAAGTTGGCAGATATATGAAACTCTTAAGGACTACAAAAGTGTAGTATTTGTTTTGGTAACCTGTATAATAAATATGCACACCAGTCACTTTCCAAAGGAGTATGGTCACCACTGGCACAGCAACATTACTAATCCTAGCCCTGTCACACTACCAGTACAACTGCTGTCTTGTATATTAAATAACACTAACGCTATACTTAAGCTGTTTCTAATGTAGTTATAAAGAAATCTTTGTATAAAAATGTGTACAGTAACCTGAAGGCCTTTCTGCCCATTTCACGATAACACCTGCTGCAAGAAATGCTGTAACAGCATTTACATATAAGACTCTTCACAATGTATATGTACTAAAAATAACACTCCTCCATCTGCACCTTCTTTCTTTCTGTACTGAAGTATTTACTAGACTTGTGTTTAGAGGAAAGTATTGGAGAGAAAGGAGATCTGTAAAAGCAGGACCAGATTAAGGCCCCCTCCTCCAAGCCACACGGAGCATCCCCACCTCCCGAAAGCCTCACATGCAGCCAACAACCCCCCATCCCACCCCCCGGGTAACTATTGCCAATTGGCTTCAACAATAAGGCTTTTATCTGTTGGACTGAAAAGAACAAAACAATTTTGCCAGTTCCCACACAGTTCCTGCTCCTCCCTGACTCCTGCTTCCACCAACATTTACAACTTGGATTGGACACCTTTGTAATTGTGTAAATTCACCTTAAGTCCTGATGCAGCCATCCACACTGAAAGCACTCTGCCTACACAGGTCACTCTCTGAGGGACATCACTACAATCTTCTACACAATCAAAACAACAAAAGATCTCCATGAGCTTAAATGGAAGGATGACATAGAGGAGACCCTGGACCCTAAAAAGTGGACCCAAAACTTAGCAAAAAGCTCAGTCTGCGTTCAGATAAAGGAAACCGCATATAAACTGTCATATTAATAATAATGTATCCTAGCACTGCATCTAAGCTACCTACCCAAATACAGTAGTTGCTAGCTGGGATAATACAGGTCCACTCATATTCACATACATTTTTTGTTCATGGCATTATCTAGATCGTATAACTAGAATAATCACAAATAACCTTTAAAATATATTTTTATACCACTTACAGTCCATATATTATGCAGAATATTACAGAGAATAATTAATCATCCACATCAGTCTCTGCCCCGGAGGAGCTTACAATCTATATTCCCTACCACCTAAACGCTCGCAGTGACGCAAATTTTTCCAAGATTGGCAGGGTCCAACCTCTGCAATCTTTTTCATGCCCTGTGGCTCCATCTCCCCCAAACTTTTCCTAACTATTCAATTTATTCACAAATGGATATAAATTAATAACCATTGTCTGGACTGTCAATTTACATGATGTTCGCAAAATATGTTGTGGGAAAAATGTATCATCCTACCAGAATGGGTATGAAGTCCTGGCGGCTGAATAGCCGCCGGTTCATATCCCGATGCCGGAAGCCAGACGGATCAAGATGCTGACAAGTGAGGTAAGTGCCCTAAACCTACCCAATTGACAATTACATGTTTATGCAAAGAGTCAATATTTGCAGTGTTGACCCTTCTTTTTCAAGACCTCTGCAATTCGCCCTGGCATGCTGTCAATCAACTTCTGGGCCACATACTGACTGATGGCCGCCCATTCTTGCCTAATCAATGATGGGAGTTTGTCAGAATTTCTGGGTTTTCGTTTGCCCACCTGCCTCTTGAGGATTGACCACAAGTTCTCAATGAGATTAAGGTCTGGGGAGTTCCCTGGCCATGGACACAAAATTTTGATGTTTTGTTCCCCCGAGCCAGAGGTCTTGAAAAAGAAGGGTCAACACTGCAAATATTGGGCCTGATTCAGAGCCGGACGCTCTGACCAGAGCGCTCGCTCTGAATCAGGGCCCTCCTCCATTAAAATGGTGCGTCCTCCTGGACGCTCGTATAGCTGTGGATCACCACCCACAGCATATACGAGCGTCCAAAAAGATGGTCGCGGTGGTCTTGACCATCGCGACCATCGGACTTGCGACGAAGACCCTGCGGTAGGGTCTCCCAGCCACAAGCCCTGGAGTGATTTTGGCTCTATCAGAGCCAAAATCACTCCCACTGACATCACTAGTGATGTCAGTGGGGCTGGCTTCAGACGGTAGGCGTTCCCATGGGAACGCCTCCGTCTGTCAGCCACGCCCCCTGCACGCCGACCAAAGGGGGCGTGCTGTCAGTCACCATCGACAGCACGCCCCCTTTGGTGCGAGACCCGGAGCGACAGCTTGGCTGTCGCAGTCCGGGTCTCGCACATGTGCACGACGGAGCTCCCTCCGTCGTGCGCATGCGCAGTGGGGAACATCGACCCACTTGCGAGCGTACTGCCGCTTGCGAGTGGGTCTGAATGACCCCCATTGACTCTTTGCATAAACTTAATGTAATTGTCATTAAAAGCCTTTGACATTTATGAAATGCTTGTCATTTTACGTCAGTATACCATAGTAACATCTGACCAAAAAGGTCTAAACACACTGAAGCAGCAAACTTTGTGAAAACCAATACTTGTGTCATTCTCAAAACTTGTGGCCATGGCTGTACCTGCAGTGTGCAAACAGATGCACACAAAAATGTCTTTATCCAGATATTAAAAATAAAAACATTTTCACAATCACTTTATGTGCACAAAACCAATAAAGAAAAAGTTTGACGTGTTCCTTTAGATGTTATTAATGTAGAACTTTTTAAAAAAAAATAGTTTTTGAAACTTTCAGAAGCATTAAACTATATAATGATTACAAATAAAGAATGATTTATTGTTACTCTGTCTGCCCTTGTGGTATGTTGTTATCATGCCAGCCTAAAATATTATAATATTAACTGTCATATTGTGGTGCTCCACTATACACTTGCAGGATGCAGATCTCATGAGTCTCATAGATGATCTTGTACATCGGCCAGTCACCCTGTTTCTACCAACTGACCTGGCCATTCAAACTTTACCTAAGGAACAAAATGAGTTTCTATACAATAGTCAAAACAAAGATAAGCTTGCTCAATACTTAAAGTATCACATCATTAGGGATGCCAAGGTAAGATGTCAATTTTGTCCATTATTGTGTGAATCTATAGAAATGTTTATAGTCTTTTGGCCAAAATGTGTCCATTATATCAGTAGACTTGTACGTTATGGTGATTAGTTATTGAGAATCATAAATTGCAGTGATGACTGGGGAAAAATTTACCCATAATCAGAAAAACATTCAGAGTTGTTAGTCCTAGAACCCCTGGATTTTTAATATACTGTGCATGGGATACAGCACATAGGCTGAAGACACTGAGAGGTAAATTTACTAAGAATCGTGTTTGGTCGATTTGGTGTTTTTTGGTGATGTTGGTGTGATTTTGCAAATCTGGGATTTACTAAAGCTAAAATTGCACCTCAAACACAACTAACACACCAAATCGACACAATGCACCATCGGACCAAACCTCGAACCCTTAACATGAACATACAAGTCCTTGTTCTGATGAAATGTGGTAGAAATTGTGGTTCAGGCTTAAATGCCAGAAAGTCAATTCTGACTACTTATACTGACAAACAATTAATGTCAGTATTCACTAAATGCCACTTGGTGGCTTGTCAGAATTCAGTTGCAGTACGATAGTGTGTGCTGATTTAATTGGTTAGCATGTGACTCCCTGACAAGTCGGCTCCAAGCTTGTTTATAAAACCAACTGGAATTTGCATCAAAAATTCGACTTTAGACGACAATAGACTTCATTAGACCATCGGACCAAACATCAAATCCTTTAAATAAACAGCAATAGAAATCCCAAATTTACTAAGATTCGTGTAATTAAAACCAATAGAACCCACAGAAAAATTGCATTCACAATATAAGAAATAAATAGACCTACTTGTGAGTGGTGGGTTTGGCTGAAGCACTGCACAGATCAGTATGATCTGTGCAGGCTTTGCAGCCTGGGGGGCTTATGCTATAGCAGGGAGACACACCACATGGGGATGTGGGTTAATAGTGTAAACAATAGATTGTAATATTGTTCTTTACAGTGGGACTACAGGTCCCAGCAAGCCTGCCCTTCATCCTGGCACTTGCAGAACAACAAGCATGCCTGGACATTAAGTGCCCGCTAGCACCTGTAGTCCCTTTGTAAAGAAAATATTAAAATAATTACAGCACGCAGACACCATAGGTAGAAGTCCTTTTATAAAAAAAAAAAAAACATACTCACCAACCCCTTGGATCGCATACTCTTGGGTCTATGTAAAGGTCTATAGGTCTTCTTGATAGCAGACCCATACTTCTATTTGACAATGGAGTCTATCAAAAACCGGACATTCCGACAGGGTTTTAGACACACAAAAATTATGTTTGGTAAATCCCGTATTTAGACCTTCTAAACTGCCGGCGATTACCAGCGACTTCCTTTAGAAGCCAAACGTGACTCTTAGTAAATTTACCCTATGGAGCAATTTGCTTGTGCATATGAAGCTTTGTAATTCGAACTATATGAAGCAAGTTGCAATTGTCAGTTTAAACCATATCTGTCTTCTATTGATTAATACTGTTTGGAATGTATAAAGCCACACCATAATTTATCAATTATAAAACCACACCAGAAAATATGTTCGTAGTTCTTGGTTATAGTAAAAATTTTATCAATGCCTTAAATTTTGATAATACTACACAGCTTATTCTCCATGTTTTTTGAAAAACACAATTCAGTCAAACACAACTATATGACCAAGGGCCTAACTAATTATTTGAAGACCCCATTGTAAAAGTTTGTAAGGGCCCCTACATACCACCCAATGGTGAAAATCTGTATAACACTTGACAAGGAAGATGGGCCGCCCTCAGCTCTGGTCCCCTCAGCTCTGGTCCCCATAGCAGCTGCAGCACTTACACCTATGGTAGTTACGCCCATGTACTGTATATGACTACAAAGGAATAAGTATTTTTGTCAGATTTCTACAAATATGAAGTTGTTCTATATAGGAATTTATAATTAAAATATTAGTTTCTAAATATTTATTTGGCCACAAAGAGGTCACTGTTATGAATATGCTCAGATCATTTTTGAATTAGTATTTTATTAGTTCATTACTTATCCACTTCAAACCCAAAAATTCACTTAAACTTTTGGTGCTGCTAAACAAAATCAATTCTATTCAGTCGCATTTCTATTATTATTCCAGACTTCTGCTTATGACCTCCTTACTAGGGGATCTATGAAGACTCTTCAGGGCTCTGATCTCAGTGTAAAATGTGGAGACAAAGATTCTGTTGTAAGTAATTTATATTTTACCTTATCGTTTAATTTTTAATCCCAGTGCCAAACAAAGTGAAATAGAATTAACTGCAAAATGTTAGCGGAGCTTCCGGGCAGAAAAAATGACACTGTCAGGACACTAGGAATTTGGCCCCGAACCCCAACCTGAGAGTGAGGAGTGGGGACCAGGTACTAATAATGCAGCACGTCAACAGAGGTGTCAGTTAGTATGCCAAGCACCTCTTCGTCACAGATAAGGAGTTGCGAGAGAATGAAGGCCTGGCTTGTTCCTCTGAGGCCACTGGGAGGCCCCCTTTGCTATGCCACTGGTGACTGGTTACCTTCACCAGCCCTGTCTCTTGTCAGTGGTCATAGCGATTTCTCCTTCAGCCACCTGTGACACGACATCACATCTGTGTTTATTCTCTACTAACAGGAGTATTACCAGTCCAGGAGGTTTTTCATGTGCCATTTATGTAGGTGGTTGTGGTTTGGGGTCTGTCTGATCTTCACTCATTTGACTTTATTTGGATCTTGATTTTGTTTCCATGGTAACTGCCAAGCAGAACTTTCTATTTTATTTTCTTCTAGTTGTTTTAAATAGTGACAGAAAATCTATTCTGTGATGGTTTTACCATCTCACTGCCCATTGTATGGGACTGAGAGTCTTTCCTGGTTGTCAAAGTGACAGAGGGTTTCTGCTGGTCAGAATGACATGGTGATTATGGGGTCATACTTGGAGATGTTCTCTAAGATCAGCTGGTCAATGTCACTGGTTACGCTAAAGTGCCCTCAAGGGGACAGTGGCCTGGTAAGAGCCATTCTTTTCCACCTTGTATGAAGGCTTTAGGCCATCACCAGAATTACAAAAATATGATTCCCTGAGTTAATTAACTTTCTGTTAAATCTTTACCTCCACAGCCAACGCAAGACATAGACCTACCCATGCGATTTGGCTCAATGGGGACTTCTGTTACTGTATAGCATGTCTGTTTTCAGATTTATTACCTGTGTTCTTACTCTTTGTAAACTGACCCCACCTGACATGTTTTTGATTTAGAAGAAGTCTACAGTCTTCTTAGCCATGTGGAACAGCCAAGTTTTTTAATCTCTGTAATAGGAGTAAGTGATCTGTCTGCAGATTCTGAAACAAATAAGTGTGTTGGCACCAAATCAAAGTAAATTGCTCATCTGCATTTTTTGTGATTCAAAAATGACACTATGGACCGTATTCAATTAGACCCGAAAAGCCATTTTCGTGGGTGATGTCATTTCGCCAGGCGGAAACTTTTCGCCCTAATCAATTGCAAAGACTTTTCGCTTATGTGGAAAGTCAATGCAATGTAATAGGCGGAAAAAGACCTAGGTGGTGAAAAAAGTGCAGAATTGCGGTTTTGGGGTGCGAACATCGGGAAACCACTCAGCACCCTTGGGACAGCCCCAAAAAGGATAATTACGTAAAAAAATCCATAAAAAAGTGAGGACACTCCAAAAAATGACTGAAAATGGGGGTGAAAAAGTTCAAAGTTGGGGTACAAACAAAAAAAGTAGCAAAATAGACTTCTGGGGGTCCCCAAGTATAGGGCAGGTGTTTTTTAATGTCATTTAAAACTTCACTTTAGAAACTTAAAAATATGCTAGCACCCATTTTCACGTACACCAAATTTGCTGGGAGTAGTTATTTTCTCAAATAAATATTGCTTAATGCTATTCTTCACCACTTGGGGTAATGCGCTAATTGGCACTACTTGTCACAACTTAAGTACCCCAAATACCTTCATTAGTGCTAATCGGGGGCGTCTATAGTGATCCCCAATGTTAGTGCATCTTTTGGGGGGCTCAGACCGATTTCCCCATTTCTGACAGCACTTTTCGCCTGTTCTGACATCGCGGCTTGCCTTTTTCGTGTCCTTTGGAATTGAACAGGGTGAATAGCGGGGGCGTGCCCGATACATTGACGCGTCCGAAACACGCGTTGTAGGCGGAAAGTAGATTCAGCCAACGGTGGCAAAATAATGGCGGCTAATTGAATACGGGCCTCAGTATTTGAAAACTGAAATGATATCCCTGAGAATGCAAGTTTTTTAATTAACAAGCAAAGCTTTTTCATTGGTTCCAGTCCATCTAATAAATGCAAGCAATGCACATTGAAAATTACATATTATCTATATTACCTGTGGAAAGTTTATATGATAATATGTTTTCATTTATCCAGGGAGACATTTTTCTGGACAACAGAAAGTGCAAGATTATCCAACGACAGCTCCTGTTTGATGGTGGAATAGTGTACGGCATTGACTGCTTCCTGGCTCCAACTACTTTAGGTGGTCGATGTGACAACATGGTTACTTTCGACATGACAGTAAGTCCCACAGTATTGTTGCTGAAATGACTTGCACAATTAGACATGTTTTTGGTTGAAGTTTTTATGCACAGAAGCCTGAAGCGTTGGCACCTGGATTGTACAAGCTCTTTCGCTATTTGTTATATACATAAAGGTATGCATAAAACAGATTTGTTATGTACATGACATGGATTCACTTATGACATGACATTATTTAATTATTTACCTTTAACAGGGGGATTGTGGCCTGTGTTTTAACGTTCCTAAGTGTCCTGCAGGAAGCAAATCCAAGGTAATTGCTGTAAAAGTATGACAATGACATTTATGCCAAGTTTTCCATTGCAGGAGTTAATACGCTTAGTAGCTCAGTGAAAAGCCTCAGTTTCTGCGTGACGCCTCATCCTGTGCAAAATCTATTTTCCCTAAGTGTATCACGTGCGAGTGCAAGTATGCATGCGGGGGATACAGTCACATTGTTGATAGTTACCATGTCGACATTCATTATGTCATCACTAGCATGTCAACATGGTTCAACATGTTGACAGACACCATGCCGACATCCTCAGAATGTTGACATGTTCATAGTGGGCCTGATTCAGCAGTGGACACAATGGCGATTACGGACGCAGATCATGCGATTGTTTGCCATCGCGCATGCATATTAGCCGCACTTCGTGTGTGCAGTGAACGCATTGCAATTGCGGACGCACAGAGGAATCCATCATGAGTGACAGGCAGTCAGCATTTGGGGATGGTGATGGAGGGGTGGTCGTAAAAATGTAGGCGTGTCTGTCCATTTGAACACAGTTTCATGGGCGTGCATAAATTAGCCATTGCGATTGCATACACAGCATGAGAGTTCTCTGCGTGCAAGGAGACTCGCAGTGTTTGCAACTGGTCAGACTTGATGTAAATGCTGTGTGACTGCCCAATGTACGTCGATGGTAGCAATGTTTAGGAAGAATAGCGATAGATATGAGAAGGCAGCAGTGGGCGTCTTTATGTCGGCTGTGCTTTGGCAGGCATTAGCATATTTTAGCAAATGCGATCCGTAGGCGATTACAGTTGCAATTGCATTTGCATCTGCTGCTGAATCAGGCCCAGTGTCGCTATGTGAAAAGTCGACATTCTCAGTATGCCATTGTTTAAGTTTAGGTGCCACCGGGAGGGTTAGGCACTAGGGGAGATGGTTAGGGCTAGGGAGCTGTCAGAACCAGGAACTGTAAGTGACCACTGGGCCGTTAGGGTGACATTCTATCATGTGGGCATCTCATCCATGTAAACATGATGAATGTCGACATGGTCACTATCGACATGCTGCATACCAACATTTCAACCATGCCGACATTCTCATGTCGACATAACTATCGACCTATGATACCACACACACCTTATTTTATACTTCTGCATATGAACTCTTTGCAGCATGTTCAATGTGCCGCGGTATTTACCACGCAGGGAAAGCTCAGAGTTTAACGCCTAATAATTCTGCATTTTTCCTGCACATGAAATTGCTGAATAATTGAATATGCTCATTTATTTTTATTAATTTTGAGACCTGTACAGTGGCTTTTATTACTGTGTAAGTGTGTAGGAGATTATTATTAATGATATAACATTGATATTTTGTTTGCAGCAAATACATTTTTAACTGTGTTTTCAAATGATCTTACTATTATGCAATATAAAATGCATCCCCACCCCTCTCAGTTACAGCTAAGGCCCCAGCAGTTCATAACAAAACAAATGTAGTTCATTATTATTCACCCTGTTTATTGTATTTCTTATTATTCTTATTAATGGAAAATAATACACTATTTTTTTTTTTTTTATGGAATGTTATTGGGGGCATTGATTGTGATTTAACAGTGATACGTAGTAATTGAAAACTTATCACATAGTAAAACTGAAATGGGGGAATGGAGAGTCCCCTCAAGTGTAGATTACAATGAGATATGACAATTAATTAATGGAGGGAGGGGGCATAAATTTAAAAGATGTGCAACAAACTGCTGAGACAAATCTTTAAAACATGGCAGAGCATAACATCATGATATCACCTCTGTATATGATCCACCAAAGCGCAGTCTTGTATTGAGCATTTCTGTTGCCTAGGAGACACTTACTGTAGCTACTGTAAGTGCACAATCAAGTAGCTATTTGTCTCTGACGGTGCTGGGATGATATAATGTGTAACTTGGAATATTCACAGCAAACACTTCAGCGACACGCGCGACACATTCCCATAACACACCCTTAAAATAAGAAGCATCTGAATAGGTACCTCCCAGTCACCACCCAATACATTTCAATGTACTTCTCAGTGCGCTCGTCTGAAATTGCAACTGCGACTTTGTATTAATACTATCGGGACACGTGTGCAATGTGACTAAGACGCATACACAGTAAAAAAAAAAAAAAATGGCACAACTCTATGGACATTGGCATTTCATCACAGAGTCAGAATCCGGTTCTATAAGTGTATTGTGCTTCCTCACTTTCTGACTGACCAGATACCATGAGTTTTGGTAACGGCCACCTAATTCGTTTTTCAACAGTTTTGGCAGCAGTTTTCCAATGGTTTCCAGAACTTCCACTTGATAAATTTGGTGATTTGTATCTTTTACATTGAAGAAATTGGGATGGTGGTGTAGCTAGTGGGTTTATAAAATGGTGATTTTCTGGCTGTGTTGCCAGGAAAACCACCAAAGCTATATAACCCACACTGCGATTGCATTAGCGTCTGCTGCTGAATCCGGCTCAGTCCATAAATCCCACTTGCTACACTTCTAATCACACGTGGAAACTGCCATACAATTTCCTTGACCAAGATAAAATTAAATATCATTACAGAGGAACCTTTTTACTGCGTGTAAGCACTTTAGTAACGTTTTACACATTCATCCTTCCAGTCACTTATGTGACGCAAAAGACAATAATTTATATATAGAGAGATAGAAAGAGAGAGAATGTAGATGATGCCAGTTGTCCTTATAGATAAAGTAATATCAAGATATTGAAAAGGCACATTATTCCTGACCATAAGATATATATATATATATTTACAATTTGTATCAGACTGCGCTAATATAAAAAAATCTATTGCGAGGTAGCAGAATTCACATGCATACAAGAACCAGTCATGGCTCCAAACTGGGAAATATAAACTAATTTTTTTATTACATTTTTAGTCTTTTATTATTAATAAATAATAAGAAAATATACACATTAATATAAAAACAGAGATATCTCACAATAAATAAAATGTAAAATACATTGAAACAATAAACCTCTATTGATCATATAAATCTACACTTGAAACCACTAAACTACTTGTGCATAATATGACATCAATAGTTGAAATCAATATAAAGGTTGGATACCCAAAGCAATCCAATTGGAATGGTAATGATGTGTCCACCACAGACAAATAGATGTCATACAAAATGTTGCCAGCCGGATATTTGTATATCGCTGTAATTAAATTGTACCTGTACGTGGTAGAAAATCAGGCAATACAGCGCCTCAATGTGCAATAGGAGCTGGCCTCTCCAGTCGGGGTGAGCTGATGCTACAGCTGGGCTGGCTGAGAACAGACTACCATACAAACTCCCTTGGCTTCTGCTATGCTAACAGGAATGCTCGGCTGTCCATGATACAGCGCCACTGTGTGCAGTGACTCTGTGAAAAAGTCCCCATTGAAAGGGGCGAAACGCGTCAGGGGATTTCCCCTAACTACCCGGCACCACCTACTTGTGGACAATCCTTATTGGATCCATCAGCTGCTCCATTGGCAACCATACATTTCTCCGCACAGCGGCACTACAGGGAAATACTGGCCTCAGTAATCCAGCTGAGCAACGCTATTGGGTAAGCAGAAACGAAGGGAGACTGAAGGACTGCTGATGCGAAGTTAGCCCTGCTCTGACACCCGCTCACCCTGACTGGAGAAGCTGGCTCTCACTGCACTGCACTGCTCTCTCTGTTTTTATATTAATGTGTATATTTTATTATTATTTATTAATAATAAAAGACTAAAAATTTAATAAATAAATTAGTTTATATTTCCCAGTTTGGAGCCATGACTGGTTCTTGTATGCATGTGAATTCTGCTACCTCGCAATAGATGTTTTTATATTAGCGCAGTCTGATACAAATTGTATTTTTGGTCTTTCTATGGGTGTTCACAAATCCCATCATTCAAGACTTGCTGCTTTCGATTAACTCATAATTTTTGCACAATTGTTTGATATAATTTGACTCTTTAGATTAGCGCCGGGATCACTGGTCTGTTGTGTGATATATATATATTTAACATTTATCATACAGGGTCAAAAGACAAGGTGTCAGTATCAGGTGAGCTCTTTAAGAGTTGTAGAGGGCTGTCGCCAGGAATGCACCATGGTCCTCTGGATGTCCAAGTGCTGCAAAGGATACTTTGGGCGAGATTGTCAAGGTCAGTGTTCTAAGGCCCTTATTAATTTATAATGGGTATATTTTTCAACAATGCACTCAGATTAGCTGAGTGGACATTTTTATGCTAATCAATTCTTCAGACATGTCAGTAACTTTTATATTACTCACAAAGAAGACTGCTAAGTAGAGTTTATGGCTTTTTTATTATAATATTCATCTATATTTATGATACTAGTTATGGTTAGGACACAAATGAGGAGCTGTTAGCTTTCACCTTCACAATCATAGTCCAAGATGGTGTCCCCATGGAGTGTATACACTATCACTTCTGTCAGCGCCATATCTTGTTGATGAGTTACAATGTATTTACTTGGAATATACCATGTTTTGTCAGCCTGTCCTGGGAGCCCCGAGACACCATGTAATAGTCATGGAACCTGTGATGAAGGCTATGCGGGCACCGGAATATGCAAATGCAATGTTCAGTTTAATGGAACAGCTTGCGAGTCGTGTATCCCGAAACATTATGGAGCGAACTGTAAACGTATGTAAAAGTTTTATCTATGTTTGTATAAGGAACTGGAAATAATGGTTCTCTAGGGTGAAGGAAGCAGGTCCTATAGTACTATGGCTTCCTTCACCCTATGGCTGTATATCTGAATCTAGAATAATGTTTCTCATTAGAGGGACAGGATACTGACTTGATATTATCAAGTAGTTTGTTTTAAGTGGATTGTATACTGCTAAAACCTTAAAATAGTGTAGTAGATATTGTTTGATAAAGATATACACTTCTGAGCTGAATGGTCTTTATTTTATATACAATGGCTATTTCTCTTATATCCTCTTTGAGGGACACTACTAATCTTGGGGTATAGAGGGCACAATGCAGGATTTGGCACTTAAACTACTATAACTTGTTCGTAATGTAGCCCCTCCTCCCCTATATATCCCCTCCTTACAGGAGTGCCTTAGAAGCATAAGTGTAATACAGATGGCTGCCTAGCTAGTCCCAATCTTTATATTTTTATTTTTCTTCCTCTTCCCCACTATGGTGGTCTTCTGAGCAGAGAGCAGGCGGGTTGTCTGCACTTTGGAGTGGGTAAGAAGACCTAGTCCAGTTGCCGCTACACCATTCTTGCCGTGGGACTTCAGCAGAATTATTGTTCTGTGTCTTTTTTAGTAGTAATCCCCCAAAGAGGATGTAAGAGAAAATAGGATTTTTGTACGTACCATCAAATCCTTTTCTCTAAATCCATTTGGGGGATGCAACAGTCCCATCCTTCATGGCTATGTGGTTACTGTAAAGGTTATGGTCCAATTCTTTATTTTAGTTCTTTGGCTTAGAAAAGGGCTTTGTTAGAAAATTACTAAGGAACTTTTGCAAGGAGGATTTACAAATGAGTTGCAGCAGTTTGAGTGCCAAATCTTGCAATGCGCCCTCTATACCACAAGGTCTAAAATAAAAGGTTTTAACAGTAAGTACAACAATCCTATGATTTGTTCTTCAGTTGATTATAACATGCTTTAAATTAGTTCCACAGAAAGATCGCAGAGAGACCTGTCATTTGTAAAGTAGTAACCACAATAATGGGGGTTAGTTGCAGTAATCACATAGTGTAAAGTGTCTCGTGACTCAAACCCACCAAAATAAAAGGTGAATGTCTGTTTGGTTACTATGTATTATAGCTAGTGCTTTTACCTGCCCACTATTTCACCAACCCATTTTCTAGAAATAGAACTTTGTGACAATATTATTTATAGAGCAGGTAGGTAACTTATTTATCTTTTACAAACCGTGCTATTCCTACTTGCAGAACATTAAACTATGTTACTAGATGTCCCAGTGTGCATGTTCATCATTTAACAATACGTGACTAGTTAGATTTACAGGACTATATTGTAACCTGTACTATCAAATTTGTACCCTGCTGGTCTGTTACACTAAAGAGGTGTAGTGAAATGTATATAGTTAGAGTATTCGCTATTGTGATCATCATGAGTGGAGAACATTGCTAGAGACAAAGGTAGCATGTGTAACATTGTACTGAATTAGTGATTCGTGTCTTGCAGTCTGTAATTGCACAGAAAATGGCCAGTGTGACGAGGGCATCAGTGGAAACGGGCAGTGTACCTGTGAGAACGGATGGACAGGAAAACGTTGTGAAACAAAACTAGGTTTCTATTTATTATTAAAATTTAACTATGCTGTTAAGTATAAAATATAAAAACCCTGTATTCCTGAGTGTGATCACAGTTTGCACAGTAGAAAAAAGACAAAAGACTATCATGTTCAACAATGTTATATGATCAACTGTTTGATCCAGAATAAGGCAATCTTTCCTGACCCCATAAATGATAATCAGACCAATATTATGGATCAACCACCCTATTCTAGTAATTATAGCTGAACACAATATTTTGGCGAGGGTGTTATATAGTCTACTACACTTACAATGGGGGGGGGGCTTTCCTGTGCTAATGATTAAGTCCTCTTCCAGTTGGTGGCTATCCCCTCATTAGACTAATCTGTGTATTGACCTTTGATATATTTAAATCTATTTATTTATATACTTCCACCGGATACTCCGGTTTCCTCCAACACTACAGATAAAACACACTTGTAGGTAAATGGCTGCTGGCTAAAATTGTGTGTGTGTCTGTCTCTGTGTCTCTCTTTCACTCTGTCACTGTCACTGTGACTGTAAGCTCCAATGGGGCAAAGACTGTGACAAACATCACCTGTACAGCCACTATATCAATCATAATAACATTACTTTTATCTATGTTAAATACAAGATGCTAATTTCCTGCCAGCTTTCTAATCTATTTAAATCCTTGTGCAGCCTATATGGACACATCAACTTCTAGGCCATTTCCATGGACATAGAGGGGAAGATCTATCAAACCTTCTAAAGTGGACAAGTTGCCTTTAGCAACCAATCAGATTCTACCTATCATGTTATAGAATGTAGTAGATAGATTATAGCTAGAAGCTGATAGGTTGCTATGAGCTACTTCTCCACGTGTCCTCTTTAAAAGGATTGATACATCGCCATCTAAAAAAAAAAAAACAATAATAAAAAGTTAAACCCACTAAAAAAGAACAGAGCCCAATACTGGTCCCCATGCTCTCCACACATTACTGTGCCCCAGTCTGAATATCAAAAAAAATCAATGAGCTGCACTTGAATAGTCTATTACAGTGGTTCTCAAACGCGGACCTCAGGACCTCACACACAGTTCATGTTTTGCAGGTCACCTAGCAGAAGCACAGTTGTAGTCATTACTCGCTAACACATTTTAAAAGATCCACAGGTGGAGCTAATTATTTCACTTGTGATTCTGTGAGGAGACCTGGAAAACATGCACTGTTTGGGGTCCTGAGGACCGAGTTTGAGAACCTGTGGTCTATTACATTAGTAAAAATCCAAGTTCAACATCAAAATAAATAATAAAATATTTTAATATATCTTGTATATACAGTATAATGCAATTGAAATTACCTGCACATGTATAACACATAAATGCATGGGTCCCAGCAGAATAAAATGTACCACGTGTTGTTAAGTCCGTTGTCCACAGAAATAAAAGTCTTGTATGGAGTCTTGGATGGAGATAAAGTGGACGGAGATAAAATACCAGCCAACTAGCTCCTAAGTGTCATTTTTCAAACACAGCCTGTGACATGGCAGTTAGGAGCTTATTGGCTGGTACTTTATCTCCATTCACTTTATCTCCATCCAAGGCTTAGTAAATAGACCCACAAATCCCAAAAGACTTCAGTATCCTAAATGGTATGTCCAAATTAAGGAATACAGTAAGTTTTGTTGGTAAAGCTGTTATGGTAATATGTGGCAGACTGTGTACAGTATATGCCATGTTGATAATAATAATAGAACAGTCCTTGCTAGATACCGACAATAAGCACCATAACATGCAGCAGGGGTTGGGTTATTTATAGTATATTCTGTGTCCCGGTAACCGTTGCCGCTGGTGGGTAATAAACCAGGCTTTTCCAACGCGTTTCTTTACCAGTGGGTAATTTTCGTCAGAGGATAGAAAGTCTGGTTTATTACCAATGGAACTTACTATGGGGTCTCTTCAGCAACAGAATATTATCGGGCAACATTGTCACAAGTTTTTATCAATTATTAAATTTGATGTCAGCATTTTTTTACTGCAGGAACAGCGGCTGCGTTAAAATGCTGTCCCTGTGATGTTACAGAGGGCGTTGTTTTCGGGATTCTGAAAACAATACCTTCTGTTTCTGCTTCTGCGCATGCTCAGTCATACGTTTGTGAATAGTCTCAGTCCCTGTCAAAACTGCTTAAATTGATTGACATGTGTACACATGCTTTATATTAGTCTGTATACATTATATTTATGTGCTATTTATATTTCAAATTTATATATAAAAGTGCATAAATATAAATGTATACAGACTAATATAAAGTCTGTGTACACATATCAATCAATTTAGGCAGTTCTGACAGGCTGGAGATGTACTTACCCTTGGCAGAGTTTCAAGATTATGCAGGGACTTATGGGAAAATTTCCCTCTGTCCCTGCAGTTTTCGGGAAATTTTATGTATTTTCTTCATTCTGAGATGGCGTTAAATAAAGTAAATCATTTTCAAGTAATTTAACGCTAAAAAGCTAAAAGTGTTAAAGCACTGTAGAGATCAATGGCCAGTACTCTACGAGATGGGAATTAATGGATAACATAATTACGTTACCTTCTCCATTCTCCCATTGCTGAATAGGGGATTTACTTAAAAAATGCAAAATCATTGCTGAATAGACCCCTTAGGACAGTCTGTTTAGGATACTGAAGTCTTTGGGAATTTGGTAAAGCAGTCCAATTTACAAGACTTTTATTTCTGTGGACAACGGAACAATAGGTGTTACATTTTATTCTGCCGGGACCCATGCATTTATGTGTTTTATATGTGTAAGTAAATTTCAATTGCATTGTATGCGCAAGATGTATTAAAATATTGTATTATGTATTTTTATGTTGAACTTGGATTTTTACTAATGTTATAGACTAGTTAAGCGCAGCTCATTGATATTTTTTTTGTTTTCTTGGTACACACTATAAATTGCAGAATTTTATATATGAGCAGCAGCTGTACTTAGATATCTATTTGAAACAATCTTTAGAATTGAATTCTACAGGTAATCAGTGCCAGATTACTTTATTCTTGTTTTCCCAGTCTGAATATGTTTAATATATAACAGCAATCTGTTTACACCCCTTTTACTCTAGTCCGAGTATTCTTATCTTATGTACTAGTCTTTGTGTAGTATCATATGCTTTAGCATAATCCACATATGGCTATATATAGTTTGCTACTAAGTATCTCCTGAAACCTAATCCAATTGGTTTAGCATGACCTCCATGACTCCATGCTGACCCCGAGTTACATGTATATTTCTGTATCTATTACGTTTCTGAATAGTATCCCTTAGAATGGATTTATATATATTACCCATAGCTGACAATAGGCTTCCATATTATCTGAATTGTGTACCTTTATAAATGTCAGTACCGTGCATTTAAGCTGCTGCTATTTAGCATTTCATTTACAAGCCTAGATGCAGTGAACAATTGTGCACATTTTTATGAATTTCAAAAGTGTTTTGCCAACTTTTGGCAGTAGTTTATCGATGACGTCCATCTTAGAACATTAGGGCTATATTTTCATGTCAGTATCACCAGCCATGGGAGGTATTGGTAAGAAGAGCAGATAACATAGAATTAGGGACCCTTACAAACGTCATATGCTGCCCACAAATCTCCTTGCAGCCATGTACTAAAAAGTCTGATCTCCATCTCTTTTATATTATTACAGTGTTGCCACCCATCTGCAATCCTCTGTGTTCCAAAGATGCTGTGTGCAAGAAAGATAACTCATGTGAATGTAAAAAGTTTTATGAGGGAGATGGAAGGACATGTAAAGGTAATACTGCAGATTGCTTATAGTGATTTGGATTACAACAAGGCTAGGGGACTACCGGCCTGTTTCAGGTCTGGACGGTGTAGCGAGTATTCTCGCAGTTTTCCGATTATTGGAAAGCTGCACATGCGCAGGACCCATTGTGCACATGTGCAGAACGACACGTGTGATCTCACTCACGGATCCCCAAGCCACAGCATTAATGACATGCTGCGGTGTTTGGGGGGCAGAGCGGGGGAGTGCTTTGGCAGCATACTTGGAAACGGGGGCATGTCGTCCCCATTTTCCGAGGGTGCCGAGGCCAGGGTCTGCGATGGACGCTGTACTCAGATCGCTATTGCTGTCAGGAGGCGACTGCTTCCTATAGATGCCTCCTGCAGTATTTGAATATTTGCTAGCTAATAATGCACAACCGCTTCCTTGCGGTGCAATACCATCCACATCTGATTCAGGCCCCACATTCCAACATCTACCCACAAATACTGTAAACTTTAGTAAATGAAAGCTATGTTTACAAAATTAAAAGGAACTATTTCATGATAACAAATGTTTTGGGTAATTTGGTGAGGTATCTTACTATGATTTCTGTATCCAATTATCAGTAAAACAGTAAGCATTAGTTTTCCCTTAAAATCAGAAAATATGATATTACTTTGGTGTACCTGTAAAGGGCCCCGCATCACCTCAATGTCTGTCTGCTGCCCCTTCCCTCGCTCTATCCCTCCCCGTGTGATATTACTGTGGTGTACCTGTAAAGGGCCCCGCATCACCTCAATGTCTGTCTGCTGCCCCTTTCCCACGCTTTATCCCTCCCCGTGTGATATTACTGTGGTGTACCTGTAAAGGGCCCCGCATCACCTCAGTGTCTGCCCGCTGCCCCCTCCCACGCTCTATCCCTCCCTGTGTGATATTACTTTGGTGTACCTGTAAAGGGCCCCGCATCACCTCAGTCTCTGCCCGCTGCCCCCTCCCACGCTCTATCCCTCCCCGTGTGATATTACTTTGGTATACCTGTAAAGGGTCCCGCATCACCTCAATGTCTGTCTGCCTGCTGCCCCTTCCCACGCTCTATCCCTCCCCGTGTGATATTACTTTGGTGTACCTGTAAAGGGCCCCTCATCACCTCAGTGTCTGCCCGCTGCCCCTTCCCACGCTCTATCCCTCCCCGTGTGATATTACTTTGGTGTACCTGTAAAGGGCCCCGCATCACCTCAGTGTCTGTCTGCCTGCCCCTTCCCACGCTCTATCCCTCCCTGTGTGATATTACTTTGGTGTACCTGTAAAGGGCCCTGTATCACCTCAATGTCTGTCTGCCTGCCCCTTCCCACGCTCTATCCCTCCCCGTGTGATATTACTTTGGTGTACCTGTAAAGGGCCCCGCATCACCTCAATGTCTGTCTGCTGCCCCTTCCCTCGCTCTATCCCTCCCCGTATGATATTACTTAGGTAAAGGGCTCCACATCAGTGTCTGTCTGCTGCCCCTTCCCACGCTCTATCCCTCCCCGTGTGATATTACTTTGGTATACCTGTAAAGGGCCCCGCATCACTTCAATGTCTGTCTGCTGCCCCTTCCCTCGCTCTATCCCTCCCCGTATGATATTACTTTGGTGTACCTGTAAAGGGCCCCGAATTTCCTCAGTGTCTGCCCGCTGCCCCTTCCCACGCTCTATCCCTCCCCATATGATATTACTTAGGTAAAGGGCCCCGCATCACCTCAATGTCTGTCTGCTGCCCCTTCCCTCGCTCTATCCCTCCCCGTATGATATTACTTTGGTGTACCTGTAAAGGGCCCCCGAATCACCTCAGTGTCTGCCCGCTGCCCCTTCCCACGCTCTATCCCTCCCCATATGATATTACTTAGGTAAAGGGCCCCGCATCACCTAATGTCTGTCTGCCTGCCCCTTCCCACGCTCTATCCCTCCCCGTGTGATATTACTTTGGTGTACCTGTAAAGGGCCCCGCATTACCTCAGTGTCTGCCCGCTGCCCCTTCCCATGCTCTATCCCTTCCTGTGTGATATTACTTTGGTGTACCTGTAAAGGGCTCCGCATCACCTCAATGTCTGTCTGCCTGCCCCTTCCCATGCTCTATCCCTCCCCGTGTGATATTACTTTGGTGTACCTGTAAAGGGCCCCGCATCACCTCAATGTCTGTCTGCCTGCCCCTTCCCATGCTCTATCCCTCCCCGTGTGATATTACTTTGGTGTACCTGTAAAGGGCCTCGCATCACCTCAATGTCTGTCTGCTGTCTCTTCCCTCGCTCTATCCCTCCTCGTGTGATATTACTTTGGTGTACCTGTAAAGGGCCCCGCATCACCTCAATGTCTGCCCGCTGCCCCTTCTCACGCTCTATCCCTCCCCATATGATATTACTTAGGTAAAGGGCCCCGCATCACCTCAATGTCTGTCTGCTGCCCCTTCCCACGCTCTATCCCTCTGCATGTGATATTACTTTGGTGTACCTGTAAAGGGCCCCGCATCACCTCAGTGTCTGCCCGCTGCCCCTTCCCACGCTCTATCCCTCCCCGTGTGATATTACTTTGGTGTACCTGTAAAGGGCCCCGCATCACCTCAATGTCTGTCTGCTGCCCCTTCCCTCGCTCTATCCCTCCCCGTATGATATTACTTTGGTGTACCTGTAAAGGGCCCCGCATCACTTCAGTGTCTGCCCGCTGCCCCTTCCCACGCTCTATCCCTCCCCATATGATATTACTTAGCTAAAGGGCCCCACATCACCTCAGTGTCTGGTCGCTGCCCCTTCCCACGCTCTATCCCTCCCCGTGTGATATTACTTTGGTGTACCTGTAAAGGGCCCCGCATCACCTCAATGTCTGTCTGCCTGCCCCTTCCCACGCTCTATCCCTCCCCGTGTGATATTACTGTGGTGTACCTGTAAAGGGCCCCGCATCACCTCAGTGTCTGCCCGCTGCCCCTTCCCACGCTCTATCCCTCCCCATGTGATATTACTTTGGTGTACCTGTAAAGGGCCCCGCATCACCTCAGTGTCTGCCCGCTGTCCCTTCCCACGCTCTATCCCTTCCCGTGTGATATTACTTTGGTGTACCTGTAAAGCGCCCCGCATCACTTCAATGTCTCTCTGCCTGCCCCTTCCCACGCTCTATCTCTCAAAGTGTGATATTACTTTGGTGTACCTGTAAAGGGCCCCGCATCACCTCAGTGTCTGCCCGCTGCCCCTTCCCACGCTCTATCCCTCCCCGTGTGATATTACTTTGGTGTACCTGTAAAGGGCCCCGCATCACCTCAGTGTCTGCCCGCTGCCCCTTCCCACGCTCTATCCCTCCCCGTGTGATATTACTTTGGTGTACCTGTAAAGGGCTCCGCATCACCTCAGTGTCTGCCCGCTGCCCCTTCCCACGCTCTATCCCTCCCCGTGTGATATTACTTTGGTGTACCTGTAAAGGGCTCCGCATCACCTCAGTGTCTGCCCGCTGCCCCTTCCCACGCTCTATCCCTTGCCATGTGATACCTCAATGTCTGCATGATTTGCAACAAATTGTCTCATCACGGCCCCATCTAAGATAATCCAGGCAAGTATAATTGATAGCTACAGTACTGTATATAGCAAATATAATAGAAATATATCTCTAGTATATGAATTTACTGCATATTCCAATATATAAGTTATAATTATCCTTTACACTGTATATATGGAGCTGTTTTTCATTACACTGTACTAAGTTCATTTTGGTTAATATTAATGTCTTTTAGTCAAAGAATCACCAGATGCTTACAGTGGAGGCAGCCATATTGTTGGCTAAACTGATGTTCAAAGTGATGTCAATAGTTACAGATTAGTTTAGTCTAACATAGGACTGACTCCACCGTGTGATGGTTGTACTACAACAATTTCTGGCATTTTCTCTTCCTCTAGTGGTCAATCTTTGCCAAACAAATAACGGTGGATGTGACAAGAATGCAAAGTGTTCACAAAGTGGTGTGAAAGTTACTTGCAGCTGCCTAAAGGGATATAGTGGAGATGGGAAAGTGTGTACACCCATTGACCCTTGTGCTGATGGACTGAACGGCGGTTGTAATGAACATGCCACCTGTACTATGACTGGACCAGTATGTATATTAGTTATCGTAAAATATAGTAAGAGTAGATTTATTTTTGTTCACTTGTTCCATTTATTGTATCTCTTATCTCTTAAGTTCATATTTATGACCAATATGAAAAATGTGACTTTGTGTGACTAAAACAAAATATAAATAGTGCTTCTATAAACTGAATCATATTATGTAATCTGCTCATATATATGGGAGATGGGGATTTCCTTGGAGAAATTGTGGAAATAAGACCTGGAAATAATTTTAACCTTAACCACAGGGGCGTATGCTGTGCACGGGCTCCTGAGTCAAAAGAAAGCCCACGTGTACTCTCTGCATGCCACAACATGTTCCAATCAGATGCCATATTTTCATTTGATTTCATCAGAAATATGGTGCCGCTATCATTCTGATGAGCGGGTGTAGTTAGCTTGCCGAGATGCCGGCTGTCGGAAGCCCGACTTGGGACTAAAGATAGGTGTCGAAATACAGACGCCTATCATTAGCCCCACACCAAAATCTCGACAAGCTGAGATCCCGAACGAAGGTAAGCAGGGCTCCTAAGCTGTGAGCCGTGGGGGGGAGGGTTAGGTTTACTAAGCATAGTGGGGTTAGGTTTAGGCACCTCTGGGGGCTGGTTAGGGTTAGGCACTAAGGCGGGATGGTTAGGTTTAGGCATCAAGGGGGGGAGGGTTAGGTTTAGGCACTTACGGGGTGGTTTAGGGTTATGGTGCAGGGTGGGAAGGGTTAGGGTTAGGGATAGAAGAGGAGAAGGTAAGTATACTTACTGCACCCCTGTCAGGATCTTCGCTATCGGGATGCCGCTGTCGGTCTTCTGACCGCCGGCATCCCATACGCCGGGAAATCCTACCGATTCCCTGATGAGATCACCAGAAAAATGGCGCATGGCAAGAAGAAAGCAAAGACTCTGGCATTGTGTCAGTCACTATGGTCATTGTCTCTGCAGAATCAGGCACTTTGTTATTTGCCACTTTTGACCTAGCTGGAATGAAATCAGAATAGAAAAACGTATCTGTTATGGTCTAATGTTTCTTACATTCCTCTAAAAATTACACTTGAATTGCTCCAAAAGTATGTTACTTATGTAATGCATAATGTAGACAGACACAATGTGGACATTTTGAACATCTCTACATTTTGTCAAAGTCAACATGTTGACATTCTTACTGACTATGTCGACATAGTAACTACATAGCCATATGTGTGGGGGGTTTTTTTACGCTTCCTACATCATTTTCTATTTAATATTTCCATAGGACAAATGTAAATGTGAATGTAAGGAGCAGTATATTGGTGATGGTGTGAATTGTGAATTAAAGAAACTGCCCATTGACCGATGCCTGCAGAGTAATGGGCAATGCCACACAGATGCTCTATGTTCTGATCTGCACTTTTTAGGTGAGTGTGTAATGGATGACAATGGCGTTAGTATAATATCACTAGCAAAGCTGAACCAGTGTGATATTTAACGTGATGAATGTCTGCGTTGTTGTGTAATATATGAGTGTACCGGAAAATGTGTTTCTATTTCTACATGTTAGACAACAGTGTGTACAAATACTGAAAATAGGGTGTATAAACAGGTGTCTATAAGAATTATCTTGTGCTCTATCGGCTTAGAGCTACAAGCATCATCATGCAATAACATTCATGGACTATCAGTGCATGCTGGTACTTCTAGCACCACGATAGGGTGACTGTGATTTTAAAATTGATAACGACTGGCTCAGGGATGCAGCTAGGAAGGAGGTTGTGGCAAAGGCAGGGCATGTGCCCCAGGTGATAAAAGAGAAGCAGGGGATCTGGAGTTATAACTGCCTCAGCTGCGATGCCGGAGAGCAGGGAGGGGGTGATCGGCCTACAGTTATCCCCTCTAAGTGAACGTGTTCTGCAGCTATAGGCTGCATGGCCCCTTCTCCCTGTCTGTCTGTGCACAGACAGCAGCAGCCTCAGCGAGACTGCCTGACAGGCAGCTGCTTCCTGGGCACTGCTGAGTGGCTACTACAGGAGAGGAGCAGATTCAGTAGACGAGATCTTCAACATATAAGTTATGGTATAGGTTATGGTAAATAATTCTAAGAATAATAGGGGAAAATTCGGATTAATTAAGAGTTTAATGTTGTTTTGTAGTATATGGTGGTCACTATTGCTGTCTGTATTATATGGCGGTCACTGATACGGTTTTTATTATTTGGTGTTCATATTGATAGGGAGTTACTACTATCCACTAGGACAAGGATGGGGAGTGGGCCCAGATGAGTCTTTGCCTCTGGTGACAGGGTAGCTCTTCCCCTCTAATGGTTATGAATACCAGAGGGGACCAGTGCTATACAGCACTGGGCTGGTACTCTCTAGGTGAGGGGGCGTTTGGTGAAAAAGTACTATTGTAAATTTCTCTTTTATTGTCTCCAAGCCACCTAAAAATTGGACTGCAAACTTGATTGTACAAAAATGCTATACCAGACATACTTACATTTTCACTGGCCCTTACATATAAGTTCATCTAGTACTGGGTGGTAGACAGCTTGTAGAGTCTACTGCACTCTATGGGGCTGATACTGAGTTGGGACCAAAGTAAAAAAAAAAAAGCAGTTAACTTTGCACTTTGTCAAAACCATGCTGTACTGCAGGTGTGGCAGAGGTAAGATGTGCAGGCAGAATTATGCTGGGTACACAATGGAAGATATATCAATCATACAGCCGACAAATAATTTATCTTCCAGACCGGTTTCTGCTTTGTATACACAATGGGACAAATGTAATAGGGTCAGAGTTTAGCAGTAAACTATCACGTTGGTTGAGTTTTATCTTCAACATGGGAAAACAGCTGGATGAGAGTTTAAATTGTGAGAGTTTTTTTAGTCTAAAAACATACGAGTTTGCACGTTCTCGGACTCTATTACACTGGGCGAGTTTAAATAGTGTTAGAGCTTACTGCTAAACTGTCACACTTTCTAAACTCTCACCCCATTACATTTGGTCCAAAATATCTATGTATTGTTCACAGAAATATCACGTTGGCCATGCAGTATGGCAGATGCAATGTATCTAAAAGATATATCGTGCACATCTGCCTTTGTGCACAGGCGACCGACCGACCCATATGCTATGCTGGCCGCAAGAATCAGCGACACTCATCTGGTCCCTGTGGCCATATAGGGGGGGGCGCCATATTGGTAAGGGTGTATGCATTGACCGTTTGTGCAGAACACTTACCAAATCGCTGGAGCGGTCTGTTGGGCGGCCAGCCTATTCATCATTCAGGTGTGTACTGTGTACCCCACATTAGATTTGGGGGAGGTGTGTCCAAGCTCAACTCTGAATTGCAGCATAAAAATAAAGCTGTCCAGCATTTGTGGGCTACATGCAAAACCAGCCAGTATTTACCTTGCATGCAAAAAAAAATTATTTGCACTGCGTCATTGCAAAGAGGTTTGTCCAGGTGCAAAGTTACTTTTTTTGTTTTTGTTTTTTGCTTTGCACAGAAATCAGAATTAACCCCAATTTGGTTAGATGTAAATTACATACAATACAATTACAGGTTTGGCAGTCTGTATAAATATGTTTTTATTCCCACAGATACAAAAGTTGGAGTGTTTCATTTACGTTCTCCCAAAGGAACGTATAAATACAACTTAAGTGAAGCCAGCCAAGCTTGCAGTGCTGAGGGTGGTACTCTAGCCACATATAACCAGCTATCTTATGCTCAAAAGGTGATGCTTTAATGGAATTTATAATAAGATGATGATATATACTTTATTTTCATAATGCAGGTATATCCAGTACACATTGCTACAGCATCCATTATAAAATATTGAATATATGTAAATATAAATTTAATATTTTGCTAAAAGTTCCACAAATGTTCCACACTTACCTTAATGCCCCTAGTATTCTGCTAGACGATACACTGCAGCCTTCTAGGGAAAGAAATTCCAAGCAAGGCAGCTATGGACAGGAGCATTCCTCTCTGCTGTCAATCACTTAATTAATGTGTTGCAAGTAACACTAAAGGTGCATACACACACAACGATTTTGTTACCAACGATTTTATAAACGATTTTCTATCAGATTATCTGTCAGATTTTTTAAAGTGTAGTGAATGATTTTTTGAACTACAAACGATTTTTGTAACTTCCGTTAATGAACATCGTTCAGTTGGTCAGTCAGAATGAACTACAAACGGGAAAGCGCATGAACGATAATCATTCATCGTTATAACTCAGAAACTGAACGATTTTTTCAACGATTGAACGATAACGACGTCGTTATAGTTAAATCGTTTAAAAAATCATTACGTGTGTATGCACCTTAAGGAGTATATTTACTAAAGTGCATTTTTTTTTTAGAAGTGGAGATGTTGGCCATAGCAACCAATCAGCTTCTACTTAACATTTATATAGCACCTTCTAAAAGATAATAGCTAGAACCTGTGTGGTTGCTACAGGCAACTTCTCCACTTCTAAATACCTGCACTTTAGTAAATATACCCCTTATAGTGCGGGGACTTTCAGTCAACATGATGTCATTCCTATGAGCAAGTATTTTCTGTTCCAGGAAACAAGGGAAAACACAAACTGAAACCCAGTCAGGCAGCAGTTAGGTGTAGTATGTGTGAACACTGTAAGCAATAAGATAAGTGCTTCTGTTATCAAAACTTCTCTCTTTACATGTGGAAAATAAATTAGTAGTCAATATAAGATTGACTTGTGCTTTCATAAATTCAGTATTGTTTTACATTTGAATGGATGCAAAAAACTTTTTGTATTTTCTGCTCTTTGTTATTCTTTAATCCAGGGGTAGCCAACCCTGGTCCTCGAGAGCTACCAACAGTGCATGTTTTCCAGGTCTCCTCACAGAAATAATTAGCTCCACCTGTGGATCTTTTGAAATGTTAGTGAGTAATGAATACAACTGTGCACCAGCCAGGTGGTCTGGAAAACGTGAACTGCTAGTAGCTCTCGAGGACCGAGGTTGGCTACCCCTGCTTTAATCCTTATACTCTGTTGACATTGTGTTATATTTATTTCAGGCTAACTACCATTTATGTGCAGCAGGCTGGTTGGATGGAAAAAGGGTTGGATATCCAACAGCATACTCCAACCAAAACTGTGGGTCAGGACATGTAGGGATAGTCGACTACGGGGTTCGTGTCAACTTTTCTGAAACCTGGGATGTCTTCTGTTACAGATATAAAGGTATGGACACTTACAATGACTGTACTGCAGCCTGTGGCACTATTTGGGAATGCACTACCAGCATGTAAATAACTTTATAGACAACTCATACTATATTACAAGCAAAAGTTAGTGCACGGAAGCACATTTCCAACTTAAAATGTCAGAAAAAAATCGTGTTCACTCACTGTTTTGCCGGCGGCTATTTTTTTTAAGGCGGCCGACGGAGCAATTCCATAGTTGCACCATCTTAGTGCGATAACCGCCAGCGCCAACATTTCTACTCGCACCCTCAGAAGGGTGCCAACAGAAATGTGTGAGAAACCTGTAGTTAGGGCACCCCAACCAGAACTGTAAAACCGCTAAACCCAGTCTAATAGGGCGATATTGAATGAGCGCCCCCAAAACAATTGAATTGCAAAACTGGGCGCTCATTAATTATCACTTCCCACACATTTAAATTGCCTTTTGACTTAATTCACTTTTCTTCTTACTGCTCTGCTCTTTCTCGATCTAAACAGTCCTATATCAAATCTCTTATCTTCTCCCAATGCTCCATCCCCAGCCAACTCTGCCCCAAGTTCAGTTCCTTCTTCTGTACTCCCCTCCATCGAGCCCCTTGACTTCGCTACTTACTTTCCCCCAAAATCACAGCTATCTCTCTGGATATTTCTTCTTAAAATGCTTCTCCTCCTCCCTCTCCTCCTAATGCTGGCCAACCCACTCCTTCCTTGTCTCTCACCACTGGTGACGAAGTCCACTCCCCCCTCTCATCCTCTTCCCCTTGACCCCATTCCCTTTTTACCTCCTCCACACCTCTCTCTCAAAGCTTCCTCCTTTACATGTACCATCGTCTTTCCCATTCAAAAAAACCCTCTCAATTCTTACCATCTCTCTCTCCTTCTCTTTGCCTCCAAATTCTTGGAAGATTGGTCTGCCAATGCCTTTCCACATTCCTTTCCTCCCAATCCTTCCTTGACCAGCTTCAGTCTGGTTCTCATTACCTTCAATCCACACTCTCTCTCTCTGCCTCGGACTGTCGCCTTTCCTCTGCATTGATTAGCTCATTCCACTTCCACATCCTACCTCTTACCCTTGCCGTTACCCACCTCAGGTACTCACTCCCCTGCCATATCAGACTGACAGCCTCCACTGCTTCAAACATTCCCTGAAAACGCACTTGTTAATAAAAGCCTATCCGTCCTACTGACTCTCTTAGCTCTCTTCCCTCCCGCATTTCTTTCCATTTCACCTCAACTATATACACTATATCAACCATTTGGTTCCTAACTGTCACTTTACAGGCTATGGGGTCTATTTATTAAGCCTTGGATGGAGATAAAGTGAACAGAGGAAAAGTATCAGCTCCTTACTGCCATGTCACAGGCTGTTTGAAAAACGTCAGGAACTGGTTGGTTGGTACTTTATCTCCGTTCACTTTATCTCCATCAAAAGGCTTAGTAAATAGACTCAGTGCCATATTCAATTAGGTGCAAAAAGTCGCGTTTGTTGAAAAGCGTTCGCAGGGCGAAGTTTTCGCCCCATTCGCCAGTTTTGATGCAATCTTTTTGTGTATTTTCACAGTGCGCTCTCCCGCTTTTTGCCCTATTTAATTACAAAACACACAAAATCTTTATTTGTTAATAATTGCGTATGGCGAAACTAGCGAAAAGTACAGCACATTTTGGGGAAATCAATCTGTGCCCCATAACAAGCCTAACGGACACTGGAAATCAATGTAGAAGTGTATTAATAGCCCTAATAAAAGTATTTTTGGGTCTTTAAAATGAGTCAGATGGCTATTATATGCATATTTAAGTGTAGAAAAATGATAAAAAGCTATTTTAAAAAAAAATAATTGCTGTAGTTAAATTGGGGGTACATTTAAAATGGGTGCTAGTATATTTTTGTGTCTATAAAGTGCAGTTTTAAAAAATGTTAAAAATGCACTTGCTGCAGCCCCCTGCAATCCTAAAAACACCCATCCCATCCATACTGCACCCCAGAATACCTGTCCCAGTACTTTAGACCCATTTTCTAACACTTTTCACCCCAAAAATGATGTAATTAGTAGAGGGAATATAAATATTATTTTAGCCTACCTAGTCATTAGGGGGGTGTCCAAAGGGTTCTGAACCAAGTCCCAACATTTTTAGCCAAAAATAGGGATTTTGCACATTTTATCACCTGCTCTGAGATGGGAAAAACTTTTTGGCGACTTCTGTCTATGGAGTTTTTGCACAAGTGAACACTCCCGCAATTGTATAGCGATATGCACTTATGTGCGAAAAAGTCACACCCGTGAACGCTTTTCATCAAATGCAACTTTTCGCACCAAATTGAATACGGCCCTCAGTCTGTAAGCTCTCATGAGCAGGGCCCTCCACCTTCTTGTTCTCACCCAGTACCATCCCTGTCTCCATTGCGCTCCCAGTCATGGTCTATGTCTATGATTCTTTTTTTCTGCCCACCACAGGGCAATTTGTTATTCAGGGATACTGTTTTAATGTCACTTAAGTCATTTTATGGTTTTGTTTTTCCTGTGTATGATTTTTTTTGTACTTTTTAATATTAAATAGGTTGTTTACATTCTCTGTTTAGCACTACAGACTGTTGGTTATTATTATAATTTATTTATATGGTACTTCTATTACTTGCGTGCTCACAAATATATAATATGGTTATTCTGTAGATGTAGACTGTACCTGCAAGCCAGGCTACGTGGGAGATGGCTACACCTGCAATGGGAACCTGCTCCAAGTCCTGACGTCTTTCCCTGGGTTTTCAAATTTCCTTATGGTATGTTGAAATACAAACAAGGAAACATAGGGGGCAATTCTGGGAGATGCGTGTACTGCTGAATCAAGCCCTGTGATCGCACAAGTGCACTGCTGAACTCAGATTCCCAAATATCAGGAATCTGCGCGTGCACAGGACCCATTCTGCAAGTGTGTAGAATGGATCCTGCTCAATCGCACGCAAGCCCTTGGATACCTCTGCCTGATTGACAGACAGAGACATTTAAAGAGCGGGGAGGGGGTGTCTGGCGTTCCTGGAAACGGGGCGTGTTTGCCCCGTTTTCCAGGCGTGGCCAACCCAGGGACTGCGTGGATGGACGCAGTCTCCTGGGCTCACAAGCCGGCCAGCCTGAGTAAGCTGAGGCTTACTCAGCTGTCTGGCCGCCCGGCGCCGTCCACCATCGCGACCATCGATCACCGATGGTCGCGATGGTGATCCTTGCCTGCGACCTCCGTCGCAGTGCTGGGATCGCAAATAAAGCAGGGGGTGTCATACACCTCCTGTTGCGTTTGCATTATTGCAAGGTTCGCAATTGCAAAGCTGCCTGCGTGCATACATCATATCTATAGCCTGCGTGCAGCTTTGTAATTTTGATCCTTGTTCAATCAGGCCCACGGTGTTTGGCTGCATACCTCCCCTCACAATTACAGTAGGAAACATCACACATTTCCCTGCTCAACTCTATGGGGTACAAGGTAAACTGTGTGATGTTGGTGGCCGCGAGATGTCCGCATTCTGACTGTCTCAAGCACTTATAGCCTACATAGAGTCTGATAGTAGCCAACTTGGACCATTCAGTGTTTTCTTACTTGTAGCGTAAAACACACATATTGGGCAAATCTGCAGAAAACACGGTGCCGTCTGTCTACAGCTACTAAAAAGACGTTTTTTTTTTCCATTTTCTAAACCATACTACAATAAGATGACATCTGGGGGTAAATTTACTAAGAATCGAGTTTGGGTGAGTTTGGTTGTGTTTGCAAACTCATGCGAGTTTAGCCTTTTTTTCAAACTCGCAAATTTACTAAGACCAAACAGGTGCGAGTTTGGAAGTGAGTTTTCTCTTCTCACTGTTCAAACTCATGAATACCTAATATATGTTTGTTTCTTTGTAAAAAACAATTAAGTAGGGTCCCCCCCCCTAAAGCTTAACCAGCCCCGGACTTGCCAGCCGGTCCTGGTACCTACAATTACGGGGAACAAATTGAATAGTGTTCCACCGTAAATTAGGTACCAGCATCTGGCTGCAGGGCCAGTTCTGGTTTTAATTATAGGGGAAAAAATTTGCGTTGGGGTACCCCTATAATTAAAACCAGCTCTGGACCCTTTCTAGCGGGGGGCTGATGCCACAGACAGGGGAGCCCATTCACTGGGCCTCCCAGCATCAGTCCTGACCTCTAGTCAGCCCAGCTAAGGGATCCCTGGGGAGTTGGGGACCCCTCCAATTAAGGGGTCCCCCTCTCCAGGGCACCCCTGACCTAGGCTGATAGCCCAAGGCGGTGGGTGGCGGGTTGATAGTGTAAGTGTAGTGTGAAAAATTTAAAAAACAACATTGTCTTTGCAGTAGAACTGCAGGTCCCAGCAAGTCTCCCCCGCATGCTGGTACTTGGAGAACCACTAGTATCAGCATGCGGGGCATGAAGGGGCCACTGGGATCTGTAGTTCACCTGTAATGAAATGTTTAAAAAAACACAAGACACACACACCGTGAATATAAAGTTTTATTACATACATACATACATACACACACATACTCACCTTCTTCCAGATGTTCACGTCCCTTTCCCAACGTAAAGTATCCAATGGTTGTACCTGAAAAAAAGAGCCAATACTCACCTTTTGTCCCACGATGTTCTCCGCAGTAATCCACATAGGGCCCCGAATACACTGTATCAACACGCTACAGCATGTTGATACAGTAACGCTAATGATAGTTCATGAGCTATCATTAGTGGCGGGATGTGAGCCAATCAGCGGCGGCTTAACATTAGCGGCCACTCATTGGCTGTGACCTACATGGGCTTAGCCAATGAGCGGCTCCTCCATGTGGGTCCCAGCCAATGAGCGACCGCTAATGTTAAGCCGCCGCTGATTGGCTCACGACACGTTAACAAACCCTGAGCTGTCATTAGCGTTACTGTATCAACATGCTGTAGCGTGTTGATACAGTGTATTTGGGGCCCTATGTGGATTACTGCGGGGAATATCGTGGAACAAAAGATTAGTATAGGATCTTTTTTTACAGGTACTTCCAATGGATACTTTACGTAGAGAAGGGGACATGAACATCTGGTAGCAGGAGAGTATGTGTGTGTATGTATGTATCTAATAAAATTTTATTTTCACAGTGTGTGTTGTGTTTTTTGAAACATTTCATTATTGGTGAACTACACGTACCATTGAGCCCTTTATACCTCGCATGCTGGTACTTGTGGTTCTTCAAGTACCAGCATGTGGGGGGAGGCTTGCTGGGACCTGTAGTTCCACTGTAAAGACAATGTGAAAAATTCTCATTTTTACACACTACACCTACACTATTAATCCGCCACCCACCGCCCAGGGGTGGCGGGGATAGCCCTGGGCTATCAGTCTAGGCCAGGGGTGCCATGGAAAGGGGGACCCCTTTATTGGAGGGGTCCCCAACTCCCCAGTGATCCCTGGCCTGGGCTGACTAGCGGTCAGGGCTGATGCTGTGGCTGGGAGGCATCGGTGAAAGGGCTCCCCTGGCTGTGGCATCAGTCCCCCGCTAGAAAGGGTCCAGTGCTGGTTTTAATTATAGGTGTACCCCTACGCAAATTTTTTACCCCTATAATTAAAACCAGGACTGGCCCTGCAGCCTGGTGCTGGTACCTAATTTACGGTGGAACCCTACTCGTTTTGTTCCCCGTAATTTTAGGTACCAGGACAGGCTGGCAAGTCCGGGGCTGGTTAGTGTTTTGGGGGGAGACCTCACGTAGTTTTTTAAAAATTAATTAACCCCTTTTATACAGGTCTTAACACACAAGCAGCTTACACATATCTCACTGATATGTGCAGGCTGCTTGGAAGAGAGAAAACATTGCAATCTCACCTTAAGCTCACATGAAAACTCGCATCTAAACTCGCAATTTTGGGGGAAAAAACTCACTTTGTTTCACCATCGGAAAACTCACTTTCAGCTAAACTCACTTCTTAATAAATTTGCGAGTTTTAAAAGGGAAAACTCTCAGAGTTTTGGTGAAGCAAAGTGAGTTTAAACACAACCAAACTCGATTGTTAGTAAATTTACCCCCTAGGCTCTGTGGCAGTAGCTCCTTTTCTACACATATACCTTTAGAACAGTTCTCAAAAATATCCCCCAATATTCTATGGTTGTTCTGAGAGCTAATTTCTTTGAAGCAGTTAAAATCCAGTCACACATTTCTGAGTTATGGTATCTTCAAAGAAAATAAAATTAATGAATTAATAATGTATAATTAAGTTCATTTTAATAGCATCATCTTCTCACAGGAAATCTTCAGGTATTCCAATACATCAGCAAAAGGCAGAGAGTTTATAAACTACCTATCGGACTTGTCCATACAAGCAACACTTTTTGCCCCTGGCAATGACGGTCTGAATGAAAATGAGGTAAGTGATCGTCTTCTTATGAGATAGACATACCTTCTTCTTATGAGATAGACATACCTTCTTCTAATGAGATAGACATACCTTCTTCTTATGAGATAGACATACCTTCTTCTTATGAGATAGACATACCTTCTTCTTATGAGATAGACATACCTTCTTCTTATGAGATAGACATACCTTCTTCTTATGAGATAGACATACCTTCTTCTTATGAGATAGCCATAGCTGCTTCTTATGAGATAGACATACCTTCTTCTTATGAGATAGACATACCTTCTTCTTATGAGATAGACATACCTTCTTCTTATGAGATAGACATAGCTGCTTCTTATGAGATAGACATACCTTCTTCTTATGAGATAGACATACCTTCTTCTTATGAGATAGACATACCTTCTTCTTATGAGATAGACATACCTTCCAACATTTAAAAAAATAAAAACAAACCAGACATAATAAACTCCATCCTTGTCCTGCCGAACCACACACGGATCCTCCCAATCACTTTTACCACAATTGGGTGAAGCGTCCAATAGGCCATGTCGTTTTCAGGGTCCACAACGCAGGACAATCCCAAAAAGGACTATTGGGAGATATGTACCCAAAAGAAGATCAACACACAATATAATGTTCACAGAGACATAATGGGGGCAATACATACTAAGAAGCTCTAAGGTAGATCAATAGTAAGGCAAGTGGATTCAACCCCAATTTTCAAGTACCCACCAACAGGTGGAATAATTTCTGTCCCACCAAAATAGATTATCTCACCTGTGCATGATTAAAGAAATCCAGAGAAACATGATCTGTTGGTGGTACAGGTACTTGTGGACTGGAGATGAAAACCACAGTGGTAAGGTGTTGAGTATCTCTATGCCTTGAAATACTAAATGACTGTCTCTTAATTCTTATTGCTTTCAATTTTCCATTTTATTTTGAAGACTCTTTCTGGTCGGGACATTGAATATCACATTGCTAATGTCAGCATGATATACTTTGGGGACCTCATAAATGGAACTTCACTACAGACCAGGATAGGCAACAAACTTGTTATTTTATTTGGTGAAGACTCCCCAGATACAGAGAATCAGGTGAGGACAATACGTTACCGTTACATTTATAGTGGTCTCTTTTACAATGAGGAGGTAGCGCAGTGAATAATGCTACTCGTTACATTTGTGCAAGTGCGCCTAGATTTCCGCCAAAGCGTATTTACAAGTAAGTTGAATAGTGATATTTTATATATAGTTTTATTTGGTTGCACTGACAGAAACAAGGGTATTATTATTTAACATTTTTAAACAGGACAGACACTGAGAAGGATCTTATTTTTTCAGCATTAATAATGTAAATGAGATCGAATAGTAACTGGCCAGTTAGATATTGTTATATCCAGCTTACTGTACAAGTGTGTTTGTTGTTCCTTACGCTTTCTTCTGGATCATCACAATATTTGTGTGTCGTTACTGCTGGGAGTGGGAACCAAATAAAACAGCTCCTGCAACAACACTCAGGGCCTGATTTAGCAGCATAAGCAATTGCAATTAAGTACGCAGATTTGGCGATTGTTTGTCATCGCACATGCATATAAGCCGCACTGCGCATGTGCAGCGATTGCATTGCTATTACGGACGCACCGAGGAATCCATCGCAGAGTGAGTGACAGGCTGTGAGCTTTCGGAGGTGGTGACAGGGGAGTGGTTGGAAAAAATGCAGGTGTGTCATGGTGTGCATAAATTAGCCACTGCAACATACACAGCTTGAGTACTCATTGCGTGTGATGAGACTTGCAGTTTCTGCGGCTGGTCAGACCTGGTGTAAATGTTGCGCGACGGGCTGATATACGTCGATGGTACCAGGAGTGCAAGGTAGTACCGATGTGAGAAAGCAGCAGCGGGCGTCTCTATGCCGGCTGAGCTGTGTGCAGCTGCATATGCAATAGCGATCCTTACTGAATCTGGCCCTTAGATTGTTACCGACAGTGTGTGCAGTGCTGTGGTTGTGCACAATTTATTTTATATTTTAATGAAGCCCTGAAAAGCCCTTTATCAGACGTCTATTTTCACTGGAAATAGGGTGTTTTCTATCCATGAAAGACTACCGCCAGTGGTGGCCTGGGCTGGATTAAGAGCCGCATTTGCCTGGGGCTAAAAATTATCAAGGACCTATAGTGAGAAGCAGAGGAGGTGTAACCGGTGCTGTGTGGGTATGGACAGTGTCACCCCCTACACTATCAGCCCCACTGTCTCCCCAAATATGTACAAGTATAAAATTGCATAATTTTGTGAGGAAGATAGAAATAAAATGTTAAAACTTCTGATTTATGGCCATCCATGTGGTCAACTGGTGACCGGTTATTATCATGCTGTCAAATGATGGGCCTATCATTATGTAGAGGCCTGGAGCTGTAGCTCAATCCACCACGTTGTTAATCTGGCCCTGGTAGTGGCTATTGCCAGATTAACCAGTGGTGGCTGTCACTAAGGGTCTCCAGCAATAAATTCCTGATGCTTTGCAAAGCATTGGGAAGCTACTGTAGCTATGGCCTATTTAACAAAGACCTACAATCACTATCGCCATTTCAGAATGGCCTAACGGGGACAGTGATAGGAAAAATACTTTATTACTAAAATAAAGCCTTTTTTGCTTTGTTAATTTTTAATTCTATTTTAACATTTTACATTCAATTATTTTTAATTTTTTTTGGGGGGGGGACTGCTACTGAAATACAACAATACAAAATAGTGGTTGCTCATATCAGCTTAATGGTTTTTCAGAGGCGCTTGTAAAGTGAGGTGTTTTCTCTGGACTACAGAAAAAAAGGTTTCCCTCTAGCTCACTGTAAAAAAAACAGCAAATAGGCTGGAACACTACATGATGATAGAAATCCAGAGGTCTTTGTTACATATATTTGCAAATACATGCTTAAGCCCTAACTCCAGGCTTCCCGTGCAGTGCACGTGACTTAATGCACTTAGCGAGCCAAAGCAGCAAGTGAACTTTTCTTCTTAAACTGGTTTGAGAAAAACATTTCTACCAACACCATAAACGACAATAGAAAAATCTTTGTTGTTGGGAAATACTGATATATAGGCCCCTAATGTCTAATTTAAGTAAAAATATGATCTCTTGTGAGATGTAACAAGAGGAATCAGTCCCAACATCTTTTTTTTTTTAAATAGACTGGCAGAGACATTTAAGTGGCCATTATTCTGCACATACTGTAGGTCTTTTTTCCAGTGATTTAAGCTGTATTCTCCTATATATCTTGTGAGGATCCATAAACTGATCTAAATATTATCCTTTTTTTGTTGCCATTTACATGAGCAATGTCAATAAAATGTCTGCAAAAGAGGAACAAGTTTTTTTTTTCTTTCATGAATCGCTACAGAGGCTACTTATATGTCTGACTCCTTAATTTGTTTTCCTTTGTTTAGGTCCAAGCTAGATATGTAAGTGGAAAACGTATACTACAGTGGGACTACATTGCCTCAAATGGAGTAATACACATGATATCTGAACCTCTGAAAGCACCTCCTGAGCCATTAGTAAGTGTAACACAACAGTTATTGAGACTGGAAAGTAATGAAATATGCTCAGGATAGCCACAAAAGGGCGCAGAGTAGCACCTTCTGATCTAGAATACTTGTCACGATTTATAGTGCTAATTCTATGTGAATTGGATGGACTGCCAGTCAGGACTCCTATGTAAACGCCATATTTCGGCTTGATAAATTATAGGAGGGCTCTACTACATCTAGCTGTCTTGTACCCTTGGTCACCAGAGCCCCCAAACACTATTTATTAATCTACAGCTTGGTATCCAAGCAAAAGAAGTTGTCCATTTTCTTTGGTCAATGGGTTGATGTCTGTTGGCCATCATCATGCCAAGCTCTATGCATTCTATAGGGATCGGTGGAATAGCCAAGTGATTAACTTAGCAGTAACTTAGCAGTAACTTAGCAGTAAGAATTATGGATTTACAAAACAAATGGGTTATAAAAAATAAAAAAAACTTAGATACACTAGATTTATACAGGACAACGTGGTGTGATAATGAGGCAACATATAATTTAATTAGTACATTTTAATGCACTTTTATGCAATTAATATACTTGGTGACAAGCGAGAGTGGTATAAAGATAGAGCCTTGCATTACACTATAAGATGAGCCACATTTTAGCATATAATTATTGTCAGAAAAGTTGCAAGGTGTACTTTTCATTGTATTGTATTTTTCCTAGCCCTCTCCACCCGAGAGTAACTTACTAACCCATACTCCCCTTGTAACTTCAGTTTAAAATATTATACTTACAAGGTTGGATAAAGTTCATGGGTCCTGGCTTCTTCTGACGGCTGTAATAGAATATATTGGGCCGAGGTCGGGCTTTTCGCCATCATCGCAGATTTTTCAGGGATAAAGTATCGGGCGCGTGCCCGCTTTATCCCCGTATTCAATTAGGATCCGGCGAAAACGGGACCCGGCGGAAAGGTAAATATCGAATAATCCAGGGAATTTTCGGGAAATGTTCCTGGCACCCCCCTAAATATGTCCAGACATGGGGTTCACTATGGGTACCCCTGTTTTTGCCTGCTGAAGGTAATCAGGGTTTTTAAAAAGCCGCGGCTGGTGCATAAATGCGCCTGTGAAGAAGGGGTGAAGAATAGCACTTAGCTTTTTTTTTTGGGGGGGGGGAACTGGTCCCATCAAATTTGGGGTACATGAAAATGGGTGCAAGCATATTTTGAAGTCCCTAGAGTGAATTTTGAAAATTCTTCAAAAATGCTCCTGCCGCTGCTACCCGCAATCTTGAAAACACCTGCTGCATACATGGGGACCCCCCTGAATAAATCTGGCTAGTTTAAAACTTTGTTCCCCTTTTTTTTTTTCACCCGAGAAATTAAAGTACATTTTTTGGGGTGATCTGAGAATTTTTTTTTTTTTTTAACACAGATTACTTTTAGGGGACATTAAAAAGGCTGCAGGCTATTTTTTTTTTATTCTGCACCCCTAAACCTCAATTCTGCACTTTTTTTCACCATGTATTATATAGTGAAAACTTATCCTCATTTTTTAACAAAGACTTTTCGGACTGGCGAAAAGTCTTTGAAATTGAATACGGGGATATTTGAAACAGGAGATAACCGGTTTTCCCCTCAAATTGAATACGGCCCATTAGGCACACGGTGTAATCGGTTACATCTGGCAAGTGGCTGCACAGAAGCCAGAACCCAGGAATTCTATCTAATGCTGGAAGAATAAGATCTTAGGAGCTGTGTTTAGAAGCAATAGTTAGAGCTGCACTAATAGTATATTAGTAATAGATGCCAGATGCCATTAGCATGACATTTAGATAAAGGTTATGTTTCTGAGGTTAGTTATCTTAGGTTTCCTTGTGAAATAAATCTTACTATAGTTTTTTGTAGTTCTCTTACGTCCCTTGCCCTTGTTAACCCTTGCTGTGTAATGTGTATCTAGGTCCTACATGCTGGGCACGGAGCAGGAATATTTTTTGCCATTGTTTTCATCGTTGGGTTATTGGCACTTGCTCTGTATGCTTACAAGAAGTTCAGCAGAAAAGATTTCCAGTTCCAACAGTTTCACGAGGTAACTATCAACTACAAAGCAAAAGGAATGAATGGGGTTTTTTTTGTACCACCCATAATAATCTAACATTTGGACACTGCCTTTCAACGCTGTGCCAACAATAATAATATAGTGTGCAGTACTATGAATGCCACCAACAGCCTGACTGCCAAGAGCGATGGAACCATGAATCAAATGTCAGTGTTTACTGACAGGACAGGGGCAGTCTGCCTGGGATGGAGCAAATCTGTCTCTCACAGATACATGTGATCCGTGTCACACACCTCATGGGACCTGTGACATATCACTGTAAATGCCTCCAATACTTCTCTTCCTTCAAATCAGATTCACTTATAGAAAAATAAGATCATTGTTGGGTTTTATTTAATCAACAAAACGTGACATCAACTACAGAGACCAGTAAAAAAAACACACCATCTGCCTCCATGACATAAATGAAATGTAAGATTTCTGGTAATGTTACATAGATTATAAAGCCGTGCTTACTGGACCACAGCAGTGCACATTATAAAACTAACCTGTACTATAAGAAGAAAATATCTGTAAGTAGATATATCCTGTCCATAGATCTTATCAGTGCACTAACAAAAAAACAAAATCAAACATGCAGTATTACAGTTTGTTTATGAATATATTATGTGTCTTGTAATCATGGTGTATGAAGAAGGTTCTGATCATAAAAATGTTGTCTTTTATACAGTATGATGAAAAACAAGTGGTGTCTGACTTTGACATCCCCCCTTCATCAAACATTGCAAATCCAATGTATGAAAGTTCTACAACAATGCCCTATTCTCCGGAACCTACAGCAGAGCCAGAATATCATCCCTTCTCTGTAAGTGTTCTCCCAGATGTCTGCCCTGTCATTCATTCAGTCATAGCACGGGGGGAAGTATTGTAGACCTATTACCAGATGATATTAACCACAGTAAGTCACTGAAGATCATATATTGAGTGTATACATGAATACATACTTTCTTTCAGTATATGGAATAATTATGTGGACAATGCAAGTTTATACAATGAGGTAATCTCTGAAGCATAGAAGTCGCTGCACAGTGCAAAATCATTGGGGCCACATTTTGCAGAAATTAGATTTCCTTTTGCAAAGAGAGATTTGTGAAATGAAATAAAGGGTGGAAGAAGCACATCGTTAGTAGTATTCCTTACTGCCTATAGCAGTCTCCATTACATTTTATCTTTGCTGATGGTTTTCAGATCCTGGGGAAAAGTAATAGCCTGTGGACTTGAAGCATCAGCGAGTTCCGTTCGTACGAAACTGCCGATGTTTAAAAGTAGCAGTTATGTAATAGGCAAATTCAACCTGGTTTTGCTTTTTAAATGACTGCTACTTTAAAACATTGGGCAGTCTCGTACGAACTCGCCGATGCCTGCAGTCCCCAGGCTATTACATTTACGCTACTGTCTAAGGGATCTATTTACTAAGCTGTATTAGGAGATCAAGTGAACGGTGATAAGGTACCAGCCAATCAGCTCCTAACACAGCTTAGTAAATAGACCCCTTAAGCTTTTTAAGGGGCCCAGGTTTGCACCTCCATGCTGCACTTTGGAGTAGAAGTTAATTTCCCCAATGAACTCTGGGCATTGTAATCAGAATATTCACACAAATCGCCACATGTAATAATATTGTCCCTATGTCCTCTAAATAATATGATTCATTTAGGTCATAGATGTAGCTACTGTAGTCCAAGCAGCATATTAGAAGAAAAATGGAAATGATTTATTTAAAGAAAGAGGCTGTTACTTAGGTGATAGGAGGATGGACTTAATGTGCCATTTGCACCTTTGCAGTATGAGGCTACTCCTTGTTGTACCCTGTCACGCGCTTGCTGCACCTCTAGCTTGCATGGAGGACCCTGTTGCCTATTTCAGAATCTTGCACAATTGGTCCACATCTGTAGCTGCATCTATGTGGCCGCTGCGCCCCTACACATCTGCTGGTGAAAGTAGTCATCATCATTATCAGCACTCATTTCAGCTAGATCTGTTATTGGTGCAAAAGATCCAATATCAGCTGGATCTCTGTATATGCTCACCACTGAATAGCCCACAACTCGGTCTTCCTAGGCCTACATGTTGCTGCCCAGTTACACCTATTTAACTACAGGTGGAGTTGTGGCTCACTTGTGTGCATTGCTGAATAGCCCGCAGAGATGCATATGTGTGCATTGCTGAATAGCCCGCAGAGATGCATATGTGTGCATTGCTGAATAGACCGCAGAGATGCATATGTGTGCATTGCTGAATAGCCCGCAGAGATACATATGTGTGCATTGCTGAATAGCCCGCAGAGATGCATATGTGTGCTTTGGCTGCATGAGTTGTGGCAAAAATCGCAGGTCTGGCTAATTTGCATGCGGCTAAGAATTGTAATTGATGACCAGTTTGTAGTGAAATCCCCCCTGGGAAGCATTACTTACTGAAGGGGTATCCCAGGTTAGTGGTACTGCTGCTTTGTTACTATACTATTGTGCAATCTTTTCTGTTTACCGTCAGGCCCGCCAAGAGCCAAGGCTAATAGGGGGCGTGGCCTAATCGTGGGAGGCGTGGCCACGCCTCCTTGCCGAAAAAATTAAAAAGATTAGCAGCGCCGCGAAGCGTCGCTGCACGCTGGGGAGGGGGGCACTCTGAGCCCCCTCAGCCCTGCGCAAAGCCGGGGGGGGGGCGCGATCAGTGTGATCGCTCCCCCGCACAGGCATAGGAGACTGCTGTGGCTACTGCTCAGTAGCCACGTGCAGTCTCCAACTGCAGCTCAGCACACACTGTGTGCTGGGCTGCTGTGAGGGAGGGGGGGCGGCGCCGGACCCGGGCCCCTCAGGAAGCCCGGGCCCGGGTAATCTGTACCCGCTCCCCCCCCTCTCGGCACCCCTGTTTACTGTTTGATACAGTGCTGATACACACTGTCTGATACAGTCTGATACACACTGTCTGATACAGTCTGATACACACTGTCTGATACAGTCTGATACAGTCTGATACACACTGTCTGATACAGTCCGATACACACTGTCTGATACAGTCCGATACACACTGTCTGATACAGTCCGATACACACTGTCTGATACAGTCTGATACACACTGTCTGATACAGTCTGATACACACTGTCTGATACAGTCTGATACACACTGTCTGATACAGTCTGATACACACTGTCTGATACAGTCTGATACACACTGTCTGATACAGTCTGATACAGTGCTGATACAGTGCTGTTATCGACAGATTGTCCAGCATGTTCAGGCGATGGACAATGTCGGAAACTACCAGCGGGAGCGTGCATCGCTGGTCGTTTCCGTCATTGTAGTGCACGATTACTGAGTGATTGCACGATTCCTATGTCGGAATTATGCAATTGCTCAGTAAAATCGCCAAGTGTGTACACACCTTAAGAGTTAATAACAATTTCACAGGGAATTACTTAGCTCCAGATATCACTGGTGAAAAACAAATTGAATCTGCAGCAGCACACTAGGTAAGATGTTGCCTACCTTATTAATTGAAATACAGTAAAAAAACAGAGTTGCGCTGGTTCAACTAAATGGGAATCCACACAAACTAGTAAATATATAAATTGCAGTATATTGTATTAAAAACTCTATAACCATTTGACTCATTAAAGCCTAAACTGTGTTACTAGAGAATGCACAGATAAACAATTAGCTCATAAAAAGCAAAAGGTAAAGAAAACAGTAATGCACTTGTTACATTGTATATTTTATCTAATGATATAAAATGTATCAAAATGTGGCACTATGGAGTCCTTTATACACATATATACATATTTAATCATGTGAATGAAGCCCCACTAAGCACTTTTCCCTATTGCAATATAGAGGTAAATTGTGAGATTGCAAAATTCAATTTTCTTAAACATTTTAAGTGTGAGAGCCCTGTAACCTCTTAGGGCTTCATTTAATAAAATTACTAAATGTAAAATGGCAATAGTTTTAAATGCAAGATACGCCTTGTTTTGCATTCATTGTTATTGCCATTTTAAATTTCTGAGTCAAACCTATCCCTTAATAAATGGGCCCCTAAGAGCTAGATTTACTAATGATCGCTTTTGCAATGCGATCAGGACATGTCAGTACCGCCCATGATTGCATTGCAAAATGCGATCATAATGGCAGGATCTATCATCCGGGACATGGGCTCCGAAATATCGCATTCCAGGTATTGGTAAATTTGGCAGCATCGCATCCCCCATAGATACCTATGGGGGAGGTGGCTACCAGCGGTAATGGAGGGATCACAGCAGGTATCGGAGATATCTGCTGTGGTCCCTCCTTAATATAGCCATGGCCAAAAGTTTTGAGAATGACACAGGTATTGGTTTCACAAAGTTTGCTGTTTCAGTTTTTAGACCCTTTATGTCAGATGTTACTATGGTATCCTGAAATACAATTACAATCAGTGTCAAAGGCCCTCATTCAGAGCCGTACGCAAACAGCAGTACGCTCGTTGCGTTCCGATGTTGACTAACCGCGCATGCATCGGTGTAACACTGCACATGTGCGTACGGCAGATTGCGAGCTTTTTTTGTCTCGTTCGTCAAATAGCGTACAGGAAGTGACATGTCAAATGTGATTGACAGAACAGGACGTTTTTGGGTGTTGACGGGGGTGGAGATGGAAAAACGCAGGCGTGGCGAGGCGTTTTTGGGGCGTACATACATTAGCAGATGCGAGCGTAAAATGTGTACGGACCGACTCATACGTCACTGGATGATCCTCTTTCCCTTCAAAATGCTCGCACAGCTTAGGGTCTGGATTAGTCGACCACATTGGCGATGGCCTTCTCTACCATCCCGGAACTCCACGATGTTGCAGCGATTAATCGCGGGAGGTCAGAACAGCAATTAGTGTTGGATTGAAAACCGGCTTGGTATGTGTTTTGAAAGCAGTTTTTTGGGTTAGCACAAAAGCGTACGCAGGTGGAAATCATAGCTGCTAATGTGATGATTACACAATCAATTTACGTACATTTGTGGGTGTTTTTTTTGGGCTCAATTTGTTGGTTAGGGCCTATTGTAACAATAATGTCATCATGTTTTTTTTTGTTTTTACCTTTTTCTTTTGGCCTGTTGAATTTGCATCGTTATTTTTAATTTTAAATGTTCCTTAAAGAGCCCTTTTTTTTTTGGCATGTAAAATGTGGTTTTTGCCAGTTTTTGCCTTTTGGCCCAGGATTAAATGTAATACATTTTGACAATAATGTAAGAATACAATGTCAGTTTTTTAATTTTTTTTTATTGCTCAAACAAAAACTAAAATAAATAACCGATTTGTGGCAAAGATTTTTTGCAGGTTTCATTCCCAAAGTTACAATAATTGGGCCAACATAAAAGATTTATGAAATGTAGAACACAAAATTAAAAACAATTCACAAGAAAGGAGAGGGAAGTTTTGACCAGAAAGGAATATGAGCCAAGCACAGAAGGAGTGTGGGAAAAGTCGCCATTGCTGTCACCGTTTTTTCACCCGTTTGGCTGGGGGAGGGAGGGCGCCAGACCGGGTCCGGGATGTCATCGGGCTGGTCTGTCCAGAGGCAGATGTTGTGGCCTCTGGACTAGGCACAGGGCTAGGCACATTTGGAGGATTGGCTGATGTTGTGCCAGAGGTGGAGGATCCTGATGTTCCGGCAGGAAGGGAGGTCGGCTCCACCACGTGCTGGCGAACGAGCTGCTCCAGGGCATTGGCGATGCGGATGTTGGCCCTGGTATTTTCCGCCAGGGCCTGACCAATGGTCACGTTGGCCGCAGCATTTTGCTCCAGGGCCTCAGCCACCCGTATCAGACTGGCGTCCATCCTCTGCAGAATCTCCATATGGGAATCCGATTTTAAATTGAGTTCTGTGAGGAGGGCCACTGGCTGCGAGGGGGATTGACCTGGACTGGCTTCAGCAGGGTCCTCAGCCGGATGTACTGGTTCCTCCCCTGCAGAGCCAGCAGAAATTCTGCGGCCAAGGCTCCCCTCTGGAGCAGACTCATCCGCCTGTGTCTCTGTTTGGAAAAATGAGAAAAGACTCACATTAGAATCTACATATTGGCACAATAACATTTCAGAGTTGGTGACATCACAACATTTACCTGGGACAACATGAGGAGCCGCAAAGTCTGGCATGTCCGTATCCATGTTGGACACGCCAAACACCTCCACAGGCTGCACACACCCCTGTGCTAGCTCTTCTAAATCCGTCAACTCCAATGACACAGGGGTGGGACCCCCACCTGTCCCCCTTGCATGCCTAGCCCTGTCCGCCAGTTTTTGCTTTAGGCGATATTTGAAGTCGCCCCATCTGTTGGATAAAAATGGAACCATTATCCTTTTGTTTAAAATGGGGTTTGTTTATAGGGGGGGCAAGTGTTTACTTACCGCCGTTTGACATCCCGGGCTAGACGGACATAATCACCCACCCTATTGACAGCAACGGCTACCTCTTCCCACATTCTCCACTTCTGGCTTGTACTCATATTCCTGTCTGCCTGTGGCAGGATGTCCACACACTTCTGAATCAAAACCTCCATCTCCTTTCTTGTGAAATGTGGCTGCCTTTTCTTTTTGGCAGCTTTGGCCGGAATACTGGGCCCAGCAGCCTCTTCCATATCATCCTCCTCACCTATTTGTGTAAATATGCAGATTTCTCAACTTCACAACTTGCCCAATATTATGTTTCAAATTAATCATTGAGACAAAATGCATGAAAGACTTACCGCCTGACTCTTGTCCATTGTTTCCCTGGTCTGTAGCCATGTCTGTGCTCCAAACAAGAAATACACCAGAATTTAAATGTTGTTTTGTGACGTATTTATACATGCGTCCTTATTTTGCGGCCGCATCATTGATTGTGCGTTCCTATGATCCCTCCTTAATTTTTGCGGGAAACGAAACACTATTTATGGCTTGGTGTGTCTCGAGTCGAGGTGGCGTTTTTGGATTGTTGGAGGTTACCTTGGTTGGAGTTTCTTGTTTGCGGATTAAGGAGTTGGCGTTTGGAGTTTATTTTGTTTGCTAGAGTTGCGGTTTTTTTTTCCGGTCGCTTTTTTTTGGGATATTTTTTTGGCCTCGTTTCTTGATTTGGTAAGTTTTGTGAAGTCTAACTTTGGTTCAATTGGTGTCTCCTTCTGTTTGTTATTGTTCTTAATTTTTTTAACCATAATTTCATCTATTTTAGGTTTTTTTTTCTTTCGGCCCCAAAGACCTTTTGTTTGGAAATCTTATATATTTGCTCTTGGTAAGTCCATTTTTTAACTTGTATTTGCGAACTAATTAGCGCATTTTTCTCTGTTTGTAGAGTGACTTGTATTTGCGAACTAATTAGCGCATTTTTCTCTGTTTGTAGAGTGACTTGTATTTGCGAACTAATTAGCGCATTTTTAAATGCTTATTCATCCTGTTATGTTGTTTGTGGTTTCCCTTTAGCATTTTTGGCTGACATTTGACCCCAATTTGATGTACTGTGTGCAATGTCGTTTTGCTCGTTGCCCAAATGTGTGTTTCGCCGATTTTATGTTTTGTCTTGCACCAAATTTAGAAACATAAATGCACAGACTAAACTTTTTAAAATTAATATTGGGAATATTTTCAGTTTGGACGTATCATGACAATACCCCGGCATGTAAGCAGCAATGGATGGTATCATCAAGCTAAGTTGTTTTAATTTTCCTTTGGGGTGGGTCCAAAGCCTTACATTCAAATTTTGCCATTTCAGGTTGATCTGGGGCGGATTGTTCTGGCCATGCTCCTGGAAGCCGACCAACCTCAATCTCGTCCCAGGCGTAGGCATCGTAGGCGTGCAAGGCCCCAGATATTTCGAACACGTGTCACCCTTTTTGGAATGCCCGATGAGGTTTTAAGACGCTACCGTCTACCTCCCAAAATCATCATAGACACTCTCTCATTAATAGAGAGTGATCTTGAGCGGCAAATTGACAGTCCAACAGCAATACCACCACTTACGCAATTTATGGCGGTGTTACATTTCTGTGCCTCAGGATCGTTTCAAACAACGGTGGGAACAGTGGCGGGTATCTCACAATCCGCCTTTTCCAGGATCCTGAGGGCAGTGATGGAGGCACTTTTCAAGCACCTCCATCATTTTATTAAAATGCCTTTGGATATGGGTGCCCTTAGTGTGGCCAAGGCCAATTTTTACCAAATAGCTGGCTTCCCACACATCATAGGGGTTGTGGATGGTACTCACATACCACTTCAGCCTCCAGCACGGCTGGAGGCCATATTTCGCAACCGTAAACACTATCACTCCCTGAATGTAATGGTGGTATGTGATGCCTCCCTCCAGATCCTGTCCCTGAATGCAAAATTACCCAGAAGTGCACATGACTCCTTTGTCATCCGGCAATCAGGGATATGGCACAAATTAAACAACCTACAAGCTGGTGATGCGTGGCTTCTGGGTAAGTGGAGACCTTTAGTACATAACAATGTTAAGCTTGATACACAGTGATCCTGATGTTGTCTATTCTTTTTCACAGGAGACAGTGGCTACCCTTGCATGCCCTGGCTGCTCACTCCTTATTTGGCTCCCACACCAGGCCCACAAAGTGAGTTTAATACCGCACTTACAGCCACCAGGCAAGTGGTGGAGCACTGTATCGGCCTTTTAAAAGGCTGATTCAGATGCCTCCACCGCTCTGGTGGCGAGCTCATGTATTTGCCGGATATGGTTTCAAAAATTGTGGTCCTGTGTGGGATATTTCACAACATCGCCATAAGGAGTGGTGTCCCACAATGCAGCCAGAGGATGCCTTACCTGAGGAAGGCCCACCCGAGGTTGGTCGGAGGTCAGTATGTGGGGGGGCCATATGCGATGATGTGGTGGCCCGATATTTTAGGTAATTATTGACCAAACAACAGTGTTTATACCCAATGTGTTATGGTTTGTTTGCGTTCATCTTTTTTGATAATAATTTTTGCCCCATCTTCTGTTTGTTTGCATAATCTTTGGTACTCCCACGATGACTACTTCCTGCTACCCTTCAAAAACCTTTATGTGGAAACTTCTGGAATATATTATGACACCCATATTGCAACGCCATATTTTTGAAATCATGTGGGCATGGACCTTCGTCAACCAGTTCTTGATTTGTTGTGTGTTTGTTTTCTGTTTTTGGTATGTGGTGTATTTCTGATTATCACTGTGTGTTTTGTTTTTGAGTGACCACTTTGTTTTTTGATTTCTGTTGTGAATAAATATTTGGAGAGTGTAATTTGTTTCCTTTTTTGGCACGTTAGAAGCAAGTGTAACCAAACTCACAAACGTTAAATTTACCTAAGGGGTAACCCAGTAATGAAGCAAGTGGAGCTAAAATGTAATATGTTTTCGGGGTACTAACCAACACACCAAGGAATCCTGTACAAGCAGTTGCTTCGTAAGATCGGCCTAAGCAGATTGCCCACCAAATAGGAACCTGTAAAATGTTGTAAACTATCATGTTGTCCACCCCAAAAAAGGAAAATGACATTGGTACTGGTAGGTGTTTCTTGTGCCTGTTTGCCTTCAAAATACAACACACAATCTGTAGTGAGATTAATTGGCAATCCTTGCTTGAAGAGGCTACTTATGTCAGTGTAAAGAATCTTGGTTTTACTAAAAACGCATGAGACAGAGCGTGAATTAAAACTGATTTCTTTGTAAACATTTTGTAAAAAAAAACAAAAAAAACGAATTCCTAAGGAGGCCCGCTAGATGGTCAAGGCACTGCAGCAGCCCGGTGACTTGCTCCCGCATACGGGCCACACACTGACAGATTTCTGCCCGACGCCTCTGTTCCTCTGTTGGTGACAAAAGTTTGGGGATTAATACATCAATAATGAAGCAACATTCAAAAACAACACAAAACAAGCAAAACAAAACGTACAAGCTTGTGCCAAAAAACAACATTACACGGATACAACCCAGAACCCCAAAATGTCGTAGGCCAAAAATACAAGGGCCCAAAAAAAATGCACACAGGTGTGATATGTGTATGGTGAAATCAGCAGGAACAGGTAAAGACAACCCCCAAAAATTCCCAAAGGCGACAGAAAGCCAACAAAAATGGGGACGACACATGATTACATACAAACAGTTTGTGGTGCCCAAAAACAAAACAAAAAACATACCGTTCTGCAAAACGCCAGAGCGAGAAGCCACTCCCTCGACCACCTCGGAGGTGGCTACATTCCCCAAACCTAGGGGCAGGGTGTGGGCAGAATCCTGGGAGGGGGTATTTGGAGGAGGGGCGGTTGGAGGAGAGGGGGAATTGGGCTGGAGGGGAAGTAGACCCGAAATCTCGGCCACAGTGTCTGGGGAGGAGGGTGTAATTGAGGAATTGGGGGTTGGAGAGAGGGGCCGGGACCGGCGTCTTGTCTGCCGATGACGCCGTAGTCTTTGCTGTGCCCATAAAAGATGTAAAAAATATTGTGGTTAGTTTCAACAGGAATCCAAATACAAAAAAAAAAAAAAAAACATGCACATGCAGATATGAGTACAATGACTAAATAGGACAGACATGAAAACATGCACATGCAGATATGAGTACAATGACTAAATAGGACAGACATGAAAACATGCACATGCAGATATGAGTACAATGACTAAATAGGACAGACATGAAAACATGCACATGCAGATATGAGTACAATGACTAAATAGGACAGACATGAAAACATGCACATGCAGATATGAGTACAATGACTAAATAGGACAGACATGAAAACATGCACATGCAATTATGACTACAATGAATAAATAGGACAGACATGAAAACATGCACATGCAGATATGACTACAATGAATAAATAGGACAGACATGAAAACATGCACATGCAGATGACTACAATGAATAAATAGGACAGATATGAAAACATGCACACGCAGTTAGGGCCCACAAGATAAACTTGAAAACCACAGTCCATAAAACTTACTTTCCTCGATCTGCATGCGAAAGCATGCCAGCAAGCGGGGCGTACGCCGATGCAGGTCCGACCACCTGCGCTCCAGCTGGCCAATATGTCGGCGTGAGCCGAAGGAGCGCAGGCGGCGACGTAACTCCGCATATGCGGAACGCTTTCTGCTATTTGAGATGGGTGGAGGCTGACTGGTGATCCGCCTGTCCATCACCTCCGTGAGCACCAGCAGTTCGCGCCTGGTGAATGCGGCGGATCTCATGATGGCAATGGTGTATTTTTAGAAAATTATTTTTAATAAAGCACCAAAAAAAAATTTGATTGGCTAATGTATTTGGGAAATTAACAGGACAAATTCTATTGGTTAGTGTATGAGTCATGTGTTCGACAGGGCCACAAATCTCTTGAGAGTTATGATAGGCTTGATGCAGTGACATGCGTAAGCAAATTAGAATAAAGAAATGAACCTCAGAAAATTTGCGGGGATCAAAACAAATAGAACAATTGTTTAATTAGGGCTAACATGTCTTTTGAACAATAAAAGCGAATGTTTAAGCCGTACGTATTCTGCGGGTAAACACAAACACGGACAAGATTAAAGTTTATGGCATTGTGTTGAAAAAAACAAAACAATTAAGCTAATTGATACATTGATTGGCATGATACGATTGAGGGAGGTAGGCAGAATAAACGAGCAGGTAATCGGAATCTGACAGGCCCACTTCCGGTTTGTACTTGTGCGTGCGTTCCCTTCAAGCCATTTCGGGGATGTACGCTCGCTATTTGGCACGCTCGTTAGAGGAGGGGTCGCCTGAGTTTGGGGCGGATTTTTAGCTGCGTACGAAAATACGAGCGAGTGCTTGAATTTAAATATTTTTTTACGTACGCCGAACGTACGTACGCCCACTTGCGAGTGGGTCTGAATCAGGGCCAAAGGCTTTTATTGACAATTACATTAAGTTTCTGCAAAGAGTCAATATTTGCAGTGTTGACCCTTCTTTTTCAAGACCTCTGCAATTCTCCCTGGCATGCTGTCAATCAACTTCTGGCCACATTACTGATGGCTGCCCATTCTTGCCTAATCAATGCTTGGGGTTTGTCAGAATTTGTGGCTTTATGTTTGTTCACCCGCCTCTTGAGGATTGACCACAAATTCTCAATGGGATTAAGGTCAGGGGAGTTTCCTGGCCATGGACCCAAAATTTTGATGTTTTGTTCCCCGAGCCACTAGTTATCACCTTTTGCCTTATGACAAGGTGCTCAGTCATGCTGGAAAAGGCATTGTTCATCACCAAACTGTTCTTGGATGGTTGGGAGAAGTTGCTCTTGGAGGATATTTTGGTACCATTCTTTATTCATGGCTGTGTTCTTAGGCAAAATTGTGAGTGATCCCACTCCCTTGGCTAAGAAGCAACCCCACACATAAATGGTCTTTGCTGTTGGCATGACACAAGACTGATGGTAGTGCTCACCTTTCCTTCTCCGGACAAGCGTTTTTGCAGATGCCCCAAACAATCTGAAAAGGGATTCATCAGAGAAAATAACTTTACCACAGTTCTCAGCAGTCCAATCCCTGTACCTTTTGCAGAATATCACTGTCCCTGATGTTTTTCCTGGAGAGAAGTGGCTTCAGTGCTGCCCTTCTTAACACCAGGCCATCCTCCAAAAGTCTTCACCTCACTGTGTGTGAAGATGCACTCAACACCTGCCTGCTGCCATTCCTGAGCAAGTTCTGCACTGGTGGTGCCCCGATCCCGCAACTGGGTGCCCTAAAGCCTTCTTCACAACTAATGAACCTCTCTCCGATAAATGGTTGATTTAGGTGCAATCTTACTAGCAGCAATATCCTTGCCTGTTTCCTTGAAGGTAACCATGGTTAACAGAGGAAGAACAATGATTTCAAGTTCCACCCTCCTTTTAAAGCTTCTGGTCTGTTTATTCTAACTCAATCAGCATGACAGAGTGATCTCCAGCATTGTCCTAGTCAACACTCTCACCTGTGTTAACGAGAGAATCACTGACATGATGTCAGCTGGTCCTTTTGTGGCAGGGCTGAAATACAGTGGAAATGTTTTTCTTGGGATTAAGGGCCTGATTCAGAGCCGCTCGTAAGCGGCCGCTCGTTCGCTCCGAGCAATGTTCGCACATCTGCGCATGCGTATGGGTCGTAATGCGCATGCGCCAACAAGTCATTGCGGTCGGAAATCGAGCGCTCGCAAAATAGCGAGTGCCTGCTAATTTGAGTGACAGGATGAGGCGTTTGTGGGTGGTAACAGGGGAAGGTGCTTGAAAACAGGGAGTGGTGATCCGAACGCAGGCGTGCCAAACGGTCAAAACGGGCCTTTTAAGGGTGTGCATAATTAACAAAGCAGCGTCATCGACCACGTCACTTGGTTGTTTACAAGCCTGAACTGTTCGCATGATTGCGGTAGGAAAATCCTACCACAAGCACTGCGAGCAGTTCAGATGCCTTTCGATGTACTCGGTTAATCTAATAAATAGCGGAGATGATGTAGGATGCGAGCGGCCAGGGGGCGTCTTTACAAAATAGCGAGCGCATGTTTCGTTCGCTCGCTCGGACATAGAGGCGTCAACAGACCGCAAAGAGCGAGCGCTCAATTTAAATAGCCGGCCCCTTTTTCTGAACGAGCGAGCGCAAATAGCGTCCGGCTCTGAATCAGGCCCTAAGTTCATTGTCATGGCAAAGAGGGACGTTGCAATTAATTGCAATTCATCTGATCACTCTTCATAACATTCTAGAGTATATGCAAATTGCCATCTTAAAAACTGAAGCAGCAAACTTTGTGAAAACCAATACTTGTGTCATTCTCAAAACTTTTGGCCATGGCTGTACATCCAGGGGATACTTATTATTTATGGTAAACCGGGTGTTTTCAGGTATTATACGTCAAATATACTTTGATAAATGGGCCCCTTTGTGTATTAGTACTTACCAATCTTGTTTGATCAATGTGTGTGTTCCCATTTGTATAGTGCCACAGAGGAGTAGTTGGTCTTCCATGAATAATTTGTTTGCGATAGCAATAATACTTTTGCAGATTGTTAGGCTACAAGTAATAGCATTAAAATCCATTATATTAGATTCTATAGACATATTCAGATAATGTTACGATCAAAATCACATTATAATACTGAAGGCTTTTGTTTAAAATAACATTATTGTTAAAACCTTCTTGTACAGTTTAATAATTTACACTAAAATAAGGCTGCCTTCAGGCTGAATAGACTTTCATGAGTAAAATCTTTTGCTGGCAATGTTGTAGGTTACTTGTCAAACAGCTTGCTGTGCAGAGATTGTAATTCAATGACGCCATTGATGGCTGGAGAAAGAACTTCTATTTAAAGTGTATCCTATTAAATTTCTGAATGTTTACAGTGCCTCATGCAAGAGAATGCTTACCAGTTAGGTCACAATGTTCCTTCCTGTATCATGCACTGATACTGTACTAACAGGGGATACCTCACAGCAGTCTTTGGTATATAAGGAACCATTAACTATAACTTCCTCCGGGATGCAGTCAATATACCGACAGTCAGGATGCCGGGGTCGGCATCCAGAAGGTAAGTACTGGAGTTAGGTTTAGGGTGTGCGGGGTGAGGTTAGGTTTAGGTATTAAGGGGGAGGTTAGGTTTAGGCAGCGGGGGCAAGGGTTATGATACTGACCGACAGGTGTCTGTACATAAACCCTGTTGGGATGTCGGTGTATGGATTCTACCACCGGTATCCCGTACCCAACCCCTTCCTTCACCTCCTATTACAAAATTTGGGCAGTTCGGACTTGGGTCAATAACTTCTGCCCTCCTTTTCTCTAGACCAGAGGTTCTCAAACTCCGCCATTACAGTACAGATTTTAAGGATATCCATGTTTGAGCACAGGTGACTTGACTTGATTTAACCATCTGGGCTCATGTATGGATTTCCTTATAACCTGGACTGAAATGGTGGAGTTTGGGAACCTCTGCTCTAGACCACAACTGCCTTGGTGATCCCATCTGTGGCCTGAATCACCATGAACTCCTCTTTATGCAGACTTGTCTGGGTTAAAAGTCTACTTTCCCCATTATTCACACCTTTCCTTCCCCTTAATACAGATGTTACCAAACTCGGCCCTCAGTACAGGTTTTAAGGATATCCATGCTTGACCACAGCTGACTTAATTAGTACCTCAGTCAATTTGATTTAACCATCTGTGCTCAACCGTGGATATCTCCAAAACCTGAACTGTTGGGGTGCCTTGAGGACCATGTTCGAGAACCTCTGCCTTAATATAACACTGTTGTTGAGGTTATCATGCCAAGCACTTAGCTGTGTGCGGTGATCCAAATTATAAAGCTCAGTAGAGTATGCGGACACTATATAAATATGTTAATAATCATAAATAAGCCAACTATCTTACCTTTTCACAAACCCTCTGTGCAATATACTTACTTGTTATAGTCTGTTACTTGTATAATAAAGCTTTTCTCCATCATCCTACTGAGTTCAAATGGATCCTGTCGACATATAGTCCCAAATGTAATGGCCTGCAAGTTCTGGGTAGCAGCAAGATTTTGTTGATTTAGCCACTCGATTTAAAACAGCAATTTTTTAAAAGACCACACCAACTGCAACCGTAGGCCATACTTGGGCCATGGGCCCTGATTCAGAGCCGCTCGCTGCCCGCCCGCTGGGATTGTGGGCATTTTCTTTTTTTTAATCTCCGGCCACTCGTAAAGCTGTGGGAGCCCACCCACAGCTTGTGCGAGCGGCCAGGAGACCATCGCGATAATTGCGGCCATCGACCTTGTGACGAGACCCTACGGTAGGGTCGAGGCTGCCACAGGGCCGAGTGGACTTCCTGCTCTATTAGAGCAGCAAGTCCACTACTGACATCAGTAGTGATGTCAGTAAGACGAACACCTGCGTTTGTCCAGTCACCCCCCCTACCCGTCCACAAAAGGGGGCGAGCTGTCACTCACCATCGACAGCCGCCCCGTCTTGTTGCGAGCCCCATAGCGACTGAACTTCAGTTGCTCGACGGGGCTCACGCACGCGGCGCATGTGCAGTGCCTAAACATTGGGCCGCTTGTGAGCGCACAGCACTTGCGATCGCCTCTGAATCAGGGCCATAGTCTCCTCCAGGACGTTGAAAGTGTTAACTATTTCTTCCATATCCCATCCTGGTGGATACTCAGTTTGTTTTTTACAGTGCCCACAGGAAGGGGCTTATTAGACTGCTGTAACAGCCTAACTTCATTATTATTATTTTATATACAAATGCAACGGTTAAAAGCCAAAGAATACCAATAGACTCAGACTGCTACCCCCCGGTTCACATGAAGTGATCCTTTTGGATGTCCCCCTTCATCATCAGCATAGTGTGCAGCAGTGCTAGACCTTAAATCACAAGGATTGATAAGGAAAGTCCCAGTGCTTGTGAAAGGGGTCTGGGCAAAGTTGTGGATTGCTTCCAAGGGGAGAGCCTGGGCTTCCACAGTCCTGGACCTCAGCTGAGGAAGCTTAGTCAGTAGAGGCCAACCACTGCAATACGCAATAGAGTTGAAGCAGCCATCATCCAGTGTTGGGACCAATCAATGATGGACTGGAATTTTCGGTGTCCATCTGGAGCCCTGTACCAGAATTGAATGTACCCTAAGAAAAGTATAGTACTGACTTCAAAGAGGCATTTCTCAGCTTACTAAATAGATTTTTTTTTTTTTTTGAAGAGTGCACGCCTTACATGCTTGCGGTGGGAGTTGAGGTCTTTGGAAAACATGAGGTTATTAAGATACAACACCACAGTGTTCAATAGGAGGTACCAGAAGATCTTGTTGACAAAGATCTGAAAAATCATAGGGGCATTGCAAAGACACAAAGTACCTGTAGTGCCTGTCCTGAGTGTTGAAAGCAGTCTTCTGCTCATCTACTTGATGGATCTAGACAAGATTATAATCCCCATGGCCGTCAAGCTTGGAACAAATGTTTGACCCCTTCCCAGTCAAACAATTCTGGAATTAGTGGGGGAGGGTACCAATTATTGACTGTGAAGTGATTGAGTTTACAGGAATCTATACAAGATGGAGATACCCATCTTTCTTAATAACGAAGCAGAACCCGGCTCCTGCTGAAGAGGGGAGAATTAACCCTTTCTCTAGGTTCTCGTTAATGTATTCTGATATGGATTGGGATTTGGGAAAGAAGAGAGGGGAAACTGTTCCCCTGGGGGTGTTTTTTCCTGGTATTAAATCAACTAGGAGCATGCATTACCTAGGACCTGACTCAACAGATGGTTAGAACTGACACTGTAGAGGAACAATTTTGCCCCGAAATCATCACTCCCATTCCTTAGACATAAAGCAAGATTGCCCCATTTGTACGTGTTCTTGGAGCCAGCCAAACCTTAGGGCGTTTTACTCCACTCCTTTCTTGAGACCTCTCTCTGAAATGCAGATCTACCTGGTTACACAAGGAGATTAGCTCATCCTGGTTTACTGGGAAGCTCACGAGCAGCCAGTTTATATTTGATCTCGTCTAATAAGCCTTACCAGATGACTGCAACCAGTGCCTCATCGTTCCATTGGAGCTCAGACAAGAGAGTACAAAACTTGACCGCCCAGAATCATAGAAGATGCAGCTAAGAAGTCAGCATAGTTTTACAGGATGGGGTGAGATCTCACCTATAGGGAGATGCCCATTCCAGAGCTTTCCCATAAAGGGAGATGGCTTTAGGTATTCCATCGTATTTCGCTGTGGTTGGCAGGTGGAGACTGGATGCCACTGAAGGACGATTGGGTACCTCATGTAAGAACTGCATGAATTGGCCTTGTTTGTCTGCTAGCCAAATATTGGACCAAATCCACTTGAGGTTGGTTTCTCTGTCAAATCCAAGGCCAGTATTAACTATCACGGCACTAGGATTGGGATTTGGGACAAGACCCCTAAGGCTCCTCAAACAGTGGTGTGGCTGGTGTGACCACCCACAGCTATAGCGAGCAGCCAAAATGATGGTCGCGAATCATCAGGCTTGCGACGAGACCCTTGCGGTAGGGTCTCGTTGCTGCAAGCCCTGGAGTGCTTTTGGCTCTATCAGAGACAAAAGCACTCCCACTGACATCACTTGTCATGTCAGTGGGGCCGGCCCCAGACGGTAGGGGTTTCCATGGGAACGCCTCCATCTGGGCAGCAACGCCCCCGGCACGCCCACCAAAGGGGGCGTGCTGTCAATCACCATCGACAGCACGCCCCCTTTGGTGCGAGACCCATAACGACGGCTTGGCCGTCGTTATTCGGGTCTCGCGCATGCGCACAACGGAGCCGCCTCCGTCGTGCGCATGCGCACTTGCCAACATCGACCCGCTCGTGAGCGGGTCTGAATTAGGCCCTCTATTCCATAGGTAAGAATCATTTATGGGAAAACTATTTAATGTGAAAATGGGAGATGCTTATCGTGGAGTCAAGGCACCAGTTATTTGTGGAGAGGATGATGAGGACTAAGAGCTTTGTAGATGACAATATGGATCTTTAGCTAAATAAATATTTACATAAATACAATATGTGCAGTAGAAACCACCATGGAATACTGCAGTGGTATTGAGCTTCACTGCTTGGGTTTCTACCAGCACAATAAGTGGATATAGATCAAGTACACTTCCAGTTCTGTAAATGCAATCAGTTTTCCATGTCACTAGTCAAATAGTTTGACAGTACTGACATACATAACAATATAGTGTGATGTATATTTAAAAACTTCAATCTATCGTTATTACTGGATCACATGTAACTATTTTCACAATGGTCTCTATGTATTATTACTTTAATATGGATTTCAATTATTAGATGTATTGCAAATTACATTTTTATAAAATTTACACAGATAATATCTGTACTTGTAAAGTCTAACAACAATTTACCTTTTCACCTGTTTAAGGACTCAGATGAACAGCAGCTGGTAACCATTGGTGGCCGAAACAAATGACTGTGAATGGAATAGATAAATCCAGTATTATCTGTAATAAGCTATGTATATATCAGCAACACATCACTTGGAATGGAAGAGATAACTCGAGTATACATCAGCTGGTATCAGCCTTCTCACACGCCAATCACTTGTTTGATTACACATTTAGTAAATAGTTATTTTTGTAATGCTTTCTAGTTCCAGTGTACAGTTTCTTGTCCCAGGGTGTAATGGAGCCTGGCTCTGGGGCAGTTCCCCACATTATTTGGCTCCTTCACTGTGAAATTGTAAATAAATACTTTAATCATTTAGTATGTATGCTCACAGAAGCTAAGGACATTCTGAAGACTTGTAAGTTTACTTTTGGGCCGGGTACACACTTGAACGACTGGCAATCTTGCAGATGGTCGGTGCGATTGCCCCAGACCATACAAGATTGCTGATACACACTAGGAAGATTTAATAAACAATGAACAACTGATCACTTGTTCTGTCCTTCATTAAACCACACAGCCCCACATGCAATATTGTGCAAGTGTGTACCCACCCTTACAATAAACAAAATGTATTACAGACAATCCTGTAAATGTTAAATAGAGGAATACATAAAGGAACCAAGAGCCTGATTCAGAGATGTAGTTCTCTATTTTTTTACTTTTGCAATAACAGATTTATAGGTCTGATTTTTTTATAATGTATTATGTGTTTCGTGTTCAGAATTACACCTCATACAATTAAAAAACAAAACAAAACCAAAAAACAATGCTCGCTGACTGTATTTGTAACACAAATGATCAAATAAACAGAAGCTAACAGGTGCACGTTTTCCTTTTTTTTGTCCCCACCAAAAATGCAATGCTTGTACACCAACATGTTACAAAGCCAAATAAAACATGCTATAGAATGGTGCACATGTATTATTATAATTATTAGCATCAATTTGCATTACATATATTGTGGTTTTACCAAAACAACATTATACTGCTAGCGCACAGTAACACATGAAACACTGGCCTTGCTGCATTATAAATTGCTAACTTGGGAGGATCAGTTACTAATATCTCTTATGTAGGGGGAAGTGCTGCTTTAATGCAGAATGATGTCCCAGCAAACATAACAAATGACAGCCCATAACATTTGATTGAAGTATTTTGTACTATATTAGAGACATTTTAAGAACTTTTTTCTTTCTAGAATAGATTCACTGTGGCCAATTATGATGGGAAAGGCATTGGAATGTCAGAATAACCCAAAAATGAACCAGTTGAGCGCTCAATGGGACTTTTTGCGGGCGTAACAATGTCCTGTCATTTTGTCCGGCCGACGGAGCAGCTCGGCCGGGGTTTCACGCTGGACCTGCCCATCAGCCTCTCTCTCTTTCTCTCTACAAAAAATTTCAAACTACAGGATGAAAACTATTCTCAGGAAATAATTATATCAATATGTATATAATAAATATATAGTATACAATGAAGAAGAAAGGAACCGCACTGAACCAAAAGTACTGCTACTGTATCTATTGAAGGTTGTGTATATCTCAATAAACCTATAACCAGACTTGTGAATGAATGATCTACTGCTATACATTCAGGATGATGGGATGATTGCAACCGACTTATACAGGAAAACTACTGCTACAAACAGTCTATTACATCAGACGAGTTCCCATTTTCCACCTACGGTAGCCAATATACCTAAGGGTGAGTTCCTGCGATTACGCAGAAATTGTTCTGACAATGATCATTTTGAACAACAGAGCCTAGACCTCTCACAAAGATTACGTGAGAGAGGCTATAGTAATATAGCCATAAAAAAAGCACGGCGAGGAGTACAACAAACACAACAAAATGATCTTATCTTCAGGAAGAAAAAGAATAGAGAGGAAGGTGGCAAGATAAGGTTCATTGCTAATTTCTGTAGAGAATGGAGGGAACTCCAATATGCGGTACAGAAACATTGGCCTATTCTAATGGCCGACTCTGACTTAGCAGTAGCTTTGGGTAAACAAGTTTCTATGGGGTGGAGACGATCCAAAAATCTCAAAGATCAACTCGTGCATAGTCACTACCTGAAGTCTACATCTACTAGAACACTTGCACAAGGGACTTTCCCTTGCGGCAGTTGTAAGATATGTAATCATATTACCAAAACTGATACGATTCAAGACAGATTTGGTAAAAATATTAAAATCAATGACTACATTAATTGCAGGACGGAGGGTGTCATCTATTGTATCATGTGCACTTGCAACAAGAAATATGTGGGAATGACCACTAGGTCTTTGAAGCAACGGATTCTTGAGCACATAGGCACAATACGTAATGCAGCAGCAGATCTTCAAAAAAAGAAGAAATTAACTACGGTTGCACTGCATTTTTATTCATGTCATCAAAAATCCTATAAAGAACTTAAAGTCTGTGGATTGGAGAAAGTCAGTTTAGGCATACGAGGTGGCGACATTACTCAGACTCTATTAAGAAAAGAAAGCGAGTGGACCTTTAAATTGGGGACAGTAGCACCCACAGGAATGAATGAATACATCAATTTTGGTGTCTTCTTACCTACTTGATTTATTATACCTTCCTTTTTATCATTAAAATCACATCACTTATTTCATAATTTCATTATCTTGATGCTTATTATGTACTCGCATTTTCTCACTTTTACTTTTTACCATCAGACACTTTGATATAATTATTTTTTCACTCATAATTTGGATCACTTTTTGTTTTTCTCGTGTTATCTCTTACATATCTGAATATTGTCACATACCCAATCCATCACATAGTGGAATACACTCATAGTATTACATTTGAATTTATTTTATTATATCACTATTATGTTATCCTTAACATAAATTATCACAACATACATTACAAATTTTATTGTCACTGTAACCCTAGCACAATACATCTTTAGATAATTAAGTCTTATTACAATAGTGGAATACCACCAATTTTATGTAATTTTTCTTATCTTTTTTCTTGCTACAATTTCTAATATGTAGCATGAACGACATGAGCCTGTGGACATATTGTCTCTGCAATACTATAGTAACAGAGCATATTTTCTAGCACTGTCGTCATGTTTGCAAATGTCTACTATTCTTCTTTCTAACATCAATATACAGGTCCCCATGACTCACCAACCATCGATGCCAAGAGTATGTGTTTGGTGGTAGCATGGATCTCTGATAAATTATTGTATGACCTATACTTTCCCTGTACTCTACATATAATGAGCACTCTCATTGCAGATTTTCAGGAGAGGTGCCTGCAATGCTAGTCATCAGGTACCCCTCAGCTGATACAATACAAAAGTAGATGCTCTACTTACTTATTCTTATCCTTGGATGCTTTTTGAGCACGCTCACATACCATTCAATATGTGAATAATGGTATGCAGTAGCTGCTCACTAAGTTCAGTATCTGGGAGTATACTTCGTTTTCTCCCCTCTATGTCTATCTTGCATATTTAAATATATCATGTATCTCAAAGCTTATTAGCTTTATCATTCAATAAGTGTCTTTATAGCTCTCAATTGTTTTTATTTATAACCTTCTAATAAATATGACTGAATCTCTTGTTCAATATGGCTTTTTACTTTCTATAAATAATTCTGTTTAATCTTTATATTTTTATGAATATATTTTCCCACAATCAAAGTTTTTCCCTTCCCTCCCTCTTTTTATTGACAAGTGCTGCCACTTAATTTATCCCCCACATCATTTTTAGATGTTTTAGCCATTGCCGATTTTCTAGTCTCCTTATTGGATGGCCTTGATGTCAATCACCGAATGCTCCATAGACATTGGATTACAGCATCTCGTATAGTGATAGGCCCTCTTTGACTGTCAATCTATTGGAGGACCATATGATTGGCCCTTGAGGGGAATAAGAAGTAGGCAGCACTGCAGTGATTAATGGGTTGGGACTGTGACCAAGCCTGTCCACGGCGAAACGCGCGTCAGACACTTCCGGGTCACGTGCTGCGCACACGTGACACCGGCTCACCGACCTGATTCACCCAGCGGCATGCATTAGCTCCACAGAGACCATCGCAGACTGTTTTTTGGACCACACACACGCTGATCAGGTAAGTGGCGTAGAAACCCTGCACTGCCCTGCGCATCAGGGCAGACGGCCACTATCCCTGACAGCATTTCTATTTTTCACATATCACCTGACGTCAGTTAAACTGTACCATATGCATTTATACTAGGAGGAACAACTTGTGGGAAAACGTTTTTTTTTTTCCCTATCTCCTTTCTACTTGTACAGTTACTGTGATATTTGTGTGTTATATGTATTATGGTCCATTAAATGATACAGCTTCCTGATATATAACTATTCGTATGGGGCATAACCATACCCTTTGATTATTGTGGAACATATCATATTTAACAAATTTGTGGCTATTTGTAGCACTATATGTGTGTATATATATATAGGACAGTCTCTTCAGTGTACATGCATATACATGTGCAATTTGTCTGCGATTAGGATGTAATTTCCCAACACTGTATTCTCTGTAGAGAACAATTTTTTGATATTCCAGCATATATGAAATATGTATTTAATGATCTTTTGAACATGCCCAGATTGTGAATTTTTGATAATATGAGGCATCTGTGGATTTACCTATACACAGCTATAATTAATAAGATTTAATATCAATTTATTTCGCCTGGTTACATACAATTTTTTCAACCTTAGGAGAAAATATATCTCCTGCCGGAGATTATATCTCCATTGTTTCTGGTAAAATTGTGATTTCTGACTATAGGAGAAATCCATGGATTTAATGATATAATGTGATACTTATCTTGATGGATCATCAATTTAATTTTTCCTATTGTTGATCATCAAAAATAACATATTGTCGTCCAGAATATATCCTTATTAATTTTATTTGTTTCATGTTTTGATTGTGTGTCTCTTTATATGTTGAATTTACGCTGATTACCTCTTTTAATATTATACAATAAAAGTTAAGTTTTAGCTTTTTGGCATGTGACCAATTATCTCCACACCAATCGTGTGCCCCCACAAAGAGTCCTTTTTTCTTTCTCTTTTGCTAGTTCATATAATAAATATATGCAAGTTTCAAAGTATTTGGCAAACACCAGGTGAAATAAATCTTCTTAATAAAGCACAATAAGGAATTCAGCACAAAGTATTCAAGTTTAAAATCATTCTGTACAGTGTTTATTAAACACAAAAGAATTACTACACAAAGTCTGTAATACATTCATTATTTTGTCTTTCTAGTTTATCACGTTATGTATATGACTGACAAAAATAAAAACCAGGCATAAATCTTGGTTGCACATGTCAAACAGAAATAAAACTGTTTAAATTGACAACAGCAAGTGTCATTTATAAACACACTAACATAGCAAACTTTGATTAATACTCAATATAAAAATGTGCAATAAGGCAACATTATTGTACTTTTCAATGAAATAAATCTAGTAACTAAACACAAAAATGTATGTATTCAAAGTGAATTGCACAACTTGCATCTTATACACCAAGAACCAATAGCTACAACTATACAGGTACCAGTATATGAACGTCCATAGTGTAAAAAAAAAATACTAGAGCCCCAAATGGCAAAGCACAACGTCCTCTTTGGTGAATACTGGTGCACCAAAGTGTACTAGTTTGCAGAGCAAGATGGCTGCACTCATGGAGTGGCAGATGGTTGCACCACCTAAAAAGAAGTGGTCAGTGCAAGCACAAAACTTGTGAACTATAAAGTAGGTGCACTAATGTGCCTCAGCTTGTGGAACAAGAGTTAAGGAGTGGAGAGAATGCATTCTCAGGACTGTTCTTTACTATGTGGTAGTGTACACATTTGTAATTACAAACGACTTGCACTTTGCAACAGCTAAAATGCCTTGTGCTATACTTTAATGGGATGCATTGTGCATCTTTAGTTACAGTTCATAGGAGGAACACATTTCTAGGAGCACTTTGCCCGATGTAAAGTCAGCTTGAAACACAAAATGATCACGTCACTCATGATTAGAATAAGCCATCAATGGGTCTAAACCAAGTTGTAGCTTAGGAAAATGAATGAAAAAGTTCTATAGAATTAAGAAGTGGTTATATGGCAGTTGTGTGGGTGTGTGTTTTATATATACACTTTTTGTTGTCTACAGTTTGTCTGCAGCCATATGTTTATTTATCCACTAACATTTTCCAATGAACTATAGAAAAAAACATGTAATGTAGTATTCCAATTAAATGAAAATATATCTAAATCATTGCATTACTGAAATATCATATTATTTGAAACCACAACAAAATGGTTAATAGATGAAATATTAAATATAACTGGTGCGCTACACATCATGTACAGGTTACAATCTCTTAGTGTTCGTAAGTAACATAAATATTGTGATGTATATCCTAGTAAATGATACAAAAATTGATGTTTTCAATTTTTTTCCATGCATTTATTACATCTTTCCCAAAAGCACAATATTTGCTCTGGATTATGGGGCATATGTATCAAAGCTTAATGTGAGGTAAAACTGTGAGATATATATCACCAACCAATCAGCTTCTAACTTACATTTTGCAGGCTGTGTTTAAGAAATGATAGTTTGGAGCTGATTGGTTGGTGATATAGATTTCACAATTTTATCTCACATCAAGCTTTGATACATATGCCCCTATAAGCGGGTAAGGGTAATACTATTGTAATGCCCCTGTCTCTACAGCAAGGATTTCTTCTATTAACGTTTGGCACCAATTTTAGTTATGGGGCTAATTCTAAGTTATTCCCCAATGCAAATCACCAGAGAGCTTTTTCACTAAGCAAACAAAAAGACTAGACTGTACACCAGCTTTGGAGGAATCTGCTTTCTCATCCTAGGGATATAATGTTAAGAATGGGTGAATGTTACTCAATACATTTATAAACAGAAATAAGACATGACATTTGAAATATGGCAGCAATACTCTAAGAGAATTCAGGAAAAGCTCAGAAATAATAAGGAGAAAGATCTAATTGTGCTAGTGCGTCGTTCTTTTACTGCACTCCCGGGCTGATTCAGAGATGGACACTATTAACATAGCTGCTGTGTCGCAATATGCAAATGCCACAAGCAGGCGTCTTGTGCAAGAAGATGCTGGCTTCTCTGATCCCATCTCATCATCTGTGTAACCATTGGACATCTGTATAACCCTCCGGTTACTCAGGATGTGCAGTGAAATCACGCTTCCGGGGCCAGTGAAGTCGCATCCGAGGACGCAGCCACCGGCTTCAGCTTGCTCAGGAAGCGGGGCCAACACGCCCACGTTTTCTGGGACGCTTCCTGTCGCCACCCCCAAACGTCAGCATGTCAATAATGTTGCGGCAGTTGGGGCCCTCTGTGTGACTTAGCAGTGCGTCTTCTGCGCAGATCTAAAAACATCAAGATGGGCATAAACATTGTGGTTACGTAATCTCTGAATTAGGCCCTTTATTGCAACCTTGCACATACTAAGTCATATATTACTATTCCAGGCTGGCAGAATCCCTAGATTTCCAGAGAAACTCATGCCTACAGCCACCACTGACAGACGCTTCTGCAGCTCACACAGAAGAGACGTTTGAGTGAATAAATACAATGCTCAGTGCAATTGTTCAATAAAAGGTAATTTAACAATCTAAGGGAACTGCCCAGTTAGCTTTATGGACAAATATAACGGAGCACTGTATTACCTTACATGACTTCAGCCCTGGAGAACAGGCTATCACCGGCACTAGAGAGGTGACATTTGTAGCAATTCTTCAAAATAGTGGACATGATTTATTCTATAAAAATGTTGGATCTCTTAGAACTAATTTCCATTCTTGGTATATCTCAGACACAATCACACACTTGTTAATTAAGGGCATATTTATATTTATAAAAAATTATTTAGCAGCAGACCCCCAAAACACTTTTTGAGGGGATTCCCTAAAAACAGCTAAGTATCCCCAAGATATAACAAGGAGGGATCGCAGCAGATATCTCCAAAATCTGCCAGGTCCCTCCATTTCTGACCGCAAAATTCAGCCCCCATAGTTTCTATGGGAGCTGCTGAATTGTCAAATGTAGCTAGCAGCGCAATGCAAATTATTCTGGCGCTTGGCCCCAGCCTACAGATGGAGGTAAAACTTAGCAGCCTATGGGCTACCACATCACATTTTTTTGGTGAGGGGTCCTTCGGATACCTTTCCGGTGGCCCCCACTGGCTGTTGAGGCTCGTCATGTCTAAGCCCAGATGCAAAATGTTAGCGGTTTCTATCACTTTGCTGTCACCCTTCACGAGGACAGGGATTTTTTTTGGAAGCTCTGTCCCAGCGCTGCAACTTTAATAAATGCATGCGGTAATTTCCACTACAAGTTGGGACGGAATATTACGTTGGTGATAAATACGCCCTTAAAAGAGAACCATAATCCTTTCTCTTCACAGATAAATGCATTGTTTTATGACTGGAATATTTAAACAAGTGCCAATATTTATATTTATAATCCGAAAACTATTTAGTGACAGAAACGGAAGATTGTGATCCTTAAAAAGCAAGAAATGACATTGTGTTTTCCTTGTCTGCCATGATACATCACACAAGGCAGATTAGAAAGCTTACACACATAGTGACAGTCTGCTCGTCTAACATCTGTGCATAGAAGCACATGCCAATGTGTCTTACCACTGAAATAAAGGTGAAACATTCAGCTTTTATAGATAATGAACCACATTATTTACAATAACTTGTTCAACATGAGTTCATACTGAAATAGTGATACAGACAATTAAGTAGATGGGATATGCATAAAACCACCAATACATTCCTAAAAGGAAGCTCGTTCTTATACTAACTGACACTGAATAATCAATAGTAGAGACAAATGGAAGCAAAACAGCGTATCACAAGCACCCCGATGGTTTACATTCAAATAAATGTGCAAAACTTTCAAATTGCTTTATATCACAATCGTACCAAACTCATTGTGCCAGATGCAGACTTGGGAGTAAATTGGGCATATACTGCTATAAGAAGTGTGAGTGAAAGAATGAAGTGCCCAGTTGAAGTCGCATCTGGAGGTGTATCGAATTGCATCATCAGGTGCACTGGGGCTGCTACCAATCATCATTGTGTACTTACTCCCAGATCTGCATAGCCCGTTTTTGCACAACGCATCCTCACTGAACTGCAGCTACATGAGAATGCCCCGTTCCAACCCAGTTCAGTCTCATCAGTCACAAGTGCAGATAAAAGTGCATACGACTCTACAACACCCATAGATGCATGCTCCTGTTTATGGAGCATGTGGAGTGCAAATTCATAAATGATAATGAATACTAAATAGGCATAATTTCAACCCTGCATCAACCTCCTTGTGTGCAAGCTGTGGGGAAGAAAGGAGCAATAATGAAACAAACACAATCCATGCTAAAAACACACACGTTCAGAGCAAACACATTAGGTCTCATTTAGAGCTGCATGTAATTACATTTAGGCACTGTTACTTTATGCTGTGCACAAACTTAGCTGCACTCAGCTTGCGTCATATTTTGAGTTGCACTTACAGCCTCTAATTCTCTGAAGAGCAGATTAGGGACATTCATTTGTAACACAGTACGGGTGTGCAGGCAATTATCCATACCTCTTGTGAATGCATTCTAATTTGGGTTGTATGTATCTTTAGATAAACCTTTATGCCAGGTGTAAGATGAGTGCATATGTTTACCCCAGTATATGTACAACACAAAATACAGACATAAAAGTGCAAATAAGCAGGCACATCCTGATGTGCAACTCTAAATGAGAGCCAACGTTAGAGATCAATGACCCGTGTTAAAAATGGTGATCTCCTTTTTATAAAACAAGGGAGAAATGTAAAAAACGTGTACAGAATATTATCGAGCATTAGGCCTGAGTCAGAGTTGTACGCTATGCCAATGTTTTCGCAGTTAAGCGATCATCTACAATCTGCGCTTGCGCCCGAGTCACACTGTGCATGTGAAAAAGTTCATTACCATAGTCTCAAGCAGCGACTCTTTACTTGCAGAGTGACTGACAGGTAAGGGCCTTTTGGGGGAAGTTACGGGGTGTGCTGACAGAAATGCAGGCGTATAGCAACCATTTTTGGGGCGTGTTGCTGTCTGCAATCCCCCAAGCACAAAACATGGCTCTGGCGTCTCAGTTCAGATGGCCATTCTGCGCGATCATAGAGTTACTCAGAACTGCAAACACTGAGTGATCTGCTACCGATGCTGCATCTTTGTACGCAGATGCTTGGACTTGCTAAGCCGCAGGTGGGTGTCTCAATACATCTATCGGTGGCTGCGACATTTGCATATTTTTGCAGAGTACACATTCGCAGCAGCAGTGGCATTATAATCAGGCCCTTTGTTCGTAGCCTTCAAAAGTCCTTTCCATTGCTTCAACCCAACTGCTAGAGTGCTGCTATTGGCTAATAAAAGTGGAAAGTAGCTGTCATGCTGGGTATACACTAAACGATGTGTGTACCCAGTGATGTGACTGATAACTGCACGGGTAACGGTCCGACATATCGGGTGGCTGGTACACATTACACCATCTGGTGCACGACATGCTGGATTCTGCTGCATGGGGTGGTCAGTCGCATTGTGAGATTGAACTGCCTGTAGGGCCGTCCTTACAATGCGACTGACGACCAAACGGGAGCGTGCATGGCCCGACATAAGTGTGTACACATTGGGCGATTTAGACAATATGTCGGCCCAATCCGTTGCGGCGAAATATCGTCTAATGTGTACCCATCTAATGTGTTCCACCTAGTTCCTTTTTTCTGCACTATCTGGGCTGGATGTGTGTGGTGAACGCAGCACCAGACTAGACAAGTCATAGCAGACAATACCTAGAATGGGTTTGGTCAGTCCGTGGTAAAAGCTCTCATACAACAAAACACAATCTGGCAGATTGCTTCAGGTAAAGATGGTGGAAGCTTACACACATAGGGCACTGTCATTTAGAGTTGAAAGATCTAAATCTCCGAAACTAAACATGCTTTAGTTAGTAAAATGGCCATGTGCCCACTATTAATCTTCAAATAAAATGTCACAGCTAACCACATAAAATAAGAAATGTTACTTGTATAATGTTATAACCAATGGACTTCCATACTGCATGAATTAGGTCTACATTCCCAAAAATAGCTGCTTCATGAAGTAATAATCACATAACATTGACACTCTGAGGAGCCTCACATACAGACCATGAAAATGTAAATATGTGGTATTCTGCAACACTCGGCTTTATGAAGTGCACACATATAGCCACATACAATAAATAATAAAAGCAATCTTCAATCCACCTAAGCCACAATGGCGCAGAACCTGCGAGCAGCAAACAAACAGGAATCACTTCAGCTGGGCAATTTGCTGTAAGAAGGGGATACCGAATGTACCAGGGTACTGCTGCTCAGACCACATTGGAACTTCATGCTGTAGTGGAGTCCTCTTTGGGAAAAAAGTGTGATGCAGATCATAGTTTAGTAAGCAGCTTAAGGATTCCATGTAAACATCAGCAAAACGAGACAGTCGCCTCAGGAAATAGGTTGGATTATGATCAGTCCTAAAAATACTTCCAAACCGAGGATTAAAGATTTTTCTTGCCATTTCCCTAAGGTAGAGAGAGAATATTAGTCAGCAGTAATAGATATAACATTTAGAACATAGAACAACTAGACCATACAGTTTAAATAAATAAAAATAATCATGGTAACCTCCGAAGACACTAAGACAAAGGTCTGTTATACAAGATCACAAAATGCAGAAATGCTGACCTCAGTTCTTGTCTTTCATTTATCCAGTCTCGTAAGATCATCTGTGATTCAGCATCTCTATAAACCTAGCAAAGACAAAGAAACGTGAACCCTGTACTCAGGGACTACATGCGAGTTCCATACAACTTTCAAGTGCACACACATTTACACGCCTATAACGTTAATAATAAGTGCGCTCAATCTTATATTGCTCTTTAAAGGCCCGAAGTGCGCTCAATCTTATATTGCTCTTTAAAGGCCCGATTCCGAGCGATTTTACGTCCAGCCCATTCACTAGGATTTGCTAAAGCAGCTATCCGCCCGTCTAGGTGAATATTCGTGCATCTGCATGTACCCTAGGCTATTTTTCTGCCTGCAGTAGCTGTCGTCATTAGTATCAGGACTTGCACCCATGCTTACTGCAAAAGAACGGTCAGAAATGGATGTCCCAGCTACATCCTCACATCTGGTACAAGCATGGAAGTCGGGCTACACACACCGACAAGACACAGCTATTCTATGCATCCGAATAGTTGCTGCCCAGGTGCCACCCATTAAAAGCCTATTTCACATTATTCTATGCCTGCTCGAGATGCTTCACAGATGGAGCTACTTGCGACTGCGGACGCATCATGTGAAGCACGCAGAGGCTCCGCTTTCTGTTTTAGATGCATGCGTAGTCGGCAGAAAATTGCAAGATGAATCCGTTTCTGCAGATAAGTCTGACACTGAATCAGGCCCTAAACATCCATTGCTTTAGTAGTAAAGGTGAGCTGTTTTCAGGCACCAATCATTTTAGAGCAGTAAATGTATAACGGGTATATGCAGATACAATTACTATACATCAATTAATGTAGTATCTGCAGAGCGACGTATATGTGCTGCCCTCTTTGTAAAGGTAAAGAGTATATACTGCATGGAACAGTCATAGCACAGTACAGAAAGGCAATCATTAACAGATATGAGTTAGGAAAACTAATATTGTCACCAAGAAAATGGTGTCAGTCTCACTTGTATTACTTCGTATTTATTATACAGGCAGAACCCGAACATATTTATTTGATAGACCTGATAATTATACGCAGTATTGGAGTCTACAACATTTGAAACAAAATAGTATAATAAATAAGAATTGATTATTTTGGTTTATGATGGGCATGAAGGTCATTCCTACAAGTTTTATCTCTCAAATCAAAAACATCAATGTAAACTTGCATATAAAAAAACAAACTAGGGAAGAACATGATTTACCTTTTAATAGGGGTTTCCCCATCACTTGTACCATCTAATAAAGACTTGTTTATTCCACTCAGCGGATTGTTTGGGACGAGCATTTTGTAGAAGTTGCCCATGTGTGCTGTGTGTATGGTTATTTTATGTGGTTGAAATTTAAACTTTTAAAATATAATATAAGTCACATCTCTATTTAATACCTCATCTACCTTAGCCCCATTAGTCTACCTGGTGGCAAACTGATTGACAATAGAAGTCATTGGAGAGCAGAAACAAAACTTGAAAAACATGTAGGGTAAATTTCTGCACTTGTGACCAAACCAAATAGGAAAATCTGTATAAATATAGCTCTAGTCCTGGTGGTGATAGCTGCAATTATCTTCTGAATGTGTACAACAGAGTTTGGCTCAGTAAGAAGCCCGGCTACGGTATCAGTTACTGACAATGGTGAGAGGAAGCAGAGGTAGAAAACTCTACAGACCTGGTCAAACTTGTTGGTACCCTTCCACAAACAATAAAAAAAAAAAAAATGTAGCACCCATATTTTTCTCAAAAACTTGAAACTGACAAAAGCAGTCAACGTTGGTTATTCCATATTTAATAAAAAATAGATTTTGCTTTGATTTTTGATTGAACAGAATATTTTAAATGAAACAAATGAGAATGACATGGACAAAAATGATGCGACCCTTAACCTAATATTTTGCTGCGCAAACTTTACTGCAATCTACTGCAGCTAACAACAGGTAGTTGGCCGGGTTGGGTATGGAATGCCCGAGCTTGGGATCCAAGCGCCAGCATCTCGATCGGTATCCTAACCCTCTCCCTAACCATCCTTCCCTAGTGCCTAAATCTAACCTCCCCTTCCCCGCACACTAAACCTAACTCTCCCCCCTTAGTGCCTAACCCTAACCCTCCCCCTAACCCCAGTACTTCCAGTCGGGATGGCGGCGCCGGAATTCTGACAGGTGTTGCGATTCCGGCGCCGGCATTCTAATTGTCGGTATTCTGACTGTCAGGATTTTGACTGGATCCTGTTTGGCCCACTCTTCCTGAGCAAATTGCTCCAGTTGTCTCAGCTTTCATGGGTGGCTTCTCAGTACAGACTACATAAAGATAACAAGCTGATCACTCCTGAATGAAAATTATTAATAGATATTTGGCTGCTTGAAGAGAGGAGGCATTGACTATCCAAACCTTCACCTAAGCTAAGAAAAAACCATGTCAGGTCGTTCTCTTGCAGTGCAATACCTAATTTAATGGTACATAAAAGAAAAATCACAGTTGCAATAATAAAATCAAAGAATAAATATACAGAAATAAAATACGCCACGACTTGCGGTGAACAGTGTTAATATAAAACCGGTATAAATGAAACATGAATCACAAATCCAGCAACATTAATATGTCTATCTACAACAATATAAAAGGGACCATCAGAACGATGTGCACCCAGCCAACTTGACACAAGCATATAAAGGGCTGCAGTACACACTGCATGATCCAGTGTACAACAGCATAATATACCCTTCCATCCCGCATTCACCTGCATGCCGTTATTAGCATGGTGACCCATCTGACGTGCAGCACATCGGATGAGACGACCCCACTGATGACTCGTGATTGAGTGGACACACTATGCGATGTTAGCGAAATGTCATGTTCAGTGAAATTGGAACGACATATCGCTCACATCGCATAGCGTGTACACTCAATTGGAAGATCACGTGCTTCAGCAGCGGGGTTATCCCATCTGATGTGCTGCACGTCAGATGGGTTGATTGACCATCCAATGTGTACCCAGCCTTTGCTTAACTGCAATTATTGTAGTGACTCTAAGTAAATAAGCCCAAATTTTATGGTTTCTCCTTAGTAAAGCAAAATTCCATCTGAACAAGCATAGTTCTTATAATGTGCAGAATATTATCAGCTGAAATCAGATTTAAGCGAAAGTTAGTCCCAATGTTAGTGCTAATAAGACAGTATTATGACAACATAATAATTCATCCAGAGATATATAACAGAAATTAGGAGCTAATAAGCTCCTAACCCACTCCAGATTTGTAGACCGGCTATGCCTATCCTTCTCCTACAAGGGCACTCCTTGGTTTCTCACACTAGTGTGCAACAGACTTTGCTTCACGGCTAGTGAAAAACCTGGGGGAGACAGTCTGCAGCATCTACATCTCACATGTAGCAGCTAGTAACTGCTCCAATCACAACGTAATAGTATGACAGGGAAGAGGTTGTGCTTTATTCCTGCTGCATATGTACTACTCCCTGTTGTGATAAGGAGCCTTTCACATAGCTGGGGGAGCCAGACACAAACAAGCTATGTCTGCGTACAGACTGGAGACCCACGTGTTGAGCAAAGTGGAGTGAGGAGTCCTGTTTCGCAAACGTCCATGGGGGCGTGGCTTGATGCATTTCTCAGCCAATAGGAGGCCGTTTCTTCAGAAGAAGTCTTCAGACTACATGTTACAGCTCTTTCCATAGATGCTCGATAGGATTCCGAGCTCATAGAAGGGAGGCCACCTCAGCATAGTCCAATAATTTGAACATATCCATTCTTGGGTGCTTTTAGCTGTGTGTTTTGGCCATTATCCTATTGGAGGACCCATGACCGGCAAGTGATATAAAGCTTTTTTTTAATTTCTTTTATTTTCTTTTATTTTCATTTTCAATTTAGCATTACAGAGACATACAGATAACAAGAGATATGGTAAGAACTTACCTTTGTTATCTCTGTTTCTACGAAGTCCATAGGGTCCACAGGGTTGACCTTGGGGTATAGGTGGATCTGGATCCACGGGCACCACGCAGTTAAAGCTTTGCTGCTCCCAGGATGCACTTGGGTCCGTCCTCCTCTATACCCCGCCCCGGCCACAGGCACCTCAGTTGGTAAGCAGCTAAGGCCGGAGGAGGAGACTAAACAGAGAGAAGGAAGACTGGAACACACAAGAAACCATACTCACAGAAATGGGAGACGGAAAACCGGTGACCAGCCACACAGCCCATTTGAAGCCAGGTGCGTCAGGGCGGGCGCCCTGTGGACCCTATGGACTTCGTAGAAACAGAGATAACAAAGGTAAGTTCTTACCATATCTCTTGTTTTCTACTTCAGGGTCCATAGGGGGTCCACAGGGTTGACCTTGGGGATGTCCCAAAGCAGTTCAACTAAGGGCGGGGACGCTCCTGTGCTGAAAGGAGTACCCGGCGCCCAAAGGATGCATCCTGAGAGGCGAAGGTGTCAAACGCATAAAACCTCAAAATCGTCTGAAATGAAGACCAAGTAGCCGCCTTACACAGCTGAACAGCGGAGGCGCCACGTCTAGCAGCCCAAGAGGGACCCACAGAACGAGTGGAATGAGCCTTAACAGAGGCTGGCACAGGTAAACCCTCCTGCGCATAAGCCTCACAAATAACTGAACGAAGCCAACGGGCTAACGTTTGCTTGTTGGCAGGCCAACCCCTCTTGTGAAAACCGAAAAGGACAAACAAAGAATCCGACTTCCTAACCGAAGCAGTCCGGTCCACATAGATTCTAAGTGCCCGGACCACATCCAAGGAAGCCTCACCAGCAGAAAGATCAGGTGACTGAAAAGCTGGCACAACAAGTTCCTGATTAATGTGGAACTTTGAAACCACTTTGGGCAAAAACTCAGGACGCGTGCGGAGCACTGCCCTGTCCTGGTGAAAAATCAGAAAAGGAGGGCGACAGGAAAGCGCCCCCAATTCTGAAACCCTCCTGGCCGAAGCAATTGCCAGGAGAAAAATGGTCTTAAACGTCAGCCACTTGAGCTCCACCGACTCAAGCGGCTCAAAAGGAGGACCCTGCAAGACCCTCAGTACCACCGTCAAGTCCCACGGAGCCACCGGAGGCACGAAGGGAGGCTGGATCCTGAGAACACCTTGGAAAAAGGTGTAAACATCTGGCAGTGTAGCAATCCGTCGCTGAAACCACACGGACAAAGCAGACACATGAACCTTCAGAGAGGCCAGGCGTAAGCCGAGGTCCAAACCCGATTGAAGAAATTCCAAGATTCTGGAAACCCGGAACACCTGCGGATCATAGTTTCTGGATTCACACCACTGAAAATAAGTGCGCCACACCCTGTGGTAAATCCGCGCGGAGGCAGGCTTGCGTGCCCTAAGCATGGTACCAATCACTGAACTGGAGAAACCCCTAGACCTCAAGACGGCTGTCTCAAGAGCCACGCCGTCAAAGACAGCCGACCCAGATCCGGGTAAAGGCAGGGCCCCTGAGACAACAGGTCCCGACGCTGAGGAAGAAAGTACGGAGCGTCGATGGAGAGGCACCTCAGATCGGAGTACCTAGGACGTCTGGGCCACGCCGGAGCCACCAGCACGAGCGTGCCGCCGTCCTGCTTGAATTTCCGCAGAACCCGAGGAAGTAAGGATATCGGAGGAAACAGATACGCCAGGTGAAACGTCCATTTCACCGACAGAGCGTCTACCAGACAGGCGCCTGCGTCTCTTGTCCTTGACCCGTAAACGGGCAACTTGTGATTGTGACGGGAGGCCATCAAGTCCAGCTCCGGCAGCCCCCACCTGTCCACGAGTAGCTGAAACACCTCTGGGTGAAGCGACCATTCCCCGGGATGCACATCGTGACGGCTGAGGAAGTCCGCCTCCCAATTGAGGACTCCGGGAATGAAGACTGCCGAGATCGCTGGAACGTGACACTCCGCCCAAGCAAGAATGCGAGACACCTCCGACATTGCTGCCCGACTGCGAGTTCCCCCTTGGTGGTTGATGTACGCCACCGTGGTGGCGTTGTCGGACTGCACCTGAACCGCCCTTCCGTGAAGAGCGGGGCCGGACGACTGCAGGGCCCTGTACACAGCCCGCAGTTCCAGTATGTTGATGGGGAGAAGTGCTTCTTCCGCGGACCAACGACCCTGAAGCGATAATGAGCCGGTCACTGCCCCCCAACCCCGAAGACTGGCATCCGTCGTGAGCAGGACCCAGTCCGGGATCCAAAAGGGGCGCCCCTCGACCAGATGCACCGTCTGAAGCCACCAAGCCAAAGACTGCCGAACCTCCGCGGACAACACCAGCATCTGAGAGCGGATCCGGTGAGGTAACCCGTTCCATTCCGATAGAATCAGCCCCTGCAGGGGCCGGGAATGGAACTGGGCAAATTCCACCATGTCGAATGTCGACACCATGGACCCCAGAACTCTCATAGCTGAATGGACCGACAGGCGGCAACTGCTCAGGCAACTGTGTATCCGCAGCTGCAGGGAGGAGACCTTCTCTGGAGTCAGGAAAATCCGCTGCTGACGAGAATCCAGCAGGGCTCCCAAATGAACCATCCGCTGTGATGGAATCAGGGAGGACTTCTTCCAGTTTATCAACCACCCGTGTGCTTGAAGACAAGCAATGGTCAGGTGGAGATGTCGAAGAAGCACCTCCGGGGAGCTCGCCAGCAGCAGAAGATCGTCCAGGTACGGCAACAGACGTAGACCCTGACCCCGAAGGTGGGCAGCCATAACCGCCATCACCTTGGTGAACACCCTCGGAGCCGTGGAAAGGCCAAAAGGCAATGCCCGAAATTGGTAGTGATGGTTCAGGATAGCAAACCTCAGATACCGCTGATGTGCCGGTGCTATGGGCACATGGAGATAGGCGTCCTGGATATCGAGGGAGACCATATAATCCCCGGGTTCCATCGCCAGAATGATGGAACGTAACGTTTCCATCCTGAACCTGGGAACTCTGAGGTATCTGTTCAGAGACTTCAAATTCAGGATAGGGCGATGAGAACCATTGGGTTTCTGTACCAGAAACAGAGTAGAATAGTACCCCGTCCCGCGCTGAGACTGCGGAACGGGAACAATGACCCCTGCTTGTAGCAAGGATTCTATAGCTACCTGAATCTGACCCGCTTTGGTCTTGTCCAGAGAAGGACTCGTACAGAAAAACTGGTGGGGCGGCCTGAACCGAAAAGACAGGGCGTACCCCTGAGAGACTACTTCTCGAACCCAGGCATCCGTGGTGGTATTGTGCCAACACTGGGCGAATTGGAGAAGTCGGCCTCCCACTCTGGGGTCCCCCAGAGAGAGGCCCGTCCCATCAGGCAGCAGGCTTATCCTCCTGCTTGGAAGAAGGGCGCCGAGCACTCCATGCCTGCTTCTTGGGCTTGGGTGCGGCCTTGGTCGCCGAATGTCTCGGGAAGGACTGGCCCTTGGCCTTACCCTGAACCCGAAAGGACCGAAAGGCAGAGCTCCTCACTTTAGCCGGCGCAGAGGCCGAAGGGAGAAAAGCTGACTTGGACTTAGCCAAAGTATCCACTATTCTGTCCAAATCCGGACCAAATAGTAAATCACCATTAAAAGGCAAGGCCTCCAGACCCTTTTTTGAATCTGCATCAGCCCTCCAGGACCTCAGCCACAGGGAGCGCCGAGCAGATACCGCTGCAGCCGACACCCGAGAAGTGAGCAGGCTGGCATCCAAAGACGCTTCCCCAATATAGGAAGCTGCATCCCGCATCTGTCCCACTAACGCTCTCTGGATATCCGGAGCCTCATCAGGAAAGGTATCCTCCAAGGCATTGGCCCATGCCTCAATGGCTTTAGCCACCCAGGAGATAGCCATGAACGGGCGAGCCACCGCCCCGGAAAGAGAATAAATGGACTTTAAACAAGTCTCCACCTTCCTGTCCGTGGGATCCTTCAAAGAGGAGATAGACGGCAATGGCAACGTCGCGCTTTTGATCAAGCGGGTAACGTGGGAATCCACCGCCGGCGGAGTTTCCCATTTCCTGCAATGAGCTTCAGGAAAAGGATAGTTCGCCGCCAACCTCTTCTGTGGATGGAACCTCTTACTAGGTAATTGCCAGGCCGCCGCCATATGATCCGATAATTGATCAGACAGGGGGAACACAGTTGAGGTCACCTTGGCCTTTTTAAAGGTAGGAAACTTCGACCTAGGAGCCGGCGCATCATCCTCAACATGTAGGATAGCCCGCACCGCCCTAACTAAGGCTGGAACATTAATGGAGGACTTAGCTTCCACCTCCTGCCCCATGACATCAGAGTCAGAGTCCTCATGGATTTCTCCATCATCTGAGGACACTTCCGAGTCCGACAACTGCGCAGCTAGTGAACTCACAACCGGACGTTTAGACACCCTTGGTGGCACATCACCTTGCAACATGGACTGAAACGCCGAGGATGAGGCCGCCAGACTCTGTACGGAGCTGGATAGAACATCCACCCAAGGCGGAGGAGCCGTCGGAGCAAAACTCTGCAAAGGCACTACAGACTGACACGTCCCTGGGGAAGACTGCACATACACAGGCAGTCCCGAGTAAGGACCCACAGTCTGGGCCCCGGGGGAAGACCGCAACATTTGTGGAACCCTCTGGGAATGGGGGATGGTGGGCTGCGGTAACGCCCTAGAAGGGACCGCTGATGGGACCGATAACCGGTCCGCAATAGACGCCAGCACCTGTGAAAACATCGCCCAAGGAGGGTCCTGTGATACAGGGGGGTTGGAGGGGCCCGGTACCAGCTGGCACCGCCCGCACAGACCATCCTGAGATAAGTCCTCCCCATCAACTCCAGCAGCACAGCGTCTGCAGGAAAATAGCACAGGAGCCACAGAGCGCTCAGTCTCCTCATCAGACATGATACCGTAAATCACAAGAAACAGGTATCACCAGAGGAATTACGGTTTTAACACCCGCGCACTCACCAGTATGCGACACAACAGCCCAGATATGGTACTGTGTAGCACACAACAGTATGTGACTGACCCCACAAATACGTGTTTTATATAAGTGAGGGTCTCAGAAAAACGCCCTTCCCCCACACACCTGCCGGGCCGTAGGAGAAGGAAAAGGATAGGTATAAGCTGACAGTAAAGGAGAATAAGTCACAGACAGGCAGCACTAGCAATAGTCACATACAATGCAGAAAAGTTATACTCACTGCACCTTCCGCTACAATCAACCGCCCAGATTCAGTGTCTGGGAGGGCTATAGCGCTGTGTACACTGTCCTTTAGCAGGGGAGAGGTACACAGGGGGACCGGTCCACTTGATACCGCCTGGGAGTCTGCGATGTGCCAGTAAAGATGGCCGCCGGAGACCTCAGAGGAGGAGTGGCCGAGAGATAAGAGCAGCTCAGCGACGCCAGACTCCTAGTTGAAAGGCGCGCTGAGCTGAGGGGAGGAGCCGCTAGACAGGGAAGGCTGCCTCCCCTGGCTAGCAATTAACCCCCGGGTTGCCGGTCCCGCTACCAGCCTGATACCCTGGTGGTCTAGCGGACACGCGGGGTATTCCTCAATTGAGGGGGAGCCCACCGCCGCCGCTAGCGCCTCCGGTCTGTCCCCAGAGACCGGAGGCTCCTGACTGCATTGAAGTATCCGCGGGCCGCCGCACGCGGCGACCCGCGGCTTACCTGATCCCCGTCCGTCCGGCAGCAGTCAAGGGAGTCCCCAGAGCCCGGCTAGTACAGGCTCTGGGGTCCCGCCGCGATCCCTAGAGCTGTACTGGCATCGCGGCGCCAGCGGGGAGAAGGAGCGGCAGCGTGGACGTCCTAAAGGACAGTCTGATGCTGCCGCTCTAACAGTGTAAAAAAAGTAGAAAAAAATAAAAAATTTCTCTTTTAAAATAAAGCTTAGGGGCTGCTCCTGCAGCCCCACTGCGACAGGGTGACCCGACTCCGGCCGGGCACCAACTAAAACTGAGGTGCCTGTGGCCGGGGCGGGGTATAGAGGAGGACGGACCCAAGTGCATCCTGGGAGCAGCAAAGCTTTAACTGCGTGGTGCCCGTGGATCCAGATCCAGCTATACCCCAAGGTCAACCCTGTGGACCCCCTATGGACCCTGAAGTAGAAAACAATAAATAAATGTAAAAGACATAGACATGTAAAATACTAAGAATGAGGCAAATACAACATGCTCATGTAAAGAAAAATGCTATTGTAGATAAGGAAGGGGTGAGGAAAAAAAAGGGAGGGGGAAATTTGCCAGGGGTCAAAAGAGAAAGTGGGGTATCAAAGGGGGAGAAATTACAAAGCTCTAACCATCTATGTAGGTATAAAGCAAATGAGATCTATAAGGGAAGAGAGTGATTAAACGAGGAGATCCACAATATTTCCAGGAGCAGCATTAGTGGAGGGGGCTGGTTTAAAGTAAGCCGAGGACTCCAAATTTGGATAAATCTGGATAATTTATTAAGAAGCTAAGTGGTTATTGTTTCCATCGCGGCTTCTTTGTTGATAACTGCTTGTAAGGAGGCAGGGTCAAAACGGATGCAGAACTTTTTCACACTGGGCAGTATCTTTTGCTCCAGAATGCCTGGATAGTCTTGAGATTTCATTGTGCCTTGCATACATTCAAGTCATCCTGTGTCAGAAGCAGCAAAGAAGCCCCAAAACTTAATGAAACCTCCTTGTTTCACAGAAGGCATGGAGTGCTTTTCTTTGTTTGTGAACACATGGCTAATATAACTTACCAAAAAGCGTTGGATGGTGCGATAAGATATGGACGTACTCTGACCTTGGAATTCAGCTTGTATCTCTTTGGGAGTTTTCCTTGGCTCTTTCTACCATTTTCACTATCCTTCTGTTTAATCTGGTGTCAATTTTCCTCTTGCGCCCGCTTCCAGAGAGGTTGGCTACAGTTCTATGACTAAAAGCTTCTTAATAATATTTGAAACTGTAGTCACAGCTGCGTATGGTCTTATAGCCTTTATCTTTAACATGCTTGTCTACAATTTTCTTTCTGATCTCCTCAGACAACACTCTCCTTTACCTTCTCTGGTCCATGCTCAGTGTGGTGCACACGATGATACCAAACAGCAGAGAACTACGTTTCTCCATTTAAATAGGCTTAATGACTGATTAGTAGATTGAAGATGTGTGTGATGCTAATTCAAGTAAGCAATTATTTAGAAATTTTACTATAATCCAATTATTATCTTTTCTAAGGAGTACCAGCAAATCTGTCCAAAGCCATTTTAGAAAATCTTTGGAAAATAAACAATACTTTATCGCTTCAGTTTCTTTGCTTTATTCTATGACCTACCAAAGGCTTGCAGGTATACATGTGACAATAGCTTTACATTTCATCATTTACAGGAGGAATGAAGCATTGTTTCACATTGTGAGCTGTAAGGATACCAACAAATGTGTCCACGTCTAGATTTATGTATTACAGGGCCTCTAAAGCCGACTATCATGTTTAATCATTGCGACCGACTCTGAATGACCCCCAGAGTTTCAGAACCACTGATCTAGAGCACTCCTCCTACACAATCTTCTACATACCTGCATACGCTCAAGTAACCCAGTTAAACCTTGAAGCCAGGCCATGGTCTCAAAGTACTGTGAGGTATTCATAATGGTAAGCTCTGATTTCAGTTCTGGGATAATGGCACCTGTCCTCCACCCATGCTTTAAAGTCAAATCCTGTTTAATATGTAAAGAAATTACATTAAGGGTTTTTATACAGCTGTGTATTGCAGAAATTAGCGTTTTCATGACCAGATTTCTTACTTCAGCTCCAAAATATGTAACAGAAACAAAAGCAGAAAATTAGTTTGTGTGTGCAATATTATTAAGCTGGGTCCATATGAAGCTAGGCTGACAGCATGTGTATATCATGTGTACAAAATCTAGGGGTTTTCTGTGTCTGTTGCACGAATAATGCAAACACTGACAAATTGTATTAATTGGGTGTTCTGTACAGCAAGTTACTAAGGACAGCTTAAAGCATCCTGCAAGTCCCTCTGATTCTTCATTACAAACTGCATCAGTTTATGGTTTGTTAATAGTGCAGGAATATGCTGGATCAGGCAGTGTTCCTAAAGCTCTATAGTTCCTTCTAGCTATTGACCTTCCTGCAAATGTTACCATAGTGTCTGCCCCTTTTGAAACATTAGGAAGCTCAGCAGTGTGTATAACAATAGCTCCTGCTAAATAGGTCTTAAAAAGCATTTTTACTTATTAACCTGGTCCTAAACAATATAATTGTATCTAAAATTGTAGCTGCATTTAGCATATAATTTAATCAAAGCTTAGAGGCACTCTCTAACAGAGTGTATCCATCTAGTACCTTTTACTATAGGCATGGGTCTGGGCATATCAAGTCAAGCTTCACCAGGACCCCATTGCTACACACATGAACATTTTTCCCCGGTTAACACAAATCGCTACTTCCATGTGAACTGCCAGTTACAATCACTCAGGGTTCGGGATTTGATATATCAATTTGTGCTGGATTTTCAATATTGTATTACGGGTTGGGTACAGGATGCCGGCGCTCAGGATCCAGGGGGTCATAATCCCGACGCCAGCATCCTGACAAGGTTACATTGCCGATGCCTAACGGTAAGTACTCCTAACCCAACCCTCCCCGGGCCCTAAACCTAACCTACCCCCTAGTGCCTACACCTAACCCTCCCTGCACCCTAAACCTACCCTCACCCCTGGTTCCCCTGCAGCCTAACCTTCGTCATAGGGCCTTACCCCTTACCCTAACTCCAGTACTCAACTTCGGAATTCCAGCGGTTGGGATGCCGGCGCCAGTATTCTGATAAGTGTCTGAATTCCGGTGTCGGCATTCTGACCGCCAGGATCCCAGCGGTTGGGATTCTGACCACATCCCTTGTAATACTACTTAACTTAGTACAGTGGTACCCAGACTGGGTGCCATAGCACCCCGGGATGCTGCAACGCAATTACAGGGTTGCCGTAAGAAGCTGGTAGAGTCCCATATGAATGATTTGGGCTGGCATCTTTGTAGAATGGGCGTCTCAGTGCCTGCTGCCCTAGAGGGGCAGTGCGCAGCTATTTGCACAAACTGAACTACTTATTGTGCACCTGTGCATCCCCACCTTCTCCTTTCTTCTACACAGCTTCTTACACAAAGAATCCTAGCAGACCTCAATATAAGCAGGGTCCCCTCTACTCCCTTGCACCTGATTCCATTCCTCTCACCATGTTTATCCCATCCTAGGTCTGCATTTCTGCTCCCACCTTCTGTGTGTATAACACTATCATTGTGTTAGTCTCGCTTCTTCAATATATATGTGTATCTGTCTCTCTGTAGTCTCCTCACATGTGCCTCTCTCTCTCTCTCTCTGTCTCTCCCTTCCACTTTGTGTGTATAGCTCTCATTGTCCCGCAATTCCATCGGTTCCCCTTCTTTTCTTCCATCTGCTCCTACAACCCATTATCCACTTGCACCGCACCTTCTCCCCCCTCTTCTTCCACTGATTCCCTCTTCACGTTTTTTTCCTCGTCAATATAATGGACAGGACCAGTGCTGGCAGTTGCCAATCAGAAGCTACAACCTAAGCATTATGGATAAGCACAAATCTCTTATATTAATCATTTTTGCTGAGTATCTCAATAGGAAACGTTTGACCTAGGGGTGCCATAAAAAAAATAGACACTCTAGAGAGCTATGATTCAAGAAAGTTTTGGAATCACTGCCTTCGTAAATAGAGGCCTTACCGCCAAATCACTGTATATGTGATCACCAAAGTATAAAACTTTTGATCCTCGCCAGCCTGTAAGCTTCAGAAATTCAAACAAATTACCCTATAAAATGGTAGGAAAAAGGTATAGTTAGTGCAGTATAAATCAGCAAACATTTAAAACAATGAATGAAAGCTGGATTTTACATATTTAAGGAACAGGCAACAAATGACTACTAACCTGCTTGTATATCGTGCCTTTCTCAAGTTGATTAATTTTATCCCATAGTAGAATCCCTCGATCTGTAACCTTACGGAATGGTCTGAAGCAGGGGAAAAAAAACAACAGAAATTAAATTATTCCTTAGCATAAGCCAGAGGCTCCCAAACACGGTCCTCAAGGGTTGAGGTTGTAGAGATATCCATGGTTGACGCCAGGATCCGAAGGGTTAACATACCGACCCCTACCCGAACCCTGCCTCTTTGGTGCCTAACCCTCACCTCCCCCCCTAGTGCCTGAACCGAACCTCCCCCTTAGACCTAACCCTCCCCCCTAGTGCCTAACCCCTAAGCCTAACTCTCCCCCCAACCCTGCTACTTACCTTCGGCATCCCAGCGGTCAGGATATTGGCACCGGGATTATGACCGGTGTCGGTATTCCGGCGCCGGTAATGTAAGCGTCAGCATCCTGACTGTCGGAATGCCGAACGCATCCCAAATAAAAAGGTTATTAACAGTAAAAACATGAATAATACTATAAAGCATGACTGATTTATGGAATCCCCCATTCTCACACACATCCTATTTTATAGATTTAGAACACTACCCCTCTTTCTTGATTTATATTACACTATCTGGATGAAGCCCCAGGAGTTTTGAGAATTGGGTTAACTCCCTCAGACAGTGAAGCTGGTAATATGGAGTTAAATGGGTATTAGCATTAATAAATAAGTTATCCATTGAGAAATTCAATAAAAATGTAAATGAAATAGCCTTATTTGCATCTACTGTATTGTGTAACAGTACGTGCTGATCAAAAGGGGTTGTAATTACCATCGCAGCAGTCGTGATGCCAGCGCTCAGAATACTGGCGCCGGAATCCTGACAGCAGTCGGAATCCCGGTGTCAGAATCCCGACCGCTGCCATCCTGATGTTATGTATTATGGTTAGGGTTAAGCACTAAGGGGAGGGTTCGCATTAGGCTTCAGGGGAAGGGGGAGTGGGCTAGGGGTTAGAGTTGACTCTTACCTAATTGGGTCGGGATTTTGACTGTCAGGATGCCGCTATATGAATTCTGACCGCTGGCATCCTGACGGTCGGGATCCCATACCCAACCGGTCAAAAGGCAAAAAGAGAGGTCAACTAAATTTATTAAATGAGATCTCCAATCAATTCAACTTTTCATTCTATTACATTATCACCTAAAATGTGCACAAGATGTAGCTGCTCCATGGTGCTCTCCACGATAGGTTAAGCAATAACTTTCAAAATGATCTTGCTCGAAAAAAGAAAACCCAAACACAACATGTTCAGGATAAAAGTATTATGGCATATGGCAATGGGAAAAACTGATACAATGTAGATGGAAAGTGCTAAGTAAGAAAAAAAAAAAAGTTTCCCAAAAGGTGCAGAGCAATACAATCTGACTTAAGATGGGTACACTCTGACAGATATATCGCCTGTTTCATTGAATGGGCGGTATATCTGTAGTGCATCGATGGGTGTGTACAGACTATGGCCCGTATTCAATTACACGTGAAAAGTCCGAATCCGCGGAAAAGTATTGACGATGACGTAATTTCGTCAGGCGGAAACTTTTCGCCATATTCAATTGCAAAGTCAATGCAATGTAATAGGCAAAAAAGATTCGCCTATGAATAGCAGGTAGAAAAAAAGTGCAGAATTGCAGTTTAGGGGTGCAATGGTGCGGAAACCACTCTGCACCCTTGGGACAGCCCCCAAAGGAAAACTGAGTAAAAAAAACCCTTATGAAAAAAAAAAAGAGGAACATCCCAAAAAATTACTTTGAAAATGGGGGAGAAAAAGTACAAAGTGAGGATACACACCTAAGAAGTAGAGAAATAGACTTTTGGGGGGTCTGCAAGTATGGGGGAGGTGTTTTTTTTATTGCAGGTGCTTGCTTAAGGTGCGTTTTTTTAAAACTTCACTTTAGCGACTTTAAACCATGCTTGCACCCATTTTCACGTACCCCATATTTGACAGGACTTCTTATTTTCACAAAAAAATACTGCTTAATGCTATTCTTCGCCACTTATGCAAAGACACTATATAGAGGCAATTGAAAGCAGGGGGGCTAATCAGGGACATCTATACGGATTCCCAATGTTAGCGCATCTTCTGGGGGGTGTCAGGCCGATATCCCCATTTTTTACAGCACTTTTCACCTGTTTGAGTTTCGCCGGAACGCGTTTTCGCGTCCTTTGGAATTGAATACGGTGAATAGTGGGAGGAGCGTACGGTAAGTTTTCGCGGCCAAAACACGCAAAGTTGCCGAAAATTCCGGCAGGCGGAAAAGTATTGCGGGTGCGAACCTAATTGAATACGGGTCTATGGGCCAAATAGAATAGTGAGAGAGTTTAGAAAATGTGAGAGTTTAGCAGTAAACTCACAGGGGTAAATTTACTAAGATTCGTGTTGGTCCCGATTTGTCCCGTTTATAAACTCGGACAGGATCGATCAAAAACAGCCTGTTTTTTTCACTTTAAAAATCGGGAATTTACCAAGCTCCCGGTTTTGACAGGATCGAGTTGTTTGATGGTGTATTTGATTGATCCTGTCTGTGTTGAAGCCCAGAGTTCCCTGCCCGACTTTCTCTCCCGAACAAGCAGCCTGCACATATCAGAGAAATATGTGCAGGCTGCTTGTTTTTTTTTTTTAATGCTAAGGGTTAATTTAAAAAAAATAATTGATGGGAGGTCCCCCCCAAAAGCATGACCAGCCCCGGACTGGTTTTAAATATAGGGGGAAACAAAATGAGTAGGGATCCCTCTATATTTAAAATCAGCACTGGATCCATACTGAACGCGTTGTAATGCCACAGCCAGGAGACCCTATTACCGGGTCTCCATGGCCAAAGCATTCGCACACCAAGCCGGTCAGCTCAAGCCGGGGATCTCGGGGAGGTGGGGACCCCCCCCAAGAAGGGGTCCCCCCTCTCCCGAAAACCTCAGCCTTAGTCTGAAGCCCGGAGATCTTCCCCGCACCCCTGGAGCGGTGGGTACAGGGGTAATAAAGTGTTAAATACTTCCAAGCTATTGTATTTTACAGTGGAACTACAGGTGCCAGCATGTCTGCCCCTTGGCACTTGTGGAACTACAAGTGCCAGAAGGCGGCCAGCACCCATACCCCCACTGTAAAATAAATAGTTAAATAAAGACAGAACACACACATCGTATATAGTACAGCTTTATTACATACCTACCTCACTCACACATACTTACCTGCTGGCATTACACCCCGGTCGGTTTGCATCCGGTGCTGGTTAGAAATATAGGGAGACCCCTACGAAATTTGTTTTGCACTATATTTAAAACGAGGACTGGCCCTGCAGTCAGGTACTGGTTCCTAAATTATGGTGGAACCCTACATGTTTTGTTCCTTGTAATTTTAAGAAACAGGACTGGCTGACCAGTCAGGGGCTGGTTATGGCTTTTGGGGGCGGGAACCCCACATTATTATTTTTTTTTAAATTAACCCTTAAACACACTTTTCATTATTAAACATACACAAATCACACTGATTTGTGTATGTTTGATGCAATATCGCAGCTCAGAAAGTGGTGCATTTGTAACTTCTATTTAGTCCACGATTTGGCTGCAAAAACGGCCGAATACAGCAAAACGAATAATGGTAAATTCACGATTTATGCAGAAGTGAATGAAAAGTACTGCCGATTTGAGCCGATGGTGTATTCATTTCTAGTGATAAAAACGGACTAATTTATGGCATTAACACACCCGAATTCAGCCCCAAAAAATGATAAAAAATCACCCGAGTTTAATAATAGTAAATTCCCGATAAGCAAAAAAGTTATATTTTCACCTGAGATTGCAATCTTGGGCCAACACGAATCTTAGTAAATTTACCCCACACTCTTTAAACTTGGCCAATGTAATAGAGTCTGAGAACATGCAAACTCGCATGTTTTTAGACTAAAAAACTCACGATTTAAACTCGCATCCAGGTGTTTCCCATTTTGAAGATAAAACTCGACCAATGTGAGATTTTACTGCTAAACTGTCACATTTTCTAAACTCTCACCCTATTACATTTGGCCCTATAAGTCTCACTCACAGACATATCGCATCTGTCCTGCAGCACAGCTGATACAGACTTATCAGCACGTATGTCTGTGTGTATGGGCGACCCGCCGATCGCTCATACACTTGCTGCAGGGACCCACCAGTGAATGACATCTCAACTGGGCAGGCAATTTAAATGCCCGCCCAGTTGTGATGTCATTGCAGACCCATTGGCTGAACGATTGGTAAGTGCATAGACACTTACCAATCGTTAGATAGGTCGACCAAACAGTCAACCAGGTGTGTACCCAGCTTTGAGAAGAGCTTGCAAGTCTCTGAAAAAAAACAAAAAACACTGACATGATAGAAGCGCTGATATTTGCCCAGTGTTTTGAAACATTATATACATGGTTCCACAGTTGTCAGAAAATCAAGCTCAGCTTGCCAGGCTTTCATTCATTTTAGATAAGAGAAATGAAGCTGAAGCCTAATTTCCTGCCATCTTATTTGCATGAACCTAATCAATGATAATTACCTCCTTTTGTCATTGAAGAAATTTGGCTTGTCAGCTTGGACAATAACGACATCAAAAAGATCTCTCCAGTCTTTTCCCACAATGAAGTTCATTCCTTTGTTCCTGAATGGAAATGATGCAATATTTGAAATGACTAGTTTCCGAGATGTTTAATATACTGCAGAAATTGTACAGTCACTAGAAAGTCTATTTCAAGAAATTATGTACAATTGGTTTCCCTATGGAGAAAATTAATGGTAACCCAAAAAAATATTAAATTAAAATGTTCTGTCCACTTTTGGACAAGCCACAACTCTACTTGACTTACCACCATGTAGCAAATGTATTTTATCTACGGGACGTAGTCAGCATCCCAGCATGCAGGATGCCGACGGTCGCTATATCAACATCTGGATCCCATCTCCAGAATCCCAAACGCCGGCATCCCTAAGGTAAGTATCAGGGGTCAGAGGAGGGTTGAATTTAGGGTTAGGCACTAGGGGGAGTATTAGGGTTAGGCACTAAGGGGGGATGGTTAGGTTTAGGGTGTGGGGAGGGAGAGGTTAGGTTCAGGCACTAGGGGGGGGGGGGGTTAGGGTTAGGCACCAGGAAGGGAGTGTTAGGGTAGGGAGGGGGAGGGGTAACATACCGATCAACAAGTATTGGTATGTTAACCCTGATGGGATTCCAACTCCCGGCAACCCATACCCAACCCGTTATCCCCAATACCTGGGAGCTCAGCAGTAATGCAGATTACAGCACAGGAGGGCTCCATTCATCCAGTCCTCTTGAACAGAACTGGACAAGAGCGCTGTATTCGGCTTTATTGCTGAGAAGGATGGACACAGCCTTCTTGAGCTGTGTACAAGTAGAGGAGACTCGGCTACATGGGGACAGAGCTACATATAATTGCACAACCCCTTTAAGATACAGTATTACAGAACTACAATTTGTTTTCTGAATATTATCATACACCATCTAAATGAAAGCACTTTCTCCACATATAATATTGGTTACATATTCTTTTACTTTTTCAAAATTAAACATAACTTTAGCTCAGAAGTCATTAGTTCATCACTGTTAATTTACTAGCCCTTAGACAGTAGCCACATACTTTCATTTACACTTACAGTGCTTTACAGTTATTACTCATTGTATATACAAGTATACACTTATTTATCACAGCAAGGTTCCATTGACATAAAGCAAGGAAAATTAATTTCAAAAATGTATTTATATTTCTTTTGGTGACAGAAGTGCACCATGGCCAAGCAAGATCAACAACAATCCAATAAATAAATAAATAAATAAAATAAATATCAGAAGTTGATACGGTCAATGAAGTGTCTTTGGGTGCATGCACACAGGCAATCAGCCTGAAATATCCTTACATCTCTACTGCACCCTATTCAACTAGCATTAAATGAAGCAGAATGCATCTCAGGTAGGGATTTACAATAGGGAACACTGATCACCTTTTAATCACAAATGCCATTCATGTGGCCATATGACAATTTTCTTTGCATTGCCCCACATTGATTAGAGCAATTATGCCTTATAAATGCATCGTCTGATACAGTCTGCTCCTTTATGTGATGAGCACAATACAGCTATGTTGGCCAGGCAAAGTAATGGAGCATACACACAGTCAGATTTGTCAGATCTGTCAGATGAACGATTTGAACGATTTTACCAAAGATTTGAAAGATTGAACGATTTTTGACTGCATTATAATGAATGGAATCGTCCAAGTCTGACTGCAATCACATCAGATGTCAGATATCGTTATCTGACCATCGGGAACACACATTGTTCATCGTCCATCGTTCAGGCATGTCAGATATGTCAGATTTTGCTTCAGATATGAACGATTTTTTTAATCGTTATCGTTCAGATCTGAAGAAAAATCTGACCGTGTTTAAGCACCATATCTAGTAGACTTGCACTCTTCAGCCCTAAATAAAATTAAAAATAAATGGCAACAAATTATTGGCCACAATCCAGCAAACTCCCCTTTTTATTGTTTTGTTACATTTCTATATTACTCAGATTTTAAAGCCCTACTTCATAAAAACCAGTTCTACATAATAAGCTCTACATAAAAATTAAGAGATCTACTTAATTAGTACAAATGTTATGCTAAATAAAATAAGTATACTGAATATTGAACAATGTGATTATTACTCACACAAAGCTACTGGGACTGTTTGTTATGAGAAACATCTTTTTGCCATGCTGTGCCAATTTTGCCAATACAGCTCGAGTTTTCTCTCCATAGCGAATGTACCTTTCTAAAGAGAAAAAAAAACGTTCAGATTTGGCGTGCAAAACCCATAGGACATCATGAACAAATATATTTGTATGTATTTTGTCGTGTTTTCATACTGTGCATGCTCTGGGACAGAGCATATCCAAGTAAAGCTGTATGCATTTTAAATGCATCTACATTTAAACATGAAGAGGAGTAATTGGGCTGTAACGGGGCACGTTCATGCAGGCGAAGCTTAATGATGGGAATGGCAACACAACTGTGTGCTACGTACATTTGGATGTAATAGTAAATATGCATGTTACTGGAATATCATTTGCCCCATGCACAGAGGGCCTGATTCAGACCCGCTCGCGAGCGGTGAGCACTCGCAAGCGAGTCGATGGTGCCCTAGTACGCATGCGCACGACGGAGGGAGTTCCGTCGTGCGCATGCGCGAGACCCGAATAGCAACGGCCAAGCCGTAGCTATGGGTCTCGCACCAAAGGGGGCGTGCTGTCGATGGTGAGTGACAGCACGCCCCCTTTGGTGGGCGTGCCGGGGGCGTTGCTGCCCAGACGGAGGCGTTCCCATGGGAACGCCTACCATCTGGAGCCGGCCCCACTGACATCACTAGTGATGTCAGTGGTAGTGCTTTTGGCTCTGATAGAGCCAAAAGCACCACATGGCTTGCGGCAGCGAGACCCTACCGCAGGGTCTTGTCGCAAGCCCAATGGTCGCGATGGTCTTGACCATCGCGACCATCTTTTTGGCCGCTTGCATAAGCTGTGGGTGGACACCCACAGCTATGCGAGCGGCCAGGAGGCCGCTCCAATAATAGGTAGGAGGGCACTGATTCAGAGCGAGCGCTCTTGCCAGAGTGTCCGGCTCTGAATCAGGCCCAGAGTACGTACAAGTGCACACTAATGGTTAGATAGGTAGCTGAAAAATAAATGTTTGCATACAGGGCGCCCCAAAAGATGCATAAAACGCTATATACATTATTTCCGTGCACCCAATGCATGAGCACATATGCCAATTTAAGAGGCTACCATAAGAGTTGAGAGCAGTATTGAGAGCTCACATGGGGATGTCTGCTGTTCCATTTATTCAAAAGATTATTAAAACACACACTGTCTGTGTGTGTGGGGGGCATATACTAAGCTAGAATTACTACGTGGAAACTTTTGCAAGCTGTCAATTCTGAACACTTTAGACCTTGAAATGTTAAATGGCAATAGTAATACATGCAAAACACTCCTATAAGTACTATTTTATTATATATATATATATATATATATATATATACTGTAAGCACTTGCTGTAATGTTAAATTCAAAGTTATTAAAAGTTATCAATGCCAATCCTGGACCAACAGTATCGTTTAGCCTATTTAAGTCACAGAGTAAAATTCATTTGTTTATTAAACACTGTTTCAGAGAGGAGCATTATAAAACTATACATGAAGTGATGGATGAAGAGGAGGAATATGGTGGTGGAGCATGATTGTGTCAGCTATGCTGGCAGGTGATCAGGTTCCCTGGTACAACACAGCTGTAACAGCCTACTACTGTACATACAAATAACACTGACAGAATCCAATCTCATGTTACCAGGTCTGTCAATAGGAATACTAGTCTTGGTTCAGTATGATAAACAAATATAAGGTCATGCCTATGATACAGAATGACAATCATTTATTTATTATCGTGGCCACAGGGAAGTATACAGTACACTAAATGCTGATCTGGAATTTATAAGAAGTCATGCTCACCCTTCCCAGGAAATATAGGTTATAAGGTTTGGCATTCAATGATTTCACTAACAACCGATTAAAGTTGTGATGGTTAAACTGCACCAAACAAATCAGCCACATATAAAAGACAAATGGAATATTAGAATAGTAACAAGGCATTTCCAATGTTTCATGTCACTTATTGTATTACTACATGCACAGTACTTCACATTCAACTCCTCTATCATAAGCAGGGGAGTTACACAATGCCTGGTTAGCCAGCTGGAACGATACTTACCGATGTCTGCTTCCACAGCTCTGTACATGAGTCCTTTTACATGGACATCTCTAATAGAATCCTAGGTCAAAAATACAACAGGGTTACCAGTAAGATGAAAAGATATAAAAATACAGCTACATCAGTAACAAACCACACACATGGCTATTGAGAAACAAATGTGCATAATTAGGAGGCATACTGTTGAAGTGTACAAAATAGCCATATAGAATGCAAATAAATTATGTTAAAGTCCTGTAAATAATAGCAGTATAAATTAGGGATGTGCAGGCTCGGATAGGTTCGAGTTTGCACGTGGAGTTCGGATTTTTCCCTCCAAAAAAACGGAACTCAGAACGAGGCAAAACGTCATCTTACATGGACGAACATCATCATTCCTGGTCTTTTGTCCAGGAATGATGATGTTCGTCCATGTAAGATGACGTTTTGCCTCGTTCTGAGTTCCGTTTTTTTGGAGGGAAAAATCCGAACTCCACGTGCAAACTCGAACCTATCCGAGCCTGCACATCCCTAGTATAAATAGTAAGGCATCACTTTAGTAGCTATAAGCAGTTGCATACCCTATACCCTATACTGTAAATTATTATGGTGATTAGAAGTGACTCAGGAATTGTGACCAGTATAAAAACACTGTGCCTGTGATCTTGTGCTTTCCCACGTAACTCCACTGTGATTTGTAGTATCCATATAGTCTACAGAGTAAATTATCCCATATACAGTCACTTTGTTTTCATTTGTTACTATAGTTATTATTATTATCATTTATTTATATGGCACCACAAGTGTCCCGCAGCGCCTTACAAAGTAGATAAACAAATAAGTAACCAGTGACTTACAGTACAATACAATACAAAGCAGGACACGGACATATATAATAAACATTGCTATATTAGCGACCTTAACACCCACATAAGCAGCCAAGTGTTAGTTGCCCTAGTGAGGAGATAAATTAGTGGAATACAAAGAAACATGGTTCAGCTATACAGTCTAAGCTGTGGAATGGTCCTGTAAAAGCACAGAATGCCTCAACACTCTCAGACAATGGGAATATGGTAACCATTTAACCATATAAAAGTAGCGGCAGTACTGGTGGACTAATGCTTGGCTGCTGCATGACAAGTGCAACTGTTTATCCCAGGAGACAGGGCCCTGTCTCCTGGAATGACAGAGAATACAAGTATACACCTAAATTGCGGCCAAACACATTTTTATGTGAAAAAGTTAAAGCGACAGACATGCAATTTTTTTGCTGTTGGAAAAAGACAGTTCTGTCGAGAAATTCCTGGTGGTGTCATTGTCAGATGCTTAGGGGACCTAGACTCTGCTTCCCACCTATACCACAGGCTACAGCGGCTTAACAGGAGGCTCCCAGGGTGCAGCAATTAGCCAGAGTAGGCAACAACAATTGGATGCAGAGGAAACCCATGGGCAGTAACGCCAAGACCGTGGCAGCACTGTCTGGAAATGCTTGCATGATGTCACAACTAGTACCAACTCCATACAGGCTAGTCATTTTTTGCAAAAGATGACAATGAGTGATGATGTAGAAGCCTATCTAACAACCTTCGATAGAACAGTGGAGCGAAAGTTGGCATAAAAATCAGTAGTCAGGCCTTGTGGCACCCTTCCTGTCAGGGTAACCGCTAAAGGCATATTTTGACATAAAAGAAAAGCTGTGTGGACACTCTGGGCGCTACTTGATCAGAGCAGTTGGTGTTTGCCCAAAAACGGATAGTGGTAGCTTGAAAAATTATGTGTGGTGAGCAAAATTCTAATTATCAGAGATTCCAACATGAAACAGATACTGTATCAAATAACTGACTGTACGTGATCAATGACTCCAAAGGGTACTAAATTATATGCACATTTATTAAACAAATAAAACTATCCTCATAAAGGGATAAAAAAATGACATCAATAACAATAGAATAATAAATACACAATTACCGTTAATAAAAAAGGATTTAAACAGGTGTTGAAGCAGACACATACCCAGAAGATGGGCAATGGGACCCCCAGCTTACCGGTTCCATGGAAATCCGAATCCCTTTATTAAGGGTAATTGTGTATTCATTATCCTATTTTGATAATATCTTAGTGCTAGGAGTGCTTGCCCACCACACCTATTTTGACATAAGCCATACTGATACCTAGGACATTGATAAACTAAAAACTTAGCTTTTGATTTGTTTAGGTATCCCGATGCCTGTTTAAGCACAACAAGTTAATCGCTGGGGAAAACAAGTAGATAACCCTCTCTCCTCGCTCTCAAATGCATGACCTCATCCATCTTACAAAGTACATAGACTTTAAAAGGGCCCCAGATAGTGGAAAGGGTTGTTATTGACAGATAGCCATGGTCGCTACCTGCAAGTAGGTGCGCAACAGGGACCCAAAAACAGCAGACCAGCTAGTGGAAATGGTGGAATGGTATGGGACGGCCGAATGTACACCAACAGCCCCTAGTCCCGCAATAACGATCTCCAGTAACTACTGGAAAGACTGTTCCAGGGGAAAAGGGTGCTGGGCTGTATACTAAGCTTAAAAATCCTGCGACTGCAGGCTTGGAATCTAGAGGTTGGTCAGCTGTGCTAGGAAGGTTCCTGCGTCGTAAAAGATTTGATAAAATTATGATGAGATGTTTTAGATGTGGTGGTTTGGGCCATGTAACTGCTAATTGTCCACTTACCAGTGTGATACCGCTTAGGTCAGTGTTTCCCAAACTGTGTGACGCGGCATCCTGGGGCAAGGAGGAAAGAGCTGATAGCTCCACATCCAGAAAGGTGATAGAGGTACAGCAGTCTGCCTGCATGTTTGCATGTATGTGGAACCTTGATGGATGTATGTCTGTATGCATATACAGTATGTGTGACTCTGCTTGTGTGTATGTATGTATAAATCTGTATGTCATGTGACCCTGTATGTATGGATGTATGTATGTCTGTGTGATCCTGCTTGTGTGCGTGTGTATGACCCTGCCTGTATGTGTACGTGTGACCCTGCCAGTGTGTGTGTGTGTGTGTGTGTGTGTGTGTGAGAGACTCTGCCTGTATGTGTGTATGAATATATGACCCTGTGTGTATGAGTATGTATGTGTCTATGTATGACCCCGCCGTTGTGTGTGTATGTATGACCTGCCTGTATGTGTCTGTGTGACCCTGCCTGTGTGTCTCTCTGCCTGTATGTGTGTATATGACCCTGCCTGTGTGTATGTATGTGTTTATGTGTGACCCTTGGCTTAGGGATGCCGCAAAAAAATTCGGAAAACCGCAAAAAAATTCGGAAAAAAAAAAGGGTGCCACGCACAGCAAAAGTTTGGGAACTACTGGCTTAGGTAAATCTTTGCTCAGCTAGACTGCTAAGCCAGATAAACAATTGTGCATAGTCACTGTAGAAGGCAAATAAGTAGGGGCTCTGTTAGATTCTGGTAGCCTGGTTTCTCTAGTGAATTCAGAGTTTGCAAAACCCTCAAAACACCAGGGAAACACTGTTGGTGTAACCTGTATACACTGGGGATACTCGGTATTAAGTTACTATTGTTGTGAATATAGAAACACAGTGTGGTCCCACTTTAGTCACTGTGGGATTAGTTCCTTCTTTGATGTATGATACTACACTGGGGAGAGATTTTTCCCATTTCTGAAAGCTGTGTGAAACAAAGAGTCAAAAATATGATGAGAGCAGCAGTGAAGCACAGGATGATGTATCCCTACTGAAGTAGGAAATTTTGCTGGCCCAGTTGACTATATGCCTGATCTTGAAGTGATAAAATATATTTTTGGGAACACCTAAGGAAAGCCTAACTGACCCCCTTTATGTCAAGAATCATCAAGAGTTATGCCGCCTGTTTAGGGTTACTCAGCTAAGGACCTCTGTGTATCACCCTCTGACTCATAGTTTAGTGGAGAGGTTTAACAAAACTTTAAAAAATATGCTAAATAAAGTGGTGGATGAAAATGGAAAAGATTGGGATCTGTTGCCCTATTTATTGCTGGCCATTAGAGAGGTTCCACAATCCTCTATGGGATTATCGTCTCTTAATTTGCTGTATGGGAGACATCCAAGGGGATTGTTGGATACTGCAAAAGAGACATGAGAGGGGCAACCCAGTGCTTATAAAACTGTTACTGAGCATGTTTCTCAGACACAGGAAAAAAAAGCTGTGGTGGTGCTGACAGTGAGTGAGCACTTGGAGCAGGCCCAACAGACGGTGTATAATCCTAATGCCAAATTACGCATCTTTTCTACTAGGGACAGAGTTATTCTTTTGGTTCCCATGGTAGAAAGTAAATTCTTGGCCAAGTGGCAGGGAGCATTTGAAATCATAGAAAAAAAGTGTGTGAGGTTAATTAGGTGTACCTGCTTGGGAAAGAAAGCCAGAACAGATCTACCATGTAAATCTTCTAAAACCTTGGAAAGAGTAGCTCTGTCAGCCAGGTTGGATACGGGATCCCGGCAGTCACAATACAAACAACGGCACCCAGACATTCAGAATCCCGACTCAACTAGGGAGTATCCTAACCCTCCCTCCCCACAGCTGAACCCAAAGGTTTGATAAAGCTCCATCTTAATAAGATTGAGGCAATACAAAAGGGTATTGTAGAAAATTTACACCCAATTTTGCTACCATTGCTGTCCCTTCGACTGACCTTACCAAGGGTAAACAGTCAGTTATGGTGAAGTGGAATCCTGAGACAGAAAAGGCTTTTCAGGCATGGAAGGTAACATTGTGCACCCAACCAATTTTATTGACACCTAACTCTAACTAGATGGTTCTTGGCTTTGCAAAATTCTAGGTTTTCAATAGTGCATAGGCCGGGAAGCCAACTGGGTTAATGCAGATGCGTTGTCCAGTGTTTTTTGCTTAGGGGCTACAGGTGTTCCACTCCACAGGATGAAACAGGGATTGGGATATGTAGCAAAAAAACACTGGAAAGGTTGACAGACAGAAGCGGATTAGCAGCCTTGATTAGTAAAACCACCGGTGAGATGCTGATAAAGGGTGTGTTGGTCTGTGTAGTCTGCCACTCACTTCCTGGGGAACAGATCAGAAGCCTGTTGAGAGACACTGTCATTACTGAATGTAAGCGCTGCATTAAAGACTTCTGTTTTTCGAGAGGGATGTTATGTCACTCCACTAAGAGAGGGAATCATTTGGTTTAGTTAGAGCAGGACAGGCCAGGATTTACTTTTATGCTTTATTTATTTTTGTGCCGCTAATAAAACTAGCTGTGGATACTTGTACCAAGGGCTGATGTATTACTACTTGGCTGCTCAACCGTTTGTGTGTGTATATATCGATGCCTGATGATGGTTTATAAATAAACCAAAACGTTACCATTACCAGTCTGTGGATTTGTTTGCTTGGCAGTCCTGGAGTGACGTCTTGCAGGCTGGTCTATGCAGTTTGTTTTTTACTTTGATGTATGTAATTGATATTTTATATGACTGTATTAAATCTTTCAACGCTACCACACAACGCGGAAGTTCAGTGTGCCTCGGTAGCGGCAAACATATTCCATGCGACTTTTTGCCTTCAAATGCATCTTATTCACACAGTGATGTGAATAGGACGCACAAGCAGCTTCTGCTGATTAAAATTATATACAGCATGACTGAGGCCCTGATTCAGAGCCGGACGCTCTGAAAGAGCGCTTGCTCTGAATCAGGGCGGGTTTTTTTTGTGTGCGGCCTCCTGGCCGCTCGCATAGCTGTGGGTGACCACCCAAAGCTATAGCGAGTGGCCAGGTTGATGGTCGCGATGGTCAAGACCATCGCTACCATTGGGTTTGCGACGAGACCCTTGTGGTAGGGTCTCGTGGCCGCAAGCCCCAGAGAGCTTTCGGCTCTAACAGAGCCGGAAGCTCTCCACTGACATCACTTGTGATGTCAGTGGGGCCGCCCCCAGACGACAGGCGTTCTCATGGGAACGCCTCCGTTTGGGCAGCCCCCCCCTCCGGCCCGCCCACCAAAGGGGGCGAGCTGTCACTGAACATCGACAGCTCGCCCCCTTTGTTGCGAGACCTGGAGCGACGGAGTGCCCTTCGCTATCTGGGTCTCGCGCATGCACACAATGAAGCCGGCTCCGTCGTGCGCTTGCGCTCTGGGCCACCATCGACCCGGTTGCGAGCGCTCAGCGCTCGCGACCGGGTCTGAATCAGGCCCTAAGTTCTCTGTGAATCTGTGGGTGTATCTGCATGTGAAATGTTACATTAGTGTCAGTGGCTGTAACATGGTAACATAGAGTTTCACATGCAGATACACCCGCAGACGCACAGGGAACATAGGCATGCTGCATATCATCTTAATCAGCAGAAGCTGAAAATAACTGTGCGAATAAGACGCATTTGAGGTAAAAAGTCGCATGGAAGACGCTCGGTGCTACCGAGTCATGCCACGGCACAATTAGAAGGGCTTTTTAACGCGCAAGGAGGCTAGATGTATGAGGACACATCTGTAGTACAGTATGTATCACTGAGTACATTCATGTAACCAAGTGTTTTGGTTTCCTATTACCTTCTTTCCATAGGCTGAGGCAGACAACAGGTCAGTATGAGTGTGAGTGAACAGTCATGCGTTTGATTCAGCCATTCAGTTACCATTGTAAAAGATGAGGCTAAGATTCATGCTAAATCCTGTGTATCCCCCTACATTATACATTCACGTCAAGGAAACAGAAAACATCTCTTCATTATATACAAGTATATACTCTGTGTGTGAAATGCCTTTAAATGGTGTATCGAGATCAGATGTATGACATTGGTGTGACCTGTGTATAGTGATCAGGGTCTACCAGGGGTGTGATATTAGTGTAAGAATGGGCAATATGTCATTGTTAAATGATTTGTGTGTGTTTTCTGCCAAGAAGAGATTAATGAGATATATCATTATTGCAATACATTTCCTAATACTGTATTGTGGTAAACCATTAAAAGTTATCCAGATCAAGAAACACTTCTATCCACTGCTTACATTATTGAAACCAGATAGGCTTACTCTCCTGTAGTTAGTTACCATAGAAGATATACATACCTTAACATCTTTATATAGATGCACAGGCTCATAATCAATGTTGTTTTTGAGAAAATAGTCATTGACACAGGACAGCAAAGTCATCTCTGGTAATGAGAATATATCCATGAACTGCTTCAAGGTGTTCCCTTCTGAGCTCTGCACACATAAAGAGGAAACAGTCAGGTTTAGCGATTGCTTGTGTTTCCCAACAAAACGAAGAATATTGTTCCGTCATGTACCCTAATCAGTATCATTGCTAGAATTATGTACTCAATAGTTATGTTACTAGTATGAGTCAAGTCTATAGTATGGTCAGTGTGCCAGTAGTACAAGCAGTGTGTAAAACGTATAGGCAAGTATAAATATAGTTACATGAGCAAGTAGATGATGCAATTCATACGACAGTAAAAGAAAAACCAAAACAATACAGAGTTTCTAGAAAGATCTACAGTACACAGAGGAATCAAATGCTAATTCTAGTGTTACCTTTCCATAAAAGTCGCTCATCTGCTCCAGTGGTACATGGGAACCATGGTACATTTCAATGACTTCTGCTTCTGGTACAACGTCAAGTCCTCTGGAAGAGAAATTCTTGTTATGGGATGTGTAGTCAGTTTTATCCAACCAAAAGTAGTTGTTTCTTTAATACTACTTCTATAAGCTAAAAAGTCCCCACTATTCATCTAGCATACATCTGGCAACAAGTACTGTTAAATCAGAAAGACCTTTTGATTCTTTATTCACAAAGTGGAACCTTTATACAAGGCATTCAAAACCAGTGTAGGGATGACCAGCGAAGGATTTGCAACCATCGATGGTCTACGACAGTGGTAACCAACCTCGGTCATCGAGAGCTACCAACAGTTCATGTTTTCCAGGTCACCCAGCAGATGCACAGGTGTGATTGCTCACTGACACATTCGAAAAGATCCACAGGTGGAGCTAATTATTTCACTTGCGATTCTGTGAGGAGATGTGGAAAACATGCACCGTTGGTAGCTCTCGAGGACCAGGGTTGGCTACCCCTGGTCTACGACATACGAGAAGTGGTTCTTGCCATATGTATATGTTGAGAAAACATTAGTGGCACCGGCCTGATGGCTGAGGTATGTGCATGTGCAGCACTCAACCAACCATCGATGGCTAAACCAGAGGTTCATAAATTCGGTCCTCAAGGCACCCCAACGGTCCAGGTTTTAAGGATATCCATGGTTGAGTACCTATGGTTAAATCAAAAGACTGAGCTACTAAATCAGTCACCTGTGCCCAAGCATGGTTATCCTTAAAACCTGAACCGTTCGGGTGCCTTATTAGTGTTTGGGAACCTCTGGGCTAAACCATCAATGGTTTTCTACCAATAGTTTAAAACCATCACAGTACACTATCATTATTCGAACAAACTCCAAAGAGTGTGCACCGTGAGTACCACGTGAGAAGTACCACCTCTCGGTAGCCCCATTTACTTATCAGAGGATTTCTGAAGATTGGTATCCTGGTTACCTCAACGGGACCTCCAAACATTCTATGGAGGACTTTAAAGCTTCTAATTATTGAAGATCTGCATCTGTGTGTATCTTACTTATGCATTGAGTAGCTACTAATCAATTACTTTTCTCACCTTCAATACTAGATATTCATTACTAACACACTAACTGCATTTTTCAACATACCAGTCTTGAATAATAATTGTGACTGTACAAAGTTTCTGCCTATATACAGTTTCTGGTGCATAACAACTGAATTGCAGATTAAAATTATAATATATATATTTTTTAAAAATATTTGGGTATATTGATATACTTCATGGCATTTATGTTGTTTTCATGTGTATTATGGAATAAAACCTTTGATGTGATGGAAAGGCAAGCCTCTTTGTTTACAAAACAAAAAATCAAACTTTACCAACTCATTTCTAAAAACAGCTCAGTAAAATATATTTTTTGTGTGACTTCCATAAATCATGTTAAACACTACTTAAAGTAGAGATCTTAAATGTATTGTGTTTTTGTGAACAGACAGGATTATGCAATCACAATACAGCAAGCAATATTTTTTTAAAACAACCTAGATAATTAAGAATGCTGTTGTATCAGGTGCTGAATCGGGATTTGTCATTTACTTATGTGAAGCTATAAGTCTGAATAAAAATGGACAGTAAATCCTTCCTTAGCGTATATAAGCTCTGAGATTTTCAGAAACATAATGAAACACATGTAGTTATTGCATGCAATTACACGTTTACGATGCACCTTGAACAGATTCTCAGCTCTATGTACTAAGCCTTGGAGAGAAAGAGAAAATGGACGGAGAGAAGTACCAACCAATCAGCTCCTGTCATTTTACAGGCTGTTTGAAAAATGACAGGAGCGGATTGGTTGGTACTTTATATCCACTTTCTCTCTCACCTGTCCTCAAGCATGGATTTCATTAAAAGAGGGAGATAGATACAACTCGGGCGCTTCTAGGGTGTACACTAGCAGCCTCTAGGTTTCTGCTTGAAAAATGACAGTTAAGAGCTGATTGGTTGGTACTTTATCTCAGTCCACTTTATCTCTCTCGAACGGTTAGTACAGAGGTTCCTAAACGCGGACCTCAAGGCACCCTTAAGCTGGCCACACACTAGACCAACTTACATCCAACCAGCCAACTAGTTGATTGGTTGGAATGAAAATCTGGTAAGGTATGAAAGCAAATGACAATCAGCAATTTGCTCCCAAACGCCGGAAAATGGACAAAAACTGTTGCTTGAACAAATTGTTTAGATGAAACATTTAACAAACTTGTCGGATTACCATTTTCATCTGTTTTCTGGCATTTAGGAGCAAATTGCTGATCATCAGTTACTCCCATACGTTACCAGATTTTCATTCCAACCAATCAACTAGATGGATGGTTGGATGAAAGTTGGTCTAGTGTGTGGCCAGCTTAACAGTCCAGGTTTTAAGACTATCCACTATCTAAGGTGATAGACCTTTTAAAATGTAACTTTTAATATTTACGCTTTAAAATATAAGCAGAGCATTTATTAATAAAAACCAATTGTGAATATGCAAATGTTGTATACAGAAAGGAAGAGACCTTGGTGCTCTTTTGATATAATATAGTATTTATTCAGTATAGGAGCTGCAGCCGGCAGTCATATTGCAGTATGAAGTATATTTTTGCTTTTGCAGTTTATTTTTTCAATTTACCATTTGTATATATTTGTTTTTTATTAAATTAATGCTCCGCATATTATATCGCATAGATATTAAAAGTTAACTTTTAAAAGGTCTATCCCCTTAGAAGTATGCCCCCACACAGAGTCTTCCCTTTTTTCTTTTTCTTTTATAGACTTATACAGAATCGCAAAAATGTTACAATAAAAAAATTGAAGGTTTCTTTCATACAGGTGTTGAGCTTTAGTGCAAAACACGTATTCTCAAAACTTCTAAACATAGATTGACACCAAGGGGTATATTGACCTGACCTGCATCTTTATTATCTCGCTGCTCAGCTGACTCAATTAAAAGAGTGGACCACTCCCTTAGATTGAGGAGATCTCCTTCTGGCTCTCCTTAAAAAGGCAAGACTGAAATTGACTCCCTTACAGTTCCTGCTGGCTCAGTCTCTGCTTTCTTGCTGCAGGCCTTTACTACAACAGACCCATAGAATCTGGGTTTCAGCTGAAAAAATGTGAGGGGAAACTGTAGTTGATTTATGCTCTCCACTTTGGGGTAATCCAGTTTTCCCAGAACTTCAAAGGTTGGAGCGTCGCTCGGTTTGGCAGTCATACATATAATTGAATCTGCTGAAACCTGGCATAAGTCGTGGCTTTCTGAGGAGAACCTATAATGACTTTCCAGTCTTCATTAGATAAAGTACCTAAATTGTGATCCCAGTGGGATCTAAGCTTACTCAAACCTTCTGCTCTACTGGATGACAAAAGAGAAGAATAAGCCATAGAGATATGCCCCTTAGTAGGTAAGGTATGCACTAGCACTTCACTGAAGCGTCAGAGAAAATTTGGACAGGCCCAATCTACTGTCCAAAGAGAGCATGCTGAAGTTGAAGATATCTATAGAAAAGATAAGCTGGGAGGCCATAAGTAGAAGAGAATTTTAAAAATGAGTATAGGACCCCATCTTGATATAGTTGATTAATAGCGACCACCTCATTCTATATAGAGTGTACTGGACAGCACTTAAACTTTGTGAGTATGATGCATCTACTACGGATTCTTATCCCAATTGTAATGCCTCTTCTGCTGATTTTTGGCACCTCCTCTGGTCCTGTCCTCGAATTGCTTTGTTTTGGTCTAGAGTAGTTAACTGTGTGTTGAATACTGGCAATAAAATTCCAGTACTGATCCCATGTATCTGTCTATTTGGTCTAGACATGGAGGACCTCCTTTCTGTTCACCTTTGGCCTATATGTTAATAATCTCCTAGTACTGGCCTGGGTGTGTATTACCCGAAAGTGGATGGCCTCTGACCCTCCTCCCTTTCTTTCATGGGTGGCTTTAGTTAATACAACAGTTTCACATGAACGTTTTATGTATCAGAAACTAAAGTGTCCCAAAAAGTTTGATACAATATGGTCTCTAAGGCCAAGATTCCCATTATGCCCTTCTCACCTCATCTACTACATCTGCTTAATAATCTTTAGTACTTGTTATTGTTATTGTGTTAATACTACCGCCAGCAAGTGCTGTACTTGTCCTCATATCCATCAATGTTAGTATTGGATATATAATATACTGTATTTCTCTGACTTGTTCCAATTTATGCTATTAACATTTGCTGTTAAATCTACTGGTTGATTACTTCTTGATTAATTTCTACATTTGTTTAGACATATTGACATGTCACATTGCTCGTACTTTTTTTTATATTTGAATTTTTGTTATTTTTTGGTATTGGAATTTTCAATAAAAATACTTGATAAAAAGAAAAAACAAAAGTGAAGATGTTGCCCATAGCAACCAATTAGATTATACTTAACATATATCTAGCACCTTCTAATCTAGAAGATAATAGCTAGAATCTCCACTTCTAAAAACCCAAACTTTAGTAAATATACCCCAATACTATAAATAAAAAAATAAACAAGTAATGTAAGCAAGCTATCATGTGCATACAATTTTGGACAACTGTTCACTGTACATCAATATGGAAAATTGTATACAGTCATCAGAGGCAACCAATGTATGCTGAACATACAATGGAGTGCTATGAGAACCTTCACCATGCGTCTGCCAAAATGTTTAGAAAGCAGATGTAAGAAAATCTTCTAGGTCATTACCATAAAATCCTGGCAGAGCAGCAGCGAGAACGTTCAGGTAGGACAGTGAGAGCAAAATATGTCTGATACTAATGTGGCATTGCTACAGCAGTATGACTCTTCCACACATGGCTACAGCGCTGCTACAAAGAAAAGGCATGGCTGAACGTTGTGTAAGGGGAGACACAAAACTGAGATGATAAATACAGAAAGGATCGGGAACATCTAAGTAATACAGCACTGGAATATTTAATGAAGGAATTCCCGTGCTATTTATCAGTAGCAGCTGGTATATGGTAAAACTGTGTTAAAAAGAAAAAAATGAGGGCTTGAGATGGTGGACGGGACCTGATTACAGCACATCAAAGTGCCCAGCATCACAGAACCAGGTAGGGCTGTCTAGGGATAGCTAGTTGTCGTGCTCGGGTTCTGGACTATAGACAGTAAAAGGTTAACAACGTCTAGATAGACACCAGATGTTAGAAAGTCAATAGGTCGACTGGGACAAAAGGTCGACACACTAAATGTAGACATGTGAGAAGGTCGACATGCACAAATGGTCGACAGGGTCAAAAGGTCAACAAAATTTTTTCGACACCTGATTTTATTTGTTTTTTAGGGTTAGGAACTTATCGGAGGGTTAGGCACTTACCCCGACTGTTAGGGTTAGACACCAGGAGGGAGGGTTAGGCACTAGAAGGGACGGTTAGGGTCAGGCAGCTACCCCAATGGTTAGAGACCAAGGGGAGGGTTACGGTGAAGATTATGCCTAAAAAAATCATGGTGTTGACCATTTTTTTGTGGCGACACTTTCATGTACCCAGGCGACCTTCTTACATGTCGACATTTAGTGTGTCAACCTTATGTCCCTGTTGACCTATTGACTGTCTAACATCTGGTGTCTATCTAGATACAGTCGACCTTTTTAATTGTCTGTTAATCCACATCCGTTGTGCTCAATACAGATATCCAGAAACCCCATTGTTCATCAATACTGCAACTGGCTCTCACAGTAAGTCTAGAAAGTCTATAAACATTAGTATTAACAATTTATTTTATTCACAGATGCCACCATCTCAAGAGTTTATTTTCCTTTTTAACAATGGAATATTTAAGTTGGTAGTCCAAAGTGCTAATACGATATCACAGGAACCATGCAATGCCACCACTATAGTACTATAAGCAAGTCAAGTGCCTTGTACATACATTGGAAATTTTATTTCTTTCTGGTTTTAGTTCATTTCTATTATTTATATTATTGTTACTTTAAAGAAACACATTTCTATTAGAGCATAATACACATATATAACAATATTTTGGTTATATGTTAAGGTTACATTTTATTATAGTGCCTGGGTAGTTATTTGCAATATTATACAAAATAATGAGCACATTTTTCTAATTTCAAGTGTTATGAAGGTGCTAGGTTTTCCATTTTATGGTACAGGGAGTCCTCAATACTGTAGTCTTTTCTTTGGCCTTCAAATTATGTAGAATACATAATGACAGGTAAGAGAGTACGTTCTTAATAAAACTTTCTTTTTATCATATCCCAAAGCCGCATTATAATGAATAATGTGGACAGCATAGCCAGAGACAGAAACCTTACTAGGTAAATCAAGTCCTTTTTTAGGATATGGCATCTTTGTTTTTGTCAAACAGAAAGGGGGGTATCCAATTAGCTGCTAACGGTGAAAAACAGGGAGTTTTCGCAGATTATCCCCATTTTTCACCAATGTTTTTTTTTCTACCTATCCTATTATTTCGGATGAAATAATAGGACATTACGTCCGAAAACGCATTGGATCCGTGATAAGTTCACAATTTGATGTGTGACATAGATCTGTGTGAAAAGGGATCTGAATCTTTATATGAAGTGCTACGATGCAGCAGCCACAGCTTTTTCTCACTCCAAGTTCTGTTGTGCTTCATATGCGAATTTGCACGTGTTTAAAACTAATTTCTATGCAATTAAAGTCGCAGCATCTCTAGTACATGGAGTGGTGTTTCGCTGAGTCTACAATGCAAATAAGACAAAATTTCAAAGAAAGACCATTTGCTAAACCTCTAGGAGCGGCACAGACGGGCATAATGCGCCATATGGCGTACAGACGTTAGGTGTATATGAGGACAGTTCTGTAGAAAGCAGACTGAAATAACACTGGCACATCACTTAATCATCAATCTGCAGATTACTTTAATGCATTGGTTAGTCATTAGCCTCCTGGAGATCCACCATTTTCAGCTTGGGTGCTTTTAACACAATTAAGTAACTTAAGAGTTTTGTTTGGGGCATTCAGAGCATAACGTTGTGGTTATAAAACACAGTGATATAATGAAAATAAAAAGGAATGTATTTATTGAAAGGGAAGGAGAACGGTCATTACATTAACACAATCTTAGCACTACCAGAAACCGGAATTTCAAGTCTGAGAAACTCTGTTAAATTCAGGGGATTTCCAGAACATACAACCAAAGCTTATAATGATTATTCAGCTGGCAAATAAAACAAACAAAATGAAAGTTTAAAGTTTACACTAAATTACTTTCATTCTATATTGCACAAACATACATATTTGTAAATGCAGTTTTATTGCTGTCTAAGTTTTCTGCTGTGCCTGCCTGATTTCCCGGGTTACTAGGACAAATTGCCACCCTTAGGCAGACTCAAGGGAACTACAACCCTCCCCCAATCCTTATTTTCAGCATTTCTACGAGCTGTTCACAAACTTTTTTGTACCAATCAGGTTGAGAGCAGATGGATAATGACATTAACAATGAAAACCCAGTAGGCCATCGCACTGCTTCACACATGATTTTAAACCTACATGATGGGCCCCCAAAGCGAGTAATCTACAGTTTTGCTCCTCCATTTAGTCAGTGCAATTAAGTATTTATATGCTGGAGAACTAAATCAATGGTTAGGAACGCTATTTAATTGCTATACGTTAGTAAAATGCCAGAAAAATAAAAATAAATGTTACATAGTGAAAAAGTTATTGAGATCCTTACACAGATCTGGCACAAATCCCCAAAGAAGAAATGTAACCATGGCTACAGATAAATCCAAGCAATAACAGAGCTTTACAGAGAATATGTAGTTATTCACGTCCCTGTCCAAGTGGACCTTACACTCTATGGGGTCTATTTACTAAGCCTTGGATGGAGATAAAGTCAACAGAGATAAGGCACCAGCCAATCAGCTCCTAACTGCCATGTCGCAGACTGTGTTTGAAAAATGACAGTTAGGAGCTGGTTGGCTGTCGCCTTATCTCCGTCTAAATTATCTCCACCTAAGGCTTAGTAAATAGACCCCTAAATTCTCTGGAACATGTACATACACACACTTTATACACTTGGGTAGGGTGGGTAATAAGCGGCCCCCCAGATGTTGTAGAACTACAAATCCAAGCATGCCATGCAACAGTTTTGCCATTTGGCCATGCTAAAACTGTTGCAAGCCATGCTGGGATTTGTAGTTCAACAACAGCTGGAGGGCTGTTTATTACTCACCCCTGCACTAGGGTTAATTTTTTGTTGAATCCACTTAACCTACCAGTTTTTCAGATTGTGGGTGGAATCCAGAGCACCTGGAGTAAACCCACAAAAGCACAGGGAGAGCATACAAACTTCACACAGTTAGGGACTTGCCGGGAATCGAACCTGAGATCTTAGTATTCTGAGGCAGCAATGCTAACCACCATGCCAACTGTGCGGCCCAATCACATAAGAATAGACGTGGAGGATGATGGGAAACTCTGCTCCCATAGATTGCTTGCAAACTCGCTTCCTACTTCCCCCCTGAAATCAGTATGCCAGTCAGTGGTAAGTGTGAATGTCAAATCACTGACTGCTCATGTGTATTGTACTCAGCGTATCTACAGTTACACTTTATTATGCAGCAGTGAACAGAAGCACTGGATATCAGCTGTACCATAGCTCCTCCTGTACAATGCTCTTATTTAGTGCTAAACATCATGTAAAGCTTGTTATGGCTACAGGTAGACAGGTTTAAATGACATTTAACAGCCAAAGTATTTTTTGCAAAAACAAATGTAAACAAAAATAAAAAAAACATGTAAGTGAATCTGAGGGCAAGTGTGCCTGACTCAGCATATCGGCATAAGTACATCACTTTAAGGTGCGGCTTTATTCAGCTTTTGAAATGCTTTTTTTTTTAAGTACTATGCGTCCAACTCCAAATGAGCTCCACGATTTGAATGCGCAGGCGATCTTAGCAGATGCTGACGCCAGGATTCTGACAGGTGTCGGGATTCCGGCCCCAGCATTTTAAGTGCCGACATCCCGACTGTCGGTATTATGACCACATCCCGCATGGGCAGTGCACTGCAGGTTATAGACAGTTACAATGCTTTCTGTTAGGAGGTATTTGCGATTAAATTAACAATTATATCCGGTGTTATTCATATTCTCTTTTCAGCCGCAATAACATGGAGCACAAACCAGCATTGTCTGGTATGTGTAGCAAGCTGTAACTGAAGTGATTTAGTCGTTAATGGATTATAGAACAGTACAAGGATTTGGATCAGAAACAGTTTCAAATTGCAGATTAGGAGAGATTATTGCAGTCTTGAGCAACTCTTAATTACAAATTACATGAGAACATGTGCTGATGCCACAATTTCCATTTAGATTTATTTTTTGCAATCCTATTCAACTAATCTTTGGCATGTATAATCTGTAATAGACAGTAAACGGCTACATCAGTACACAAGGAGGCTTTATTTAAAGCTGCATAATCATGTAATCCAGCAAAACTTTTAAATTCATCAGTGTAAAATGGCTGTGGAGAAGGCGATGTGAGGGGTAGGACCAATCAGGAGCTGCGATGGTTGCTACACCATATCACACCCGTGCCCCCACTCAGCCCCAGATTGTCAGCACTTAGAACAGCGCCCTGAGTGGGATGACATTTTCACACTAAGATTTGAGCCTTAACTTGTGCTCTAGTTCGCAATCTGTTCTCCAAAACTACATAATGTGATGCAGCATAGGATCTCTGTGCTGCAGGACACTTGGGTTAAATTAATAATTGGAAGCACATTTCCAGGAAAGTAGATCTATTACTACACATGTAAATAATATTGCAATACAACGTCAAGAAAGAAAGGCATCACAGTAGCATGATAAAAAGAGAAAACACCTTCAAATACTTTTATATTCCAGATAAATTAGTTTCTCTTTGTTGCACTTGGATATGGCATCAGATGAGCTGTATCTGTGCATTAGATACAATGTAGAATTGATGATTGTGTGTTTTTGATAATAATAAAAATGGGTGTTTTACTATTGTTAGAACTTATACCCCTTTTACACCAAACGATTAACCTGGGTTATTGCCGCGTCGATCCGGGTCGAGGATCTGTGTAAACGGCTCCCAGAAAAATAACCCGGGACGATTTACCCGGCAATCTTACTCGGGTTGAGAGCAGGGTTGAAACGGGTTATTCCCGGGTCATGCGGCAGTGTGGACGGGTGCTACCCGGATTATTTGACCCGGCTACATTCCGCTATTTGTTGATTGGAGCTTCTGGGGCACTGGCAGATGATGTCATTTGTCAGTGCCCTGCAGAGAGACACACACGCAGCCATCACTTGCCTGCCTAGCCTCCTGCACACAGTCTGAACCACAGCCTGACCAGCAGCCACAAAACGCAGGCTGATACACAGGCTGCCACAGTCATAACAGCAGCCTGCACCACAGCCACACATGTGCTCCGTCTGCCATCATTGCTGCAATGTTGTAAGCAGTCCCCACCCCTCTCTTTTGTTGCCTTTTGTGACCTCATCTTTGTCAGCCCTTAAAAAAGACAATTTTTTCTTGACATCTATAGGGAAAAGCAGGCAGTACCCGGGTTCAGTGTAAACGGGGCCAACCCGGGAATAACCCGGGTCGAGTTGCAGTGTAAACGGGGTCTGAAGCCAAGTTCGACTCGGGATTGACCAGTGTTCAAATTCCAGGGTCGCACCCGGGATTTTGGTGTAAAAGGGGTATAATGAAGTTGGGAAAACTCACTCAACTGGATACATCAATCCTTTCATGGAAAACACTATGAAATGGCTATGAAAGAGGGGATAAAGCCAATAGAATCTAATACCCCTTTTACACCAACCGAATAACCCGGTTTATTGCCGGGTCGACGCTCTGTGTGAACGGCTCCCAGAAAAATTTCCCGGGTTGATTTACCCGGGAATCTTACTCGGGTTGAGAGCAGGGTTGAACACTGGTTGTTCCCGTGTCATGCGGCTGTGTGAACGGGTGCTACCCTGCTTATTTGACCCGGCTAGCTCTGAAAGATGCTGATTGGAGTTTCTGGGGCACTCGCAGATGATGTAATTTGTCAGTGCCCTGCAGAGAGATGCACATGAAGCCATCGCTTGCCTGCCTAACCTCCTGCACCACAGCAGCCTGACCAGCAGCCACAAACGCAGGCTGATCCACAGCCTGCCACAGCCAGAACAGCAACCTGTAGCAATGCTGTAAGCAGTCCCCACCCCTCTTTTGTTGCCTTTTGTGACCATCTTTGTCAGACCTTAAAACAGACCATTTTTAATGACTTCTATAGAGAAAAGCAGGGATTACCCGGGTTCAGTGTGAACGAGGCAAACCCGTGAATAACCCGGGTCAAGTTGCAGTGTAAACCGGGTTTTGAAGCCGAGTTCAACCCGGGATTGACCAGTGTTCAAATTCCAGGGTCGGACCCGGGATTTTGGTGTAAAAGGGGTATAAGCTTGCAGGCTACAAACCAAAATGTCACAGCGTGTCCCGGTGATTAATAATGTGTCTGACAATTTGATTACAAATCACAAACAATTGAAAAATCCTAAATTTTTCCAACAATTTTTACAATATCGCAGGAGTTACTTGTTGCCAACTCCTTGCTCAATGTTGGAGAGGTTGTGGCAATCTAGGTTCCTACTTGCATATCCAGTGGACTTGTAACAAGCAGGGCCGGCTCCAGAGGTCTGAGCACCCTATGCCGGCCTGGTAAGCTGCGTCCTGCTATCGCGCGCGGACCGAAATTAAGGGCGTGGCCTTATTACCATAGGCCACGACCCCCCTACGTGATGTTACTTGGAGGCGTGCCCACATGGCACGCCTCCAAATAACGTCAGGCTGGGGGTACACCCCAGCCCTCAGTCACTGGCTGGGCTTCCCCCAGCCCTCTCCCGTCTGTGAATGGATGCCGCGCGCATGCGCTCCGCATCCATTCACACTCCAGGGGTCCGGCACTGCCGCACAGCTGCGGAGGTGGGGGTCCCCAACCACCCGATTTCACCACTCACGGGCCACTTCGGCCCATGGGTGGAACAGCGGGACAGTACTGTCCTGCTGAAATCGGGATGTTGGGGAGGGGTGCGCCCTCTATGGGTGGCGCCCCTGTTTGAACGCACTGGTCGAACACCCCTAGAGCCGGCCCTGGTAACAAGAAAGCCTCCTTTTGGGATAATAAAGCTCCTCTTTTTTATAGTACCACACTAATACCTATTCTACCCTGCCCATTGAGAGTAGAATAGAACCCTCATATAAACTCGCCATGTTGCCAGTAATTAGGTTGACAACCTCCCTTCCTTTAACAAATACACAATAAACTATGCATCTCACAATCAGGGCCTGATTAAGGCATCCGTCCACCCTAGGACAATACACTCGGAGCGCCATCAAATCCCACAGTATAAGGTCTCATCCCTGCCCTCACTATAGTATCTCTCCCTGCTCCTCTAGCCCGCCCCCTCCCTTCACCACCACGGCTATCAAAGTGATTTGAGGTTTTGAAATCAATTCGCAAGAAGTGTGATGGTCACATTACAGCCATGGGGGGTTGCGGTATATCTCCAAACATACTTTCAGTAGAAGGAAGTAAAAAAATATCCCAGCATCAACACAAGCTCCTCATTGGAAGCTGACAATCACACATGACCTCGATATGGGTCTAGCACATTAGAATAGGATATGGTGACAATGCAGGCATTACCACAAAAAAAAAAAGTATAAATGTGACAGAGCCAAAGAGAGTAACATCATATGTAGTATATATATGTCAGAACAGAAGAGAACAGTAGTCCCTCACTCTAGGCTGTCATCTACCCAGAGGCTCAGTTACAACCCCCCCCCCCCCCAACACACACCTGATTATTAAAACAAATGAAGCACTTGTAGTGAGTGGACTGAATTACAATATCCATCCATCCACACCTACATGCTCTCGGATAAGCTACGTAATCTCAGTCACTTGTGCACTGGAGTTTGCTCCTTCCAGATACTATGCATGTTATGAGACGCTGACCGCAATGCGAAAGCTGCAAGGAGCTAGCGTCTCACCCCCATGGCCCGGCACCCTAGGCTGCAGCCTAATTAGTCTAATGGTTCATCAGGCACTGCTCGCAATCATGGAAAAAAGGAGAGTTATGGTAAAACTTACCTTCATTAACTCTCTTTCTTCAAAGTCCATAGGGTCCACAGGGAGATATTGGTGTAGGTGAGACCTGGAGGACCGAACAATAACAGCAAAGCTTTTCAAACCCAGGATGCTCCGGTCCTTCCCCCTATACCAAGCCCACAGTCTGAGGGCACTGTCCTGATGAAATATTAAAAAGGGGGAGCAACATGAAAGAGCCCCTAAATCCGATACCCTACAGGCAGATGCTATAGCCAGAAGAAACAGAGAGCCTTCGCAATGAACCACTTGACATCCACTGATTTCAGGGATTCGCATGGAGGTTCCTGAAGTGCTTGGAGCACCACTGACAAATTCCATGGAGCCACAGGAGGGACAAAGGGAGGTTGTATACACAGAACACCTTGCATGAAGGTGTGAACATCGGGTATAGCAGCAATTCTGCGCTGAAACCAAACAGACAAAGCAGAGACCTGCATTTTCAGAGATGCTAGGCGGCAGCCTAGATCCAGTCCAGCCTGAAGAAAGGCAAGAATTTGAGAAACCTTAAAGACTTGCGGGTCATAGTTTCTTGGAGCACATCATTGGAAATATGCATGACATATTCTGTGGAAAATCCTGGCTGAGGCTGGTTTACATGCTCTGAGCATGGTCTGGACCACAGAGCTGGAGAAACCCTTAGCCATTAGGCGGGATGTCTCAAGAGCCAAAGACAGACGGACTAGGAAATCTAGAATCCCTGGGATGAACACTGTGGAGATGGCTGGGCCAACCTCAATCGCCAAGGGGGCACTCTAAGTCAGTCAGCAATGACAGAAGTGTCCCACATTCTCACATGGGCCGAACACAATCTCCCAGACATCTCCGCCGTGGCGTTGTCGGACTGTACTTGTACTGGCCTGTTTTTCAGAATATTCTGAGCCAGAGTGAGCTCTGTAGATTGCTTCGAAGTTCCAGGATGTTGATTGGTAACACTGCCACTACTGGGGACCATAAGCCCTGGAAGGAGTGCTGGCCAGTTACTGCGCACCACCCTCGGAGGCTTGCATCCGTGGTGAGGACAGCCCAGTCCGGGAACCAAAAGGGACAACTCTTGTTCAAATGGGAAGTCTGTAGCTATCAGGCTAGGGAAAGGCAAACCTTTGGGGGGCTCATCGTCTGGGATTTGAGCAGATGGGGTAGCCCGTTCCACCTAGAGAGGATCAGGCGTTGTAGGGGCCTGGAGTGAAACTGGGTGAACTCCGCCATGTCGAAGGTGGACACCATTGATCCCAAGGCCTGCATTGCCGAGTGAATTGACACTCAGTGATTGTGGAACAGTCTGCGTAGTCAGACTGGATTGCTGAAATTTTGTCCGCCGTTAGGAAGATTCTCTGAACTCGAGCGTTCAGGAGGGCTCCCAAATGGACCATCCTTTTAGAGGGTGTTAGGGAAGATTTTTTCCAGTTGCTCAGCCAATCATGCATTTGAAGAAAGGCAATGGTTACCTGTAGATGGCGGTGAAGAGTCTCTGGGGAGCAGGCCAAAAGTAAGACATCGAAGTATGGGAGCAGTCTGATCCCTTGGAGACGAAGAGAGGCCGCCATAACTGCCATGATCTTGGTAAAGACCCGGGAGTGGGGGGGGGTTGAAAGACCCAACGGCAGAGCCTGAAAATTGGTAATGTTGCTGTAGCATAGAAATCCGGAGATATTGTTGATGAGAAGGCGCTATAGGTACATGTAGGTAAGCGTCCTGAATGTCTAGAGATACCATAAAATCCCCAGGCTCTATAGCTAGGATAATGGAAAGGAGAGTTTCCATACGAAACCTGGGCACCCTGCTAAACATGTTTAGAGATTTGTGGTTGAGGATAGGCCGATGAGACCCATTGGGCTTCTGAACTAAGAAAAGGGTAGAATAATAGCCCTTGCCCCGTTGTGAGGAGGGGATCCGAATTATTACTCCTGAATTCAGTAAAGACTGAATGGCTTTTTGGAGCAGCAGGGCCTTGGTTGGGTTCGATGGAGGTCCTGTGCAAAAGAACTGCTGGGGGGGGGAATGAGAGGGAGTATCCGTGGGAGACCACTTCCCTCACCCAGGCATCTGGCGTGGTTTGACGCCACACCTGGGCGAATTGAAGTAGTTGGCCTCCCTCCCTGGGAGCCCACCCCGTCAGGCTGTAGGCTTGTCCTCAGACTTGGCAGGTGGACGTCTAGTTGCAAAGGCCTGTTTGGCCCTAGGCTTGGAGGCCTTGGTTGAGGTCTGCTGTCGTGAAAAAGACTGACCCTTGGCTTTTCCTTTAGGGCAAAAGGACAGAAAGGATGACGTCCGAGGCTTTGTATTATATGCAGAGGGCAGGAATGCAGTCTTGGTAGCCGCCAAAGTTGTCACAATTTTACCCAATTCTGGGCCAAATAGGAGGTCTCCTGCATAAGGGAGAGACTATTGAGCCCATTTTGATTCTGAATCTGCTTCAAGGAACGTAGTCAAAGAATACGGCGGGCAACTACCGAAGTGGCAGATATCCTGGAGGCCAGGAGACCCGTATCCATAGCTGATTCACCTAAGTAGGAGGAGATATGTAGGGCAGCTGTTCCCTCTAAGCATCAGGGGGCAAGGTATTTTCTAGGGCCTCTGCCCAACTCTCAATGGCTTTTGCCACCCAGGCCGTAGCCCTAGCAGGACGAGTAATAGCTCCTATAAGAGAGTATATAAATTTATGACAAGCTTCTATATGTCACGTCTATCTGTAGTCTCCTTTAAGGAGGTTGCAGTATGAATGGGTAAGGTGGCATATTTAACCAGACGTGTTACATTAGAATCCACTGCTGGGGGAACTTCCCATGTAGTACAATCAGTTGCTGGAAGAGGGTAAAAGGAACTGAACCATTTTAGAATTTGAAACCTTTTACCGGGCATATTCCAAGCTTCACTCATGTGATCAGATAGCTGATCAGAGTGAGGAAACTCTGGTAAAACAGCCTTTGTCGCTTAGGAGTTTCTTAGGAGCGGGTTCATCCTCTTCTATTTGTAGAATAGTTTTAACAGCTCTCACAAAAGCAGGTATATTTAGTTTAGAGTGTGGCTCCTCTTCTCCTGAGACGGAGTCAGAGTGAGAAAGATCTGCGTCTTCTGCCTCCCCAGATGATATCACAGAATCAGATAACTGTGTGGATTGGGATGATATAGTACGTTTAGTAGGCTTAGTAGGTAAAGGCTTTTCTTTAAGCAGCATTTGCTGAAAAACCGTAGATGTATTAGCCAAACTCTGTACTGAGGTAGACAGTACTTCTACCCATGGAGGAGGCAAAGGATTTGCAGGGAGTACCTGCTGTGGTCATTCCATAGTGGAAGCTACCATGGGTACTGCTACTTGGTCCGCAAGTTTTGCCAGAATTTGTGAAAAGGCAGCCTAGGGTGGGTCCTGAGGGAGAGACACCAGGGCTGATGGGCCTGGGGCTGTGTAACAATACAGAGACCATTCTGAATGAGTTCCTCTGTGGCTAAGCCCGCAGAGCAGGACTTACAAAACACCAGAGTAGGAAGAGCAGGATCAGGCTGCTTTTTATTCTTTCCTCTGCCAGCCATAGCCACAAGAATAACAAAATACACAGTATGATACAGTGCAGTGAACACCCTGGATAATATGGCACAGTGTAGCGTGCAAACCGCATTATAAAGTATGTGATAGCCCTCACAAATATCTGGGAAATGTGAGGTACAATGAACCTCCTATACCTTAGTATGACAGGGTATAGTAGAATAAAGGGAGATGTATAAGCTGTACAGTATAGAAAATAGAGATTAGCACTATCGCAAGTCACATACAAAACGCAGAAAAACATTACATGTTTAGAATGGGCACTAAAATCAACTACACAGACCACAGTGGCTGGTAGGATATAGCACTGTATGTCCTGGCCCGTGGGAGAGGTATACAGGGTGACTGGACCCAGTGTTCCCAGAGACCTGCTTGCAGAATATGGCTGCAGCGCGTCTCTTGGGGGTTGGAGGGTGAGGGAGGAGCAGCCCAGGGAACACAAAGACCGCAGTGGAATGGCGCCCTGGACTGGGGGAGGGGCTGCAGGGAGAGTGCCTTCTCCCCTTGCTGACATTAACCACCGGGTCCCCTGGCCACCTTACATATGCCCTGCGCCAGTATGTTATATGCCCCAGTGGTCTAGTGGGCGGGGTATAGGAGGAAGGACCGGAGCATCCTGAGATTGAAAAGCTTTGCTATTGGTGTCTGGTCTTCCAGGTCCCACCTACAACAATGTCTCCCTGTGGAGCCCTATGGACTCTGAAGAAGAAAGTATCATACCTGAACAATACATTTGTCCAAATTTGGCATCCATGGTTTCAATGCGCATCCTCAACTCTTCAACCACCAGCTGTACTACTATGGTAGTTGTGTCTGATTTATGTGCCACACACCTACCAAGTCTTCAACGTTTTTTTGAGAATTTACTCTTCCTCTATTTTCTTTTGTGGCTTTGCTAGGGCCCCCTTACCCCTTCTCATGTTAATGTTGCTTCCTCCATGTTTGACCAGCATGCATCATTTATATTTGTTATCATTTTGGGCAATTGATAAATGACACTGTTTTATATTCTATGCTGCTCATACCAGGATATTTATGCAATTTTCAATGCTCACTGCTGTTTATGTTTGTATGTATGAAAACTTACCTAAAGTTTCTAAAAACAAAAAAACACACATAAGTATAACTGAAAACAATGAATTTGTTTTTTTGGCACATGTTACTTTAGCCTAAAAACATCTAGCAACTTTTAACACTGCCATTGCTATTTTTTTATTAATGTAACTCTTTTTAGCACCTAGACTGCTATTTCTCACTAATGTAACACTTAACACTTTAACTGCTACATCTCACTCACTAGTGGTGATCTGGGGCAGTTTGGTTGTAGTGGCCCGGGGGGGTCCCATGTTCTAGACTTGAACCATAGAAATGTTAGGGACCCACCTAATGAGGTCACCTTGACGCGGTAAGTGGGCACGCATTTTTGGCCAAACATGTGCCAAGAGCCTCATTTGTACTCCCTGCTAAAAAAGATTATTATAATGGTACTGATTGCGAGTGTTCTTAGTGCTTAGAGTGTGCACCTACATTTTTCATTTTTCTGTGTGGAGCTACTAGTCTCAGCAAGAAGCATCTCTTATTATATTTAGAATTAGGGTGTGAAGTCCACCCCCCCCCCCCCCCCCACCATAAAAACTACTAACAAACTGCATAAAAATAACCCCAATAAAAAAATATTAAGGCTGGGTGACATTGAATACTTTTCAAAATAGTAATGCTGACTAAAGGCCCCCATACATCAGAGATGGATTGCAGCAATCGTGCAATTTGCAATTGATCGTGTATAAAAATCTGCAATGTATGGGCTTCACAGATCGCAGATTGCAACCAAAAAGTGATTGGAATTGTTAAATCAGATTGTCCCTGTTGGATTTCACAGATGGATTGGGGCTGTAGATCGCTAGTGTATGGACATGATCAGCAGATTTGCAGACCATTTCTAGCAAAATGATGGAGCCTTTCAAGATTGCCAGATCTGTGCTTGCTGCAATCGATCTGCAAATCACTGAAAAAGACCTGTAGTGTATGGGCGCAGATTGCTAGATTGGGAAATCCTAAAATCGGGCAATAAATCTTCAAAATTGTTCAATTGCGGTTTTCAGATTGCTGATGTATGGGAGCCTTAAGACAGAGTGGTGATAAAATGTATTGACACCATACAGTTGCTGAAGCAGGTAAGACATTAAACAGATCAGACATTAAAAAAATGGAAAGTTCTAACCCACCAATAAAATTAATACAAATCTGCTCTAATAAAATAAAAATGAAAATGAACCTATATTTGACTCACCTGTACACTGTACCCAGCTGAATGTAGTGGAAGGAATCAATCTTCATTAACAATGCCTTGGCGAAAAAAGGAAAAGACGCAAACTGTTAGCAGCTTCATAAGAAAAAATATAAACTTATAAGTTATCTGTTTTATTTTTCTATCAAAACAAACTAAATGGGTCCGTTTTTCTAATGTAATAATTCAGAGAAGTGCTGCAAGGAGCTGGCACATAAAACTAGTTTGTAGCTAGAACATCCCCCTACATATTCCACCAGCCCATAAAGAGCCAATCAGAATCAGTTTGAACCTAACAAAGCCTATAGGAGAGCCTAAGACAAATGCACACTGAAATCAAAACCAAAATTGAGAGTGAACTGAAATAGACTGAACAAAAAAAAAAAGAGAGAAAAGAAGCGCAGTGTCCCTCGAATGGACTCAGAGAAATGGAGTACCAAAAATCCTCTTTTCTACTTCCTTCATTCTGGCACTGGCAACCACGGGGCTGTTCCAAAGCTGTACACTCAGCCAAAACTGTAAGCATAATTTCATCCAAAACGGTCAACTCTAGCTGCCAACACAATGAACTTGTAAATTTGGTGAAAGTATGGCTGCCCTGCACAACTGCTCCACGGACGTACAGTGTCGTAACACCCAGGTGTCACCGATCTTGTAGAATGAGCCACGACATGCCTAGTAAAAGGGATTTGCTCCAAGATGCACGTCTGGCGAAAAGTAGCCATGATCCATCTGGCCACTGTTTGTTTAGTTTCTGGCCAACCTCTAGTGTGTATCAAAAAAAGATTAGAATATTGTCTACTACACAATCTATTCACAAAAATCTTCAAGGCCCGAACTACATCCAGTGGGATAAGGCTGGCTGAGGACCATACCCTGACTCAATGTAGAAATTACAATATTGTGATTGAAAATAAATTTAGACATCACTAAACAGGGGGACCAGTTTCCAGTACAACCCTGTCCAAGTGTAAACCTAATACGAGGAGTTACAGTGCCTTGCAAAAGTATTCACTCCCCTTGTCTTTTTACCTTTTTTGTTACATTACAACCTGTTATTTATTTATTGTTTTAATCTGGATTTTATGTGATGGATCTGCACAAAATAGTCTAATTTGGTGAAGTGAAAGAATCTTTATAAATCTTTATATAAGAAAGAATCTTTATAAATCTTTATAAATAAAATTCTGAAAATTGGCATGTGCATATGTAATCACCCCCTTTGCTTTGAAGCCCCTCAAAAGTTCTGGTTCAGAAGTCACATAATTAGTGAAATGAAGTTCACCTGTGTGAAATCTAAGTATCACATGATCTGTCAGTATAAACACACATTTTCTGAAAGGCCCCAGAGGCTGCAACACCACTAAGCAAGAGGCATCACACCATGAAGACCAAGGAGCTCTCCAAACAAGTCAGGGACAAAGTTGTTGAGAAGTACAATTCTGGGTTGGGTTATAAAAAAAATATCCAAATCTTTGATGATCCCCCGAAGCACCATCAAATCCATCGTCATCATCATGAAATGGAAAGAACGTGGTACCACAACAAACCTGCCAAGAGAGGGCCGTCCACCAAAACTTACAGACCGGGCAAGGAGGGCATTATTCAGAGAGGCAGTACAGAGACCAAAGGCAACCCTGAAGGAGCTGCAGAGTTCCACAGCAGAGACTGGTGTATCTGTGCATGTGACCAGAATAAGCTGTACACTCCATAGAGCTGGGCTTTATGGAAGAGTGGTCAGAAAAAAGCCATTACTTAGTGATAAAAATAAGAAGACACTATTTGAGTTTGCCAAAAGGCATGTGGGCGACTCCCCAAATGTATGGAGGAAGGTGCTCTGGTCAGATGAGACTAAAATTTAACTTTTCGGCCACCAAGGAAAATGCTATGTCTGGCGCAAACCTAACACATCCCATCACCCCAAGAACACCATCCCCACAGTGAAACATGGTGGTGTCAGCATCATGCTGTTGGGATGTTTTTCAGCAGCAGGGACTGGGAAACTGATTAGAGTCGAGGGAAAGATGGATGGTGCTAAATACAGGGATATTCTTGAGCAAAACCTGTTTCAGTCTGCCTGTGATTTAAGACTGGGATGGAGGTTCACCTTCCAGCAGGACAATGACCCGAAGCATACTGCTAAAGCAACACTCGAGTGATTTAAGGGTAAACATTTAAATGTGTTTGAATGGCCTAGTCAAAGCCCATATATCTCAATCCAATTGAGAATCTGTGGTCAGACTTGAAGATTGCTGTTCACAAGCGGAAACCATCCAACATGAAGGAGCTGGAGCAGTTTTGCCTTGAGGAATGGGCAAAAATCCCAGGGGCAAGATGTGGCAAGCTCATAGAGACTTATCCAAAGCGACTTGCAGCTGTAATTGCAGCAAAAGGTGGCTCAACAAAGTACTGACTTTAGGGGGGTGAATAGTTATGCACGCTGAAGTTTTCTGTTATGTTGTCCTAAATGTTGTTTGATTCACAATATAATAAAAAAACACAACTTCAAAGTTGTAGGCATGTTCTGTGAATGAAATGATGCACACCTTCAAACAATCCATTTTAATTCCAGGTTGTGAGGCAACAAAACATGAAAAATGCAAAGAGGGGTGAATACTTTTGCAAGGCAGTGTACATACATCTGGTTAAAGAGATTGGTAAAGAAAAAAAACCTGTCGATTCATCAGGCATTAAATACGAGGGTAACAGTTAAATCCATCGCTCAACATTTTCCTAAAAATGGGAGGCCAAACTAAAATGTAGACTCATAGATTGGGTTTCTCCACTAATACGAGGTGGTGATAGAGGCCATCAGTTACGCAAAGTTGAAATTAGGTTGAATAATGGGTTGAGTACTTTGACCCCACGGGGTTTGAATGAGTCAAACCCACTAAATATTTTCCTCAAGTAACACTCTCGCTTTTGGAACATTTAAACGGAATGTTAATCATTGTGGGCACTAGGGCCCTCATTCAGCAGTGCACTGCTTAACGCAGATTCCCGATAATCGCGCATTGCGCAGAACGGGTCCTGTGTGATTGTACGCAGCGCAGCAGCAGACTGTCAGTGATTGATGGTCTGCTGATGTTTGAGGCATGGTGGGCCTCAGTTTTCCAAAACAGAGGTGTGTCTGCGCCGTTTGGGTAAAGAGGCCATGATATCCGTAGAGATTTCCCTGCCTCTTTCCCTCATCTGCGATAAACAGCCTGCGTGACCTCATGCGCACACAGCCGGCCGGGGAACACGCAGATGTTCCGATGCTGCGTCCATGGACGCAGCTGGGAACATTAATGCATGCAGGAGGCATGACACCTCCTGCTGTATTACCATAATTGCAAAGCTGCTAGCGTGCAGTTATGCAATTCCATCCTAAGCTGAATTACCAGTCTGTTTTTGCTAAATAAGTATTTTTGATGTATTGATATACTCTAAAGATATACTTTATTTACATTGATAAATTATGTGGCTCAATGTTTTATATACAGTCAGGTCCATAAATATTGGGACATTGACAGAGTATTCATATTTTGTCCTCTATTCACCACAATGGCTTTGAAATGAAACAAACAAGATGTGCTTTAACTGCAGACTTTCAGATTTAATTTGAGGGTAGTTACATCCAAATCAGGTGAACGGTGTAGGAATTACAACGGTTTCTATATGTGCCTCCCACTTTTTAAGGGGCCAAAAGTAATGGGACAAACTAAACAATCCTAAATCTAACTTTCACTTTTTAATTCTTTGTTGCAAATCCTTTGCAGGCGATTACAGCCTGAAGTCTGGAACGCATAGACATCACCAGACGCTGAGTTTTATCCCTGGTGAGACTCTGCCAGGCCTCTACTGCAAATGTCTTCAGTTCCTGCTTGTTCTTGGGGCATTTTCCCTTCAGTTTTGTCTTCATCAAGTGAAATGCATGCTCAATCGGATTCAGGTCATTGCATAACATTCCACTTTTCAGCCTTAAAAAACTCTTTGGTTGCTTTTGCAGTATGCTTCGGGTCATTGTCCATCTGCACTGTGAAGCGCCGTCCATTGAGTTCTGAAGCATTTGACTGAATATGAGCATATAATATTGCCCGAAACACTTCAGAATTCATTATGCTGCTTTTGTCAGCAGTCACATCATCAATAAATACAAGGGAACCAGTTCCATTGGCAGCCATACATGCCCACGCCATGACACTACCACCACCATGCTTCACTGATGAGGTGGTATGTTTTGGATCATGAGCAGTTCCTTTCCTTCTCCATACTCTTCTCTTCCCATCACTCTGGTAAGAATGTTCCAAACAGTTGATTTTGCCACACCTAATGTTTTTGCTATCTCTCTGATGGGTTTGTTTTGATTTTTCAGCCTAATGATGGCTTGCTTCACTGATAGTGACAGCTCTTTGGATCTCATATTGAGAGTCGACAGCAACTGATTCCAAATGCAAATGTCACACCTAGAATCAACTCCAGACCTTTTACCTGCTTAATTGATAATGAAATAACGAGGGAATAGCCCACACCTGTCCATGAAATAGCTTTTGAGTTGACAGTCCCATTACTTTTGGCCCCCTAAAAAGTGGGAGGCACATATAGAAACCATTGTAATTCCTACACCATTCACCTGATTTGTATGTAATTACCCTCAAATTAAATCTGAAAGTCTGCAGTTAAAGCACATCTTGTTTGTTTCATTTCAAAGCCATTGTGGTGGTGAATAGAGGCCAAAATATGAAAAATCTGTCAATGTCCCAATATTTATGCACCTGACTGTATGTATTTGTAATTAGTACACTTTCAATATGGTGCTTGAGAAGTCTGTATTTTTTCCTTATTCTTTGGGTATTTATATATAAAAAAAATAATAATCTTTTTTTATAGAAGTGTGGTTATTTATATAATAGTTTAGTGGATATATAGGAATAGGTTAAGTCTATTGTCACAATGTGTTAATGCTTATGCCGGAGTCTCCCAATTTTTGAGATTGACAGAAGCCTTCTTTTTACAATGCCTGAGCAGGCAATATGGTGGTGCGCTTATCATTTCCCAGAGCTTCATACGTCTGCCCCTATGTGCTATGGGACCTTGCTTTTGTGCGCCACTGACACTTCTGGCTTGCAGTACAGGTGGAACGCTTAGTGCCAGAGAAACATTTATGGTGACTGTTGTGGCCTGTGGCGATAGACAGCAGGTGTTATAAGGTATTGCTTTGTCTATATTAATCTCCAGATGGGCTGATTAGCGTCTAATGTGTCTTAGTAAATATATAACAAATCGCATGTGTTCAAAGGATTCAATAGGCACTTCCTGTCTGTAGCTTCTTTAGCATTAAATGGTTAATTGATGTATAGGTATATATAGGGAGGCACCAGGCATATGCACCTTATTTCCCTCTCTAGATGGGAATTATGATGCTTCTACTGTGATTTAAACTATGTCATGACCATGGTTCAAGTGATCCAAAACATCGACTCAACTGATGTAGCATGAAAATTTAACATTGAACTATTATTGAAATCTAGTGAATGCCCCCTTTTCCATCTACTATGGACGTTTTAAATACATATGTAATAAATATACCACTCTTGGGTGTGTGGTGCACTCAGATATACGCAAGCCTTGGTGTGCGTTCAACCGCCTAAGGCGTGCATATATCAGAGTGCAACGGCACACCCAAAAGTGGTATATCTGTCTTATAAAATGGCTCCTGCTGTGACAAACTAGTTCTACGTGGAGAATGATGCAAAGATACATAATAGGAGATAAAAGTTCAGAATAGGCTGTTGAATTTGAATTATTTTAAATGAATAAACATTTAACTGGATAACAGTGTAATTTATTTTATACCAAAGTTTCGGGTCTGACCTGGGTCTTGGAACAGGGTTGCAATCCGGATCAGACCCAGAATTAACCCCATTCAGACTGCGGCGCCAAACCAGAATATTCCCAAGTCATCGCCGTTCACACTGGAGCCGGGCCTGCAGTGACCCGGCTCTTCCGGCGTTACAGCAGACGCTTGGAGGTGATGTCATTTCCAAGCTGCACTGAAGCCGGCCAATTTGGGCGGCATGATCCGGGTCATCGTGACCCAGTAGGCACCGTTTATATTGCAGGGTGGCATGGGAATGACCCATGGTCAACCTAGCAAACTACCCGAGCTGGATCCATATACACCAACAAAAATCACACATCGACCCAGGATTTTTAGGTCGGGGTAAAAAGGGTATTAGTAAATAAAATAGTTGGAAATTCAGAATAGTCTGTTTCAACAGTTGAACATTAATGACTACGGTCACTGCAAGAGTGGTTTATTTTGGAAAGAAAACGTGTTGAACAGTGAATTGTACTGGCAGGAAGTGCTTAGTGCTTCTTCAGGGTCAAGGCTAGCATGTCATCTAAGCGTTTACTGTGGTGGATTTTAAAGTGGCTACTCATGTAAGTCCTGTTCAAGTAACAGTCAATCTTTAGTGAGGACTGTAGTAATTTTACATTTCTTTAAATTTTTCTGTAACAAATGTGTATCTGTCAGTGACAGTAACATTTCTGCGAGAGATGTTACGGTTTACACTTGTATGGAGTGATACAGCGGTGGCTTTGTGATAAGGTTCAGATTACATTAGGAAGCAGATCAGGCCTCAGGTGTGCAGTCATTGGGAAATAATGCACTGTCATCTGATCTAGTGTGTCCAATCATGTTGGTGGGATTTGTCTCAATCTACCACATCATTTTATAAGTAATAGATATACCTCTTTTTTTGGGTGCAGTCGCATTATATATTTATATATTACACACCTTACAAGGCTGCTTCAGATCATTGACCACAAAATTTAAAACTGATCCTGGTTGGCTCCTTTGGTGATGATGGCATGTAGAGGGGAATATTCTATTTACAAAAAAAAGTTTAGTTTGATGGCCTAGCTCCTCACGTTGCCATCTACACCCTATGGTTGTCGGTGTCCCCAGAATTGAGGAAAGAAAAATTATTATTATTAACGGTACCTGGAAGACTCTTCAACCAGAGAAAATGTTATGCAGTCCTCTACATAGATCTCTCCTACCACTGCATCATTTGCCCATTATTAGTCATTTTACAATACAAGCAAGAATAGAAGAGCTTTTTTTTTTTTTTCCACAAATTTCAAAACTGCTGACATCAGGCAGATGACGCAGCAGTGATGGGTGAAGTGTGAAATGCAGCCTCCTGATCCAGATGTCATCATCATACACACTTTGTACAAGAGTGTCTCCTAAAGGAAAAGCTTAGGCAGATCAATGTTTTAAGTCAAAATTTTCTGCCATTGTGGTTTACTTTTTTTTTTTTTTTTTATTAGAATGTAAAGTTATCATTAGGCCAAACTAAAGTCATAGACAGTACAAGATGTGCATGGCCATTTAATGTTACGTGGTAGGAAAAAAGAAAAATAATGGTGAAGAGGTATACAAATATAAAACTAGATGACAAGATATATGGTAGATGAGAAAATAGCAGCAATTTTCAATGCAATTTTGCCAAAATTGTAACAAGTTTGTAGCAATCCTAATTGTAGCGCAGTTTATATAGTAACTCTCCATCTATGGATGAGCTACAAGTAACAACAAGCTCTGCCAGCCATATATTGTTATTCAGCAAAATCAACATACACTGCTAAACCTACTGCATATGTGGGGGATTCATACAGTCAATAGCTCACATCCAGAATATGGCTTTATCCAAAACTAACCTTATGAACATCATAATGAAGACCCCGAATTGCAAAGTTTGGATCATAATCAAATTTTCTTAATTCATTTGGATACTGCAGAAAAGAAATATACAAATAAAAAAAGATGAAAATGATAATTAATCTCTAATACAAGGTCACTGCGATCTACTACCACTAGCCTTTTATTACATTAAAGTTTTAATTTTGATGTAAAATCTTGATCAGTTTAGCTTAATTTATGTGTGAAAGTAATACGGAGAGCTGGCAAGGTCCTCATGACATGCCAGGTTTGTGTAGCTGAAGACTCATTACATCAATCAAAGTGCACCAATACATTTCTTCCCCAGTAAAGTAGGACTGGGACCCCTGACTAACCCATTCACTTGGAGGAACCACCATAAAATTAATGCTACTTGTAACTGTAAAAAGAAAGAAAAAAAAGACACCAGCTGTAATGAAGAGGGTCATTTGCCTAATCTTAAACACATTCCATGTGCTGATCTACTGCAGCTAATTGTCATTGAGGTGTGTTTTTACATTAGTAAAGGGAGTGCAAAAATACAATGCACGTCAGCCCCAAAGCGTAGCTACATACTCTGAAATTATGCATATTCCATTCTCTTTCATTAAAAGAATATCAAGCGATAGCACACTGAAAGTCGAAATGTACATATGTAGTTTTTATCACAAACTAAACAGCCTGCTAACGTGGGCGATTTCTAAGAATTTGCAGAAATGTGTTACATATGATAAAATATGAAAGTAGATTATATTCTAGATGGAAACAATAAGAGAACTACACTTTTTTCCTGATGCAATATTAGAAAACATAGGGCATTATTATGCTTGGATCGCAAGTCTGCAATCACACGCACCCGCACGTTGAGAATATGAAAATGAATGCGATCGATCGCAGTACTATACCAGGACGCCCACCGGCTTACAAAGCTGCCCACTTCCCATTACATACATCCGCAAGTCAGCAAAAACATTGAGTAACATCGGATCCATACGCAGAGTTGTTGTTGGGCTCGACATGACTCACAACCTGTGAAGCTTCTTGTCGCCATGTAGAGCTCTGGCTGCGTATGCCATCGCTGGGGCTTATTTATGCACAGCCCTGTAACGGTGTTCAAACGCACAGGCACGCCTGCTTTCCTTAGACCACCCCCCAACAGCACTTGCTGTCACGCATTTCTCCATGCCACTGCGTATCCGCTGCGTTCGCATTCGCAGCGGCCGGTTTGCGGACTGCATGCGAAGACAACCGGATGCGTGCGAACACAAACATGCAAACCAAGCAGAATGAGGCCCATTATACATAGTATATTAAAATTGTGTCCTATTGACTTTGCCTCTGAATTCATGTTTAGAACCTTCAAAATAAATAAAAAAAATGTAGGGCAGATTTACAGATCAACATCCATAAACATGTCCTAAATATCACATGTTGAAATGTAATACATGCTGTGTACACTTCCCACATTACATATTTTCTTAATGTGCAAGAATACAAATAAAATATATCGGTTGTTACCAAAACAACCAGTGTTTTTGTAATAAATACAGGTCATTTAATTTCTATTTGGGACCTACTTCGGCACACACAAAAGCTGTAAACACTTGCATATAGTATTCGATTTATTTCATACTGGGCATTAAATGTATTGAACTAACTTACAAGTTAAAAAAAATAAACAGGGAAATTAAAATTTTATTTCCTTACCTTTGCAAATATTTTGCTATGTTGTAATGCTAAAAAGTAACTAGCAGCCTATAAAAGGTTATTAATAACTCAACTTACAAACTATTGTATAAGTGATTAATCATAGCAGTAGCCTTTTTTCCCAATGTAGAGCTCCTGTGACAAATTTTCCAGATGTATAAACAGATGAAAAATGTCAAATAATTGACACTAGTAATAAAATGACATTTCAAGGGAAGAAGGACAATGGGTAATGACATGAAACAGTATACAAAAGAAGCATAAATTTATGTGGACTATATTAACGCAAGGTAGGTTATCCAGGGTTCCTACATTTCACATTACTTTGCTAAGAGAATACTCCAAGAGTTAACATTCCTTGTGGAAAACTGCAGTAATACAATCAGATGTTATAACAAAACCAGAAATAAAAAAAATTATATTTTATTTATTACAGACGTTATACAAAGAACCTGTGTAAATAAGTAATTGGACTGTAACTGGTTACACCAACTTCAGTAGTAATAACTGAAGTCAGACGTTTCCTGTAGCAACCAACCAGTTTCTCACAACACTGTAAAGGAATTCTTCCCCACCTTTCCCTAGCAAAACTACTTTGACACTATTGTGTTTCATGTATGAAGTCTTCTTTTTCTCAGGTCCTGTAACATCACAATTGCACATATGTCTGGACTTTAACTGTCACTTCAAAACTGTAAATGTCTTATTCTTCCACCTTTCTGAAGTACAGTTGTATGTTTTGGATCATAATTCTCCATTCTCCTGTGGAATCTTCTGATATACAAAAGAATTCATGGTTCTTCCAATAATGACAAGTCATCCAGGATCTAATGAAGACAACTGCGCACCACAACTGGTTCAATTATGGTTTACCATCGGTAATAGGTGCTTACTGTGGAATACAGGGTTAGCCTTCCATCAAACATATAGGGGTAATGGTTTGACTTTTATGGTTCAAATATCCATAACATTACTATTGGGAGAGATTTCAACAGAAGAGCACTTACTGTGAAGATTGGCTACTGTTCTAAACATACTCCATTTGGACAGTAAAACCCTCATTGTGGTTTTGATGGGCTTCAGAGCCTTTATTAAAGACTCTTATACTTTGTAGGCTAAAAAGACAATTATTTATTCCCCTAATTTGTTAGAAAAAGTTCCCCAGATTGTAAGAACCAAACTAAAACTGGCCATATACACTGTGGTTCTTGCAGTGTCAAATGGGAGCATGTGGATCTAAAAAGAATAGCAATCCAGATCAATATACCTAGGTGGAAAGGGGAAATAACTTTTCACAACTTTAGCTTGCATATCTGATAGCTTAAATTCCAAATAAAATTTGTGCCTTTCTTTCAGACATGCCACTATCCTTTTATTCCTTTCTTTTAATAACAAAAAGAACAAAGCAAGAAAATCAGCAATCTGACAAAAGTACTAGCATATGAGAAATGGGGTTTGAAAGTCATGCCCGATTGAAGATCAGGGTTGTGTGGTGCTTAGGATGGTTCCCCAATTCACACTTCTTTGTGCAGCCATTTTAGAGTAGTGAATGTTCACCACTTTAGATGACAGTGTAGCTTTATACATCAGGAAGAAGAAGAAAAAAAAAAAAAAAAACTTACCCGATGCTCATTAATAAGTAGATCTCGAGCAGTGTTGAAAATCAAAGTGTGAAGATCTTTAGAGTAAAAAGCTAAAGTATAATCATAATCAAAGCCATAAATTTCAATGTCTGCAAGACTCATTTCATTGTTGGAAAAGATAGCACTTGGGTTCAGCACATTGCTTGAAATGGAAGGGATGAGCTCTGCAGGAGGGGAAAAAAACAAAAAGAGATACAAATATTAATGCAATATACAATGATATCTCACGTGTAGCAAAAAATAAAAAGCACTTATGCAATAGCCGATCATCAGCCATGTGCAATATGTACTCATGTAACATCTTCAATGCTACCTGGTGATCGCAGTTGCACAGAGAGCAACATGCAGACCATTTGCAGAGTGGCTTCTTCACTCTGTTTTTTTACTGAGGTATATGCCTCCGGTCTGTGTGTATGAATTTGGTATTACTTTATATACCACTATTTATACAAATTACTCCACTGCAAAGATTCATCATCATCAACTGTTTATGAGGAAAATGGACTTGGGGCGCAATGTAGTTAGATAGGTTAAGTTCATTGATGTATTAATTTAACTGATGTTTTACATTAGATCATATGGATCCCATATGTACTTCAGTTAGATGTCATTGTATGTTATTTATTTGCATTATATTCTCAATATACACTACAACCATGATAACATTTTATAAATAAATAATGTTAATATATTGCACAGTTTCATTGTATAGAATGCTGTGAAAGCCTTGTATACTGAAATATTTTGTGCTAATAAAGGAGCACTATTTTACAGTGTATGCTAAGTTTAGCCAATTTGTTTTTAAAGAGGTATATTAAAGAAAATATGTTCCTTTGCCATCTGCTTGTGCTTGGAAGAAGTTAGAAACAGATTGGACACATGTACAATGTGATTCTGCATTTCTATGAGCTTTTCTTGGAACTACTATATAAAGAGTTTCCAATGTGTAACCTGTTCAGAAAAGGGGCAATTGCATCCCTGTAAATTATAATAAAAAAAAAAAAAAGTAAAAAATGTCCTTTTCAGTAATCACTCTGCTCAGCAACTGTAATAAAACAAACGCAATATAAAAGTAATGCCCGAAACATTTTTTTGAAAGTACAGGTTTACCAATCTACACTAATGTAGTCAGATTTTCTCCAAATAACTCCAACTGTTTGAACAATAGGGAGTCAATCCTATTAGGTGCAAATTGCGAGGTGTGAGTTTCTTTTTTCAACAAAAATGAAATTGTCCTCAAATTACCCCAAAATCAATTTTTTCGTTAGTTTTGGCAGCCCAAATTTAATTACAATAATTTTTTAGTTGAAAAAAAATTTTTATAGTTTTTTTTTAAACATTTTTCAAGATGCCCTCAAAATACCCCAAAATCACCTTTTTTTTTTTTTTTTTTGCATTTTTCGTTTAATTCGTTTGAGTATAAACAAAAAAAGTTTGTTTTTCATCATTTTCTTGCATTATCAGCCATTTGGCACCATTTGAAAACCTACATTACCTTCCTAACGTCCACAAACAGCCTTCTATATGGTCCTGCTAACGAAATTATCCATTTTGGGGGGTCCAGGATGGTCTTCCCACATTTTCAGGCATTTCTCGCAAATCTCATTTGGCAGTCAATTCGCACCCTTCCGCTACGAGTAGTGCAAATAGTGATTTTTAATTGGATTGGAGAATTCTCGGGAGCACACTCCGCTGCGAAGTGTGCGAATTTCAAGAAACAAACTCGCTACTCGCAATTCGCACCTAATAGGATTGACCCCTAGGACTAAGGGCCGTATTCAATTGTTTGCGAAAAGTCAGTTTCTGCGGAAAAGTTTTGTCGGTGACGTCATTTCGCCAGGTGAAAATTTATCCCCGTATTCAATACCAAAGTCTTTGCGCCACTGCAGAAAGTCAATGCATTGGAATAGGCAAAGAAGATTTGCCTATGAAACCAGGCTTAAAAAAGTGCAGAATTTGGGTTTTGGGGTGCAAACTTGCGGTAACCACCCTGCACCCTTGGGACAGTCCCCTAAAGGTAAACTGTGTCAAATGAAGTTTTAAAAAAAAAAACTTTAGAACACCCCAAAAAAGTACTTTCGTTTTGGGGACGAAAAAAAACAAAGTTGGGGGACAAACTTAAATACTAGTGAAATATACTCCAGGGGGGTCCCCAAGTATGCCCCAGGTGTTTTTAAGATTGCAGGTGCTTGTTTTCTTTAAAACTTCACTTTAGTAACTTCAAAATATGCTTGTACCCATTTTCATGTACCCAAAATTTTCTAGGACTACTTATTTTGTAGAAAAAATAAAGCTAAATGCCATTCTTCACCACTTATGTAAAGACGCTAATTAGCCGCTGTTAAGAGCATTTAAGTACCCCAAATACCCTCAGCAGGCCTATTCGGGAGTATCTCTAGTGATCCCCAAGTCAGTGCTTCTTTTGGGGTGTGTCAGGCTGTTTTCCCCAAATCTGATAGAACTTTTCACTGGTTTCGAATTCGCCGGGTTCCGTTTTCGCTGATTTGGAATTGAACACGGGGATAAGCGGGGACGAGCGCGATACTTTACCGCATGCAAAACCAGCGATGACGGCGAAAAGTCCGGCATGCAGGACTTTACGCTCCTAATTGAATACAGGCCTAAGAAACAAGTATTTAAATGGGATACGTTCAGAATCCATACTCATCCATTTAAACTCTTAAAAATCCCACTTCTGCTTTTGTTATGGTGTGTTTAGTTACATTTAACAAGCAAATACACTCCATGAACCTGAAGAACACATTGCACAGGATGAAAAAGCATTGTGTAGTATTATATAATGAGGTATAGAGACATCCTCATCCCAGAGACTGCCACTATTCTGTGGTATAGGATACAAGATGACAAATTTGTGAGGAGTCTGATAATAGTATAGCAGGAGAAACAAGTTGCATTAAACAGACAATATCAATCAATACTAAATAATATTATGTAACTTTTAAAGATCAGGGGGAAGATTTACTAACAAGCAGTTTGTCATAGTTGATGATCATTAACGGCTTTGACGGTTGGATTTAAAACATTTATTTCTGTTGTCGTTTTAAATCCATTGGTCAAAGCAGCCAATGATGTGCGACTTATACAAACTGCTTGTTAATAAAATCTACACCTAGGCATGGCCAAAACAATTACTGTGATGAAAAACAGTTTTTGTTTAGATGAAGATGCCTTTCCACTTTGATTCCATGTGGACAATGATGGAAACCATGGACCGCTTCAGTACGATGGTGGTGTGCAGATGCTGTATGATGTTACGATGTACACTATGGGCCTGATTCAAAGGTGGACGTCAGAGGCGCTTTAATAGAGAGGAGGGCGCACATGTGCAGGCTTCGATCGGGCCCCCTTCTCTCCGGCGGTGCAGAAGACTGGCCGGTCTACGGGAACAGGTCTACAGCAACATGGCGCCCGTGCCGCATTCCCGGGACATCTCTACTGCGCAAATCACCAGGGAAATGGCAGAGATGGGCATTTTTCCAGTTATTTCTGCAGCCATCACCGGGCTGACGGAGAAGCAAGTATATTTAATTGGGGGCAGGGTGTGCGGGCCCCCCTGGAGCCAGGGGTCCACGCACACACCTTGCACCCATTATAGATACGCCCCTGGTGGATATAGTCAGACAAAGCTGACAATGTTTTTATTCTGCGTATGCGAAGGAGATGCACTTAAAACATGTATCCCAATAGTTATCACTGAAAGCCACAGAACAAAGGCAATTTCAGAGGGAAAAAAAGGGGGTGGGGGGGTGTAGCTGGGTGTCATGGTTAATGACTGCGTCCGCAAGTCGGCGGTCTCTGGTGGCCATGCTCAGCGGAGTAATTGCACCTGCCATAGGGCTGATGCAATCCAATGGTGTGTCTTAATAAGCAGTGACGGATTAGGGCCACAGCCGATGTGGTCCTCTGTATGAATCCAATCAGCTGCGAAATTAGCATAAGGTCAGTCTCTCCGTGACTGCAATAGTGTGCACCGCTAAATCAGGCCCTATGTGTGCGATGCAGAGATCCTTTGTACATGAGCAAACTAGATTTGTCCACTGCACATGAGCACATCATCAATGGCTCCCCAAACCATTGGTTGCAATGCCATCACAAGGCATGTTATGATGGCAGTACTGTCACAATTCGATAGCGCCCTCCAATGGCCATCCCTATGGCAGATTATAGAAGTAATGGAAGAATGCTAATTCATTTATTGTGATAAAAAAAAAGTTCTCATTTTCTCCCTCAGATTACTGTAAAACCCTCACAGAGGTCAGTCCTGTAATGCAGAGCTGAGAAAATTGCAAATATTCTCTGTTCCTTCCATAGTTACACAGATACTGAGCCATTATTCCGGATGCTGCCAGAGCCCCAGCCTGGAGTGCAGTGTATATAAGGTGGCCCTCATCTCACGGGCACTGGTGTAGGGCTGCTCACATGGTTCGGGCACCGTTCTAGCTGCCCCGGGATTCCGCCCTCACCTGTTGTGTCAGTCTGTGACCCGCCATACACCGTGACATCAGCGTGCGGGCACCATAGTCACACCCCCTTATCCACTCACACCCGCACTCACCATTGATGCTTCTCCTCGCCTCGTTGTAGTGCGCACTCAGATACCTCTTCATGTCGCCTTTCTCTGGGCCACTGGAATAACTAGCCGAAAGGCAACGCAACCAGCCTCCCATGCCAAGCGGAGGTCCCGGGCTTCCGGCCACCATCCTACCCGTGGCCAGGGTCAGCCGGCAGCAGCCCCCGAGCAGTGACACAGCCAGGGACATAGCGAGGAGGAGGCGGAGAGGAGACTGTGCGTGTGTGACAGGCAGACTGTGTTGCTGAGCGGCGGCTGCGGCGCTATATAGGCGGCCGGGCACTTCCTAGTGACATCACTTGTGAGGAGGGAGAGGGCGGCATCAGGGGAAGCCCGGGGGGGGGGAGAGGAGAGGCAGCAGCAGCCGGGGGCACCAGGCTCAGCAGCCCAGGTCACATAGGAGGAGAGAGTGTGTGGCAATAATATACTCCTGCGGGCGGGGGTGGAGTGGTGGGGGCACGGCGGGGCACATACTGATATCAGCAGAGCAGACACAGTTATATTATGTTACTTTCTCAGATCTTAGGACTGAAAATGTACGTGAACTTCTGCAAGTAGTCATTTTAATAACTTTTTTTTTTTTTACCAACCAGAACATAACCAGCTATAACCATGTACCTGCATGCAGCAATGTATGTATACATATAACCATGTACCTGCATGCAGCAATGCATGTATATATATAACTACCTATAACCATGTACCGCAGCAATGTATATATATATATATATATATATATATACTACTTATAACCATGTATATATAATTGCAGAGAGCATATATTACTGCCTATAACCTTGTTATTGCAGCAATACATAGATCATATATATATAAAAACTAGCTATAACCATGTACCTGCTTCAATTATATACATATCTAGCTATAACCATGTACCTGCTTCAATTATATACATATCTAGCTATAACCATGTACTTGCAGCAATTCATTGATCATACACAGTTGAGTCACATTATTATGACCACCAGCTAATAGAGTAACCGCCGTGTGCAGCACGGACAGCAGCTAGACGGGCTGGGAGGGACTCTATAAGGTACTGGTAGGTTGGCACAGGTATCTGGAGCCATGCTGACTGCAGTGTGTCCCACAGCTGCTGGAGGGTGCGTGGTGGAGTATCCATACAGCAAACACAACGATCGAGGTGGTCCCACAGATGCTCAATTCCGGGGAATTAGGGGGCCAGGGAAGTACTTGGAAGTCTTGGTCGTGCTCGTCCAACCACTGTCGGACATTTCTAGCCGTGTGACATGTTGCATTGTCTTGCTGGAAGATCCCATTTGCCTCAGGGAAGACAATCAGCATGTATGGGTGTACGTGCTCTGCAAGGATAGATTCATAACCAAATCGGTTGAAGATGCCTTCCACATGGATGAGTGGGCCCAGAGAATGCCATGAAAACATTCCTCAGACCATAACGCTCCCACCACCAGTTTGTGTTCTTCCAGCAATGGTTGTAGGGTGTTTGTTCTCTGATGTTTCTCACCTGACACGCCAATGTCCACCCGCTCAATGAAGTAGAAAACGTGACTCATCAAAGAAGGCAACCCTTTGCTAATCAACAGAGGTCCAATTCCAATAAATGCGTGAAAATTGAAGCCTTTTCCGCCTATGCACCTTCGTTAGCATAGGTGCAGTGACCATCCGTTTGCTTCGGAGCCCCATACGCAGCAGGGTTAGCTGAACTGTCATTTTAGACACATGTCTGGTGGCTCCCAGGTTCATTTTGAAGGTGACCTGCTCCACTGTAGCGTGTCAGTTGGCCCTCATGCACCTTCGTAGCTGATGTTCACCTCTCACATCAATGGCACGTGGTGCAGTTTCCACATTGGTAATTCGCAATGGTGCCATTTGTCCAGTCACGATACACCTTCACCACAGCAGCACGCGAACAGCTCACAAACTGCGCTGTTTCAGAAATACTGCCACCTTTGGCCCGAAAGCCAATAATCATCCCTTTTTGCAACTCGGATAAATCGCCTCTTTTATCCATGACCGCAATGAGTGATATGTGTGCAGACGCACACCTTATATACCCACCAAGCCAGCGTACGGCACGTTACGCACTTAGGGCCGTATTCAATTAGTTTTGCACCCGCGGAAAAAGTTACGCCTATCGGATTTTCCATCGACATCGCGTGTTTTTGACGCGGAAAGTTATTCGCCATATTTAATTCCAAACCACGTGAAAACGGCAAGCGGCGAATTCAGAACAGGCAGAAAGTGCTGTCAGAATTGGAAAAATGAGCCTGAATCCCTCCAAAAAAATGCACTAACATTGGGGATCAATGTAGATGTGTCCGAATAGCCCTAATAAAATAGTTTGGTTGTTTCAATAGCTTCTTATTATTTTTGAACCACGGCACACTAGAGTATTAGAATTGTTTTCGTGGCACCCCTAAGCCAAAAGTCTGTTATTGAAACTCAGAAAAAAAATCTAAAGTACTGTAGTAAAGTGAAGTAAATTGTGCTTACCTGCAATCCTTAGGTTCAGTTATGTGGTGGTGGACAGGTTTGCGCTTCTGTTTGTCCACATATTTAATTTACATTGACCATAAATAATTTGATTTGATGCTGGACCACCAACCTGAGGCACCCCTGCAAGTGTCCCAAGGCACCCCAGGGTGCCACGGCGGACAGTTTGGGAACCACTGCATTAAGCAGTATTTTTTGGTGAAAATAAGTAGTCCTGTCAAATTTGGGGTACTTGAAAATGGGTCCTAGCATATTTTAAAGTCTCTAAAGTGAAGTTTAAAAAAAACGTGAAAAACACCTATTACAAGCACCTGCAATCATAAAAACACCTGACCCATCCTTGCAGACCCCCAAGAAGTCTAATTCGCTAGTTTTTATGTTTGTCCCCCCACTTTGTGCATTTTTGCCCCCAAACTGAAAGTACTATTTTCCTGGGATTTTTTGACCCAGTTGCCCTTTGGGGGACTGTCCCAAGGGTTCTGAGAGGTTTCCCCACCTTTACACCCTAAATTAAAAAAAGTCACTTCTTTTCACCTGCTATTCAGAGGCAAATCTTTTTCGCCTATTACATTGTATTGACTTTCCGCATAGGCGAAAACCGTTTGGAATTGAATACAGAGATAAGTTCCGACCAGGCAAAAACCCACAATCGGCGATACTTTTTCGCAGAAAACAGCTTTTCACTTCTAACTGAATATGGCCTTTAATGGGCTATACGCTGCCGGCATCAAATGTAGGAGGTGGTCATAATGTGTATATATAACTACCTAGTACCATGTACCTGCAGCAAAATATAAATCATATATATAACTACTTATAACCATGTACCTGCAGCAATCATATATATTTACTACCTATAACCTGCAGCAATCCATAGATCATATTTTAGCAGCGCCCATTTTATTTTATATAGTAATAATTTGCAGTTTAATTATCCAGTCTAGAGAGATCTTGAAGGTTTTAACCTGTTCTAAAAAAAGCTTTGATAACCACAAAGGAGGAGCAGATAGGATAAATTAATCATAACACCATGACCTATGAATTATGGCCTGTATCTGAAATGTTCTGCATTGCTTTATTACTGTGAAATTCCATGCAACATCACACGTATCTCATGCTTGCCTATGTTTGTAATCTAATTTCAGGAACTTTGTGCAGGTGAGCAGTGTGCCCAGAACTGCATTATTTGTGCTGCCTAGGTGCATGTTCAGCATTACAAGGTTGAACCATAATTAAATGAGCTACTCTTCCAGAGTGTCCGAGAGACTCCTGAATTTCATCATCATGGCCTTGTACCACACTTTACATGCTGCAAATTGGATTTCTGTATAGCTAGAGGTGGGACAACAATGACATGATTGCCGCATGGTGCCTTTCCCCAACACCTCCCAAACAGGCTGGTCTCTGAAAGTTGGCATGTATGGGGTGAACTCAGTGGCGGTTCTAGGGGTGGGCTAACAGGGCAGTCGCCCGGGGCGCCGGCCCCTAGAGGGCGCCACTGAGTCCCCAGAAGGTAAAAAAAAAAAAATCCCAGGTAAAAAAATAATAATCCCAAAATAAAATAAAAAAACAGCGCCAGTCCCCCCCGCGTTGCCGGGCGCCCACTGATATTTGTTATCAGCGGGCACCCGGCTCTCTCGGCTCTCATAGAGCACTATGGGTGGGACGTCATAAATCATGACGCCTCTCTCATAGATCCGTGGTGGAGCCGTGGTCGGACCGGACGGCAGCGGACGCAGGAGCGGGGCCTAAGGTAAGTATTGTATTTGTATTTTTTATTTTTCAGAAGGGAGGCATGGGGGCATTACTACTAGGGGCATGTCTATAAGGGGACATTACTACTAGGGGCATGTCTATAAGGGGGCATTACTACTGGGGGCATGTCTATAAAGGGGCATTACTACTGGGGCATGTCTATAAGGGGCATTACTACTGGGGACATGTCTATAGGGGGGCATTACTACTGGGAGCATGTCTATAAGGGGCATTACTACTGGGGCATGTCTATAAGGGGGCATTACTACTGGGGACATGTCTATAAGGGCATTACTACAGGAGGCATTACTACTGGGGGCATGTCTATACAGGGGCATTACTACTGGGGGCATGTCTATAAGGGGGCATTACTACTGGGGGCATGTCTATAAGGGGCATTACTACTGGGGGCATGTCTATAGGGGGCATTACTACTGGGAGCATGGGGACATTTCTACTGGGGGCATGTCTATAAAGGGGCATTGCTACTGGGGGCATGTCTATACGGGGGCATTCCTACTGGGGCACTACTATAGGGGACACTAATGGGGTCATTCCAACTTTGGGCACTACTATAGGGGGCATTCCTACTGTGGGCACTACTATAGGGGGCATTATTACTGGGGCACTACTAATGTGGGCATTGTATTAGGGGCACTAGTACTCAGTACTGTGGGCCTTGTGTATAAGGGGGACTAATTTGGGCATTGTGTAAAAGGGGCACCACTGTGTGTCATAACATGAATAAGGGACTAATGTGTGGCGTAATTTGAATTGGGGATACTGTATTATAAAGGGAATTACTGCATGTGGTATAATGTGCTATACAGGGCATTACTGCATGTGGCATAATGTGTTATACAGGGCATTACTGCACGTGGCATAATGTGTTATAAAAGCCATTACTGCATGTGGCATAATGTGTTATACAGGGCATTACTGCGTGTGGTATAATGTGTTATAAAGGTCATTACTGTGTGTGGCATAATGTGCTATACAGGGCATTACTGCGTGTGGCATAATGTGTTATACAGGGCATTACTGCGTGGGGCATAATGTGTTTATAAAGGGCATTACTGCATGTGGCATAATGTGTTATACAGGGCATTACTGCATGTGGCATAATTGTTATACAGGGCATTACTGCATGTGGCATAATGTGTTATACAGGGCATTACTGCATGTGGCATAATGTGTTATAAAAGCCATTACTGCGTGTGGCATAATGTGTTATACAAGGCATTACTGCATGTGGCATAATGTGTTATACAGGGCATTACTGCGTGGGGCATAATGTGTTTATAAAGGGCATTACTGCATGGGGCATAATGTGTTATACAGGGCATTACTGCGTGGGGCATAATGTGTTATAAAGGCCATTACTGCGTGGGGCATAATGTGTTATACAGGTTATTACTGCGTGGGGCATAATGTGTTATACAGGTTATTACTGCGTGGGGCATAATGTGTTATACAGGGCATTACTGCGTGTGGCATAATGTGTTATAAAGGCCATTACTGCATGTGGCATGTGTTAAGGGCATTACTGCGTGGGGCATAATGTGTTATAAAGACCATTATTGCGTGTGGCATAATGTGTTATACAGGTTATTACTGCATGTGGAATAATGTGTTATACAGGGCATTACTGCATGTGGCATAATGTGTTATACAGGGCATTACTGCATGTGGCATAATGTGTTATACAGGGCATTACTGCGTGTGGCATAATGTGTTATACAGGGCATTACTGCGTGGGGCATAATGTGTTATAAAGGCCATTACTGCGTGGGGCATAATGTGTTATACAGGTTATTACTGCGTGGGGCATAATGTGTTATACAGGGCATTACTCCGTGGGGCATAATGTGTTATACAGGGCATTACTGCGTGTGGCATAATGTGTTATACAGGGCATTACTGCGTGTGGCATAATGTGTTATACAGGGCATTACTGCGTGGGGCATAATGTGTTATAAAGGCCATTACTGCGTGGGGCATAATGTGTTATACAGGTTATTACTGCGTGGGGCATAATGTGTTATACAGGGCATTACTGCGTGGGGCATAATGTGTTATACAGGTTATTACTGCGTGGGGCATAATGTGTTATACAGGGCATTACTGCGTGGGGCATAATGTGTTATACAGGGCATTACTGCGTGGGGCATAATGTGTTATACAGGGCATTACTGCGTGGGGCATAATGTGTTATACAGGGCATTACTGCGTGGGGCATAATGTGTTATACAGGTTATTACTGCGTGGGGCATAATGTGTTATACAGGGCATTACTGCGTGGGGCATAATGTGTTATACAGGGTATTACTGTGTGGGGCATAATGTGTTATAAAGGCCATTACGCGTGTGGCATAATGTGTTATACAGGGCATTACTGCGTGTGGCATAATGTGTTATACAGGGCATTACTGCGTGTGGCATAATGTGTTATACAGGGTATTACTGCGTGTGGCATAATGTGTTATACAGGCCATTACTGCGTGGGGCATAATGTGTTATACAGGTTATTACTGCGTGGGGCATAATGTGTTATAGAGGGCATTACTGCGTGGGGCATAATGTGTTATACAGGGCATTACTGCGTGGGGCATAATGTGTTATACAGGTTATTACTGCGTGGGGCATAATGTGTTATACAGGGCATTACTGCGTGGGGCATAATGTGTTATAAAGGCCATTACTGCGTGGGGCATAATGTGTTATACAGGGCATTACTGCGTGGGGCATAATGTGTTATACAGGGTATTACTGCGTGGGGCATAATGTGTTATACAGGGTATTACTGCGTGGGGCATAATGTGTTATAAAGGCCATTACTGCGTGGGGCATAATGTGTTATACAGGTTATTACTGCGTGGGGCATAATGTGTTATACAGGGCATTACTGCGTGTGGCATAATGTGTTATACAGGGTATTACTGCGTGGGGCATAATGTGTTATAAAGGCCATTACGCGTGTGGAATAATGTGTTATACAGGTTATTACTGCGTGTGGCATAATGTGTTATACAGGGCATTACTGCGTGGGGCATAATGTGTTATACAGGTTATTACTGAGTGTGGCATAATGTGTTATACAGGGCATTACTGCATGTGGCATAATGTGTTATACAGGTTATTACTGCGTGTGGCATAATGTGTTAAACAGGGCATTACTGCATGTGGCATAATGTGTTATACAGGGCATTACTGCGTGTGGCATAATTTGTTTATAAAGGGCATTACTGCGTGTGGCATAATGTGTTATAAAGGGCACTACTGTGTAGGACGCATTACTGCACATGGCAATTATTCGTCATGAGGGGAGAGCTTGGGCGAAGCCCAGCACCTGCATAAGTGCTGGGCACGCCCCACAGTTTGATGAATTGGGGGTGTTCCGCAAGGACACGCCCCCTTTCCGGAAGCGGGTGTGCTTTCAGCGTGTGGAGAGGAACGTCATCTACAAAAAGTTGTTGTTGTTTTTTTTTTTGGGGGGGGGCGCAACTGTGAACTTTCGCCCTGAGCTCCACAATGTCTAGAACCTGCCCTGGGTGAACTTATAGTGCTCTGTGCAGTATACTATGCAGCCAGGGCCGGATTTACAGCTGCCCATCCTAGGCGTCCGCCGAGGGTCCCAAGAGGCCCGTGGCTGGGCTCCCCTGGAATCCACACCATCCGGGGAGAGGACGCGCACACAGGCATTCTGTAAGTAGCAGCACGGGGAGGAGGAGGGGAAAGGGCAGGGGGAGGAGCGGGTCAGGCAGGTTCTATCATTAGGCAGGGTATGGAGCGCAGATGAGTCACATGTTACTACTGTCTCACCCCTCTCCCTGTGCTATCAGGAGGCACTGCTCCGTAATGCGATGTGACGTCAAAAGGGTCTGTGTTGAGAGGGGACGGGGTCTGTGCTGAGAGGAGAGGGGATCTGTGAGGGAAATGGGGGTCTGCTGTGTGGAGAGGGGGTACTGGACTTCTCCCCTACGCTGTGAGGGGAGAAGGGTTCTGTGAGGGGATGATCGTCTGTGTTGTGAGGGGAATAGTAAATATACCCCATATCCGACATTTCAAGACTGTGGTGAACCTTTTCTTCAGGGTGCAGCATGAATTAGGAATGAAAATATAGTGCTATGGATTGTTTGAGGGAGGGGGCCCCAAAACCGGTATCTTGCCTAGGGCCCCCATGAGGTCTAAATCCGGCTCTGTATGGAGCCATACGGGGCTTGTATATGTGGCCCACCCCACCAGAGGCTGTATAGTGTAGAAGGGCTGAAGTGAAAACTATTTTTATTTTACTGTAAAGTTAAGCAGTTCCAGAGAAAACTAAGAAGCGCAGATTCTGGTCAGTTCAGGAGGCACAGCGGAGATCCAGGAGGTTAGCCTAAGTCATTTGGGAGGTTAGCCTAATTCATTTGGAAGGTTAGCCTAACTTCCAGGGCGTCCCACATATACTGGGAGAGTAGACAACACAGGACTGTTTTAAATGAATAGATAAACTGGCCTTTTAACATGAATGCATAATATAGCAGACTTTGGGGAGCAAAGCAAACAGAAAATAAAATAAGCTCCTCCGCCTTTACTGGATATGTTTACACATAATAGTTAAACAATTATAAAAAAAGATTTTTCATTGGTTTATAATTTCTGTATTTTATGCCATTACTGTCTTAGGGCCTGATTCAGAGGCGCTCGCAAAAAGCGAGCGCTCGCTCTGAATCAGGGCGGGCGCCGTTTTTTTTTGTTGCTGCCTCCTGGCCACTCGCATAGCTGTGGGTGACCACCCACAGCTATTGCGAGCGGCAAGGATGATGGTCGTGATGGTCAAGACCATCGCGACCATCGGGCTTGCGATGAGACACTTGTGGTAGGGTCTCGTGGCCACAAGCCCCAGAGAGCTTCTGGCTCTAATAGAGCCGGAAGCTCTCTCACTGACATCACTGGTGATGTCAGTGGGGCCGCCCACAAACAGCAGGTGTTCGCTTGGGATCACCTTCGTTTGTGAAGCCACACCCCGGCCATGCCTACAAAACGGGGCGAGCTGTCGATCAACATCGACAGCCGCCCCTTTGTAGTGAGTCCCGGAGCGAGTGCTTTTAGCGCTCGCTCCGGGGCTCGCGCAGTGCGGACGCCGCGCGTGCGCACTGGGCCATCATCGACCCGCTTGCGAGCGGGTCTGAATCAGGCCCTCAGTACACTGTACATCAAACATCATTTGCAAAGTCATCAACATTAATAATTTGGCAATTTGCTAAACGTGTAGACCATAACCAAATGTGTTTGATGTACGACAGTAAAGGAAGTTGCCTTCTTTTAGTCAGCCTTTAGCAGCTTTCCAGCTGGGACTCACATATGTTATGGTGAAAAATGATTGGCAACATCTCTAAAATGCACTAGTAGGTATATATCCCGCTGTTCTTACAGCCCTCCTGACTTCTACAGATTATGGGGCCTGATTCACTACGGATCGCTATTGCGATCGCAGCTGCGATTACGCAAGCAAGGTCTGCTGTGAAACTATGTTAATGAATGCAGTCGCAAAGCCGTCGTACAGCCAGCATAGACGCCCACTACCCTTATCTCACATCCGTAGTACCTTGCAGTCCTGCGTATACATCGAGTAATATCGGCCCCTCACGCACATTTACAGCAGGTTTGAGCTTGCTCAGAAATTGCTAACCTCGTAGCATGCAGTGAGTACGCAAGCTTCGTATGCCGTTGCAGTGGCTAATTTTTGCACGCCCAAGTAATGGCGTTCAAACGTACAGGCACGTCTGTGTTTCTCCAACCACTCCCCGTCACCACCCCAAACGCTAATGTCCCATCCCTCCCTCTGCGATGGTTTTGTATCTGCGTAAGTAATCGCAGTGCTAACTCACGCATGTGCAGTACGCATCATCGGCCAATCTGCATACGCTGTTGCAGTTGCGATCCATGATGAATGGTCTGTTATTGGCACAACTTTACATAACACAGGATTTTCTGTAAAGTTTTAAAAAAATATATATATTTTTTTTTAAATAAATGACTCTGGTCACCTGTGGTTTGATTAAATTAGATGCGATGGACACAATGTGCTGTTCCAGACAACATACTATGGCCAGCAACATCGCTAGTTTTTCCACGCACCCTATAGGAGTGCACAGAAAAACTAGCAATGTTGTAGGTTTCCATAATGGGCAAATAATTGCCCACTCGAACATTGTGGTGTAATTGAAATGTCCTCCTGGAGATAGTCATTAAAATAAGGGTTTTGATTCAAGATGCTATGAATGATTCACAGCTTGCTAATCTCCATGCAATTACCATGACAACTACTTCTTTATAACTTATGATGTAGTGAGTAGAGGGCCTGATTCAGAGCCGCTCGTAAGCGGCCGCTCGTTCGTTCCGAGCGATGTTTGCCCAACTGCGCATGCGTACGGATCATGATACGCATGCGCGAACCAGTCAGTGCGGCCAAAAATCTTTGTTCGCTAAATAGCGAATGCCTGCTAATATGAGTGACAGGAGGAGGCGTATGTGGGTGGTAACAGGGGAAGGTGCTTGAAAACGGGGAGTGGAGATCCGAACGCCGGCATGCTTAAAGGTCAAAACGGGCGTTTTATGGGTGTGCATAATTGATATAGCAGCGTCATTGACCACGTCACTGGGTTATTTTATAGTGAGAACTGCTCGCAAGATTGTGGTAGGAAAAACCAACCACAAGAATAGCGAGCAGTTCATACGCTGGTCGATGTACTCGATTAATCTAATAAATAGCGGACATGACGTAGGATGCGAGCGGCCAGGGGGCGTAGTTATCCAAAAAACGACCGCAAGTTTTGTTCGCTCGTTCAGACATGGAGGCGTGAACAGACCGCAAAGAGCGAACGGTTCATTTGAATAGCCACCCCCTTTTCCTGAACGACCATCCGCAAATAGCGTCCGGCTCTGAATCAGGCCCAGGGCTTCATTGCATAAACCCCACTCTCAAATTCTTAGATTTTGAAAAGGGAACAGTGAGTTAAAAGACAACCTACTGAAAACATTATTTCAGGTTCATGTTAAGAAAGTACAAATTATTTTATTTAAAAATAAAATTAAAAAAAAGGTCATATTCAGTAGACATTTAGGGATGGATTAAATTCTGTACTATGGCTGCAAAGTGCTGTTATGGAGTATTGCCAGGTTTAAATTTCCTACTTAAACACACTGTGAAGCTTAATACATTTATTTACCCCTAAGAGTGGATTAGTTTCCAGTATTGTGCAGTTTAGTGATGATGTTCAATTTTCAGGCAATTTTTCAAGTACATTCTAAAACCTTGATTCTTTTTTAGCCACCTCGAGGGGTTTGGCCTTTCTTCTCTGGAACCAAAAATAACTTGATAAAAGTAGATCACAATATCTGATAGTAGGGGGGAATTGGGAGTTTGTGCACCCACTGTATGAAAATGGCATAGCTGCATGTCATGGCAGCATATCTGCATTTTACACCCCATTGTGTGCCATGTTGGGGTGTGCCATTTCCCCATTTCTCATCAATCTGGGCTGCACTCAGCACTTCCGAAGCTGTGCGACTGCCCCAGCCTCTTTTTTTTCTCTACTGCAGCATCCATTCACTGCTGCTCAGCCAGTGACATAACTAGGGGGGGTCGAGCGGGGCACGTGCCCTGGGTGCCATGGCAGGCCCAGCAGAGGGGGGCCCCACTGATGCTGGCTGTAGAGGGAGCTGCAGCAGAAGCGCGCAGCCCCTCCCAGGCAGTCATTTCTATCTTGAGAGCTGCCTGGTGACAGAGTGTCTTCCTTCCCTGGTGCTCTCTAGGCTCCAGAGCAGCCAGGTGAGTATTTGTTTTTTTGCAAGGAGGGGGCGGACTGCTGCGGGGGGGGGGAGGAACAGCGGACTGGCGCAGGGGGGGTGCATTTGTGTGAATGAGGTGTGTGTCAGTGTGTGTGTATCTGTCAGTGTGTGTCAGTGTGTGTGCATCTGATCTGTATTAGTGTGTGTGTATCTTCTTCAGTGTATCTTCTTCAGTGTGTGTGTGTATCTGTGTCAGTGTGTATCTGTGTCAGTGTGTGTGTGTGTATCTTTGTCAGTGTGTGTATCTGTTATGGTATGCTCAGAGACGAAACGGGGGGAGCCGATGGTGTGGCTGAGAGACACGGGGGAGGCAATGATGTGGCTGAGAGATGACACGGGGGAGGCGATGGTGTGGCTGAGAGACAATGCAGGGGGGAGGCGATGTGGCTGAGAGATATCGCAGGGGGGGAGGCGATGGTGTGGCTGAGAGACGACATGGGGGGAGGAGATGGTGTGGCTGAGAGACGATGCAGGGGGGAAAGCGATGGTGTGCTGAGAGGATGCAGATGGGAGGTGATAGTGTGCTGAGATACGACGTGGGGGGGAGGCAACGTTGTGGCTGAGAGACGACACAGGGGGGAGGTGATGGTGTGGCTGAGAGATGACGCAGGGGGGAGGTGATGGTGTAGCTGAGAGAAGACAGGGGGAGAGGTGATGGTGTGGCTGAGAGATGACACTGGGGGCAGGTGATGGTGTGGCTGAGAGATGACACTGGGGGGGAGGTGATGGTGTGGCTGAGAGATGACGCAGGGGGGAGACGATGGTGTGGCTGGGAGATGGCACAGTGGGGAGGTGATGGTGTGCTGAGAGATGACATGGGGGAGGTGATGGTGTGGCTGAGAGATGATGCAGGAGGGAGGTGATGGTGTGGCTGAGAGATGACACAGGGGGAGGTTCTGGTGTGGCTGAGAGACGATGCAGGGGGGGAGGTGATGGTGTGGCTGAGAGATGACGCAGGGGGGGAGGCGATGGTGTGGCTGAGAGATGACACAGTGGGGAGGTGATGGTGTGTTGAGAGGACACGGGGGGAGGTGATGGTGTGGCTGAAAGATGAGACAGGGGGGAGGTGATGATGTGGCTGAGAGACGACGCAGGGGGGGAGGTGATGGTGTGGCTGAGAGATGACGCGGGGGGGAGGTGATGTGTGGTTGAGAGACAACGCAGGGGAAGATTGTGTGGCTGAGAGACGCAGGGGTAAAGAAGTTACACAGGGGGAACGAGTCTGGTTGAACTGCTGTTGTATGATGATGACCTACTTAATATTCCTACACAAACAGGCATCTTCCGGACAATGTGACCTACATAAATAGTGAATACCGACTGAAGACACAGTCTTCCCAGGGAGGATACATGTCTTCAGAGGTACCACATTGTGAGAAAATACCGTATAGGTAAGGTGCATATAGAATGGAAAGGAATGTTCCCAGAGTGACGAGAAATGGGTGGCGTGTCATGTTGGCACACCCCAATTTCAGTGACCATGCCCCTTCGGTATTTGACCACGCCCATGTTTTGATGCGTGCCTAAGGCGCGCAAATATTATTTTTTATGTGTCCGTTTGTGTTGGGGGGGCAGGCGCCGTTCTTCAACTTGCCCTGGGCTTCAAAGACCCTAGTTACGCCACTGTGCTCTGCTATAAAGGTGTGGGAGAGTGACCTCCCAGCAGGGCCGGTGCTACCATTGGGCAGCTTTAGGCAGCTGCCTAAGGCGCTGGCCACTGGAGGGCACTGCTGGGTCCACCAAAAAAATTGTCGGCCAAGTAGTTTTTTTTTTATATGCACTTTTTTTTTACATGCCAGCCGAGCAGGTTCCGGACCGCATTAAGTGACGGCAGCCGGCTAAATTGTAAAGTGTGGGGCCAGGCATATAGTCAGCTGGCGGGCTGACTCAGCTGACGGCAGGTGGAGCTAAGGTTGTTGAACAGTTTTTCAGTCAGTCAGCGGATGGCAGGTGTTGCTGAGGGACATAAGAGGAGTACAGGAGGAAGAAGTATCAGTGCTGATAACAGTGGCAAACGCAGGATTTCTAGAGGGGGGTTTCCAAATGCTTGATTTTAGACCGAGTGTGGCCAGTCCATGAAGAGGACATAGGCCCTCATTCAGAGCCGTACGCTCTGAGCAGAGCGCACGCTCTGAATGAGGGCCATCCTCCATAATTATGGAGCGTCCTCCTGGACGCTCATAGCTGTGGGTCACCACCCACAGCCTATACGAGCGTGCAGTTTGATGGCCGCGATGGTCGTGACCATCGCGACCATCGAAACTGCGAGCCGGAGCGTGCGGTTGAGGTTTTCAACCGCAAGGCCCGGAGTGATTTTGGCTCTCAGAGCCAAAATCACTCCCACTGACATCACTAGTGATGTCAGTGGGCCGGCTTCTGACAGTAGGCGTTCCCTTGGGAACGCCCCCGTCAGGGAGGCACGCCCACCAAAGGGGGCGTGCTGTCAATCAACATCGACAGCACGCCCCCTTTGATCAGACACAACGAGCGAAGGAAAGTCCTTCGCTCGTTGCGTCTGGCGCATGCGCACGACGGAGCTCCCTCCGTCGTGCGCATGCTCAGTGCAGACCATCGACCCACTTGCGAGCGGACAGCCGCTCGCGAGTGGTTCTGAATCAGGGCCATAATTAGCACTTAACCAGCTTTAATATGCATCATACAAAGTGTATTGTGTGTCATAATTCCAGCAGATACAGGACCAGCGATCACAGTAAGCCATTAGGTGCGGCACTAGGTCCATCCTGCCTGAGCTGAATGTTTTTATTTTAGATGTGGGCACCATTCCAAGAACATGCAGCACTAGTAAAATATATGTGTGTGTATATGTGCATGTATTTATTTTTATATATTTATGTGCAAATAAACTACTATACTACATATTTATATACATTATAATAAAATTTGGCCCTGATATAAATTAAATGCAGCTGTGTCATGTGCATGTCATACCTAAAGTGCACAGCTAGCACCCCACCTCCCACTGCGCACCTTAGGTGTGATGTGCAGGTGATCGCTGCAGCAACAGGAATGAAGAGGATCGGGAACAAGGGGGGTCAGTATAATGGGACTGGAGGGGGCTGGATGAGGTGACCCGCAGATGCTGGGTCCAGTTATTTACTTTTGTGTATATATATATATATATATATAGTATATATATATATATAAACTATCGATTCCTACCTATCTATACACTCTAAAATTGTCGCACAAGAAATAATTGCTTTCAGACTTTGATTGTGGTTCCAAAGCACAAAAAGTTATTATTCACCATAAAAACAGATAGTTACATGCTGTGATCTAAATACAATTAGCGCAAACAAATTATACAGACACAAGGTACAGTTACATATGCACGCGCTCTGGATCCCAGCATCAAAGATGAAACCACCGTCAACAGCAAAGCCAGATGACTAGCATCTAGTTTCAGAGAGCCTGCATATATACTCTTACAGGGATAGGCAATACGATAGAACAGTTTGGCATGATTCCATTGGTTCTTCTTCCTGGTTCTTTTGTTATAGTACAGTTCATAGGTCAATTCGTATTGGTCACATTCCAGCCTCCAACAGCTCTTTGTGTCCATTTTCCCACTGCATAACAAATTAGACTGGCTGCATTACAGGATACATTTTAATGCCTAACTCTCTATGATCCATAACTTGCAGACACATATTGCGATTTCTCCCCCGATGGAACCGGAAATCTGCAAAGACACAGTGGTTTAGAATGACACCAAACATGGTCTGCTTATCATGCAGTAAACCTTAAATATCATATAACATGTATTTCACAACATTACTAATAATGAATAAAACCTTAAATATTAACGTTAATGCTAGGGAACCTTTTTATGTAAATGTGCAGTGTGTAAGTATTGGGATATTGAGAAAAGATGCTAGTTAGCGTTGTGCGACTATGTGTTTTGTGGAGTACACCGTGGTACGTGTTTTGCAGGGTTGATCATATTATATGTTTTAGTAACTGTATTCATATGATGAGGACTTTTAACATCTTTTTATTGCGTGGGAATCACACGACGCTAAATAATAGCAACACTGGGTATAGAAATGAGGAATCCAGACAGGCAGGTACTCGGTAAAGCAGTGTCTTTTATTGGCACCAGACACTGCACTTTAGCATATGTGAGTTTAGGCCTGCACACACACGTGCACATAACATAAAATAAACAAGTATAATAGTCTCAGCACTCCTTGTGCTAATCAGTCAGCAGTGGTTTGCAGCCACAATTTAGGCATGCTCTCCCAGCACAGCCCTTGGACACTGGTACTACAACACTGTGAAGCTCATTCAGACCCGCTCGCTAGCAAGCGGCCGCTCGTTGCAGACGATGTTTGCTAATGTGCGCATGCGTGTAGTTCACAGTGCGCGTGCGCAAACTAGTACAAGCGATTGGATTTATCTCGCTCGCCCTGCAAAGACAGCCCAGTGGAATGAGTGACAGGAGAGGCCGTTTGTGGGTGGTAACAGAGGCAGGGCAGTAGTAATAGGGGAGTGGAGTTGTGGACGCATGTTTTCACGCCGTTTCTGGGGCGTACATAATTAACAGGCAGCGTCATAGTACACGTCACCTGGTTGAATTATACACTGAAGTGCTCGCAGTGCTTGCGGTAGGGTACAGTACCGCAAGTGCTGCGGTCTGAGCCAATAGAACTTGTTGTACCGATGATTGTATATACTTCCTGGAGATGATGTACACTAGTGGGCGGGTAAAGACAGGCTAGTGGGTGTCTACAAACACAAAGTGATCACTTGCCAAGACATAGTGGGCGTCCTTATGCCTTGCCGTGCACGCGGCTGCATTGACGTCACTTTGCAAAATTTAAATACGCTGGGAGCGAGGGACCGCAACTAGCGAGCGGGTCTGAATGAGCTCCTGTGTCCCTACTTCCCAGCTGCTACTCAGCATCAGGGCAACAAGCATCAGGTGTGTGAGAGTTTTAAACCTGTGCTCCAGTGATTATTCCAGCTGGGTCTGTGTAAATGTGAAAGTCTGGAATTCCACACCTCCACTGCTAATACAGAACGCACAGGTTTCACTCCAGCCTCCCTTGGAGGGAGCTGATTCCACCAGAATGTGGGTAATTCAGGTGAGAGACAATCCCTCTCACCACAATACACACACACATACCTCTTAAGGCTCATACACACTAGACGATTTTGATGAACTATATCGTTCAATGATATATCGTTCATATTTTCCAGTGTGTATGGGCCGAACGATCACTGATGCGTGCTCCCGTGGGTTTTTAATGATTACCCCCATTGGCTGAACAAGCGGGGGGATATCATTAACTATGCCATGCTGCTGAATGCAGCATGGCCCTGCTCCCCCCCCCCCCGCCATCGTTTCGTCGTGAAAGTGTATGCACTTGCCGATGTTAGCAGCCCCGCTTGGTCCCGTCGCTGACAATATCGCCGCATACATACATCGTCTAGTCTGTATGTGGCTTTAGTCTATGTCTCTTTCCCTATCTCTGTCACACATTCTGTAACTTTGTTTCAATAAATGTTCCTGTCACTCATGCAGTGCCACTGCACCTTTCTGCCACCCACATCTCAGTGATGGGGACAGAGGGAAAAATTTACTAAGCGGCGGTTTGACGGCAGATTCTATTCTGTTCTAAATCCTGGCGGTTTGACGGCGGGTTCTATTCTGTTCTAAACCCCGGGGGTTTGGTGGCGGTTTTGTAGCGGTTTCTAAATGACAGCTCTGTTCTATTCTATTCTCAAATGTGTTTTGACAGCAGTTTTGCAGCGGTTTTGGCCTTAGTAAATCTGCAGATAGCAAAACCGCTGGCAAACCGCAGTCAAAACACATTTTAGAATAGAATAGAACAGGGCTGTCATTTAGAAACCGCTGCAAAACCGCCACCAAACCCCCGGGGTTTAGAACAGAATAGAACCTGCCGTCAAACTGCCGGGGTTTAGAACAGAATAGAACCCGCCATCAAACTGCCGGGGTTTAGAACAGAATAGAACCCGCCGTCAAACTGCCACTTAGTAAATTTTGCCCAGAGTATCATCACCAGCCTTAGTATATACTGACCTAAAGTGTATGCCTGTCACTGTACAGTGCCTGTGAGGTGCCAATGCGCCCACAAAATATTTATTTAAAACATTTAGAAGTGGGCAGACACTGTCCACCTACTTCTGTGTCATCACAAGTTGGAGAAGTTGGCTGGTCTGATGAATTGAAAACGTTAGTTAGGTGTGCAGAGCACTGTTTCAGTTGGACAGTTAAATAGTTGGAGCAAAGTTGGTCTGGTGTACGGCTAAATTTAGCCTTGACTATCACCGATGTAGGTATAGTGATGTAGTAATCCTGACTACTTTTGTGTTGGTTCTGCCTATAGTTGATTTAGTGCCTCCCACTTGAGGCCACTTCCAGAAATTTTTCCAGGGCCACTTTTAGGACCTTATTCAGAGTCGGTCGCGAGCGCCAATGCACTCGTAACCGACTCGATGGTAAGGCCTGCGCATGCGCAGCGGCCGCACTGCACGTGCGCAAGCCCCGGAGCGACAGATAAACTCCATCACTCCAGAGCTCGCTGCCAAAGGGGCAGCTGTCGATGTTGATCGACAGCTCGCCCCGTTTGGTAGGCGGGCCAGGGGGATGGTTTCCAAAACGAAGGCCTTCCTTAAGGAACGCCTACCGTTTTTTGGGCGGCCGCACTGACATCATCAGTGATGTCAGTGGGGAGCTTCCTGCTCCATCAGAGCAGGAAGCTCCCTGGGGCTTACGAGTGCCCAGACCCAACCTTAGGGTCTGGTCGTAAGCCCCGATGGTCACGATGGTGATCACCATCGTGACCATCAACCTGGTCGGTCGTTAAGCTGTGGGTGGTAACCCACAGCCTAACGATCGACAAGGAGGCGGCTGTTCAGGATGCAAGCGGCCGCCCTGATTCTGTGCGACCGCTTGCATCTAACGACTGCCTCTGAATGAGGTCCTTAGTCCCCAATTCACCCCTGCTGAGTGGCATATAATGAATTTGTGGCACAGCTGTGTGGCATATTATAAATTTGATGCTCTGCTGTGTGCAATATTCAGTGTAGTATATTATCAATTTGGGAGACTGCTGTGGCATATTATTTAACTAGGGAGACTGATGTGTGGCATATTATGAATTGTAGGAGGAAGCAGGAGAGGTTGGTGAAATGTTGCCTAGGGCGCCCGGACACCTTGCAGCGGCCCTGCCTCCCAGCCTTTCCTCTCTGTGGGACACTGCGTTCCGCGGGTGGGATGGTGTGACAATGTCCACAAAGTGGGACTGTCTGCCAAATTGGCATATTTGTGAGATCTCAATATACTATGGGTTTTCCTGAGTTACATATGGGTGCTTGATTGCAATATATATGTGAAAGGAGCAACAAGGATGTCACAAATTAATAACGTAGAATTGGTAACCTCAGAATAAATTACAAAATTTATAGTATAGGAATAATTCGAACAGGTTTAAATTATATATATATTTATTTTGTTTTGCATTTTTATATAATAAAAACACTTTTCACTATAACAGACAGTTTGCAACTAAGTATAAAATGTATTTAAAAAAATAATACAGCATCAATAAATAACAATTAAGCATAAAATCTTATAGACCAAAAAATATAGCAAAAGAATAAGATGAAATATCTCTCACTGATATGTAAAACTGGATGCGTTTTATGACTCCTGGCCGCTTGCTCAAGCAGGAAAAGAGTTAATGAGGGAAGTGAGAAAGGACCTAACTAATAAGGACTAGGGGGTATATTTATTAAAGTGTGGGTTTTTAGAAGTGGAGTTGTTGCCCATAGCAACCAATCAGATGCCAGTTTTTATCTTCTTAAATGATAAGTAGAATCTATGGGACAACAACTCCACTTCTACAAACCACCACTTTAGGAAATGTACCCCTAGGACTTATATGGAAACATGAGACTAGAGTAAACGATCACAGAATTTATTAAATGGAAACTATGTTAAAATAGGAAGGGAAAAACATACTATAGTGGGACCCCTATACATAACCATAGTCTAGAGGATGTAAAATAATACGTGTAGGTAAGAAAAACAGTAACTTTAGAGTGAACTGGTAGAAAAACAGTTGTGACTAGTAGTGTATGGTGTATTTTAGGCACCATAATGTATCAATAAAATTATCTTCTAAATATCAGTTCACAATGTAGCCTTCATTTGTTTTAACTAGAGATGTGCACGGAACCCGTGTTTTGGTTTTGCCAAAACCACCCTCAAGTGTTTTGGTTTGGATTTGGTTTTGGATTTCTTAAAATTGATAATAACAGCTATAATCACGTAACTTGGACCTGATTTTGTTCCTATAGTATTATTAACATCAATAACTTTCATTTACAGTCAATTTTGACCACCTCACAGTACCTGAAATCAGCAAGGAGGGAATTAAATTAAATCCAAAACACGCAAGGTCCAGTTTTTAAATCCGATTTGTGAATTGCGAGAAGACCCAAGTCAGGACTCGGTACTAATCGGATTCCCAAAGTGATTTTGAACTAGAACTCTTTTCGACTTGGAACCCCTAAATTTAGATGTGTTCGGGTTTCTCAAAACCAAACCACTCATCTCTAGTTTAAACCCATACAAGCTCACATGTATGCAATACAGGCCAGCTGTGGAGCAACATAAGAATTGAGCACAAGTCCTAAAGTGAGTCCATCTATCCGCATGATACACTGTGGACTAGTAAAATAGACTAGCGGGATAATCTATTGAACTGTCTGGAACATCTGGGATTAGATTTTATTTGCAATTGTTGATTGAGACTGTGAATTATGTACAAGATTGCTTGTACATAATGCATATAGATATTCATTGACACATGTTAGGATAATCCTCTTTAAAGTATTTACACAAAAATTATTACCATACCACAGATATATTTTTGCTATTTTTATCTTTTGTTAGGATTACATTGTGTTATACCATGGTTTGTTTGCTTCTTTTTTTCATATTGGATCACTGTTTATCTGTAATATTGAATCACTTAAATGTCTCTCTTGAAGTTGATTTTGGAATTAAGTTTCTTTCAACAGTTATGTGTATAATGATTGACAACCCTCTAAAATGTGTTCCTGTCACAGATGTGAATGAAAAGTCTTATGTTTGATGTTTGTGTGCTCAGCAAGAAGCTATATTAAGTAGCTGGTATTTCACCCTGCTAAGTGTATTAGGCAGGTCACTTGAGATACTTCTTTGCTGTAATATGGTAGCATCCTAAAGTTTCATGTTGCTGTTCAACAACAAACCTGCATATTACTACGCACGTGTGTGCTGTGGTGTTTCATTTGTATAGAAAGCTGTGCTTTTCCTATAACAATCTTAATTGTTCTTCTTTAGGTATATGAAATGTTGGAAAGTATATAACACTGATTCCTGCTGTGGGCATCTCATCTGTATACAGCTAGGTCTGCCATAACAGAATTTAACTTGCCTACTTTTGAAAAAAGCATTTCACGCAGATTATGATAGCAACACCTACAGTATGAGCTCTGCACTGAAGACGTTGTGGACTGCTCCGTCTGAGGGAGTCTTATGAAATTAACTTACAATAACCAACTGTAAATGAGCTTCAAAGTAGTTTACGGGTGTGGTTCATTAGGTCTACATTGTCTAGGTAGACAATGGAAGATAGACAGGCAATAGATAGACAGGGACTGAAGGTCGACACACTAAAGGTCGACTGGTAACAAGGTCGACAGGTACTGAAGGTCGACAGGTACAGAAGGTCAAAAGGCAATAGGTCGACAGGTACTGAAGGTCGACAGGAAGTAGGTCGACAGGGACTGAAGGTCGACAGGGTCAGAAAGTCGACATACTAAAGGTTGACTGGTAACAAGGTTGACAGGTATGAAGGTCGACAGGCAGTAGGTTGACAGGTACTAAAGGTCGACAGGGTCAGAAAATCGACACACTAAAGGTCGACAGGTATGAATGTCGACAGGCAGTAGGTCAACACTCATATAGTAAAATGGTCGACATTTAAAAAATAAAAAAATTTAGGGTTAGTGTTAGGCACTTACTACAATGGGTCGACTAGTAACAAGGTCGACAGCTATGAAGATCGACAGGCAGTAGGTCGACACTCATATAGTCAAATGGTCGACACATTTTTTTTTTTTTAGGGTTAGAGTCAGGGTTAGGCACTTAGGGTCAGGCACTCATTACGACACTTAGGGTTAGGCACTTACTCTGGCGGGTTGACTAGTAACAAGGTCGACAGGCAGTAGGTCGACACTCATATAGTCAAATATTCGACACTTTTTTTTTTAGGGTTAGTGTCAGGGTTTGGGTAAGGCACTTAGGGTTAGGCACTTACTTTGACAGTTAGGGATAGGCACTTACTCCGACGGTTAGGGATAGGCACTTACTCCGACAGTTAGGGTTAGGCACTTACCCCGACGGTTAGGGTTAGGCACTTACTCCGACAGTTAGGCACTTACCCCGACAGTGTTGGGCACTTTATCCGACGGTTAGGGTTAGGCACTTACCCCGACGGTTAGGGTTAGGCACTTACCCTAATGGTTAGGCACTTACCCTGACGGCTAGGGTTAGACACTTACTCTGACAGCTTAGGGTTAGGCACTTACCCCGACAGGTTAGGGTTAGGCACTTACCCCGACAGGTTAGGGTTAGGCACTTACCCCGACGGTTAGGGTTAGGCACTTTATCCGACAGTTAGGGTTAGGCACTTACCCCGACGGTTAGGGCTAGGCACTTACTCCGACGGTTAGGGTTAGGCACTTACCCCGACGGTTAGGGTTGGGCACTTACCCCGACAGTTAGGCACTTACTCCGACAGCTAGGGTTAGGCACTTACCTCGACGGTTAGGGTTAGGCACCAGGAGGGAGGGTTAGGGTTAGGCACCAAGAGGAGGGTTAGGGTGAAGATTAGGGCTAAAAAACAAAACAAACCATGTGTCGACCATTTGCATGTCGACCATATGAGTGTTGACCTAATGACCATGTTGACCTTCATACCTGTCGACCTTGTTACCAGTCTACCTTTAGTGTGTCGACTTTCTGACCCTGTCGACCTTCAGTCCCTGTTGACCTACTGCCTGTCGACCTTCATACCTGTCGACCTTGTTACCAGTCGACCTTTAGTGTGTCGACCTTCAGTCCCTGTCAACATACTGCCTGTCGACCTTGTTACCAGTCGACCTTTAATGTGTCGACCTTCAGATCCTGTCGACCTTCAGTCCCTGTAGACATACTGCCTGTCGACCTTCAGTACCTGTCGACCTTGTTACCAGTCGACCTTTAGTGTGTCGACCTTCAGTCCCTGTCTATTGCCTGTCTATCTTCCATTATCTACCCAAACATTGTCTATCTAGACAATGTAGACCTAATGACCGGATACCGTAGTTTACATAGTTCAGCAACTATAATAAAGCAAGATGTTTTACCACAAGCATCACTGAATTAAAATATGACGCACTCTACTATTTTCTGGCATCTTAAATGACCCCCCTCTAAAGGTGGGTACACACCTGACAGATATATCTGCAGATCAAGTGATCTGTAGATATATCTGCAGATGATGGTCATTCATACACACTGAATGACCATTATCTGCTGCTGCAGCGGGTCGAGCCGAACTGGGCCCGGGTAGGGGGCGTGCCCTAATCGCGGTGGCGTGGCCACGCCCCTTCAGGAAAAAAATAAATATTTCCAACGCGGTGCTGCGCGTTGGGTTTGGGGCGCTGTGTTCCCGTCAGCCCAGCGCACAACCAAAGGGGGGCGCGATCAGCATAGGAGACTGCTCAGGCTGCTGCTTTAGCAGCCTCGGACAGTCTCTCAGTGCAGCCCAGCACACAGCAGCGTGTGCTGGGCTACTGTGCCGGAGCCATGTAAGTAGTACCTGCTCACGGCTCCCCCCCCCTCTCTGCACCCCTGATCACCGTACACACTTGCCGATCGACAGATATGTCTGCAGACATATCTGTTCATTGGCTGTGCAGCACAGCCAATGCGATAGGTCTGTGAACGACGTAGTTCACAGACATTTCGTCTGTACACACTGGCCGACGGGGGTACGATATATTGGCCGATCAATTGATCGGCCAGTGTGTACCCAGCATAACTCTCTCCCTTCCACCAGGTTCATGCTATTCATCACACATCCCTGTAATTCATCACACATCCCTGTAATTCATCACACATCCCTGTAATTCATCACACATCCCTGTAATTCATCACACATCCCTGTAATTCATCACACATCCTTGGGCACACAACAGCTTATTCAACACATCATAGTGCTGTGCTCCCCCAGCCCAGCCTGAGGGAGATTGCTAGACTCCCCAGGGTGTCAGAGAGATCACACTTCAGAGATGATCCTGTGGATAATCTGAAATGTATACAATAAAAAAAAGGTTAGCATTTTAAATGTTTGTAAACCAATCTTAACAGTTTAAAATATCACCCACCCACCATAGTCATGAATGTTTTTGGTGTATCCCTTCACTAGCTAATAGTGTGCAGTGTAGCACATAGGCTACTGTGGTTAATGCCGCTTTCAGATGGCATTAGCTGCAGGGGCCCAAATCTATAATGCATTACGGCTATTGGTATATTTGGCAACAACGCTTACACCATAGAAACATATGGGTGAGTTGGCTGTCAGCGGCAATGGAGGGATCATAGCAGGTATTGTAGATTAAATAGTGCATAGCATATGTGTGTAAATGTACCTTCAGACACAGGTACTTCATGGATTGGGCCTGGTGCCTCTTGGGTTGAGGCGGCCCAATTGGAGCTCCCTGAGGAGTGGTTGGAGGAGGCGGCTTCAAGGGAGGATGTGGGGGAGTGGTTGGAGGAGGCGGCTTCAAGGGAGGGTGTGGGGGAGTGGTTGGAGGAAGCAGCTTCAAGGGAGGGTGTGGGGGAGTGGTTAGAGGAGGCAGCTTCAAGGGAGGGTGTGGGGGAGTGGTCGGAGGAGGCAGCTTCAAGGGAGGGTGTGGGGGAGTGGTCGGAGGAGGCAGCTTCAAGGGAGGGTGTGGGGGAGTGGTTGGAGGAGGCAGCTTCAAGGGAGGGTGTGGGGGAGTGGTCGGAGGAGGCAGCTTCAAGGGAGGGTGTGGGGGAGTGGTCGGAGGAGGCAGCTTCAAGGGAGGGTGTGGGGGAGTTGTCGGAGGAGGCAGCTTCAAGGGAGGGTGTGGGGGAGTGGTCGGAGGAGGCAGCTTCAAGGGAGGGTGTGGGGGAGTGGTTGGAGGAGGCAGCTTCAAGGGAGGGTGCGGGGGAGTGGTTGGAGGAGGCAGCTTCAAGGGAGGGTGTGGGGGAGTGGTTGGAGGAGGAAGCTTCAAGGGAGGGTGTGGGGGAGTGGTTAGAGGAGGCAGCTTCAAGGGATGGTGCGGGGGAGTGGTTGGAGGAGGCAGCTTCAAGGGAGGGTGTGGGGGAGTGGTTGGAGGAGGCAGCTTCAAGGGATGGTGCGGGGGAGTGTTTGGAAGAGGCAGCTTCAAGGGATGGTGTGGGGGAGTGGTTGGAGGAAGTTTCTGGGGAGGGTGTGGTGGAGTGGTTGGAGGCAGTTTTGGGGGAGGGTGTGGTTCGTCCACAGCGTGCATGCTGTCGTCGGTGTAGTCCTATTAGATAATGATTAAAAAAAACAATCACATTTTTTGTGGTTACAAAAGTGCACATTAATAACTTTGCATACATAAATGGTGTGTGTATATATATGTCTCTCAGTGTCTTTCTAGCTTTCTCTCTATCTATATCTATATTCTGTGTCATGCTCTGCATAATTCTACATGAGGTAATATTTGAATATCCTGATCTCCCTGGTTTAGCAGAGCAAAGGCATGTGCAATGTCCAGATCTCATTCAGAATTTTGAAGGCAGTTGATTACATACAGACCCCTGTGTCATCATGGTTTAATAAATGCAGAGACACTGGGAAAACTGAAGCCTGACATTGAAATAGTGGGCCAGCTTCTAGGCACAGGGGTGACTATTGTTCGGGGTCCTGGACCTGCGAGTCCACTGTAGAAATATTGTTGTATTAGTAGACTTTGAGTGTCATTTTTCCTTGGAAACTGCCATATCACGTGTACTTGCCTGTAGTGAGCAAGCAAAGCTATTGTTGTATTTGACCATGTCATTCTTGTAAAAACTCATTATATATACTGGGTATATATAATGAGCGAGTATGTTAATATTGTTTCTTTGGACAAATGTAAATAAATAAACATCTGTAAAAGTCCATGATGACTAAAACAAAACAAACACACACACACCCCAAATGTCTCCAACATTTAAGACACTTCTTAAATTAAATCAGATTTTTATGTAAAAACAAAATGGCACTAGACCTTGATAAAAATTAAAATGGCTGCAGACCTTAATACGAAATTTACAAACAGACCATTAAAAACAATCCATATTTTAATGAAAAAGAAATGCATACCCACACACACATACAGTACAAACATACAGTACATATACACAGACAGCAAGACGCAACGCAAAATGACTTACTGTGGCGGTTAATGGCACGCAATTGAGCCAGGAGTTCCAGTGTCCATCTCCGGAGATCTAACCAGCTCCTGTCATGCTGCACTACCGTGCGACGAACTACCTATGCGTCAGAGCCTTCTCCGCACCTCCGCGTAAGCACACAGCTTTAGCCTGCTCGGGACATGTGGGGCCCCCATGCACCTGTCCATTGTCTCCGTAAGGATGCGGAGCTCCCTCCTACTGAATCTCGCTGATCTCATGATGGCAATAACAAATATTTAATTTTGCATACTTTATATAAACTATGTTGCAATCTGATTGGCTAACACCAATAAAATGGTGCCTGAACACAGAACAGTGGTTATTGTTAGATTCTATTTCCACAATATATTACTTAATACAACAGGTGCCTTACCTAGTAGCCCAGCTGGCGTTTGCCTGTGCGGCATAGCGTACACTTCCACCACCTAGCAGTTCCTCAGGAAAGTGGTTGTGACCCGGAAGGGTGGTTTTATTGGCGTTTCTTAGTGGCTGTTACGTGCATGTGGATTGCGTGTGTAGGCCACACACCTGCAAATGCATATGCCTATAAATAGCTGTTTATGATCCACCTCTGTTTTTGAATTTGGCAGTCATTGAGGAGGATATATTCTTTGATATAGATGCCTGCTACAATTATATACATGATTTTCTGGACGAATTTGGATGTGGATAGTGAGAGTGGGCCTGTGCCAATACCAGATGTTCATCCTCTACCTTCTACAAACACATCACCTCCACTATGTGTCTGCCCCAGATGGAGAGATACAAGTTAAAAGTATTTTTTTGGACAGTAACAGATACTCTCTGCCAAGAGGCACTAACCAGATTTTTCTGTGGAGAACAAGTTCCATATCAAACCATGGAAAAATCTGGGTGGAAATAACCAAGAAGATCAATCATATGCACTCCACACATTATGCAGTTGCTACTATGAGAAAGAGGTATTTTTTTATTTAAAGTTGCCTTTTCTTTGAAAATTTAATCTGAAAATTTGTAGTATTTAAATTAAAATAAAATAAAGAAGAATCATATCTTTTTTGATCCTAATGTTGTGTATATATTTTTTTTAACATAGCAAGATGATTTAAATCTTTTCTTTTTTCTTTTTACAATATTAGATGGAGTGACATTTGCAGCAGCCTCGGGACAAAACTCAATTCCCAGATCCAACACCAAAATGGGCCAGGGGGTCCCCTCCCTGACATCTTGGCTTTAACCAAAAGAGAAATCCAGCTCTTGGGGACCTTAGAATGGGGGTTATTGGCCAATGCCAACTTAGTACATCTGGTGGCTGGCCAAGCTACCCCACATGCTGTGTCTGGTAAATATTTGCATATACCTGTCTCTGTATCTGTCTCTTTATGTGTAAAGTCCACAAACTAATGTGTAATTTACTTTTTTAAAGGACATGTCGAGGATAAAAGGCTGCAGTTGGTAGCGGGGAGGGCACAACCTCCATCAACTGTGCCTCCCCCATCCACCACTGCCACCCTTGCCGAAGTCATCAATGGGCTTAGGTTGACAGTGGAACGGCAAGCTGCAGCCATTGACAGTCCAGGCCAGCATGGTGGAGGTAACCTCCATTCTAAGGTCAATTGGCCAAGATGTCAGGGAGATGAAAGCCCAACTTACTGGTCCAAGAGAAGGTGTGAGTGAGGTGGACCAGTGCCCTGCTCTGGCTGGAACGAGCTCCGAGCAGGGTACACAACGGTCCGCCCGGATCCAGAAATTGACATCTCCGGAGTCGGCTGCAAAAGATGAGATCTTGTTAGTGACTCTGGAAAGCCTACAAGGAATACTTTGACCTTGTTTCTTGCCATCATATGTGGCAGACATATTTGGAGGTGAATCATGATTTGTAGGAGGTGAAGGAGGGACATTTGGTGATGGCACAAGTCACATTCCAAATTAGTCCAGAAAAACATGTATATTCTTTTTTGTGTGTGTGTGTATAAACATAGAATTGACCGTCAAATTGCTTGTTAAAAAAAAAATTAATAATTTACAGTTGAAAAAAAAGTCTTAGGGCCAAATGTAATAGGGTGTCAATTTTGGTAAATTGCGTGTTTTGTGCTAAATTCGCAATTTTTCACAACTCTCCAATGTAATAGGGTGTCAGTTCAATAGAACTCACATTTTTTAAGTGTTACTAAAAATCTCCATTCTCAAACTCGCATCCAGATGTTTTCACATTGAAAACAATCAACTTGCTCAAGTAATAGGGTGTCTGTTTTAGAGTCACAAAAAAAAGATAACCAAAAGTCCCCAAATAATAGACCTGCTTCAGGTTAGCGAGTATATCCTGAGCAGGTCCGATTAACACAGAAACATGCACATATCCATGAGATACGTGCATGTTTCTGTGTGTACTTATGTAAAAGGTTTTAAATTATAAAAAAAAATGACATGCACCCCCTGAAAGCATAACCATCCCCGGGCATTATAAAGCCTGTCCTGGTTCTAAAAATACAGGGGCCAAAATGCTTAGGGGGCCCCTGTATATTAAGAACCAGCACAGGGCTTTGTTGAGCTGGTCCTGGTTCTTGAAAATCAGGGGACAAAATGAGTAGGGGTCCCCTGAAAATTCCAAAACCAGCACCGAACTCTTTCTAGCGACATGATAATTCCACAGCCAGGGAATACCTTTCACCGGTTGTCCCGGCCAAAGCATTACCCATGTCCGCTAGTCAGCCCAGGCCAGGGATCCCTGGGGAGTTGGGGACCCCCCCAATAAAGGGGTCCTCCTCTCCAGGGCAACCCAGGCCTAGACTGATAGCCCAGGGCTATCCCCGGCACCCTAGGGCGGTGGGTGCCGGGTTGATAGTGTTAGGGTTTTGTGTAAATTAAAGGGTTAAATATTGTCTTTAGTTGTAGAACCACACGTACCAGAAAGCCTCCCCCGCATGCTGGTATTTGGAGAACCACAAATACCAGCATGCGGGGCATTACGGGCCGCTGGCACTTGTAGTTCCACAACTAAAGAAATAGCTATTGGGGGGGTCCCCAACTCCCCAGGGATCCCCGACCTGGGCTGACAAGCGGTCAGGGGTAATGCTTTTGCCAGGGAAACCGGTGAAAGGTTTTCCCTGGCTGTGGCATTATCCCCCCGCTAGAAAGAGTTCGGAGCTGGTTTTGGAATTTTCAGGGCACCCCTACTCGTTTTGTCCCATGATTTTCCAGAACCAGGACCAGCTCAACAAAGCCCTGTGCTGGTTCTTAATATACAGGGGCCCCCTATGCATTTTGGCCCCTGTATTTTTAGAACCAGGACAAGCTTTATAATGCCTGGGGCTGGTTATGCTTTTGGGGAGGGGGTGCACGTAATTTTTTTATTAAACACACACAGAAGCCATCACGGATCTCACTGATCTGTGATGGCTTCTGTATAACTCGCACCTTTTAATGCTAGTCGCATTAAAAGGTGTCAGTTTACATAGGGAAAAACTCGCAAATGCAGTAGCCTCGAGCTGAAAAGTTCGCAGGCTATTGAATTTGCGAGTCACAGCACAAACTCGCACCTTTAAAAAATGCGAGAAGGTGCGAGTTTGTACTGTTACTAAAACTAACACCCTGTTACATTTGGCGCTCAGAGTTTTATTTTGAATATGCATTTTAAATTTAGTAATAACAAAATAACATGTCCTCTATGGCTGCTGTGGAACTACACATACAAGCATGGCCTGCCACAGATTTGCTTTTAAGGCATGTAATTACTCTGAAATGGCATGCTGGGATGTGCAGTTCCACAGCAGCATGAAGGGAGCACCATTTATAAAACAACAAAAAAAATGTTCAATGTGAAATTTGAATTACACAATTAGGAATGTCTTTAATTGTAAATAAACATGAGGCAAATTGTTATCCCACTAAAATGTATTTGGAACCTGTAAACACACACAATAATAAAGTATAAAAGTACTTGCATTTAAACTCAATTGGCTTGGGTGAAAATACACATTTAAACAGCAATCCGACTGCAATGAGCAGCACCTGCTACTCTCTTCTGTGTGTATGCAACCTTCGGTAACTGGGAACCATCGGATGCAATCACGGTGCTTGAGGTAGACCGGCAGTGCCACCAGCAGCCAAGGGGTGGACTACTCCCGCTAGTCCCCCGGCCTCACAAGTGTAGGGCAGACCGCAGTGAGAGCAGTCTGCCCTACACAGTTTACAAACACACAGTGGCGGCTAAGGACCTCATTCAGACCCGCTCGCAAGCGCCTATGGTGAGGCCCTGCGCACGGCATGGCATAGGCATAGGTGCCTAGTATCATGTAAGACCAGGCCCGGCGACAGGGGAGTACAAAGGGTACTCCCGTCCCAGGCCCCGAGGTTCAGAGGGTCCCCAAGGTTTCACTGGCACTAAATTAGACCGTGGTGCCTAATAGTTATTTAGAAATAAACTGAATGGCCAGTGCCGGCTTCCCATCGGGCACAAGGAAGCAAAAAAAAAATATTAAGCCACCCAACACCCCCCGGTTATCCCCCTCACTTGGTCTGGTCTCGTTCTGGTATTACTGTGCATAATTTGATTGACGTCACGACGTGCAATGTCATAAGACATAATGTTCTGCCAGGCGCCGGCCCTCCCCTGCTGAGGCGGCCCGGAAAACATAAAAAGGAGCACTGCACTGTAGCCAAGCAGTGAGCAGGCAGTAACTGCCACCCGCTATACACAGTGACCGCACCGGTAACTTTAGGCAGCAATGTGGTCACAAGCCACTTGCACCCCAGGCCTGGGAATGGCGAGTGCAGTGGATTTCTGACTTTGTTTATTTGGTTCATTTTTAATTAATCTTTTTGTGATCACAGCTTTCTCATGCACCCCTGTGCAAGCTCATTTATATTAACCTGTGTCAGCTGCCTTTTTGGTAGTATGATAGAAGCTATGTTTGGTGACTGTCTTGCCTTTAAAAGCCATAAACTAGTTGGCAGGTAAGCTTTAAACCAGTTTAATTTTTTTCAGTTTAAACTCTGTGATAGCAGCTACCAGGTTTCCATAAGTATGACGGATAGTGTAGGACCTGCAGAGAAATGGGGTCCTGTGATGTGGGCTGCAGGCTTAAACGCATTGATCAATCCATGAATCAAAACCCCATTATTTATGTATTATGGTGAGTGATATACAAATGGTGAGTACTGAGTTTTCTGTTTTTATTTATTTAAGCAATGTGGTCACTAGCTACTTGCACCCCAGGCCTGCAAAAGGCGAGTGCAGGTTTGCACCCAAATCTGGGAGTGCAGTGGATTTCTGACACATTATATATATATATATATATATATAAAATGTGTGTGTACATATATCGTATGGATGCCGTACCAGCTCCTATCCTAACTACTGGAGGGTCAATAGATGACACAGATCTAAATGTGTGGGTGATCCTCTGATAGTGTGTATATAATTATAGTGTCCATGAACTGTCCCCTATCGGTAGCAGATCATTAGGCTTACGGTGGCGGTTGCTTGGCAATGCAATATAATATGTGCTGTGATCAGCGGTGACAGCCGCGATTGTTATTGTTGATCTGAGAAGGGATTGGGTTAGCTTTCCCCTGTGTTTATCTTTTTAGCCTATTTGGTCACGTGGTTACAAGTACCGGAAGTGGAGATGCGTGTCAGCACCCGGTGATGGCTTGCACTACACCGTGATCCATGTGCAAATAGCATTTATGAGAGGAACACGTTTAGGAGTGGAGATGGTATGTAAATATAATACGATTAAACATACTATTGTATAGGGCTGTGTTTTTAATGGGGTGGGTTTATATTTTGAGTAGGGGCATGTGATTAGTTGGGTATATCAAGGGCCTATGGGGCCAGTGTGTAACTATCTTGACAAAGATCTGTGTAAGGATCGAAACGTCGATGGGCTGCCTGTGTCTTGTTATGGTGGAATAAAGATGTACTATTTACTTCAAGTCTGGTGAGTGCACCCCTTATTTTTGGATACTGTAAGGATCCCTTGGCAACAAGGAATTGGTGTGGCGCATTAGGCAATATTGGAGAATATGGAGTGAGTGTGGACCACCAGGATTTCTTTCGTATATAGGTAAATATGTGTCTTATATTTGGTGATTCATGTATTGGTAAATGTGGGTGTTGATGGAGGGGCCCATTGGGTATCAGTGTACCGGGCCCCAAAATTTGTTGCTGGCCCTGTGTAGGACCTCCTCTAGCCCGGAAAACTGCAGCAACTTGGCATCGGTTCCACGGGTTAGGTACGGGATGCCAGCACTCGGGATCCCGTCGGTCAGAATCCCAACGCCGGCATCCCGACAAGGTTAGCATATCGACACTTGTTGGTCGGTATATTAACCACCCCTCCCTCCCTCCCTGGTGCTTGACCCTAACCTTCCACCCTAGTTCCTAAACCTAACCCTTCCCCTAGTGTCTAACCCTCCCCCAACCCTTCTACATATCTTTTGTATCCCGGCGGTTGGGATGCCGACGCTGGGATTCTGACCGGCGCTGGTAATGTAAGTGTCATCATCCCGTCCGCCGGGATGCTGAATGTCTCCTGATTCCACAAGTGGACAGAAAACCATGCCATCTGGATAGCTTTCCACAGCTCCCTGATGTTTGTAAGTGCAGGAACTTGGGTGCAAATGGACCTCTCTGCCATGTTCCACAAATGCTCAATTGTGTTCATGTCAGGCGAACACCATGGTGGCCACACCATTCGTCGGAACTCTCCAGAATGCTTCTCGAACCAATTCTGGACAACTTCGGACTGATGACATGGTGCATTATTCTGCTGGGACATTCCATCATTGTGGGGGTATATGAAGTCCATGAAAGGTTGCAAATGGTCATCAAGCAATGCAACATAGCGTTTACTGGTCAATGACTTGTTCAGGCAGACCAGAAGACCCAACCAATGCCAAGTGAACACACCCCACACCATTATAGAAGCACCACCAGCCAGCATGGTGCCTTGTTGATAACTGGGTTCCATGGCCTCATGGGGTCTGCGCCACATCCAAAACCTACATTAGCCTGAAACAACTGGAACCATGACTCAATGGACCACACCACATGTTGCCAGTCCTTCAGGATCTAATTAGCGATGTGACGAGCTCAGGTGAGGCGCTTTTTCAAGTGTCGTTGTGTTAACAGGCGCACTCCCGTGGGTCTTCTGCTCCCAAATCCCAAAGAAAGCTAAGGAACGCTGCACTGACCTGCTGGATATGTGTCTGGTACCTCCTGCATTGAATGTGGATGTGATTTGAGCCAGTGTCGCTTGTTACCACTGACAATTCAGGCCAGCCACCGCTGATCATGATTATTAAGCACCCATGGTTGGCCACTGCGCGGTCCATGGTGGGTGGTAATGACTATGAGGTATTCCCGGTACAGACGCAACACCGTAGATCGAGGAATGTTTAATGTCCGCACAACTTTGGAAATGTCCCATCCGTCAGGCACTCACTATCAATCCCGTTCGAACTGTGATAATTCACGTACCTTTGCCATGAGCAGCGTAGCTGGTGTTCAAACTGACGCATGAGATGTCAGATTACAATTGATGCAGATCTGGGCATTTCCAAGACATCACAGTACGGCAGCACAACCTACCTTTACATATTGCTATCCCATGACCTTTGGCACTTTAGTGTATAGTATTTATAATACTGTTTAGTATAAGAAATGATTTCCCCACTGATTACAGATTTAGGGCCTGATTCAGCTTGGATCGCAGTTGCTAATACGCACACAATCGGCCGATTGTTGCGTTCTGCGCATGCATGCATTGCAGTGCACCAGCTGGCCACTGCGATCGCAGTGACTACGCATACCCATAGCAGAGTGATTGACAGGACGTATTGTTTGTGGGTGGTGATGGGGTGGTGGTCGGGGAAACGCAGGCGTGCCAGTGCATTTGAACGCCATTGCATGGGCGTGCATTAATTATCCACTGCGATGCCCTACGCAGCTTGATGCCTCATAGCGTGCGCTGAAATTAGCAATTTCTGAGTAAGGTCTGACCTTGTGCAAGTGTGCGTGAGGCTGCGATTGTACCGATGGTTTTGCAGTCTTGCTAAGGATTACGGATGTGTGTAATGTAAAGTGGGCATCCTTATGTAGTGCTGTGACGGCATAGCGATCACAATGAATTAGCATACTATCGCAGTTGTACTGCGTGCAGAATCGCTATTGCAATCGCAGTTGCGATTGGTAGTGAATCAGGCCCTTAGACGCCTGCCAAAACATTAGCGGGTTAAATGCTTATATACAGTACTAGATTGTCGTGTTTCTAAGCTTGCCAGGTAGATTCAAGCAAATTCCGAAACATTAAAGAGTTAACCAGGTGTGTTGTAAGCCATCATTGGTGATAGGTACCCAGTGGTCTCAGCAGTAGCCAGCCATACCAAAGTGTGGTCACAAATGCATATACTGTAGGCTCAGTTTCTGACTCCAACTCCCTAGGAAAAAGATGGTCTGACAACAGCAAGTAATCAATTCTGATCATCTGTCAACTGCGATTAGGCTGCTACATAAGGGATCCCAACTCAAGGGAGGGGGGTGTACTAGAGTATTGCCTATCCAGGCGCAAGGATGAGCTAAGATTTAAATTTCCCAGAACAAGCAGCAAAGAGGTAGAGGGAACATATAACTTCACCAGCAAGTCCTTAAAGTAATTTTTATAATAGACATTTGGAGCATAAGCAATACAAACAGAATATGTAACGTCACATATCGTTACATCAGCGATGACATAACAACCGTCTGGGTCAGATAATATAGTATGGGGTAAGGTAGATTTTAAAAGAATGACGAGGCCATAAGCTTTGTAGTTGTAGCCGCAGAGGCAATCACCACCAATGTGAACATATTTAATGTGTTTGTCTCTGCCACTGTGAGATGCATCTCCTGCAGGAGGGCTAAATTAATGTTCAATTTGTTAAGATAAATAAGCACTCTCTTCCTTTTCATAGAGGAATTAATACCTATAGTCCACATGCAAGTCTTTGAAGGGAACAAGTGACAAGGATGAAGAGAGTGAAAGTGCTTCACATAAAAATACACATCTAGTACATAATACGTGCAATGCGCACACGTACCACAAGATGTTTTGCGAGGAGAACGAGGATGGCACCGGGTAAAGAAGCAGCAATTGCACCTGTTTGGACAAAGGAAGGGATGGAGGGGAGGACACATAGTAAAAAAAAGAGTGCAACATGATACATGGAACCAACACATCAAACAGAATCAAGCGGTCAGTGAGTGAATCATGGCCCACTGAGGACTTAGTAATAACAATGGAGAAGGCAATGAGGAAAAGAAACATTACCATGGTAGGAGTTCTGTACGGCCTACGGCTCTTAGCAGCCATCGTAATGAGGAGGTGGTAGAAGGGCATTTAGGTAGCCAACAACTATGTATCAGATTGTCAGGTGGGGGAACATCCACATTGAGGCAATAAAAATAGATGCTGAAAACCAAATGGTAAATGCTCCTCGGAACCTAGAAATATTAGTCTTTAAAGAAAGAAGCAGCAGTAGGAAAACACTGTGGGAGGACAGACAATCATTATCTTGAAGACCAGATCCCAGAGATTCAACAGCATCAGACTCCTCATCCAAATAAGCGACAGCATCAGCTGCAGTGGTGAAACCTTATACTTTACCATCATAAAGGCACGACCGCTCCAGGCATAATAAAGCAAATTTGTAACCAACTTTTTTAAGATAGGGAAACTTTATTTTGCTCCTTGGACACATAATAATTTTTAAGAACACACAACTTGGAGTCATTCCACTGCAAATTACGATGTTTCAGTGAAGCACGCCAGAGCACTTCTTTGAGTACATAATTGAGACAACGAAAAATCACCAGTCTGGGGCTAGCAGATGCATGATCATGGCCCAATACGGTGTGCGTGTTCAGTAACAAAGTCTGAGCACTCATCCATAACGCCAAGCAGTTCAGATAGGGTTTGACGGAGAAAATGGAGGGTTCTGGGCTTTTACGAGACACAGGGAGACTAACCACATGGAGGTTACTACGTCTGGACCAATTCTAAACCCGGTGTGCTGATCACCAGACTTGCATCAAGCTAAAAGAGAGGTACTAGGTAAGCGCTTAACCTGGCGACAAGGGCATATTTTGGCTATACATTGATTCTTTTAAAACAAGGACACAAATTGGCTGCAAGGTGGACTTTTTCTGCAATTTGAATGCACTGCAATTATATTAGCTAAGTTTGGAAACTTAATGAAATTATTAGAATGTATCTTTTGGCATTATATATTGGTACAAAGCAGTTTTAATATATTTGTGTGTATATGTATACATTTTTGATTACAATACTAAATGATATTAATACTTGCGCTACCTGTAAAATAACATCATTTTAGCAATGTGCATACAGTAATGTAAAGTAATCAACACATCCTAAATTGTCCTGATTCAAGCAGGACAGTCCCAATTTTGGAGTACACCACATTGTTGCAACAGTCGGCTGATTGCATGCGTATTAGCAACTGATTGCATGCGTATTAGCAACTGATTGCATGCGTATTAGCAACTGATTGAATGCGTATTAGCAACTGATTGCATGCGTATTAGCAACTGATTGAATGCGTATTAGCAACTGTGATCCAACTGAATCAGGCCCATAGTCACTTTGTCCATCATGTTCTGCTGTGCTTGTACTCCTCTCAGTGGCGTCAGAAGGGGGGTGCGGCCCGCATCGGGTGTCACCCTTAAAGGGGGTGACACCAAAAACAGCAGCATACAGACCCGCGGGCCGCACCTGCTGCCAGCACACCCCCTTCCTCTCCACCGAGGTCCTGCAGTCTGCCGCCGCCGCCGGGAGTGACTTAGTTCTCTCTCCGCGGCCAGCGTCCAGAGCCACACACAGGCACAGAGCATTTCTATGTGCCTGTGTGTGGCTCTGGACGCCGGCCGCGGTGACGTCATCACTCGCGCGGCATGAGGAAGGAGGTGCGCGCCCAGAACCCTCCTGGTGGAAGCCAGCCTGGAGTGAACATCCTGAAGATAGGTAAGTAGTATTGCACAGGGGAGGGGGCACAGCATAAGGGACATTACTGGGGGTGTTCTGGGGGCACTACTGGGGGTACTGTATAGGGGGCACAGTATAAGGGCATTATAGAAGGCACAGCATATGGGGCACTACTGTCTGGGGGCACTGCATAAGGGGAGCTCCTGCGGGGTACTGTATAAGGGCACTACTGGGGTACTGTATAAGGGCACTATAGGGGGCACTGTATAAGGGCACTATAGGGGACACTGTATAAGGGGTGCTACTGGGGTAATGTATAAGGGCACTATAGGGGGCACTGTATAAGGGGTGCTACTGAGGGTACTGTGTAAGGGCACTACTGAGGTACTGTATAAGGGCACTATAGGGGGCACTGTATAAGGGGTGCTACGGGGGGTACTGTATAAGGGCACTACTGGGGTACTGTATAAGGGCACTATAGGGGGCACTGCATAAGGGGAGCTACTGGGGGCACAGCATCAGGGGCTCTAATACAGGAAGCATTGCATAATGGGCTTTAATATAGGAGGCATTGCATAATGGGTTCTAATACAGGAAGCACTGCATATTGGGCACAACTACAGGGGGCATTGCATAAAGGGGTATTACTAAAGGGGAAACTGCATAATGGACACTATTACTGGGGGCATTGAATAAGGGGCACTACTACTGTGGGCATTGTGTATAAGTGTCAATAACGTGGTCATTGTGTGAAATGGGCACTACTGTGTGTCAGAACATAAATAAGGGACACTACTTTATGGTGTATTGTGAATCTCTAGCACTATGTGCGGTGTAATGTGGATAAGATTGTGCTACTGTGTGGCGTAATTTGAATTAGGGATAGTATTGTATGGCCATGTCCCTTTCTTTCAAGATCACGCCCCTTTTTTGCGCTACACGCCTTAGGCGCATGCTGTCCTTTTATTGATAAATCGCCGGGGGAGGGGGGGGGTCGTTCCACCACATCTCTAGGACCACTTTAAGCATTGCTACCCAAAATATCGGGCGTGGCATCGACACGCCTGCCGGGTGCGCCTGGCATTCCGTGAGGAGCACAGTGTGACTGCTGGACTGGTAAGGGGGAAGAGTTCGCGGAGCAGCGCTCCATGGTCCCGATTTTTTTTTTGTGGGGGGGGGGGTGTCACCGTGCATTACAGTACCGGGTGACACCAACCCTAGTGACGCCTCTGACTCCTCTCTGTTTTATGGTTCTGCCTGTTTTGTTGCCCCTCTCATCGTGTCATCTCCTCTATGTGCTACATTAGTCCTTGTATATCTATCTAAGATGGCATAAGTCTCATCCAATAGAGAAGCACAGGAAAAGTAACAAAAATGTCCTAGCATATTAAATGGCAATGTGTACAGCCAGACAATGCAGTGATTCTACTCTACTACAGACCACTATACAGTAACCTGGTCCTGAGGTGCATAAACTAAAATCACTGCTGACCTAGAGGAACCATACTTTCAAGACCATTATACAATCGGACATATAAAACAAACTATTATAGTTTGATACATTCTAACCTGTCACATGTCATTGTAAATAATAAAATAAAAATGTGTTATTGATTTTAAAAGCATGTTTTTTAAAAGTAGTATTTTCATGGAAAAGACTTTTTAAACTGTAATAAAGTTTATTTTGTGCAAAGTAACCGCAAAGTTAAGCAGAATTATGTAGAAAACAAACATTTTATAGCCAACAAATCTAGGAATATTTTTTATTAAAACAAGCCAATTTAAAAAAAAAATTATTACATCTATGCTATACAATCAAAAAAATAATAAATAATAACTGAAGAAAATATTTTAAAGAAAGCCAGTTGATTTGCTATGTAGTCCTTGGTATAATATATTTATATATTTCGATCGCAGGGATTCCAGCGCTCAGAATACCGGCGCCGGAATCCCGACACTTGTCAGAATCCCGGTGCTGGCATTCCGACCACCGGAAACCCGAAGGTATGTAGCGGGGGTTGGGGGGAGGATTAGGGTTAGGCACTAAGCGGGGAGGGTTAGGTTTAAAGTGCGGGGAGGGGGAGGTTAGGTTAGGCACGGGGGAAGGAGGGTTAGGGTGGGAGGGTTAGAATACTGACCGACAAGTGTCGGTATTCTAACCCTGTCGGGATGCCAGTGTGGGGATTCTCACCTCCGGGATCCTGAGTGCCGGCATCCCATACCCATCCCATAAAAGTTGTCAGTGTGTGTGTGTGAATTCAAATTCCCTGTTACTTTTTACTTGAAATAGTTTGTCCAGCAAAGTTAGATCTCTTTGCGCACCTGATGTCTCTTGGGTGGAAAAGGGGTCTGAGACGTTGGATAACGTCCAGGGACGTGGTACCAGGCAGACTGATGTACTAATTTGCAACGTTCAGATTTTGACAATGGTCGATTAAGAGAAACTAAAGATAAAATATCACTGAGGGGGCCTGACATAGATGTCTGACACACACTTCCTGGGCAAGAGTATAGGGTACTTGTCAAGCAGCTTGTCCCTGAAGCAGGCCTTTTTCCAATACATTTTGATATTGGGCACATTAAGGCTGTTTCTGAATTAGTGTCTCGTTGCCACAAGTATTCTTCCTCTTCATTATTCTTTAGTTTTTGGTTCTTAGGAAGGATTGTGTGGGCAGTGTGTGCTCTCCTGATACTGCGCTTCAATAAAAAGTAATCTGATCCATTGTCAATTAAGGAGTTTGAAGCCTCAGGGGGTTTTCTGAGAAATTCGGTATCAAGGTGGACTAATGTTGGCTGAACATTAAAACATCTCCTGTGGGCAATTGCACTTGTATTTCTGGGCTGGTTTTCAACTCCGAAAAGTACTGGCACTTTGTTTCTGTTGCTTTTGAACTCCTTCAGTGAGCTAAGCATTAAGAAAATAAGAAATACACATGATATAATACAATGCTTTATCCAGCTCACCAGTTAATGAACAAGATTAAAGCATACAGTATTTGCCTACTTTTGAAAAAGCATTTAAGGGAGATTGTTTAAGCAACACCTATGAGCGTGGCGGAAAAGTAGGCGTGTACTGCTACATCTGAGAGGTATGTCATAAACTGATTTCCATCTAAATGTAAATGAGCCCCAAAGCAGTTAGTAAGATCTACTTGTTGATGAAAACAAACATTTCAGAAAATGCATGTAGCCATAGGGATCATTGTGCCTTATAACCAATGCAGAGAAATTTGCTAATGATTCTTATATGTCTTTTTTTTATATAACAGCTTCACAATGGTTGTAAGGTGCAATAAGGGATATTGCTAGGGGTATATTTACTAAAGTGAGAGTTTTTAGAAGTGGAGATGTTCCCATAGCAACCATATTCTACTTAACATTTAACTAGCACCTTCTAGAAGATAGTGGCTAGAATCTGATTGGTTGCTATGGGCAACATCTCCACTTCTAAAAACTCTCACTTTAGTAAATTTGCCCCCTAGACTCTTCAGAGAGTCAGGAAAGTTGCTACTGTATCAGGGAGAGTGGATAAGTATGGATTACATTGGAGGCAGTGATTTGTGTACTGAACCAAAATTATTTGTGAAAATTCATGTTATGATTTCAATAAGAAATGATGACATCAGAAAGACACAAGGTACAGCGTTTCACCTGAATTTGTAAGCTAAATATTGTTTTACTCAACAAGATGGCTGTAAGCGATGAGCAGACTTAACTGAAATAAACTACAGCGAATATAATGCACTCTAAATAATGATCAAATCTTACAGTGGAACAAAACGCTCAAAGTAAAATGTTTATATCTTACGAAGAATATAAAAACCAGAGGAGGCGATCTAAAAAGTTAAATAAAACTTGCTACAGTATATAATTGTAAGCAAACAAATGAGGAAAAAAAACATAGTTTAATTAGTGTAATTTAAAAGGTAATAATAGTTTAGATTTGCTCCGTATATGTGCAACTACACATTGAAGTGTAAAAAAACTGGTGCAAATGTGGTGTTGCTCACAGAGATAACCAGCTTCAATCTGCAATATGTCTAGAGAAATATTTCTGGCTCCAAGTAGTGATAACAAGTAGCTGCAACAGCTTATAAGCAACAACAACTATAGACAGATTTGGGACGTTGAATATTTGGGTTTTTTTTTAGTGCTTTTAGCTGCCTGTACTTCACAAACTGTATAGGGTACTTGCAGCCAGGCAGGAGATATATAAACTGGCTAGTGTGCTCTTACATAGTACCATAGCCATAACTAGACATTTTGGTGCCGTGTGCCAGAAAGAGCTTTGGTGCTCCCCCCAACATAAACAGGGACAGTGCTCACCGCAGGCGCACAGGGCGCACAGGCCAAAAAAGGGGCATGGTCTCATAGGGAGAGGGAGTGGCCACACTATAGTACCCTAGTGCCCCTTATTCACATTACACTACATACTAGTGTCCCTTATACACATTACACTAAAGTGTAGTAGTGACCCTTACACATTATGCCACTCAGTACAAATTCCCCCCATTACACATTTTGCCACGCAGTACAAATTCCCCCATTACACATGCCACACAGTACAAATTTCCCCATTACACATGCCACACAGTACAAATTCCCCCATTACACATGCCACACAGTACAAATTCCCCCCATTACACATTATGCCACACAGTACAAATTCCCCCATTACACATGCCACACAGTACAAATTCCCCCATTACACATGCCACACCGTACAAATTCCCCCCATTACACATGCCACACAGTATAAATTCCCCCCATTACACATGCCACACAGTACAAATTCCCCCCATTACACATTATGCCACACAGTACAAATTCCCCCCATTACACATTATGCCACAGTACAAATTCCCCCCATTACACATTATGACCACACAGTACAGATTCCCCCATTACACATGCCACACAGTACAAATTCCCACCATTACACATGCCACACAGTACAAATTCCCACCATTACACATTATGCCACACAGTACAAATTCCCTGCTTACACATTATGCCACACAGTACAAATTCCCCCATTACACATTATGCCACACAGTAAGAATTCCCTTCTTACACATGCCACACAGTACAAATTCCCACCATTACACATGCCACACAGTACAAATTCCCTTCTTACACATTACGCCACACAGTACGAATTCCCCCCATTACACATTATGCCACACAGTACAAATTCCCCCCATTATACATTATGCCACACAGTACAAATTCCCCCCATTACACATTATGCCACACAGTAGAAATTCCCCCATTACAATTCCACACAGTACGAATTCCCCCATTACACATTACGCCACACAGTACGAATTCCCCCATTACACATTATGCCACACGGTACAAATTCCCCCATTACACATTATGCCACACAGTACGAATTCCCCCCATTACACATTATGCCACACAGTACAAATTCCCTCATTACACATTATGCCACACAGCACAAATTCCCCCCATTACACATTATGCCACACAGTACAAATTCCCCCTATTTCACATTATGCCACACAGTACAAATTCCCCCATTACACATTATGCCACACAGTACAAATTCCCCCCATTCCACATTATGCCACACAGTACAAATTCCCCACATTACGCCACACAGTACAAATTCCCCCATTACACATTATGCCACACAGTACAAATTCCCCCCATTACACATTACGCCACACAGTACAAATTCCCTTTTTACACATTATGCCACACAGTACAAATTGAGTCATTACACCTGCCACACAGTATGAATTCCCCCCATTACACATGCCACACAGTACAAATTCCCACCATTACACATTATGCCACACAGTACAAATTCCCTTCTTACACATTATGCCACACAGTACAAATTCCCCCATTACACATTATGCCACACAGTAAGAATTCCCTTCTTACACATGCCACACAGTACAAATTCCCACCATTACACATGCCACACAGTACAAATTCCCTTCTTACACATTACGCCACACAGTACAAATTCCCCCCATTACACATTATGCCACACAGTACAAATTCCCACCATTACACATTATGACCACACAGTACAAATTCCCCCATTACACATCCCACACAGTACGAATTCCCCCCATTACACATTATGCCACACAGTACAAATTCCCCCATTACACATTATGCCACACAGTACAAATTCCCCCCATTACACATTATGCCACACAGTAGAAATTCCCCCATTACACATTCCACACAGTACGAATTCCCCCATTACACATTATGCCACACAGTACGAATTCCCCCATTACACATGCCACACAATACAAATTCCCCCCATTACACATTATGCCACACAGTACAAATTCCCCCCTTCACACATTATGCCACACAGTACAAATTCCCCCATTACGCCACACAGTACAAATTCCCCCCATTACACATTATGCCACACAGTACAAATTCCCCTATTACACATTACGCCACACAGTACAAATTCCCTGCTTACACATTACGCCACACAGTACAAATTCCCTTATTACACATTATGCCACACAGCACACCCCACCACCTCCTTACACACTTACACATTAAGCCACACAGTACAAAGCGCTCCCTCCCCAGGTTTCTCAGCACTTACCTGTACAGCTCCAGAGCATCACTGTAGGAGCTAGGGGAAGCACCAGTCTCTGTCCCCGCCTGTGCCGCCTCCTCTGCACTGACTAGGCTGCAGCCCAATTCTGAAGGAACGGCTCCTCGGCGCAGGGCACTGGACTAGATTGGGGGAGACGTCATGACGTCTCTCCCAGTCCTTGAAGACACTACAGCAGACAGGGGAGGGGGCAAAGGTCAGGGGGCAGGCAGCTGCAGCACTGCCCATTGTAATGTGTATTACAGATGTTATACATTGCAGGGGGTGGCCGCGGTAGAATAAAAGGCGAGCTAGAGGGAGTGATCGCTGGTGGAGGCGACTGGCTTCCGCCCACAGGGCATGTGTGCTCTGTGTGGGCGCACCGGCCGCAGGCACCACCCCAGTTACGGCCCTGCACAGTACGCATACAGTATATATGAATAACTGACTTAGCAGAGTTTGGAGTAGATGTATCAGTCCTTGGAGAGAGATGAAGTACCAAGTAATCAGCTTCTGTAATTTTTCAAACAAATCCTGTAAAATGGCAGTTAGGAGCTGATTGGTTGGTACTTCATCTCTCTCCACTTTATCTCTCTCCAAGGTTTGATACATCTCCCCTTCTATTGCTAAGCAAAATCTCATAATTGCACCATTCCAATATACACATGGCCTGGACTTTACAAATGTCAAGTAACTCACTTGTAGAGATTGTTTGCGAGAAATGTGCTATTTATAACAATGGAATGTAGAACACAGGTATGAGATCCACGAACCTTCTAGATTTCCGTTTCACCAGTTGTTAGTATACAATGCTCAAGCGTTATTCAGTCTTACACTGAGTTACTCATGCATTCATGTAATATATATGTTTGCACCAAAATGACTAATCAAAACATGCAGCTATACAGTATAACTAAATAACAAATCAAATATATTACATTTTAAAGTTTAAACTGTAGACTTCACATTGGCTGCATATCTATATAATAATTGGTGGTGGTCTGTCCCGGCTCCATCGAGCACCAGTGATAGGAGGCGAAGTGAGCACAGGCTGACCACTTACTAGCTTTTAGGTACTTAATAACTTTTGTTACTTTAAGTTTTATGCACATTTGAACTGTAGGTGTTTCTTATATTATTTTTGTATTTCTCCCCAAATGGCTTCTCTATCCACATTACTCCATCTCTACATCCCAATGGATCTTACCATACCTGCTTTACATTTTCTAAGGATACCCCAACAAGAGGCTGTTTTGCAAGGAAGCAAAAACAAATAGAAAACCTATTTTGGGGGCACGCTTATTAATTATTTTTAATTCCCTTCTAATTAGCTATGTATTTTTAATATATATAGAAGTCAATTAACCTATCAGTACCCATTTGCTGTGAGAGTGTCCTATGCACACTCCACACAGCTAGGCCCTGGTTGGAATTGAAATCATGACACCATTGCTGTGAGGCCGCAATGTAAACCACTGTGCTACCATGCTTTAGGGACACAGGGCCTCTTTCAGAGGCGGTCGTTAGATGCAAGCGGTCGCTCTGAATCAGGGCGGCCGCTTGCATCCTGAACGGCCGCCTCCTTGTCGATCGTTAAGCTGTGGGTTAACACCCACAGCTCTAACGACCATCGGGGCTTACGACCAGACCCTAGGGTAGGGTCTGGGCACTCGTAAGTCCCAGGGAGCTTCCTGCTCTGTTCGAGTAGGAAGTTCCCCACTGACATCAGCAATGATGTCAGTGGTGCCGCCCCCAAACGGCAAGCGTTTCAACTGGAACGCCTCCGTTTGGCCGGGCACACCCCCTGGCCCGCCCAGCAAACGGAGCGAGCCGTCACTCGACATCGACAGCTCGTCCCGTCTGCTACGAGACCCCTAACGATGGAGCGCCCGTCGTTAGCTGGGTCTCGCGCATGCGCTGTGGGTGGCTCAGCGCTCACGACCGACTCTGAATGAGCTCCACAGTATGGTGTATGATAATTTTCCTGTTTAATGTATTTATCAAAAAAAAAGTTTTTCCTCAAATGATTCAAAATGTTTTAGAACTGCAGCAACTTCTTTTGTTGAGTGTCCTGAAAAGGATATCAGTGATGTCGAGGCTACATCCACCTGTATTTCTTATTCCTTAGTTTAATAATTGTACTTCAGACACACAGGGTTTTTAAATGGGGATACTATGTATAAAAATAATATATTATGTGGTTATGAGACTTTTTCTAAAGGTTTTTTAGTTTAAATTTTTGTACGTATAAACGTATATTGTTCATGTTATAAGGGTGCAAACATTATTTCAAATATACATTTAATTAGCAGTCTGTATGTATTTAACTAACAAATATTTTTTTAAGTTATTCTCAAGAATACTTTCATGTCTGTTTTTAAACAGTTGTTATTGGCATAAAGAATGCAAGCAAAGTATGCAGATATACAGGATAGGAGATACAGTGTTATGTAAATACAAAAGCATATACAAGGAGCATAATGGGGAAGACAAAGGGCCTGATTCAGACCCACTCGCGAGCGGCTGTACGCTCGCAAGTGGGTCGATGGTCTGCACTGAGCATGCGCACGACGGAGGGAGCTCCGTCGTGCGCATGCGCCAGACACGACGAGCGAAGGACTTTCCTTCGCTCGTTGTGTCCGATCAAAGGGGGCGTGCTGTCAATGTTGATTGACAGCACGCCCCCTTTGGTGGGCGTGCCGGGGGCGTGCCTCCCTGACGGGGGCGTTCCCACGGGAACGCCTCCCGTCAGAAGCCGGCCCACTGACATCACTAGTGATGTCAGTGGGAGTGATTTTGGCTCTGATAGAGCCAAAATCACTCCGGAGCTTGCGGTTGAAAACCTCAACCGCAGGCTCCGGCTCGCAATTTCGATGGTCGCGATGGTCACGACCATCGCGGCCATCAAAATGCACGCTCGTATAGCCTGTGGGTGGTGACCCACAGCTATACGAGCGTCCAGGAGGACGCTCCATGAAAAATGAGCCCGGCCCTCATGCAGAGCGTGCGCTCTGCTCAGAGCGTACGGCTCTGAATGAGGGCCAAAGAGGGTAGCGGCGGAAGAGGGGGGCGAGTTTAATCATGGGGTTCTGTATGGTGAAACATAATACTTTATTTAGATACGATGAAGAAGGGTAAAGTATGGGGTTTACTTAAGTATCAAGAGAGGTTGCGCTGCAGGGACCACAAAGTATTTCATAATGTGGACAGAGATTGTAGGAGATAGTTTAAGAGTAGATCACATTTTTTGTGAAACTTTTCAACAATCTTTTTCAATAACTAGAAGAGCCTTAAGTTGTTCAAAATATAAGACAGAATGTAATGCAGATTTAACAGTTCAATATTTATAACAGAAGATCTCGTCAGGTAAGTTTTTTTACTATTACTAACCTTCTCCCCCCCTAACCCTCCCTTAGGGGTGCCTATCCCTAACCTCCCCCCAAGTGCCTAACCCTAATCTCCCCTGTAAGTGCCTAAACCTAACCCCGCTTCCCCGCAGCCTAAACCTAACCCTCCTGGGGGGGTGCCTAACCCTAACCTCCCCCCGGGGGTGCCTAACCCCCCTTCCCATAGCCTAACCCTAACCCTCCCAGGGGGTGCCTAACCCTAGTCCCTCCTGGGAGCCCCTAACCTAACCCTCCCCCCCGTGGCTGTCAGCGCCCGCTGCCCGGCTTACCTTCGTTCGGCATTAAGTCAGAAACTACTGTGCTCAGCCTGCTGCATGAGGGGGCCCAAACGGAGCCTCCTCTCTTAAAACGCTCCTGTGAAGGGGGATTCGAAGAAAGCCATTTCTGTAGGATAGTAATTTGTTTTAATGTACTGATGTGTCCACATACATCTATACTCCGTACGCTACAAGTTGCGTTACACATAATGCGTGAGTGCCGTGTGACTTGGTAGCATCGTGCATTATTCTGTGCAAATTTTTCCATTTGAATGCGTTTAATTTGCACAGCGATGCGAATAGGACACACAAGTAGCATCTGCTGATTAAAATGATATGCAGCATGCCTATATTCTGTGTGTGAATATGCAGTCTCATATAGAATATAGGCATGCTGCATATCATTTTAATCATCATAAACTGCGTGTGTCCTATTCAAATCGCTGTACGAACTAGATGCATTTGAAGGGTAAAAGTCACACAGAAAGACGCTCGATGCTACCGAGTCACGCCATGGCAGCTAGAAGGGCTGTTTAACGCGCAAGGAGGTTATACAGTATGTATGGGGACACATCTGTAACTGAATCTGCCCGGCTATTTTTAGTATAATATACTCAAAAAAGTCATTGTTATTTATGTAACTTTTCCATTGTACTGTGCATTGTAGTGTGTTTTTTTATGTCTCTCTCTTTTGCTACACTTAATTTTAGCTTATGCTTCACCTGTTTTGGACAAAGAACAATGGGCCAGATTCATTACGGATCGCAACTGCAACAGCGTACACAGATCGGCTGATGGTGCATACTGCGTACATGAGTTGGCATTGGGATTGCACTGCGATCACCTACGTAGATACAAAACCATCGCAGATCGGGGGACGGGACGTCAGAGTTTGGGGGTGGTGACGGGGGAGTGGTTGTAGAAACGCAGACGTGCCTGTTCGTTTGAACGCCATTTCCTGGTTGTGCATAAATTAGCCACTGTGACGGCATACACAGCTTGAGTACTCATTGCGTGCGACGAAATAAGCAATTTCTGAGTAAGGTCAGACCTGCTGTAATTGTGCTTGAGGGGCCGATGTTACTCGATGGTACTGATGTATACGCAGGTATGCGAGGTCATACAGATGTGAGATAGTGGTAGTGGGCGTCTATATGCTGGCTTTGCGATTGCAAACATTAGCATATTTTCACAGCAGATCTGCTTGCGTAATCGCAGCTGCGATCGCAATAGTGATCCGTAGTGAATCAGGCCCAATATTTGCTAATTAAGTGAAGGGTGGTAAAATCAAAAAGGAAAAACATACATGGTACAGGACTACTATACTTGAGTACATAGTTGCATGTGGACTCTTTGAAATGCAACAAAGACAAAGGGCCTGATTCAGACCAGGACGCTATTTGCGGTCTGTTCACGCCTCCATGTCTGAACGAGCGAACAAATCTTGCGGTCGTTCAGGAAAAGGGGGTGGCTATTCAAATGAACTGTTCGCTCTTTGCGGTCTGTTCACGCCTCCATGTCTGAACGAGCGAACAAATCTTGCGGTCGTTTTTTGGATAACTACGCCCCCTGGCCGCTCGCATCCTACGTCATGTCCGCTATTTATTAGATTAATCGAGTACATCGACCAGCGTATGAACTGCTCGCTATTCTTGTGGTTGGTTTTTCCTACCACAATCTTGCGAGCAGTTCTGACTATAAAATAACCCAGTGACGTGGTCAATGACGCTGCTGTATTAATTATGCACACTCATAAAACGCCCATTTTGACCGTTAAGGACGCCTGCATTCGGATCTCCACTCCCCGTTTTCAAGCACCTTCCCCTGTTACCACCCACATACGCCTCCTCCTGTCACTCAAAATAGCAGGCATTCGCTATTTAGCGAACAAACGATTTTCGGCCGCACTGACTGGTTCGCGCATGCGTATTACGATCCGTACGCATGCGCAGTTGGGCAAACATCGCTTGGAACGAACGAGTGGCCGCTTACGAGCGGCTCTGAATCAGGTCCAAAGTTTAATGGAACAGTCTCCAAGTGTGTGTTTTGTAACCTATGTACCAAAGTCCAAGCACTCATTTTACTTTGAATCCGTTTATAACTTAGGGCCTGATTCAGACCCACTCGCGAGCGGCTGTCCGCTCGCAAGTGGGTCGATGTTATGCACTGAGCATGCGCACGACGGAGGGAGCTCCGTCGTGCGCATGCGCCAGACGCGACGAGCGAAGGAAAGTCCTTCGCTCGTTGTGTCCGATCAAAGGGGGCGTGCTGTCAATGTTGATTGACAGCACGCCCCCTTTGGTGGGTGTGCCGGGGGCGTGCCTCCCTGACGGGGGCGTTCCCACGGGAACGCCTCCCGTCAGAAGCCGGCCCACTGACATCACTAGTGATGTCAGTGGGAGTGATTTTGGCTCTGATAGAGCCAAAATCACTCCGGAGCTTGCGGTTGAAAACCTCAACCGCAGGCTCCGGCTCGCAATTTCGATGGTCGCGATGGTCTCGACCATCGCGGCCATCACAAAGCACGCTCGTATAGCCTGTGGGTGGTGACCCACAGCTATACGAGCGTCCAGGAGGACGCTCCATGAAAATGGAGCCCGGCCCTCATTCAGAGCGTGCGCTCTGCTCAGAGCGTACGGCTCTGAATGAGGGCCTTAATTTCTTTGCATGAATTACTTTTTTGTTTGTAGTTCCTAAGAAATGTCTTCCTTAATTTGCAGAGAAGAATACAAGCCTCTCGCTCATCCCATGTAAAAGCTGCAAATAAAACCGCATGTAGTGTTCCTATCTAAACCTTCTAATCATGTGATCACATACATACATACATATATACATACATCAGCTGCACCTTGGATGATGTAAAATACAAGACTTACAATTGAACTTCACAGCTCAACGGATGATCAAGACCAACAATGCTGGTTCTGATGTCAAGGCATCTCTGAAGCATTTCTACAGCCTCTTTACTGTTTCCCAAATCATTGTGACATAGCAGCTTTCCTGTTCAAATAGTTTACACAAACAGAAACATAAAATAATTTATTAGAAAGGGAATTTTGTGCAAATCTCATCATGGGTTATAACAAAACACACATTATTGTTAGGGGTTCATAGCCAGGACATGCCAAACCCCTATCACACTGCCCAATAGCAGGGCTGTAATTACCGATGGGTGAGCAGTGCCAGCACCAGGTTGCAGCGCATAGAGGGAAGCACAGTCGCTACCCCACGGCACCTGTATTGGGCATGTAGGATGCCTGGAATGGAATAGCACCTTGCAGCTTAGAAAGCCGCTGACTGGAGCATTCTCCGGAGTGCTTTTACGTCATTGTGCCTAGCACAGGAAGATGCATTTGCTACATATGGCGCTCAAGCAATGGAATAATAAGTCAATTTGGACACATATGTGGATGATTTCTGGCTCTACTATAGCCTGAATGTGCGGCTGTAAAATAAGCAAACACACACGGAGGCCAAGAGCAGTCATCTTCTGACTACATTTATCACATACTTACATACTCTTTCTGAATGCCCTGGAGGTTTGTACCCCTTCCAGGATCCTGCTCACTTTTCGAGTGAGCCAACAGCTGAGGGTCCATCGAGGAGGTGCAAACCATAGATGGTTCATCATAGATAGTTTGTGTGCCATCGATGGTAATCACCGATGGGCCCATTGATGGAAACCATCGATTGCCACCCCACCGATGGCCATCCCTAGTACAGTGATCCTCAGCAGAGTGACAGTCTGCCAACATGTTTTTTTTTAAAACAAAGATCAAAAACAAATGTTAATTTAGAGTGGCATGAAAAGTTCATGTATCCTTCAATTAGCTCAAAACAGATAAATGAACATGGAGCAAAAATTATATATAATAGTAAAAAGCACACTGCTACATTAATTTGATATTGCATTATGGTGCTCACAGAACAAAAATGGAAATATTTAACAATCATGGTCTCACAAAACAATTAATATCTGTATCAGACCACCTGTAACAGGTATACAGTCAGCAAGTGAACAATGACTATACAGTCATAATGTTGACAGCAGAATGTAAAATTTTACTTTGTCAACATGGTTAAAATGTTGATATTCTACATATTGACACACTTAAAATGTTCACATATGGCATGTCCTTTCCGTTGACGTAAACGTAGCACATACAGATGTGTCCTCATCCACTACTGCCGCTGTCACGCCAAACAGCTCTTCTCGATGAGCCAGGTTCTGTGCAACTTGGCTTGCGGCAAGCGCCTTTTTTAGCTCAAATGCAGCGGTCGTGGCTTTTTTCACATCAAGTTCCCTTGTACAGATTCACGCTCAGTCATGGCTCACTCTCGTCTCCGGCTGCATTGTGTATTGAGACTAGTTGTATGAGGACACATATGTATGCTACACACATCTTGAGATACGCACATCTAGCTCTGGAAATTGTATCTTATTTGGGCACATTTTATGCCTACATATTTTACGGAAAAAGTGTCCAAATCTAGATCAGACCCAATATGTTCATGTAGCCTCAATCCAGTTATATAGCCAATATGCCCCAGTGTATCCAATATGCCTTTATAATTTCATATGCCCCTATATGATATATGGAACTGTGGTGAGAGGGGTTGTCTTTCACCTGAATTGCCCACATTCCTGTGGGATCAGCTCCCTTCAAGGGAGGCTAGAGTGAAGCCTGTGCATTCTGCAGTAGCAGTGGAGGTGTGGAACTTCGGGTTATCTGGCTTGCAAACACCCAGCTCGGATCATCACTGGAGAACAGGAAGAGCTTAAAACACTCATCCACCCAATGCTCTTGGCACTGACGCCAGCTAGCGGTCAGTTTAGTAGGCCAAAGTTTTTTTATTGCCAGGGACTGATGGGTTTGTCTGTTCTAGAATCATGGCACATTGAGCATGGCAGATTGTGGCTGCAGGCCATTGCAGCAGACTTACCATTAAGCACTGGGAGTGCTGGGACATTTACTTTAATTTATTTATTTATGTGATGTGCCTGTGTGTCCAGGCCTAAGCCTATGTATGCTAAAGTGCAGTGTCTGCTGCCATTAAATACACTGCTTTACCGAGTACCTGTCTGTCTAGAGTCCTTGGCCCTCATTCAGAGCCGCTCGTTAGCGGCAGTACGCTCGTTCCGAGCGATGTTTGCACATCTGCGCATGCGTACGCTTTTTAGTACGCATGCGCGAACCAGCCAGTGCGGCCGAAAATCCTTTGTACGCTATATAGCGAGTGCCTGCTATTTTGAGTGACAGAATGAGGCGTATGTGGGTGGTAACAGGGGAAGGTGCTTGAAAATGGGGAGTGGAGATCCGAACGCAGGCGTGCTTAAAGGTCAAAACGGGCGTTTTATGGGTGTGTATATTTAAAACAGCAGCGTCATTGACCACGTCACTGGGTTATTTTAGAGCCAGAACTGCTCGCAAATTTGTGGTAGCAAACACCAACCACAAGAATAGCGAGCAGTTCATACGCTGGTCGATGTACTCGATTAATCTAATAAATAGCGGACATGACGTAGGATGCGTGCGGCCAGGGGGCGTTTTTAACAAATAAACGAGCGTATGTTTTGCTCGTTCGTTCAGACTTAGAGGTGTGAACAGACTGCAATGTGCGTACGGATCATTTGAATAGCCACCCCTTGTTTTTAAACGAACGACCGCAAATAGCGAACGGCTCTGAATGAGGGCCCTTATTTCTACACTCCGTGTTACAGTACTTATTATGGTGCTGTCACCTGAACTAAGAAAAAGAATAAAATAACATTGCATTTAATTTTGATGTTGTTAACCATACACTATATTTAAAAGCTATAAAGATATAAACAATATAAAAATATATATCTTTCCTGATAGCCTCCCTTGACACTTTATATTGTAAAGTGTGAGTGTGCAGTGAAGGTTGGCAACAGTGAGGATATCTGGTGTAATTCTTTTTTGCATGTGTTCTTTATAATAAACATGCTGTGATTCATTACACAACAATTATAAGTTAAGTAGCACTCTCCAGAAATGATTAACCCAGATCTATCACAACTTACATTTTGCATAAGTTTCTTAAGATCTGTTTCCTACCAGCTAGAATTCCAATGCAACATTAGACAAAAGCCTCGGAGAACATTCTACCCTGGCATTCTTAGGACATTGCGTTCTGTAGAGTTTATTTTCTGGTGAGAATTACTTGTTTTTTATTATTTCCAGCAGAAAATAAATGCTAATCCAGGAACACAAGGCCCAGAATCACATTATACATAATGTATTCTGTATTCATTAGCATTACCTGCCTTAAGCAACGTATTGCTGAGACTTAATCTGAGATTCTGTCTAATTTCCAGGGATGGGGAATATTTTTCAGTGTCTTCTTTGATTTTTATAACACTCTTGTAGTATTCAAGTGCATGTAACCTTTGGGAACTGAAAAGACAAGCACATTAAAAAGCATTAGATAAGTCATGAAATGGGGCTAAGATACTTCAGTGCTGGCTATTATGGCAAGCATTCTAAAAACAAGTTACCTTTACACAGACAGAGGGCCGGATTCAGGTTGGTTCTCAAAGCTGCGTTCACTCGCACCACGCTCGCTGTGAGAATATGCTAATGAATGCAATGACATGGCAACCGCAGCTCTATACCAAGACGCCCACCACTGTATAAAGCCGCCCACTTCCCATGACATGCATCCGCAAGTCAGCAAAAACATCAGCAACATCGGAACCATCTGCACAGTTGTGGTTGACCTGACCCTACCACATAAACTGCTAAACTTCCTGTCACCAGCCAGTGTATGCTATCGCAGGGGCTTAATTATACACTCCCCTGTAACACCGTTTAAATGCCCAGACACGCCTGCATTTCTCTGACCACCCCCCCTTCACCACCCTCAAACGGTCACTTTCTGTCAATCACTTTGTGAAGACTTTGCGTGCTCACTGCGATCGCTTCCCGACCGCAGTGGCCGGTTCGCGCACACGCACTGCGTCTTATACGCATGCGCAGAATGCAAACATCAGCTATCTGCGTGCGAATGTAGCCCAGGCTTGCCTACCCTCCCGATTTGGCCAGGAGCCTCCCGATTTTCGGGTGCCGCTCCCGGCCCCCCAGAAAGGCAGGCAAGCCTCCCGGAAGTCTCACACCCTCCCCACCTCCCCCCTGAAAAACACAAATCCCCGCAGCGGGGGGCCCGGTGACGCGATTCGCGCAGAATCGCGTCATCATGGCCCCGCCCCCTGCTTCACAATGCCGAAAATCACGGCATTGTGAAGAGGGGGCGGAGTCACGATGACCCAATCGTGCGGCTCCGCCCCCAGTGTGACCCAAAATGGCTCCGCCCCCAATGGCCGGCCCCGCCCCCGCTATTAGCCGACAATCAGCTCTCTCCCGGAAGGCTGGAGCTGATTGTCGGCAAGTATGATGTAGCCTTGTGATTCAACCTGAATCAAGTCCAGGGTTCACAGGCTTTATCTTAATGGAAGAGCCACCCAGTCTCTGAGCAAAAGCATATAGACTTACTTACAGTAGGTGAAGGAGATTAAGCTAGGAGTTTCACATTCTGGGACTGATTCAGAGTCACACGAAATGCTAATGTTCACATCGTTGAGCGATATTTTGGTACTAAGCATGTGCAAAACTCCGTAAACCTTCATACGCACGAATGTGTATCAGATATGAACATTTGCATAAATTCGCAGACGGGCAACCGCCAAAAGACTCAGCCGCATCAGTGCCCACCTCGGGATCAGGTCTGTATCTTTCAGGTACTACAAAATCTTAATAGGAGGAACCATAGGCCAAGTTTTAAAGAGCTGTTGCGCAATAAATGGACTGTCAGACCTGACTCTATGGGGTCAATCCTATTCCATGCGAAGGGTGCGAGTTGCCTTTGCAACGGCTTTAATACGCTGGCAACGAACCGGCACCTCGCACCATTCATGCCCCGCTCTGAGCTCAAATTAATTTAATTTTGTTTGGAGCCCCATGGGGCTGTGAGAACTTAAGCAACGCGGGCTGTCGTCAAGCACGCCCATTGTCGCGATGACTCGCACCCGCGAGGACATCGCATGGAATAGGATTGACACCTATGTCTTTAAAACTAGTACTGAGAACAGTACCTTACACTGGGCCTGAATCAGAGATAGATGAAATTGCACAGCCGCATTTAAGCAACTGTGCAACACCGTCCAATATTCTATTACAGCAGGAGTCACCTGTAGGAAATAGAAGCCTTCTGTCAGCATCTGCAATCTGAGTGTTGCATCCGAAGATGCAGCATCGGATCACAAGTGTGACCATCGGTTGCAATGACTGCAGTGATCTCCCCCATCTAAGTAAACTCAAGCCTACTCAGTATGGGCAACGTACCTGCTCAGCCTGGATCAGGTAGTCTGTGTGGGATGGAGTAGATCCTGGCCCCAGCACTTCCAGAAATCTCCAAAAATGCAGGCCAACCATGCCCCTGCTCCGCCCCCAAACGGCTGCAGCATGTCCATCGTGCTGCAGCTTGGGGGAACAGCATGCTACTGTTTTTGAGCTCTTTATTTTTGTGTGCGCCTCTTTTCCTTAGGTATGTTGTCAGCACATTTCTGTGAACCTCTAAATGAGCCCCATAATGAGTTATAGTAAGTAGAGGATTGTATTTGGAAAAGTGGTATTAAAGCAACAGACTATTACATATTCTCTGCAGCAAATATTGGTACTATATAAATGAAGAAGAATAAACAAAGAATGTACAAAGTATGTACATTATACAGGGTATATATTATATAGTGTACTTGGGTGTTCATGCCTCATCAAAGATGTACAGTGGTTGAAGTGAGCTGGTAGCTGGTTGCATAAAGTTGTCATTCTTCCGTGTTTCAGACCTGAGGTTGTGATTGGATGGGGATGGGAGCCATCCATCAGAGTTACGTGTGAACAGTTCTGACTCCTTCCTTCCCCTACCTGGGACAGTGGGAAATGGCTCATGTGTACTGTATGTGTGTGTGTGTGTGTATGTGTGTGTGTGTATGTATGTGTGTGTAGTACAACAGGCTCCCAGCTTATGGGAATAGTAAGTAGTAACAATGTACCACAGAGCAGCTGTATAACAGCTACAGCATAACTTATCCCTTCTGTGCCACAGGGACTGACACAGCCTCCATTCATTCTGAGGGTTTATTATCATTCATCAAGTAAAACAGATTGGTTGTGTTTCCATACATCTTTCAAAACTGTAGCAGGTGTCTACCCCCAACCAGACAGTTGTCCTATTATTGTTTATCACCAGATGACTTACAAGCGTACTGCTGCGCTCAGATATGTTTTTGACATAGAGATTTCACCCAGCAAAAGATTTGTAGTTTGTGGAAGAGGAACGGTTAGATTTGGGCTCCGTTAAGAAGGAATTAATGCTACTTTTTAATATATATTAGAGATGAGCGGTTTGGTAAACAGCATCTTATTGGCTATCTGGCTCTCACATGTTTTGGATAGCCAATAAGAGAAATCCGAACTTGCGCTAATTTTGCAAAAAAAAATGTGTTGATATATTTGTTCTCTTGTAAATTCTTTTCTTATTTTTAGCCCTTACCTCACTGCTCCCTTACTGACTAGTGATCACCACCAGCAGCAGATGAGCCAACCAAGAACCTTTTGAGCTGTGTGCCTGATTCAGATATGTACGCAATGGCAAAATTTACGCAGTAGAGCGATTATCGGCCGACCGTGCATGCGTCTTAGCCGCAATGCGCACCCGCAAGTGATTGACAGGGGCCATTTTGTGGGAAGTGACAGGGAGTGGCAGCAAAAACTGGGTGTGTCGTGACTGGTTTCGGGGCGTGCATCTGCCTATATCTGCGATTCTATACGCAGCGCCTCAGTTCCCATGGCCATTCTGCGTGACCATAGGGTTACTCAGATGGTCGATTATCGAAGGATTTTTGTATGCACTTGCTTGGATCTGCGAGCACCAGTGGCGCACTGGGCCGGACTTCCCCCCCCTGGGCCAGTACAATGTTAGTATTCCATGGCCGTCTGGCTGTGGGAGTACTGTCAGGCAGATGGTGCTTCAGCTCTGACGAGCGGCTTCCCAGCCACACTGCTAGAGAGATCTGAGTTGCAGAGGCTAAACTACTAAGAAATGATCACTGTCGACCAATGGGGAGCCAGGTTTCCTTTCCCAGGAACTCTAGAGGTTGAAAAGTGGAAAAAGGGGGTGGGGCTTCTCGGGGAGACTGTCAGGGAAGAGGAGCTGACCCGCTCATTCAGACCCGCTCGCAAGCGCCTATGCACTCGCAAGTGGGTCGATGTTGAGGCCCTGCGCATGCGCAGCGGCCGCAATGCGCGAGCGCAAGCTCTGGAGCGAGAGAGAAATTCTCTCGTTCCGGGGCTCACTACAAAAGGGTCGGCTGTCGATGGTGATCGACAGCTCGCACCGTTTTGTAGGCGGGGTGGGGGGGTGGCAGGCCAAACGGAGGCGTTCCCGGCGGAACGCCTGCCGTTTGGGGGCGGCCCCACTGACATCACTCGTGATGTCAGTGGTGAGCTTCCGGCTCTAATAGAGCCGAAAGCTCACTGGGGCTTGCGGTAGACAAGACCCTACCACAAGGGTGTCATCGCAAAGCCCCGAAGGTCGCGATGGTCTTGACTATCGCGACCATCAACCTGGCAGCTCGCTAAAGCTGTGGGTGGTCACCCACAGCCTAGCAAGCGGCCAGGAGGCCGGCTCTGAACATAGAAGCGGCCACCCTCATTCAGAGCGAGCTCTCGCATTTTGCGAGCGGCTCTGAATGAGGTCCCCAGTGAGGAGAGAGGCAGAGAGGGCAGAGGTGAGGAGTGCTCCAGAGTGCAGGAGAGCCTGCTTCCTATCTTCTCTACCCTTTTAGAAGCCAGGTAAGTGGAGGGTGGGGCTTATATACAGTGTGTCTGTCTGTCTGTCTTGTATATAAATTATATGTGCTGGTGTGTCCCTGTCAAAACAACATACATATACACATAAATATATTCATCACATGAATTTATTAAAAACAAGTCATTTGTATTACAGTACTAGATATCAAGTAGGTTTATGATCCTATATAGCAACCAAGTATACTGAGCACAAACAGTACACCTGTTATTGCAACATGGTTCTAATAAACACACCACAATGAATCTCAGTTCTATATTATAGATGCCTGCACAAAAATATTAAGACAGTGAAAAAGGATACTAAGTAGGTATACAGTGGTGGCTCAAATTGCAAGTGTCCCATACAGATACAAAATAACTATTCACGGATTAATTGAATGTATATGCTGTGAATATTGACAGTGATTGACAGTCTGCTGCCGTTTGTGGGCGGGGAGGGGGCAGCAATGCCCTCTGTTTTCCGAAATGGAGGCATGTCGCTGCCGTTACGGGGGAGGGAAGAAGCCAGAATCTCCGTCGGCTGATGGAGATTTCCCAGCCTCTTCCTCTAAACTGCGGCGGCTGGCTGCGGGACACCATAAGTCACTGCAGTCGGCTGATGATACGCAGATTATCCGATGCTGCATTACCGTGGCCCTGATTCAGAGCCGCTCGTTAACAGCAGTACGCTCGTTGCGTTCCGATGTTGACTAACCGCGCATGCGCCGGTGTTACACTGCGCATGTGCGTATGGCAGATTGCGAGCTTATTTTGTCTCGTTCGTCAAATATCGTACAGGAAGTGACATGTCAAATGTGATTGACAGAACAGGGCGTTTTTGGGTGTTGACGGGGGAGGAGATGGAAAAACGCAGGCGTGGCGAGGCGTTTTTTGGGCGTACATACATTAACAAATGCGAACGTCAAATGTGTTCGTACCAACTCATACGTCACTTTCCCTTCAAAATGCTCGCATCAGCTTAGGGGCTGGATAACTCGACCACAGTGGCGATGGCCTTCTCCTCCGTCCCGGCACTCCACGATGTTGCATCGATTAATCACGGCTTGTCAGAAAATCAATTAGTGTTGGATTGAAAACCGGCTTGGTATGTGTTTTGAAAGCAGTTTTTTTGGATAGCACAAAACCGAACGCAGGTGGAAATCATAGCTGCTAATGTCTGGATTACACAATCAATTAGCGTACATTTGTGGTGGTGTATTTTGGCCGCAATGTGTTGTTTTTGGACTATTGTAACAATAATGTCATCATGTTTAGGTTTAGTGCCTCATTTTGTGTTTGCAAGGTGATTTTTCCTCCTTAGGTAATGTTTTAAACGTTCCTTAACGAGCCCTTTTTTTCAAATGTGTAATTTTTTAGGTTGAACGTTGTTGACTTGTGGGCCCGGATTAAATGTAACCCATTTTTACAATAATGTCAGAATACAAAGTCGTACATTTGATGTAAATTTATTGGTATCCCCAAAAAAATTAATGCACATATTTAACCAAAATATTTTTGGCAGTGTTCATTCCACAATATTTATTAATTGTGCAAACAATAAATTGTTGTTAAACGTAAATGCAAAAATTATAAACAATTCATAAGAAAGGAGAGGGAAGTTTTGGCCAGAAAGGAATATGAGGCAAGCACAGAAGGAGTGTGGGAAAAGTAGCCAATGCTGTCACCGTTTTTTCGGCCGTTTGGCTGGGGGAGGGAGGGCGCGAGACCGGGTCCGGGATGTCATCGGGCTGGCCTGTCCAGAGGCAGATGTTGTGGCCTCTGGACTAGCCACAGGGCTAGGCACATTTGGAGGATTGGCTGATGTTGTGCCCGAGGTGGAGGATCCTGATGTTCCGGCAGGAAGGGAGGTCGGCTCCACCATGTGCTGGCGAACGAGCTGCTCCAGGGCATTGGCGATGCAGATGTTGGCCCTGGTATTTTCCGCCAGGGCCTGACCAATGGTCACGTTGGCCGCAGCATTTTGCTCCAGGGCCTCAGCCACCCGTACCAGACTCGCGTCCATCCTCTGCAGAATCTCTGTATGGAAATCCGATTTAAAATTGAGTTCTGTGAGGAGGGAAACTGCCTGCGAGGGGGATTGCCCAGGACTGGCTTCTGCAGGGTCCTCAGCCGCATGTACTGGTTCATCCCCTGCAGAGCCTGACGAAATTCTGCGGCCAAGGCTCCCCTCTGGAGCAGACTCATCCGCCTGTGTCTCTGTTGGAAAAATGAGAAAAGACTCACATTAGAATCTACATATTGGCACACTAACATTTCAGAGTTGGTGACATCACAATATTTACCTGGGACAACATGAGGAGCCGCAAAGTCTGGCATGTCCGTATCCATGTTGGACACGCCAAACACCTCCACAGCCTGCACACACCCCTGTGCAAGCTCTTCTAAATCAGTCAACTCCAATGACACAGGGGTGGGACCTCCACCTGTCCCCCTTGCATGCCTAGCCCTGTCCGCCATTTTTTGTTTCAGGCGATATTTGAAGTCGCCTCATCTGTGGGTGAAAAAGGAACCATTATTTTTTATTTTATTTTGTTTTTTGTTTTAGGGTGGTCAAGTGTTTACTTACCGCCGTTTGACATCCCGGGCTAGACGGACATAATCACCCACCCTATTGACCTCAACGGCTACCTCTTCCCACATTCTCCACTTCTGGCTTGAACTCATATTCCTGTCTGCCTGTGGCAGGATGTCCACACACTTCTGAATCAAAAACTACATCTCCTTTCTTGTGAATTGTGGCTGCCTTTTCTTTTTGGCAGCTTTGCCCGGAATACTGGGCCCAGCAGCCTCTTCCATGTTATCCTCCTCACCTATTTGGGTAAATTTGGAGAATTCTCAACTTCACAACTTGCACAATATTATGTTTCTAATTAATCATTGAGTCAAAATGCCTGAAATACTTACCGCCAGACTGTTGTCCATTGTTTCCCTGGTCTGTAGCCATGTCTGAGCTCCAAACAAGAAATACACCAGAATGTTTTTTTTGTCTCGTGACGTATTTATACATGCGTCCTTATTTTGCGGCCACATCATTGATTGTGCATTCCTATGATCCCTCCTTAATTTGTGCGGGAAACGAAACACTATTTATGGCTTGGGGCGTCTTGATTCGAGGTGGCGTTTTTTGAATGTTGGAGGTTACGTTGGTTGGAGTTGATTGTTGGCTGGTGTAGGAGTTTGCGTTTTTGGAAGTAGTTTTTTTGGATATATTCGTTTTTTGATTTCCGTTCGTTTTTTTTCGGTTGTAATTTTTTTGGTCGTTTCCAGTTTTGGTAAGTTTTGGGAAGTCTAACTTTGGGTCAATTTGTGTCTCCTTCTGTTTAAGATTTTTCTCATTTTTGGTTTCCGTCATTTCATCTCTCTTAGGTTTTATTTTGGCTCTGCCCCAAAGACCTTTTGATCCGGATTCTTATATATTATCTCTTGGTAAGTTCATTTGTTAAATTGTTTTGTAAATGTTCTTGTTTGTCTTTACGCAACTTTGGTTGGCCTTACACATGTAACCTTTGTTTTTCCAAATCCGAAATCTGTGTTTATTTTTGCTGCGTTTTTTTAACTTGTATTTGCGAACTAATTAGCGCATTTTTATTACTTTCAATTGTGACTTGTCTTTGCGAACTAATTAGCGCATTTTTATTACTTTCAATTGTGACTTGTCTTTGCGAACTAATTAGCGCATTTTTATTACTTTCAATTGTGACTTGTCTTTGCGAACTAATTAGCGCATTTTTATTACTTTCAATTGTGACTTTTCTGGGCGAACTAATTAGCGCTTTGTGAAATGCTTATTCATCCTGTAAAATTGTTTGTGTTTTCTCTGCAGCATTTGTTGCTTACATTTGGCCTCAATTTGGCGTCGTGTGCGCAATGTCGTTTTGCTATTTGCCCAAATGTGTGTTTCTCCCCTTTTATGTTTGGTCTTGCTTAAAATTTGGAATCAGAAATGGCCAGCATAAAATGATGTATATTTATGTTGTGATTATTTCCAGTTTGCACATATCATGACAATACCCCGGCATGTAAGCATCAATGGATGGTATCTTCAAGCTAAGTGAATTTTTTAATTTTTTGGGGGGGTCAAAAAGCCTGACATTCAAATCTTGCCATTTCAGGTTGATCTGGGTCGGATTGTTCTGGCCATGCTCCCGGAAGCCGACCAACCTCAATCTCGTCCCAGGCGTAGGCATCGTAGGCGTGCAAGGCCCCAGATATTTCGAACACGTGTCACCCTTTTTGGAATGCCCGATGATGAGGTTTTAAGACGCTACCGTCTTCCTCCAAAAATCATCATAGACACTCTCTCATTAATAGAGAGTGATCTTGAGCGGCATATTGACAGTCCTACAGCAATACCACCACTTACGCAATTTATGGTGGTGTTACATTTCTGTGCCTCAGGATCGTTTCAAACAACGGTGGGAATAGTGGTGGGCATATCACAATCCTCCTTTTCCCGGATCCTGAGGGCAGTGATGGAGGCACTTTTCAAGCACTTCCATCATTTCATTAAAATGCCTTTGGATATGAGTCTCCTTAGTGTGGGCAAGGCCAATTTTTACCAAATAGCTGGCTTCCCACACATCATAGGGGTTGTGGATGGTACTCACATACCACTTCAGCCTCCAGCACGGCTGGAGGCAATATTTAGAAACCGGAAACACTATCACTCCCTCAATGTAATGGTGGTATGTGATGCCTCCCTCCAGATCCTGTCCCTGAATGCAAAATTACCAGGAAGTGCACATGACTCCTTCGTCATCCGGCAATCAGGGATATGGCACAAATTAACCAACCTACAAGCTGGTGATGCGTGGCTTCTGGGTAAGTGGAGACCTTTAGTACATAACAATGTTAAGCTTCATACAGAGTGATCCTGATGTTGTCTATTCTTTTTCACAGGAGACAGTGGCTACCCTTGCACGCCCTGGCTGCTCACTCCTTATTTGGCTCCCACACCAGGGCCACAAAGTGAGTATAATTCCGCACTTACAGCCACCAGGCAAGTGGTGGAGCGCTGTATCGGCCTTTTAAAAGGCCGATTCAGATGCCTCCACCGCTCTAGTGGCGAGCTCATGTATTTGCCGGATATGGTTTCGAAAATTGTGGTCCTGTGTGGGATATTTCACAACATCGCCATAAGGAGTGGTGTCCCAATGCAGCCAGAGGATGCCTTACCTGAGGATGGCCCCCCCGAGGTTGGTCGGAGGTCAGTATGTGGGGGGGCCATACGCGATGATGTGGTGGCCAGATTTTTTAGGTAATTATTGACAAAACAACAGTGTTTATACCTAATGTGGTAGGGTTTGTTTGAGAACATCTAATTATTTATTTTTATTTTCTCCATCTTCTGTTTTTTCACATAATCTTTGGCACTCCAACGATGACTACTTCCTGCTACCCTTAAAAAACCTGGATGTGGAAATTTTGGGGATATATTATGGAACCCATATTGCAACGCCATATTTGTGGAATCATGTTGGCATGGTCCTTCGTCAACCAGTTCTTGATTTGTTGTTTTTTTATTTGGTTTGGTTGGTATGTGTTGTATTTGTGATTATCACTGTGTGTTTTGTTTGTGAGTGACCACTTTGATTTTTCAGTTATGTTGTAAATAAATGTTTTGAGAGTGAAATTTTGTACCTTTTTTGGAACGTTACAAGCAAGTGTAAACAGGTTCACACACGTTACATTTGACTAAGGGATAATCCAGTACTGACGCCAGTTGAGCTAAAATGTAATATGTTTTCAGGGTCCAAACCAACACCCAAAGGAATCCTGTACAATCATTTGGCTTCGTAATATTGGCCTAAGCAGCTTGCACCCCAACTAGGAACCTGTAAAATGTAGTAATATCGAATTGTGACTACACCAAAAAAGGGAAATGAGATTGTTACTGTTAGGTGTTTCTTGTGGCTGTTTTACATAAAAATACAACACACAATCTTAGTGTCAAAAATTGGTAATCCTTGCAGGAACAGTCTACTTATGTCAGGGTAAACAATCTGTGATTTAGAAAAAACGAATGAGCCAGAACGTTACTTAGAAAATAACACTTTATTTATAAAATGGGCAAAAAACAAACAAAACTAGTCCCTAAGGAGGACCGACATATGGTCAAGGACCACCAGCACACCGATTATATTGTGGCGCATCCGGGCCACACAGGCGGCTAATTCTGCCCGACGCCTCTGTTCCTCTGTGGGTGAGAAAAGTGTGGGGATTAATACAACAATAATGAAACCACATTAAAAAACAAGCCCAAACCAAAACCCCCCCAAAAAAACAAAAAAAACCCATAATTACACCATTAAAACACATCAACCAAAAATGTTGTAGGCCAAAAATACAAGGTCAATGTACAAATTCCGACAGGTGTGATATGTGTATGTTGAAAACAGCAGTAACAGGTAAAGGCAATCGGCAAAATCCCCAAAAGTCTAGCAAAAAACCCCAAAAAAAGGAACGACACATGATTACATACAAACAGTTTGTGTCGAAAAACCCAAAGAAAAACATACCGGAAGATAAAACGCCAGCTCCGGAAGGCCCTCCATCGTCCTCCTCGGAGGTGCCTCCATTCCCCAACGATCGGGGCGGGGTAATTACCGACTACGGGGAGGGGGTAATTCGCAGAGGGGTGGTTGGAGGAGAGGGGGAATTGGGATGGAGGGGAAGGAGCCCCGAAATTTCAACCAGAGGGTCTTGAAAGGCTGGGGAGGAGTGGGGAATAGGGGAATTAGTGGTTGTGGAGTGTTGGCTGGGGGTTGGGGAGAGTGGCCGTGAGCGCCATCTGGCCGGACAATGACGGCGTAGTCTTCGCTGGGCCCCTAAAAGATGTGAAACAAATTGTGGTTAGTTTCAAAACAAATCCGCAAAAAACACCATTTTCTAATCCCCCCCCCAAAAAAGGGCCATGCAGATATGAGTACAATGAATAAATATGAACTACATGGAAAACATGGCCATGCAGATATGAGTACAATGAATAAATATGAACTACATGGAAAACATGGCCATGCAGATATGAGTACAATGAATAAATATGAACTACATGGAAAACATGGCCATGCAGATATGAGTACAATGAATAAATATGAACTACATGGAAAACATGGCCATGCAGATATGAGTACAATGAATAAATATGAACTACATGGAAAACATGGCCATGCAGATATGAGTACAATGAGTAAATATGAACTACATGGAAAACATGGCCATGAAGATATGAGTACAATGAATAAATATGAACTACATGGAAAACATGGCCATGCAGATATGAGTACAATGAATAAATATGAACTACATGGAAAACATGGCCATGCAGATATGAGTACAATGAATAAATATGAAATACAGGGAAAACATGCACACGCAGTTAGGGCCACAAAGACAAACATGAAAACCACAGTCCATAAAACTTACTTTCGGCGATCTGCATGCGAAAGCATGCCAGCAAGCGGGGCGTCCGCCGTTGCAGGTCCGACCACCTGCGCTCCAGCTGCCCGATCTGGCGGCGTGAGCCGAAGGAGCGCAGGCGGGCCCGTACCTCCGCATATGCGGAACGCTTTTCGCGGTTGGTGATGGGTGGAGGCTGGCTGGTGATCCGCCTATCCATGACCTCCGTTAGCACCAGCAGCTCGCGCCTGGTGAATGCGGAGGCTCTCATGATGGCAATGGTGTATTTGTGAAAAATCATTTTTAATAAAGTGCCCCAAAAATTTTTGATTGGCTAATGTATTTGGGTAATTAACAGGACCAATTCTATTGGTTAGTGTATGAGTCATGTGTTCGACAGGGCCAGAAATCTCTTGAGAGTTATGATAGGCTTGATGCAGTGACATGCGTAAGCAAATTTAAATAAAGAAATGAACTCCGGGAAATATGCGGGTAGAAAAACAAATAGAACAATTGTTTAATTGGGGCTAACATGTATTTTGACAATTAAAAGCGAATGTTTAAGCCGTACGTATTCTGCGGGTAAACACAAACACGGACATGAATAAAGTTTATTGCATTGTGTTACAAAAAAAAAAAAATACAATTAAGCTAATTGATATATTGATTGGCATGATACGATTGAGGGAGGTAGGCAGAATAAACGAGCAGTTAATCGAAATCTGACAGTCCAACTTCCGGGTAGTACTAGTGCGTGCGTTCCCTTCAAGCCACTTCGGGGATGTACGCTCGCTATTTGGCACGCTCGTTAGTTAGAGGAGGGGTCGCTTGAGTTTGGGGAGGATGTTTGGCTGCGAGCAAAAATACGAGCGAGTGCTTGAATTTAAATATTTTTTTACGTACGCCGAACGTACGAACGGCCACTTGCGTCCGGGTCTGAATGAGGGCCCATATCTGCAAGGGTAGCAATTGCAAAGCTGCCTGCGTGCAGCATTGCAATTACGATCCTTGCAGAAACAGGCCCACAGGGCGTAAAGCCCTGCATTATTTAGTATGTTGTATATCTTGTATTAAGTGTTAAGTGTCTAAAATAATGTCACACTTTAAAATCTTAAAGTTTCTGAGGCCTAAGATGGCCCTGAGGCCTCTTGAGGTTCAGTTCAAATCCCCGCACCAGCACTTCTAAATTTTCACATCTACAACAGGGATGTAGTTACCATCACGGCACTCTGGATGCCAGGGGTCAGTCTGCCAATTTAACGTTAAGGATCCTTTGCGTAACGTATTTCTGTTTGATCTCTGCACTATCGGAGGATGCATCTAATAATGCAGAGGTTCTCAAACTCGGTCCTCAGGACCCCACACAGTTCACGTTTTCCAGGTCACCCAGCAGGTGCACAGGTGCAGTGATTACTCACTGACACATTTTAAAAGAACCACAGGTGGAGCTAATTATTTAACTTGCGATTCTGTGAGGAAACCTGGAAAACATGCACTGTTTGGGGTCCTGAGAACCGAGTTTAAGAACCTATGATCTGAAGAAAGACACACGGCCTTACAGCATTATATAATAGATATATCTTGTATTAAGCAATTTGAGAGATATAGGGGTTTTTTCTCTTCCTCATCTTTTTATTATGTTTGTTTTATAATAATAAAAATGATTTCTACAGCTGTAATTCAACATTATTGCCTCACAACACAACCCAGAGTTCTGATCAAGGTACTATCTGTGTGGAGTTTGTATGTTTTCCACGTGTTCTCGTGTGATTGATCTGGGTGCTCTGTTTTCCTCCCACACAACAACATACTGTTAAGTTAATTGACTTCTGACCAACATTTAATCCTAGTGTGTATGTGGGTCCATGGAATATGGACTGTAAGCTCTACTGGGGCAGGGACTGATGTAAAGCACTGTGTAATATGTGTGCACTATGGGGGTGATTCAGAGTTGTACGCTGTAGGGATTTTCACACAGTTTTCCGATGTTCAGAAAACTGAACATGTGCAGGACCCTTGCTGCGCATGTGCAGATTGGTTCTTGCGTTCTTGCATGCGGCTGCAGACGACGGGTGAGTGACAGTCTGCAGCCGCTTGGGAGGGGTGGCGACGGGCTCAATTTCACAAAATGCAGACGTGACACCTCCGTTTTGTGGGAGTACAGAGGCCAGGGTCTGCGTCTTCAGATGCAGATTTCCTGGCCCCAGCAGAGGAGTTCCATCATCTATTCTGAGTAAGCTTAGACTTACTCAGATGGGTGAAGTCTGCGGCCATCGCAATGGTGATCCGATGCTTCGTCTTCTGACGCAGGACTCAGATCTGCGATGCTGGCAGGAGGCGTCTTTTGTCCTCAGACGCCTCTTGTGGCATTAGCATATTTGCACACAGCAGCTGCGTCTAAAGACATAGCATAGCATTCATATCTGAATCACTCTCTATATAAATAACTGTTATTAAATAAGAAGATTATATCAAACACTCCACAGTGCTATCCTTACTAGTTGCTGTTTTGCGGATGGCTTTGTATGTCTGCAAGGTACTCCTGGACCTCTCCACAGAGAATGTGATTCTTCCCGTACAGTTTGCGTCTGATAGCCAAACATGCAACAAGGTTTTTCTCTGATTCAATCAAGTCACCAACAGAAAATCTGAAACAATAAAATTACTGATAAATAAATATGTGTGTTTCTAATGCTTGAGATTTAAAACTGCTATCAGAGACCTTACATATACTTCCTTCCAATGCAGGAGCAGAGAGAGTTGTTTGATTGCAGGTTTATGAAAAGTCATCTTAGCAACTGCTGAGTTTGCAATGAAGTAATATATAGAGGCATATTTACCAACAACCGCTTATAAAATGCAGTTGTAGTAGGAAAATTACTCCTTAACTGGCAATGACCGCTTATATTTATTAAAGTTGGGGCACATGGACAGAGCTTCTGAAAAAGAGGTTAGGTACGCTCCCTCGGCTGATAATACAGACAGTCAGAAACCCGGCGGCGTAATCATGACGGTGGAAATCTTAACGCATGCAGCTAGGTATTCTAACTCTTCCCATAACCCTATCCCTGACCCACCTTTCCCACAGCATAACACTAACCTTCCCCTTCGTAAGCCTACCCCTAACTGCCCCCCCTTCCTCCCCACAGCCTAACCCTAACCATCTCCTCCCGCAGCCTAACCCTCCCCATAGTGCCTAACCCTAATACTCACCGTCAGGATTCTGGAGCCAGGATTCCGACTGCTATCGGGATTCTGACTACATCCCCCCAAAAAATCGCTGTATCGGCGAAAGGCTGTAAGCAAAGAGCTGCCACTATCAATTTGCTTTCGAGATTGAACCATACACGCTGCTGCGCATTTGTGGCCAAAGTCTTGCACATGCGCCAGTGGATGCCAATGGGAATGGATCTCGAGGGTTCCTCTCCGGTAACATTTGTGATGGAGTAACCCATAGGCTATTATGAGCTAACGCAGTATTCAGATGGTATCAGCTGCCAGGGACAAGTTCCAGAATGGCTTGAGATTAGTAAATTTGACAGGTTAGCAGCAACCATAGAAACCTATGGCGGCTGTGACAGATATCGGAGTACCCTGTTTCTTATGTTCCTTACATAAAAGCATTGCTCTATGGGGCTAATTCAGCAATGCACCGTATGTGCAGAACGGGTCCTGCATAACTGCACGCAGCCCCTGCTATGCCGCTGCCTGATTGACAGGCAGAGGCATTTTAAGGGGCAGTGCGGGGACGGAGATGGCTGGTGTTCCCGGAAACAAGGGCGTGTCGGCCCTGTTGACCGAGAGAGTGCATGGACGCAGTTTCCTGGCCTCGCAAGTCAGCCAGCCTGCGTAATCTGAGGCTTACTCAGATGGCCAGCGCCGTCTACCATTCCAACGGTTATCCCAGCTTGCGACCTCGGTTGCAGTGCTGGGATCGCAAATGCGTAGGTGGTGTCAGACACTTCCCGCTGCATTTACATATTTGCAAGGACAGAATTGCAGACTGCTTACGTACAGCTTTGCAATTCCGTCCTGTGCTGAATCACCCCCTATGTTCGGAATTGACACTGTGTTTTCAATAAAGAGTTATATTCATACACTATATGAAGCACACTGGGCCTGATTTAGACATCAGAGCAAATTGAACTAAAGGGCACAATTTTGTGATAAATACTGTTATGCAAGGGGGGCAGATCACATTGCCCACAATTTTTATGAAGTCCTGTGGACTCCCAGGAGCGTAAAACACCCTCCCACATCCCACCCACCTACTGAAACAGGTGTGATGGGGGTGTGATGATGTGATGCTCTGTAAATAGCATCATAACCCCTACCCAATCTGTGCTATGCCATGTCTTGTGCCATTGAATCTCGTGTACTGGACCAAATGACACAACTTGCCCACTCTGTCCCCCACAGTGGCCATTTCCATCTACCCTCCGGGAGAAGAATCAAAGGTGGCATGCTTATATGATGCAGATGCTATGTTTGTGCATGCAGGAGGAATACTGTATCATTTTGCATGTATCACACAAATACTAGGCAGTTTTATGTTTGCACTGTAATACAAACTTGAGATAGACACAACCTTTCACAATTTTAAATCAAACTGTATGTACGTATGAGTGATATGAATTTATGTTTACCTTATGGAACTCCACCAAAAACTGAATCTTTAATTTATGATATAAATAGTGCATTTTACTTGATGCAAAACTAACTTTGACTCAGCAGTGAGCACTTGTGCATGTCTCCCTCGATCTGCCAGTACAGAATCTGATAACACATGGGTGTAATAAGTTTCAGTGTAAAGTTCACTTCCTAACATAAATAATTGTTTGTTTGAAGAGGCAGCAACTCACAAAATCAGACAACTGCAATTCAGTTGGATTAATGGGTATATAAAAGGCTGTAACTTGTTTTTCCAGCCTATCCCCCTCTCATACCCACTGCTATAAAACTTGAGAAAGGCCATCTGTATATTCTGTTCCATGTCCTTGCATGTCATTTGTATGTATTATGATACCCTTAATGCATAATATAATGTCATGTAATGAATGAAGTATAATAAAAATATATATATATCATCTGCACAAATATAGATTTGAATAGCGAACATGAACTTACCTCTGGAGTCCTTGACAAAGTTTCATAGCAGCTTGTTCATAAGGCCCAGGGGTATATAAGTGGAACTGTTCAGAAGTGTTTTCAAGCACTTGATTGCACTGTTCAAAGCATGATCTGGCATTCAGGGTGGCTTTTAAACACAAGAGGCGACCTAATCAGAAAAACATTGATAATTAAACATAACTGGAACTGAATAAGACTGTGGCCCTGATTCAGAGACCATCGCGACCATCGGGCTTGCGACGAGACCCTGCGGTAGGGTCTCGCTGCCGCAAGCCCTGGAGTGCTTTTGGCTCTATCAGAGCCAAAAGCACTCCCACTGACATCACTAGTGATGTCAGTGGGGCCGGCACCAGACGGTAGGCGCTCCCATGGGAACGCCTCCGTCTGGGCAGCGACGTCCCCGGCACACCCACCAAAGGGGGCGTGCTGTCAATCACCATCGACAGCACGCCCCCTTTGGTGCGAGACCCATAACGACAGCTTGGCCGTTATTCAGGTCTCGCGCATGCGCACGACGGAGCCGCCTCCGTCGTGCGCATGGGCACTTGGGCAACATCGACCCACTTGCGAGCGCTCAGTGCTCGCGAGCGGGTCTGAATCAGGCCCTGTGAGTCATCTTATTTTGCACATGTTAAGATACTTTCCATTAAGTTGTTGGGCAATCTATGTGATAGTGTGTTGTATATAGTTCTGTCACTGTACCTGAATGTGTGAATGTTTCATTTACAAAGCACTTAGGGTTCTATTTACTAAGCAGTGTTAGGAGACAGAGTGAAAAGTGATATGGTGCCAGCCAATCAGCTCCCAACTGTCATTTTTCAAACACAGCCCATGGCAGTTAGGAGCTGATTGGCTGGCACTTTATCTCATTTCACTCTGTCTCCTAACACTGCTTAGTAAATAGACCACATAAACCACATATGCTAACACTTTTCAGGGCAGTTTGTTATGTTGCTAATACCTCTTTTCCACCAAAAACCCAGGTCCGACCTGGGTTTTGGACATGGTTCCAACCCTGGTCAGACCCATTTACACTGCACCTTTGATCTGGGTTACTCAGGTCTGCCCTGCTAAACCTGTGAGGTCATAAAAAGTGGGAGGTGACTGCTCCACAACCACCAATCAGCTAATTTTAGGCATGACCCAGGTCAGATAACATGGGTTGCACCGTTTACACTGCACCATTACCTGGGTCCATCCTGGGTCCAACCCTGATAGCTACCTGGGTTGGATTGCTGGGTCACTTGACCTGGGTTATTTTTCAGGGACCCTTTTACACTGAGCTGCGACCCGGGTAGACCCAGCATAAACCCAGGTTTTTGCTCTGGTGTAAAAGGGGTATTAGTTACAGTCATTCACAATATCTCCATGTCCATATAATGCTTCCAATTACTTTTCCCTTTATTATTTCTACAATCTTTTATATTCACCCACATAGAAGCCAGCTGTGTGTCCAGTCCATCTACCTCATAGGGCCGGCTCAAGCATGCTCTAGAATGTACCTGCATAAGGGCGCTAAGGGGAACACCACGCAGAGCACTGATTGAATCCCACTAGAAGGAGCCGTCAGTGCTGTCATATTGTATTTATAGTGCCATTATTTACACATGAAGTAAAATAGCTATATGTAATAAAAGTGAAAAATCAGTGCCCGAACACATGATGCTGCTGGGACTCGCCACTAGTCGTCCTCAACAGCTGCTAGCTGATTCCTCTTTCGGCTTCCAGTGACTGCGTGGTCCCATGTGTGTAGTGTAAAGTGAGATGAGTCCCTGCTACACAGGTTTGGGGGATATATCGGAAACATATAGGTGCAAGTAATAGTGTGTGAGGACTAAAAGGAAGTCCGGGGGGGAAATGGTGCTTGCAGTGTGCTCGGAGGATGTGGGGATATAGACAACTAAAGTCACCAGCTACATAATAGTTTACTTTCCTCTGATGCCCAAGAGAGCTGGGGTGTGCAATTTGCTTTAATGATGTCAGTGATTTCAACCGTCTCCTTAGTCCTTCCTACCATTCTTATTTTACGGTATAATTACATAATTGTGAGAGAATATGTGGCACTACTGGTGGCATATGGAGCATTATTGGAGCATACTATTAAATCTTTGGCACTACTCTGGAGGTGGGGGCATATGGAGCACAACTGTAGGGACACCTGAGACAATACTGTGGGGACAATTGAGACACTACTGTGGAGGCACATTAGACACTACTGTGGGGCCACATGAGACACTACTGTGGGGACACATGAGACACTACTGTGGGTACACATGAGACACTACTGTGGGTACACATGAGACACTACTGTGGGGACACGAGACACTACTGTGGGGACACATGAGACACTACTGTGGGGACACATGAGACACTACTGTGGGGGCACATGGGACACTACTGTGGGGACACATGAGACACTACTGTGGGGACACATGAGATACTACTGTGAGGACACATGAGACACTACTGTGGGTACACATGAGACACTACTGTGGGGACACATGAGACACTACTGTGGAGGCACATGAGACACTACTGGGGGAACACATGAGACACTACTGTGGAGGCACATGAGACACTACTGTGGGGACACATGAGACACTACTGTGGGGACACATGAGACACTACTGTGGGGACACATGAGACACTACTGTGGGGACACATGATACACTACTGTGGGGGCACATGAGACACTACTGTGGGGACACATGAGACACTACTGTGGGGGCACATGGGACACTACTGTGTGGGCACATGAGACACCACTGTGGAGACACATGAGACACTACTGTGGGGACACATGAGACAGACACTACTGTGGGGACACATGAGACACTACTGTGGGGGCACATGGGACACTACTGTGGGGGCACATGGGACACTACTATGGGGACACATGAGACACTACTGTGGGGGCACATGGGACACTACTGTATGGACACATGAGACACCACTGTGGGGACACCTGAGACACTACTGTGGGGACACATCAGACACTACTGTGGGGACACATGAGACACTACTGTGGGGACACATGAGACACTACTGTGGGGACACATGAGACACTACTGTGGGGACACATGAGACACCACTGTAAGGGGAACATGAGACACCACTGTGGGGACACATGAGACACCACTGTTGGGACACATGAGACACTACTGTGGGGACACATGAGACACTACTGTGAGGACACATGAGACACTACTGTGGGTACACATGAGACACTACTGTGGGTACACATGAGACACTACTGTGGGGACACATGAGACACTACTGTGGAGGCACATGAGACACTACTGTGGGGACACATGAGACACTACTGTGGGGGCACATGGGACACTACTGTGGAGGCACATGAGACACTACTGTGGGGACACATGAGACACTACTGTGAGGACACATGAGACACTACTGTGGGTACACATGAGACACTACTGTGAGTACACATGAGACACTACTGTGGGGACACATGAGACACTACTGTGGAGGCACATGAGACACTACTGTGGGAACACATGAGACACTACTGTGGGGACACATGAGACACTACTGTGGAGGCACATGAGACACTACTGTGGAGGCACATGAGACACTACTGTGGGGACACATGAGACACTACTGTGGGGACACATGATACACCACTGTGGAGGCACATTAGACACTACTGTGGGGACACATGAAACACTACTGTGGGGACACATGAGACACTACTGTGGGGGCACATGGGACACTACTGTGGGGACACATGAGACACTACTGTGGGGACACAAGAGACACTACTGTGGGGACACAAGAGACACTACTGTGGGGGCACATGAGACACTACTGTGGGGACACATGAGACACTACTGTGGGGGCACATGGGACACTACTGTGGGGGCACATGAGACACTACTGTGGGGACAAATGAGACACTACTGTGGGGACACATGAGACACTACTGTGGGGACACATGAGACACTACTGTGGGGACACATGAGACACTACTGTGGGGGCACATGGGACACTACTGTGGGGGCACATGGGACACTACTGTGGGGGCACATGAGACACTACTGTGGGGACACATGGGACACTACTGTGTGGACACATGAGACACCACTGTGGGGACACATGAGACACTACTGTGGGGGAACATGAGAAACTACTGTGGGGACACATGAGACACTACTGTGGGGACACATGAGACACTACTGTGGGGGCACATGGGACACTACTGTGGGGGCACATGAGACACTACTGTGGGGGCACATGGGACACTACTGTGTGGACACATGAGACACCACTGTGGGGACACATGAGACACTACTGTGGGGGCACATGAGACACTACTGTGGGGGCACATCAGACACTACTGTGGGGACACATGAGACACTACTGTGGGGACACATGAGACAGACACTACTGTGGGGACACATGAGACACTACTGTGGGGGCACATGGGACACTACTGTGGGGGCACATGAGACACTACTGTGGGGACACATGGGACACTACTGTGGGGGCACATGGGACACTACTGTGTGGACACATGAGACACCACTGTGGGGACACATGAGACACTACTGTGGGGGCACATGAGACACTACTGTGGGGACACATGATACACTACTGTGGGGGCACATGAGACACTACTGTGGGGACACATGAGACACTACTGTGGGGGCACATGGGACACTACTGTGTGGGCACATGAGACACCACTGTGGAGACACATGAGACACTACTGTGGGGACACATGAGACAGACACTACTGTGGGGACACATGAGACACTACTGTGGGGGCACATGGGACACTACTGTGGGGGCACATGGGACACTACTGTGGGGACACATGAGACACTACTGTGGGGGCACATGGGACACTACTGTGTGGACACATGAGACACCACTGTGGGGACACATGAGACACTACTGTGGGGACACATCAGACACTACTGTGGGGACACATGAGACACTACTGTGGGGACACATGAGACACCACTGTAAGGGGAACATGAGACACCACTGTGGGGACACATGAGACACCACTGTTGGGACACATGAGACACTACTGTGGGGACACATGAGACACTACTGTGGGTACACATGAGACACTACTGTGGGTACACATGAGACACTACTGTGGGGACACATGAGACACTACTGTGGGGACACATGAGACACTACTGTGGGGACACATGAGACACCACTGTAAGGGGAACATGAGACACCACTGTGGGGACACATGAGACACCACTGTTGGGACACATGAGACACTACTGTGGGGACACATGAGACACTACTGTGGGGACACATGAGACACTACTGTGGGTACACATGAGACACTACTGTGGGGACACATGAGACACTACTGTGGAGGCACATGAGAGACTACTGTGGGGACACATGAGACACTACTGTGGGGGCACATGGGAAACTACTGTGGGGACACATGAGACACTACTGTGAGGACACATGAGACACTACTGTGGGTACACATGAGACACTACTGTGGGTACACATGAGACACTACTGTGGGGACACATGAGACACTACTGTGGAGGCACATGAGACACTACTGTGGGAACACATGAGACACTACTGTGGGGACACATGAGACACTACTGTGGAGGCACATGAGACACTACTGTGGGGACACATGAGACACTACTGTGGGGACACATGATACACTACTGTGGAGGCACATTAGACACTACTGTGGGGACACATGAAACACTACTGTGGGGACACATGAGACACTACTGTGGGGGCACATGGGACACTACTGTGGGGACACATGAGACACTACTGTGGGGACACAAGAGACACTACTGTGGGGACACAAGAGACACTACTGTGGGGGCACATGAGACACTACTGTGGGGGCACATGAGACACTACTGTGGGGGCACATGGGACACTACTGTGGGGGCACATGAGACACTACTGTGGGGACACATGAGACACTACTGTGGGGACACATGAGACACTACTGTGGGGACACATGAGACACTACTGTGGGGGCACATGAGACACTACTGTGGGGGCACATGAGACACTACTGTGGGGACACATGAGACACTACTGTGGGGGCACATGGGACACCACTGTGTGGACACATGAGACACCACTGTGGGGACACATGAGACACTACTGTGGGGGCACATGAGACACTACTGTGGGGACACATGAGACACTACTGTGGGGACACATGAGACACTACTGTGGGGACACATGAGACACCACTGTAAGGGACACATGAGACACCACTGTAAGGGGAGCATGAGACACCACTGTGGGGACACATGAGACACCACTGTGGGGACACATGAGACACTACTGTGGGGACACATGAGACACTACTGTGGGGGCACATGGGACACTACTGTGGGGGCACATGAGACACTACTGTGGGGGCACATGGGACACTACTGTGTGGACACATGAGACACCACTGTGGGGACACATGAGACACTACTGTGGGGGCACATGAGACACTACTGTGGGGGCACATCAGACACTACTGTGGGGACACATGAGACACTACTGTGGGGACACATGAGACACTACTGTGGGGACACATGAGACACTACTGTGGGGGCACATGGGACAATACTGTGGGGGCACATGAGACACTACTGTGGGGACACATGAGACACTACTGTGGGGGCACATGGGACACCACTGTGTGGACACATGAGACACCACTGTGGGGACACATGAGACACTACTGTGGGGGCACATGAGACACTACTGTGGGGACACATGAGACACTACTGTGGGGACACATGAGACACCACTGTAAGGGGAACATGAGACACCACTGTAAGGGGAACATGAGACACCACTGTGGGGACACATGAGACACCACTGTGGGGACACATGAGACACTACTGTGGGGACACATGAGACACTACTGTGGGGGCACATGGGACACTACTGTGGGGGCACATGAGACACTACTGTGGGGGCACATGGGACACTACTGTGTGGACACATGAGACACCACTGTGGGGACACATGAGACACTACTGTGGGGGCACATGAGACACTACTGTGGGGGCACATGAGACACTACTGTGGGGACACATGAGACACTACTGTGGGGACACATGAGACAGACACTACTGTGGGGACACATGAGAAACTACTGTGGGGGCACATGAGACACTACTGTGGGGGCACATGGGACACTACTGTGGGGACACATGAGACACTACTGTGGGGACACAAGAGACACTACTGTGGGGACACAAGAGACACTACTGTGGGGGCACATGAGACACTACTGTGGGGGCACATGAGACACTACTGTGGGGGCACATGGGACACTACTGTGGGGGCACATGAGACACTACTGTGGGGACACATGAGACACTACTGTGGGGACACATGAGACACTACTGTGGGGACACATGAGACACTACTGTGGGGGCACATGAGACACTACTGTGGGGGCACATGAGACACTACTGTGGGGACACATGAGACACTACTGTGGGGGCACATGGGACACCACTGTGTGGACACATGAGACACCACTGTGGGGACACATGAGACACTACTGTGGGGGCACATGAGACACTACTGTGGGGACACATGAGACACTACTGTGGGGACACATGAGACACTACTGTGGGGACACATGAGACACCACTGTAAGGGACACATGAGACACCACTGTAAGGGGAGCATGAGACACCACTGTGGGGACACATGAGACACCACTGTGGGGACACATGAGACACTACTGTGGGGACACATGAGACACTACTGTGGGGGCACATGGGACACTACTGTGGGGGCACATGAGACACTACTGTGGGGGCACATGGGACACTACTGTGTGGACACATGAGACACCACTGTGGGGACACATGAGACACTACTGTGGGGGCACATGAGACACTACTGTGGGGGCACATCAGACACTACTGTGGGGACACATGAGACACTACTGTGGGGACACATGAGACACTACTGTGGGGACACATGAGACACTACTGTGGGGGCACATGGGACAATACTGTGGGGGCACATGAGACACTACTGTGGGGACACATGAGACACTACTGTGGGGGCACATGGGACACCACTGTGTGGACACATGAGACACCACTGTGGGGACACATGAGACACTACTGTGGGGGCACATGAGACACTACTGTGGGGACACATGAGACACTACTGTGGGGACACATGAGACACCACTGTAAGGGGAACATGAGACACCACTGTAAGGGGAACATGAGACACCACTGTGGGGACACATGAGACACCACTGTGGGGACACATGAGACACTACTGTGGGGACACATGAGACACTACTGTGGGGGCACATGGGACACTACTGTGGGGGCACATGAGACACTACTGTGGGGGCACATGGGACACTACTGTGTGGACACATGAGACACCACTGTGGGGACACATGAGACACTACTGTGGGGGCACATGAGACACTACTGTGGGGGCACATGAGACACTACTGTGGGGACACATGAGACACTACTGTGGGGACACATGAGACAGACACTACTGTGGGGACACATGAGAAACTACTGTGGGGGCACATGAGACACTACTGTGGGGACACATGAGACACTACTGTGGGGACACATGAGACACTACTGTGGGGACACATGAGACACTACTGTGGGGACACATGAGACACCACTGTAAGGGGAACATGAGACACCACTGTGGGGACACATGAGACACCACTGTGGGGACACATGAGACACTACTGTGGAGGCACATGAGACACTACTGTGGGGGCACATGGGACACTACTGTGGGGACACATGAGACACTACTGTGGGGACACATGGGACACTACTGTGGGGGCACATCAGACACTACTGTGGGGGCACATGAGACACTACTGTGGGGGCACATGGGACACCACTGTGGGGACACATGAGACACCACTGTGTGGACACATGAGACACTACTGTGGGGACACATGAGACAGACACTACTGTGGGGACACATGAGACACTACTGTGGGGGCACATGGGACACTACTGTGGGGGCACATGAGACACTACTGTGGGGACACATGAGACACTACTGTGGGGACACATGAGACACTATTGTGGGGGCACATGAGACACTACTGTGGGGGCACATGAGACACTACTGTAAGGGGAACATGAGACACCACTGTGGGGACACATGAGACACCACTGTGGGGACACATGAGACACTACTGTGGGGGCACATGAGACACTACTGTGGGGACACATGAGACACTACTGTGGGTACACATGAGACACCACTGTGGGGACACATGTGACTCTACTGTGGGGGCACATGAGACACTACTGTGGGGGCACATGAGACACTACTGTGGGGACACATGAGACACTACTGTGGGTACACATGAGACACTACTGTGGGGACACATGAGACACTACTGTGGGGGCACATGGGACACTACTGTGTGGACACATGAGACACCACTGTGGGGACACATGAGACACTACTGTGGGGACACATGAGACACTACTGTGGGGACACATGAGACACTACTGTGGGGACACATGAGACACTACTGTAAGGGGAACATGAGACACCACTGTGGGGACACATGAGACACCACTGTGGGGACACATGAGACACTACTGTGGGGACACATGAGACACTACTGTGGGGGCACATGGGACACTACTGTGGGGACACATGAGACACTACTGTGGGGGCACATGGGACACTACTGTGTGGACACATGAGACACCACTGTGGGGACACATGAGACACTACTGTGGGGGCACATGAGACACTACTGTGGGGACACATGAGACACTACTGTGGGGACACATGAGACACTACTGTAAGGGGAACATGAGACACCACTGTGGGGACACATGAGACACTACTGTGGGGGCACATGAGACACTACTGTGGGGACACATGAGACACTACTGTGGGTCACATGAGACACTACTGTGGGTACACATGAGACACTACTGTGGGGACACATGAGACACTACTGTGGGGACACATGAGACACTACTGTGGGTACACATGAGACACTACTGTGGGGGCACATGGGACACTACTGTGGGGACACATGAGACACTACTGTGGGGACACATGAGATACTACTGTAAGGGGAACATGAGACACTACTGTAAGGGGAACATGAGACACTACTGTGGGGACACATGGGACACTACTGTGGGGACACATGGGACACTACTGTGGGGACACATGAGACACTACTGTGGGGACACATGAGACACTACTGTGGGGACACATCAGACACTACTGTGGGGACACATGAGACATTACTGTAAGGGGAACAGGAGACACCACTGTGGGGACACATGAGACACCACTGTGGGGACACATGAGACACTACTGTGGGGACACATGAGACATTACTGTAAGGGGAACAGGAGACACCACTGTGGGGACACATGAGACACCACTGTGGGGACACATGAGACACTACTGTGGGTACACATGAGACACTATTGTGAGTACACATGAGACACTACTGTGGGGACACATGAGACACTACTGTGGAGGCACATGAGACACTACTGTGGGAACACATGAGACACTACTGTGGGGACACATGAGACACTACTGTGGAGGCACATGAGACACTACTGTGGAGGCACATGAGACACTACTGTGGGGACACATGAGACACTACTGTGGGGGCACATGGGACACTACTGTGGAGGCACATGAGACACTACTGTGGGGACACATGAGACACTACTGTGAGGACACATGAGACAGTACTGTGGGTACACATGAGACACTACTGTGAGTACACATGAGACACTACTGTGGGGACACATGAGACACTACTGTGGGGACACATGAGACACTACTGTGGAGGCACATGAGACACTACTGTGGGAACACATGAGACACTACTGTGGGGACACATGATACACCACTGTGGAGGCACATTAGACACTACTGTGGGGACACATGAAACACTACTGTGGGGACACATGAGACACTACTGTGGGGACACATGAGACACTACTGTGGGGACACAAGAGACACTACTGTGGGGACACAAGAGACACTACTGTGGGGGCACATGAGACACTACTGTGGGGACACATGAGACACTACTGTGGGGGCACATGGGACACTACTGTGGGGGCACATGAGACACTACTGTGGGGACAAATGAGACACTACTGTGGGGACACATGAGACACTACTGTGGGGACACATGAGACACTACTGTGGGGACACATGGGACACTACTGTGGGGGCACATGGGACACTACTGTGGGGGCACATGAGACACTACTGTGGGGACACATGAGACACTACTGTGGGGGCACATGGGACACCACTGTGTGGACACATGAGACACCACTGTGGGGACACATGAGACACTACTGTGGGGGAACATGAGACACTACTGTGGGGACACATGAGACACTACTGTGGGGACACATGAGACACTACTGTGGGGACACATGAGACACTACTGTGGGGACACATGAGACACCACTGTAAGGGGAACATGAGACACCACTGTGGGGACACATGAGACACCACTGTGGGGACACATGAGACACCACTGTGGGGGCACATGGGACACTACTGTGGGGGCACATGAGACACTACTGTGGGGGCACATGAGACACTACTGTGGGGACACATGAGACACTACTGTGGGGGCACATGGGACACCACTGTGTGGACACATGAGACACCACTGTGGGGACACATGAGACACTACTGTGGGGGAACATGAGACACTACTGTGGGGACACATGAGACACTACTGTGGGGACACATGAGACACTACTGTGGGGACACATGAGACACCACTGTAAGGGGAACATGAGACACCACTGTGGGGACACATGAGACACCACTGTGGGGACACATGAGACACTACTGTGGGGACACATGAGACACTACTGTGGGGGCACATGAGACACTACTGTGGGGGCACATGAGACACTACTGTGGGGGCACATGAGACACTACTGTGGGGACACATGAGACACCACTGTAAGGGGAAAATGAGACACCACTGTGGGGACACATGAGACACCACTGTGGGGACACATGAGACACTACTGTGGGGACACATGAGACACTACTGTGGGGACACATGAGACACTACTGTGGGTACACATGAGACACTACTGTGGAGGCACATGAGACACTACTGTGGGGACACATGAGACACTACTATGGGGGCACATGGGACACTACTGTTGGGACACATGAGACACTACTGTGGGGACACAAGAGACACTACTGTGGGTACACATGAGACACTACTGTGGGTACACATGAGACACTACTGTGGGTACACATGAGACACTACTGTGGGAACACATGAGACACTACTGTGGGGACACATGAGACACTACTGTGGAGGCACATGAGACACTACTGTGGGGACACATGAGACACTACTGTGGGGACACATGAGACACTACTGTGGAGGCACATGAGACACTACTGTGGGGACACATGAAACACTACTGTGGGGACACATGAGACACTACTGTGGGGGCACATGGGACACTACTGTGGGGACACATGAGACACTACTGTGGGGACACAAGAGACACTACTGTGGGGACACAAGAGACACTACTGTGGGGGCACATGAGACACTACTGTGGGGGCACATGAGACACTACTGTGGGGGCACATGGGACACTACTGTGGGGGCACATGAGACACTACTGTGGGGACACATGAGACACTACTGTGGGGACACATGAGACACTACTGTGGGGACACATGAGACACCACTGTGGGGGCACATGAGACACCACTGTGGGGGCACATGAGACACCACTGTGGGGGCACATGAGACACCACTGTGGGGGCACATGAGACACCACTGTGGGGGCACATGGGACACCACTGTGTGGACACATGACACACCACTGTGGGGACACATGAGACACTACTGTGGGGGCACATGAGACACTACTGTGGGGACACATGAGACACCACTGTGGGGGCACATGAGACACCACTGTGGGGGCACATGAGACACCACTGTGGGGGCACATGGGACACCACTGTGTGGACACATGAGACACCACTGTGGGGACACATGAGACACTACTGTGGGGGCACATGAGACACTACTGTGGGGACACATGAGACACTACTGTGGGGACACATGAGACACCACTGTAAGGGACACATGAGACACCACTGTAAGGGGAACATGAGACACCACTGTGGGGACACATGAGACACCACTGTGGGGACACATGAGACACTACTGTGGGGACACATGAGACACTACTGTGGGGGCACATGGGACACTACTGTGGGGGCACATGAGACACCACTGTGGGGGCACATGGGACACTACTGTGTGGACACATGAGACACCACTGTGGGGACACATGAGACACTACTGTGGGGGCACATGAGACACTACTGTGGGGGCACATCAGACACTACTGTGGGGACACATGAGACACTACTGTGGGGACACATGAGACACTACTGTGGGGGCACATGGGACAATACTGTGGGGGCACATGAGACACTACTGTGGGGACACATGAGACACTACTGTGGGGGCACATGGGACACTACTGTGTGGACACATGAGACACCACTGTGGGGACACATGAGACACTACTGTGGGGGCACATGAGACACTACTGTGGGGACACATGAGACACTACTGTGGGGACACATGAGACACCACTGTAAGGGGAACATGAGACACCACTGTAAGGGGAACATGAGACACCACTGTGGGGACACATGAGACACCACTGTGGGGACACATGAGACACTACTGTGGGGACACATGAGACACTACTGTGGGGGCACATGGGACACTACTGTGGGGGCACATGAGACACTACTGTGGGGGCACATAGGACACTACTGTGTGGACACATGAGACACCACTGTGGGGACACATGAGACACTACTGTGGGGGCACATGAGACACTACTGTGGGGGCACATCAGACACTACTGTGGGGACACATGAGACACTACTGTGGGGACACATGAGACAGACACTACTGTGGGGACACATGAGAAACTACTGTGGGGGCACATGAGACACTACTGTGGGGACACATGAGACACCACTGTGGGGACACATGAGACACCACTGTGGGGACACATGAGACACTACTGTGGGGACACATGAGACACTAATGTGGGGGCACATGGGACACTACTGTGGGGGCACATGAGACACTACTGTGGGGGCACATAGGACACTACTGTGTGGACACATGAGACACCACTGTGGGGACACATGAGACACTACTGTGGGGGCACATGAGACACTACTGTGGGGGCACATCAGACACTACTGTGGGGACACATGAGACACTACTGTGGGGACACATGAGACAGACACTACTGTGGGGACACATGAGAAACTACTGTGGGGGCACATGAGACACTACTGTGGGGACACATGAGACACTACTGTGGGGACACATGAGACACTACTGTGGGGACACATGAGACACTACTGTGGGGACACATGAGACACCACTGTAAGGGGAACATGAGACACCACTGTGGGGACACATGAGACACTACTGTGGGGACACATGAGACACTACTGTGGAGGCACATGAGACACTACTGTGGGGGCACATGGGACACTACTGTGGGGACAAATGAGACACTACTGTGGGGACACATGATACACTACTGTGGGGGCACATGGGACACTACTGTGGGGGCACATGAGACACTACTGTGGGGGCACATGAGACACTACTGTGGGGGCACATGGGACACCACTGTGGGGACACATGAGACACCACTGTGTGGACACATGAGACACTACTGTGGGGACACATGAGACAGACACTACTGTGGGGACACATGAGACACTACTGTGGGGGCACATGGGACACTACTGTGGGGGCACATGAGACACTACTGTGGGGACACATGAGACACTACTGTGGGGACACATGAGACACTACTGTGGGGGCACATGAGACACTACTGTAAGGGGAACATGAGACACCACTGTGGGGACACATGAGACACCACTGTGGGGACACATGAGACACCACTGTGGGGACACATGAGACACTACTGTGGGGACACATGAGACACTACTGTGGGGACACATGAGACACTACTGTGGAGGCACATGAGACACCACTGTGGGGGCACATGAGACACCACTGTGGGGACACATGAGACACTACTGTAAGGGGAACATGAGACACCACTGTGGGGACACATGAGACTCTACTGTGGGGGCACATGAGACACTACTGTGGGGGCACATGAGACACTACTGTGGGGACACATGAGACACTACTGTGGGTACACATGAGACACTACTGTGGGGACACATGAGACACTACTGTGGGGGCACATGGGACACTACTGTGTGGACACATGAGACATCACTGTGGGGACACATGAGACACTACTGTGGTGGCACATGAGACACTACTGTGGGGACACATGAGACACTACTGTGGGGACACATGAGACACTACTGTGGGGACACATGAGACACTACTGTAAGGGGAACATGAGACACCACTGTGGGGACACATGAGACACCACTGTGGGGACACATGAGACACTACTGTGGGGACACATGAGACACTACTGTGGGGGCACATGGGACACTACTGTGGGGACACATGAGACACTACTGTGGGGGCACATGGGACACTACTGTGGGGACACATGAGACACTACTGTGGGGACACATGAGACACTACTGTAAGGGGAACATGAGACACCACTGTGGGGACACATGAGACACTACTGTGGGGGCACATGAGACACTACTGTGGGGACACATGAGACACTACTGTGGGTCACATGAGACACTACTGTGGGTACACATGAGACACTACTGTGGGGACACATGAGACACTACTGTGGGGACACATGAGACACTACTGTGGGGACACATGGGACACTACTGTGGGGACACATGGGACACTACTGTGGGGACACATGAGACACTACTGTGGGGGCACATGGGACACTACTGTGGGGGCACATGAGACACTACTGTGGGGACACATGAGACACTACTGTGGGGGCACATGGGACACCACTGTGTGGACACATGAGACACCACTGTGGGGACACATGAGACACTACTGTGGGGGCACATGAGACACTACTGTGGGGAAACATCAGACACTACTGTGGGGACACATGAGACATTACTGTAAGGGGAACAGGAGACACCACTGTGGGGACACATGAGACACCACTGTGGGGACACATGAGACACCACTGTGGGGACACATGAGACACCACTGTGGGGACACATGAGACACCACTGTGGGGACACATGAGACACTACTGTGGGGACACATGAGACACTACTGTGGGGACACATGAGACACTACTGTGGGGACACATGAGACACTACTGTGGGGGCACATGGGACACTTCTGTGGGGACACATGAGACACTACTGTGGGGGCACATGGGACACCACTGTGTGGACACATGAGACACCACTGTGGGGACACATGAGACACTACTGTGGGGGCACATGAGACACTACTGTGGGGACACATGAGACACTACTGTGGGGACACATGAGACACTACTGTGGGGACACATGAGACACTACTGTGGGGACACATGAGACACCACTGTAAGGGGAACATGAGACACCACTGTGGGGACACATGAGACACCACTGTGGGGACACATGAGACACTACTGTGGGGACACATGAGACACTACTGTGGGGGCACATGGGACACCACTGTGGGGAGACATGAGACACCACTGTGGGGGCACATGAGACACTACTGTGGGGGCACATGAGACACTACTGTGGGGACACATGAGACACTACTGTAAGGGGAACATGAGACACCACTGTGGGGACACATGAGACTCTACTGTGGGGACACATGAGACACTACTGTGGGGACATATGAGACACTACTGTGGGTCACATGAGACACTACTGTGGGGACACATGAGACACTACTGTGGGGACACATGAAACACTACTGTGGGGACACATGAGACACTACTGTGGGGACACATGAGACACTACTGTGGGGGCACATGGGACACTACTGTGGGGACACATGAGACACTACTGTGGGGACACAAGAGACACTACTGTGGGGACACAAGAGACACTACTGTGGGGGCACATGAGACACTACTGTGGGGGCACATGAGACACTACTGTGGGGGCACATGGGACACTACTGTGGGGGCACATGAGACACTACTGTGGGGACACATGAGACACTACTGTGGGGACACATGAGACACTACTGTGGGGACACATGAGACACTACTGTGGGGACACATGAGACACTACTGTGGGGACACATGAGACACTACTGTGGGGACACATGAGACACTACTGTGGGGGCACATGAGACACTACTGTGGGGGCACATGAGACACTACTGTGGGGGCACTTGGGACACCACTGTGTGGACACATGAGACACCACTGTGGGGACACATGAGACACTACTGTGGGGGCACATGAGACACTACTGTGGGGGCACATGAGACACTACTGTGGGGACACATGAGACACTACTGTGGGGACACATGAGACACTACTGTGGGGACACATGAGACACCACTGTAAGGGACACATGAGACACCACTGTAAGGGGAACATGAGACACCACTGTGGGGACACATGAGACACCACTGTGGGGACACATGAGACACTACTGTGGGGACACATGAGACACTACTGTGGGGGCACATGGGACACTACTGTGGGGGCACATGGGACACCACTGTGTGGACACATGAGACACCACTGTGGGGACACATGAGACACTACTGTGGGGGCACATGAGACACTACTGTGGGGGCACATGAGACACTACTGTGGGGGCACATGAGACACTACTGTGGGGACACATGAGACAGACACTACTGTGGGGACACATGAGACACTACTGTGGGGGCACATGAGACACTACTGTGGGGACACATGAGACACTACTGTGGGGGCACATGGGACACTACTGTGTGGACACATGAGACAACACTGTGGGGACACATGAGACACTACTGTGGGGGCACATGAGACACTACTGTGGGGACACATGAGACACTACTGTGGGGACACATGAGACACTACTATGGGGACACATGAGACACCACTGTAAAGGGAACATGAGACACCACTGTAAGGGGAACATGAGACACCACTGTGGGGACACATGAGACACCACTGTGGGGACACATGAGACACTACTGTGGGGACACATGAGACACTACTGTGGGGGCACATGGGGACACTACTGTGGGGGCACATGAGACACTACTGTGCGGGCACATGGGACACTACTGTGTGGACACATGAGACACCACTGTGGGGACACATGAGACACTACTGTGGGGGCACATCAGACACTACTGTGGGGGCACATCAGACACTACTGTGGGGACACATGAGACACTACTGTGGGGACACATGAGACAGACATTACTGTGGGGACACATGAGACACTACTGTGGGGACACATGAGACACTACTGTGGGGACACATGAGACACTACTGTGGGGACACATGAGACACTACTGTGGGGGCACATGGGACACTACTGTGGGGACACATGAGACACCACTGTAAGGGGAACATGAGACACTACTGTGGGGACACATGAGACACTACTGTGGGGACACATGAGACACTACTGTGGGGACACATGAGACACCACTGTAAGGGGAACATGAGACACCACTGTAAGGGGAACATGAGACACCACTGTGGGGACACATGAGAGACCACTGTGGGGACACATGAGACACTACTGTGGGGACACATGAGACACTACTGTGGGGACACATGAGACACTACTGTGGGGGCACATGGGACACTACTGTGGGGGCACATGAGACACTACTGTGCGGGCACATGGGACACTACTGTGTGGACACATGAGACACCACTGTGGGGACACATGAGACACTACTGTGGGGGCACATGAGACACTACTGTGGGGGCACATCAGACACTACTGTGGGGACACATGAGACACTACTGTGGGGACACATGAGACAGACACTACTGTGGGGACACATGAGACACTACTGTGGGGACACATGAGACACTACTGTGGGGACACATGAGACACTACTGTGGGGACACATGAGACACTACTGTGGGGACACATGAGACACCACTGTAAGGGAAACATGAGACACCACTGTGGGGACACATGAGACACCACTGTGGGGACACATGAGACACTACTGTGGGGACAAATGAGACACTACTGTGGGGGCACATGGGACACTACTGTGGGGGCACATGAGACACTACTGTGGGGGCACATGGGACACTACTGTGTGGACACATGAGACACCACTGTGGGGACACATGAGACACTACTGTGGGGGCACATGAGACACTACTGTGGGGGCACATGAGACACTACTGTGGGGACACATGAGACACTACTGTGGGGACACATGAGACACTACTGTGGGGACACATGAGACACTACTGTGAGGACACATGAGACACCACTGTAAGGGGAACATGAGACACCACTGTGGGGGCACATGGGACACCACTGTGTGGACACATGAGACACCACTGTGGGGACACATGAGACACTACTGTGGGGGCACATGGGACACTACTGTGGGGGCACATGAGACACCACTGTGGGGGCACATGGGACACCACTGTGTGGACACATGGGACACCACTGTGGGGACACATGAGACACTACTGTGGGGGCACATGAGACACTACTGTGGGGGCACATGAGACACTACTGTGGGGGCACATGAGACACTACTGTGGGGGCACATGAGACACTACTGTGGGGACACATGAGACACTACTGTGGGGGCACATGGGACACTACTGTGGGGACACATGAGACACTACTGTGGGGACACAAGAGACACTACTGTGGGGACACAAGAGACACTACTGTGGGGGCACATGAGACACTACTGTGGGGGCACATGAGACACTACTGTGGGGGCACATGGGACACTACTGTGGGGACACATGAGACACTACTGTGGGGACACATGAGACACTACTGTGGGGACACATGAGACACTACTGTGGGGACACATGAGACACTACTGTGGGGGCACATGAGACACTACTGTGGGGGCACATGAGACACTACTGTGGGGGCACTTGGGACACCACTGTGTGGACACATGAGACACCACTGTGGGGACACATGAGACACCACTGTGGGGACACATGAGACACTACTGTGGGGGCACATGAGACACTACTGTGGGGGCACATCAGACACTACTGTGGGGACACATGAGACACTACTGTGGGGACACATGAGACAGACACTACTGTGGGGACACATGAGACACTACTGTGGGGACACATGAGACACTACTGTGGGGACACATGAGACACTACTGTGGGGACACATGAGACACTACTGTGGGGACACATGAGACACCACTGTAAGGGAAACATGAGACACCACTGTGGGGACACATGAGACACCACTGTGGGGACACATGAGACACTACTGTGGGGACAAATGAGACACTACTGTGGGGGCACATGGGACACTACTGTGGGGGCACATGAGACACTACTGTGGGGGCACATGGGACACTACTGTGTGGACACATGAGACACCACTGTGGGGACACATGAGACACTACTGTGGGGGCACATGAGACACTACTGTGGGGGCACATGAGACACTACTGTGGGGACACATGAGACACTACTGTGGGGACACATGAGACACTACTGTGGGGACACATGAGACACTACTGTGAGGACACATGAGACACCACTGTAAGGGGAACATGAGACACCACTGTGGGGGCACATGGGACACCACTGTGTGGACACATGAGACACCACTGTGGGGACACATGAGACACTACTGTGGGGGCACATGGGACACTACTGTGGGGGCACATGAGACACCACTGTGGGGGCACATGGGACACCACTGTGTGGACACATGGGACACCACTGTGGGGACACATGAGACACCACTGTGGGGGCACATGAGACACTACTGTGGGGGCACATGAGACACTACTGTGGGGGCACATGAGACACTACTGTGGGGACACATGAGACACTACTGTGGGGGCACATGGGACACTACTGTGGGGACACATGAGACACTACTGTGGGGACACAAGAGACACTACTGTGGGGACACAAGAGACACTACTGTGGGGGCACATGAGACACTACTGTGGGGGCACATGAGACACTACTGTGGGGGCACATGGGACACTACTGTGGGGACACATGAGACACTACTGTGGGGACACATGAGACACTACTGTGGGGACACATGAGACACTACTGTGGGGACACATGAGACACTACTGTGGGGGCACATGAGACACTACTGTGGGGGCACATGAGACACTACTGTGGGGGCACTTGGGACACCACTGTGTGGACACATGAGACACCACTGTGGGGACACATGAGACACTACTGTGGGGGCACATGAGACACTACTGTGGGGGCACATGAGACACTACTGTGGGGACACATGAGACACTACTGTGGGGACACATGAGACACTACTGTGGGGACACATGAGACACCACTGTAAGGGACACATGAGACACCACTGTAAGGGGAACATGAGACACCACTGTGGGGACACATGAGACACCACTGTGGGGACACATGAGACACTACTGTGGGGACACATGAGACACTACTGTGGGGGCACATGGGACACTACTGTGGGGGCACATGGGACACCACTGTGTGGACACATGAGACACCACTGTGGGGACACATGAGAAACTACTGTGGGGGCACATGAGACACTACTGTGGGGGAACATCAGACACTACTGTGGGGACACATGAGACACTACTGTGGGGACACATGAGACAGACACTACTGTGGGGACACATGAGACACTACTGTGGGGGCACATGGGACACTACTGTGGGGGCACATGAGACACTACTGTAGGGACACATGAGACACTACTGTGGGGGCACATGGGACACTACTGTGGGGGCACATGAGACACTACTGTGTGGACACATGAGACACCACTGTGGGGACACATGAGACACTACTGTGGGGGCACATCAGACACTACTGTGGGGGCACATCAGACACTACTGTGGGGCCACATGAGACACTACTGTGGGGACACATGAGACAGACACTACTGTGGGGACACATGAGACAGACACTACTGTGGGGACACATGAGACACTACTGTGGGGACACATGAGACACTACTGTGGGGACACATGAGACACTACTGTGGGGACACATGAGACACTACTGTGGGGGCACATGGGAAACTACTGTAGGGACACATGAGACACCACTGTAAGGGGAACATGAGACACTACTGTGGGGGCACATGAGACACTACTGTGGGGACACATGAGACACTACTGTGGGGACACATGAGACACTACTGTGGGGACACATGAGACACCACTGTAAGGGGAACATGAGACACCACTGTAAGGGGAACATGAGACACCACCGTGGGGACACATGAGAGACCACTGTGGGGACACATGAGACACTACTGTGGGGACACATGAGACACTACTGTGGGGGCACATGGGACACTACTGTGGGGGCACATGAGACACTACTGTGCGGGCACATGGGACACTACTGTGTGGACACATGAGACACCACTGTGGGGACACATGAGACACTACTGTGGGGGCACATGAGACACTACTGTGGGGGCACATCAGACACTACTGTGGGGACACATGAGACACTACTGTGGGGACACATGAGACAGACACTACTGTGGGGACACATGAGACACTACTGTGGGGACACATGAGACACTACTGTGGGGACACATGAGACACTACTGTGGGGACACATGAGACACCACTGTAAGGGAAACATGAGACACCACTGTGGGGACACATGAGACACTACTGTGGGGACAAATGAGACACTACTGTGGGGGCACATGGGACACTACTGTGGGGGCACATGAGACACTACTGTGGGGGCACATGGGACACTACTGTGTGGACACATGAGACACCACTGTGGGGACACATGAGACACTACTGTGGGGGCACATGAGACACTACTGTGGGGGCACATGAGACACTACTGTGGGGACACATGAGACACTACTGTGGGGACACATGAGACACTACTGTGGGGACACATGAGACACTACTGTGAGGACACATGAGACACCACTGTAAGGGGAACATGAGACACCACTGTGGGGGCACATGGGACACCACTGTGTGGACACATGAGACACCACTGTGGGGACACATGAGACACCACTGTGGGGGCACATGAGACACTACTGTGGGGGCACATGAGACACTACTGTGGGGACACATGAGACACTACTGTGGGGACACATGAGACACTACTGTGGGGACACATGAGACACCACTGTAAGGGACACATGAGACACCACTGTAAGGGGAACATGAGACACCACTGTGGGGACACATGAGACACCACTGTGGGGACACATGAGACACTACTGTGGGGGCACATGGGACACTACTGTGGGGGCACATGAGACACTACTGTGGGGGCACATGGGACACTACTGTGTGGACACATGGGACACCACTGTGGGGACACATGAGACACTACTGTGGGGGCACATGAGACACTACTGTGGGGGCACATGAGACACTACTGTGGGGGCACATGAGACACTACTGTGGGGGCACATGAGACACTACTGTGGGGGCACATGAGACACTACTGTGGGGGCACATGAGACACTACTGTGGGGACACATGAGACACTACTGTGGGGGCACATGGGACACTACTGTGGGGACACATGAGACACTACTGTGGGGACACAAGAGACACTACTGTGGGGACACAAGAGACACTACTGTGGGGGCACATGAGACACTACTGTGGGGGCACATGAGACACTACTGTGGGGGCACATGGGACACTACTGTGGGGGCACATGAGACACTACTGTGGGGACACATGAGACACTACTGTGGGGACACATGAGACACTACTGTGGGGACACATGAGACACTACTGTGGGGGCACATGAGACACTACTGTGGGGGCACATGAGACACTACTGTGGGGGCACTTGGGACACCACTGTGTGGACACATGAGACACCACTGTGGGGACACATGAGACACTACTGTGGGGGCACATGAGACACTACTGTGGGGGCACATGAGACACTACTGTGGGGACACATGAGACACTACTGTGGGGACACATGAGACACTACTGTGGGGACACATGAGACACCACTGTAGGGACACATGAGACACCACTGTAAGGGGAACATGAGACACCACTGTGGGGACACATGAGACACCACTGTGGGGACACATGAGACACTACTGTGGGGACACATGAGACACTACTGTGGGGGCACATGGGACACTACTGTGGGGGCACATGGGACACCACTGTGTGGACACATGAGACACCACTGTGGGGACACATGAGACACTACTGTGGGGGCACATGAGACACTACTGTGGGGGAACATCAGACACTACTGTGGGGACACATGAGACACTACTGTGGGGACACATGAGACAGACACTACTGTGGGGACACATGAGACAGACACTACTGTGGGGACACATGAGACACTACTGTGGGGGCACATGGGACACTACTGTGGGGGCACATGAGACACTACTGTGGGGGCACATGAGACACTACTGTGGGGGCACATGGGACACTACTGTGTGGACACATGAGACAACACTGTGGGGACACATGAGACACTACTGTGGGGGCACATGAGACACTACTGTGGGGACACATGAGACACTACTGTGGGGACACATGAGACACTACTGTGGGGACACATGAGACACCACTGTAAAGGGAACATGAGACACCACTGTAAGGGGAACATGAGACACCACTGTGGGGACACATGAGACACCACTGTGGGGACACATGAGACACTACTGTGGGGACACATGAGACACTACTGTGGGGGCACATGGGACACTACTGTGGGGGCACATGAGACACTACTGTGCGGGCACATGGGACACTACTGTGTGGACACATGAGACACCACTGTGGGGACACATGAGACACTACTGTGGGGGCACATCAGACACTACTGTGGGGGCACATCAGACACTACTGTGGGGACACATGAGACACTACTGTGGGGACACATGAGACAGACACTACTGTGGGGACACATGAGACACTACTGTGGGGACACATGAGACACTACTGTGGGGACACATGAGACACTACTGTGGGGGCACATGGGACACTACTGTGGGGACACATGAGACACCACTGTAAGGGGAACATGAGACACTACTGTGGGGGCACATGAGACACTACTGTGGGGACACATGAGACACTACTGTGGGGACACATGAGACACTACTGTGGGGACACATGAGACACCACTGTAAGGGGAACATGAGACACCACTGTAAGGGGAACATGAGACACCACTGTGGGGACACATGAGAGACCACTGTGGGGACACATGAGACACTACTGTGGGGACACATGAGACACTACTGTGGGGGCACATGGGACACTACTGTGGGGGCACATGAGACACTACTGTGCGGGCACATGGGACACTACTGTGTGGACACATGAGACACCACTGTGGGGACACATGAGACACTACTGTGGGGGCACATGAGACACTACTGTGGGGGCACATCAGACACTACTGTGGGGACACATGAGACACTACTGTGGGGACACATGAGACAGACACTACTGTGGGGACACATGAGACACTACAGTGGGGACACATGAGACACTACTGTGGGGACACATGAGACACTACTGTGGGGACACATGAGACACTACTGTGGGGACACATGAGACACCACTGTAAGGGAAACATGAGACACCACTGTGGGGACACATGAGACACCACTGTGGGGACACATGAGACACTACTGTGGGGACAAATGAGACACTACTGTGGGGGCACATGGGACACTACTGTGGGGGCACATGAGACACTACTGTGGGGGCACATGGGACACTACTGTGTGGACAAATGAGACACCACTGTGGGGACACATGAGACACTACTGTGGGGGCACATGAGACACTACTGTGGGGGCACATCAGACACTACTGTGGGGACACATGAGACACTACTGTGGGGACACATGAGACAGACACTACTGTGGGGACACATGAGACACTACTGTGGGGACACATGAGACACTACTGTGGGGACACATGAGACACTACTGTGGGGACACATGAGACACTACTGTGGGGACACATGAGACACCACTGTAAGGGAAACATGAGACACCACTGTGGGGACACATGAGACACCACTGTGGGGACACATGAGACACTACTGTGGGACAAATGAGACACTACTGTGGGGGCACATGGGGACACTACTGTGGGGGCACATGAGACACTACTGTGGGGGCACATGGGACACTACTGTGTGGACACATGAGACACCACTGTGGGGACACATGAGACACTACTGTGGGGGCACATGAGACACTACTGTGGGGGCACATGAGACACTACTGTGGGGACACATGAGACACTACTGTGGGGACACATGAGACACTACTGTGGGGACACATGAGACACTACTGTGAGGACACATGAGACACCACTGTAAGGGGAACATGAGACACCACTGTGGGGACACATGAGACACTACTGTGGGGACACATGAGACACTACTGTGGGTACACATGAGACACTACTGTGGGGACACATGAGACACTACTGTGGGGGCACATGGGACACTACTGTGGGGACACATGAGACACTACTGTGAGGACACATGAGACACTACTGTGGTTACACATGAGACACTACTGTGGGGACACATGAGACACTACTGTGGGAACACATGAGACACTACTGTGGAGGCACATGAGACACTACTGTGGGGACACATGAGACACTACTGTGGGGACACATGAGACACTACTGTGGAGGCACATGAAACACTACTGTGGGGACACATGAGACACTACTGTGGGGGCACATGGGACACTACTGTGGGGACACATGAGACACTACTGTGGGGACACAAGAGACACTACTGTGGGGACACAAGAGACAATACTGTGGGGGCACATGAGACACTACTGTGGGGGCACATGAGACACTACTGTGGGGGCACATGGGACACTACTGTGGGGGCACATGAGACACTACTGTGGGGACACATGAGACACTACTGTGGGGACACATGAGACACTACTGTGGGGGCACATGGGACACCACTGTGTGGACACATGAGACACCACTGTGGGGACACATGAGACACTACTGTGGGGACACATGAGACACTACTGTGGGGACACATGAGACACTACTGTGGGGACACATGAGACACTACTGTGGGGACACATGAGACACCACTGTAAGGGGAACATGAGACACCACTGTAAGGGGAACATGAGACACCACTGTGGGGACACATGAGACACCACTGTGGGGACACATGAGACACTACTGTGGGGACACATGAGACACTACTGTGGGGGCACATGGGACACTACTGTGGGGGCACATGAGACACTACTGTGGGGTCACATGGGACACTACTGTGTGGACACATGAGACACCACTGTGGGGACACATGAGACACTACTGTGGGGGCACATGAGACACTACTGTGGGGGCACATCAGACACTACTGTGGGGGACACATGAGACAGACACTACTGTGGGGACACATGAGACACTACTGTGGGGGCACATGGGACACTACTGTGGGGGCACATGAGACACTACTGTGGGGGCACATGGGACACTACTGTGTGGACACATGAGACACCACTGTGGGGACACATGAGACACTACTGTGGGGGCACATGAGACACTACTGTGGGGACACATGAGACATTACTGTGGGGGACACATGAGACACTACTGTGGGGACACATGAGACACCACTGTAAGGGGAACATGAGACACCACTGTGGGGACACATGAGACACCACTGTGGGGACACATGAGACACTACTGTGGGGACACATGAGACACTACTGTGGGTACACATGAGACACTACTGTGGGTACACATGAGACACTACTGTGGGGACACATGAGACACTACTGTGGGGACACATGAGACACTACTGTGGGGGCACATGGGACACTACTGTGGGGGCACATGAGACACTACTGTGAGGGCACATGAGACACTACTGTGGGTACACATGAGACACTACTGTGGGGACACATGAGACACTACTGTGGGAACACATGAGACACTACTGTGGAGGCACATGAGACACCACTGTGGGGACACATGAGACACCACTGTGGGGACACATGAGACACTACTGTGGGGACACATGAGACACTACTGTGGGGGCACATGGGACACTACTGTTGGATCACATGGGACACTACTGTGTGGACACATGAGACACCACTGTGGGGACACATGAGACACTACTGTGGGGACACATGAGACACTACTGTGGGGGCACATGAGACAGACACTACTGTGGGGACACATGAGACAGACACTACTGTGGGGACACATGAGACAGACACTACTGTGGGGGCACATGAGACACTACTGTGGGGGCACATGGGACACTACTGAGGGGGCACATGAGACACTACTGTGGGCACACATGAGACACTACTGTGGGGGCACATGGGACACCACTGTGTGGACACATGAGACACCACTGTGGGGACACATGAGACACTACTGTGGGGGCACATGAGACACTACTGTGGGGACACATGAGACACTACTGTGGGGACACATGAGACACCACTGTAAGGGGAACATGAGACACCACTGTAAGGGGAACATGAGACACCACTGTGGGGACACATGAGACACCACTGTGGGGACACATGAGACACTACTGTGGGGACACATGAGACACTACTGTGGGGGCACATGGGACACTACTGTGGGGGCACATGAGACACTACTGTGGGGTCACATGGGACACTACTGTGTGGACACATGAGACACCACTGTGGGGACACATGAGACACTACTGTGGGGGCACATGAGACACTACTGTGGGGGCACATCAGACACTACTGTGGGGACACATGAGACACTACTGTGGGGACACATGAGACAGACACTACTGTGGGGACACATGAGACACTACTGTGGGGGCACATGGGACACTACTGTGGGGGCACATGAGACACTACTGTGGGGGCACATGGGACACTACTGTGTGGACACATGAGACACCACTGTGGGGACACATGAGACACTACTGTGGGGGCACATGAGACACTACTGTGGGGACACATGAGACACTACTGTGGGGACACATGAGACACTACTGTGGGGACACATGAGACACCACTGTAAGGGGAACATGAGACACCACTGTGGGGATACATGAGACACCACTGTGGGGACACATGAGACACTACTGTGGGGACACATGAGACACTACTGTGGGTACACATGAGACACTACTGTGGGTACACATGAGACACTACTGTGGGGACACATGAGACACTACTGTGGGGACACATGAGACACTACTGTGGGGGCACATGGGACACTACTGTGGGGACACATGAGACACTACTGTGAGGACACATGAGACACTACTGTGGGTACACATGAGACACTACTGTGGGGACACATGAGACACTACTGTGGGAACACATGAGACACTACTGTGGAGGCACATGAGACACCACTGTGGGGACACATGAGACACCACTGTGGGGACACATGAGACACTACTGTGGGGACACATGAGACACTACTGTGGGGGCACATGGGACACTACTGTGGTGGCACATGAGACACTACTGTGGGGTCACATGGGACACTACTGTGTGGACACATGAGACACCACTGTGGGGACACATGAGACACTACTGAGGGGGCACATGAGACACTACTGTGGGGGCACATCAGACACTACTGTGGGGACACATGAGACACTACTGTGGGGACACATGAGACAGACACTACTGTGGGGACACATGAGACACTACTGTGGGGGCACATGGGACACTACTGTCGGGGCACATGGGACACTACTGTGGGGGCACATGGGACACTACTGTGTGGACACATGAGACACCACTGTGGGGACACATGAGACACTACTGTGGGGGCACATGAGACACTACTGTGGGGGCACATGAGACACTACTGTGGGGACACATGAGACACTACTGTGGGGACACATGAGACACCACTGTAAGGGGAACATGAGACACCACTGTGGGGATACATGAGACACTACTGTGGGGACACACGAGACACTACTGTGGGGACACACGAGACACTACTGTGGGGACACACGAGACACTACTGTGGGGGCACATGGGACACTACTGTGGGGACACATGAGACACTACTGTGGGGACACATGAGACACTACTGTGGGGGCATATGGGACACTACTGTGTGGACACATGAGACACCACTGTGGGGACACATGAGACACTACTGTGGGGGCACATGAGACACTACTGTGGGGACACATGAGACACTACTGTGGGGACACATGAGACACTACTGTGGGGACACATGAGACACTACTGTGGGGACACATGAGACACTACTGTGGGGACACATGAGACACTACTGTGGGGGCACATGGGACACTACTGTGGGGACACATGAGACACTACTGTGAGGACACATGAGACACTACTGTGGGTACACATGAGACACTACTGTGGGGACACATGAGACACTACTGTGGGGGCATATGGGACACTACTGTGTGGACACATGAGACACTACTGTGGGGACACATGAGACACCACTGTGGGGACACATCAGACACTACTGTGGGGACACATGAGACACTACTGTGGGGGCACATGGGACACTACTGTGGGGGCACATGAGACACTACTGTGGGGACACATGAGACACTACTGTAAGGGGAACATGAGACACTACTGTGGGGACACATGAGACACTACTGTGGGGGCACATGGGACACTACTGTGTGGACACATGAGACACCACTGTGGGGACACATGAGACACTACTGTGGGGACACATGAGACACTACTGTGGGGACACATGAGACACTACTGTAAAGGGAACATGAGACACCACTGTGGGGACACATGAGACACCACTGTGGGGACACATGAGACACTACTGTGGGGACACATGAGACACTACTGTGGGGACACATGAGACACTACTGTGGAGGCACATGAGACACTACTGTGGGAACACATGAGACACTACTGTAAGGGGAACATGAGACACCACTGTGGGGACACATGAGACACCACTGTGGGGACACATGAGACACTACTGTGGGGACACATGAGACACTACTGTGGGGACACATGAGACACTACTGTAAGGGGAACATGAGACACCACTGTGGGGACACATGAGACACCACTGTGGGGACACATGAGACACTACTGTGGGGACACATGAGACACTACTGTGGGGACACATGAGACACTACTGTGGGGACACATGAGACACTACTGTGGAGGCACATGGGACACTACTGTGTGGACACATGAGACACCACTGTGGGGACACATGAGACACTACTGTGGGGGCATATGAGACACTACTGTGGGGACACATGAGACACTACTGTGGGGACACATGAGACACTACTGTGGGGACACATGAGACACTACTGTGGGGACACATGAGACACTACTGTAAGGGGAACATGAGACACCACTGTGGGGACACATGAGACACCACTGTGGGGACACATAAGAAACTACTGTGGGGACACATGAGACACTACTGTTGGGGCACATGGGACACTACTGTGGGGAGACATGAGACACCACTGTGGGGGCACATGAGACACTACTGTGGGGGCACATGAGACACTACTGTGGGGACACATGAGACACTACTGTAAGGGGAACATGAGACACCACTGTGGGGACACATGAGACACTACTGTGGGGACACATGAGACACTACTGTGGGGACACATGAGACACTACTGTGGGGGCACATGAGACACTACTGTGGGGACACATGAGACACCACTGTGGGGGCACATGGGACACTACTGTGGGGACACATGAGACACCACTGTGGGGGCACATGAGACACTACTGTGGGGGCACATGAGACACTACTGTGGGGACACATGAGACACTACTGTAAGGGGAACATGAGACACCACTGTGGGGACACATGAGACACTACTGTGGGGGCACATGAGACACTACTGTGGGGGCACATGAGACACTACTGTGGGGGCACATGAGACACTACTGTGGGTACACATGAGACACTACTGTGGGGACTCATGAGACACCACTGTAAGGGGAACAGGAGACACCACTGTGGGGACACATGAGACACCACTGTGGGGACACATGAGACACCACTGTGGGGATACATGAGACACTACTGTGGGGACACATGAGACACTACTGTGGGGACACATGAGACACTACTGTGGGGACACATGAGACACTACTGTGGGGGCACATGGGACACTTCTGTGGGGACACATGAGACACTACTGTGGGGGCACATGGGACACTACTGTGTGGACACATGAGACACCACTGTGGGGACACATGAGACACTACTGTGGGGGCACATGAGACACTACTGTGGGGACACATGAGACACTACTGAGGGGACACATGAGACACTACTGTGGGGACACATGAGACACTACTGTGGGGACACATGAGACACTACTGTAAGGGGAACATGAGACACCACTGTGGGGACACATGAGACACCACTGTGGGGACACATGAGACACTACTGTGGGGACACATGAGACACTACTGTTGGGGCACATGGGACACTACTGTGGGTAGACATGAGACACCACAGTGGGGGCACATGAGACACTACTGTGGGGGCACATGAGACACTACTGTGGGGACACATGAGACACTACTGTAAGGGGAACATGAGTCACCACTGTGGGGACACATGAGACACTACTGTGGGGACACATGAGACACTACTGTGGGGACACATGAGACACTACTGTGGGGGCACATGAGACACTACTGTGGGGACACATGAGACACCACTGTGGGGGCACATGGGACACTACTGTGGGGACACATGAGACACCACTGTGGGGGCACATGAGACACTACTGTGGGGGCACATGAGACACTACTGTAAGGGGAACATGAGACACCACTGTGGGGACACATGAGACACTACTGTAAGGGGAACATGAGACACCACTGTGGGGACACATGAGACACTACTGTGGGGACACATGAGACACTACTGTGGGGACACATGAGACACTACTGTGGGGGCACATGAGACACTACTGTGGGGACACATGAGACACCACTGTGGGGGCACATGGGACACTACTGTGGGGACACATGAGACACCACTGTGGGGGCACATGAGACACTACTGTGGGGGCACATGAGACACTACTGTGGGGACACATGAGACACTACTGTAAGGGGAACATGAGACACCACTGTGGGGACACATGAGACACTACTGTGGGGGTACATGAGACACTACTGTGGGGGCACATGAGACACTACTGTGGGGACACATGAGACACTACTGTGGGTACACATGAGACACTACTGTGGGGACACATGAGACACCACTGTAAGGGGAACAGGAGACACCACTGTGGGGACACATGAGACACCACTGTGGGGACACATGAGACACCACTGTGGGGATACATGAGACACTACTGTGGGGACACATGAGACACTACTGTGGGGACACATGAGACACTACTGTGGGGACACATGAGACACTACTGTGGGGGCACATGGGACACTTCTGTGGGGACACATGAGACACTACTGTGGGGGCACATGGGACACTACTGTGTGGACACATGAGACACCACTGTGGGGACACATGAGACACTACTGTGGGGGCACATGAGACACTACTGTGGGGACACATGAGACACTACTGTGGGGACACATGAGACACTACTGTGGGGACACATGAGACACTACTGTGGGGACACATGAGACACTACTGTAAGGGGAACATGAGACACCACTGTGGGGACACATGAGACACCACTGTGGGGACACATGAGACACTACTTTGGGGACACATGAGACACTACTGTTGGGGCACATGGGACACCACTGTGGGGAGACATGAGACACCACTGTGGGGGCACATGAGACACTACTGTGGGGGCACATGAGACACTACTGTGGGGACACATGAGACACTACTGTAAGGGGAACATGAGACACCACTGTGGGGACACATGAGACACTACTGTGGGGACACATGAGACACTACTGTGGGGACACATGAGACACTACTGTGGGGGCACATGAGACACTACTGTGGGGACACATGAGACACCACTGTGGGGGCACATGGGACACTACTGTGGGGACACATGAGACACCACTGTGGGGGCACATGAGACACTACTGTGGGGGCACATGAGACACTACTGTGGGGACACATGAGACACTACTGTAAGGGGAACATGAGACACCACTGTGGGGACACATGAGACACTACTGTGGGGGCACATGAGACACTACTGTGGGGGCACATGAGACACTACTGTGGGGACACATGAGACACTACTGTGGGTACACATGAGACACTACTGTGGGGACACATGAGACACTACTCTGGGGACACATGAGACACTACTGTGGGGACACATGAGACACTACTGTGGGTACACATGAGACACTACTGTGGGGACACATGAGACACTACTGTGGGGACACATGAGACACTACTGTGGGTACACATGAGACACTACTGTGGGGGCACATGGGACACTACTGTGGGGACACATGAGACACTACTGTGGGGACACATGAGATACTACTGTGGGGACACATGAGACACTACTGTAAGGGGAACATGAGACACTACTGTGGGGACACATGGGACACTACTGTGGGGACACATGAGACACTACTGTGGGGACACATGAGACACTACTGTGGGGGCACATGGGACACTACTGTGGGGGCACATGAGACACTACTGTGGGGACACATGAGACACTACTGTGGGGGCACATGGGACACTACTGTGTGGACACATGAGACACCACTGTGGGGACACATGAGACACTACTGTGGGGGCACATGAGACACTACTGTGGGGACACATCAGACACTACTGTGGGGACACATGAGACACTACTGTGGGGACACATGAGACATTACTGTAAGGGGAACAGGAGACACCACTGTGGGGACACATGAGACACCACTGTGGGGACACATGAGACACCACTGTGGGGACACATGAGACACTACTGTGGGGACACATGAGACACTACTGTGGGGACACATGAGACACTACTGTGGGGGCACATGAGACACTACTGTGGGGACACATGAGACACTACTGTGGGGACACATGAGACACTACTGTAAGGGGAACATGAGACACTACTGTGGGGACACATGGGACACTACTGTGGGGACACATAGGACACTACTGTGGGGATAATTTTATGACATGTCTTTCAAAAAAAAAATATGTCAGTCAAGTGGTTAATAACCTGGCCTAAGCACACAGTGGTGTCGTTCTGTAATCCTATGAACAGGATGCAATATTTCTATTTGTTGAAAATTGTGAATTTATTGAACATATAATATATATTTTTCTGTAGGAGATGAGAGGTGATAAAGAGTAATACAAGGGAACGGGCTGCCATGAAATACCTCTGAGTTTCAGCAACTTGCAATTATTTTCAAGGTTATCCTTGGTAAAACACTGGAGGTTGTCCAGTGCTTTTTTATAGCAAAGAATTGCTTCATGCCAGGACCCAATGTCTCGATACAAATCTCCAGCGATTTTCTGTGACCATAACAGTGCTTTATTGTTTGTGCCTTCTGCTGCAGCCTAAACAAAACAAGTGAGATGCCTGAGAAGAGCTGCAGAGGAAATAACTACAGGAGTGTGCACTGTACGGCGTGATTCTGCATAGTGAGCATCATACAGTGACCGACTGTAATGTTTTTTCCAAAACTTTGAAAATGAGTTATAAGGCACCTGTGGATGGGGACTGCTAATTTCCTATCAATTACATGTTAAACATCTTTTATATAACACCTACATAATATACATTTTACAGAGAATATTTAAACATTCACATTAGTGTCTTCCCAGTGGAGCTTGCAATCCATGTTCCACACCACATTGACACATACTGGGGAATGTTTTTATAAAATTTGATCTACATGCTCTCTCTAAACTAAAAATCAGTCACAAGTGGTATATACACAACTTGGAATAACACGAACTTAAGGTGGATACACACCTGACCGATATATCTGCAGACTGTGCAGAACATATGTTCTGCATACAGACTGCCCGATTCGTCAAGACTGTTGTCACAACTGGGCGGGCATTATATGTGCACGCCCAGTTGAGCTGTCAATCACTGCCGGCCTGTGCAGCAAGTGTACGAGTGGTTAGCTGACCGCCCATACACACAGCACGATGCACCAATATACTGTATTTGCTGATATATTGGGCATCGGCTGCGCAGCACAGCCAACACGATATGTCTGTGAACAACGTCGTTCACAGACATATCGCTGGTACACACTGGCCGATGGGCACACGATATATCAGCCATTCAATGGAACGGCCAATATGTCGGCCAGTGACCCGACTTTACATGCAACTCTGAATCTGAACCCATGTGTATTTATGATAGAATTCGCACTGAAACTGAATTGGATGCATTTGTGTAAAACAATCACAGACACAGAATCAGCATATACATATAATATTGTGTGACTGCTTAAAGCATAATAATGTCCTATTAATGGTATCTATATCATCATGCTGTTGATATGCCGGTTTTAATGTAATTTAGAAGCATGTTATTTGGTCAATCAGAAGGAGAGGAATCACCATACACTTATAATGAAGGTAATTATTATGTACTGAAAACGAGACTGTTACTTTGATAATTCTCTTCTGAGGGATATATTATTTTATTAATATATTAGTGGAAACATGATTATTTAGTTTTATTAAGAGTGCAATATTATTCATTAATTATATTAAACGGGCAATATTAAGTAAATTTTAATTGGTGTTTAAAAATGTTATATAGCCATAAAATAATAAATGCTTCCTCCATCATTAAAATACATTTTAAATTCTAGTTAACAGTTAATTACTATTGCCCCTTTAATATAATTAATAAAAAAATATTTCTCTCTTAATAAAATGAAACAATATTTTTTCCACTAATATATTAATAAAAATAATATTTCCATCCTTAGAGCATTATCAATGTAGCAGTTTTCTGAGTCCTTTTTCAATACATAATAGCTGCCTTCATTATAAGTGTATTTTGATTGCTCTCCTCTGATTGGCCAGATAGATACATCGGTTTTAAAGTGGTTTTATGTTGGTGAATTATAAAGCTGCAAACACATACAACGATTTTTTGAACGATTATCGTTAAACGATATAGTATAACGATAATCGTTTGAAAAAAATCGTTCACTTTCTGAGTCAAACAATGAACGATAATCGTTCATGCGCGTTCACGTTTGTAGTTTGTAGTTCAGTCAGACTTGTCAGCTCAACGATTTTCATTAAGGGAATATGCAAAAATCGTTTGTAGTACAAAAAAATCGTTCATTACACTTTAAAAAAATCTGACAGATAATCTGACAGAAAATTGTTCAGAAAATCGTTGGTAACAAAATCGTTGGTAACAAAATCGTTGTGTGTGTATGCACCTTTACAAGGCCCGTGTTAATGATCATCCTCATTAGCACAGATTATACACCAGCCCTTCAGAAGCTGCGATAGATACATCTTGGTGTATAAGCAAATGTGTTCAATAGACATCTTTTTGTTAACACACCACTGTACCCTGCTTATGCTTACCTGCCACTTTCTTCCCCTGTTCTGCCTCTTTTTGGGAAATTATTTGCAATTTAAAGTTGTGCATGGAGGTTTTCATATGCATTTTTATGTGCAAATGGGCAGTACAGAAATGCATACAGTATTTTATGCTAAGGAAACAGATATATGTCCAACTTAACATCAGTGCCTATGTTTTATAAGAGCCCATGCACTTTATTGATGATGACTACTCACCTGAATACATTCAATAGATGACAGTATTGTCAATGCTTCCTTGGTCTTACCAATATCTTTAAGGCACTGGGCAGCAAAGGATATCACTCTGCCCTGATCAGCCAATTCCTCTGGGTGTTCTGTAACAGCAAATGTCAATTTTATACATATTTGCCATAACAAAGCTTCATAAACATTGGCGCTCATGTTAATAATGGTTGCTGAATACACATCACAAACAGGCATATAGGGCTAAATGTAGCTGCGGGAATACATGCGGATATGCCTGTAGTTTTAAAGCAACAATTACGTTAAAGGCTAAACCAAGCTGGCTTGCTGCTTTAAATGACAGTTGTGTTGGCTCATGTCATGGTCATCACAACTGTCATGGTTCTTAGGGCCTGATTCAGAGCCGGATGCTATTTGCACTCGCTCGTTCAGAAAAAGGGGCCGGCTATTTAAATTGAGCGCTCGCTCTTTGCGGTCTGTTGACGCCTCTATGTCTGAGCGAGCGAACGAAACATGCGCTTGCTATTTTGTAAAGACGCCCCCTGGCCGCTCGCATCATACGTCATCGCTATTTATTAGATTAATCGAGTACATCGAAAGGTGTCTGAACTGCTCGCAGTGCTTGTGGTCGGATTTTCCTACCGCAATCATGCGAACAGTTCAGGCTAAGAAACAACCAAGTGACGTGGTCGATGACGCTGCTTTGTTAATTATGCACACCCTTAAAACGCCCGTTTTGACCGTTTGGCACGCCTGCATTCGGATCTCCACTCCCCATTTTCAATCACCTTCCCCTGTTACCACCCACATACGCCTCATCCTGTCACTCAAATTAGCAGGCACTCGCAATTTTGCGAACACACGTTTTCCGACCGCACTGACTGGTTGGCGCATGCGTATTACGACCCATACGCATGCGCAGATGTGCGAACATCGCTCGGAACGAACGAGCGGCCGCTTACGAGCGGCTCTGAATCAGGCCCTTAGCTCACTAAATTAAGACTGAATAGAAAAGTATTTTTAAAGAATGTTTTACAGTAAATTAACTGTGCAGAGGACAAAATGCAAGTAACGTGGTTGTACATCATATGTAATACTTACCAGGCATTATGCTCACTTTTATCACTCCTAGGGGTAAGTGCAGGTTTTTAGAAGTGGATATGTTGCCCATAGCAACCAATCTGTTTCTACTTAACAATTTATCTAGCACCGATCTAGAAGATAATAGCTAGAATATGATTGGTTGCTAAGGGCAACATATCCACTTCTAAAAGCAGCACGTTAGTTAATATACCCCTTAGTGTAAGTTTGGCAATACAAGAAAATACCTATTACATCAGAATATTGCTTATTGTATAGATGAAGCAAAAATGTTACGATCTGTTTCAATACTTCCGCGTGTTTTCTATAATATGGTGCCACCTGCTGGATTTCATAAGTAGCTGCTGTGTGTCTAACAAAACTAATATTAATTTTATGGTCTGTACACCCCTGAAAAAGCAGATGTTAGCAGAGCCAAAACTAGACTATTTGGTGCACTGTGCCAGAGAGAGCATTGGCGCACCCCCCCCGCTCTATTTTTTAAATAGGGACATAAGATAGTGCACCTGAAAAGGGCCATGGCCTCATGGGGAAGGGCCAGGGAAGAGATTGGAGAGGCCAGGAGATGCTGGGGATAAAAGAAGAGGAAGCTACAAGTGAGAATGATAATAAACAGGAAAACTGACAGGCCTAAACAGCGCCCCCTGCCCTGCGGTGCCATGGCACTGGCCAGACTACCCTAGTTACGGCCCTGGATGTTAGTGCTTATAACCACACATCACCTGTTATTCTGTGTAATAACATTTGACATTCCTCCGCTGGATCTTTTCCTGAGTACAACAGCATCTGCCAGTACTGAATCAGATCCATCTTCATTTGACATCCATGCTTCATGTTTCTACAGATCAAGAACAGTGTCCTGGAATATGAAGAAATAACAGGTAGAATGGAAAGACTAGACATTTTTATTCAATGCATGCAACTTAGAAATCAGTAACCATTGTTTCCCTTACATCCTACTAGGGACACTGGCAATTGAATATAGAGGTCCAGGCTTCTTAGCTATGTCTGAAATAACTTATGGAATCTTATGAGACTCTTTAGTTACTGTACTTTTCAGTAAATGTATTATTTGGGCCGGAACTGGATAAGATCATTAGCTAATCGAAGAGAGGAGAAGGTTATCTTTTTCCTGTCAACATATCTACGTAACATAGTTCTGATGGCTGAGTTTTTAGTCTTTTCTCACTGCAGGTAAAACAAGAGCCTTGGGGATAAATTCACTAAAGGTCAATTTGAATCAATTTAAAATTGATGAAAATCGATCAACATCGATGTTGTGTTTCTATGGCTAAATCACACTTTTTGATTTGGTTTTTAAGTATTAGTAAATTTGGTATTTAGCCCCAAAAACATAACATCGATGTTGATCGATTTTGATCCATTGTCATCAACCTCAAGTAAATTTACCCCTGGATTTCAAGGTGAATAGTGAGGACAAAAGAGGGGAAATCAGCCAGAAAGACAGTTTCCAAGCAATCTGCAACAGTGTCCTTAGAGACCTAGTAAGATGCAGGCCTCTAGAGGAGCTGGAGGCTAACCCCATGCCAGCAGACCCGACAGGAATGGGGTTTTACTCAAACCTCTTCTTAGAAGCCAAATGGATCTTTTCACACTCATTTGAACCTCAAGATTTTGTACACCCAGGTTTAAGGTGCAGGTTCAAGATGGAATCCCCAAGATCTATCATATCCAGAATGGAACTGGACAAGATTATGGTATCTATGGAGGTTAAGGATGCTTGTTTGAATGTTCCAGTCTTGGAATCCAGCAATCTCAAATTCACAGTTCGGTCATCTGCATTCTAAAGGGGTGATAAATAATAATTCCTTATCTGGACAATCTCCTGATCAAGTTGGGATCCCGAGCCTTACTTCAGACTCATGTGTGAAAGATGGAACACACAACAGAATCTAGTCAGTGGAAACTTTTATTTTGGGAAATCCCATGCAGACTCATCTAGGGAGCTATGCACATACAGCATTGTAAACTGTAAACCCGCGTACTCACTAGACGATAATCTTAGAGCTCGGTTCAGACCCACTCGCTAGATGCGTATGCTCGCACACACACCCAGCAAGGCAGGCGATCGCACGGCAAGGCATACGCCCGCCCACTATGTCTTGGTGTGCGTTCGCTTTGTGTATGCAGACGCCCACCAGCCTGAGCGAACGTTTCGTGATCTCGCACAGTAGTTCGAGCACGCGCACTGCAATTCGTACACATTTGCACAATGCGAAAATCGGACAGCTACGAGCGAACGCATCCTAGCAAGCTGGTCTGAATCAGGTCCTTAGGCAGTAAGGTCACACCTTGGATATAAAAGAAATCTGTATAATTCATTTAATTTGCCTGTCATCTTCAAATGCCATGGCACTTCTTCATACACCTGCCGTGAGAGATCCATCTGCTGAAAGTGCTTCAGAAGAAGAAGATGAAAATATTTTCTTTTATGATTCATTGTCGCTCGAGAAGAATTATCCAGACACTCACTGATTGGGATGGCAACTCCTATGAACAGACAATAAAGGATTATGCAAGCTCAATTCATTGATTGAAAGACTGAAAGTGATGGTTGCTGTGTCAGAGATAAATGTATATATACCCATCAGGTTAACACAAAGTACAGAGCATCTCCACCTAAAACTGCGAAAGTATGTTAATCAATTGCGATCGCTGCACTACACAGGGACGCCCACCTTACCTTACACACATCCGTAATGTTTAGAAAGACTGCGAAACCATTGGTAACATCGAGTACCATCGCAGCCTCACGCACACTTGCACAAGCTCTGACCTTACTCAGGAATTGCTAACTTCATTGCACGCTATGCAGGGGCGTAACTATAATGGGTGCAGGGTGTGCGGGGAACACGGGCCCCGGGTCCAGGGAGGCCCCGCACCGCACATCCTGCACCCATAATATTACTTACCTCTCTGGAGTCCCACGTCGGCGCGGGGGTCCGGCGCTGTAAAACGACTGGAAAATGGCCACGGCGGACATTTTCCCGTCGTTTGCGCATGCGCAGTACAGGGAAAATGGCCGCCACAGACATTTTCCCGGTGACCTGTGTATTCATTATAGACTCTGAGCACACTCTAGTGCCCAGAGTCTATAATTCCGGCGCTGGCTGCGCACCACTCAGTGCGCTGCCGGCCGGCCGGCGGGCGGAGAGGAGTGGGCCCGTGTCGGAGACTGCACACGGGCCCCCTCCTCTCCAGAAACGCCCCTGACGCCATGAGTACTCAAGCTGCGTAGGGCATCACAGTGGATAATTTATGTATGCCCGTGTAAAGGCGTTTGAACACACTAGCACATCTGCGTTCTGCCGAACCCCCCCCCCCCCCGTCCCCACCTGCAAACTGCACTTCCTGTCAATCACTCTGCGATGGGTCTGTGTAGTCATTGCAATCGCAGTCCTTATCACAGTGGCCGCTTCGCACACAGTGATGTCAGTGGGGCTGCCCCCAAACGGTAGGCGATCCCATGGGAACGTCCCCGTTTGGGCTGCCACCCCCCCGGCCCGCCTTCCAAACGGGGCGAGCTGTCAATCAACATCGACAGCTCGCCCCCTTTGGATCGAGACCCGCTACGACCGGCGCTGTCGGTCGTAGCGGGTCTCACGCATGCGCACGACGGCGCCGGCGCCGTCGTGCGCATGCTCTGTGGGGGGCCATCGACCCGGTCCGAGCGCGTCGGCGCTAACGACCGGGTCTGAATGACCCCCTGAATCCTTTCACGATCCAGCGCAGCTCTTGCCATTGACCCTCATCTTGAATGCACTAGAGAATTCACTAGAAAGCTTGAAGTGCAACGGAATATGCTGGCGCAATATAAATAAATGATAATACTTAAGAAGAATAGCAGCATTGAAGTGGGATATCTAAGGGAATGGCGCACACTACTTGTAAATACAATTCCAGAGTCCAGACCTTATCTTGTCATCAACTCTACACAATACTAAATGTGACGGTTTTGGAGGAAACCTCTCTTTTTTTTTTCATATTAAGGGGTAAATTTACTAAGATGGGAGTTCTATTTAAGAAGTGATATTGCCCATATCAACCAATCAGATTCTACCTCTCATTTATCTAGCACATTCTAGAAGATAATACCTGGAATCTGATTGGTTGCTATGGGCAACATAACTTCTTAATAGAACTCCCATCTTAGTAAATTTACCCCTAAGTGTGTTTTAAAGCTTCTAACTAACATTACTGATTATATAAAGTATTTTGGTAATCCACGAGAAACACATTCAACTTTTCAGGTGATCATAATTCCTCTGTGAAATAAGAATCAGACTTTTATCAAAAGTGGATAATTCATAGGAAGGGTTTTGATAATCCCTTCCCCAAAAATATGATCAACTAATTTTACCACCAAATAACAGCACTAATGATATTTCAACAGTTCTAGATAGAAGTCATCATATACAAAGGATTGGTATAATAAAGCACCATTTTATTAAAACAATTCTTACATATCTAATAATAACATTCATTACAATGACAATAAATAAAAAAGCATAGACCTCAGTTTTACAGTAGATATAGGGACTGATGCAAGTCATTTTCTGCGCATGCTCCAGAACTAAATGTATCAGTATGTAACTAAGGGCAACGCAGCTGCACTGATAATGGTCACGGGTATCAAACCAAGCATATGGATAAGGACAGTCTGAATACAGATACAACTTGGCATACGGGCAATATACTCAGTTGTGTGCATGCAATGCAGGAGCAATTATGGTCACATTGCGTTCAGCCGAGCAGCAGTACCATAGTCATAGTGTGTTCTGGTGTATCTATGACCAGATATTATTCAACTAGGTACTGTTAGATCCATTCTAGAGAATGTATGCAACAAATTAAGGAGGATATATAAGATCTCAATATACAGGAGTCCAGCAGATACACATATAATGACTTGAAAACACTTAAGACTGCATAATGATAGTATTTACTAGTGGAATAACAAGAATTTCTTTTCTTTGTAGCAATGATAATTCAAGCCTGGATTATCTGTCAGCTGTGAGGAGTGAAGACCTAACAATGAGCTTATTATTAACGGAGTGTATTTTCTCCAATAAAGCATGACATCCAGGAGCTACTGCAAGTGTGTCTGAGATGTATATAGGGCCTGATTCAGCATGCAATTGCAACTGCGTACGCAGAGTGGGCGATTGTTGCATACTGCGCATGCACTGCACTGCACGGCGATCACACTGCAATTATGGACGCACTGTGGAATCCATCGCAGAGTGAGTGACGCACTGTGGAAACCATCGCAGAGTGAGTGTTTGGGGGTGGTGACGGGGGAGTGGCTGCAGAAACGCAGACGTGTCTGTCCATCTGAACGCTGTTGCATGGGTGTGTATAAATTAGCCACTGTGATTGCCTATGCAGCCTGAGTACTCACTGCGTGCGACGAGACTAACAATTTCTGACACAGGTCAGACCTGCTGTAATTGTGCGTGAGGGGCCGATGTTACCGATGTATACGCAGGACTGCGAGGTATTACGGATGTGAGAAGGCAATAGTGGGTGTCTCTATGCTGGCTGAGCGGTGGCAGATATTAGCATATTTTCGCAGCTTCATTGCGTGCGATTACGCAGTTGCGATCCGTGCTGAATCAGACCCATGGATCCATAAGGAAGATGGGCTAAAAGGAGCTGGTGAACCAAAACCAAAATGAAAGCAGACCTTATAGTAATCACTTTCTCTGTCTAGTACAACATGCAATGGCAGTGACAGTCAGAGAATCAAGTCATTCTTGAGAGCCTTGTCTCTCTGCTGCATTTGACTCTTCTCGTACAACTTTCTTCTCATACAAACAATCTCTAGCCCATTTATCAAAGTGAATTTGAGGTAAATTCCCCGAAAACACCTGTTTTCTGGGGTTTACTTCAAATACTAAGTATCCCCCGGATGTATGAAGGAGGGACCGCATTGCCGCCGGCAGCCGCCTCCCCCATAGGTTTCTATGGGGGATGCAATGCTGCCAAATGTATCAATATCGGGAATGCCATCTGAAGATAGCGTTAGCCACTGTAGTCTATGGCAACTTACCACATATCAGCCGGCGGAGGGATCTCACGGAACCCTCCGCCGGCAATGAGAGCAGCTCATGTGCACTGCGCGGGACTGTGCATGCGCAGCAGCCCCGACTGCCCTCCGGAGACATCGCAGGGACGGGCTCCTTTCGGACCCCATCTCCCTGCATGTCTCGGATAATACATCCAGCAGATAGGATCGCATTTTGCAATGCGATCAGGGGCAGTACTGGCATGCCCTGATCGAATTGCAAAAGCGAACATTGATAATTGGGGCTCGGTCTGGTTCCCATCCTAGCCATCTAATAACTCTTAGTTGTGTTTGCTTCACTAGAGCAACCTCCTATCTATTTTTTTTTAACAGCTGGAGTAATACGCGGCTGAATCCTGGTACGCTGCTCTTTTTTTATCCTTACCACTTCTCTTAGAAAATTAATAAGTATCATCTCTTTGTGGCTGATACACACATTTACCTGCACTCTCCCGATCTCTCACCATCAGTGTTGGCCTGCCAGAATAAGCACCTTTATCACACAAAATACTGCAAAAACTTTTCATGCACTGATCTCCTGCATTACCAGCCACTATACTGGTCTTCCCAAAACCAGACAATCTGATTTGAATACTGTGGCTAGACAAATTTTGCTCTCTAATTGTTCCCCTTTGTAAGTCCCTACATTGGTTGTTGTAAACTTTTGATGAATCCAATCTTAGATACTTAGATACTTCCGCTATCTTACAGGGCCCTAAACAAAACCGCACCAACATATATCTCTTCACTTATCTCAAAATATCTCCCAACTTGGACTGGCCATAGGGCACTTCTGGCAAATGCCACAAGGGCCGCTTTGACAAAGCGCTGGCGTGCCTGGCAGAACTACCTCCCGGGCGGCGCCATGCTCTGAAACCATGTCTGCGTCATTGGCTCCCACGTCCCGGCAGCATCACCCTTTTAACTTTATGAAATAATGCCGTGAGTAGGGGACGTGGCTTATGCCGCGAAGTGCTCGCCCCCTTTAGGAAAGCTGGTACCTAAGTGCTATTGAGAGAGTGTACAGTGCACACACACGCCTTTCCTACCTCTCAATCTCTCTCTCTTCTTCACTCCACTTCTCTCTCTCTCTGTCCCCTACTCCTGTCCCTCCCCCCTCCCTCTCTCTTCCTTTATCTCACTCTCTGTCTCTCTCCATCTCTCTCACTATCTCCCCCCTCTCTTACACTGTCTCCCTCCCTGTCACTTTCTCCCTCTCCCCCCCCCCTTTCCCTCTCTTAGGGGTCTACTTGATGTTAATTATCAGGGTCCGAACGGACCTTGATAATTAACGTTCTAATGCTACGCGAGAGCCGGAGCAATTAATCATTGCTCCAGCTTTGGGACAGCTGATCCAAAAATCAGCTGTCTCCCCAAAGTGTTTCACTGTTCCTTTCAGAGGAGACAAGTGCGCATATGTGACCTACGGGTCACGCATGCGCACAAGAGCATATGGGGACATGGGCCATTCCGCCAGAGGAAGGTAAGTAGGAGATACTGGATCTGTTATATCTCCTGCTTTACCTTCTTGATGAATGGCCCAAATACAGAATTTCTACAATTGCAGGTGAAAATGTTCATTTTCCTCTGCTTTTGTAGAAATTAAGTGAAGATGAATAGGCCACTATATATCTCACTCCCTGTCCCTCCCTCTTTCTCTCTCCCTCCCTCCACTTCTCTCTCTCTCTATTACTCTCTCCCCTCCCTCCCTCTGTCTCTCTCTCTCTCCCTTCCCCCTGACAATTTTATTGATGGGGCCCCCACAAGTCTTAATACAGCCCTGGGCCACGTCATTACTTAGTGATGCGGCCTGGTATGTGATGCACGGCGGGGGCCGGGCCCGGGAATAATCTGGGAGGACTGGCTGGACGGCATTTTGACAGCTCCTGTGAGCTGCCAGCAGGATTGCCCGGTGGCACCATGCTGAGGACATGGTGGAGTAACTGGAATGTCACGTGCGGCCGCAGTGATGTCATGACTCGGCCGGCCGATGGATGAAAAGCGTGGCAAGGGCGGGCGAGGAGCTGACTGGATGGACTGGATGCCATCTTAGGACACCTCATGATCTGCTGACAGACGCCATCTGCAGATGCCAGGGTATTACTGTGAGTGGCACAATGTGTTTTAAGGGGCATTATTGTGTGTGTCATAATGTATAAGGGGCATTACTGCGTAGCATAATGTATAGGGTGCGCTACTACTGCATAGCATAATGCATAAGGGGCACTACTACTGTGTGGCATAACGTGAATGGGCTCTGGGTGGCATAACTGTATGGTCTCTACTGTGTGGTGTAATGTGAATAAGGGACACTACCGTGTGACGTAACGTGATAAAGGGACACTACTGTGTGACGTAACATGAAAAGGACACTACTGTGTGACGTAACATGAAAAAGGGGCACTACCGTGTGACGTAACATGAAAAAGGGACACTATTGTGTGACGTAACATGAATAAGGGACACTACTGTGCAGTGTAGTGTGACGAAAGAACACTACCTTGTGGTGTAATGTGACTAAGAGACACCACTGTGTGACATAACGTGACTATGGGGCACTACTGTGTGACGTAATGTGAATAAGGGACACTACTGTGCAGTGTAGTGTGACGAAGGGACACTACCGTGTGGTGTAAAGTGACTAAGGGACACTACTGTATGACATAACATGACTATGGGGCACTACTGTGTGACGCTACGTGATTGCTGACTCCCTGCTGCTTATTTTGAGCGTTATGATCGCTAATGCAGCATATACTTGCTCTGTATTCTATTGTACTGTAAGTCACTGGTTTCTTGTTCACTTATTTGTTTATGTACTCTACTTTGTAAGGTGCTGCTAAACACTTATGGTGCCATAGAAATAGAGGATAATAATAATGTGACTAAGAGGCACTACTGTGTGGCATAATTTGATTTGTGGTACTATTATGTGCTTACGCGTCTTCCCAGCGAGACCACACCTGGATTTTTTTGCACGCGCTCTCCCCGCTTCACCTGTGGTTTGCGGCACAAATGCTCTTTTGTCAAAATGTGTTGTTACAGCTCTGCTTTTGTATGCACAGATGTGTCTTCTGCGTTCAACACCCCTGCCCTAAATAATTCCTGCAGTGACCACTATCTAATCCTATACAACTGCTAAGCTAGGGATTGGTCATTTGCGAAATTGCGTTCCCTTTTCTTTGCGTGTGACTTACACCAGTAATGTCTGACTATGGCACATGTTTGAATGCCCTGCAGGATGAGCTCTGTTGTAGGTATTACATTTTTAATACAGAGAATGATGTGTACTTGTACAGTATGTTGTTCTAATATCAATTATATTTGTAAGAGAACAGACTAAGAAGTGGGAGGGGCCAGGAATAGTAAGGGGAGGAGTCTATGCCAGGAGCCAGATGACGTGAGGTGGGCCTGTGCGCTCTTTAAATGCCCGGGCCTATTTTTAGTCCCAGTCCGGCCCTGTTAGCAATACAAGACTTTCTTCTTGCCTCTGCCAAGCACTTTTTAACATTGCAACCTCCCTGACTCTATACGCAGTATAGGGCACTTATCCTCATGTTTTAAACTCTTATTATCCTACAGATTATATGTTTGTGAGCAGGGACGGACTGGGGCTAAAATCCATCCCTGGCACTTATTCCACATGCGTATACATGGAAAAAGGAAGCGTTGCATGCCCCGTTGAAACATGATGGCGAGCAGAGTGCCATTAGGTGCAGCTGCTTGGCCAGGCCTTCACATGGCTGGACCAGCCCATCAGGCCATTGGCCTTCTGGCATTTGCCAGAATTGTTAAATGGCCATGGTTGTGAGCAGTGACCTCTTACTTTTCTATCTGTCTGTTAATACCCAGTCTTATTGTTATTACTGTTTTGTTCACAACTGTAAATCACCATGGAATATGCTGGCAGTATATAAGGCCTGATTCAGAGTTCTACGTTTTTGCATAACAGTTCCGGTTTTGGACCCAGCTGCTGTGCAAAAATATGCTAATGCTTGCAGGAGGCATCTGAGGGAACAAGACGCCACTTGCCGGGATCTTAGATTCGATGCCTGTGTCTGAAGATGCAAGATCGGATCAACATTGGTCGTAATGTTTTTAGCATCGGTCATCTGAGTAAGCCTAAGCTCACTCACAATGGTCATCTCCTGTCCACTTGCTAGGCCAGTAATGCATCAGAAGACGCAGACACTGGCCTCGACACTCCCACAAAATGGGGCCGACACCCCCCTTTTTCTGGAAACGCAGGTAGCACTGCCCAGTCCCCAAACATCAATCAGGCTGCAGTTTAGGGGGCACTGCATGCGACAACTCAAGACCTGTTCTGCGTATGGTTGTGCATAGTCCCCGCATTGGAGATTTAGGTAGACCATCAGCTTTGCGTACATCCCTGAATCAGGCCCTAAATCAATATCAATAAATAATTATAAGTAGTTGGGTAGAGTCTCAAGGCAGTGGCTATAAGGGCAAGGCTGCCAAGAGCCGCGTCGGGCCCGGGTGACAGGGGGTGTGGCCTAATCACGGGATGCGTGGCTACGCCCCCTAAGAAAGAAAGCCCCAGAGAAAAGCAACATTTTAGCGGTGCTGCGTGCTGGGAGGGGGGCGCTGGGAGGCCCTCAGCCCGGCGCACAGCGAATGGGGGGCACGGTCAGCGTGATCGCTCCCCCCATAGGCATAAGAGACTGCTGCTGCTTAGCAGCTGCGAGCAGTCTCCCACTGCAGCCCAGCACACAGCAGCATTTACTGGGCAGCTGTGATGTAGAAGGGAGCAGTGACGGATCCAGGGGGGGGCATTAACGGCGATCGGCCTGCAGCCTGATTGACGTTTGGGGACTGGGCAGTGCTACCTGTGTTTCCAGAAAAAGGGGGGTGTCGGCCCCATTTTGTGGGAGTGTCGAGGCCAGTGTCTGCGTCTTCTGATGCATAAGACACAGCCCCGATTCCCAAAATCCTCATCCACTTATTAAAACTGCAGTAGTATCAGCCAGGGTCTCAGCCGACTCAGCTGTGCAGCCGCGCGGGACTGTGGGGCAACACCAGCGCGAGTTAAAGCTTTGTTGGGAGAGGGAGGGGAGTGGCTGCACCTAGCTCCATCCAGCCCCACTGCTGCTGTGTGCGGGGACCCGCTTCAGGAACCCTCTCTATAATCCCACTACTACCACCATCACCTGTAAAAATCAGAGGGAGGAGGCTGAGCTGATCCGTGGCAGTGCTGGAAATGCTTCCTGCGGAGATTCAGGTACATGTTTCCAGCACCCATCTGCTATAGTCCGAGAGGGGGGGTGGCCGAGCAGGGGGGGGAGAGAGTTGTTTGGTTGCTGTTTGCAAGCCTCTCCTGTTATAGCCTGCGGGGAATGGGGGTTGCGATGTTGTGTGTCTAATTGTGCTGTGTCAATGTATAATAAATGAATAAGTCTGTCAGTCAGTGTGTGTGTTTCAGAGTAAGTGGTGTCAGTGTGTGTGTCAGTAAGTGGTGTCAGTGTGTGTGTCAGTAAGTGGTGTCAGACAGTCAGTGTGTTTGTCAGTAAGTGGTGTCAGTGTGTGTGTGTCAGTAAGTGTTGTCTTTTAGTAAGTGGTATCTGTCAGGAAGTATGTATGTATAATAAGGTGCCAATAAGTGGTATCAATAAGGGGAATCTTTCAGTGGGCGGGATAATGATGCATCGCATTCGCATGACGCAATGCATCTCGACACTCTTCGCTTGCATGCCGGTGTTGGTAACGCCAGTATGCATGTAGGAATGCGCAAAGGACCACTCTCTCTGTAAAAGCGGCACTTTGCAAAGGAGGGACTTCTGGGTCTGACCTAGAAGCCCCTCTGGCATCCTTCTGCACATACACAGTAGGACGCACACATCGTGGGGGGTGCTGGGAGGAATCTGATTGGATCAATCTCACAGCACTCTCCCGATAGAAGCCCATAGGTTTCTAACGCCAAACAGGAGATGGCGTTTCCGACCGCAACCAAGCCCCGGAGTGCATTGTATTCCGTGGCTCGGTGCATATGAGAAATGCGGCCAAACAAGCATTTTTGGGGTTTGACTGTATTTCTCACCTTGCTGCATCCCGCCCTGTATGTGGTATCTGTGTCAATAAATGGGTGTTTCATTGTGTGTCTTTTTCAGTAAGCGGTTTCTGGGCCTGATTCAGAGGCGCTCGTAAGCGGCCGCTCGTTCGCTCCGAGCGATGTTCACACATCTGCGCATGCGTATGGGTCGTAATGCGCATGCGCCAACCAGTCAGTGCGGTCGGAAATCGAGCGCTCGCAAAATAGCGAGTGCCTGCTAATTTGAGTGACAGGATGAGGCGTTTGTGGGTGGTAACAGGGGAAGGTGCTTGAAAACGGGGAGCGGAGAACCGAACGCAGGCGTGCCAAACGGTCAAAACGGGCATTTTAAGGGTGTGCATAATTAACAAAGCAGCGTCATCGACCACGTCACTTGGTTGTTTCTTAGCCTGAACTGTTCGCATGATTGCGGTAGGAAAATCCTACCACAAGCACTGCGAGCAGTTCAGACGCCTTTCGATGTACTCGATTAATCAAATAAATAGCGGAGATGACGTAGGATGCGAGCGGCCAGGGGGTGTCTTTACAAAATAGCGAGCGCATGTTTCGTTCGCTTGCTCAGACATAGAGGCGTCAACAGACCGTAAAGAGCGAGCTCTCAATTTAAATAGCTGGCCCCTTTTTCTGAACCAGCGAGCGCAAATAGCATCCGGCTCTGAATCAGGCCCTCTGTCTGTAAGAGGTGTCCGTGTCAGTAAGGGGTGTCTGTGTAGGTAAGCGTGTCTGTGTCAGTAAGGGGTGTCTGTGTAGGTAAGTGTGTTCGTGTCAGTAAGGGGTGTCTGTGTAGGTAAGCGTGTCTGTGTCAGTAAGGGGTGTCTGTGTAGGTAAGCGTGTCTGTGTCAGTAAGGGGTGTCTGTGTAGGTAAGCGTGTCTGTGTCAGTAAGCAGTATCTGTGTCACGAAGTGGTGTCTACGTCAGTAAGCAGTATCTGTGTCAGTAAGAGTGTTTGTGTCCATAGGAGTTGTCTGTGTTAGTAAGTGGTATCATAGGAGGTGTCTGTGTTAGTAAGGCAATGTATGTGCGTGCACATTATTGGGGGGCCCAGGGGGGGTCTGGTGCACTGAAACTGCCCCCCTCCCAAAAGTAAAGTATAGATCTGCCACTGGAAGGGAGGTGGGGCGGTGCTGGACCCGGGCCCACGCCGGGCCCCTCCAGCAAGCCCGCGCCCGGGTAATTTGTACCCGCTCCCCCCCTCTCGGCGCCCCTGTATAAGGGTACAAGGTTTATAAGAACTGATTTGCTGCCACGGTGATAAGTTGAAGAGAAGGGAAAACAGTGCTCCCAACACACAAGAGTTCAGCTTCGATTCTAAAGTACTCTTGTGTGATGTAAGAAGCGTTTGCCCTCACATGTTGCCTTCATTGTTTCCAATGAAGCAATTTGGCTCCAGCTATCAGCTGTTCCTAATAACAGCAGCAGGTTTTCAAGATTTGTCTTTAGAGCTGTCCCTGTTTATCAGTAACGACCAAATGTGCAGGTCATACACAATGTATGCAGTTATAAATATATACAGTCTTATTCTTTGGGCTTTCTTCATTCAAGTTAGGGGGGTGTGAGTCATGTGCTCTGGTATAATGACACTAGATTAGGGAGCAACTCTAATCATTGGAGGTGTCTGTCCTCCTTGGGTAAATTTAGATGCATCTTTCTTCATTCAAGAAGAAAATGTAAAATATAAAAAAATGACACTATATTCAAGTTCACTAACGTCATCTTACGACAAATAAAATATTTAACCTCTTATATATCTGATCCATTTTATATAGTGCTAGTACTGCGCATGCGCAGTCCCCCTGCCATCGGAGATGTAAGTAGACCATCGTATTTGCGTTCATCTCAGTATCAGGCTCTATGTTCTCTCTGACACATTTCTTAGTACATCTCCTCTATCCGGTCTCTACAATATTCCTATTTTTTAAGACTGACTAATTGTTGAGGATTTTTTTCTCTGTATTGAAGATAACTCTATTGTATATACTTAGTCACTGGGATTTACATATCTCTATAGTACCTATTACAGGTAGGCATCAAAATGACTATAAATGTTAATGTTATAACAAGTATTGTATTGGCACACATGCCAAGTGACACTGAAGGTGCGTATCCACTAGACGATTAAAATGAGCGATCGAACGATTACGTTATCGTTCAATCGCTCATTAATCGTGCAGAAAAATGTTGGCAACGACCAGCGTTGCGCATTCCTGGCATCGCTCAACACCTGAACATGATGGTCAACCTGTCGATATGGACAGATTGTGCATGTTCAGGGATGAGGGAGGGTGCCTGCACTCAACGGCATATCGTTCAGTGTGGGAACTGCACAGTATAATGAACGACTGAACGATATCGTTATCTTTCAGTCCTTCATTGTCGGCAAGTGGATACGCACCTTAAGATTTCCAAAACCTGATACAGTCATACAAAGTAGGTAGATTGTTGTGTAACTCTTACCCAGTAGTAAGTGGGCAACAGCATCACTAAAGGATCGGTGCCGAATCTGCAACAACCCATCTGGCTTTTCACAAATCCATTTTGAAGTTGCTGATCGAAATGCAGCCCAGTGTAGTGGCGTTACTTCATACTGATGTTGGTATCCTATTCTGCTTAGTAATTTGAGAATATCATCAGCGTGCAGGCCACAATGTGATGTGGTGAGTAAGCACAGGACATCCACCACCCACCCTATGATACCGCAAACACAAACACAATTTTGTCACTTCCAGCTGCAGTAGGATTTGAATAAAATAATTAATAATAATATTTAAGTTGACCATTAATAGCCCAAAATGACATCCTACACACAGCAAACATGTTCAGCAGATTATTTTATCTAACATAAACATATTAAGTTAATAAAATGGAGACTTCACATCAATTATCATTACAGCATAATTCATACATCTATGTATTCTTTAAACGACAGTAATTCCTAGTGTGAGACTGAGGTATGCGGGTATGGGTTTGGTATATTTTGCCACATTCATCGTGTCAACAGTCATAGGCACTAGGGGGAGGGTTAGGTGTTGACAAGATGACTGTTGCAATATTGACATGCCATAGACCACGTTGACATTATGAATGTCAACAAAATATATCAAACCCCTATTTTTTTAAATATTCAATGATCCAGTTCCTACCCAGAGCAGACATGCCCTGGCGAACTCTCCATTGGGACTCACTGTTTACCATCTTATAGATCTCTAAAATCAACTGGACATGCCCAGGCACTGCTTCATCACTATCCCCAGGGTTGCTACCCACCCCGGGATTACTGATTGGACACACAACTCTGCCTACATTGCTCCACGCCTGCAGCTGGGTCTTAGGCCCACTCCACTCTTCTCCGAAATTGTTCACCTGATCCACCCTCATGCCGTCTCCCGGATATTTACGGTCTCCTGGATTCCTACTGTGCTGCTCCATTTTCTGTGTCACCCCTATTGCTCTACCAAAATGTCCATGCAGATTTGACTGCACCGTATCAGGCCCACAGGTTGAGACTGCAGTCTCAGCCTACTGAAGATGCTGATTGCCCATTCTGACCACAGCAGAGATAACCTTCAATTACCCGCCTCCTGGGGCTAGGCTGCTGAGCATCTCATTGTTGCCTGGTGGACTATGGTGTTCTCAGAGAGGACACTGGCTATGGCATTGCCCACCTGGCTCTATTACTTGCCGCTCAGTAAAATCATTTAGCATGGGCGATCTCAGAGGAGATACTGGCTGTGAACTGTGCCTACCTGGCTCCATCACTTCACTTGAGTAAAAACCATCTCTACCTCTCAATCATCCATTCCTTTATACTGCTAGCCCCCTGCCCCATTCAGACCTGATTACCAACTTGGAATCTGCTCCATTTGGTTCTTTTTACCTTCAACGCTTCACTCACCTCTTCAACCCACCCTCCTGCAACTTGGACTACCATGTACCCAGTTCTACCCTCCACTACCGCCACTTGGACTGTACAGCACCTACCTGATACCTGCCTGGCCCCCAAAAGTGATCTCTTGAGCATTGTGTATGCCCAAGATGGCCAACTCCTATTGTCTCTTATTCTCCCTTTAGTATATAAGCTCTTATGGGCAAGGTCCTCTATCTTATGTCTCACGTCTGCCCATTCTCCATCTTTTCCATGTGTCTCTGTCATGTTTTATGCTGAACTGGTTCTGTAAACTTATGTTCAAATGGCATCATTATTCTTATGCTGCATAACCGTTTTGTCCATATTGGTCGTACTTGTCTCCCATGTCTTATACCAAATTATTCTGTCTGACATGAGATTTGATGAAATCGCACTGCTTATTTTTATTCTGCTTACTTGTACTTGTCATTTATGTCACTTTGTCATCTTGTACGCTTTGTCTTTCACTTACTGTTTATGTTACTGTAATGTTTTGCTCTTTCTTTGCACTTACGCTATGGTAATGTTGTTATGTTTACCCATTGTATGGGGCTAATACACATTTCAAAAGAGGTATGCTTGCAACTTGCAGGTCTTTTCATTCCTGACTAAAAAGGGCTTCTGCATCCTTGATCTCCTAGACATGATGCATGAGTAGAGGGGATAGTGAAGCAGTGAACCCAGGCTTGATACACGGCACTGCATAAAGGGGCAAGACACTACACAAGCCTTCTTCCTTAAACTGAAGGTGGCCAGTGCAAGAGAAAAGCGGAATGGTGGGCAGAGTGCCTGGCCAGTATGGAGCCTTCACCACCACCGCCAACCTCCATGCAATTGCTTATTTTTAGTATGAAAACCTCTATCATTTATGTTGCTGCATTGCACAGAAAAATATAACTATACAATAATTTATTTTAAAACAATTCATTTTATTTAATTGTTGATCAACTTACATTTTAGATGTCAATGTTATTTAAACAATATTTAGTAATTGAACAATAGTTAATAGGTTTTGTCTTTCATATTTGCTCATTTACCTGTATTGAAAATGTCATAGGCAAAATGTGGTTTGGGTTTTTTACCCTTCTTTTTCCATTCACATGACCAACTGTAGTGTTTGATCCAATGATGTATGAGCAATGACCAAAGCTGCTCCGTGGACACTGCTTCCAGGTGGCCGTCTATACAGCTGGACAGATTGGGGCAGATACGTAGCTCACTTGCCAGGACTGCAAGCTGAAGAGCGGTTATTTTCCTTTTCTTGTTTGTAATACTCTCCAGCAAGTGCGGTGCTGCATCTCTGCTTGGCATTGCTAAGTGCTTGTAAAAGATGCACAAGCGTTCATCTGCATCTGATATGGCCTCAAACTCTGCCATCTGTACATCTGAACGTAGCATCAGACATTTGTGGGACAGGTGGGAAGTCCTGGTAGTAATGATCATTTTGCATTGATGAGGCAGTTTGGCAGATAGCCATGCAAACCCATTTGCCTAGTGATAAAATAAAAGACATGGTATTTACTGTCAAATAAATGTGCATAGGAGTCAACTTTAATCTGTGTTGAATGGTTACATTAATAATTTGCTGTTCAGTGCAACCCTATTATATGGGCTTTCCTAACAAGTTTTTTAAAACTGACTCTCGGGTCATTCCATTTATAAAAGTAGCAATCACTGCTGCTTAATGGCAAAACAACAATTTAAAGGCAGACCCCATATCCCTCAGTACAACACAAAGCTGCTGATGTTCGGGACTCCTAAAGGTGAGTTGGAACATGATGCAAATTACATAATGAAGACTTGCTGTCTCAGTAAACAATGAGTGGCCTGTGCTTGATGACATTGCATCTATCCTCATTCTTCCTAGATCACCAGTTCATCTCCCAAAACATAAGTAGGAAAATCAGGCAAATACATACTAGCCAACTCTCCCTGATGGTCAGGGAGACTCCCTGACATAGTAGCAACCTCCCTGACTCCCTGAAGAGCCTAGCAATCTCCCTGATTACACCTTACCCTTACATTATGAAGCTGTTATATACTTTTTTAAATTGAGTATTTTTTATTGAAAATGCTTTCCAATTGAACAATATAATATAGCAATAAAAAAAACCTCATAATAATAATCAGCATCAAAATCGTAAAGCTGTTATATACTTGAGTAAAAAAAAATACCAGATACATACATTCAAATGGTATAATCAGTGAAATTTCCCTGCATTGGTTAGAAGGCACAGTGATCCCTATGGCGGCGTGCATTTTCATATAAGGTTTCTCTTGGCCGCTTATATGGAACCAGGGGCGCCGAGATGGGGGGGCGGGCACTATTTACCCGTGCCCAGGCTTCCTGAGGGGCAGGGCGTGTGCTGGGCTGCAGTGGGAGATTGCTCGTGGCTGCTGAGCAACCACAGCAGTCTCCTATGCCTGTGGGGGGGGGGGGGGAGCGATCACACTGATCGCGCCTCCCTGGCTTTGCACCAGGCTGAGGGGCTTGGCGCGGCGCTGCAAAAGTGTGTTTGTTTGTTTTTGCTCAAGGGGGCGTGGCCACGCCTCCCGTGAATAGACCACGCCCCCTCTTCACCTGGGCCCGGCAGGGCTCTCTACGCCGCTGTATGGAACCTCTTGTAAAACACAATACATGAGCGAGCACTGTCTTCATCAACAAGTAGATCTTACTAACTGCTTTGGGACTCAATTACATTTGAATGTAAGTCAGGTTTATGGTGCACATCTCAGATGTAGTTTTCACAATCTCCCTGATATACGTTTTCAAAAGTAGGCAAGTATGGTACAACATGAGATGTCAAGATGTTTATTTACCAATTCGGTCTTTCAATAATAATTTTTCTCACAATTGGTCACATGTGTGCATGATATATAACTGAAAGTTATTAAATATGGATTTGTTTAGTAAATTGTTGGTTATGTTTTAGAAAATTGTGGTCAGATGGAATTAATAAACAAATTGCAGTGTGTGTCAAGCTGCTTTGGTAAAGTTGTCAAATTCCATTTACTATTTCAGTGTTACTATTCATATATTATATTCAACAGTGCCCCACAGCCAGCAGTGACAATGCACATAATAAAAGAAATAGGAAGGTGTAGTGGCACAGTCGGGCCCTCCCTCAAATTTTGCTATGGGATCCAGCGATGCTGCGCACCCCTGGTGCTGGTGGCTAGCATATAATACACAGCTGAGTGCCTGGTGGCCATACATTATAATACATACTGTACTCTCTGGTGGACAAGTGTACAAAGTAAATACCATTCCCTTGGGGCCAGATGTACAACATATAGCTCAGACCTTTGTGGCCTAGTGTGTCCTATGGAATCCACTTCCTTGTTGCAGTGTACAATGTAAAGCCCATCTAGGTAACAGCAACTCTGTTTTGTGTCGTCCACTACACTATGGCAGACAATCAAAGTTCAGTGGAACACAACTAAACGCTAATCAGCCTATAAAAAAACAGTTTTTTGTGTTTACCATGTAATCCATTTTTCAAATTCATCTGTAGGACATTGCTACTATGGTGTAATGTTGAGGGTATAAGAGTTTATTTTCTTTCTTTGAGGGCTGAAGCTACTCCCCTTACTATCCACTCTCCAGTTTACACATTACAAAGCCCAAAAGGACATTGTTAGTAAAAACTACACAAAAACATAAATGAGTAAAACAGTAACAACTCTAAGACGAAAGAGCAAAATGGTGGGAGCACAGCCCAGATATATTTGGAGAAATGGATCTAAGGATAAGTACCAAAAATCCTCTTTTCTCCTTCATCTGATAAACATTGCTACCATGAGGACATTCCAAACTACTTCTAGAGGTGGCTAGACTCAGACGTGGCTAGTGCAAAACTTTGCATTCAAACCTAAGTAGCATCTTTGGGCACGAAAACATAAAAATTGTAAAACTTTGTGAATGTGTGGCTAGAAGACCAAATAGCTGCCAGCCTCAGGTGTTAGGTGTAAGGTCTCTGGCACACCACCCATGCAACCACAGAACTGGTTGAATGTGCACTAATTCTGTCAGATGTTCTGGAACCGAATAAAGGGGCCTATCCATTAGAAGATTTTTTTTGTGAAAGACCAAAGACTTTTCCTGCCAACAAAAAGTCTTTCATGCAAAAAATCATTCACGAACATGAAAGACTTTGTGAACGATATCTTTAGAGATCAAGGGCCAAGGATTGTTGCTAAAGAGACAAGGGAGTGGAAATTTTTAATGAGTGAAGTGAATATTCATTAAAGAAGTAATTTGCCGTTCGCAGTTGGTCGTTCACTGCATATCCACTGAACAATCAATATGCAGAAATTGACCAGCGTGTTCGAATGGCAAAATACTTCTCTTGTCATTCGCAGAAGTACGCGACTTTTCGAACGATCCGACCAAATCCTCCTGGTTTTGGTCAGATCATTCAAAAAAATCGCTTAATGAATAGGCCCCTTATGTCTGTTGAATTGTTGACTTGATACATCTAGCTACCATTTGATTAGTTGTCAGTCAACCTATTTTCCACTAGTCATAGAGAACCAGCAAACTACATGTTTTTCAAAGACCGGTAAATATTAAGAAATCTAACAATATCTAGAAGAATTAGATGTAACTGCCCAACTTCAGATCCTGTGAAAGACAGAATGCTAATCTCCTCATTAAGGTGGAAAATTTTACAGCCTCTGTATCATTATGAAAATTTAGGTATTGACTGTTTAGGTGCGTTAAATTACAGTCCCACAGGACTGTGGGAGGAACACAGGGAGGCTGGATGTGCAAAACCCTGTAACATTTTTTTAATGTATACAGTGTATATATAATATATTTATGTACAAGCTCTGTGTTAACACTGTTGGCTTAGTGTTAACTAAGAAAGCCGCCTTGTGCGGTGAAACGCGTTAAGCACACAGAGTGTGTGGACTGGGAGCATCTACCATTGATGCAATCCTTACTTCCTGCACTTTCTCTATGCCTGCTCGATAACTCAGCCCAGCGGTACAGCCGCATGATACTGGTGAGCCGTCCCCCTCACAGTACAGTTTCAGCTTCAGCACTAGCAGGAGTGGTATTTACCCCCTGTAACCTTCTGTTGGAGAGTGCTGCATGCAAGTAAGAGCAGCAAACCCATTGCACTGTCTGTGTGCAGCCAGACCAAGTTCCATTTAGACACCGGCAATTACCGCTTCCATACCAGAACCCTGGGCATGATTCATCTATGCTTCTGAGCCTTCTGATCAAGCAGATCGGAATTATACCACAGGCAGTGAGGAGACTGTCAGGTGTCACCTGACAGTAGGGAGGGTGAACAGACTTTATTTATCACCTGGTGTCTCTGTACATATACTGCTCCCGGATCTATTGGGATTCATACAATAACTCATCCCTAGTTTCCATTATACGACAACTACATCTACTGTGGATACATTGTCATCACTGATCCAGTGATACAGAGGATTTGGACATATACATTGTATCCAATTTTGGGTTTTAGTTCTCCCAGCTGGTAAGCATAGTTATTTAGCGGATCTGTTATCTGTATGCATTATTGACTAAAAGATTATACGTAGATTACTTTTATGATGTGTATTTTTTTATTCTTTTGTGTTGTGACAGCTTATTATATATTTTTCTATTAAACCATTGGGGTTTTATATGTGAGTTCCAGTCTATTTATTTTGTGCAGCGCTACCATATCCTGTATTTGTATGCTTTTTCCATTCTCTGAGGCAGAGTCTCTCACAGGTGTGCAGCAGCGTTTTTATATAGACTGGGTCGGAATAGGTTGTGACCAGTGGGGCTTGGATTTTTTAATTGTTAATTTGCTTTCACAAGCTTTTCTGCCTCCAGCTGCAGTATGCTGATGAAGGAGTGGCTGATGAGCCTGTTATGTATATCACATCTGCTGAGTAGCCCCTTGTGTTTCGGAAGATGCGCTCCACGTGGAACGCCCCTAATCCACGTATCCCCTTCCATTGCAGATAAAGGCACAGGTAGAAAAAGGCATCAGCAGCACTGAGAGGAGAAGAAGGCGGCATGGGGAGGAGGGGGAGGTGGCCTAGTGTTAGGATCCCCAGGTAGTGAATCATTTGGGTGGCAGTTCCCAGCCTTGGTTACTACTGGAGATTGCATCTAATCCTGTCTGTCTGTGTGTTTTTTCCCAGGTGCTATTAATCATCTGCCTCTCTGCAGATATCAGGTGCACACCAGCCTGTGATCAGGAAATACTCTCTGCTGGAGACGGCTCTGATTGGGTCCCGCTTCTCTTAAATTACAGACAGCCCTGCACTCTGTGCCAGTTATACTGTGTAAACAGCAGAACACGGACTGTTCCCCAGCTTCCAAGCTACACCAGCGCACAGACGTTCCCCTGGCTTCCAAGCCACTCAGTGCACAGACTGTTTCCCGGCTCCCCAGCCGCAACATCGACCTCCGGCCACTCTAATGGCTCACCAGCTACACCATCGGCACCTTGCCGCACCAACGGCTCCCAAGCCGCATCATCGGCCTCCGGTCACACTACTGGCTCACCAGCCACACCAACGGCACCTTGCCACACCAACGGCTCCAAAGCCACATCATCGGCTCCCAAACCACAACATCGGCCTCCGGCCACTCTACTGGCTCACTAGCCACACCATAGACTCCCTAGCCATATCATCAGCGTTCAGCCGCATCATCGGTGTTCAGACGCACAGTATGTACTTTGGACAATATCTTTATACATGCTAGCCAGTTTTTTGTGACAATAAAGTCACTAACTTTGATTTCACCCTACGTCTTCTGGTGTCACTCTCCTTAAGGTATTCTGGTCGTCTGGATCCCCAGACAACCGTAACATTATAACTGGCCACTTGGGAGAGGTCACTAGTCACTATCATGGAGCAGCCGCAGAACCCAGCGCAGGTCCTGGCTGCGCAGATCCAAGTCCTGACCCAAAAGGTCCAAGAGTTATCCCTCAGAGTAGAAAATCCCCGCACCTCGGCCGCCTCTTTGGAGAGCCTAAGGTTAATCTGCCAGACCGGTTTTCGGGTGATCAGAATCAATTCCTGAATTTCAAAGAGAGCTGCAAGTTATACTTTAGGCTCTGGGCCGCTCTCCTCGGGATCAGAGACATAACGGGTCAGGATCATTATCTCCCTGCTCCAGGGCGACCCTCAGACCTGGACCTTCAATCTGCAGCCTGGCCATGCAGCATTACAGACGGTCGGAGCCTTCTTTCAAGGACTCAGCCTCTTATATGATGACCCGGATAAGGCTGCACTGGCCGAGTCCAAGCTGCGCTCCATATGCCAAGGCCAACAGGGGGCGGAAGATTATTCATCTGAGTTCCGTCGATGGGCAGTAGACTCTGGTTGGAACGACCCTGCTCTGCGCAGTAAATACCATCTTGGCCTGTCAGAGGCAATCAAGGACATCCTCGTCCAGCACCCAACTCCAGGGACCTTGGACGAGCTCATTGCATCAGCTATATGGATTGACCGTCGTCTCCGCGAACGCAGATTTGAGCAGAGTCTCCCGGTTCATTCTCCTCATCTATCTACTGCATGGGCCCCAAGTATCGATCCTGAGGAATCCATGCAACTGGGCGCCTTCCGCTTGCCTCCTGAGGAGAGACGTAGTAGACAGATTCAGGGCCTCTGTTTGTACTGCGGCAGTAAGGGTCACATCCTTAAGACATGTCTACTGAAGTCGGGAAAAGCCAGGACCTAACTGTACAGGAGGGGTTACATCTAGGTCTGGTTCCCATCTCCTCCGATAACTCCATACTGCTGCTGACCACTGTCCAATTTCCCCAGACTTCTCTCTCTGTATCAGCCTTCCTGGACAGCAGAGCTGCAGGAAATTTTATGGACCTGTCCTTCCTTCAGTCTGGTCTACCCACTATTCCACTTGAGAAGGAGATACCCATCTGTGGCCTAGATGGAAGACAGGTTTCGAGTGGGACCATTAAGTTCCAGACTCTGTCCATCCGATTCTCCGTGGGCCTACTGCACTCTGAAAATATTTGTTTTTTTCTCCTCCAATGCCCACTGGCGCCCATTGTCCTCGGACTTCCTTGGCTAAAAACCCATAATCCCCTTGTGAACTGGAGCACGGGGGATATCACACAATGGGGTTCCACCTGCCACCTTTATTGCCTGTCCTTACCAGTCAGAGCTGTGCAACCCCATTCCTCCGGGACTATCAACCCACTGACGGTTCCTTATCAAGATTATTTGGACGTTTTTTCCAAGCAGAGCTCTCTACCTCCACACCGGCGTTATGATTGCGCCATCCAGTTGCATCCTGGGGCAAAGTTACCCAAAGGCCGTCTATACTCGCTATCCATTCCAGAGACCCAAGCCATGGAGGAGTATGTCAAGGAGGCGCTAGCCAATGGCTTTATCCGGCCTTCCAAATCTCCAGTAGGTGAAGGGTTCTTCTTCGTGCAGAAGAAAGACAGCTCTCTCCGACCCTGCATCGACTACCAGGACCTAAATAATATCACAGTCAAAAATTCTTATCCTTTGCCCCTCATCTCCATTCTTTTTGACCAACTCCGGCAGGCCGCCATCTTCTCTAAAATCGACCTCAGAGGAGCATATAACCTTATCCGGATAAAGAGCGGGGATGAGTGGAAGACAGCATTTAGTACCCATACAGGACACTATGAGTACCTAGTGATGCTGTTTGGCTTGGCAAATGCACCTGCTGTCTTCCAAGACTTGATTAACGATGTCCTCCGGGAGTACTTAGGAAAGTTTTTCGTGGTATACCTGGATGATAACTCTGTTCATCATCTATGACCGAACACCAAGGCCACATCAGAATCGTTTGTTTGCCAAAGCCGAGAAATGTGAATTCCACATTACACAGGTGGCAGTACTAGGGTACGTGATCTCACCACACGGATTCTCCATGGATCCAGTGAAAGTCAAGGCTATTCAGGAGTGGGTTCAGCCCACCACACTCAAAGCGATCCAGCGATCCAGCGCTTCCTTGGCTTTTCTAACTATTATAGAAGATTTATCAGGTCCTTTTCGTCCATCGTGGCACATATTGTTGAATTCACGAAGAAGGATGCCGATACTGCCCACTGGCCTGACAAGGCAGTACACGCATTCCTGAAGCTCAAGACTGCATTCATCAGTGCCCTGGTGCTCCGTCATCTTGATCCTGACCTCCCTTTCGTGGTTGAGGAAGACGCTTCAGAGATTGGTGCTGGAGCAGTCTTGTCTCAAAGGGTTGTGTATAAAATATAGAGGAGCTGATTTAATCAGAACAATTTATTAAAAATCAAAAAAACACATATAAATAATATAAAATAACCGTCGGCCGGCCGATATATTTGTTTTAAAATTTTATATATGTTTTAAAATTTTTCTATAACATATAATAATTCTTCTGAATATATATCTATTACTGCAATGCTATGTTATGTAACATCAGATAGTAAGGTCTAGCCTACATCAATCACTATATCAAATAGGAAGAATAATTGTAAACTTATTAGTGAGCTCTACGGGTGCAGCTAGCAACATGTACACCTGAATGACAATTTATATGATCTTAATAGATTTCATGAATCCCATGGATATAAATTCACACATGGATAGTTAAACCTTGCTTGCTTTGAGGCTGTAGCTGTTCAAAAGAGATTTTTTGTCATCCGACAGTTTCAATATGTAGCAAGTGAATGACAACAATGTAGATCGCAAAAAAATATGTCTCTTGTAGCAATGATGCTACTCTCACCACTCTGTGAAACGTCCCTCTATATCACGAGTGTCTAATATCCCAGCTCCTGGTATAGAAAAGTTGTATGTCCAGTCCCTCCGTGTCTGGATGTCCGTATAGAAAACCGTGGCCCATCTCTCCCAGCTGCTAAAGGCGTTCCCCGAAGTGCAGCTATATCCGGAGAGTAGGCGCGGGTGAGGTCTGAACAAGATGGTAAATCCAAATGCAGGTAATGATGTAAGGTCAGCACCTTCTATGTCCGTGTGGATCTACAGCTTGTTCTACCAGCTGCTGGCAGCATTCTCCAAGGTGCAGCTATATCCGGAGTGTGAAGAATAGATCCAGGCTGTGCTGTACAGATCCAGGCTGTGCTGTACAGTTCTGTTGGGACAGGTGAGTGGTGTGAAAAGACTTGATGCGTTTCCCCGCCTCTTTCCTTGTCGGCAGCTTCCTCAGAAGAAAATGTCTCAAAGGGATCCGACCGATGGCAAGCTTCACCCATGTGCCTTCTTCTAGCGGAAGTTCTCTTCGGCCGAAAGAAACTACGATGTAGGCAACCGTGAGCTGTTGGCCATCAAATGGGCTTTTAAGGATTGGAAACACTGGCTGGAGGGGGCCAAGCATCAGATTTTCGTCCTCACGGACCATAAAAACCTGGCATATATTGGTGCTGCGAAGAGATTGAATGCCAGACAGGCATGCAGGGCACTTTTCTTCACACACTTCAATTATTCTATTTCATTTAGACCGGGTTCTAGGAACATTAAGGCGGATGCCTTGTCCCAAAGCTTTTCTCCTCTTCAGCAGGATGATTCTCCTGATGAGACCATAGTGCCTAGCTCCTGCCTCCACCTGGCGCTTACCCGAAGTCTTGCTGAACTAATTCTTGCTCGTCAGACTGAATCTCCTCCTGATAAACCTTCACACCTCCTCTTCGTTCCTGAGAGGTTCAGACTTTCATGCTCGACGGGCATCCGGGAATCAACAAGACCACTAAACTTCTCTCCCGCTCAGTACCTTCTCTCCTGCTGAAAGTGGGAGATCCACAATAAAGTCCATTGCGATATGGGTCCACGGTCTTTTGGGAATCGAAAGTGGCAGCAGGAAGCCCAAAGGAGCGGTGCGAGAGGTCTTTTTGCGGGCGCAGGTCTCGCAGGTCAGAGCAAACTCGCGTACATCATGAGACAAGGAGGGCCTAGCCGACCTATGGTGTGACAGGACACGGCAGGCGCCCTGACATCGGCAAGTGCATACGGCAGCATGGCCCTCGCTGATGATGTCCCCGCGATGTCGCTGACTATGCATGGGAGTGTGCATCGTCAGTGACATTGAGGGTACACACTAGACGATTTTGCCGACATGTCGTCAAATCCATGCAGTTCAGACGAAATATCGTCTAGTGTGTACCGGCCATAACAGTGCCGTGAGGAACCCTAGTGTTCCTGTAGGCTGTTTCAGTGGGCCGCCGCGCCTTGCCCAATTTTAAAATGACAAAATGCACCCTGCGCTTATGGCGATGCCCTGCAATAACAGCCTGCCCTCAGCAGTGCCACATGGGCCTGGAGCTGAAATTTATGAAGGGCCTATTGTGTGATGCTGCAGGGGGTTGTGACAAGCGGAGCGGCAGTGTGACTAGGGATGTGGATAGGGGGGGGGCAGTACAGAGGAGATGTGGCCTGTGCAGTTGCTATCTTAATGGAGATCATAGTTGGTGCCTACCTTTTTGTTTGTAAAAGGGTAAGAACGGTACTGTCTGTCTTTGAGTGCTAGAATAGTTTAGATTAATAAAAAAAATCACAAATTATTCACTGATAACTGGCATATTTCAATGAGTGTTCATCCAACATCCCTAGCCACTGCAGTAAATTAGCTGTTGCCTTTTTAAAAAACTAAAGAGTTGCAGTACAATGGAACTAATGTACTAAGGTGGTAAATATTATATATATTTTCACACATACATACGTTATTTTTAATATGTGGGGAGGGTTGTGAATACTTATATGTATTTGTATACATACATAGAGGGATGAAGCTAGGCTTTCTGTTACCCGGGGCAAAGACAAGACTCGAGTCAGTGCCTGTCTTTCTTGGGTATCTACACTTTTCAATGGAGCATGCAGACTCAACAGTCTCAATACTCAATGTCTAAGTATTGCTACCTGTACCCTGTACTACACTTCCTCCCCGATCACAGAGCATTGTAGTGACCACCTTTCTATACAGAGAGAATCACAGTGGCTGGCATTTTATACAGAGAACTTTCACCGTAACCACCAGATAATGCAGAGAACATTGCAGTGACCACCATATAATACAAAGAGCATCACAGTGACCAAGAATCTAATTGACCACCATTACACTACAGTGAACATTGCAATGAGTGCCATATAATACAGAGAACTCCAATGACCATCACAAGTACATAGGGCATCACTGCCACACACTATGGCCCATGGAAGTGGATAAATCAGACAGCAAGCTGCTGGCAGATCTATAACAACTATAATATATATCAGGAATAGATGGCTGGCACTCTGGACATCTAGGGCCTGATTCAGAGATGGACGCTAAGCTATGCTAATGGTTCCAAAGATCACCCGGGCATAAGGATGCCCACTGCTGAATTCTCATATGCTGAATTCACAACGTTGCTTATCTGCATAAATATCAGTAATATTGGCGCACATCCAGCGCCCATCTTGCCCTTGCGGTAGGTCTGACCAGCCGCAGACTCAGCAGCTCTCCTCCTGCAGAGGGTTCTCATGTTGCATAGGAGATTACAAGGGCTAATTTATGCACGCCCATGTAACAGCTTTTAAACAGTCAGACATGCATTTTTCTCACCATCCTCCGTTACCTCACCCAAATGCTGACTGCCTGACACTCACTGTGTGATGGATTCCTCTGTGCGTCCGTAATAGCAGTGTGGTCTCTGCGCACGCTCAGTGCGGCTTATACCCTTACGTAATGGCAAACAATCGCTCAATCTGCACCTGTAATCGCCATTGTAATCATCTCTGAATCAGGCCCCTAGTACACAAACACGGAAGATCAAAAGTAGTGTTTAGTGTTTCAGATCTCTTTATCAATGTTCTTTCATGCCAACGTGGGAGGTAGCTACACACACACACACACATTTTGCACATACGAACACAGGTACACACACATATTTTGCACACATGAACACACACAAAAGCATTAAAGTTTTTCTTTTTTTTATTTTGATCTGTTTCATTGTCATGCAGATGCAGGGGAATACAAAGGAGCAGTGTTACATCTGACACACAGAGCCCTTTCTATATTATCTGTGTTATGATAATTTATGAGCCATGAATAAATGAGCAGAGCTACACATAACTTTCTCCTAGATTTGCTTATTATAGGAGCACACTCCAATGCACTCTGAAAATGTGTCCCAATAAAGAATCACTTGTTACAGGCAGCTCATACTCTTACCTGTCCTGATGTACTGCTGCCCTCTAAAAGTACAGTACTATTACTATTGCCACCAGGTACGTCTGGTGGCAACAGGATGAGAGCACCAAATTAGAGGCAGCTTAAGACTTCACCCGGTCACCACTGTGGGACATATAAATCTCTGGGGGTGTGAATGACCGGGGCATCAAAAGAGTGGAGCTTTGGTGCCATACACAAGGACACAATTGCTGATGGGCCAGGAGGTGGGGCTTAGCACGGACAGGGCAGAGCTTCATCAGGCAGGGGGGCAGAGCTCCGTAAAGACCCCGTTGGTGGGGGTGGGGTAGAGTAACGGGGCTTCGGAGCTCGGATTGCCCGACCAGGAGGTGAGTGTATGGGGACGAAGACCTGGTGACAGGAGAATTTTTTTTTTTTTGCAGCTCCACCCGCCCCATTATTAATCTGGCCCTCAGCCGTCCCCACCCATGGGCCACAGTGTCCTGCGTGTGGGAAAATTTGCGGTTTAGCGTTCCCGGCCAGTGAACAGATGCTGAGCGCATGCGTACGGGATCTATTCACAGTGAGGGGAGAGCTTGGGAGCAGCCCAGCATCTCCGTAAGTGCTGGGCATGCCCACTAGAGTGACGAAAAAGGACATGAAGCCACAGCCCACCCAGAGTGTCCACGACCCCTTTTCAGGAGCGCGTGCGCAGAACAGAACCCCTTCTCCCGAGCGGCGCCCTGCCTGCTGTTCACCCTAGAGTAAACACTAGAACCCAGGAGTGTAAACTTTCACTGCTACTAGTGGCTAAAGTGTCAATATTAGTGCTCTCCGAAAAGCAGCTGTCCCTGCACTAGAGAAATATTATTATTATCCTTTATTTATATGGCACCACAAGGGGTCCGCAGTGCCTTACAAAGTACATAAACAGACAAGAAGTGACATTGCAGTACATGGACATGGTTTTTAAACATTGCTGCATCAGCAGTAATAATACTCAAGTAAGCAGCAAGGTGGCCGAAACCAAGGGTTAGGTGCCGCTGTAGGCAGTATAGAGTAGATGATAGCACAAGTAATGGAAGCACATAAGGGAAGAGGGCCCTGCTCGTGAGAGCTTACATTCTAGAAGTTAGAGGCAGACAGACAGGGAAGACACAGATGGGGAAGACAGTGAGCATGGAGCAGTGGGTTAGGATGAGAGCTGGATGGCTTTGATAAAGAAGTGGTTCTTGAGAGCTTGTTTGAAGTTTTGTAGACAGGAGGAGAGTCTGATAGAGAGTTCCAGAAGTATGTAGCAGCACAGGCAAAATGTTGGATGTGGTAGTGGCAGGAAGTAATCAGTTGGCAGGAGAGGCAGCATTCATTTGTGGAGCGAAATGAGCAGGCGGGAGTGTTAAGGCAGATGAGGTCACAGAAGTAAATAGGAGAGGTTTGGATGAGGGCTTTGTAAGCGAGTGTGAGAAGCTTGAATTGGGTTCTGAAGGGTAAGTGAAGCCAGTGCAAGGCTTGTAGGAGGGGAGGCAGATGTAGTGCGTTTGGAGAGGAAGATGACCTGGGCTGCAGCATTTAGGACATATTGGAGTGAAGAGAGGAGAGACTCAGGGAGGCCAGACAGGAGGAGGTTACAGTAGTCCAATGTGGAGATGACCAGTGAGTGGATGAGGTTCTTAGTTGCCTCCAGGGTGAGAAAAGGTCTCATCCTGGAGATATTTCTGAGATGGAAACGACAGGACTGCGAGAGGTACTGACTGTGTGGTTTGAAGAAGAGGGAGGAGTCAAGAATAACTCCTAGTCAGCACACTTGCAGGCTACAGGAGATTGTGGTGCTATCAATAGATAATGAAATTGTGGGGGTTATTTGGGAGGGTGGGAAGATGATCAGCTCAGTCTTAGACATGTTCAGTTTAAGAAAGCGCTGGAACATCCAGGAAGAAACGTCAGAAACACAGTTGGAGATACAAGTGTGATAGAGAGGGGGACAGGTCAGAGAAGGAGAGGTAGATCTGAGTGTCATCAGCATAGAGATGATACTGGAGGCCAAAAGAGTGGATGAGCTTACCTAAAGAGGATGTATAGAGGGCGAATAGGAGAGGTCTAAGAACAGAACCTTGGCGGACACCTACCGTTAGTGAAAGTAGAAAGGAAGCAGAGTAATAAGAGGAGACGGCGAAAGAATGATTAGAGAGGTAGGAAAGGAAGGAGAGGACAGTTTCAAGCAGACCGAGGAAGTGAATGATTTGCAGGAGGAGAGGATGGTCACTCTATAGTGTCTAAAGCAGCAAAGAGGTCGAGAAGAATTAGCAGAGTGTAGTGGCCCCTGGATTTGGCAGCAAGGAGATCAATACTCACTTTTGTGAGGGTAGTATCATTGGAGTGGAGAGGACAAAAACCAGGCTGAAATGGGTCAAGGAGAGCGTGGGAGGAAAGAATGGTGGTATGTCGGTTGCAGACAATACGCTCAAAGGAGTTTGAAGGCAAATGGGAGGAGAGAGATGGGGCGGTATTTGGAGAGAGTGATAGGATCAAGGGTGGGTTTTTAAGAATGGGAGAGACAAGGGCACGCTTGGATGCAGAGGTGACAGAGCCTGAAGAGATGGGAACAGGCAACAGGAGAGAGGAAGTGTAGGAGGCAGGAGTGGCTAGGGCCATGGAGGGAGGACCAGATGAGGGCCATGACTTATTCTCCAGATACTGGGGAAAGAGAAGTCAGAGTAGGTGAGATGGATGGGGAGGGATTGGTTTGGGAGAGAAGGGGATGGGGGCTGAGGATTTGCTGGGATGTGATGTAGGGAATACTTGAAATGCTCAAGTAGACCTGGATTTGACGCTTTTAATTGCAGAGAGTTAGATCCATCATTTGTGCTGAGTCATTTATTGATGAATAAGCCCTTTAGTGTTTCTTGTCACTAATATGACTGGTTTCTAATCAAGCTTAGAACCAGTCGGTGAAATTGTCCATTCATAAAGGTAAAATTGAGGAGGTAAACTTACAGCATCATAAAATAGATTACATCTAACAGTAACAGTAATTCAATATAAAGTCTTCTGTACTTTTATTAAGTGATCTGTAACAATGAGGAAATGTCTTTGAATTTTAAAACTTTTTTGACTTTCTGTGATTTTACTGGACAGCATTGAGCACTGTACACATCATGTCCAATGTTGTCTTGGTTAATTCTATGTAGAGTATTGCTGTAATACATAACTTGCTATTTATGTGTACGGCATACATTGCATTTAGTTCTATAACTTATACATTATGGAAACTTTACTTGCTGTGCGTGTAGACCATGAGTTCCAGACAGTTCATCCACTCCGTCCAGTACAAGGATACATGGTTTCAGTGCAACCGATGCCATAAAAGCCTGTACAAGTAGTGGGAATTCCCACATGTCAATATAGTTCTCATTGGAATAAACTTCATCAATTTCGATTCCTGAAGAATAAATGTTCATGGTGGAATATTATTAAAAAAATATTCACATAAAAAGTTTTGCCTTGTTCTTTAAATTAATGATGGCTTTAATGGTTTGCCTTCTGCTTTAGGGATACACTAACAGTGTGTGGTTTCCATATCTCCTTGCAGATATATTCATTACTGACTGACATGTTAAAAGATTCACAGGTAGTGCTAATTATTTCACTTGCGATTCTCTGAGGAGACCTTGAAAACATGTACTGTTGGTGTGTCCCTAGGACTGGCAAGAGAAGCACTGCTTTAATGCATTAATATAGCCACCAGGTGCAATTTCTATAAAAAGGTTTGATGGCAGACTATGGGCCTGATTCAGAATTGTACGCTAATGCAGCAGACGCTAGTGCGAAAGTGTACACAGTTGCGATGCGAAAGCAAATGTTGCAGCCGCCGGGAGATGTATTGAGACGTCCACCTGTGGCTTTGCAAATTGAAGCATCTGCGTAAAATGTTGCAGTATCAGCGTACAAAGATGCAGATGATTCAATTGTCGCAGTCCCGAGCAAGCCTATTGTCCCTCAGAATGGCCGTGGGAACGGAGATGATGGAGCCATATTTTTAGCGTCGCAAGCTGCAACATGATCCTGAAACGGTAGTGACACGTCTGAGTTCTCTGCTGCCACTCCCCATTCCCTCCCCCATACGCTCCCTGGCTGTCAATCACACTGCGAGTAAATAGTCGCTGCAAGGGACTATGGTAATGTACCTTGACGCGTGCGCAGTACGACTTAGACAAATACGCAGATGGCCGATCATCACTCAACTGCAAAAACATTGGTATACCGTACAACTCTGAATCAGGCCCTATAACCTGTGCATAGAGAGCAATACCAACAGCAACATCTTGCTAAAAATATCTTAATGGTAGTATTTAAATTTGCAGAATTTCAAACAAATAAAATCATGACTTTGCACTAGATCTTCTCCTGGATTGTACTTCATGCATCTGACTGTTAAAAATACCGTAAATGTATCTACGCGTAGGCCTTTGTTTAATAGCCTGTTGTAGGTGCTGTTGAGATTCTGGCGATTCAGCCCATAGATTTAAAGCAGAGACAATTTAAAAGGCAAAACCAACCTTGTTTTGTCTTTAAAATTATATTATAATAGTGAAGCAATAGAACACCGTAAGCTCAGAGCTTGGCACTTAGGACTGCGCACGCAGCCTAGCAGGGGGTGACCCCACAGACCAGTTGGAAGCCACCAGCATATGTAGCAGTGGCCCCCGGATGTTCTTACTCTGGGACCCACTTATATCTTAATTCAACCAGATTAACTTTTTGGCAACAAGGATGCAGCCGTACTGTGAGCGTCCTGGTGAATATATTAGTAGAACACAGATAATAAGAAAAACGTAGTAGAATGTGTATTTGTGAACATGACTGATGGGAATGTTTGCACTCATCTTATAATGTAGTTAACCATATAATGCTGAAATCGCATATATGATAATTAGGTTGTCTGCATTTTCCTTGTGGTGAACCAATTACATGACAGTTGAGAGTTGCCTGGGAACTTCATATATAACTGGTATACTCTCTAACAGGACCCTACAGTTAGCACTATTATAAGGAGTTCAAAAACCCCATCAATTACAGCCACAAGATCCTCAACCCAGAGGCGCTATCTATTCTCTGAGCACTACTATCAATACCTTGACATGGCAGTTAACAAGTTTAGCGATAATGCTCTGTGGGCCTGATTCAGACCCGCTCGCAAGCGGGTCGATGTTTGGCCACTGCGCATGCCGGAGCCGGCTCTGAAGTGCGCATGCGTGAGACCCAGGTCTTGCACCGAAGCGGGGCAGCTGTCGATTTTGATTGACAACTTGCCCAGTTTTGGAGGCGGGCAGGGGGGGTAGCTGGCCAAACGGAGGCGTTCCCAAAGGAATGCCTGCCGTTTGGGGGCGGCCTCACTGACATCACTCGTGATGTCAGTTTGTGAGCTTCCGGCTCTAATAGAGCCGAAAGCTCACTCGGGCTTGCAGGAACGAGACCCTATCACAAGGGTCTCGTCGCAAGCCCCGACCATCGCGACCATCACCTGGCTGCTCGCAATAGCTGTGGGTGGTGACCCACAGCTAAGCGAGCGGCCAGGAGGCCGCACAAAAAAACCCCGCCCTGATTCAGAGCGAGCGCTCTTTCAGAGCGTCTGGCTCTGAATCAGGCCCTGTGTCCTGTCAGTGAGTTCTGAAATGATCCAGTGCAGCTCAGAGGCTTACATACATGCTTTTGTCTGCTAGCTCTCCACAAAAAGCTATATATAATGTCCAACAAAATTTATGCCATAGTAGTTACCAAAGTAATCACACTGGAGCGATATGAGGCAATGTTGCATGAAACACATGATGTTATCTCTTCTTCCATTACTTCCTGCAAAGTATGGGATCACTGTGACATCAGGATTACATCTTCTAAAAGAACTCAGCCATTTTGCAACCACTGTTGATTTCCCACAGCCTTGCTCACCATGCAACAGGAGAATAGACTTAAAATCTGTTTTTGACCTGCAAGCATACAATGAATATGTCAGAAATTTTACATGCGAGTCATTCGCTTGTGGTCATGGGCCATGCCGGTCAGGCTGTATAATGTGATAGGTGGATTGATTAGCAACCAATCAACAATTAGCTCTACAGGAAAAATTTAATTGTTTTATCGTGGCCATAGCCATCCAATTTTTTTTGGGGGGGGACACGTCACAATCCTAGATGTCGCACCCAAAATGCAGGGGATTAGCCATATAAAGTGGTTAATCCTGTCTAAAGTGACAGTTAAGGCGCCGAAAAGTTCTACCTTGGGTGGTTATCTGCGCGCACCTCATGAGACTGCAAGCAGAAATTAGCAATAGGTAAATGGCGCCCGTGGCAATCTTGCCTATCGGCACAAACAATTGAGTAGCTTCTGTCACTTTAGACGGGAGCTACGGGAGTCCAAAAACATTTGAATTCCCCCTTAAGTGATCTAAGGCAATTTCAACAATTAAAGAAGTGGACTGGTAGGTATATAGGTATAGCTATAGGTGATTGAACATTTGCACTTAGAAAGTAATCCTCACAGTATTGGTCAGGGAAACTGATGCCTACTGGCCATATATACATGTATATACATGACTGCCAGCCTGGTTTATATTTTTTGTCACTTAACATTAGGAGTCTGACTACAGTTATAGGGCCCATACACCTAAACGACCAGCATAAGATACCTACGATTCTCCCGGAGCTCCCTGGCAATCCCTGCAGCATATTTGTTGTTTTTCTAGCACAGGATCAGTCGTAAGATCGATCCTTTGTCTCACAGGCTCATCAGGAGTTCATCAGGGAAACAGTCATTGAAATGACTTGAAATGCGACACGATGGATCGCATGAACAAAATAAACGGCACGATCCTCATACGGATACGACGGGCAAGATGTGCTGCACATATGATCAGAAGACACGATTGTACGAACAGCGGGAGCTAGCATCGGATCGTAAGTTACTAAAAAAAAAGACACGATTTTCACAAGATCCATCTTATGATTGCTTGAAAAATCGTCCAGAAATCGTGTAGGTGTATGGGGGCTAATACTCCACACTGTCCAACAAACTTTATGTTATTAAACATTGCAATCCCTAATACAGTGTCATATGCGTAGAGCATTTTATTATTTAGCACAGAGCAATTACATTTCATTTTTACTAATGGACCTACTTAAAATGACCATCTCCCCTATTTACACAATCAACATAATGAATGGTTTTCTATATACATAGAGGACCTCATTCAGAGTCGGTTGTTGCGGCCGCACGGTCGTACGCCACCGATGTTCGCTAAACTGCGCATGTGTAAAGTTCGCAATGCGCGTGCGCAAACTAGCTGCTACGATCAGAAATTTATCTCGCCTTGAACACAGCCAGGTTGGTAGTTTGAGTGACAGAATGAGGCGTTTGTGGGTGGTAACAGGGAAGGTGCTTGAAAACGGGAGTGGAGATCCGAACGCAGGCGTGCCTAAATTATGCGAACAGCGTTTTATGGGAGTGCATAATAAACAAAGTAGTGTCATGGCACACGTGACATGGGTGGTTTGTACACTGACCTGATCGTAGTGCTTAAGAGAGGGTATGGTCAACCTTAAGCTCTACGACCAGTTCCGATGGTCTCGATTAATCCTTATATGGCCGGAGATGACGTGTAATGTGAATGAGAAGGGGGCGTATTTTTTGTCTTACGGCCGCATCCTCCCCTTGGTCTGCCAGCTAACGATCCGATCTTAAGGACGCAACTTGCGAGTGCATCATTTGCATATCCGGCCCCTTTTCACTTACGACCGTGCGGCCGCAATGACCGACTCTGAATGAGGTCCACAGTGCTCAGTAGGAACTTCATTTATTACACCATATAAGAGGTAATAACAGGTAATAACGGATTTGTTCTATTCAATCTGGATTCTTCATTAATGATTAACTGGTATGCCATTGCCAGCTGCTAAAATGACACATTTATTTAGAGAAATGGTCTAGTAATTACCACATATTCATTAATTAAATTAAAAAATGTATTATATATCATTTAGTTCAGCTAACAAATATTTAGCCCTGGCAGTGACTGTCTGTTGATGATCCAGCAGAGATGGACTGAGGGCTGATTCATCATGGATCGCAATTGCAACCGCGTATGCAAATCAGTCAATGGTGCATACTTCTAACTTGCGCACTAGCATTGTGCTCGCGCAGAAACAAAGCCATCGCAGACAGAGGGACGAGACGTCAGCGTTTGGGGGTGGTGACGGGGAAATGGATGTAGAATGCAGGCGTGCCTGTTCGTTTGGACGCAGTTGCATGGGCATGCATATATTAGCCACTGCGACGGCATACACAGCTTGTGTTATCACTGCGTGCAACGAGGTTAGCAATTTATGAGTAAGGTCAGACGTCAGACCTGTTGTAATTGTGCATGATAGGGCGATGTTATCCGTTGTATACACAGGATTGCAAGATATTACGGATGTGCGAAAGCGGTAGTGGGCGTCTCTGTTCTGGCTTTGGGCGGCTCTGTAATAACTTTGTGATTGCACTCATTAGCATATTTTTTGCAACTGACCTGCGTGCGTAATTGCAACTGCGATCAGTAGTGAATCAGACCCTGAAGCTGTGACTATAGGGAAACTGGTGACTGCAGCTGGGATGACCGGTGTTTTCATGAGATGTAGTTGGCATCACAGCGGTTGGGATGCCGATGCTCAGAATGCCGTTAAACTGTATTACACTATAGCCCTCATTCAGAGCGCTCGCAAGAAGCGAACGCTCGTTCTGAATGAGTGCGGCCTCCTGTTTGCTAGCTAAGCTGTGGGTTACCACCCACAGCTTCAGCGACCGACCAGGGTGATGGTCGTGATGGTCAAGACCATCGTGACCATCGGGGCTTGCTACGAGACCCTAAGGTTGGGTTTCAGGCAACCGCAAGCCCCAGGGAGCTTCCTGCTCTGATCGAGGTCAGTGTGGCCGCCCACAAAACGGCAGGCGTTCCGTTAAGAACGTCTCCGTTTGTGTAGCCACCCCCCGCCCCGCCTACAAAGCGGGGCGAGCTGTCGATCAACATCAACAGCCGCCCCTTTTGTAGTGAGCTCCGGAGCGAGAGAATTTCTCTCTCGCTCCAGGGCTTGCGCACGCGCAGTGCGGCCTTAACATCGACCCTGTTGCGAGCGCTCAGCTCTTGCGACCGGGTCTGAATGAGACCCTATATCTATTCTCTCCTCCATCCTTTGGGGCATTTCTTAGCGAGTGCTGAATTGAGGAGGCTCCATTGTAAATCAGACCTACAGTGGAACCGGAGGACATTGTGTTTGCTACAACTAGGAATGTAACAAAATCTATATGTATTCGAGAGCGCTGATGAAGTGGATTTTCCTTATTTTGTGTATACATTGTGTTTTGGTGTAGGGAACACCTCTATAGGAATCTGCATTACTAGCTGCTATCCAGTGGCGGGCTAGGCTGGGGGGCAGGGTGCCATGTGCCCCCCGGGCCGCAGAGCCATGCGGGCCGCGGGCAGTCTGTGTCTCTGTGACACAGCTGCACCGCGCGTGTAGCACTGACCGGACGGAGTTCGGTCAGCGCTACACAGTGACTGACAAACACACAGCCGCCAGCGCTGACAGCTGTGTTTGTTTTGAGTGGCAGCCAATAAGAGTCTGTCAGACTCTCACTGACTGCTGCTGTGCCCACTGCAGGAGCCGCTCCATCTACGGCTCCTGCAGTGGGTAATGGGAGAGACATCATGACGTCTCTCCCATAATGCAGAGTGGCCCGGCCCAGGAGGACGGACAGAGGAGCGGATGGCGGCGGCGGGAGAGGGAATTCAGGTAAGTGTTTTTTTTTTTTATTACGGTGTGTCACTACAAGGGGGAGAGCACTACTGGGGGCACTACAAGGGGGAGACCACTACTGGGGTAACTACAAGGGGGAGACCACTACTGGGGTAACTACAAGGGGGAGAGCACTACTGGGGGCACTACAAGGGGGGTGGGGACTACTACTGGGGGCACTACAAGGGGGGGACTACTACTGGGGGCACTACAAGGGGGAGAGCACTACTGGGGCACTACAAGGGGGGGACTACGACTGGGGGCACTACAAGGGGGAGAGCACTCCTGGGGGCACAACAAGGGGGAGACCACTACTGGGGGCACTACAAGGGTGGGGACTACTAAAGGGGACACTACAAGGGGGAGAGCACTACTGGGGGCACTACAAGGGGGGGGGACTACTACTGGGGGCACTACAAGGGGGGAGCTACTGGGGGCACTACAAGGGGGAGACCACTACTGGGGGTACTACAAGGGGGAGACCACTACTGGAGGCACTACAAGGGGGGGGGACTACTACTGGGGGCACTACAAGGGCGAGAGCACTACTGGGGGCACTACAAGGAGGGGACTACTACTGGGGGCACTACAAGGGGGGGAGCACTACTGGGGGCACTACAAGGGGGAGAGCACTACTGTGGGCACTACAAGGGGGGGAGCACTACTGGGGGCACTACAAGGGGGAGAGCACTACTGTGGGCACTACAAGGGGGGGAGCACTACTGGGGGCACTACAAGGGGGGGGACTACTACTGTGGGCACTACAAGGGGGGGACTACTACTAGGGGCATTGCACAGGGGGGACTACTACTGGGGGCACTATATAAGGTGCTTACTACTGGTGGCACAAGGGGCACTGCACGGGGGGACCACTACTGGGGGCACTGTAGAAGGGGCACTGCATAGGGGGATCACTACTGGGGGCACTACTGGAGGCCTGCATACGGGGGTCCTCTCCTGGGGCACAGGGGGCACTGCATATGGGCACCACTACAGGGGGCTGCCCCTAATCTTTATTTTTATTTTACACTAATTCCATATGTTCCCGCCTCCTCCCTGGAACACTTGAGGGGGCGCCGTAGCACGCACGTGCTCCGGGCACCAAGGCTACACGCTACTCCTCTGCCAGGGCCACCCGCATTTGCCCCCCGGGTTAAAAGTTGCCAGCCAGCCCCTGCTGCTATCCTTTGTTGCACAGGTACTATACACTCTTATATTAATTTTTTATACTTTGCTGTATAAAGAAGCATTCAGGAAACATTAAAGGCTAACTGAGCTGGTCCTTCCGCTTGCTGTGGTCCTGGGACCAGCACGTTCAAGCAGTTTCTTTCATAGATTCCTCGGTTTCTAGTTATTCAACTTGTTAAAAATGTTGGGATGCATACATCGTCAGTATTGTCGTCAGTCAAAATGTTGAGAGCATTATGTCGACGTGACGATGCAGATACAGTTGTAACATTATTTAAAGCATTTTAACCATGTCGGCAATATAACTATAAACATTATCTTAAAGCATCATGTTTAAAGTTATAATGCCAATCTGGTTAAAATGCTTAAACATGTAAATCCTTGGTTCTCAAAGGGGGAATTGATGCCATGGGTCCAGTTGGAATGGGATATAGCTACTCCATTCCCACTCACAGATTGTCTCTGGTTACCTTCTCATGTTAAGATCCCATGGATCGAAAAATGTACGACGATATCCACAACCAGGAAAGCCTGGTTAGAAATTGTTCATGCGTCATCAGAAGTTGGTCTTCCTTCCACGGATTTTTCACTGGAGGGACTGGCCGCTTTAATACCAAATTTAAGCTTTGAGACTTGGAAATCCCAGGGTATTTTTTCCCTTAAAGAAATAACTACACTTGGCACTCTTCGACTTTTACCCAAATTAATGCACAATTCCACACCTCTTTTAGAGAGTTTTATAAATATTTACAATTAAGACATTGGCTACAAAGTATAACTCCACCCCCATACATCATCAAAGATCTCCCTAAACTTTTGGTAAATCAACTAAATAAAGTTAATAACAAAAGAGCCATTACATGGTGGTACTCTCAATTAACGACTCCCACAGAATTCAACAAACCTGTAACAATTGTGAAATGGGAAACAGAGCTCACTTGTGTCTTCTCGGAAGAAGACTGTCGTTTAATTTATAAAACTAGTCATAAGGTTTCAAAATGTATATCGCATATGGAACAATACTATCGGTTGCTCCACCGACAATATTTTACGCCTAAATTAATGCATAGTATTTCGTCATCTCACTCCAATTTATGTTGGCGGAACTGTGGCCATGTCGGCTCTTTACTTCACATATTTTGGACTTGCCATCTTATCACTCCGTTATGGAAAGAAGTGTTTATTTTAATATCAAAAATTGTAAAGATCACTATCCCTCCACACCCGGTTATAGCTATGTTTCATTTATACAAAGACGATATGACCTCTAACGATCGTTATTTAATGGGACACGTCCTGATAGCCACTAAAATAATGTTGGCCCAAAACTGGAGATCTTCTATAATTCCCACTTTGGAAGATATAGAAAAAAAGGTCCAAACTCACTTTGAGTTTGAAACAGCTGGAGTAAGCTACTCCACAGCACCTTCCAACCCGCTAATTCAGTGGCTGAATTGGTCTGAATACTGGTCCTCAAAACCCAATCCCAGAGACCCAAAACATTAAATTTTAGGTAAATAATCGAGTTTGAGTGGATCATCGGTGGTTTCGGGGAGAGATGTTTTGTTCCTTCTGTGACTTCAACCATCTGGAAGACATCACTATAGCTAGTAGTCTATATCTTGTCAGTTTAGTTGCTTGCATGTAGTGATTACTAGATCAAAATAACGTGACTATATATTAACTGATGAAAACAGTTGCCTGTTCCGGACTGTATTAATATTACCAGGTTATATTTGTTAGTTTTTATGCAAATATTGTACCTATTTTTTTTTTATTATTATTATTATTATTATTATTATTATTATTATTATTGTTTATTATTGTTTCCTTGATCCCTTCCCTTTTTATTTCTGTACCCCAGATCCTACCCTTATAATTTTGAAACAATAAAAATTTAATGTTTAAAAAAAAAATAAAAAAATGCTTAAACATTACATTATCTCATCGACACAATTCTGACGACATTTTGACTGACGACAGCATAACTGCGACTAACTACTGTACTTCCCAAAATGTTAACTGGTAGGACACATGTGCCCTAAGGGAGTGGGAACTCAACAGTCCAATATGAAGATACAAGGTCTCAGCAGTTTCCACTGAGACTTGGGGCTTCCTATTGGATGGTGTGGTCACACCAGTATAGACTGTGGGCCTGATTCAGAGCCGGATGCTCTGAATCAGGGCACTCCTACCTGAAATTGGAGCAGCCTCATGGACGCTTGCATAGCTGTGGGTTACCACCCACAGCTAAAGTGAGCGTCCATGATGATGGTCGCGATGGTCAAGACCATCGCGACCATCGGGCTTGCGACGAGACCCTGCGGTAGGGTCTCGGTGACCGCAAGCCCTGGAGTGATTTTGGCTCTATCAGAGCCAAAATCACTCCCACTGACATCACTACTGATGTCAGTGGGGCCGGACTCAGACGGTAGGCGTTCCCATGGGAACGCCTCTGTCTGGCAGCTACGCCCCCGGCACGCCCACCAAAGGGGGCGTGCTGTCACTCACCGTCGACAGCACGCCCCCTTTGGTGCGAGACCCATAACGACGGCTTGGCCATCGTTATTCGGGTCTTGCGCATGCGCACGACGGAGCTCCCTCCGTCGTGCGCATGTGCAATTCGGCACATTCGACCCGCTTGCGAGCGTCCTGCGCTCGCGAGCGGGTCTGAATGACCCCCTGTGCATGGCACTGTCTTGTGCCATAGCTGTGCTACTGTATTTTGGGGTCCTGGGAAAACTGTTTGAGCATGCAGTTCTGGTGGCTTGCCTAAGAGGAAGGAGCAGTGCTCCTTTAATATTACAAACTGAACATGTAAAATACAGAGATAAGCTTGAAATCAAGACTTCATACAGTCCTATGTCTGTGATATAGCATACCTGTCTGCAGTCACATTAAGGTAATTAACACTGATGATGCCAGGCTGTTCATTTCTCAGAGTATCACAAGCAAATGTATCCAGGACCAAGAAAAGCTTCTTCAATCTTTGTGAGCCCACAAAATCTTTGCAAAGACTTTCAGCATATGCTTGGTGGTACACTTGTGCAAGGTTGTGTTCATGACCTTAAATACAAACATGGCAAGATAACACTATCTCAGTTATAGACAAATAATTCCAATCAACAGCATGGAAAATGCTATCCTAATGTGTAAACTGTAATTTCTGATTAGGCAGAAAAGAACAGAACAGAAATATAATACATCTACTATTACCCTATATGAGGGGTTATTATAGGGGTATACTAGAGAAAGTATGGGTAGGCATGATGCTCCAAATTACAATAAAACAGTGGAGAAACTAATTTGGGTGCAGAGGGTGTGGCAGCTACAGGCCCAGAAGGTGAGGGATGCCAGCATTGCCTGTTCCTAATCTGCTCCTCCCTCCACAGCCCACGCACCCACAAAGTCTCTATGCAATGCCAGGACATTCTCTGAGGCCCCATATTCCCTAAAGGCACCCACACAGCACTCATCTACTCTCTGCTCTGCATTGGCAGGTCACTCTATCAGGTCCATACACCCACCAAAGCACTCGCAGCACTCCAGTAGGATGATCCAGGATGGGTGCCCTCACCTCTACCAGACCACCATCTGAGGTCCCTGTACCACCCAAGGCACCACTCATAGCAGTCCGGGAGCTCTGCTAATCTGCTCTGCAATGCCGGGTCACCCTCTGAGGCCCCTGTACACCCCAAAGTACCTGCAACATTCCCTCAAATCCTTCGTTCTGCAATGCCACTACACCTGCACATCCTCCAAGGCACCAGCAGCACTCCCTGAAGACACACGATTTTTGAGTCTTATTCAGTATTGCCACTTTTGTTTTTTTCCTGGTTTTCTTGGTTTGCAGCGGTACAGGGATGGAAGATCTGCACTGTCTATATAGACAGTCAAAACATCAACACCAGATGGTTGACATGCAACTGTTTGACAGGGTCCAAAGGTCGATAGGGTAAAATGGTCGACAGTTAAAAGGTTGACATGGACAGATCGACAGAGTCAACATGTTGACATAGTCAAAAGGTTGACACGGAAAAGTTTCATACATGAATTTTAGGGTTAGAATGAGTTAGGCTGTGGAAGGGAATGGTTAGGGTTAGACCTTTTGTGTCAATCTTTTTTTTTATTACAATGTTGACCATTTGACACTGTCGACCTTAGTCCATGTAGACCATTTAACAGACTACCTTTTTACCCGGTCGACCATTTGACCCTGTCTACCTATTGTCTGTCTACCATTTGGTGTCTATCTTTTGAAGGTCTAAATACTGTAGATCTTTCAATCCACACCCGTTTGTAGCAGCCTGTTAACAGGGAAATCTGCAATGTTAAGGTATAGGGTCTGATTCAGAGCTGCTCACAAGCGGCTCGATGTTTTGCCACTGCGCATGCGCCACGTCCGGCATGCGCGAGCCCCGCCGAGCGACTGAACTACGGGGCTCGCTAAAAGATGGGCGGCTGTCAATGGTGAGTGACAGCTCGACCCGTTTTGTAGGCGGGCAGAGGGGGTGGCTGCACAAACGCAGGCGTTACCTTAGGAACATCTGCGTTTGTGGGAGGACCTACTGACATCACTAGTGATGTCTCTGCTCTATTAGAGCAGAGAGTCTACCCTATCCCAGGGTCTCGTCACAAGCCCGATGGTTGCAATAATCGCGACGGTCTCCAGCCCGCTCGCACAAGCTGTGGGTGGACACCCACAGCTTTGCGAGCGGAGACCCTGCGAGCTGCCTGCGGCAGCGAGCGGGTCTGTATCAGGGCCATAGTGTTTCCACTTTTGGATTTTTTTTCCCTGATGGGATAGAGGGCCTGATTCAGAGATAGACGCTAAAGCAAAATGCAGCATTTTCATGCGGTACGCAGCTGCAAAAACATGCTAATAGTTCCAATGATCACCCGAGTACAGGGACGCCCACTGCTGCTTTCTCATCTGAGTATGATGTCCCTTACCTGCGTAAATATCGGTAACATCAACGCACATTGAGCAGCCATCTTGCTCTTGCAGCAGGTCTGACCAGCCGCAAACACTGCAGCTCTCCTGAAAAGCAGAAGGCTCTCATGCTGCATAGGAGATCGCAATGACTAATTTATGCACGCCCATGTAACAGCGTTTAAATGGTCCCACATGTCTCCATTTTATTAACCGCCCCGTTACCTCTCCCAAGCGCTGACTACCTGTCACTCACTTTGTAAATCTCAAATCAATTGCAGCGCGTGCGCAGTACGGCTTACACGTATGCGTACTGGCAGCACAGATGGTGTAATGGTTAGCATTACTTCCTCACAGCATTGAGGTTGTGGGTTCGATCTTCCACTACAGCCCTAACTGTGTGGAGTTTGTATATTCTCCCTGTGCTTGCGTGGGTTTCCTCCGGGTGCTCCGGCTTCATCCCACAGTCCAAAAATATACTGGTAGGTTAATTGGCTCCCAGCAAAAATTAACCTTAGTGTGTAAGTATGTGCGTGTACATGTGGTAGGGAACAAAGGGCCTGATTCAGACCCGGACGCAAGTGGCCGTTCGCTCGTCCGCCATACGGGCGAAAAAATATAAATTCAAGCGCTCGCTCGCAGCTAATCTTCCGCCCCATATTCTCACAACCCCTCCTCTAGCTAGCGAACGTTCGAAATAGCGACCGTCCGTCTCCTCTTTGGTTGCAGGGAACGCTCGCACAAGTCAAATCCGGAAGTGGCCCTGTCAGTTTTCGATTGCCTGCTATTTCATTCAGCAAACATACTTGAATCGATTAATAGCAATCACTATATTAATTAGCTTAATTGTTATTCACATGTTTGCAATCCTTTTTTTTTTTCAATTTCAATAAACTTTATTATTGTTAGTGTGTGTCATTGCTTCCGCAGAATATGTACGGTTGGACCAAGAGGATGGTTTTTCAAAATGAAAAGTTTGTTTGAATGCTACTCTTGTTTTGCGTTGTTGTTCTAGCTCGATTTTTCATCTTTTTTATTAATATTTAAATTAGCATACGCATGTCACTGCATCAAACCTATCATAACTCACATTATATTTGTGAGGGTGTAGGTCACATGACTCATACAATAGAATGCTTTTTGTTAATTTACAAAGTACATTAGCCAATCAAAATTTTTTTCTAGGACCTTTATTAAAACTGTTTTGTGTATAAAAAATCATTGCCATCATGAGAGCCGCAGCTTTTTGTAGACGTGAGCTCCTGGTCCTCACTAATGTGATGGACCGGAGAATCACACACCAGCCGCACCCCATCACTAACCTCTGCAAGCGGCTGGCCTACGCGGAGGTGAGGCGCCGCCTGCGTACGATCGGCTACCGCAGGAATATCGGCCAACTGGAAAGGAGGTGGTCCGATCTGGGGCGCAGATCCCCACGCCTGTTGGCCAATTTGCGTCAGCAAATAGAGGAAAGTGTTTTTTTTTATTATATTTAAAATGTAAGCATACCTGCATGTGCATGTTTACTGTATAGCCCTGTTTCTTTATTTTGGCCATACCTGCTTGTGCATGTTTACTGTATAGCCCTGTTTCTTTATTTTGGCCATACCTGCGTGTGCATGTTTACTGTATAGCCCTGTTTCTTTATTTTGGCCATACCTGCGTGTGCATGTTTACTGTATAGCCCTGTTTCTTTATTTTGGACATACCTGCGTGTGCATGTTTACTGTATAGCCATGTTTCTTTATTTTGGCCATACCTGCGTGTGCATGTTTACTGTATAGCCCTGTTTCTTTATTTTGGACATACCTGCGTGTGCATGTTTACTGTATAGCCCTGTTTCTTTCTTTTGGCCATACCTGCGTGTGCATGTTTACTGTATAGCCCTGTTTCTTTATTTTGGACATACCTGTGTGTGCATGTTTACTGTATAGCCCTGTTTCTTTATTTTGGACATACCTGCGTGTGCATGTTTACTGTATAGCCCTGTTTCTTTATGTTGGACATACCTGCATGTGCATGTTTACTGTATAGCCCTGTTTTTTTTTTGGTGTGTAAATTGTTGAAACAAAAAATGAAATATGTAATAATCAAAATTTTTCAACATCATTTAGGGGCTGAGCGCAGACTACAATGTCGCCAATGTCAGCGGCGTCGGGCACGTCCCCTATCCCCCACTCCCACCCAAACCTCCTCTGCCCATTCTTCCCCAAATTACCCCTCCAACCCAGACCTGGCTGACCGTGAGGCCCCTCCCTCTTCTCACATTCCCATCCCTCCCAATTCACACTCCCCTCAACCCCTCCCCTCTCTTTTCCTCACCCTCAACTTCATCCCAAATCACCCCTCCTCCATCCCTGCTGCACTGGCCCACCTCTGATGAGGACGATTTTGGGGCTCCAGGACCAGGCACCATTAAGACCGGTATGTTTAGCTTTAAAACTATGGCTGTGTTTTCATTATTTTGATTTTGGTTGATGTTGTCCTTTTGCCTGTGCATTTCAAAATTGTAAAGTATTTCTAATGTTTTTGATATATATCTTTGTGAAACAATGTCTAGGATGTTTTCCCCTTACACATATGACACATGTCCAAACACTCATACTTGTGTCTTTCTTGTTTACGGTACCAACAAATGTTGTATTTTTGCGTAGTTGTAACTCTCTTTTATGTTATTTTTGCTATAGATTTTTTGGCTTTGTTTTTCGACAATCTATTCGTTTGGCATTCCTTTTGGTTTGTAGTTTTTTTTTGTCACCTTTTTTTGTATACTATGATTTTTTAGTTGTTTTTTCACATATAAATTAAGGTGCCATTTTAGTAATCCGCCCATTTTTTTTACCCACAGAGGACCAGAGGCGTAACGCTGAAATTTATGCAGGCTTGCTGAATTTGAGGGGCCATGTAGTTGCCATGCTTGTGGCCTTGGATCACAATTTGGCGCGCCTGCGCCACTACTTATTTTGTTTCACTCCAAATATGTCTAAAAAAATAAAATGTATTTTGATTTATTTAAGTCTCATTCCTTGTGTGTAAATCTTAGATTGTTGGACCTTACATAAGTCTACTATTTGTCCATGATTTTTTTAAGAAATGTAAATGTGTTTGTCGAAAGCTCAAGTAAGTATGTAAGCTTGCACATTAAACACATAACAATACCAATAGGTTTGGAGAAGTAACCTCAAAATGTGATTTTTTTTTTGGTGTGGGTAATGTTACATTTAAAAGGTACCTGCTTAGGCCTACAATTGCAAACATACTGATTCACCATAATACCTTTGGTATTTGTTTTTAGCAACAAAGCAGGGTACTAAACTTTTACAAATAAGAACTTACAGTATTAGGCATTAAGCAACTTTGCATTTTTAGAAACAGGTTACACTTGGTTGTAATTTACAATGGAAATCGTTGGTGAACGTAAAATAAAATTTTAATACACACAAATAATAAACACCAAGTGAATACACACAATAAATACAAAAATTCAAAACACACACACACATGTCAAAAACACACCAAAACCCCCAAAAAAACAAAATCTTCTGTTTGAAGAAGGAGCATGCCAACATGAATCCACAAATGAGAAGAAATCATTGTTCCCGAAGTTATATCCAATTTGTCCACATAAAGTCATTTGTGTTGATCAGGTAGTAGGCATTGTTTTTTATGGTCATTTTAGGGATTAAAAACAAAACAAAAAAAAAATCAGTTAAAAGTGTACTTTAAAATATTACATGTCTACATTGTGGCATTTTTAAACATTATGAGGAAATAATACCTAAAAAATCTGGCCACATACCCCCCCACATACTGACTTCCGACCAACCTCGGAGGGGCCGTCCTCAGGCAAGGCATCCTCTGGCTGCATTGGGACACCACTCCTTATGGCGATGTTGTGAAATATTCCACACAGGACCACAATTTTCGAAACCATAGCCGGCAAATACATGAGGTCGCCACCAGAGTGGTGGAGGCATCTGAATAGGCCTTTTAAAAGGCCGATACAGCGCTCCACCACCTGCCTGGTGGCTGTAAGTGCGGAATTATACTCACTTTGTGGCCCTGGTGTGGGAGCCAAATAAGGAGTGAGCAGCCAGGGCATGCAAGGGTAACCACTGTCTCCTGTGAAAACAGATCAAAAAACATCAGGACCATTGTGTAACAAGCTTTGCATTGGTTTCAACAGAAGGTGTCAACTTACCCAGAAGCCACGCATCACCAGCTTGTAGGTTGTTTAATTTGTGCCAAATCCCTGATTGCCGGATGACGAAGGAATCATGTGCACTGCCGGGGAATTTGGCATTCAGGGACAGGATCTGGAGGGAGGCATCACATACCACCATTACATTCATTGAGTGAAAGTGTTTGCGGTTCCTAAATATAGCCTCCAGCCTTGCTGGAGGCTGAAGTGGTATGTGAGTGCCATCCACAACCCCTATGATGTGTGGGAAGCCAGCTATTTGAAAAAAATTAGCCTTCGCCACATTAAGGGAACCCATATCCAATGGCATTTTAATAAAATGATGGAGGTGTTTGAAAAGGGCCTCCATCACTGCCCTCAGGATCCTTGAAAAGGAGGATTGGGAAATTCCAGCGACTATTCCCACAGTGGTTTGAAAGGATCCTGAGGCACAAAAATGTAACACCGACATTAATTGCGTAAGTGGTGGTATTGCTGTAGGACTGTCAATTTGCCATTCAAGATCACTCTCTATTAATGAGAGAGTGTCTATGATGAGTTGTGGCGGAAGACGGTAGCGCCTTAACACCTCATCATCTGGCATTCCAAAAAGGGTGACACTGACACGTGTTCTATATATCTGGGGCCTTGCACGCCTACGAGGCCTACGCCTGGGACGCAGTTGAGGTTGGTCGGGTTCTGGAACCATGGCCAATATAATACGACCAACATCAACCTGAAATGGTAAGCAAGGTAGTTATAGGTTTAGACAAATGTGTTAAGAAAAATATACTTATCTTTTCCAAGAAAACCAAAGATGCTTACAGGCCTGGAACGTGTCATGGGCAAATCAACCTACATTTCAAAATTTTTACAGATATTAATTTCAAAAACTAGGATTTAAAAAAAAAATCGTATTCTAAAAAATAGAGAAGGGAGCACACATTAGTTCTCAAAATAGTACGCTACATTTAGTGGGAAGACATGATTTTACACAGAAAAATTGAAAAAACATTAGTTCACTAAATAGTACGCTACTTTTACAGTTAAATAAGGATACATTAGTTCGCTAAATAGTACGCTACTTTTACAGTTGAATAAGGATACATTAGTTCGCTAAATAGTACGCTACATTTAGTGGTGACATGATTGTTCAAAGAAAAAAAACAACATTACTTAGCGAAACATATGCTAAGACCAACACACCGAATTTGTAAAATCATGAAACCAAAAACACTTACCAAAAACAGACAAATATCCCAAAGTTCAAAAACTTCACTCGGTCACTGTCAAAATAACTGTAAAAGAAAAAAAAAATTAGAAACAAATGTAAACTATTTACTATTATTTTTTACGGTGGATTTTTTAAATACTTACTCAAAAATGAAAATCCAAAAAGCCGAAAAAGATAAAAAAATGCGAACGGAAAATAACGAAGAAAAAAAGCCAAAAGATCAAAATAAACCAGTCCTCCTTCTCCAAACCAATCGCCAACAATCAACTCCAACGCTAAACCTCCAACAAACAAAACATGCCACCTCGACTCGAGTCACACCAAGCCATAAATAGGCTTTATTTTCCTGCTCAAATTAAGGACGGACAATAGGAGCGCACAAGGAATGATGCGGCCGAATAATGCTGACGCATGTATAAAAACATCACTGAAGGCCAAAATCGGTCGGCTACATTGACCGAAAAAAATGAGTACAGAGCAGCAAAGTACTAGCCAACAGGCACCATGTAAGTTTTTTTTTTTTTTATGGGAAAATGCGTATGTTTATATTAAACATTTTTAACATTTAAAAAAAAAGGTGTGGAGGATGCCATGGAAGAGGCTGCTGGCCCTAGTAGGCAAACTAGGGCCAAAAAAAAAAGGCAGCCACAATTCACAAGGAATATGGGTGCAACGCAGAGATGGAAACTGTGGAACGACATAGCCATGTGGTGTCAATGGTGTGGATGAGTTTGAACGTTCAACCCGGTAGGTCAAGCGCCGGTACGTAAAAACTACATTTTAGTAAAAAGTGTTTACAGGTCAAAATACTGCAGGAATAATGCCAAATTTTAAACCAACAGATGGAGCGACTTCAAATATCGGCTTAAACAAAAACTGGCTGATAGGGCTAGGCATGCAGGGGAGACAGGTGGGGGTCCCACCCCTGTGTCACTTGAGCTCACAAATTTGGAGGAGCTGGCCCAGGGGTGTGTGCAGGATGAGGAGGTGTTTGGCGTGTCGAACATGGATACCGACATGCCAGACTTTGCGGCTCCTCATGTTGCCCCAGGTAAATGTTGTAAGGTTACCAACTCAGAAATGTGTTTTTGACAATATCTAGATTAAAATTTTACTCTTTTCTCTTTTTTCTCACAGAGACACAGGCGGATGAGTCCGCTCCAGAGGTGAGCTTTGGCCACAGAATTTCTTCTGGCTCTGCAGGGGAGGAACCAGTAGATCCGGCTGGGGACCCTGTGGCAGACAGTCCAGGGCATTCCCCCTCGCAGGCAGTGGCCCTCCTCACTGATCTCAATGGTAAAACAGGTAAAATCAGCAGACCGAGATTCTGCAGAGGATGCAAGCCAATCTGCTACGGGTGGCGGACGCCCTGGAGCAAAGTGCTGCGGCCAACGTGACCATTGCTAAGGCCCTTGCGGAAAATACTGGGGCCAACATGCGAATAGCAAATGCCCTGGAGCAGCTCGTTTGCCAACACATGTTGGAGCTGGCCTCCCTTCCTGCCGGAACATCAGGACCCTCCACCTCTGGCACAACAACAGCCATCCCTCCAAATGTGCCTAGCCCTATGCCTAGTCCAGAGGCCACAACATCTGCCTCTGGCCAGGCCAGCCGAAGGACTTCCCGTACCCGTTCAGGCTCCCTCCAACCCCCGGCCAAACGGCCTAAAAGGAGATGACAGCACTGGCTAATTTCCCCACAATCCATCTCTGTGTTTGCCCCATATTCCTGCATGGCAAAAACCTCCCTCTCCTTTCTTGTGAATTGTTTTTATTTGTTTTATTTGTGTTCAAATGACACTTTTTTTATTGGTGTGTGGGCAAAACGATTTCTAGATTTTGGCCCATGAAAAAAAATATGTTTACTTTAAAAAAAACTTGAAACAAAAAAAAAAAAAATATTAATAAACTTTGGAAACAAAATGGCAAAATTCTATTGTTGATTTATTCACAAACTGGTTAAAAGGTAATCTCTCTAACAAACTTACAAACAGTACAACGGAAATAGAAACATTTCATATTTTGCCTAAAAACAAGGGTTAAAATCAATTTATGAGTTTTAATTAACAATTATCAAAAAACAAAAGGACGATTGGTTTCTTGGTCAAAAAATAAAATAGAAAAAAAACAAAAACATGCGTACAATATTGTTTGCCTACAAATTAAACACTTACAAATATGTAAAAAGCACTCAAAAAACCCAAACATTTGTTAGCTAATTGATTGTATGCCCCAGAAATTAGCAGCTGAGTAGTTCACCTGCGTTCGGTTTTTAGCTACTAAAAAAGATCTATTTGCTAAACACCTTACAAGCTGTTTAGCAATTAAAAGTTAATTGTTTTTGTTGCCTCACTTGATTAATCGCAACACCATCGATGAGTCCAGGGAAGTACGAGGAGACCCTCGTCATTACGGTAGACTATACCAGACCCAAAGCTGAGCGAGCAGTCTTAATGGAAAATGGATCACACAGTGACGTGTACAAAATAGCGTCCACATTGGACGTTCGCACAAGATAATACATGTACGCCCAAAAAACACCTTGCCACGCCTGCATTTTCTCATCTCCACCCCTGTTACCACCCATAAACGGAACATTATGTCAATCAAATGACATAGGTCACCTCCTGTTCACTGTGTATACGAGCGATCGAGAAATGACCGCAATGATCCGGTCGCACAAATGCGCAATGAGATCCGGACGCATGCGTGGTTTAAAACAATCGAATGCGTACGAGCGAACGGCTGATAGCGTCCGGCTCTGAATGAGGTCCAAAGAGTGTAAGCTCCACTGGGGCAGGGACTGATGTGAATGAACAAATATTCTCTGTAAAGTGCTGCAGAATATGTGTGCACTATATAAATAACTGGTAATAAATAAATAAATAGTAAACGCCAAACAATCACTTGATCTGCGTAAAAAAAAAAGGATAACTAACCGTTAATCCATTTCTCCGATTCCACAGGGGAAACGGGATCAATACACTGGGAAGACATAAATACTGGCGTGTGGTTTTAAAGCCAGCTTCATGTCAAAGAAATCTTTGACGAGTGGATGAGTGGAGCTGGCACTTATAAGTGTGAGTGACTCCTCCTCCTCTATCCCTCAGAAGCCCCAGTTAGAGGAGACAGAACAGAGGGCCTGATTCAGAGCCGGACGCTCTGACCAGAGCGCTCGCTCTGAATCAGGGCCCTCCTACCTAAAATTGGAGTGGCCTCCTGGCCGCTCGCATAGCTGTGGGTGACCACCCACAGCTTATGCGAGCGGCCAAAAAGATGGTCGCGATGGTCAAGACCCTGCGGTAGGGTCTCGCTGCCGCAAGCCCAGGAGTGCTTTTGGTTCTATCAGAGCCAAAAGCACTCCCACTGACATCACTAGTGATGTCAGTGGGGCCGGCCTCAGATGGTAGGCATTCCCATGGGAACGCCTCCGTCTGGGCAGCAACGCCCCCGGCACGCCCACCAAAGGGGGCGTGCTGTCACTCACCATCGACAGCACGCCCCCTTTGGTGCGAGACCCATAGCGACGGCTTGGCCGTCGCTATGCAGGTCTTGCGCATGCACACGACGGAGCTCCCTCCGTCGTGCGCATGCGCACTAGGGCACCATCGACCGGCTTGCGAGCGCTCAGTCCACAGAACTGAATAAGACCGATGGAAGGAGAACAGAGGAACCCACTGCAGGGAACACATGCAGTCACACAACCTTATAAGGAACCAACCAAAACGGCAGGTACGCAGCGCTGGGCGGGCGTCCAGTGTCCCCTGTGGAATCGGAGAAAGGGATTTATCGGTAAGTACCAAAATCCTGTTTTTTCCTTCATCCACTAGGGGACACTGGAGTTCAAGACAGTGGGGACGTCACAAAGCCAACCTCCCGGGTGGGAAGCGCGGAGAACTGGCCGACCCCTTGGCCAAACCTAAACAGGGACCGGCAAGAACCGTAGGCCCAAAGAAAAGGCAAGGGCTGCGGATCAAGTGTCATAGAGCACAAAAGACAATCAAAATTCCATCACTGAACAGCCATAGAAATTCCACAACATACAGCATAGGTGGAAAGATACAGAACGGCTAGCGAGGCAACGACCGCAGATGAGAAGCTACAGAACACTGTAATCTCAGCTGAAACAGACCAAACCGGACTGTTGGTAGCAGAGAGCTCCAACCAGAATCCATTGGAGAAGGTCAATAACACGAGAAGAACTCGAGAAAATCCCAATGTAGAGTCGAAAACAGGAAGATGCCACAGTCGCAGACAGAATAGTCCCAGCACTGCCGGACATAAACAAATCATACAGATACGTATAAAGATATCGACACTGATGCAACAGCCACCAAGGGAGAGCGAGCTACCCATATTGTGAAGCATCCCATATAGCAAGGTTAGAGCACTAGGACAACCATGAAAGTACCCGACAGGAACCTGTCAGAGTAATGAAAGTATCAACAGATACTGAACAGGAAAGCCAACCAGTGTACCTACAGCACCTGGTATTCCCAGGTGGTCTCCCATCCAAGTACTAACCAGGCCCAACACAGCATAGCTTCCAATATGATGTGTGGAGTGGCTGTAGTTTTTGCGTCAGGCATGTTATATGTGCATTAGCCCATAGATGCACCCTAGGCCAGACCAAAGTGATTCTAATAGAATAGTGTCACTGATTGCTATGTAGGAACTATGAACCTACACGCCCGTATAAGCTCGAAAAAGTGTAGAGCCAACAGATATGAACAGGTGCCATAAAGGAGTACATTGGCTGCTAGGACAGCAGCTAGGGTGCAGAAGAGAATAATGACTATGTAATGTTAGGTTGCATGGAATAGGAGCATCTTCCGAGACCTTACCTGTGAGCAACCAGAAGCCTTCTGGACGCTACATAGAATGTCACTGACCTTTTCCATCCCACAGCAACCTGCCTCAACTTTGAGAGTGGCTTTGTTGGGCAAGAACCCATGCTCAACAGCACTAACTGTAGTCTGGAGATGTTAGAAAATATTGTAGAAACTAGTAGAATGTTAGTGGAGACATGAAGGTCATCAACAGGACCACATTCTATACCTGAGCTTGTTCCATTAGGGATGTGTATCCATATAGAGATTATACATATACCCCAAAACCGGTCTACTGGTGTATCATTACAATAACACTTATAATGATGAAGTACTTATAAGCCAAGAGGCAGAATTAAGGTATTAACTAAAACCCTGTACCGGTCAAGGAACACATGGAAATATCACCTATTAGATTATGGATCCCTACCAGTGACCCCAGACATCATAGTAGTCACAACAAGAGTGATATGGAAAACAAACATTTTACTTTATGCCCATCATCTAATATAACCCAGGCCTGACCCTGCCTATATCAGCAGGAGGCCCCAGTCCTTCAGGCATAGGAGCAGCAACTCTGTTGTAATTTAACCACTTAAGCCCTGAGGATGGAATAGAACTTGGATTCTCCATTCTCCGATAGGAAACGTATCTAGAGGCCACTGTAGAGATTCTGATTTCTGAGATAGCTTGTGCCGTATGCGACAAGTCAATAATATGGAATACCGCAAAGGGTACCGTGCATCAGTTTTTCCATGAAGGGGATATATCGTCAGTCATAACCCCAGTTAGGCATTATAAACCGGACTTCCCAATGATTAGGAAATATTCATACAAGGAATGGGAAAATATCAGCATATAATCTATCTATATATTATATATATATATATATAATTATACATCATACCATATACGCACACACGTACACACAGACACCTACATAGGTGCATGGGAAGTCAATCTCTTTGAAAAGAAGAGTTAGTACTAAGTTGACTTGGCAGACTCCTGCACCAGGAGATTAGCATGCTTATATAGTACTTAGACACTGCATTTTAGTGTCTTATAATATTGTGCACTAGTCCTGAAAGTACTTACCGGGCACTGCCAAGTGCACCCCAAGTAATTAATAATATGTCCCAGGAAAAGGGGGGCTGTAGACATTGACTGACGTGAACAATTATATATTAGATATTGTCCAAGGTTGCAATGCGATAGCCCAAGACCTAATTGTTGTGAGGCAGAATGCCTCTAGAACAGCCTGAGCTGAACCTAGACACCTAGTGTCCCAGGAGCATCTATGTAAGTACATAGATTTACTAACAAGGCGGCCACAGGACATGAATAGGGTCCCTTATAGAAGTGACTCTAGTCTATAAAGCCACCTAAATTGGATAGTATATATATATATATATATACATATATATATACACATATATTCAATATACATATATATCCTTAGGGATAGTGTAAAGTGGAGTTATTATACGTAGCAAACTACCGCATCAGGAGAGTCCTTTCAATCTCAGCATCTTTCCTTATAAATATGCTAGGTATCAGACATAAAACCGATACGAACAGATCCTACCCTCGCCTTTAGGGTAAGAACAAGAAGCTATATATAAGCATATCTATATATACACATACACACATATATATATATATAAATATATATATATATACATACACATACATACGTACCCATATACCAGATTAATAGGTGACGAGCATACTTTAAGTAGAATATGAGCTGACGCAAGGTCCTTGAGCCCAGGTACGAGGTCACTCCAGACTAGTATATGTTCTAAACCAGAGTTTAGTATAAAATACAAATATATATATATTATACCACACACACACCGCTACGGCGTAGGGGGGCAAGAATTATTATTATTTTTATTTTTTTTAGCGTGCTGTCCCAGACTGCGTTAGTTTATGCAAATAACAAACAAGTTAGGTATTTTTAACCCAACCCACTATGAGGCCAGCGAGACGATGTCTAATAAAAAACAGGGCCTCAACCAGTCGCTGGTGAAAACCTCCCAGCTGATCAGTATTCAGAAGTGTATGAGGCAGCACTAACAAACCTTCACCCGGCACTGTGTGTACACAGTGCTGCTGAGGACTCTTGTAATAGAGGAATGGCAGCGTCCCCACATGGGGAGCTTAGCTTCCAAGATCAGACGAGATCGGGCACCATGTGCCTAGTGCTGCCTTCTGTATAGTGGAGAGCAGGAGCTGTCATCTCTTACAATAGCTAACTGTAGCCGCCTGCGCTTATAAGGAGCCTGGATGCGCAAAGGCTGGTATCCATCCCCAAGACAGTGGGATGTGGTGGCCCCCACCTATCAGCACTATGCATTATGCCAGCAGAGTCGCTGGCCAGATGCTGCTTTAGGGAGCCGACTGCTCCTAGGGCGTCCGGAGTGACACTCACAACCCAGGAGTTCATGATGTGCCATGCACGGCACAAGAAACTGTTACATTTTTACTGTGCTGACTTTACAAAATGCGGAGCCGCACTGTAACTCCTCGCTACGGCCCTCTTAGTTATGGGAGCAGTGGGATACCGCGGTCTTCTCATTAAGAGACCTATGAGAAGGACCACGCCCGGGGGTCGGCATATGTCTGCTAAGCCTATGCCCATCTTGTTGTTACAGCCACAACAGAGCGACTGGCAGCCTGCCTATAGAGACAGCGCTTAGTGTGGGTCTCGAACCTGGATCCCAGGTGGGCTATTTTACGGCACACTCCACTGTGCCGGTCTTATTGGCTGCCCGCCTTACAGACTCCAGAAAGCTTTCAAGCGCTAGCCTCTGCAAACCGGCGTGGTATGTGAGCTCTCTATTGGCTGACATCTCGTGGGCACAGTGCGGCAGAAGAGGGGAGAACCCGACTGAAAAGGCGCCGCTATATATATATATATATATATATAGGACGCGCCATTACTCTGGAATGGGCGGCAGGTTTAGCCACTATGGCCGCCGGTAAACTCCGCCCCCGCTAGCACTGGTGGTTTTTTTGGTTTTTTTTTAACCGGGATCTTACTGCTCCAACTGGCGCTGCACCTACTGAGACAGCGCCAGTGTAGACCATTGGAGTAGCGGGTCGCAGCAGTCTCCCTCCCTGTGTTTCTTATAGAGGAGGGAGGAGCAGGCATATTAGTAACGCTGCGCATTACTCTGCTGTAGAGGGGCCCGCGCTCCATCCCCTCCTTAAACAGGAGGGGGGACCAACAGCCGAGAGCGCTGTAATGAACAGCCGCGCTCTGCAGCGACTCTGAGCCTAAGCCAGCGTGGTGCTCTTTGACAGTGCAGCAAGCCGTCTAACTGTGGGGGGAGGGGCAGGAGACCTGGCTCAGCCGGTCTTCATTACTCTCCCGAGCGGGGATGAGTCAGCGCTTGCTGCGCGACTCTCTTACAAAAGAGGGAGCAGAAACCCCCTGTGTTAGGACTGACTGCCAGCTATGCTCCGGCAGTGTCCACTATAAATGGCGGGCTGCTGAGTGCGCTTAGCGGCTGTTGTACAGAGCCACCCTTACCACAGTGAGCCACTGCTGCAGTGCCTAGCACTGAGAGAGAGAGCCCGTACCAGTGGCGCCGCTGTGCAGGACGCGCCATTATTAGCTCCACCCCCGCTAGCTCCGGTGTTTTAACCGGGAATTATGTCCCCAGGCCTGACGTGGGAAGTTGGGGGGGGGATAGCGGGGGGAGGTTTTAGCAGCGCTGCTAACAGTGACAGCTAGCGGCATGTCACTGAGCCCAGCTCTAACGTCCACTGCTCCTGCTAATCAGGAGCAGTGGTCATACTTACAACTGCTGCGGCCGGGATGCTGGGCTGAGGGGGCGGCGAGGAACCCGGACACATGCCGGTGTCAGCAGGGGCGGGTCCTCGCAGGGTCCGATGGCTCCCTCTTGCTGTGCCCCCTCCTCAGGGTCACCGGACACAGGCTGCAGTAGCCATGTGGTGCCCTTCCCGGCGGCTCCCACGTAGCAGGCAGACTGCCACAGTAAGCAGCCTGCCTGTCCTCAATGCTTGATAATTAAAATTATATGAAAAGGCTGGAGACAGCCTAATGTGCTCTCTCGGGCACATTCTAAAAACTGGGGCTGATGGGGCATAGAGGGGGAGGAGCCAGTCACACTTCTAAATTAAAGTGCCAGGCTCTACTCTACCACCGTCTATACCCCACTGTCTTGAACTCCAGTGTCCCCTAGTGGATGAAGGAGAAAAACAGCCAAAAGCCGAAGAAAACACACATAACAACATACGGCCTGATTCAGTAAGGATCGCAACTGCGATTGCAAAAGCGATTTCGCAAGAAGTCTCACTGCGATAGTATGGTAATCCATTGTGATCGCTATGCTGTCGCAGCACAACATAAGGATGCCAACTTTACCTTACACACATCCGTAATGTTTAGCAAGACTGTGAAATCATCGGTACAATCGAGTACCATCGCAGCCTCACGCACACTTGCACAAGCTCTGACCTTACTCAGAAATTACTAACTTCATTGCACGCTATGAGTCCTCAAGCCGTGTACGGCATTGCAGTGGCTAATTTATGCACACCCCTGCAACAGCGTTCAAACGCACTGGCACCCCCTCCCCCGTCACCACCCACAAACTGTACTTCCTGTCAATCACTCTGTGATGGGTCTGCGCAGTCACTGCAATCGCAGTCCCGATCGCAGTGGCTGGTTCGCACACGCGCACTGCAATACATACGAATGCACAGAACACAACAATCGGCCGATTGCGTGCGTAATCGTAGTTGCGATCGGTAGTGAATCAGGCCCATAATGCATATACAAAGAGCAAAAAAAAAACTGAACACAATGGCAGGTAAAGCAGCACTGGGAGGGCATCCCTTGTGGAATCGGAGAAACATATTTAACGGTAAGTACCAAAATCCTCTTTTCTCGTTCATCCAACAGGGGACACTGCAGATCAATACACTGGGGACGTTCCAAAGTTTTTCCCCCAGGTGGGAGAGCCCTGAGAAACCTGCAAAACCCTGCGACCAAAACTAGACCCAGCGACGAAAACCGGTAGAGACTAACAAAAGTGTGGACTCTGGACTAGATGGCTGCAAGGCACAAGTGAGATGCTCTCCCTCTTTGGAACTCTGGACCTCATTCAGACCCGGTCGCAAGCACTGAGCGCTCGCAACCAGATCGATTTTTTGGTCCTGCGCTCCGGGGCTCTCTACAAAAGGGCCGGCTGTCGATGTTCGATAGCTCAACCCGTTTTGTAGGCGGTGCAGGGGGATGGCTACACAAACGGAGGCGTTCTTGATGGAACGCTTGCCGTTTTGTGGGTGGCCGCACTGACATCAGCGGTGATGTCAGTGGGGAGTTTCCTGCTCGATCAGAGCAGGAAGCTCCCTGGGTCTTGCTGTTGCTGAGACCCAACCTTAGGGTCTCGACACAAGCCCCGATGGTTGCGACCATCACCCTGGTCGGTCGCTAAGTTGTGGGTGGTACCCACAGCTTAGCTAGTGACCAGGAGGCCGCACTAAAAAATAGAAGCGTCCGCCCTCATTCAGAGAGAGCGATCGCTTCTTGCGACCGCCTCTGAATGAGGGCCTCTCTCCCTCTTCCCATCAGACTCTCATCCTCTCTCCAATCCTTCAAACGGGCTCTCAAGACCTACTACTTCCATCAATGCCTTCCAGCTTTCATCTTAACTTGCTGTTACATATTCCTTCCTCCCTGCCTACCCCTTCTGACACACCTGTTTGTCTGCCCCTCCCCTTTGGAATGTAAGCTCTTATGAGCAGGGCCCTCTACCCTCTTGTGCTTCTTCTTACTCTACTTTCATCTACTCCTTACTCCCCACTAGGGCACCTAACACTTGGATACTTTGCTCTGTTGCTTATCTGGGTGTTATGGTTGCTAATATAGCAATGTATATTATTCATGTCCTTGTCCTCTATTGTATTGTAAGTCACTGGACAACCTATTTGTTTATGTACTTTGTAAGGCGCTGCAGAACACTTGTGGCACCATATAAATAAATGATAATAATGAGAATGCTGAAGCGCCCTGATGAGCAGCCCAAGAAGCCCCCAAGGAACAAGTGGAATGAGCAGAAATAGAGACCAGCGGAGGCCAGGAATTTGCAATATATGCCTGTCGGGTGGCCAGACGGATCCATTTGGCTAACGTCTGCTTAGAAGCAGGCCAACCACGTTTGGAAGAATCATAAAGAACAAACAAGGCATCAGACTTATGCAATGCTGCAGTACGGGCCACATAAATCCGAGGAGCCCGCACGACATCCAAGGAAGGTGAAGCCTGGGAATTGGCCGACAACACCGCATACACAATAGGTTGATAGATGTGAAAAGCAGACACCACCTTAGGTAGGAAGGACGACTTAGTACAAAGTTCCGCACGAATGAGATAAGGAGGCCGACAAGAGAGGACTCCCAACTCCGAAACCCGTCTGGCCGAAGCCAAGGCCAACAAGAGGACTGTTTTCCAAGTAAAGAGTTTTAGATCCACATCCTCCAAAGGCTCGAATGTTGAACACTGGAAGAACGTCAGCACCAAGTTTAAGTTCCACAGAGCTGTAGTCGGGACAAATGGAGGCTGGATCCGAAGGACCTCTTGTAGAAAAGTCTGAACCTGAGGAAACAAGGCAGGGCGTCGCTGAAAAAAATACAGATAGTGCCGACACCTGAACCGTGAGAGACCCCAGGCGCAATCCAGCGTACAAACCCCTCTGAAGGAAGAGAAGGAGATGGGACAAATGGAAAGCAGTGGTGGGAAACCCCCGGTCTTCACAACAGGCCACATAGGAACACCAGATACGATGATAATGAGCTGACATAACCGGTTTGTGAGCCTGGAGCAGGGAACTACTGAGTCTGGAACCCTGCTGCGTCGTAAGATAGCGGACTCAACAGCCACACCGTTAAGCACAGCTGCTGTAAGTCTGGGTATACGAACGGATCTTGAAGCAGAAGGTCTGGATGAAGAGGTAGTGGCCAGGGATCCTCAACTGGGAGTAGCAAGAGATCTGAGAAACATGCCCAGCGTGGCCAGTTCGGAGCCACAAGGATGACTCTTTCCACTTCTTGCTTGATCCGTTTGAGGACTCTTGGAAGAAGGGGAAAAGGAGGGAATATGTACACGAGATTGTACCTCCAGCCTCCGCATTCGGGTCTGGAGCAATACCGAGGCACCTAATGGTTGTGTCTGGAGGCCATGAGATCTATTTGTGGCATGCCCCATCTCTTGACCATCTGTTGAAAAACTTCTGGGTGAAGGGCCCATTCTCCAGGATGAAAATCCCGAAAAATTAGATAGCCGGCTCCCAGTTTTCCACTCCTGAAATGAACACCGCCGAGGTCGCAGTCACATGGATTTCTGCCCACCGTACAATGCGATTCACCTCTCGCATGGCCAAACGACTGTGCGCCCCTCCTTGACAGTTGATGTATGCAAAGACTGTGGCGTTGTCCGGCTGGACTCAAACCGGCCAACCCTGGAGAAACTGCTTGCAGAAGTGCGTTGAAAATTGCACAGAGTTCCAGCACAATGATTAGAAGCGCCAACTCCTGATGCGACCATCAACCTTGGAAGCAGTTGTCTAGAACTACTGCTCCCCAACCTCTGAGACTGGCATTCGTCGTCAGAACAATCCAATCCTATATGCCGAATCAGCGACCCACTGTGAGATGATTGAGGCGACACCCGGATCAGGTGATGCATATGAAGATGTGATCCGGACCATTGGACCAGAAGATTCAACTGGAAGGGGCAAGACTGGAATCTACCGAATTGTATTGCCTCGAAAGCTGCCACCATCTTGCTGAGAAAACGGATGCACAAATGAATGGAAACTTGTTTCGGTTTGAGGACTAGGTGAACAAGTTGGCGAATTGCCCGAGCCTTGTCTACTGGGAGGAAGGCGTGTTGGGAGGCCATGTCCAAAATCATTCCTAGGAAGAGATGGAACTAGACTGGATTTTTGGAAATTGACAATCCAGCCATGATGAATGAGAACCTGGTGTATTAGAGCTACAGTTTGTAAGAGAATCTGAGCAGATGAGGCCTTGATGAGGAGGTCGTCCAGATACGGGCCAATGGTGACTCCTAACGAGCGGAGATGGGCAATCATCACAGACAATACCTTGGTAAAGATCCAGGTTGCCGATGACAGACTGAACGGCAGAGCCCGACTGAAAATGGGTCTCCTTGATTGCAAATCGGAAAAAAAAGCCTGATGTGGTGCCCATATAGGATTTGGAGATAAGCATCCTTAATGTCTAAAGACACTAGAAACCCTCCCTGTTCCAGATCCGCAATCACTGAGTGAAGAGACTCTATCTTGAACCGGTAAAACTCCAAGTAAAGATTTAGTGATTTCAGATTAAAAATAGGTCTGACAGAGCCGGCTGGATTCGGGACCACAAAAAGATTTGAGTAAAATCCCAGACCTCTCTGATGTGTTTGAACCGGGATCAACATCTCGGAATCCACAAGTTTCTGGATTGCTTGCAGAAAAACGTCCCGTCTCTGATGGGAGATGGAAAGACCTGTCTTGAAAAGCGACGTGGAGGGGAGGCTGCAAATTCTAGATTGTAGCCCAGAGACACCAGATTGTGGATCCAATCTGAAGAAATGGTGTGAATCCAAGCATCTCGGAACTTCAGAAGTTGTGCCCCCACCTTTGAATCCCCTAGGTAGGACTGGAACCCTTCATGCAGCTGGCTTGTCCGCAGGCTTTGTCTCCTGATGATGGGCAGTGACAGGCTGGCGTCTCCTACCTCTACCTCTGCGAGCCGCCGCAGAGGCACCTCGCGCAGATCCTCTAAAGGACTGACTGGTCTGAAAAGAGAGAAAGAAAGGCCCAGCCTGGGTGCGACATGGGACCGGCGCAGTAGTGGGTAAGAAAGTAGGCTTACCACCAGTAGCCTGGGAAATCCATTTGTCCAATTCTTACCCAAATGGAAGACCTTCTACTGCCCTCTTTGATTCAGCATCTGCTTGCCAAGACTGTAGCCAGAGGGCTCTGCGGGCCACAATTGCCAAAGCTGAAATCCTCGAACCGATGGACCTACATCCCTGGAAGCAGATCCTAAGTATACTGCAGACTCACCAATGTGTTCCGCCAGGACGATTAAATCGGACCTAGGCACTCCAGATTCTAGACCATTGGCCAACTCTTCTGCCTATCTCGCTATGGCCTTGTTGGCCCAAGAGCCGACCATGGCCAGCCTTAGCAACACCCCTGCTGCTGAATAGATGGTTTTCTATGTGGTCTCTAACTTACAGTCGGACCGGTCCTTGAGGACAGAAGCTCAAGGAACAGGCAGCGTGGTTTTCTTAGAAAGTCGTGAGACCGACGGATTGACTAGTGGAGGATTTTCCCACTTCTCCATAATCGAAGAGGGAAAAGGGTATATGGTTAAGAAGCGCTTGGGTACTTTTAATTTTTTGTCAGGATGCTGCCAGGCAGCAGACAACTGAGTATTTAATTCCTGTGAAAAAGGAAAAAATACTGTTAGCCTCTATTTAGTACCAACCATGGACTCATCTGGTAAAAGAGTGGCTTCGGAGTCCTGGATCTTCAAAACCTGGCAAACTGCCATGCTAAGGAACTCCACGTCACCGTCAGAAAAAAAACTCCAACTCCCCTTCCTCCTCTTCCTGTAAAAGAAGCTCCACTTCCGAGTCGTCCGACTGAAGGACAGCTGGAAGAAGCCTCTTTTTAGCTGGTCGAGTGGGAGCACTGACCCTGGGGGAGGAAGTAGAGGAAATCATAAGCTGTGCAAAGCCTTCCACTGAGCGGGCTAAGCCTCTCTGCCAAGCCGGTTTGGTGTCCATGGGTTCCCTGCTCCTAGCAGTTTCCCTTTCCCAAGTTTCGAGGTGAGGTCGGACATAATGCCTGCCAAGGTAGATATCAAATGCAGTGTGTGGCAGTATCTGAAGATGGTCCCGACAGAGCGGAAAAAGAGCAGAGTGAAATAGAAAAAACGGGCACAGAGGGAGAGGAGTCAGTGAATCACGCCCAAATGCAAACCCCCTAACACTCAGCAGCCCTGAGAAACAAACACCCCAGTGCACTCACGACCTTCAGGACCAGCGCTGGAGTCTTTTCTGCAGCCGCGCAGTGGATAACAGACCAGGGCAGACTGAAAGCTGTGCAGCTGCGGCTTGCCTGTGAACATGCCAGAGGAGGACAATGGCGCCAATGAGAGGGGCTATGGGCTGGCTAAACCCTCCCCTATACCGGGAGGTGGGTCAATAAACTGTACTCTCTGCAGTCAGAGAGCTGTATAGATACGCTGCCACTCAGCACTAAGCTCCGCCCCCTCCTTCCCATTGTGTAAGTGACAGCAGCGCTAAGTGCTGGCTTTGTTGCCAGAGACCACGCCTACGAAGCGGGGTCAAGGGTGGCGCAGCGGCGGGCCACGGAACATGTCCCAGTTCTCCTGCTAGTCAGAGGAAAAGACAATACTTACTGCAGCAGTCTGTCAGCCTGTCCTCAATGCTTGTAAAAATATGAGATATGGTAAGAACTTACCCTTGTTATCTCTATTTCTACGAAGTCCATAGGGTTCTACAGGATACCTTGGGGTATTGGCAGATGGCGGCAGACTTCGGGCACCTCAGAGTTAATTTTCAGCCTCCCAGGATGCACCGGGGCCCTCTCCTATACCCCACCCCCGAGCCAAAGCATCCTCAGTTACGTGGCAAGCCATAGGCCGGAGGAGGAGAACAAAGAGAGAGATGAAAGTCTGGAACACATAAGAATCACATTCTCACCAGAAGGAGACGGAAAACCGATGACCAGAACAAAGCCCTCTGCAGCACAGGTGCGACAGGGCGGGAGGCCTGTGGAATGCTATGGACTTCGTAGAAATAGAGATAACAAGGGTAAGTTCTTACCATATCTCATATTTTCTACTTCATGGTCCATAGGGTATCCACAGGATACCTTGGGGATGTTCCAAAGCAGTATCCTTTAAGGGTGGGGATGCTCCTGTGCAGAAAGGAAAATCCGCCGCCCGAAGGAAGCATCCTGGGAAGCGAAGGTATCAAAATGATAATACCTCACAAAGGTATGGACAGAAGACGATGTGGCCGCCTTGCAAAGCTGAATAGCTGAGGCGCCATTGTGAGCTGCCCACGAAGGACACACAGACCGAGTAGATGAGCAGTAACAGAGGCCGGTACAGGAAGGCTCTCATGAATGTAAGCCTCAGTGATCGCCATCCGAATCCACCATGCCAATGTCTGTTTATTTTCAGGCCATCCCTTCTTATGGATACCATAGAGGACAAACAAAGAGTCCGATTTCCAAAGAGAACAGGTACGGTCTACATAAATCCTTAGAGCACGTACCATATCCAATGAGGCCTCACCAGCTGAGAGGTCTGGGAAATTAAAGGCTGGCACCAATTTCCTCATTGATGTGGAAACTAGCCACCACCTTAGGTAGGAAACCAGGGCGAGTCCTTAGCACCGCCCTGTCCCGGTGAAAAATCAGAAAGGGAGGTCTACATGAGAGAGCCCCCGAATCTGACACCCTTCTGGCTGAAGCAATATCCAGAAGAAACACAGCTTTCGCAGTAAGCCATTTCAAATCCACTGAGCCCAGTGGTTCAAAAGGCGGTCCTTAGACCGCAACACGGAATGGAGGTAGCAGTCAGTCTCTGGGCCTGATTCAGAGCCGGACGCTATTTGCGCTCGCTCGTTCAGAAAAAGGGTCCGGCTATTTAAATTCAGCGCTCGCTCTTTGCGGTCTGTTGACGCCTCTATGTCTGAGCGAGCGAACGAAACATGTGCTCGCTATTTTGTAAAGATGCCCCCTGGCCGCTCGCATCCTACGTCATCTCCGCTATTTATTTGATTAATCGAGTACATCGAAAGGCATCTGAACTGCTCGCAGTGCTTGTGGTAGGTTTATCCTACCGCAATCATGCGAACAGTTCAGGCCAAGAAACAACCAAGTGACGTGGTCGATGACGCTGCTTTGTTAATTATGCACACCCTTAAAACGCCCGTTTTTGATCGTTTGGCACGCCTGCGTTCGGATCACCACTCCCAGTTTTCAAGCACCTTCCCCTGTTACCACCCACAAACGCCTCATCCTGTCACTCAAATTAGCAGGCACTCGCTATTTTGCGAGCGCTCGATTTCCGACCGCAATGACTGGTTGGCGCATGCGCATTACGACCCATACGCATGCACAAATGTGCGAACATCACTCGGAGCGAACGATCGGCCGCTTACGAGCGGCTCTGGATCAGGCCCTCTGTACAGAAGTAGAGAGAGAGAGAGACACTACCCATGATAATGACACAGGATTAAGGAGCTCCCAAGGAGCCTCTGTGAAACGCTGCGTGAACCCCCAGGGAGGGAAAGACAGCTGTACTATTTTCTCCTCACTTACCTGCCACTCATAACTGGTAGAGTGGAACAGCAGGGTGTACATCATACCTGCAGACATAACAGCATACTAATAGCACACAGTATGGCACTGGGTATAATGCGACCAAATAGCATATACATACATTATATATATATATATATACAGTCAGGTCCATAAATATTGGGACATTGACAGAATTTTCATATTTTGCCCTCTATTCACCACCACAATGGTTTTGAAATGTAACAAATAAGATGTGCTTTAACTGCAGACTTTCAGATTTAATTTGAGGGTAATTACATCCAAATCGGGTGAACGGTGTAGGAATTACAACAGTTTCAATATGTGCCTCCCACTTTTTAAGGGGCCAAAAGTAATGGGACTATCAACTAAAAAGCTATTTCATGGACAGGTGTAGGCTATTCCCACGTTATTTCATTATCAATTAAGCAGGTAAAAGGTCTGCTGTTGATTCTAGGTGTGACATTTGCATTTGGAATCAGTTGCTGTCAACTCTCAATATGTGATCCAAAGAATTGTCACTATCAGTGAAGCAAGCCATCATTAGGCTGAAAAATAAAAACAAACCCATCTGAGAAATAGCAAAAACATTAGGTGTGGCCAAATCAACTGTTTGGAACATTCTTAAAAAGAAAGAACGCACCGGAGAGCTCAACAACACCAAAAGACCCGGAAGACCATGGAAAACAACTGTGGTGGATGACAAAATAATTATTTCCCTGGTGAAGAAAATCCCCTTCACAACAGTTGGCCAAATCAAGAACACTCTACAGGAGGTAGATATATATGTGTCAAAGTCAACAATCAAGAGAAGACTTCACAAGAGTGAATAGTATGAATAGTATGGGTTCATCTATGGGTTCACCACAAGATGCAAACCATTGGTGTAACACAAAAACAGGAAGACCAGATTAGAGTTTGCCAAACAACATCTAAAAAAACCATTACAGTTCTGGAACAACATCCTATTGACAGATGAGACAAAGATCAACTTGTACCAGAGTGATGGGAAGAGAAGAGAAGGAAAGGAACTGCTCATGATCCAAAACATACCACCTCATCAGTGAAGCATGGTGGTGGTAGTGTCATTGTGTGGGCATGTATGGCTGCCAATGGAACTGGTTACCTTGTATTTATTGATGATGTGACTGCTGACAAAAGCAGCAGAATGAATTCTGAAGTGTTTCGGGCAATATTATATGCTCATATTCAGTCAAATGCTTCAGAACTCATTGGACAGCGCTTCACAGTGCAGATGGACAATGACCCGAAGCATACTGCAAAAGCAACCAAAGATTTTTTTAAGGCTGAAAAGTGGAATGTTATGCAATGACCTGAATCCGACTGAGCATGCATTTCACTTTATGAAGACAAAACTGAAGGGAAAATGCCCCAAGAACAAGCAGGAACTGAAGACATTTGCAGTAGAGGCCTGGCAGAGCATCACCAGGGATGAAACCCAGCGTCTGGTGATGTCTATGCGTTCCAGACTTCAGGCTGTAATTGCCTGCAAAGGATTTGCAACAAAGTATTAAAAAGTGAAAGTTAGATTTAGGATTGTTTAGTTTGTCCCATTACTTTTGGCCCCTTAAAAAGTGGGAGGCACATATAGAAACCGTTGTAATTCCTACACCGTTCACCTGATTTGGATGTAATTACCCTCAAATTAAATCTGAAAGTCTGCAGTTAAAGCACATCTTGTTTGTTTCATTTCAAAGCCATTGTGGTGGTGAATAGAGGAAAAAATATGAAAATTCTGTCAATGTCCCAATATTTATGGACCTGACTGTATATATATATAATCATAGTAGTAAAGCAAAATACAGGTCCTGTCTGATGCTTGGCAAGCTGCAGGAATTTACTGCTGGATTATGGCAGAGTGCAACACACAACCATTTGTGACAATTCTCACAAATACATAGCTTTATAAATGTGAGATATCATAACCTGACCCCACTCAGTGGGCATGTCAGAGACAGTTTGGTGCTGACAGTTTGTGAAAATAACTGACAAAGACAGACAGCGCTAGCATAAGTCACACATACAGAAATAGCCTGCACTATAGCACTATAATCTACTACGCAGACTCAGTGTCTGGTAGGCAATAGTGCTGCATACACTGACCCCAAAAGGGGGAGAGGTAAGCAGGGGGACCGGGCACACGCTGAGCCAGAGGGAACGGCGACACTGCCATAAAATAGCCGCCGGAGACCTCAGAAACAGTGTAGCCAGAGGAGGAGAGCAGCTTAGCATGGACAGGCAATAGTGGAAAGGCGCGCTTTAGCTGAGGGGAGGTGCCGTCTGTGAGACAGGGAAGGCGCACTCCCCTGGCCAGCAATTAACCCCACGGATGCTGGAGTGTTTCCGCACATCCAGCCCGATGTCCCTGGTGGTCCGGTGGATCGCAGGACTCAGTGCCTGGCCCCACCGTAGGCCGTCCCCAGGTAGCCCTGTCCACTGGGAACAAATGGACTGTGCATCGACGGGTCCCCTCCGCGGGAATCCGCTGCTTACCTGAAGACCCCTTAGATCCGGCCACAGTCCTGGGATTCCAGAGTCTTCGCTATCTGAAGTCCCGGAAACCCGCTAGGATCCCCGGATCAGTACCGGCGTTCTAGCGCCAGCGGGGTGTAGGAGCAATAGCAAGGACGTCCTATTGGACTGTCCGTGCTATTTGCTCTTAGCTAAATAATCTTCAGAGGCTGTTTGAACAGCCCCCCTCTGAAAGGTGATCCGACTCCGAGCCAGGCACCTACAAAACTGAGGATGCCTTGGCTTGGGGGCGGGTATAGAAGAGGGCCCCGGTGCATCCAGGGAGGCTGAAAATTAACTCTGAGGTGCCCGATGTCTACCGCCATCCGCCTATACCCCAAAGTTTTTAATTTTTGTTGTCTGTAGTTAGTTTTGTTAGCTATACTGTTATATAATTATCCCATCATTTTAAGTCAAAATTTGACAGGGAATTTGACCAGGAAAAAAACAGGTAGAGACCAGAAAATCTGAAAGTTTGAAGTGGAAACAATGGTTTTATTCTGAGCAGCACATGCATAGTGGGCACATGCAATGGACATGTATGCTCAGAAGAGGCCCCACAGGGGACAATCGGGGGGCATGGTGCGGTATAGGTTGTTGGTGTGGGGTTGGGGGGTGCGTGATTGCGCAATCACATCATCATGGTCCTGCCCCCAGCAATACAATGTTGAAATACCCAGAATTGTAAAGTAGGAGGTGTGGCTACAATGAGGCGATTCGACGCAAATCGCGTCATTTACCTCCCGGACCGCCCACTTTACTCGGGAAGTGGGCGGCGCTTGGCAGACATGGTGCAGTTCCGGGAGACTTGAATGATCTTCCAGGCAGCTGGGAGCAGCATCTTAGATTCGGGAGCCTCCTAGCCGTTCCGGGAGAGAAGGCAAGTATGAGTGGACCCAGGAAGCTACAGCAACATGACCGTTCCCTACTTAAGTGTCACTGTGAAGCCTAGCGATGCACTGTTTCCAGGGCCACTCGTTTGGGGGCATGGCCAATGGAGGGAGGGCACGACTACAACTCCATCATTGTGTACATACCAATGTTAAGTGGGGCCGGGGTGCCCACATACGGGCACGGCATTGCAAGGGGGCTACCTCTGCACTCCCGGGCCAAATCTGGGTGATCTGTACCCACCCCCTCCCCTTGACACCCCTGACTATACTGCCTCTGCAAGAAAACTTCATATCTAGAAAATACCAAGTTCTAAACATTCTGGAAAATAGATGCTAAACCTGTTTAAGCATTATCATATTTTTGTTACACATCAAGAATAAGAGAAAATAAATATTTATGCAGAATTATACAATGCACACATACATCGCATGTGATATAGCACATTGTAGTGCTAGGTTCCAAAGTAATGTACTACACTTTATCATAGCCTAAAGGAAGAGGAGTGATTCATATCCAGCACACTATTAGGGAAGTAGGAGAGCTGTAAGGAAATGTGGTTACAGACCTGTCACATCATAATGCTGCAGACTAAAAGCAGGGACCTGAGTGGTATACAGCATTTAGCAGGTAGATAAAGGGAATAAAATATAGCCTTGTGGGGAGTTATCTACAAGCGTTGAGAGAAGCTCTTTAATCCTCGCCACCGGGACTATGGGCAAAGACACGCTCATATAACTTTGTCACTGATACTGGCCCTGCTGTTTTCGCATATATAGGAAAAAAGCAATCATGATAAAGTACAAGCCATCATACGTGTGATTGTGTCTATGCATGTGTTGCACACTCTTATTCATATCAACTGGGCACTATAGAACGAGCCATTGGATACAATGGACTTTGGTACACTTCTTATGAATAAGGTGGGAATAAAGTGGCATAAAATGTTATGAATAAATGAGGATAACCACAAATCCATGGATAATATTACAAACATTTATTTCCAAAGTACTTTTTTATTGTTAAAGAAACTTAAAAGTGTTTCTCACTCCAGGAGATTTGCTGGGCACCACAGTGTGAGAAAGAGGAGGGAGATATTTGGAACATTAATGCGCCACTTAGGATGTTTACGTACACACGGATATAAAGTGAACAATGATAATATGTCTGATAATATTGCTATTTTCAAGCTGTGACATATAAACCTGAGTGCAACTGTATACAAAGCTGTGAAAAAATGTTTGGAGACAGTGGGCCTGATTCAGAGCTGCATGCAAGTCACATTTCATGCCCTGAATACAGGATTTTTGCCCATATTCAGAATTGACCACATCTATGCGGACGCATCATCTCTAGGGGATTCAATCGGGAAACCGGCTGACGTAAGCCCGACAGCCGGCTTCCCGATTGCTTTATCCCGGCGAGGGTTAAATGACAGGCGTCTAAATCTAGCCGGGAGACCGGTGCCCAGCATCCCGATCGAAGGGATACTGGGCGCCGTGAGCGGACAGCAGCGCGGGGGGGGAGGGTTAGGTTTAGGGCACCCAGGAGGGACTTAGGGTTAGGCACCCCCCTGGGAGTGTTAGGGTTAGGCTAGGGGAAGGGGGGTTAGGGTTAGGCACCCCCGGGGGGAGGTTAGGGTTAGGCACCCCTAAGGAGGGTTAGGTTTGTACTTACCTAGGGACAATCGGGATTTCCAGCGCTGTCGGGCTGCCGCTGCCGGGATCTCTGCATCTGTCGGGCTGACGCTGCCGGGAATCGAACTGCCGGCCATGCGTCAGCCGGTATTTCATACCGAATGCATCTCTAGCCATTCACTTGTGAAAGTAGCTGTCACCACTATCAGCAACGCATTTGCAGCAGCTCTATTGCTGGTGCAACAGATCCATCCCACATCAGACAGTTCTCATTGTATGCTCACCTCTGCATGGCCCACAATTTCACCTACATGCTCACAACACAACACAACACTCCCTCAGAGCACTTAGCCTACGTGCCAGCTCTTCAAATACAAAATATGACTGACCTATGTTTACAGGAGTGGAGTTGAGGGGATAAAGCTTGTCTATGACATCACACCAATCTTTCAGTACCAAGCTCCCAAGCTCCTCCTTCGTTTTAAAAAACCTCACAGCTAATCCTTTGTCCACAATGCTGGTCTTCAACTCCCATATTTTCAATTCTTCGTCCTCATTTCCACTTGCAAAAGATGACAAAATACTTTGCTTTTCATGTTCATTAGATTGGAGTAATTGTTCTTCAATATATTGGTAGTCTCTAAAGTAGTAGTACTGGAATTGAGTATCTTTGAAAGATGTAGCTTGGATAACCTCAAGTTCTGTGAAGCTACATTCCTTGTTACTTCCCTGCAGGACCCAGGGGTACCCACCATTTTCTGCCGCACTAAGATTCTGCTCTATTTCCGATAGACTGGAATTCTCTGATAGGTCAGCAGAGCTCATAGGAATCTGCATCTGACTTTTTGGTAAAAATTCACCATACGTGTGACCAAGTATACATATAAAGAAAGGACATGAACTGTTAATATAATCCAAACAGAGCCTTAACTGCTCATGTGCTATGTAATCCGACTGTACATGGGATATGGAATTTTCATTACTTGATCTCTTAATTATTGGCCACTTGAGGTCAACCGCTTTAAAAGAAGTTCCTCGGGTAAGACAGAAGTGGTCAAGCTGAGGAAATACTGATTGGGCCAAATAATTTCTTTCTTCTATGAAATCCTTTGGTGTTGCACAGACGTAGGGGCAGATAGGCTGCCTGCTTGTGAAATAATATTGGTGATCCTTGTGTGTAGTAACTGAATGCTCTGCCAGTAGTGCCATACTATAGTTGTGGATATTCAACACAACAATGTATCTTCTTAATAATTACTGAGATTTAGAAAAAAGTGCTGTTCAGTTTCCATCGTCCACATTACCTAGAACAAAGTAAGAAACGATATTACAAAGTGTTATATTTTGATTTCTCTATCTGTAAAAATACATACACTTAGCAGTTTGTTTACAGTGGAGTATATTTAGGTTCCCAGGAGGAGCACAAACCAGTCTCAGTGCTTTAAGCCCTGCATTAGAGAACCAACCTCATGATAAATAAATTGACGCTGCTGTGTGAAACTGGGCCTGATTCAGAGATGTACTCAATGCCAATGTTTTCGCAAATGGAGTAATTTTTGCCACTGCGCATACGTCTGAGTCACACAGCGCATTTGTTACGGTACATTACCATAGTCGCACGCTGCAAGTCTTTGGGCCTGATTCACTACTGATCGCTATTGCAATCGCAGCTACGATTATATGCTAATAAATGAAATCGCATAGCCAGTATAGACACTCACTACCACTATCTCACACCCGTTATACCTTGCAGTCCTGCGTATACATCGGTAACATCGTCCTCTCACGCACATTTACAGCATGTCTGACCTTACTCAGAAATTGCTAGCCTTGTCACACAGTAAGTACTGAAGCTGCGTATCCCGTCGCAGTGACTAAATTATGCACGCCCATGCCACGGCGTTCAAACGGACAGACATGCCTGCGTTTCTCCGACCACTCCCCCGTCACCACCCCCAAATGCTGACTGGCCGTCACTCACACTGCTATGGCTTTCTTTCTGCATGAGTGATTGCAAAGCGATCGCAATGCTAACTCACACACGTGCACTGCGATGCATAGGCATGCGTATTACGCCCCATTGACCGATCTGAGTACGCTGATGCAGTTGCAATCCGTGATTAATAAGACCCATTATTCACAGTGTGATTGACAGACAGGGAGCGTTTGGGGGAGGCAACGGGGAGTGTCAGACAAAAACGCAGGAGTGTCTCGACCATTTCGGGGGCGTCTCCCATCCTGTGTCTGCGATCCCGTAAGCAAGAAACATGGCTCCGACATCTCAGCAATTGTGAGTGACCATAGACTCACTCATGAAACCTGATCTGCATCTGATGCTGCGTTTGTGTACGTAGTTGGGGACAGCGGCGATGGTTCCGGTGGGCGTCTCAGTACAAGTCCTGGCCACTGTTTCATTAACATATTTTTGCACATCCACAGCTGCGAGAATCGCAGCTGCAGTAGTGTATAACTCTGAATCAGGCCCACTGTTCGCATTACTATCAGGGTGTAAATAGGAAAACATTTACATATCTAAGCATTCATTGAAGTGGAAAATAGTAAGGAACACAGTAGACCGAGAATTATTGGGGTATTTAATAGTGACATAAGAGACATTATATAAGACTATAAACAGTAAAGAAGCTTTAGACTTGTATAAACCTAGGATTTGTACAAAAAAAAAAAAAAGTTGGCAAGACAATGAGGTCAGTTAACAATACAGGACAGGTGCACAGAACATTTTTGATTTAGTTTACAATTGCACATCTCATAAATAAGTACCAAAAGGTGCCATTCTGTACCACTGATAGCATAGTTAGGAATACGTAAACTAGATGTCCCATAGATGCTTTGTAAAGATGAAATCTTTAATGGCAGCATCATGTCTGTCTCAAGATAGAGAACAAAATTAACCTGTACCTGTGTTTGTAAAATCCATCAAGTTCTCATAATTAAATCCCAGTTGTTACCGATCCCGCCTGGTGGCTCATGTTTTGCTAGTACCATCTAGTAGACTTCTATCCATAATGTCACAGGATGTCCAAGACAGACTACTATCCCCTTTCTCCTAGGGCATAACTGGAAATGTCTTGTCTCCTTAGCAAAAATGTACCATCATAAAGTCAACACCCACCACAAAAACTGCTCTATCCCCATTCAGTTTCAAATTGGGTAGGTTTCTAATTGCATTAGTATCTGAATCAGCGCCATAGAGAGCAATAACAGGCGCAGGTGACTGGACAAATCCTAGGGGTGTGGGGGCACCTCGGTCCAAAAATTAAAAGAATAAAATGGTGTGTGCAGAG